>OV702291.1:619083721-621483721 GCA_916181665.1 Avena sativa | reverse complement strand
TGGATCCACCAGTGTCATTGCATGTGTGTTCTTCTCACAAACCATATCATGAACCACACCTAGTGTCACTGCATGTGTGTTCCTCCCATGAACCACACATGGATCCACTAGTGTCATTGCATGTCTGCTCTTTTCATGAACCACAGCTAGAGTCATTGGATGTGTGTTCTTCTCACAGACCACATATCACCAGTGTCATTGGATGTGTGTTCTTCCGAAAGACCACACATGGATCCACCAGTTTCATTGCATGTGTGTTCTTCTCACAAACCATATCATGAACCACACCCAGTGTCATTGCATGTGTGTTATTCTCACAGACCACACATGGATCCACCAGTGTCATTGCATGTGTGTTCTTCTCACAAACCATATCATGAACCACACCCAGTGTCATTGCATGTGTGTTCTTCCCATGAACCACACATGGATCCACCGGTGTCATTGCATGTCTGCTCTTCCCACAGACCACACATGGATCCACCAGTGTCATTGCGTGTGTGTTCTTCCCATGAACCACACATGGATCCACCAGTGTCATTGCATGTCTGCTCCTTTCATGAAAAACATTGAGTCATTGGACGTGTGTTCTTCTCACAGACCACATATCACTAGTGTCATTGCATGTGTGTTCTTCCCAAAGACCACACATGGATCCACCAGTGTCATTACATGTGTGTTCTTCTCACAAACCACACATGGATCCACCGGTGTCATTGCATGTCTGCTCTTCTCATTAACCACATCTAGAGTCATAGCATGTCTATTCTTTTCACAAACCACATATCACTAGAGTCATTGCATGTGTGTTCTTCCCATGAACCACACACGGATCCACCGGTGTCATTGCATGTGTGTTCTTCTCACAAACCACACATGGATCCACCCAGTGTCATCGCGTGTGTGTTCTTCCCACGAACCACACATGGATCCACCAGTGTCATTGCATGTCTGCTCTTTTCATGAACCACAGCTAGAGTCATTGGATGTGTGTTCTTCTCGCAGACCACATATCACAAGTGTCATTGCATTTGTGTTTTTCCCAAAGACCACACATGGATCCACCAGTGTCATTGCATGTGTGTTCTTCTCACAAACCATATCATGAACCACACCCAGTGTCATTGCATGTGTGTTATTCTCACAGACCACACATGGATCCACCAGTGTCATTGCATGTGTGTTCTTCTCACAAACCATATCATGAACCACACCCATTGTCATTGCATGTGTGTTCTTACCATGAACCACACATGGATCCACCAGTGTCATTGCATGTCTGCTCTTCCCACAGACCACACATGGATCCACCAGTGTCATTGCATGTGTGTTCTTCCCAAAGACCACACATGGATCTACCAGTGTCATTGCATGTGTGTTCTTCTCACAAACCATATCATGAACGACACCCAGTGTCATTGCATGTGTGTTATTCTCATAGACCACACATGGATCCACCAGTGTCATTGCATGTGTGTTCTTCTTACAAACCATATTATGAACCACACCCAGTGTCATTGCATGTGTGTTCTTCCCATGAACCACACATGGATCCACCGGTGTCATTGTATGTCTGCTCTTCCCACCGACCACACATGGATCCACCAGTGTCATTGCGTGTGTGTTCTTCCCATGAACCACACATGGATCCACCAGTGTCATTGCATGTCTGCTCTTTTCATGAACCACAACTAGAGTTATTGGACGTGTGTTCTTCTCACAGACCACATATCACTAGTGTCATTGCATGTGTGTTCTTCCCATGAACCACACATGGATCCACCAGTGTCATTGCATGTCTGCTCTTTTCATGAACCACAACTAGAGTCATTGGATGTGTGTTCTTCTCACAGACCACATATCACTAGTGTCATTGCATGTGTGTTCTTCCCAAAGACCACACATGGATCCACCAGTGTCATTGCATGTGTGTTCTTCTCACAAACCACACATGGATCCACTAGTGTCATTGCATGTCTGCTCTTCTCATTAACCACAGCTAGAGTCATAGCATGTCTGTTCTTTTCACAAACCACATATCACCAGAGTCATTGCATGTGTGTTTTTCCCATAAACTACACATGGATCCACCGGTGTCATTGCATGTGTGTTCTTCTCACAAACCACACATGGATCCACCCAGTGTCATCTCATGTGTGTTCTTCCCACGAACCACACATGGATCCACTAGTGTCATTGCTTGTCTGCTCTTTTCATGAACCACAGGTAGAGTCATTGGATGTGTGTTCTTCTCACAGACCCCATATCACCAGTGTCATTGCATGTGTGTTCTTCCCAAAGACCACACATGGATCCACCAGTGTCATTGCATGTGTGTTCTTCTCATAAACCATATCATGAACCACACCCAGTGTCATTGCATGTGTGTTCTTCTCATAGACCACACATGAATCCACCAGTGTCATTGCATGTGTATTCTTCTCACAGACCATATCATGAACCACACCCAGTGCCATTGCATGTGTGTTCTTCCCATGAACCACACATGGATCCACCTGTGTCATTGCATGTCAGCTCTTTTCATTAACCACAGCTAGAGTCATTGCATGTGTGTTCTTCTCACATACCACATATCACCTGTGTCATTGCATGTGTGTTCTTCCCATGAACCACACATGGATCTACTAGTGTCATTGCATGTGTGTTCTTCCCACAGACCACACATGGATCCACCGGTGTCGTTGCATGTGTGTTCTTCCCATGAACCACACATGGATCCACCAGTGTCATTGTATGTCTGCTCTTCCCACGAACCACAACTAGAGTCATCGCATCCGTGCTCTTTTCACAAACCACAGCTAGAGTCATTGCATGTGTGTTCTTCTTACAAACCATATCATGAACCACACCCAGTGTCATTGTATGTGTGTTCTCACAAACCACACATGGATCCACCGGTGTCATTGTGTGTCTCCTCTTCTCATTAACCATAGCTAGATTCATTGCATGTCTGTTCTTTTCACAAACCACATATCACTAGAGTCATTGCATGTGTGTTCTTCCCATGAACCACACATGGATCCACCGGTGTCATTGCATGTGTGTTCTTCTCGCAAACCACACATGGATCCACCCAGTGTCATCGCATGTGTGTTCTTCCCATGAACCACACATGGATCCACTAGTGTCATTGCATGTCTGCTTTTTTGATGAACCACAGCTAGAGTCATTGGATGTGTGTTCTTCTCACATACCACATATCACTAGTGTCATTGCATGTGTGTTCTTCCCAAAGACCACACATGGATCCACCAGTGTCATTGCATGTGTGTTCTTCTCATAAACCATATCATGAACCACACCCAGTGTCATTGCATGTGTGTTCTTCTCACAGTCCACACATGGATCCACCAGTGTCATTGCATGTGTGTTCTTCTCACAAACCATATCATGAACCACACCTAGTGTCACTGCATGTGTGTTCCTCCCATGAACCACACATGGATCCACTAGTGTCATTGCATGTCTGCTCTTTTCATGAACCACAGCTAGAGTCATTGGATGTGTGTTCTTCTCACAGACCACATATCACAAGTGTCATTGGATGTGTGTTCTTCCGAAAGACCACACATGGATCCACCAGTTTCATTGCATGTGTGTTCTTCTCACAAACCATATCATGAACCACACCCAGTGTCATTGCATGTGTGTTATTCTCACAGACCACACATGGATCCACCAGTGTCATTGCATGTGTGTTCTTCTCACAAACCATATCATGAACCACACCCAGTGTCATTGCATGTGTGTTCTTCCCATGAACCACACATGGATCCACCGGTGTCATTGCATGTCTGCTCTTCCCACAGACCACACATGGATCCACCAGTGTCATTGCGTGTGTGTTCTTCCCATGAACCACACATGGATCCACCAGTGTCATTGCATGTCTGCTCCTTTCATGAAAAACAACTAGAGTCATTGGACGTGTGTTCTTCTCACAGACCACATATCACTAGTGTCATTGCATGTGTGTTCTTCCCAAAGACCACACATGGATCCACCAGTGTCATTACATGTGTGTTCTTCTCACAAACCACACATGGATCCACCGGTGTCATTGCATGTCTGCTCTTCTCATTAACCACATCTAGAGTCATAGCATGTCTGTTCTTTTCACAAACCACATATCACCAGAGTCATTGCATGTGTGTTCTTCCCATGAACCACACATGGATCCACCGGTGTCATTGCATGTGTGTTCTTCTCACAAACCACACATGGATCCACCCAGTGTCATCGCGTGTGTGTTCTTCCCACGAACCACACATGGATCCACCAGTGTCATTGCATGTCTGCTCTTTTCATGAACCACAGCTAGAGTCATTGGATGTGTGTTCTTCTCGCAGACCACATATCACAAGTGTTATTGCATGTGTGTTCTTCCCAAAGACCACACATGGATCCACCAGTGTCATTGCATGTGTGTTCTTCTCACAAACCATATCATGAACCACACCCAGTGTCATTGCATGTGTGTTATTCTCACAGACCACACATGGATCCACTAGTGTCATTGCATGTGTGTTCTTCTCACAAACCATATCATGAACCACAGCCAGTGTCATTGCATGCCTGCTCTTCCCACAGACCACACATGGATCCACCAGTGTCATTGCATGTGTGTTCTTCCCATGAACCACACATGGATCCACCAGTGTCATTGCATGTGTGTTCTTCCCATGAACCACACATGGATCCACCAGTGTCATTGCATGTCTGCACTTTTCATGAACCACAACTAGAGTCATTGGATGTGTGTTCTTCTCACAGACCACATATCACTAGTGTCATTGCATGTGTGTTCTTCCCAAAGACCACACATGGATCCACCAGTGTCATTGCATGTGTGTTCTTCTCACAAACCACACATGGATCCACCGGTGTCATTGCATGTCTTCTCTTCTCATTAACCTCATCTAGAGTCATAGCATGTCTGTTCTTTTCACAAACCACATATCACCAGAGTCATTGCATGTGTGTTCTTCCCATGAACCACACATGGATCCACCGGTGTCATTGCATGTGTGTTCTTCTCACAAACCACACATGGATCCACCCAGTGTCATCGCGTGTGTACTCTTCCCACGAACCACACATGGATCCACCAGTGTCATTGCATGTCTGCTCTTTTGACGAACCACAGCTAGAGTCATTGGATGTGTGTTCTTCTCATAGACCACATGTCACAAGTGTCATTGCATGTGTGTTCTTCCCAAAGACCACACATGGATCCACCAGTGTCATTGCATGTGTGTTCTTCTCACAAACCATATCATGAACCACACCTAGTGTCATTGCATGTGTGTTATTCTCACAGACCACACATGGATCCACCAGTGTCATTGCATGTGTGTTCTTCTCACAAACCATATCATGAACCACACCTAGTGTCATTGCATGTGTGTTCTTCCCATGAACCACAAATGGAACCACCAGTGTCATTGCATGTCTTATCTTCCCACAGACCACACATGGATCCACCAGTGTCATTGCGTGTGTGTTCTTCCCATGAACCACACATGGATCCACCAGTGTCATTGCATGTCTGCTCTTTTCATGAACCACAACTAGTCATTGGATGTGTGTTCTTCTCACAGACCACATATCACTAGTATCATTGCATGTGTGTTCTTCCCATGAACCACACATGGATCTACCAGTGTCATTGCATGTCTGCGCTTTTCATGAACCACAACTAGAGTCATTGGATGTGTGTTCTTCTCACAGACCACATATCACTAGTGTCATTGGATGTGTGTTCTTCCCAAAGACCACACATGGATCCATCAGTGTCATTGCATGTGTGTTCTTCTCACAAACCACACATGGATCCACCGGTGTCATTGCATGTCTGCTCTTCTCATTAACCACAGCTAGAGTCATTGCATGTCTGTTCTTTTCAATAACCACATATCACCAGAGTCATTGCATGTGTGTTCTTCGCATGAACCACACATGGATCCACTGGTGTCATTGCATGTCTGCTCTTCTCATGAACCACACATGAATCCACCCAGTGTCATCGCATGTGTGTTCTTCCCATGAACCATACATGGATCCACCAGTGTCATTGCATGTCTTCTCTTTTCATGAACCACAACTAGAGTCATTGGATGTGTGTTCTTCTCATAGACCACATATCACCAGTGTCATTGCATGTGTGTTCTTCCCAAAGACCACACATGGATCCACCAGTGTCATTGCATGTGTGTTCTTCTCACAAACCATATCATGAACCACACCCAGTGTCATTGTGTGTGTGTTATTCTCATAGACCACACATGGATCCACCAGTGTCATTGCATGTGTGTTCTTCTCACAAACCATATCATGAACCACACCCAGTGTCATTGCATGTGTGTTCTTCCCATGAACCACACATGGATCCACCGTGTCATTGCATGTCTGCTCTTCCCACAGACCACACATGGATCCACCAGTGTCGTTGCATGTGTGTTCTTCCCATGAACCACAAATGGATCCACCAGTGTCATTGCATGTCTGCTCTTTTCATGAACCACACCTAGAGTCATTGGATGTGTGTTCTTCTCACAGACCACATATCACCAGTGTGATTGCATGTGTGTTCTTCCCAAATACCACACATGGATCCACCAGTGTCATTGCATGTGTGTTCTTCTCACAAACCATATCATGAACCACACCCAGTGTCATTGCATGTGTGTTCTTCTCACAGACCACACATGGATCCACTAGTGTCATTGCATGTGTGTTCTTCTCACAGACCATATCATGAACACACCCAGTGTCATTGCATGTGTGTTCTACCCATGAACCACACATGGATCCACCGGTGTCATTGCATGTCAGCTCTTCTCATTAACCACAGCTAGAGTCATAGCATGTCTGTTCTTTTCACAAACCACATATCACCAGAGTCATTGCATGTGTGTTTTTCCCATAAACTACACATGGATCCACCGGTGTCATTGCATGTGTGTTCTTCTCACAAACCACACATGGATCCACCCAGTGTCATCTCATGTGTGTTCTTCCCACGAACCACACATGGATCCACCAGTGTCATTGCTTGTCTGCTCTTTTCATGAACCACAACTAGAGTCATTGGATGTGTGTTCTTCTCACAGACCACATATCACTAGTGTCATTGCATGTGTGTTCTTCCCAAAGACCACACATGGATCCACCAGTGTCATTGCATGTGTGTTCTTCTCACAAACCACACATGGATCTACCGGTGTCATTGCATGTCTTCTCTTCTCATAAACCACATCTAGAGTCATAGCATGTCTGTTGTTTTCACAAACCACATATCACCAGAGTTATTGCATGTGTGTTCTTCCCATGAACCACACATGGATCCACCGGTGTCATTGCATGTGTGTTCTTCTCACAAACCACACATGGATCCACCCAGTGTCATCGCGTGTGTATTCTTCCCACGAACCACACATGGATCCACCAGTGGTCATTACATGTCTGCTCTTTTGATGAACCACAGCTAGAGTCATTGGATGTGTGTTCTTCTCACAGACCACATATCACTAGTATCATTGCATGTGTGTTCTTCCCAAAGACCACACATGGATCCACCAGTGTCATTGCATGTGTGTTCTTCTCACAAACCATATCATGAACCACACCCAGTGTCATTGCATGTGTGTTATTCTCACAGACCACACATGGATCCACCAGTGTCATTGCATGTGTGTTCTTCTCACAAACCATATCATGAACCACACCCAGTGTCATTGCATGTGTGTTCTTCCCATGAACCACAAATGGATCCACCGGTGTCATTGCATGTCTGCTCTTCCCACAGACCACACATGGATCCACCAGTGTCATTGTGTGTGTGTTCTTCCCATGAACCACACATTGATCCACCAGTGTCATTGCATGTCTGCTCTTTTCATGAACCACAACTAGTCATTGGATGTGTGTTCTTCTCACAGACCACATATCACTAGTGTCATTGCATGTGCGTTCTTCCCAAAGACCACACGTGGATCCACCAGTGTCATTGCATGTGTGTTATTCTCACAAACCACACATGGATCCACCGGTGTCATTGCATGTCTTCTCTTCTCATTAACCACATCTAGAGTCATAGCATGTCTGTTCTTTTCACAAACCACATATCACCAGAATCATTGCATGTGTGTTCTTCCCATGAACCACACATGGATCCACCGGTGCCATTGCATATGTGTTCTTCTCACAAACCACACATGGATCCACCCAGTGTCATCGCATGTGTGTTCTTCCCATGAACCACACATGGATCCACCAGTGTCATTGCATGTCTACTCTTTTCATGAACCATAGATAGAGTCATTGGATGTGTGTTCTTCTCACAGACCACATATCACCAGTGTCATTGCATGTGTGTTCTTCCCAAAGACCACACATGGATCCACCAGTGTCATTGCATGTGTGTTCTTCTCATAAACCATATCATGAACCACACCAAGTGTCATTGCATGTGTGTTCTTCTCAAAGACCACACATGGATCCACCAGTGTCATTGCATGTCTGCTCTTTTCATGAACCATAGCTAGAGTCATTGGATGTGTGTTCTTCTCACAGACCACATATCACCAGTCTCATTGCATGTGTGTTCTTCCCAAAGACCACACATTGATCCACCAGTGTCATTGCATGTGTTTTCTTCTCATAAACCATATCATGAACCACACCAAGTGTCATTGCATGTGTGTTCTTCTCACAGACCACACATGGATCCACCAGTGTCATTGCATGTGTGTTCTTCTCACAGACCATATCATGAACCACACCCAGTGCCATTGCATGTGTGTTCTTCCCATGAACCACACATGGATCCACTGGTGTCATTGCATGTCAGCTCTTTTCATTAACCATAGCTAGAGTCATTGCATGTGTGTTCTTCTCACATACCACATATCACCTGTGTCATTGCATGTGTGTTCTTCCCATGAACCACACATGGATCCACCAGTGTCATTGCATGTGTGTTCTTCCGACAGACCACACATGGATCCACCGGTGTCGTTGCATGTGAGTTCTTCCCATGAACCACACATGGATCCACCAGTGTCATTGTATGTCTGCTCTTCCCATGAACCACAACTAGAGTCATCGCATCCGTGCTCTTTTCACAAACCATAGCTAGAGTCATTGCATGTGTGTTCTTCTTACAAACCATATCACGAACCACACCCAGTGTCATTGTATGTGTGTTCTTCTCACAAACCACACATGGATCCACCGGTGTCATTGCATGTCTGCTCTTCTCATTAACCACAGCTAGAGTCATTGCATGTCTGTTCTTTTCACAAACCACATATCACCAGAGTCATTGCATGTGTGTTCTTCCCATGAACCACACATGGATCCACCGGTGTCATTGCATGTGTATTCTTCACACAAACCACACATGAATCCACCCAGTGTCATCGCATGTGTGTTCTTCCCATGAACCACACATGGATCCACTAGTGTCATTGCATGTCTGCTCTTCTCATGAACCACAGCTAGAGTCATTGGATGTGTGTTCTTCTCACAGACCACATATCACCAGTGTCATTGCATGTGTGTTCTTCCCAAAGACCACACATGGATCCACCAGTGTCATTGCATGTGTGTTCTTCTCATAAACCATATCATGAACCACACCCAGTGTCATTGCATGTGTGTTCTTCTCACAGACCACACATGGATCCACCAGTGTCATTGCATGTGTGTTCTTCTCACGAACCATATCATGAACCACACCCAGTGTCACCGCATGTGTGTTCCTCCCATGAACCACACATGGATCCACTAGTGTCATTGCATGTCTGCTCTTTTCATGAACCACAGCTAGAGTCATTGGATGTGTGTTCTTCTCACAAACCACATATCACCAATGTCATTGCATGTGTATTCTTCTCAAAGACCACACATGGATCCACCAGTGTCATTGCATGTGTGTTCTTCTCACAAACCATATCATGAACCACACCAAGTGTCATTGCATGTGTGTTATTCTCACAAACCACACATGGATCCACCAGTTTCATTGCATGTGTGTTCTTCTCACAAACCATATCATGAACCACACCCAGTGTCATTGCATGTGTGTTCTTCCCACGTACCACACATGGATCCACCGGTGTCATTGCATGTCTGCTCTTCCCACAGACCACACATGGATCCACCAGTGTCATTGCGTGTGTGTTCTTCCCATGAACCACACATGGATCCACTAGTGTCATTGCATGTCTGCTCTTTTCATGAACCACAACTAGAGTCATTGGATGTGTGTTCTTCTCACAGACCACATATCACTAGTGTCACTGCATGTGTGTTTTTCCCAAAGACCACACATGGATCCACCAGTGTCATTGCAAGTGTGTTCTTCTCACAAAACACACATGGATCCACCGGTGTCATTGCATGTCTGCTCTTCTCATTAACCACAGCTAGAGTCATAGCATGTCTGTTCTTTTCACAAACCACATATCACCAGAGTCATTGCATGTGTGTTCTTCCCATGAACCACACATGGATCCACCGGTGTCATTGCATATGTGTTCTTCTCACAAACCACAAATGGATCCACCCAGTGTCATCGCATGTGTGTTCTTCCCACGAACCACACATGGATCCACCAGTGTCATTGCATGTCTGCTCTTAGCATGAATGTCACATCCCAAGATTTTCCAAATCTTGTAATGTGAAAAATAAATAAACAAAATAAATCTTTGTTGAAAATCAGGATGAAAAGAAACTTTTGTTTCTAAAAGGAGACTTGAAATCCCACCTTGAACAAACTTTGGCTAAAGTTTGAATTCAAATCAAGGGAAATGCATTCCTCAATGAATGTATCTGGAAATTTGAACATTTGGAAAGTAATCCAAAACCCTAAACCCTAATGGAAGGAATTTTTTTTCCAAAGTATCTCCAAATCTATGGATTTGATCCATACCAAATTTGATCAACAAATTTCCACAAAGGATCAAGAAAGACCTTAGAGATTGGTTTCACTTAGTTTGGAACCATAGACAAAATCTTGTGAATACAATAAGATAAGGAAATTGAATTTCCAAAGCCAGTAAAGCCCTTACCAAAAGCCATACCAATTGGTGAAGTAATCCTAAAGGGATTTATAAATATAAACATTTATCAAAGGAAAATAAATTGTTTTGGAAAATACTATTTTGGATCTTTTAATAAAAGACTTTGTTTTCAAATGAAAAGGTGAGCCAAATTAATTTTGGCCAAGCTTTTGTAATAAAATATTTTGTTTTGATTAAAATGAGTAAAGGATTATTTAAATAAAATAATAAGGATTTAAATATCCAATTTTATTTAAGTAAAGGCTTTCCCATTTTAATTAAAACACCAAAACTTATTTATTTATTTAAATAAGTTTCCAAGTATTCTTTTATTTTTCAAATAAAACCTTCTGGTTTGGTTTTGAAAATAATTGGATTTCAAATGGAAATTTTATTAAATAAATCAAACACTATTAATAAACTAAAGATCCATTTTATTTAATTATTAAATGGATCCTAAAATAAATAAAAATATTGTTTCATTTTGGATTTGGATTATGTTGATAAACAGAACCAAATTCAAATGAAAAGTTTGTTGATTGTTTGAATTAGTTGAGTGTTGTTTGAATTGTTTGATTAATGGATTGAAATTCAAAACAGAAAAAGAATTAGAAAAGGAAAAAGATTTTAAACAGAAAAAAAATAAGAAAAGGACAGACCCAACCCAATTTGGCCCAACAGTAGCCCACCTGTTCTTTTCGCCGAAGCAATCTTTTTCTCACCCAGCTTCTGACCCACACAGTCAATGACAACCAGGACCCACTCCTCTTCCCCTCACTCGCTGACGAAACGACCCCACCTCTCTCACCCACGCCCCGAACCGTTTTCTGCACCGCGAAAGGAACCCGCTAAGAGATTGGCAAGTGGACCCCGTTCCTTCTCCCTTTCCCACTGACCAGAGGACCCCACGCCACCTCCTTCTTCTTCCCCGCGCGACCCCTTCTCCCCTCACCGCGCGGCAGTTTCTGCCCGTTGAGAGCTCCATCAATCCGCGTTAATCCGTGCATTAAACCTTGCCGTGACGACGCCTATTTAATCGCCTCGCTCTCTCCTCTGTTTTCCCCCAGACCACTCCTCCACTCTGCCCCTAGGCTCCCTCCAATTCTCTCTGTACCGCCGCTGCTCCGACGACTTCCCTCCTCAATTCCGGCGAGCCCAGCCACTGCCTTGCCTCCCCGAGCACCCTAGAAGCTTCTCCACTCCCTGGCGCTTCCTTCAGTGCCTTCCATTCAACCGCGGGTGCCCTGAAACCTCGCCTTCGACGACGACCACCATCGCCACCGTCTGCCTCCGCTCCGACGTGCCCCACCGGTGAGACCAGACCGCCCCTCTATCTCTAGTTCACGCACACGATTCTGTCTTGACCCTGTGAATCTAACCACGTCATCATCTTGTCTCTAGGTGATCTGCAGCTTCATCCCCGACCTCAACCAGAGACAACCGCCGCCGTTCCCAACTCCGGCGAGGAATCCCGACTGATTCTGTGCGCCCCTCGACAAACTGCAAGCGAGTTGAGCTTCGCCGTGATCCCCTGAGCCCGGTGAGCAACTCCTCCTTCTCCCTCACCCCCTGTAGCACCAGCACCGTCATCGACCGATCGCTCCACCACCAGCAGCCGCCGCAGCGCCGCTCGTCTGTGGTCGAGCACCCCGCAACCGTTCGATCTGGATCGTACGCATTAGATAGAATCACTTAAACGCGAATGGGTACGCTCTCTGCACCGCTCGATCTAACTAGATCCAACGCCCCACAGCCACGATCCCAGCGAACCAGTACCGACGAATTAGATTAAGACACGTGTCTCTGCTGGATGGATTTAAAACAGAATTGATCTAATTGATGTTCAATTTTGTAAATTCCATAACTTTGGATCCACACGTCCAAATTTTACAAATTTGATGTTGTTGGAATCAGCAAGACAATCTCTAACCAACCCTGCCCTTAGTTTAGCAAATAGTATCTGTTAGCTTGTTTGATTTTGCAGATTCTTTTGTGTGCTTGCTAACATTAGAAAAATCATTTAAAAATGATTTTTAGGTTAGAACCTTTGCAAATTGGTTTGTTGTGACCTTACTGACCCTAGGAACCAACCCATAGTTTGGAAAATGATTTTTGAAAAGTTTAGAATGGATTAATTGGTTTAGTCCATTTCTAGCTAATTAAAAACCATTGTTTTGTTTATGAAAATGCTTTCATAAAGAAAACTTTGAGAAAATGTTTTGGACCAAACCTACTGACCCAAAACACCAAGTTTTGCAATAGCAACTCATTTGGTGAAACAAAATAAGGAATCTTTGATTTAAAAACCATTTCTAGTCAAATAGAAATGTGATTTCTTATCAAAAATGATTTTGGAAGAAAACCTTTGGAAATTGTTTTGTTTTAGACTCACTAACCCCAAACCCCAAGTTTTGTGATAGAAAACATAATTGGTGAACCCTATAGGTTAAGGCCTTAGGAAAAATATTTCTTCACCCCATAGAATGACACTTTGTTTTGAAAATGGTTTTGAGGTGAAACCTTTTGCTAACAACTTTGCCATTTTGGTAAATGACCAATTTGGATCTTACAAAGTTTAGGAATCTAATAGAGACCCTCTTTGCAAATGACTTTGCCATTTTGGTAAATGACCAATTTGGAACTTACAAAGTGTAGAAGCCTAGTGAAGACCATCCTTACAATAGAACCAACCTTTGCATACTTATGCATGACTTAGATCCCATTACTTTGTGTGTGAGAAATTGTTTGTTTGACTTTGGTTTGGAATGTGAATTGAATTGTGTTTGCTTGATTGACTTGTAGTGAAGTGTGAGACTAGCAAGATCAAGGAGTGAACCTATACCCTCTACCAAAAAGGCAAGTGATGCTTCATATCTTTTGTCCCATTATTTTCACTATGCATTAGTGATATTTCTAAGTAGGACTTGCATGGAATCTTATTTTGCTAAGTACAAGCTATGCTTTGGGAAAACCTATTAGGTGAAACCTTAGTGAAAATTACCTAAGTCAAGATTCCTACTACCTTCATGCTTAGCCTAGCTACTAGAAAACAAGGGTGGTTTATATATTCACACTATGGAAAAATTATTCTAAGTCTGAGGACTTGTGTTTTATTTAACAAAACAACTAAGTTAATGAATCTCCTGGGTGGAATGGGACTTGTTTGGTGGTTTTTGGTTGAGTGGTTCACAAGGCCCATGTTTATGGTTTACCTTAGTGTATCTCACTTGTGGATGGCCACCCAGGAAACAAAGAGATTTGAGATGTGAAATGTTGAGAAGCTTCAAGTGCAACCACTTGGCATTATGGGCTCTGCCATGATCTTAGGATGCTAGAACTTAGTCTCTTGGACAGAGGGTGGTAGATGGGATGATAGGTTGGAGCGCGTCCATTTGACTAAGGAAAGGCTACTGAAGGATCTTGTCTTGGGAAACCAAGTCTTGTGGGGAAAGTGCACCACCTCTGCAGAGTGTAAAACCTAAGTACTTAGCCATGTCCCTGGTAAAGGACAATTTGAGCATCAAGACATGGAAACTTCAAGAATCTCATCACTCCAATTTCAAAATAAAACTTGTGGGTGAACAAGGGTTAAAAGGATCTTCAGTCATTGATTGGTAGATGCCCTGAGTGGATCTGGAGTCTTTGATTGATAGATGCCTTGGGTGTTTTGCCAAACAAAACTTAGTATTTTCAAAAGTTAGGGAAAAATCTATTTTGAGCAATGCAAGCCTAAGCTCCACCAGCCAAATGCATATAGTATTATAGTCCACTTAAAATATACTAAGGTATCACTTGCCAATACTATTCCAAAGTATTGACCCTTGTGGCTGTAACTTATGATGTTGTAGGTTTGATTGATTTAGTGAAGATTGATTGATTAGGATTACAAAGTCTACAACCAACATCTGCCTGTGGCACTTTGAAGATGAAGGACCCATGACTATAGTTATTCCGCTGTAATGTAATGTAAATATCCAATGAGCTATGTTTGATGTAATAAAAATTATTTTATTCCTGGTTATAAAGTTGTATATGACCTTTGTTTCTTGATATTACATCTAAACTGTGGATGCTAGCTATTGATCCAGGGACTAGCATTGTAAACACAGGGGACTCAATCTTATTAAAGGTAGGGGACCCTACAGATGGTATCAGAGCATTGTGTTGCCTGTAGGATTTGTAACCCTAGGATTGGACAAAAACCCTTAGACAATAGGAGTTGTCTTATTCCAAAACTTATTTACAAAACAAATCTTGTAAACTCTTTCCTCAATCATTTTTGGTTTCAACTCTACTTCTCTTCTACTTCAAAACTTGATGGAAAAGCCTACCCCATGACCAAAGACTACACTATGAGCAAAGGACTTCTTCAACACTTTCAACTCTAATGACTTCAACTTATTCAAGTGACTTCAACATCTTCATCATGTTCACCAAAGACATCCAACTTGGAAACCACTAAAGACTACAAGTAAGACAAGAAATGTTACTCAAGACTTGAAGACTAAGGAAACACAACTTAGAAGGAGCCATCATCACCTTTGAAGATTTGTGACCAAGACACAAGAATTCTCCAAGGATACAAAGATCTCATTCAAGAAGAATCAACCAAGGATGGATCACAAGTGAACCATGTAGATGGACCACCATATTTAGTTTAAGTCAAACACACCAACTTAAGTGGTGTAACAAAAATTATTTTGTTGCCTAAGTATGTGCTTGAAACTGTTGTTTGAGTGGAGTGTTTGTTTGTGATTGCTTGCACATTGCTTGTGTGAATTGTGATGTGTGTGAATAGAATTGATTCCTTAGAAAAACCTTTTGCCTATTCTAATCCCTATCCAACCCAAACAGATGACTTCTCCAAGAGACTCCAACATCAAGGTTGATGACACCAACAACAACAATCAAGAGGTCAACATGAGAGAACAACTACTAGCAAACCAAACCCAGTTGAGCCAAGTGACAACTCAGCTTTTAGCCAACAACAATGGATTAGACCCAACCATGCAAAAGTTTTTAGAAACTCAATCCCAATTGTTGCAAAGGATGGCTACTCAAATGATCAACATTGGAGACAATTCTTCCAAAGGAGTTTATGACAACAAGGATGACCAAGATGTTATTTTAGAAGGAACTCAAGCTTGCAATATTTGTGGAGACAAGGACCACACTTCCAAGGAGCATAAAGATCAATGCCCCAAGAAGAGAGAAAGATCTCCCACTCATGAAGAGCATGAACTAGAAGAACTCCTAGCTTTAGAGAAACCCAAGAAGAAGAAGAACCAAGGAAACAAACAAGAGGCAATGATACCAAAGGAAAAGAAAGATATCAGCCAAGTGATGTGTTTCAATTGCAAAGAACCAGGACATTATGTAAGCAATTGTCCAGAAAAGATGAAGAACAAGATAAACAAGCCTATGAAGGATCTCAACCTTGGCCCATGAATCAAGCATGGAAACAAAGGACACTAAGCAGAAGTTTTTCCAAGAAGAAGTTTTCCTCAAGATTCCAAGCAAGCCAGGATATAGTTTAGTTGAAAATTTTTAAGGGTGGTAGTACCCTAGTTGTTTTGAACCTGCTTGTAACCCTAGCCTCCCCAAATCTCGGGACGAGATTTATTTTAAGGGTGGTAGCCTGTCACATCCCAAGATTTTCCAAATCTTGTAATGTGAAAAATAAATAAACAAAATAAATCTTTGTTGAAAATCAGGATCAAAAGAAACTTTTGTTTCTAAAAGGAGACTTGAAATCCCATCTTGAACAAACTTTGGCTAAAGTTTGAATTCAAATCAAGGGAAATGCATTCCTCAATGAATGTATCTGGAAATTTGAACATTTGGAAAGTAATCCAAAACCCTAAACCCTAATGGAAGGATTTTTTTTTCCAAAGTATCTCCAAATCTATGGATTTGATCCATACCAAATTTGATCAACAAATTTCCAAAAAGGATCAAGAAAGACCTTAGAGATTGGTTTCACTTAGTTTGGAACCATAGACAAAATCTTGTGAATACAATAAGATAAGGAAATTGAATTTCCAAAGCCAATAAAGCCCTTAGCAAAAGCCATACCAATTGGTGAAGTAATCCTAAAGGGATTTATAAAGATAAACATTTATCAAAGGAAAATAAATTGTTTTGGAAAATACTATTTTGGATCTTTTAATAAAAGACTTTGTTTTCAAATGAAAAGGTGAGCCAAATTAATTTTGGCCAAGCTTTTGTAATAAAATATTTTGTTTTGATTAAAATGAGTAAAGGATTATTTAAATAAAATAATAAGGATTTAAATATCCAATTTTATTTAAGTAAAGGCTTTCCCATTTTAATTAAAACACCAAAACGTATTTATTTATTTAAATAAGTTTCCAAGTATTATTTTATTTTTCAAATAAAACCTTCTGGTTTGGTTTTGAAAATAATTGGATTTCAAATGGAAATTTTATTAAATAAATCAAACACTATTAGTAAACTAAAGATCCATTTTATTTAATTATTAAATGGATCCTAAAATAAATAAAAATATTGTTTCATTTTGGATTTGGATTATGTTGATAAACAGAACCAAATTCAAATGAAAAGTTTGTTGATTGTTTGAATTAGTTGAGTGTTGTTTGAATTGTTTGATTAATGGATTGAAATTCAAAACAGAAAAGGAATTAGAAAAGGAAAAAGATTTTAAACAGAAAAAAATAAGAAAAGGACAGACCCAACCCAATTTGGCCCAACAGTAGCCCACTTAGCCCACCTGTTCTTTTCCCCGAAGCAATCTTTTTCTCACCCAGCTTCTGACCCACACAGTCTATGACAACCAGGACCCACTCCTCTTCCCCTCACTCGCTGACGAAACGACGCCACCTCTCTCACCCACGCCCCGAACCGTTTTCTGCACCGCGAAAGGAACCCGCTAAGAGATTGGCAAGTGGACCCCGTTCCTTCTCCCTTTCCCACTGACCAGAGGACCCCACCGCCACCTCCTTCTTCTTCCCCACGCGACCCCTTCTCCCCTCACCGCGCGGCAGTTTCTGCCCGTTGAGAGCTCCATCAATCCGCGTTAATCCATGCATTAAACCTTGCCGTGACGACGCCTATTTAATCGCCTCGCTCTCCTCTGTTTTCCCCCAGACCACTCCTCCACTCTGCCCCTAGGCTGCCTCCAATTCTCTCTGTACCGCCGCTGCTCCGACGACTTCCCTCCTCAATTCCGGCGAGCCCAGCCACTGCCTTGCCTCCCCGAGCACCCTAGAAGCTTCTCCACTCCCTGGCGCTTCCTTCAGTGCCTTCCATTCAACCGCGGGTGCCCTGAAACCTCGCCTTCGACGACGACCACCGTCGCCACCGTCTGCCTCCGCTCCGACGTGCCCCACCGGTGAGACCAGACCGCCCCTCTATCTCTCGTTCACGCACACGATTCTGTCTTGACCCTGTGAATCTAACCACGTCATCATCTTGTCTCGAGGTGATCTGCAGCTTCATCCCCGACCTCAACCAGAGACAACCGCCGCCGTTCCCAACTCCGGCGAGGAATCCCGACTGATTCTGTGCGCCCCTCGACAAACTGCAAGCGAGTTGAGCTTCGCCGTGATCCCCTGAGCCCGGTGAGCAACTCCTCCTTCTCCCTCACCCCCTGTAGCACCAGCACCGTCATCGACCGATCGCTCCGCCGCCAGCAGCCGCCGCAGCGCCGCTCGTCTGTGGTCGAGCACCCCGCAACCGTTCGATCTGGATCGTACGCATTAGATAGAATCACTTAAACGCGAATGGGTACGCTCTCTGCACCGCTCGATCTAACTAGATCCAACGCCCCACAGCCACGATCCCAGCGAACCGGTACCGACGAATTAGATTAAGACACGTGTCTCTGCTGGATGGATTTAAAACAGAATTGATCTAATTGATGTTCAATTTTGTAAATTCCATAACTTTGGATCCACACGTCCAAATTTTACAAATTTGATGTCGTTAGAATCAGCAAGACAAGCTCTAACCAACCCTGCCCTTAGTTTAGCAAATAGTATCTGTTAGCTTGTTTGATTTAGCAGATTCTTTTGTGTGCTTGCTAACATTAGAAAAATCATTTAAAAATGATTTTTAGGTTAGAACCTTTGCAAATTGGTTTGTTGTGACCTTACTGACCCTAGGAACCAACCCATAGTTTGGAAAATGATTTTTGAAAAGTTTAGAATGGATTAATTGGTTTAGTCCATTTCTAGCTAATTAAAAACCATTGTTTTGTTTATGAAAATGCTTTCATAAAGAAAACTTTGAGAAAATGTTTTGGACCAAACCTACTGACCCAAAACACCAAGTTTTGCAATAGCAACTCATTTGGTGAAACAAAATAAGGAATCTTTGATTTAAAAACCATTTCTAGTCAAATAGAAATGTGATTTCTTATCAAAAATGATTTTGGAAGAAAACCTTTGGAAATTGTTTTGTTTTAGACTCACTAACCCCAAACCCCAAGTTTTGTGATAGAAAACATACTTGGTGAACCCTATAGGTTAAGGCCTTAGGAAAAATATTTCTTCACCCCATAGAATGACACTTTGTTTTGAAAATGGTTTTGAGGTGAAACCTTTTGCTAACAACTTTGCCATTTTGGTAAATGACCAATTTGGATCTTACAAAGTTTAGGAATCTAATAGAGACCCTCTTTGCAAATGACTTTGCCATTTTGGTAAATGACCAATTTGGAACTTACAAAGTGTAGAAGCCTAGTGAAGACCATCCTTACAATAGAACCAACCTTTGCATACTTATGCATGACTTAGATCCCATTACTTTGTGTGTGAGAAATTGTTTGTTTGACTTTGGTTTGGAATGTGAATTGAATTGTGTTTGCTTGATTGACTTGTAGTGAAGTGTGAGACTAGCAAGATCAAGGAGTGAACCTATACCCTCTACCAAAAAGGCAAGTGATGCTTCATATCTTTTGTCCCATTATTTTCACTATGCATTAGTGATATTTCTAAGTAGGACTTGCATGGAATCTTATTTTGCTAAGTACAAGCTATGCTTTGGGAAAACCTATTAGGTGAAACCTTAGTGAAAATTACCTAAGTCAAGATTCCTACTACCTTCATGCTTAGCCTAGCTACTAGAAAACAAGGGTGGTTTATATATTCACACTATGGAAAAATTATTCTAAGTCTGAGGACTTGTGTTTTATTTAACAAAACAACTAAGTTAATGAATCTCCTGGGTGGAATGGGACTTGTTTGGTGGTTTTTGGTTGAGTGGTTCACAAGGCCCATGTTTATGGTTTACCTTAGTGTATCTCACTTGTGGATGGCCACCCAGGAAACAAAGAGATTTGAGATGTCAAATGTTGAGAAGCTTCAAGTGAAACCACTTGGCATTATGGGCTCTACCATGATCTTAGGATGCTAGAACTTAGTCTCTTAGACAGAGGGTGGTAGATGGGATGATAGGTTGGAGCGCGTCCATTTGACTAAGGAAAGGCTACTGAAGGATCTTGTCTTGGGAAACCAAGTCTTGTGGGGAAAGTGCACCACCTCTGCAGAGTGTAAAACCTAAGTACTTAGCCATGTCCCTGGTAAAGGACAATTTGAGCATCAAGACATGGAAACTTCAAGAATCTCATCACTCCAATTTCAAAATAAAACTTGTGGGTGAACAAGGGTTAAAAGGATCTTCAGTCATTGATTGGTAGATGCCCTGAGTGGATCTGGAGTCTTTGATTGATAGATGCCTTGGGTGTTTTGCCAAACAAAACTTAGTATTTTCAAAAGTTAGGGAAAAATCTATTTTGAGCAATGCAAGCCTAAGCTCCACCAGCCAAATGCATATAGTATTATAGTCCACTTAAAATATACTAAGGTTTCACTTGCCAATACTATTCCAAATTATTGACCCTTGTGGCTGTAACTTATGATGTTGCAGGTTTGATTGATTTAGTGAAGATTGATTGATTAGGATTACAAAGTCTACAACCAACATCTGCCTGTGGCACTTTGAAGATGAAGGACCCATGACTATAGTTATTCCGCTGCAATGTAATGTAAATAGCCAATGAGCTATGTTTGATGTAATAAAAATTATTTTATTCCTGGTTATAAAGTTGTATATGACCTTTGTTTCTTGATATTACATCTAAACTGTGGATGCTAGCTATTGATCCAGGGACTAGCATTGTAAACACAGGGGACTCAATCTTATTAAAGGTTGGGGACGCTACAATGAACTACAGCTAGAGTCATTGGATGTGTGTTCTTCTCACAGACCACATATCACCAGTGTCATTGCATGTGTGTTCTTCCCAAAGACCACACATGGATCCACCAGTGTCATTGCATGTGTGTTCTTCTCACAAACCATATCATGAACCACACACAGTGTCATTGCATGTGTGTTCTTCTCACAGACCACACATGGATCCACAAGTGTCATTGCGTGTGTGTTCTTCTCACAAACCATATCATGAACCACACCTAGTGGCATTGCATGTGTGTTCTTCCCATGAACCACACATGGATCCACCGGTTTCATTGCATGTCTGCTCTTCTCATGAACCACACTTGGATCCACCCAATGTCATCGCATGTGTGTTCTTCCCATGAACCACACATGGATCCACCAGTGTCATTGCATGCGTGCTCTTTTCATGAACCATAGCTAGAGTCATTGGATGTGTGTTCTTCTCACAGACCACATATCACCAGTGTCATCGCATGTGTGTTCTTCCCACGAACCACACATGGATCCACCAGTGTCATTGCATGTCTGCTCTTAGCATGAACTACAACTAGAGTCATTGGATGTGTGTTCTTCTCACAGACCACATATCACCAGTGTCATTGCATGTGTGTTCTTCCCAAAGACCACACATGGATCCACCAGTGTCATTGCGTGTGTGTTCTTCCCATGAACCACACATGGATCCACTAGTGTCATTGCATGTCTGCTCTTTTCATGAACCACAACTAGAGTCATTGGATGTGTGTTCTTCTCACAGACCACATATCACTAGTGTCACTGCATGTGTGTTTTTCCCAAAGACCACACATGGATCCACCAGTGTCATTGCAAGTGTGTTCTTCTCACAAACCACACATGGATCCACCGGTGTCATTGCATGTCTGCTCTTCTCATTAACCACAGCTAGAGTCATAGCATGTCTGTTCTTTTCACAAACCACATATCACCAGAGTCATTGCATGTGTGTTCTTCCCATGAACCACACCTGGATCCACCGGTGTCATTGCATATGTGTTCTTCTCACAAACCACACATGGATCCACCCAGTGTCATCGCATGTGTGTTCTTCCCACGAACCACACATGGATCCACCAGTGTCATTGCATGTCTCCTCTTAGCATGAACTACAGCTAGAGTCATTGGATGTGTGTTCTTCTCACAGACCACATATCACCAGTGTCATTGCATGTGTGTTCTTCCCAAAGACCACACATGGATCCACCAGTGTCATTGCATGTGTGTTCTTCTCACAAACCATATCATGAACCACACACAGTGTCATTGCATGTGTGTTCTTCTCACAGACCACACATGGATCCACAAGTGTCATTGCGTGTGTGTTCTTCTCACAAACCATATCATGAACCACACCTAGTGGCATTGCATGTGTGTTCTTCCCATGAACCACACATGGATCCACCGGTGTCATTGCATGTCTGCTCTTCTCATGAACCACATTTGGATCCACCCAGTGTCATCGCATGTGTGTTCTTCCCATGAACCACACATGGATCCACCAGTGTCATTGCATGCGTGCTCTTTTCATGAACCATAGCTAGAGTAATTGGATGTGTGTTCTTCTCACAGACCACATATCACCAGTGTCATCGCATGTGTGTTCTTCCCAAAGACCACACATGGATCCACTAGTGTCATTGCATGTGTGTTCTTCTCACAAACCACACATGGATCCACCGGTGTCATTGCATGTCTGCTCTTCTCATTAACCACATCTAGAGTCATTGCATCTCTGTTCTTTTCACAAACCACATATCACCAGAGTCATTGCATGTGTGTTCTTCCCATGAACCACACATGGATCCACCGGTGTCATTGCATGTGTGTTCTTCTCACAAACCACACATGGATCCACCCAGTGTCATCGGATGTGTGTCCTTTCCATGAACCACACATGGATCCACCAGTGTCATTGCATGTCTACTCTTTTCATGAACCAGAGCTAGAGTCATTTGATGTGTGTTCTTCTCACAGACCACATATCACTAGTGTCATTGCATGTGTGTTCTTCCCAAAGAAGACACATGGATCCACCAGTATCATTGCATGTGCGTTCTTCTCACAAACCATATCATGAACAACACCCAGTGTCATTGCATGTGTGTTCTTCCCATGAACCACACATGGATCCACCGGTGTCATTGCATGTCTTCTCTTCTCGTTAACCATAGCTAGAGTCATTTCATGTCTGTTCTTTTCACAAACCACATATCACTAGAGTCATTGCATGTGTGTTCTTCCCATGAACCACACCCAGTGTCATTGCATGTGTGTTCTTCTCATTAACCCCACATGGATCCACCGGTGTCATTGCATGTCTGCTCTTTTCATTAACACAGCTAGAGTCATTGCATGTGTTCTCTTTTCACAACCACATATCACCAGAGTCATTGCACGTGTGTTCTTCTCACAGACCACATATCACCTGTGTCATTGCATGTGTGTTCTTCCCAAAGACCACACATGGATCCATCAGTGGTCATTGCATGTGTGTTCTTTCCACAAACCACGCATGGATCAACCACTAGAGTCATTGCATGTGTGTTCTTCCTAAGAACCACACATGGATCCACTAGTGTCATTGCATGTGTGTTCTTCCCACAGACCACACATGGATCCACCGGTGTGGTTGCATGTGTGCTCTTTTCATGAACCACAACTAGAGTCATTGGATGTGTGTTCTTCTCACAGACCACATATCACCAGTGTCATTGCATGTGTGTTCTTCCCAAAGACCACACATGGATCCACCAGTGTCATTGCATGTGTGTTCTTCTCACAAACCATATCATGAACCACACCCAATGTCATTGCATGTGTGTTCTTCTCAGAGACCACACATGGATCCACCAGTGTCATTGCATGTGTGTTCTTCTCACAGACCATATCATGAATCACAACCAGTGTCATTGCATGTGTGTTCTTCCCATGAACCACACATGGATCCACCGGTGTCATTGCATGTCAGCTCTTTTCATTAACCACAGCGACAGTCATTGCATGTCTGTTCTTCTCACTGGCCACATATCACCTGTGTCAGTGCATGTGTGTTCTTCCCATGAACCACACATGGATCCACCGGTGTCATTGCATGTGTGTTCTTCTCACAAACCACACATGGATCCACCCAGTGTCATCGCATGTGTGTTCTTTCCATGAACCACACATGGATCCACCAGTGTCATTGCATGTCTACTCTTTTCATGAACCAGAGCTAGAGTCATTGGATGTGTGTTCTTCTCACAGACCACATATCACTAGTGTCATTGCATGTGTGTTCTTCCCAAAGAAGACACATGGATCCACCAGTGTCATTGCATGTGTGTTCTTCTCACAAACCATATCATGAACCACACCCAGTGTCATTGCATGTGTGTTCTTCCCATGAACCACACATGGATCCACCGGTGTCGTTGCATGTCTTCTCTTCTCGTTAACCATAGCTAGAGTCATTGCATGTCTGTTCTTTTCACAAACCACATATCACTAGAGTCATTGCATGTGTGTTCTTCCCATGAATCACACCTAGTGTCATTGCATGTGTGTTCTTCTCATTAACCCCACATGGATCCACCGGTGTCATTACATGTCTGCTCTTTTCATTAACCACAGCTAGAGTCATTGCATGTGTTCTCTTTTCACAACCACATATCACCAGAGTCATTGCATGTGTGTTCTTCTCACAGACCACATATCACCTGTGTCATTGCATGTGTGTTCTTCCCAAAGACCACACATGGATCCATGAGTGGTCATTGCATGTGTGTTCTTTCCACAAACAACGCATGGATCAACCACTAGAGTCATTGCATGTGTGTTCTTCCTAAGAACCACACATGGATCCACCAGTGTCCTTGCCTGTGTGTTCTTCCCACAGACCACACATGGATCCACCGGTGTCGTTGCATGTGTGCTCTTTTCATGAACCACAACTAGAGTCATTGGATGTGTGTTCTTCTCACAGACCACATATCACCAGTGTCATTGCATGTGTGTTCTTCCCAAAGACCACACATGGATCCACTAGTGTCATTGCATGTGTGTTCTTCTCACAAACCATATCATGAACCACACCCAATGTCATTGCATGTGTGTTCTTTTCAAAGACCACACATGGATCCACCAGTGTCATTGCATGTGTGTTCTTCTCACAGACCATATCATGAACCACAACCGGTGTCATTGCATGTGTGTTCTTCCCATGAACCACACATGGATCCACCGGTGTCATTGCATGTCAGCTCATTTCATTAACCACAGCTACAGTCATTGCATGTCTGTTCTTCTCACAGACCACATATCACCTGTGTCATTGCATGTGTGTTCTTCCCATGAACCACACATGGATCCACCGGTGTCAATGCATGTGTGTTCTTCTCACAAACCACACATGGATCCACCCAGTGTCATCGCATGTGTGTTCTTTCCATGAACCACACATGGATCCACCAGTGTCAGTACATGTCTACTATTTTCATGAACCACAGCTAGAGTCATTGGATGTGTGTTCTTCTCACAGACCACATATCACTAGTGTCATTGCATGTGTGTTCTTCCCAAAGAAGACACATGGATCCACCAGTGTCATTGCATGTGTGTTCTTCTCACAAACCATATCATGAACCACACCCAGTGTCATTGCATGTGTGTTCTTCCCATGAACCACACATGGATCCACCGGTGTCATTGCATGTCTGCTCTTCTCATGAACCACACTTGGATCCACCAAGTGTCATCGCATGTGTGTTCTTCCCATGAACCACACATGGATCCACCAGTGTCATTGCATGCGTTCTCTTTTCACAAACCACAGCTAGAGTCATTGGATGTGTGTTCTTCTCACATACCAGATATCACCAGTGTCATTGCATGTGTGTTCTTCCCAAATACCACACATGGATCCACCAGTGTCATTGCATGTGTGTTCTTCTCACAAACCACACATGGATCCACCCAGTGTCATCCCATGTGTGTTCTTTCCATGAACCACACATGGATCCATTAGTGTCATTGCATGTCTACTCTTTTCATGAACTAGAGCTAGAGTCATTGGATGTGTGTTCTTCTCACAGACCACATATCACTAGTGTCATTGCATGTGTGTTCTTCCCAAAGAAGACACATGGATCCACCAGTGTCATTGCATGTGTGTTCTTCTCACAAACCATATCATGAACCACACCCAGTGTCATTGCATGTGTGTTCTTCCCATGAACCACACATGGATCCACCGGTGTCATTGCATGTATTCTCTTCTCGTTAACCATAGCTAGAGTCATTGCATGTCTGTTCTTTTCACAAACCACATATCACTAGAGTCATTGCATGTGTGTTCTTCCCATGAATCACACCTAGTGTCATTGCATGTGTGTTCTTCTCATTAACCCCACATGGATCCACCGGTGTCATTGCATGTCTGCTCTTTTCATTAACCACAGCTAGAGTCATTGCATGTGTTCTCTTTTCACAACCACATATCACCAGAGTCATTGCGTGTGTGTTCTTCTCACAGACCACATATCACCTGTGTCATTGCATGTGTGTTCTTCCTAAAGACCACACATGGATCCATGAGTGGTCATTGCATGTGTGTTCTTTCCACAAACCACACATGGATCAACCACTAGAGTCATTGCATGTGTGTTCTTCCTAAGAACCACACATGGATCCACCAGTGTCCTTGCCTGTGTGTTCTTCCCACAGACCACACATGGATCCACCGGTGTCGTTGCATGTGTGCTCTTTTCATGAACCACAACTAGAGTCATTGGATGTGTGTTCTTCTCACAGACCACATATCACCAGTGTCATTGCATGTGTGTTCTTCCCAAAGACCACACATGGATCCACTAGTGTCATTGCATGTGTGTTCTTCTCACAAACCATATCATGAACCACACCCAATGTCATTGCATGTGTGTTCTTTTCAAAGACCACACATGGATCCACCAGTGTCATTGCATGTGTGTTCTTCTCACAGACCATATCATGAACCACAACCGGTGTCATTGCATGTGTGTTCTTCCCATGAACCACACATGGATCCACCGGTGTCATTGCATGTCAGCTCATTTCATTAACCACAGCTACAGTCATTGCATGTCTGTTCTTCTCACAGACCACATATCACCTGTGTCATTGCATGTGTGTTCTTCCCATGAACCACACATGGATCCACCGGTGTCAATGCATGTGTGTTCTTCTCACAAACCACACATGGATCCACCCAGTGTCATCGCATGTGTGTTCTTTCCATGAACCACACATGGATCCACCAGTGTCATTGCATGTCTACTATTTTCATGAACCACAGCTAGAGTCATTGGATGTGTGTTCTTCTCACAGACCACATATCACTAGTGTCATTGCATGTGTGTTCTTCCCAAAGAAGACACATGGATCCACCAGTGTCATTGCATGTGTGTTCTTCTCACAAACCATATCATGAACCACACCCAGTGTCATTGCATGTGTGTTCTTCCCATGAACCACACATGGATCCACCGGTGTCATTGCATGTCTGCTCTTCTCATGAACCACACTTGGTCCACCAAGTGTCATCGCATGTGTGTTCTTCCCATGAACCACACATGGATCCACCAGTGTCATTGCATGCGTTCTATTTTCACAAACCACAGCTAGAGTCATTGGATGTGTGTTCTTCTCACAGACCACATATCACCAGTGTCATTGCATGTGTGTTCTTCCCAAATACCACACATGGATCCACCAGTGTCATTGCATGTGTGTTCTTCTCACAAACCAAATCATGAACCACACCCAGTGTCATTGCACGTGTGTTCTTCTCACAGACCACACATGGATCCACTAGTGTCATTGCATGTGTGTTATTCTCATAGACCATATCATGAACCACACCAGTGTCATCGCATGTGTGTTCTTCGCATGAACCACACATGGATCAACCGGTTTCATTGCATGTCAGCTCTTTTCATTAACCACAGCTAGAGTCATTGCATGTGTGTTCTTCTCACAGACCACATATCACATGTGTCATTGCATGTGTGTTCTTCCCATGAACCACACATGGATCCACCAGTGTCATTGCATGTGTGTTCTTCCCACAGACCACACATGGATCCACCGGTGTCATTGCATGTCTACTCTTCTCATTAACCATACATGGATCCACCAGTGTCATTGTATGTCTACTCTTCCCATGAACCACAACTAGAGTCATCGCATGCATGCTCTTTTCACAAACCACAGCTAGAGTCATTGGATGTGTGTTCTTCTTACAAACCATATCATGAACCAAACCCAGTGTCATTGCATGTGTGTTCTTCTCACAAACCACACATGGATCCACTGGTGTCATTGCATGTCTGCTCTTCTCATGAACCACACTTGGATACACCCAGTGTCATCGCATGTCTGTTCTTCCCATGAACCACACATGGATCCACCAGTGTCATTGCATGTCTGCTCTTTTCATGAACCACAGCTAGAGTCATTAGATGTGTGTTCTTCTCACAAACCACATATCACCAGTGTCATTGCATGTGTGTTCTTCCCAAAGACTACACATGGATCCACCAGTGTCATTGCATGTGTGTTCTTCTCCCAAACCATATCATGAACCACACCCAGTGTCATTGCATGTGTGTTCTTCTCACAGACCACACATGGATCCACTAGTGTCATTGCATGTGTGTTCTTCTCACAGACCATATCATGAACCACACCCAGTGTCATTGCATGTGTGTTCTTCCCATGAACCACACATGGATCCACCGGTGTCATTGCATGTCAGCTCTTTTCATTAACCACAGCTACAGTCATTGCATGTGTGTTCTTCTCACGGACCACATATCACATGTGTCATTGCATGTGTGTTCTTCCCATGAACCACACATGGATCCACCAATGTCATTGCATGTGTGTTCTTCCCACAGACCACACATGGATCCACCGGTGTCATTGCATGTCTTCTCTTCTCATTAACCACACATGGATGCACCAGTGTCATTATATGTCTCCTCTTCCCATGAACCACAACTAGAGTCATCGCATGCATGCTCTTTTCACAAACCACAGCTAGAGTCATTGGATGTGTGTTCTTCTTACAAACCATATCATGAACCACACCCAGTGTCATTGCATGTGTGTTCTTCTCACAAACCACACATGGATCCACCAGTGTCATTGCATGTCTTCTCTTCTCATTAACCACAGCTAGAGTCATTGCATGTATGTTTTTTTCACAAACCACATATCACCAGAGTCATTCCATGTGTGTTCTTCCCATGAACCACACATGGATCCACCGGTGTCATTGCATGTGTGTTCTTCTCATGAACCACGCACATGGATCTACCCAGTGTCATCGCATGTGTGTTCTTCCCATGAACCACACATGGATCCACTAGTGTCATTGCATGTCTGCTCTTTTCATGAACCACAGCTAGAGTCATTGGATCTGTGTTCTTCTCACAGACCACATATCACCAGTGTCATTGCATGTGTGTTCTTCCCAAAGACCACAAAGGGATCCACCGGTGTCATTGCATGTGTGTTCTTCTCACAAACCATATCATGAACCACACCCAGTGTCATTCCATGTGTGTTCTTCTCACAGACCACACATGGATCCACCAGTGTCATTGCATGTGTGTTCTTCCCATGATCCACACATGGATCCACCAGTATCATTGCATGTCTGCTCTTTTTATTAACCACAGCTAGAGTCATTGCATGTGTGTTCCTCTCACAAACCACGTATCACCGGTGTCTATGCATGTGTGTTCTTCCCATGAACCACACATGGATCCACCAGTGTCATTGCATGTGTGTTCTTCCCACAGACCCCACATGGATCCACTGGTGTCATTGCATGTCTGCTCTTCTCATTAACCATAGCTAGAGTCATTGCATGTCTGTTCTTTTCACAAACCACATATCACTAGAGTCATTGCATGTGTGTTCTTCCCATGAACCACACCCAGTGTTATTGCATGTGTGTTCTTCTCATTAACCCCACATGGATCCACCGGTGTCATTGCATGTCTGCTCTTTTCATTAACCATAGCTAGAGTCATTGCATGTGTTCTCTTTTCACAACCACATATCACCAGAGTCATTGCATGTGTGTTCTTCTCACAGACCACATATCACCTGTGTTATTGCATGTGTGTTCTTCCCAAAGACCACACATGGATCCATCAGTGGTCATTGTATCTGTGTTCTTTCCACAAACCACGCATGGATCAACCACTAGAGTCATTGCATGTGTCTTCTTCCTAAGAACCACACATGGATCCACCAGTGTCATTGCATGTGTGTTCTTCCCACAGACCACACATGTATCCACCGGTGTCGTTGCATGTGTGCTCTCTTCATGAACCACAACTAGAGTCATTGGATGTCTGTTCTTCTCACAGACCACATATCACCAGTGTCATTGCATGTGTGTTCTTCCCAAAGACCACACATGGATCCACAAGTGTCATTGCATGTGTGTTCTTCTAAGAACCATATCATGAACCACACCCAATGTCATTGCATGTGTGTTCTTCTCAAAGACCACACATGGATACACCAGTGTCATTGCATGTGTGTTCTTGTCACAGACCATATCATGAACCACAACCAGTGTCATTGCATGTGTGTTCTTCCCATGAACCACACATGGATCCACCGGTGTCATTGCATGTCAGCTCTTTTCATTAACCACAGCGACAGTCATTGCATGTCTGTTCTTCTCACAGACCACATATCACCTGTATCATTGCATGTGTGTTCTTCCCATGAACCACACATGGATCCACCGGTGTCATTGCATGTGTGTTCTTCTCACAAACCACACATCGATCCACCCAGTGTCATCGCATGTGTGTTCTTTCCATGAACCATAAATGGATCCACCAGTGTCATTTCATGTCTACTCTTTTCATGAACGACAGCTAGAGTCATTGGATGTGTGTTCTTCTCACAGACCCCATATCACTAGTGTCATTGCATGTGTGTTCTTCCCAAAGAAGACACATGGATCCACCAGTGTCATTGCATGTGTGTTCTTCTCACAAACCATATCATGAACCACACCCAGTGTCATTGCATGTGTGTTCTTCCCATGAACCACACATGGATCCAACGGTGTCATTGCATGTCTGCTCTTCTCATGAACCACACTTGGATCCACCATGTGTCATCGCATGTGTGTTCTTCCCATGAACCACACATGGATCCACCAGTGTCATTGCATGTCTGCTCTTTTCATGAACCACACCTAGAGTCATTGGATGTGTGTTCTTCTCACAGACCACATATCACCAGTGTGATTGCATGTGTGTTCTTCCCAAATACCACACATGGATCCACCAGTGTCATTGCATGTGTGTTCTTCTCACAAACCATATCATGAACCACACCCAGTGTCATTGCATGTGTGTTCTTATCACAGACCAGACATGGATCCACCAGTGTCATTGCATGTGTGTTCTTCTCACAAACCATATCATGAAGCACACCAAGTGTCATTGCATGTGTGTTCTACCAATGAACCACACATGGATCCACCGGGTCATTGCATGTCTGCTCTTCTCATGAACCACACTTGGATACACCCAGTGTCATCGCATGTGTGTTCTTCCCATGAACCACACATGGATCCACCAGTGTCATTGCATGTCTGCTCTTTTCATGAACCACAACTAGAGTCATTGGATGTGTGTTCTTCTCATAGACCACATATCACCAGTGTCATTGCATGTGTGTTCTTCCCAAAGACCACACATGGATCCACCAGTGTCATTGCATGTGTGTTCTTCTCACAAACCATATCATGAAACACACCCAGTGTCATTGCATGTGTGTTCTTCTCATAGACCACACATGGATCCACTAGTGTCATTGCATGTGTGTTCTTCTCACAGACCATATCATGAACCACACCCAGTGTCATTGCATGTGTGTTCTTCCCATGAACCACACATGGATCCACCGGTGTCATTGCATGTCAGCTCTTTTCATTAACCATAGCTAGAGTCATTGCATGTGTGTTCTTCTCACAGACCACATATCACATGTGTCATTGCATGTGTGTTCTTCCCATGAACCACACATGGATCCACTAGTGTCATTGCATGTGTGTTCTTCCGACAGACCACACATGGATCCACCGGTGTCATTGCATGTGTGTTCTTCCCATGAACCACACATGGATCCACCAGTGTCATTGTATGTCTGCTCTTCCCATGAACCACAGCTAGAGTCATCGCATCCGTTCTCTTTTCACAAACTACAGTTAGAGTCATTGCATGTGTGTTCTTCTTACAAAATATATCATGAACCACACTCAGTGTCATTGTATGTGTGTTCTTCTCACAAACCACACATGGATCCACCGGTGTCATTGCATGTGTGTTCTTCTCACAGACCATATCATGAACCACACCCAGTGTCATTGCATGTGTGTTCTTCCCATGAACCACACATGGATCCACCGGTGTCATTGCATGTCAGCTCTTTTCATTAACCACAGCTAGAGTCATTGCATGTGCGTTCTTCTCACAGACCACATATCACATGTGTCATTGCATGTGTGTTCTTCCCATGAACCACACATGGATCCACCAGTGTCATTGCATGTGTGTTCTTCCCACAGACCACACATGGATCCACCGGTGTCATTGCATGTCTGCTCTTCTCATTAACCACACATGGATCCACCAGTGTCATTGTATGTCTGCTCTTCCCATGAACCACAACTAGAGTCATCGCATGCATGCTCTTTTCACAAACCACAGCTAGAGTCATTTGATGTGTGTTCTTCTTACAAACCATATCATGAACCACACCAGTGTCATTGCATGTGTGTTCTTCTCACAAACCACACATGGATCCACCGGTGTCATTGCATGTCTTCTCTTCTCATGAACCACACTTGGATACACCCAGTGTCATCGCATGTGTGTTCTTCCCATGAAACAGACATGGATCCACCAGTGTCATTGCATGTCTGCTCTTTTCATGAACCACAGCTAGAGTCATTGGATGTGTATTCTTCTCACAGACCACATATCACCAGTGTCATTGCATGTGTGTTCTTCCCAAAGACCACACATGGATCCACCAGTGTCATTGCATGTGTGTTCTTCTCACAAACCATATCATGAACCACACCCAGTGTCATTGCATGTGTGTTCTTCTCACAGACCACACATGGATCCACTAGTGTCATTGCATGTGTGTTCTTCTCACAGACCATATCATGAACCACACCCAGTGTCATTGCATGTGTGTTCTACCCATGAACCACACATGGATCCACCGGTGTCATTGCATGTCAGCTCTTTTCATTAACCACAGCTAGAGTCATTGCATGTGTGTTCTTCTCACAGACCACATATCACATGTGTCATTGCATGTGTGTTCTTCCCATGAACCACACATGGATCCACTAGTGTCATTGCATGTGTGTTCTTCCCACAGACCACACATGGATCCACCGGTGTCATTGCATGTCTGCTCTTCTCATTAACCACACATGGATCCACTAGTGTCATTGTATGTCTGTTCTTCCCATGAACCACAACTAGAGTCATCGCATGCATGCTCTTTTCACAAACCACAGCTAGAGTCATTGGATGTGTGTTCTTCTTACAAACCATATCATGAACCACACCCAGTGTCATTGCATGTGTGTTCTTCTCACGAACAACACATGGATCCACCGTTGTCATTGCATGTCTGCTCTTCTCATTAACCACAGCTAGAGTCATTGAATGTATGTTTTTTTCACAAACCACATATCACCAGAGTCATTGCATGTGTGTTCTTCCCATGAACCACACATGGATCCACCGGTGTCATTGCATGTGTGTTCTTCTCATGAACCACACACATGGTTCTACCCAGTGTCATCGCATGTGTGTTCTTACCATGAACCACACATGGATCCACCAGTGTCATTGCATGTCTGCTCTTTTCATGAACCACTGCTAGAGTCATTGGATGTGTGTTCTTCTCACAGACCACATATCACCAGTGTCATTGCATGTGTGTTCTTCCCAAAGACCACACAGGGATCCACCGGTGTCATTGCATGTGTGTTCTTCTCACAAACCATATCATGAACCACACCCAGTGTCATTGCATGTGTGTTCTTCTCAAATACCACACATGGATCCACCAGTGTCATTGCATGTGTGTTATTCTCACAAACCATATCATGAACCACACCCAGTGTCATTGCATGTGTGTTCTTCCCATGATCCACACATGGATCCACCAGTGTCATTGCATGTCTGCTCTTTTCATTAACCACAGCTAGAGTCATTGCATGTGTGTTCCTCTCACAAACCACGAATCACCAGTGTCTATGCATGTGTGTTCTTCCCATGAACCACACATGGATCCACCAGTGTCATTGCATGTGTGTTGTTCCCACAGACTACACATGGATCCACCGGTGTCATTGCATGTCTGCTCTTCCCATGAACTACACATGGATCCAACAGTGCCATTGTATGTATGCTCTTCCCATGAACCACAACTAGAGTCATCGCATGCGTGCTCTTTTCACAAACCAGAGCTAGATTCATTGGATGTGTGTTCTTCTTACAATCCATATCATGAACCACACCCAGTGTCATTGCATGTGTGTTCTTCTCACAAACCACACATGGATCCACCGGTGTCATTGCATGTCTGCTCTTCTCATTAACCACAGCTAGAGTCATTGCATGTCTATTCTTTTCGCAAACCACATATCACCAAAGTCATTCCCTGTGTGTTCTTCCCATGAACCACACATGGATCCACCTGTGTCATTGCATGTCTGCTCTTCTCATGAACCACACTTGGATCCATCCAGTGTCATCGCATGTGTGTTCTTCCCATGAAACACACATGGATCCACGAGTGTCATTGCATGCGTGCTCTTTTCACAAACCATAGCTAGAGTCATTTGATGTGTGTTCTTCTCACAGACCACATATCACCAGTGGCATTGCATGTGTGTTCTTCGCAAAGACCACACATGGATCCACCAGTGTCATTGCATGTGTGTTCTTCTCACAAACCATATCATGAACCACACCCTGTGTCATTGCATGTGTGTTCTTCTCACAGACCACACATAGATCCACCAGTGCCATTGCATGTGTGTTCTTCGCACAAACCATATCATGAACCACACCCAGTGTCATTGCATGTGTGTTCTTCCCATGAACCACACATGGATCCACGGGTGTCATTGCATGTCTTCTCTTCTCATTAACCACAGCTAGAGTCATTGCATGTGTGTTCTTCTCATAGACCACATATCACATGTGTCATTGCATGTGTGTTCTTCCCATGAACCACACATGAATCCACCAGTGTCATTGCATGTGTGTTCTTCCCACATACCACACATGGATCCACCTGTGTCGTTGCATGTGTGTTCTTCCCATGAACAACACATGGATCCACTAGTGTCATTGTATGTCTGCTCTTCCCATGAACCACCGCTAGAGTCATTGCATGCGTGCTCTTTTCACAAACCACAGCTAGACTCATTGCATGTGTGTTCTTCTTACAAACCATATCATGAACCACACCCAGTGTCATTGCATGTGTGTTCTTCTCACAAACCACACATGGATCCACCGGTGTCATTGCATGTCTGCTCTTCTCGTTAACCACAGCTAGAGTCATCGCATGTCTGTTCTTTTCACAAACCACATATCACCAGAGTCATTGCATGTGTGTTCTTCCCATGAACCACACATGGATCCACCGGTGTCATTGCATGTGTGTTCTTCTCATGAACCACACATGGATCTACCTAATGTCATCGCATGTGTGTTCTTCCCATGAACCACACATGGATCAACCAGTGTCATTGCATGTCTGCTCTTTTCATGAACCACAGCTAGAGTCATTGGATGTTTGTTCTTCTCATAGACCACATATCACCAGTGTCATTGGATGTGTGTTCTTCCCAAAGACCACGCGGGGATCCACCAGTGTCATTGCATGTGTGTTCTTCTCACAAACCATATCATGAACCACACCCAGTGTCGTTGCATGTGTGTTCTTCTCACAGACCACACATGGATCCACCAGTGTCATTGCATGTGTGTTATTCCCATGATCCAGACATGGATCCACCAGTGTCATTGCATGTCTGCTCTTTTCATTAACCACAGCTAGAGTCATTGCATGTGTGTTCCTCTAGCAAACCACGTATCACTGGTGTCTATGCATGTGTGTTCTTCCCATGAACCACACATGGATCCACCAGTGTCATTGCATGTGTGTTCTTCCCACAGACCACGCATGGATCCACCGGTGTCATTGCATGTCTGCTCTTCTCATTAACCATAGCTAGAGTCATTGCATGTCTGTTCTTTTCACAAACCACATATCATTAGAGTCATTGCATGTGTGTTCTTCCCATGAACCACACCCAGTGTGATTGCATGTGTGTTCTTCTCATTAACCCCACATGGATCCACCGGTGTCATTGCATGTCTGCTCTTTTCATTAACCACAGCTAGAGTGATTGCATGTGTGCTCTTTTCACAACCACATATCACCAGAGTCATTGCATGTGTGTTCTTCTCGCAGACCACATATCCCCTGTGTCATTGCATGTGTGTTCTTCCCAAAGACCACACATGGATCCATCAGTGGTCAATGCATGTGTGTTCTTTCCACAAACCACGCATGGATCAACCACTAGAGTCATTGCATGTGTGTTCTTCCCAAGAACCACACATGGATCCACTAGTGTCATTGCATGTGTGTTCTTCCCACAGACCACAGATGGATCCACCGGTGTCGTTGCATGTGTGCTCTTTTCATGAACCACAACTAGAGTCATTGGATGTGTGTTCTTCTCACAGACCACATATCACTAGTGTCATTGCATGTGTGTTCTTCCCAAAGACCACACATGGATCTAGCAGTGTCATTGCATGTGTGTTCTTCTCACAAACCATATCATGGACCACACCTAGTGTCATTGCATGTGTGTTCTTCCCAAAGACCACACATGGATCCACCAGTGTCATTGCATGTGTGTTCTTCTTACAAACCATATCATGAACCACACCCAGTGTCATTGCATGTGTGTTCTTCTCATAGACCACACATGGATCCCCTAGTGTCATTGCATGTGTGTTCTTCTCATAGACCATCTCATGAACCACACCCAGTGTCATTGCATGTGTGTTCTTCCCATGAACCACACATGGATCCACCGGTGTCATTGCATGTCAGCTATTTTCATTAGCCACAACTAGAGTCATTGCATGTGTGTTCTTCTCACAGACCACATATCACATGTGTCATTGCATGTGTGTTCTTCCCATGAACCACACATGGATCCACCAGTGTCATTGCATGTGTGTTCTTCCCACAGACCACACATGGATCCACCGGTGTCGTGGGATGTGTGTTCTTCCCATGAACCACACATGGATCCACCAGTGTCATTGTATGTCTGCTCTTCCCATGAACCACAGCTAGAGTCATCGTATCCGTTCTCATTTCACAAACCACAGTTAGTCATTGCATGTGTGTTCTTCTTACAAACCATATCATGAACCAGACTCAGTGTCATTGTGTGTGTGTTCTTCTCACAAACCACACATGGATCCACCGGTGTCATTGCATGTGTTCTCTTCTCATTAACCACAGCTAGAGTCATTGCATGTGTGTTCTTCTCATAGACCACATATCACATGTGTCATTGCATGTGTGTTCTTCCCATGAACCACACATGAATCCACCAGTGTCATTGCATGTGTGTTCTTCCCACATACCACACATGGATCCACCTGTGTCGTTGCATGTGTGTTCTTCCCATGAACAACACATGGATCCACTAGTGTCATTGTATGTCTGCTCTTCCCATGAACCACCGCTAGAGTCATTGCATGCGTGCTCTTTTCACAAACCACAGCTAGACTCATTGCATGTGTGTTCTTCTTACAAACCATATCATGAACCACACCCAGTGTCATTGCATGTGTGTTCTTCTCACAAACCACACATGGATCCACCGGTGTCATTGCATGTCTGCTCTTCTCGTTAACCACAGCTAGAGTCATCGCATGTCTGTTCTTTTCACAAACCACATATCACCAGAGTCATTGCATGTGTGTTCTTCCCATGAACCACACATGGATCCACCGGTGTCATTGCATGTGTGTTCTTCTCATGAACCACACATGGATCTACCTAATGTCATCGCATGTGTGTTCTTCCCATGAACCACACATGGATCAACCAGTGTCATTGCATGTCTGCTCTTTTCATGAACCACAGCTAGAGTCATTGGATGTTTGTTCTTCTCATAGACCACATATCACCAGTGTCATTGGATGTGTGTTCTTCCCAAAGACCACGCGGGGATCCACCAGTGTCATTGCATGTGTGTTCTTCTCACAAACCATATCATGAACCACACCCAGTGTCGTTGCATGTGTGTTCTTCTCACAGACCACACATGGATCCACCAGTGTCATTGCATGTGTGTTATTCCCATGATCCAGACATGGATCCACCAGTGTCATTGCATGTCTGCTCTTTTCATTAACCACAGCTAGAGTCATTGCATGTGTGTTCCTCTAGCAAACCACGTATCACTGGTGTCTATGCATGTGTGTTCTTCCCATGAACCACACATGGATCCACCAGTGTCATTGCATGTGTGTTCTTCCCACAGACCACGCATGGATCCACCGGTGTCATTGCATGTCTGCTCTTCTCATTAACCATAGCTAGAGTCATTGCATGTCTGTTCTTTTCACAAACCACATATCATTAGAGTCATTGCATGTGTGTTCTTCCCATGAACCACACCCAGTGTGATTGCATGTGTGTTCTTCTCATTAACCCCACATGGATCCACCGGTGTCATTGCATGTCTGCTCTTTTCATTAACCACAGCTAGAGTGATTGCATGTGTGCTCTTTTCACAACCACATATCACCAGAGTCATTGCATGTGTGTTCTTCTCGCAGACCACATATCCCCTGTGTCATTGCATGTGTGTTCTTCCCAAAGACCACACATGGATCCATCAGTGGTCAATGCATGTGTGTTCTTTCCACAAACCACGCATGGATCAACCACTAGAGTCATTGCATGTGTGTTCTTCCCAAGAACCACACATGGATCCACTAGTGTCATTGCATGTGTGTTCTTCCCACAGACCACAGATGGATCCACCGGTGTCGTTGCATGTGTGCTCTTTTCATGAACCACAACTAGAGTCATTGGATGTGTGTTCTTCTCACAGACCACATATCACTAGTGTCATTGCATGTGTGTTCTTCCCAAAGACCACACATGGATCTAGCAGTGTCATTGCATGTGTGTTCTTCTCACAAACCATATCATGGACCACACCTAGTGTCATTGCATGTGTGTTCTTCCCGAAGACCACACATGGATCCACCAGTGTCATTGCATGTGTGTTCTTCTTACAAACCATATCATGAACCACACCCAGTGTCATTGCATGTGTGTTCTTCTCATAGACCACACATGGATCCCCTAGTGTCATTGCATGTGTGTTCTTCTCATAGACCATCTCATGAACCACACCCAGTGTCATTGCATGTGTGTTCTTCCCATGAACCACACATGGATCCACCGGTGTCATTGCATGTCAGCTATTTTCATTAGCCACAACTAGAGTCATTGCATGTGTGTTCTTCTCACAGACCACATATCACATGTGTCATTGCATGTGTGTTCTTCCCATGAACCACACATGGATCCACCAGTGTCATTGCATGTGTGTTCTTCCCACAGACCACACATGGATCCACCGGTGTCGTGGGATGTGTGTTCTTCCCATGAACCACACATGGATCCACCAGTGTCATTGTATGTCTGCTCTTCCCATGAACCACAGCTAGAGTCATCGTATCCGTTCTCATTTCACAAACCACAGTTAGTCATTGCATGTGTGTTCTTCTTACAAACCATATCATGAACCAGACTCAGTGTCATTGTGTGTGTGTTCTTCTCACAAACCACACATGGATCCACCGGTGTCATTGCATGTGTTCTCTTCTCATTAACCACAGCTAGAGTCATTGCATGTGTGTTCTTCTCATAGACCACATATCACATGTGTCATTGCATGTGTGTTCTTCCCATGAACCACACATGAATCCACCAGTGTCATTGCATGTGTGTTCTTCCCACATACCACACATGGATCCACCTGTGTCGTTGCATGTGTGTTCTTCCCATGAACAACACATGGATCCACTAGTGTCATTGTATGTCTGCTCTTCCCATGAACCACCGCTAGAGTCATTGCATGCGTGCTCTTTTCACAAACCACAGCTAGACTCATTGCATGTGTGCTCTTCTTACAAACCATATCATGAACCACACCCAGTGTCATTGCATGTGTGTTCTTCTCACAAACCACACATGGATCCACCGGTGTCATTGCATGTCTGCTCTTCTCGTTAACCACAGCTAGAGTCATCGCATGTCTGTTCTTTTCACAAACCACATATCACCAGAGTCATTGCATGTGTGTTCTTCCCATGAACCACACATGGATCCACCGGTGTCATTGCATGTGTGTTCTTCTCATGAACCACACATGGATCTACCTAATGTCATCGCATGTGTGTTCTTCCCATGAACCACACATGGATCAACCAGTGTCATTGCATGTCTGCTCTTTTCATGAACCACAGCTAGAGTCATTGGATGTGTGTTCTTCTCACAGACCACATATCACCAGTGTCATTGGATGTGTGTTCTTCCCAAAGACCACGCGGGGATCCACCAGTGTCATTGCATGTGTGTTCTTCTCACAAACCATATCATGAACCACACCCAGTGTCGTTGCATGTGTGTTCTTCTCACAGACCACACATGGATCCACCAGTGTCATTGCATGTGTGTTCTTCCCATGATCCAGACATGGATCCACCAGTGTCATTGCATGTCTGCTCTTTTCATTAACCACAGTTAGAGTCATTGCATGTGTGTTCCTCTAGCAAACCACGTATCACTGGTGTCTTTGCATGTGTGTTCTTCCCATGAACCACACATGGATCCACCAGTGTCATTGCATGTGTGTTCTTCCCACAGACCACACATGGATCCACCGGTGTCATTGCATGTCTGCTCTTCTCATTAACCATAGCTAGAGTCATTGCATGTCTGTTCTTTTCACAAACCACATATCATTAGAGTCATTGCATGTGTGTTCTTCCCATGAACCACACCCAGTGTGATTGCATGTGTGTTCTTCTCATTAACCCCACATGGATCCACCGGTGTCATTGCATGTCTGCTCTTTTCATTAACCACAGCTAGAGTGATTGCATGTGTGCTCTTTTCACAACCACATATCACCAGAGTCATTGCATGTGTGTTCTTCTCGCAGACCACATATCCCCTGTGTCATTGCATGTGTGTTCTTCCCAAAGACCACACATGGATCCATCAGTGGTCAATGCATGTGTGTTCTTTCCACAAACCACGCATGGATCAACCACTAGAGTCATTGCATGTGTGTTCTTCCCAAGAACCACACATGGATCCACTAGTGTCATTGCATGTGTGTTCTTCCCACAGACCACAGATGGATCCACCGGTGTCGTTGCATGTGTGCTCTTTTCATGAACCACAACTAGAGTCATTGGATGTGTGTTCTTCTCACAGACCACATATCACTAGTGTCATTGCATGTGTGTTCTTCCCAAAGACCACACATGGATCTAGCAGTGTCATTGCATGTGTGTTCTTCTCACAAACCATATCATGGACCACACCTAGTGTCATTGCATGTGTGTTCTTCCCAAAGACCACACATGGATCCACCAGTGTCATTGCATGTGTGTTCTTCTTACAAACCATATCATGAACCACACCCAGTGTCATTGCATGTGTGTTCTTCTCATAGACCACACATGGATCCCCTAGTGTCATTGCATGTGTGTTCTTCTCATAGACCATCTCATGAACCACACCCAGTGTCATTGCATGTGTGTTCTTCCCATGAACCACACATGGATCCACCGGTGTCATTGCATGTCAGCTATTTTCATTAGCCACAACTAGAGTCATTGCATGTGTGTTCTTCTCACAGACCACATATCACATGTGTCATTGCATGTGTGTTCTTCCCATGAACCACACATGGATCCACCAGTGTCATTGCATGTGTGTTTTTCTCACAAACCATATCATGAACCACACCCAGTGTCATTGCATGTGTGTTCTTATCACAGACCACACATGGATCCACAAGTGTCATTGCATGTGTGTTCTTCTCACAAACCATATCATGAACCACACCAAGTGTCATTGCATGTGTGTTCTACCAATGAACCACACATGGATCCACCGGTGTCATTGCATGTCTGCTCTTCTCATGAACCACACTTGGATCCACCAGTGTCATTGCATGTGTGTTCTTCTCACAAACCACACATGGATCCACCCAGTGTCATCGCATGTGTGTTCTTCCCATGAACCACACATGGATCCACCAGTGTCATTGCATGTCTGCTCTTTTCATGAACCACATCTAGAGTCATTGGATGTGTGTTCTTCTCACAGACCACATATCACCAGTGTCATTGCATGTGTGTTCTTCCCAAAGACCACACATGGATCCACCAGTGTCATTGCATGTGTGTTCTTCTTACAAACCATATCATGAACCACACCCAGTGTCATTGCATGTGTGTTCTTCTCACAGACCACACATGGATCCCATAGTGTCATTGCATGTGTGTTCTTCTCATAGACCATCTCATGAACCACACCCAGTGTCATTGCATGTGTGTTCTTCCCATGAACCACACATGGATCCACCGGTGTCATTGCATGTCAGCTATTTTCATTAGCCACAACTAGAGTCATTGCATGTGTGTTCTTCTCACAGACCACATATCACATGTGTCATTGCATGTGTGTTCTTCCCATGAACCACACATGGATCCACCAGTGTCATTGCATGTGTGTTCTTCCCACAGACCACACATGGATCCACCGGTGTCGTTGGATGTGTGTTCTTCCCATGAACCACACATGGATCCACCAGTGTCATTGTATGTCTGCTCTTCCCATGAACCACAGCTAGAGTCATCGCATCCGTTCTCATTTCACAAACCACAGTTAGTCATTGCATGTGTGTTCTTCTTACAAACCATATCATGAACCAGACTCAGTGTCATTGTGTGTGTGTTCTTCTCACAAACCACACATGGATCCACCGGTGTCATTGCATGTGTTCTCTTCTCATTAACCACAGCTAGAGTCATTGCATGTCTGTTCTTTTCACAAACCACACATCACCAGAGTCATTGCATGTGTGTTCTTCCCATGAACCACACATGGATCCACCGGTGTCATTGCATGTGTGTTCTTCTCACAAACCACACATGGATCCACCCACTGTCATCGCATGTGTGTTCTTCCCATGAACCACACATGGATCCACTAGTGTTATTGCATGTCTGCTCTTTTCATGAACCACATCTAGAGTCATTGGATGTGTGTTCTTCTCACAAACCACATATCACCAGTGTCATTGCATGTGTGTTCTTCCCAAAGACGACACATGGATCCACCAGTGTCATTGCATGTGTGTTCTTCTCACAAACCATATCATGAACCACACCCAGTGTCATTGCATGTGTGTTCTTCTCACAGACCACACCTAGATCCACCAGTGTCATTGCATGTGTGTTCTTCTCACAAACCATATCATGAACCACATCTAGTGTCATTGCATGTGTGTTCTTCCCATGAACCACACATGGATCCACAAGTGTCATTGCATGTCTGCTCTTTTCATTAACCACAGCTAGAGTCATTGCATGTGTGTTCTTCTCACAAACCACGTATCATCGGTGTCTATGCATGTGTGTTCGTCCCATGAACCACACATGAATCCACCTATGTCATTGCATGTGTGTTCTTCCCACAGACCACACATAGATCCACCGGTGTCATTGCATGTGTGTTCTTCCCATGAACTACACATGGATCCAACAGTGCCATTGTATGTACGCTCTTCCCATAAACCACAACTAGAGTCATCGCATGCGTGCTCTTTTCACAAACCAGAGCTAGATTCATTGGATGTGTGTTCTTCTTACAATCCATATCATGAACCACACCCAGTGTCATTGCATGTGTGTTCTTCTCACAAACCACACATGGATCCACCGGTGTCATTGCATGTCTGCTCTTCTCATTAACCACAGCTAGAGTCATTGCATGTCTGTTCTTTTCACAAACCACATATCACCAAAGTCATTCCATGTGTGTTCTTCCCATGAACCACACATGGATCCACCTGCGTCATTGCATGTCTGCTCTTCTCATGAACCACACTTGGATCCATCCAGTGTCATCGGATGTGTGTCCTTCCCATGAACCACACATGGATCCACGAGTGTCATTGCATGCGTGCTCTTTTCACAAACCATAGCTACAGTCATTTGATGTGTGTTCTTCTCACAGACCACATATCACCAGTGGCATTGCATGTGTGTTCTTCGCAAAGACCACACATGGATCCACCAGTGTCATTGCATGTGTGTTCTTCTCACAAACCATATCATGAACCACACCCTGTGTCATTGCATGTGCGTTCTTCTCACAGACCACACATGGATCCACCAGTGCCATCGCATGTGTGTTCTTCTCACAAACCATATCATGAACCACCCCCAGTGTCATTGCATGTGTGTTCTTCCCATGAACCACACATGGATCCACGGGTGTCATTACATGTCTTATCTTCTCATTAACCACAGCTAGAGTCATTGCATGTGTGTTCTTCTCATAGACCACATATCACATGTGTCATTGCATGTGTGTTCTTCCCATGAACCACACATGGATCCACCAGTGTCATTGCATGTGTGTTCTTCCCACATACCACACATGGATCCACCTGTGTCGTTGCATGTGTGTTCTTCCCATGAACAACACATGGATCCACTAGTGTCATTGTATGTCTGCTCTTCCCATGAACCACCGCTAGAGTCATTGCATGTGTGCTCTTTTCACAAACCACAGCTAGACTCATTGCATGTGTGTTCTTCTTACAAACCATATCATGAACCACACCCAGTGTCATTGCATGTGTGTTCTTCTCACAAACCACACATGGATCCACCGGTGTCATTGCATGTCTGCTCTTCTCGTTAACCACAGCTAGATTCATCGCATGTCTGTTCTTTTCACAAACCACATATCACCAGAGTCATTGCATGTGTGTTCTTCCCATGAACCACACATGGATCCACCGGTGTCATTGCATGTGTGTTCTTCTCATGAACCACACATGGATCTACCCAATGTCATCGCATGTGTGTTCTTCCCATGAACCACACATGGATCAACCAGTGTCATTGCATGTCTGCTCTTTTCATGAACCACAGCTAGAGTTATTGGATGTGTGTTCTTCTCACAGACCACATATCACCAGTGTCATTGGATGTGTGTTCTTCCCGAAGACCACGCGGGGATCCACCAGTGTCATTGCATGTGTGTTCTTCTCACAAACTATATCATGAACCACACCCAGTGTCGTTGCATGTGTGTTCTTCTCACAGACCACACATGGATCCACCAGTGTCATTGCATGTGTGTTCTTCCCATGATCCAGACATGGATACACCAGTGTCATTGCATGTCTGCTCTTTTCATTAACCACAGCTAGAGTCATTGCATGTGTGTTCCTCTAGCAAACCACGTATCACCGGTGTTTATGCATGTGTGTTCTTCCCATGAACCACACATGGATCCACCAGTGTCATTGCATGTGTGTTCTTCCCACAGACCACACATGGATCCACCGGTGTCATTGCATGTCTGCTCTTCTCATTAACCATAGCTAGAGTCATTGCATGTCTGTTCTTTTCACAAACCACATATCATTAGAGTCATTGCATGTGTGTTCTTCCCATGAACCACACCCAGTGTCATTGCATGTGTGTTCTTCTCATTAACCCCACATGGATCCACCGGTGTCATTGCATGTCTGCTCTTTTCATTAACCACAGCTAGAGTCATTGCATGTGTGCTCTTTTCACAACCACATATCACCAGAGTCATTGCATGTGTGTTCTTCTCGCAGACAACATATCCCCTGTGTCATTGCATGTGTGTTCTTCCCAAAGACCACACATGGATCCATCAGTGGTCAATGCATGTGTGTTCTTTCCACAAACCACGCATGGATCAACCACTAGAGTCATTGCATGTGTGTTCTTCCCAAGAACCACACATGGATCCACTAGTGTCATTGCATGTGTGTTCTTCCCACAGACCACAGATGGATCCACCGGTGTAGTTGCATGTGTGCTCTTTTCATGAACCACAACTAGAGTCATTGCATGTCTGTTCTTCTCACAGACCACATATCACCTGTGTCATTGCATGTGTGTTCTTCCCATGAACCACACATGGATCCACCGGTGTCATTGCATTTGTGTTCTTCTCAAAAACCACAATGGATCCACCCAGTGTCATCGCATGTGTGTTCTTGCCATGAACCACACATGGATCCACCAGTGTCATTGCATGTCTACTCTTTTCATGAACCACGGCTAGAGTCATTGGATGTGTGTTCTTCTAACAGACCACATATCACCAGTGTCATTGCATGTGTGTTCTTCCCAAAGAAGACACATGGATCCACCAGTGTCATTAGATGTGTGTTATTCTCACAAACCATATCATGAACCACACCTAGTGTCATTGCATGTGTGTTCTTCCCATGAACCACACATGGATCCACCGGTGTAATTGCATGTTTGCTCTTCTCATGAACCACACTTGGATCCACCAAGTGTCATCGCATATGTGTTCTTCCCATGAACCACACATGGATCCACCAGTGACATTGCATGTGTGTTCTTCTCACAGACCACATATCACCAGTGTCATTGCATGTGTGTTCTTCCCAAATACCACACATGGATCCACCAGTGTCATTGCATGTGTGTTCTTCTCACAAACCATATCATGAACCACACCTAGTGTCATTGCATGTGTGTTCTTATCACAGACCACACATGGATCCACCAGTGTGATTGCATGTGTGTTCTTCTCACAAACCATATCATGAACCACACCAAGTGTCATTGCATGTGTGGTATACCCATGAACCACACATGGATCCACCGGTGTCATTGCATGTCTGCTCTTCTCGTGAACCACACATGGATACACCCAGTGTCATCGCATGTGTGTTCGTCCCATGAACCACACATGGATCCACCAGTGTCATTGCACGTCTGCTCTTCTCATGAACAACAGCTAGAGTCATTGGATGTGTGTTCTTCTCACAGACCACATATCACCAGTGTCATTGCATGTGTGTTCTTCCCAAAGACCACACATGGATCCACCAGTGTCATTGCATGTGTGTTCTTCTCACAAACCATATCATGAACCACATCTAGTGTCATTGCATGTGTGTTCTTCTCACAGACCACACATGGATCCACTAGTGTCATTGCATGTGTATTCTTCTCACAGACCATATCATGAACCACACCTAGTGCCATTGCATGTGTGTTCTTCCCATGAACCACACATGGATCCACCGGTGTCATTGCATGTCTGTTCTTTTCATTAACCACAGCTAGAGCCATTGCATGCGTGTTCTTCTCACAGACCACATATCACAAATGTCATTGCATGTGTGTTATTCCCATGAACCACACATGGATCCACCAGTGTCATTGCATGTGTGTTCTTCGCACATACCACACATGGATCCACCGGTGTCGTTGCATGTGTGTTCTTCCCATGAACCACACATGGATCCACCAGTGTCTTTGTATGTCTGCTCTTCCCATGAACCACAGCTAGAGTCATCGCATCCCTTATCTTTTCACAAACCACAGTTAGAGTCATTGCATGTGTGTTCTTCTTACAAACCATATCATGAACCACACCCAGTGTCATTGTATGTGTGTGTTCTCACAAACCACACATGGATCCACCGGTGTCATTGCATGTCTGCTCTTCTCATTAACCACAGCTAGAGTCATTGCATGTCTGTTCTTTTCACAAACCACATATCACCAGAGTCATTGCATGTGTGTTCTTCCCATGAACCACACATGGATCCACCCAGTGTCATCGCATGTGTGTTCTTCCCATGAACCACACATCGATCCACCAGTTTCATTGCATGTCTGCTGTTTTCATGAACCACATCTAGAGTCATTGGATGTGTGTTCTTCTCACAGACCACATATCACCAGTGTCATTGCATGCGTGTTCTTCCCAAAGACGACTCATGGATCCACCAGTGTCATTGCATGTGTGTTCTTCTCACAAACCATATCATGCACCACACCCAGTGTCATTGCATGCATGTTCTTCTCACAGACCACACATAGATCCACCAGTGTCATTGCATGTGTGTTCTTCTCACAAACCATATCATGAACCACATCCAGTGTCATTGCATGTGGGTTCTTTCCATGAACCACACATGGATCCACAAGTGTCATTGCATGTCTGCTCTTTTCATTAACCACAACTAGAGTCATTGCATGTGCGTTCTTCTCACAAACCACGTACCACCGGTGTCTATGCATGTGTGTTCTTCCCATGAACCACACATGGATCCACCTGTGTCATTGCATGTTTGTTCTTCCCACAGACCACACATGGATCCACCGGTGTCATTGCATGTCTGCTCTTGTCATTAACCACACATGGATCCACCAGTGTCATTGTATGTCTGCTCTTTCCCTGAACCACAACTAGAGTCATCGCATGCATACTCTTTTCACAAACCACAGCTAGAGTCATTGGATGTGGGTTCTTCTTACAAACCATATCATGAACCACACCCAGTGTCATTGCATATGTGTTCTTCTCACAAACCACACATGGATCCACTGGTGTCATTGCATGTCTGCTCTTCTCATTAACCACAGCTAGAGTCATTGCATGTATGTTTTTTTCACAAACCACATATCACCAGAGTCATTGCATGTGTGTTCTTCCCATGAACCACACATGGATCTACCGGTGTCATTGCATGTCTAATCTTCTCATGAACCACACTTGGATCCACCTAGTGTCATCGCATGTGTGTTCTTCCCATCAACCACACATGGATCCACCAGTGTCATTGAATGTGTGTTCTTCCCACAGACCACACATCGATCCACCCGTGTCGCTGCATGTGTGTTCTTCCCATGAACCACACATGGATCCACTAGTGTCATTGTATGTCTGCTCTTCCCATGAACCACAACTAGAGTCATCGCATGCGTGCTCTTTTCACAAACCACAGCTAGAGTCATTGGATGTGTGTTCTTCTTACAAACCATATCACGAACCACACCCAGTGTCATTGCATGTGTGTTCTCACAAACCACACATGGATCCACCGGTGTCATTGCATGTCTGCTCTTCTCATTAACCACAGCTAGAGTCATTGCATGTCTATTCTTTTCACAAACCACATATCACCAGAGTCATTGCATGTGTGTTCTTCCCATGAACCACACATGGATCCACCGGTGTCATTGCATGTCTGCTCTTCTCATGAACCACACTTGGATCCACCAAGTGTCATCGCATGTGTGTTCTTCCCATGAACCACACATGGATCCACCAGTGTCATTGCATGTGTGCTATTTTCACAAACCACAGCTAGAGTCATTGGATGTGTGTTCTTTTCATCGACCACATATCACCATTGTCATGGCATGTGTGTTCTTCCCAAAGACCACACATGGATCCACCAGTGTCATTGCATGTGTGTTCTTCTCACAAACCATCTCATGAACCACACCCAGTGTCATTGCATTTGTGTTATTCTCACAGACCACACATGGATCCACCAGTGTCATTGCATGTGTGTTCTTCTCACAAACCATATCATGAACCACACCTAGTGTCATTGCAGGTGTGTTCTTCTCACAGACGACACATGAATCCACCAGTGTCATTGCACATGTGTTCTTCTCACAAACCATATCATGAACCACACCCAGTGTCATTGCATGCATGTTCTTCCCATGAACCACACATGGATCCACCGGTGTCATTGCATGTCTTCTCTTCTCATGAACCACACTTGGATCCACCCAGTGTCAGCGCATGTGTGTTCTTCCCGTGACCCACACATGGATCCACCAGTCTCATTGCATGTCTGCTCTTTTCATGAACCATAGCTAGAGTCATTGGATGTGTGTTCTTCTCACAGACCACATATCACCAGTGTCATTGCATGTGTATTCTTCCCAAAGACCACACATGGATCAACCAGTGTCATTGCATGTGTGTTCAACTCACAAACCATATCATGAACCACACCCAGTGTCATTGCATGTGTGTTCTTCTGACAGACCACACATGGATCCACTAGTGTCATTGCATGTGTGTTCTTCTCACAGACCATATCATGAACCACACCCAGTGTCATTGCATTTGTGTTCTTCCTATGAACCACACATGGATCCATCAGTGTCATTGCATGTCAGCTCTTTTCATTAACCACAGCTAGAGTCGTTGCATGTGTGTTCTTCTCACAGACCACATATCACATGTGTCATTGCATGTGTGTTCTTCCCATGAACTACACATGGATCCACCAGTGTGATTGCATGTGTGTTCTTCCCAGAGACCACACATGGATCCACCGGTGTCGTTGCATGTGTGTTCTTCCCATGAACCACACATGGAGCCACCGGTGTCATTGTATGTCTGCTCTTCCCATGAACGACAGCTAGAGTCATCGCATCTGTGCTCTTTTCACAAACCACAGTTAGAGTCATTGCATGTGTGTTCTTCTTACAAACCATATCATGAACCACACCCAGTGTCATTGTATGTGTGTTCTTCTCACAAACCACACATGCATCCACCGGTGTCATTGCATGTCTGCTCTTCTCATTAACCACAGCTAGAGTCATTGCATGTCTGTTCTTTTCACAAACCACATATCACCAGAGTCATTGCATGTGTGTTCTTCCCATGCACCACACATGGATCCACCGGTGTCATTGCATGCGTGTTCTTCTCATGAACCACACATGGATCCACCCAGTGTCATCGCGTGTGTGTTCTTCCCATGAACCACACATGGATCCACCAGTGTCATTGCATGCGTGCTCTTTTCACAAACCACACCTAGAGTCATTGGATGTGTGTTCTTTTCATTGACCACATATCACCAGTGTCATTGCATGTGTGTTCTTCCCAAATACCACACATGGATCCACCAGTGTCATTGCATGTGTGCTCTTCTCACAAACCATATCATGAACCACACGTAGTGTCATTGCAGGTGTGTTCTTCTCACAGACGACACATGAATCCACCAGTGTCATTGCATGTGTGTTCTTCTCACAAACCATATCATGAACCACACATAGTGTCATTGCATGTGTGTTCCTCCCATGAACCACACTTGGATCCACCCAGTGTCATCGCATGTGTGTTCTTCCCATGAACCACACATGGATCCACCAGTCTCATTGCATGTCTGCTCTTTTCATGAACCATAGCTAGAGTCATTGGATGTGTGTTCTTCTCACAGACCACATATCACCAGTGTCATTGCATGTGTATTCTTCCCAAAGACCACACATGGATCCACCAGTGTCATTGCATGTGTGTTCTTCTCACAAACCATATCATGAACCACACCCAGTGTCATTGCATGTGTGTTCTTCTCACAAACCATATCATGAACCACACCCAGTGTCATTGCATGTGTGTTCTTCCCATGAACCACACATGGATCCACAAGTGTCATTGCATGTCTGCTCTTTCATTAACCACAACAAGAGTCGTTGCATGTGTGTTCTTCTCACAAACCACGTATCACCGGTGTCTATGCATGTGTGTTCTTCCCATGAACCACACATGGATCCACCTGTGTCATTGCATGTGTGTTCTTCCCACAGACCACACATGGATCCACCGGTGTCATTGCATGTCTGCTCTTCTCATTAACCACACATGGATCCACCAGTGTCATTGCATGTGTGTTCTTCTCACAAACCATATCATGAACCACACCCAGTGTCATTGCATGTGTGTTCTTCCCATGAACCACACATGGATCCACAAGCGTCATTGCATGTCTGCTCTTTCATTAACCACAACTAGAGTCATTGCATGTGTGTTCTTCTCACAAACCACGTATCACCGGTGTCTATGCATGTGTGTTCTTCCCATGAACCACACATGGATCCACCAGTGTCATTGCATGTGTGTCTTCCCATAGACCACACATGGATCCACCGGTGTCATTGCATGTCTGCTCTTCTCATTAACCACACATGGATCCACCAGTGTCATTGTATGTCTGCTCTTCGCATGAACCACAACTAGAGTCATCGCATGCGTGCTCTTTTCACAAACCACAGCTAGAGTCATTGGATGTGTGTTCTTCTTAGAAACCATATCATGAACCACACCCAGTGTCATTGCATGTGTGTTCTTCTCAAAAACCACACATGGATCCACCGGTGTCATTGCATGTCTGCTCTTCTCATTAACCACAGCTAGAGTCATTGCATGTCTGTTCTTTTCACAAACCACATATCACCAGAGTCATTGCATGTGTGTTGTTCCCATGAACCACACATGGATCTACCGGTGTCATTGCATGTCTGCTCTTCTCATGAACCACACTTGGATCCACCCAGTGTCATCGCATGTGTGTTCTTCCCATGAACCACACATGGATCCACCAGTCTCATTGCATGTCTGCTCTTTTCATGAAGCATAGCTAGAGTCATTGGATGTGTGTTCTTCTCATAGACCACATATCACCAGTGTCATTGCATGTGTATTCTTCCCAAAGACCACACATGGATCCACCAGTGTCATTGCATGTGTGTTCTTCTCACAAACCATATCATGAACCACACCCAGTGTCATTGCATGTGTGTTCTTCTCACAGACCACACATGGATCCACCAGTGTCATTGCATGTGAGTTCTTCTCACAAACCATATCATGAACCACACCCAGTGTCATTGCATGTGTGTTCTTCCCATGAACCACACATGGATCCACAAGTGTCATTGCATGTCTGCTCTTTCATTAACCACAACTAGAGTCGTTGCATGTGTGTTCTTCTCACAAACCACGTATCACCGGTGTCTATGCATGTGTGTTCTTCCCATGAACCACACATGGATCCACCTGTGTCATTGCATGTGTGTTCTTCCCACAGACCACACATGGATCCACCGGTGTCATTGCATGTCTGCTCTTCTCATTAACCACACATGGATCCACCAATGTCATTGCATGTGTGTTCTTCTCACAAACCATATCATGAACCACACCCAGTGTCATTGCATGTGTGTTCTTCCCATGAACCACACATGGATCCACAAGTGTCATTGCATGTCTGCTCTTTCATTAACCACAACTAGAGTCATTGCATGTGTGTTCTTCTCACAAACCACGTATCACCGTTGTCTATGCATGTGTGTTCTTCCCATGAACCACACATGGATCCACCAGTGTCATTGCATGTGTGTCTTCCCATAGACCACACATGGATCCACCGGTGTCATTGCATGTCTGCTCTTCTCATTAACCACACATGGATCCACCAGTGTCATTGTATGTCTGCTCTTCGCATGAACCATAACTAGAGTCATCGCATGCGTGCTCTTTTCACAAACCACAGCTAGAGTCATTGGATGTGTGTTCTTCTTAGTAACCATATCATGAACCACACCCAGTGTCATTGCATGTGTGTTCTTCTCAAAAACCACACATGGATCCACCGGTGTCATTGCATGTCTGCTCTTCTCATTAACCACAGCTAGAGTCATTGCATGTCTGTTCTTTTCACAAACCACATATCACCAGAGTCATTGCATGTGTGTTGTTCCCATGAACCACACATGGATCTACCGGTGTCATTGCATGTCTGCTCTTCTCATGAACCACACTTGGATCCACCCAGTGTCATCACATGTATGTTCTTCCCATGAAGCACACATGGATCCACTAGTGTCAGTGCATGCGTGCTCTTTTCACAAACCACAGCTAGAGTCAATGGATGTCTGTTCTTCTCACAGACCACATATCACCAGTGTCATTGCATGTGTGTTCTTCCCAAATACCACACATGGATCCACCAGTGTCATTGCATGTGTGTTCTTATCACAGACCACACATGGATCCACCAGTGTCATTGCATGTGTGTTCTTCTCACAAACCATATCATGAACCACACCAAGTGTCATTGCATGTGTGTTCTACCCATGAACCACACATGGATCGACCGGTGTCATTGCATGTCTGCTCTTCTCATGAACCACACTTGGATACACCCAGTGTCATCGCATGTGTGTTCTTCCCATGAACCACACATGGATCCACCAGTGTCATTGCATGTCTGCTCTTTTCATGAACCACAACTAGAGTCATAGGATGTGTGTTCTTCTCACAGACCACATATCAACAGTGCCATTCCATGTGTGTTCTTCTCACAGACCACACATGGATCTACGAGTGTCATTGCATGTGTGTTCTTCTTACAAACCATATCATGAACCACACCAACTGTCATTGCATGTGTGTTCTTCCCATGAACCACACATGGATCCACCGGTGTCATTGCATGTGTGTTCTTCCCACAGACCACACATGGATCCACCAATGTCATTGCATGTGTGTTCTTCCCATGAACCACACATGGATCCACCAGTGTCATTGCATGTCTGCTCTTTTCATGAACCACAGCAAGAGTCATTGCATGTGTGTTCTTCTCACAAACCACATATCACCGGAGTCATTGCATGTGTGTTCTTCCCAAAGACCACACATGGATCCACCAGTGTCATTGCATGTGTGTTATTCCCACAGACCACACATGGATCCACCAGTGTCGTTGCATGTGTGTTCTTCCCATGAACCACACATGGATCCACCAATGTCATTGTATGTCTACTCTTCCCATGAACCACAGCTAGAGTTATCACATCCGTGCTCTTTTCAGAAACCACAACTAGAGTCATTGCATGTGTGTTCTTCTTACAAACCATATCATGAACCACACCCAGTGTCATTGTATGTGTGTTCTTCTCACAAACCACACATGGATCCACACGTGGCATTGCATGTCCGCTCTTGTCATTAACCGTAGCTAGATTCATTGCATGTCTATTCTTTTCACAAACCACATATCACCAGAGTCATTGCATGTGTGTTCTTCCCATGAACAACACATGGATCCACCGGTGTCATTGCATGTGTGTTCTTCTCACAAACCACACATGGATCCACCCAGTGTCATCGCATGTGTGTTCTTCCCATGAACCACACATGGATCCACCAGTGTCATTGCATGTCTGCTCTTTTCATGAACCACAGCTAGAGTCATTGGATGTGTGTTCTTCTCACAGACCACATATCACCAGTGTCATTGCATGTGTGTTCTTCCCAAAGACCACACATGGATCCACCAGTGTCATTGCATGTGTGTTCTTCTCACAAACCATATCGTGAACCACACCCAGTGTCATTGCATGTGTGTTCTTCTGACAGACAACGCATGGATCCACCAGTATCATTGCATGTGTGTTCTTCTCACAAACCATATCATGAACAGCACCCAGTGTCATTGCATGTCTGCTCTTTTCATTAACCACAGCTAGAGTCATTGCATGTGTGTTCTTCTCATAAACCACCTATCACCGGTGTCTATGCATGTGTGTTCTTCCCATGAACCACACATGGATCCACCAGGGTCATTGCATGTGTGTTCTTGCCACAGACCACACATGGATCCACCGGTGTCATTGCATGTCTGCTCTTCTCATTAACCACAGCTAGAGTCATTGCATGTCTGTTCTTTTCACAAACCACATATCACCAGAGTCATTGCATGTGTGTTCTTCCCATGAACCACACCCAGTGTCATTGCATGTGTGTTCTTCTCATTAACCCCACATGGATCCACCGCTGCCATTGCATGTCTGCTCTTTTCATTAACCATAGCTAGAGTCATTGCATGTTTGCTCTTTTCACAAACCACATGTCACCAGAGTCATTGCATGTGTGTTCTTGTCACAGACCACGTATCACCTGTGTCATTGCATGTGTGTTCTTCCCAAAGACCACACATGGATCCACCAGTGGTCATTGCATGTGTGTTCTTTCCACAAACCACACAGGGATCAACCACTAGAGTCATTGCATGTGTGTTATTTCCACAAACCACACATGGATCCACTAGTGTCATTGCATGTGTGTTCTTCCCACAGACCACACATGGATCCACCAGTGTCGTTGCATGTGTGTTCTTCCCATGAACCACACATGGATCCACCTGTGTCATTGCATGTCTGCTATTCTCATGAACCACAGCTAGAGTCATTGCATGTGTGTTCTTCTCACAAACCACATATCACCAGAGTCATTGCATGTGTGTTCTTCCCACAAACCACATATCACCGGTGTGATTGCATGTCTGGTCTTCTTATTAACCACAGCTAGATCCACCCGTGTCATTGGATGCATGTTCTTTTCATAAACCGCATATGGATACTAATTAACCTTAGGAGAGCCCTAACCTTAGCGTTAGACCGAGTCTTCTAGAAGGCACGCCCTAACACAGTTGTTCTGCTTGTCGATTGTTACATACCGTCCGATCAGGGCGCTTGGACGATTGGGATGGTTTTCGTGAGATCGATCCGCGAGTAGTCTATTCTGCGGCATGATTGGCCACGCTTGCTCTGGACAAACTGGCAACACCGGGGGCTCCCCTGTTGCGAGTGTCACAACTCACGAGATGAGCGGGCCATATTCCAGTGTCACGTCCCCATTACTTCTCTTCCTCCCCGTACTTCTCTTCCTTCCCCTCGAAGCCACATTCCCCACTTCACTCCCATCCTGCCATAGCCGCAAGCCGACGGCGCTACCATCCCAATCCCCTCTCCGGTAGCCACCCCCTCCCCTCTCGCCATGGGTTCAAGGGGAGACGACGAGGAAACGCGTCATGACGACAGGGGTGGTGATTTAGATGTGAGTCTTCTCATCTCTATCTCTATCATCCGTGGCCAGTTATCTATTCTTTGAGCCAGATCTACTCCGTTTACTCATGCGCGTATGATGTGTTAGGCCAACCAGACGATGTATGACGCCGACTATCACGGTTTAGCGGATGAAGACAATCCTCTGCTATGTAAACATGGATATGTGCCCGCTAAATTTGTAGCGTTCGAAGTACGAAACGCAGGCAGGAGGTTTCTACGGTGTCAAGGACATCGTGCAATGATGTGAGGCGGAAGTTGCGGTGTTGTCAAATGGGTAGATCCAGAGTGGCCCAAATCGATGCAGAAAACGCTGGACAAACTATGGGAAATGACTGTTGAGTTGAAAGAATCCGCATTCAGCTAGATCTCATGGGGTGGAAGACAAGGTTAGCAAACTCGAGAAGGAGAGGGACGCGGCATTGGCCCTGAAGGCTAAAGCAGAGCAAGAACTGACTCAAGCAAGGAAGGATCTGCACCAGGCCAAAGTCCTGCAGTTCACAACTACGAGTATTGACAAGTGCATGAGGACAGATGTAGAGAAACAATTGAAGCTATGCAAGGAAGATGCTAAAAGTAAGGAGCAGACGATTCGATCCTTGCTCTCGCAGGAAGATGCGCATAGGGCTAAGATTAGGAATATCACGGAGATGTGTGTTAACTAGTTCTATTTAGCTTAAGCCTCGTGCCTTTTTTAAGTTGTAATAGTTGTACTTGTTGACCTAGCGGTCTGAACTATTGGCCCCGGAGTCCTGGGAGTAAAAAAATTGGTCACCTATTAATCAGTGTTAACGTTGTATTACTTCCTTTTGCCTAACCAATGCCCCTTGGATATTCCGCCCGTCGCTTCGTCGTCCTCGTGTACAAATAGGAGGCGCCACATCTCGTCGCTTCGTCGCCCATCCCCTCGCCCTCTCCAATCTCCACTGTGCCGTACACCCCCTCGCTCCCTCTCCAATCTCCACCGCGCCACCATGGAGATGCCCTCACTGAACTTCTACGAGGCGGTGATGTTCTCGCACTTCGACATCCTCGCGTCGCCGGCCATGACGGTGCCCCACGGATGGCGCATCAGCTATGCGGGGGTGCCAGTGGCTCCGCTCCTCTTCCCGGTGGAGCCATGATGGAGAGTGAAATCGCGGCACGCCGCCTCCAGATGCCCGCATGGAAGAGGGCGCTGCCCCGGTACGCGGCGGCCAACCCGTACTGGCCGGCGCTGTTCAAGAAGGAGCGGAAGGCCAAGATTGGCAACCGCATCGTTTACGGGCGCGTGGTGCACCGGGATCTCCGCAACCGAGAAGGGCGGGAGAGGTTCTGGTCCATCCCTGGACGGACCAAGTTCACCGTCATCTCCGCCGCTCACCGCGAAGAGGTGCTCCGTCTCGCGTATAATGCAGAAATCGTGGAGGTTCCGTCCGATGAAGACGAGGAAGCCGGCGGCTCGGAGGACAGCGGCAGCGGAAGTGAAATTGTTGACTAGTTGGTTGAATTAATGTAGGATGTGAAATCGCACCTTTGTTTAGAAGAATTTGTGGTTGAATTAATGAAATGCCTCGATTTAGATCTCTGTCTAGATTAATTTGTGGAAGAATTCGTGATTTAGATCAATTTCTGCCTCGATTTAGATCTCTATCCCGGACTGGCAACGTAACCGTGGACCAAATACACCTTTTCTACTAGTGTATTCTGACACTGGTGGTTTGTTTAAACGTAATCTACGTGGATTGTGCCGCATGCAAATGGCACAACCACAATTTATAAAGTAGAAGCACGTACACCCGGTTACTGGAGATCCGGGAGCTTCGCCAGATGCAGGGGATGCAGAAGCAGAGAGGCGATGAGATAGACGGGCTCAAGATTAGGCCAGAAAGTGGTACCCATTTCTTTCTCATCTAGGCATTATCGATGGGAACATTGCTGTTTATGTTGCCACGTCGTTGTGCAGCATCTGAAATAAGTTGCTGCTTCGTGGAGTGTGGTAGCTTAAATAATTTATTTATGTGCCACTTACATTCCGTCGTATTTGGAGACCTCCTGCCCCTTAGCAATCGTGGAATGGATCATTGTTTTCAGATAGCAGTGGCACAATCACAATTTTGGATTCAACTACTGACTCGGGCGTTTCCAAACCCTAAGTCACGGTACATTTTACTCAGAGAACGTGGGTAGATTGTTTCGCCCAGCAACGTGCCACACACAGAGCGATCAGAATTTAACAGAATTACATATATAGGTTCAAGTTCAACACATTACTATGCATCTTCATTGCCAGCAACCTTCTTCCGCAGCCTGGGTGCCAAGCCTTCATGTCCAATGGCTTCTTCATTTCCTGCCTTCTTCCTCTTCCTCGGTGCCAATTTTCTTAGCTTCACGTACTCTGCATCGCCGGGACAATGGGCACTAGAATCGTGTCCAGCATCATCTTTCCACTTGTTTTTAATTTCTTCGGGCAGCAAAATGACTGACCCGGCAGTCATGTTTCTAACCTTGCGGCGCTTCCTGTGCAAAGAAACAAGACTGTTGCATAACTGCCCAATATCTATAGAGTAAATAAAAAAAACCACAATTCAGCACAAACATGCGAACCCCAAGCGACCTTTGCTTACCAGGAGCTAATTCCGTTCGAGTAACCACCCTGTCATGAATAGAAGGGCGACTCCCAGTTGCAGCAGCTTCCACATCCAGTACATCACAATTCAGCTCAAACATGCAATCCGAAGCATACCTTTTCATCAACCCAATTAGCTGACAGTCACACGATATAGGAACATGGATGCCACGTTCATCCATGAAGCTGAACTTTGTAGTCTGCTTCGGCCATACTTCAACATGATTACGCAGAGTAGCAACCATACCAGATATAGTGCAGATCTGCGCAGTCGCTTCTTCCATCATGAAACAATGGCTTCCATACCACTTTCCCTTGGAGTCGTACCTGTAGAGGACTACCATAACCAGGTAAGGGGGTCCGCGCAGATCCCACTTGACAGAAAACTCTAGACAAAATATGTTTGTCAGCGTTGGGCTAACAAACAATTTGAGGTTCAGTAGCCAGCTAGTAGTTGTAATTAGTGTGAATAGCAAAGAGAAGGGTAGCTCGCCCGCTTGTAGGCAAAACTTCTTCTTCCTTGATAGTAGGATCTGCCATCCTCCGAACTGCTCGGCTAGTTGGTGGCGGAGGCAGGCTAGAGACTCGCAACGGCGGCTTGCACCATTGAAGCTCGGTATCAGCGACTGGGCGCAGCAACTTGGCCCCGGAAGTCAAATGTCCTAAGGGATCATCCTGCCTGGATGGTGGATTCCGGCGCCGCCGGTGCTAGGGGAAAGCTGGGAATGGATTTGTGAAATTGGTCAACGCATCCAAACCACTTAGCTGCTCGATTTGAATAAGAGGTTGCCACGTTGGGGCCCGCGTCACGGACAGATAACCGACATGTGGGTCCTGACCGTCTACTGCACGGGGCGGTTTAACGGAATGTTTGTATTTGGCAGGGGTGAGATGAGTTTGCCTCGAAATGGCCCCTCTCAGTAGTTGGCGGCCCAACTTTTCAAAACGCGGTAATTTCAGGCAACTTAGGTACCGCCATGCGCTGGCCTGCCAACTTTGGTATCGCAGACGAACAAGCCCTGCACCAGGGAGTGGTCTGGCCACCCCAGGAACCCCCTCGACCCCCCTCTTCGCCTATAAGTTGCCTCTTGACCTCAAAACCAAAGGGGGTTCGACTTTTTTCCAGAAAGAGTTCCGCTGTGCCGCCACCACCACATTCTGTGATTCGGGACCAGAAACTCCGTTCTGGCACCCTACCGAGACGTGGAATTGGAGGAGATCATCACCATCATCATCATCATCATCATCGCTTCTGCATCGACCATCCATGTTTCCCCATCTATGAGTGAGTAATCCCCCGCTGTAGGCTATGGGGATGATAGGGATTGGATGAGATCGTTCATGTAATGGCATCGGATTGTGAGGGCATGGTGCCTAGTATCTACTATTAGTGTTTTTTGACTTTGTTGCAACTTGTTATGCTTAATGCTTGTCACTAAGGCCCGAGTTCAATGATTTCAGATTTGAACATGTTATTGATTCATTATGATAGTATTGTTTATGGTCTTACCTGCAAGATGTATACACACGTTGTTGTCCAGAACCAAAGGCCCCGAAGTGACATAAATCGTGATAACTGGAGGGAATGGCTTTGATATGAGGATCACATGTGTTCACGGAGTGTTAATGCTTTGCTCTGGTGCTCTATTAAAAGGAGCACCTTAATTGCCAGTAGTTCCCTTGAGGCCCCGCTGCAAACGGGCTGGCAGGACAAAAGGTGTTGTGCAAGTTCTCATTGCGAGCACGTATGACTATATATGGAACACATGCCTATGATTATTTAGTACTTGGATGCTTTATCTTATTTATCTACAAATGCCCTATGTTCTGATTGCTATATGAATTGTCTTGTCCATGCAACGCCCGTCCATCCATCCATATGCCTACCGCGCTTTAATCCTACTGTTTGCTGTAATTTTTACTATTGTCTTTACTTTTACTACTACTATTACTTTACTATTGCTACAAGAAAACTGTTGCTACTGATAAACTGCTGTGAGCAAGAATGTTTCTAGGTGCAGCTCAATTGACAACTCAGTTGTTAAGGCTTATAAATATTCTTTGGCTCCCCTTGTGTCGAATCAATAAATTGGGTTTCACTTCCCTCAAAAATACTGCGATACACCCCTATACTTGTGGGTCATCAGTAATCACCAAAAAGAGACGAGGGATGTTGTTTTTGAGTGGGAGTTTAGTTGAACTGAATCTATCATAAACTTAGTGTAAATAAACTTTACAAATTCTGTTGTAGATGGCACCACCTGCTTTTAATTTCAATGTGTTCATGGAGAAAGAGAAACATCCTACGAATGGTAGCTGTCGTGGAAATGGCCACGGCAGTCGCTGTAGTAGGCAGCGATTGATTGAATTGGGGGCGAAAGCTGGCGGCCATCTGCGGTGCGAGATGGGGGCGGATGCACATGGGTTTACCCAGGTTCGGCCCCCCGGAGGGTAAAGACGTACTCCTGCTAGATTAGATTATTGTAGAGCGAGTTACAGGGGTGGCAAGCTCGATGTCTAAGCTGCGAGTCGCTTGAAGGGGTGTATGATGGAACATAAGTCCGCAGGATACCCTAGGGAGGTTTATATATGAGGCACCTCGCTAGGGTTTACAAGCTACAACCGAACCATATAAGGATTCGAAGGTTTTGACCTAATCCGACTGGGCTTCTGGTACGCTCCTGGCCTCCAGTCTCTAGTCGCCGGGCCTTCCCTTTAGTCGCATTCCAGTCTCCGTGCTGCAGGCCCACTCGCGAGGCCTTTTGGCCCAATCGGAACATCCTGTTGGGCATACCCCATTCGGCATATCCCCAGCAGTAGTCCCCGAGGCCATCGTGGAATCAAACATAGGTGGTCATTTGGCAGTCGGAGTAGGCAAGTCCAATTTGGACGCCTAGTCAAATCAGAGATGGACTCCACTGAAACCAAGGAAATTTTCCCCAGGCTCCTAGTCGCTGCTCCGGTGAATGTCACGACTGCCAAGTCGCTGCTTCGGCGAGTGGACAAGACTAGTTGCTAGTGAGTGGAATGGAAGAGTTGGACCGTCAACCTGGTCAAACTATCTGTTGGATATTCCAACGGTAACTTCGGCGTAATTACCGCAGGTAACGGCTACCCTGAATTTGGCAGGTAGCGCCCCCTTATAAGGGGAGTGATCATCCTTGCAGATCCTTCCATGCATTCTTCATTCTCACGTATTCCTTATTTTTGTCTTCCTTCAATCCGATCCTTCCGCACCGAGCGGCTCCACATCCTTCCCAATGGCACCTCCCAAAGGTTCATGGGGGGAAATCCAAGTGCACCACGGCCCAACTCAAGTCCTTCGAGGATGTCGGAGTCCTCCGCAAGGGGAACTAGCGAATCCCCGCTTCCTCCAAGATCAAGCCAAAGCCGCGGGCTGGCGAGTTCATTTGCTTTCCGAGCCACCTAGAGAGAGGTTTAGGATTCCCCACCTCACTATTCTGCCGGCGTTTCAGTGCATATTACGCAATCAAGCCGTCAGATCTTGGCCCGGATAGCATCGAGCAGCTGGCAATCTTTGTCGCCTTCTGTGAATTCTATCTGGGCTACAGGCCGTACTTCCCGTTGTGGCTGGATCTCTTCCACAGCCGCATCGGGTGCGAGGCGGCCGGCGGTTTGATGTTGGCGGCTGGCGGCGTCACGTCCCAGTTGAAGCCGAAGGCCAAATTCATCAAGCTTTTGCTGCCAAAGAAGGCCGCGAGCGAGTGGAAGAAGAGTTGGTTCTATCAAAGAGTCCACTCCCTCCGGCAAAGTAGCGCTCCCCGAGTTCGTCGCAGAAAGGAGCGAGCCTCGCCGGCTGGCGGCGAAGAAGCTTCTAGAAGACTAGAGGATGGCCGTTGCGGAAATGATGGACCAGATCCAGGGGTTGAAGGATCAGGGGCTATCCACGGTCAACCTCTACAATTGCTGGCTGGGGCGGCGTCTGGTTCCGCTAGCAGCTCGGCCACATTAGATGTATGAGTACAGCGGGAAACACGATCCCTCCCGGACCAGCAAAGAGTCATGGGAGATTGAAGACTACAAGGCTGCCTTGAAGAAGATCACCGATGCAGAATTCACAACCACATCGGCCGGGCTCGCCCCGTACACTCCCGTGAAGAATGAAGCCCCCATGGTAAGTTTTCCTTCTGGTCGCCATTTCCGCAATGTGATTCACAGTCGCATCATTTGATATTCATTGGTGGTTGTTCTCAGTTTTTCCAGTTGCTGGAGGGTTGGCTCCCTCCGCTTGACGAAGAGGTTCCCTGGGAGCTCGAAGAGGCCCCCGAGGAAGACTCCTCCGGAAGCGACAAGGAGAAGGAGGAGGTTCCTGGAGGATGCAAGTCCGATGAAGGGATTGGGGGACGAGGACACCGAGGCGGCGATGGAAGTCCCTCTAGAGGTGATCGTGCCTAAAGCTTCAAGGGACCCAAGACAGGAGGCGACTGAGGCCGTGGCACCGAGATCGCCGCAACCTTCAAGGGCGGCTGGGTCTCCGGAGCCGGAAATTCCGGTGACCGCGGCTTCATCATCAAGGAAGCCCGTGCTGTCATGGGCTTCAGATGTCTTTGAGAGGGGTCTCACACGCAAGCTGGGCCTAGAACTAGACAAGCCAGCCCACATCAGCACCGGGTTGCGTGTTCTTCTAGTCGGTAAGTAAGTATTGGCTTCTCCATTCCGAGTCGTGTCTTGTTTTTGTGCTGTCACTATGTTGACTTTGGAGGTTTTGGCAGGTCTAGAGCCAAGAAGATTGGTCGCCCTTCAGTGGCGAAGATTCCGCCGGTCGCCACCACGGGAGAGGGCAACCTCCCCAAGAAGAGGAAATTTGCTGGAGATGCGGCGACTGTGGAGGGCGCGAAGAGGCAGAAGGGCAGTGCCGACAACTTTGTGGCGATGAATATCGCCAAGGAGTGCGACCTCGCTGCAGTCGCCGAAGAAGTGGCGGTGGTGCGGTCGGAGCTTGTCACGGTCGCTCCTGCGATGGAAGCGCCATCTCTGACGACTAGTGCCCCGGCTAGGGCGTCCGCAACATTCCCGCGCTTCATGGTGAGGGAGTTTCCAGGCGTGGCAGACAACCAGTCTCCATAGAGCCCAGAGATCGTCGATGAAGACATTGGGTCCCGTCGTGGGCGCACCTCCTTCACGGTCATGTCGACTAACGCCGGAGAGCTCCACAAGATGCTTGGCGTCGCCATTCAGGTACATCCAGTACCCGAGTTCCTAGCTGCTGAATTTCAGTAGCTAGGTACTAGGTTTCTTCTACTCTCCGGTCCCCGAGTTCCTAGTCGTTGAATTTCGGCAGCTAGGAACTGAATTTCATTCTACTCTCTAGTCCCCGAGTTCCTAGTCGCTGAATTTCAGAGGCTCACAGCTGAATATTGTTCTTGGTAAGTACTGATTTTTGTTACTTTTGCAGGGTTTGCAGAGGGAGTCGACCGACCGACAGGCCGCGAGGGAGCGTCTAGAGCGGGATCTGCGCGTGGCGCAGGAAGCAAACCGGCGACTCCAGGAGACTGTTGGTAAGTACTTGTTTCGTTTTTTTCTTTTTCAGCTGTGAACTGTTGGTGTGCCGTCATGTTGATGATTTATCCCTTTTCTTTCCAGATGGTCTTCCGGCTGCCATTTCCAAGGCCCGTGAAGGATATGTTCCAGTCGCCGAGCTGGACGCGGCGAATGGGCGAATTGCCTTGCTGATCCAGGAATTTGAGGAGGCGAAAGCGGCCCCAATTTCGTCTGAGGATCGAGCAAAGGCTGCAGTTGCTGCAGCTGAAGAGGAGCGCAAGGCCGTGGACTCGATCATCGTGGGGCTGCAGAATGATCATGCCGCCTTAGAGAAGCATGTCACCGAGAACTGCTGCAAGCTTCTTGGAAATTCTCCATTTTTTTCTTAACACGTTTGGCGAGTCCCCGAGTGGGGGAATCCATAGTCTCACTGACGTCTGATGTTGCGGATGTGATAGGGCAAAGCGACCCGATGGTTCAGACCTTCAATTCCTCGTAGTGCGTGACTGCCATGGTGAAAACGGCCACTGCCTCGGCGTTGTGCGTCCAAGCTGTCCTTCAAGGGATGTCTCCCACCGAGGTTATTCCTGGGGGACTTACAGAAGTGTGGCACTATCTAGAGGAGGTGCCCGGTGTCGTGGAGTGGATGGTGTGCTCGGCTTTTAGGCACAGGGCCACCACGGCATTGAGCCTTTGTCTCGCCCACTTCCCCGACGATTTCGACCTCGACGACATCGGCAGCGGCTACCCTTCGGCGACTAGCAGGGTGGAGATGTTAGAGGTGCTGAAGCTGACTGCCAAGGCTGCCCCTTTTGCTAATCGGGTGTTGGTGATGGGGGACCTTGTGCCATACCAGGAAACATTATTGGCGCCTGGTGACCCCGAGCCGGAGCATCGTGACATGAAGTCGGACCAACCCTTCCGGTCAGCATTGTCGAAGTCGCTGACGACCTACCTGACAAACCCGTGGTAGCCTTTTGTTCGTGTCAAGGGTGGTGGTGGTGCTTCTTCGTCAGGACCTGCAGAATAGATAGTATCATTGGGCAGTTTGTAATATATGCCAAGTGGTGACTTTTGTAATATGAATGATATTTTGAGTAAGAGGAATCAATCGACTCTTAATGCAACCATTATTATGTGGTGTGTTTATTTTTTGGTTTGAGCGAGTCCCCGAGCGCGTCCGCCCTTTAATGGGGTATAACTTGATTGTGTACATATGTGCTTTCTTATATGGTGTTTTGTTTATCCTTTGCGTCTCCTGAAGGGGTGAGTCCCCGAGCGCGAATGGTTTTGTTTGCAGGCGAGTCCCTGAGTGTAGTGCTTAGCCGTATTGGGCGCGTTCCTGTTGTAAGTTGTTAATGCGTTGTTTGTAACGCGTCTCTTCCCCTGGCTCGGAGAGCCAGTCGCTGGGCGAGTCCAAGGCAGCTCTCTTACTTGGTGTGTTCCCGAGCCACGTGAGGGTTCCATTCTTGCGGATTCCCCGTGCGTGGTACTTAACCGTTCAAGTCGCTTTGCGCGAGGATGGGAAGGACAGGTCGCTGTGAGAAGTGTATAACTGTGGTCTTGGCCCGGTGGGCCAGTCGAGCTAGGTGACTCCGATGGTGGCTCTGGGTTGGCGTTTTCGTGGACGTCCCAAGGCCCAAGTATTTTCGGTGCCCTTGGGCCGCACTACTTAGCCATGCCGGTCGCTCGACCAAAGGTTGACTTCCGTGGGTAGCGTATTGCTGATTGTACGAGTGCGAGTGGCACAAGGATATGGCGAGTAGACACAATTTTGTGAACCAAATGAAGTTCATTATATATGTCAGCTGAGTACATGTTTCGGTTCTATGTATAGAACTTCTAGAGGAGGTTTACATTCCATGGCCTCCCAACCTCGAGCTGGCCGTCGCCTCGTATGTCGATGAGGTAGTAGGCGTCGTTGCCGAGGACTTTCCCATGGGGGAGAGTTTGTGCATGCCCTTCTTGTCTTGAGCTAGTGGCAGGACCAGGTCGCCCTCCTGGAAGGTGCGAGTCCGGACTCGGCGGCTATGGTAGCGGCGGAGTCCCTGCTGGTAGATGGCTGTACGGGAGCGAGCCAGGTCACGTGCCTCATTGATTTGGTCGATGTTGTCTTGGCGGGCTGTCTCATTTGTCGCCTCAACGTAATTGGCGACCCAGGGTGAGTCGTGCTCTAGGTCTGTTGGCATTACGGCTTCGGCGCCGTACACCATGAAGAAGGGTGTGAACCCGGTGGAGCGGCTGACGGACGTGCGGATCCCCATATGACTGAAGGGAGCTCTTCGACCCACCATCCTGGGGTGCGCTCGAGGGGCACCTAGAGTCGTGGCTTGAGCCCGTGGAGGATGCTCTGGTTGGCGCGTTCTACTTGTCCGTTCGACTCCGGGTGGGTGACTGAGGCGAGGTCGAGTCTTATGTCGTGCTCTTTGCAGAATTCCGCCATGGCCCCTTTGGCGACGTTGGTGCCGTTGTCCGTTATTATGCTGTGCGGGTAGCCGTATCGGTAGATGAGCTCGCGTAAGAACTTGGTGGCCGTCTTGCCGTCGCACTTTTTGATTGGCTTGGCCTCGACCCATTTGGTGAACTTCTCAACCGCGACCAGGAGGTGGGTGAAGCCGGATGGGGCCTTCTCGAACAGGCCTACCATGTCCATGCCCCTTACGGCGAATGGCCATGTGATGGGGCCTGTTCGTCTGCGGTACCAAAGTTCGCATGCCAGTGCATGGCGGTACCTAAGTTCCCTGAAATTACCGCGTTTCGAAAAGGGCCGCCAACTAGTGAGAGGGGCCATTTCGAGGTAAACTCATCTCACCCCTGCCAAATTCAAACATTCCGTTAAACCGCCCCGTGAAGTATACGGTCGGGACCCACATGTCGGTTATCTGTCCGTGACGCGGGCGCCAACGCGGTAACCTCTTAGGCAAATCGAGCAGCTAAGTGGATTGGATGCGTTGACCAATTTCACAAATCCATTCCCACCTTTCCCCTAGCACCGGCGGTGTCAGAATCCACCCTCCAGGCAGGACGATCCCTTCGGACATTTGACTTCCGGGGCCAAGTTGTTGCGCCCAGATGAGGCGCCCAGTCACTGATATCGAGCTCCAATGGCGCATGCCATAGCTGTCGTTGCGAGACTCTAGCTCGCCTCTGCCACCAACGAGCTGAGCAGTTCGGAGGATGGTAGATCCTACTATCAAGGAAGAAGAAGTTCTGGCTACAAGCTGGTGAGCTACCCTTCTCTTTGCTATCCGCACTAATTATAACTGCTAGCTGGCTACTGAATCTCAAATTGTTTGTTAGCCCAACGCTGACAAACATATTTTGTCCACAGTTTTCTGTCAAGTGGGATCTGCGCGGACCCCCGTTACCTGGTTACGGTAGTCCTCTATAGGTACGACTCTAATGACAAGTGGTATGGAAGCAATTGTTTCACGATCGAAGAAGCGCCTGCGCAGATCTGCACTATATCTAGTATGGTTGCTGCTCTGCGTAATCATGTTGAATTATGGCCGAAGCAGACAGCAAAGTTCAGCTTCATGGATGAACGTGGCATCATGGTTCCTATAACGTGTGACAGTCAGCTAATTGGGTTGATGAAAAGGTATGCTTCAGCTGCCATGTTTGACCTGAAATGTCATGTACTAGATGTGGAAGCTGCTGCAACTGGGATTCGCCCTTCTATTCTTGGACAGGGTGGTTGCTCGAACCCAATTAGCTCCTGGTAAGCAAAGGTCCCTTAGGGTTCGCATGTTTGTGCTGAATTGTAATTTTTGTTTTATTTACTCTGTAGATATTGGGCAGTTATGCAACAATCTTGTTTCTTTGACAAGAAGCGCCGCAAGGTTAGAAACATGACTGCCGGGTCAGTCATTTTGCTGCCCGAAGAAATTAAAAACGAGTGGAAAGATGATGATGGACACGATTCTGGTGCCCATTGTCCCACCGATTCAGAGTACGTGAAGCTAAGAAAATTGGCACCAAGGAAGAGGAAGAAGGCAGGAAATAAAGAAGCCATTGGACGTGAAGGTTTGGCACCCAGGCTGGCTGCTGGCAATGAAGATGCATAGTAATGTGTTGAACTTGAACCTATATATGTAATTCTGTTAAATTCTGATCGCTCTGTGTGTGGCATGTTGCTGGGCGAAACAATCTACCCACGTTCTCTAAGTAAAATGTACCTCAACTTAGGGTTTGGAAACGCCCGAGTCAGTAGTTGAATCCAAAATTGTGATTGTGCCACTGCTATCTGAAAACAATGATCCATCGGTTCAACGATTGCTGGGGGGCAGGAGGTCTCCAAATACGACGGAATGTAAGTGACACAGAAATAAATTATTTAAGCTGCCACACTCCACGAAGTTGCAACTTATTTCAGATGCTGCACAACGACGTGGCAACATAAACAACGATGTTCTCACCGATAATGTCCAGATGAGGTACCACTTTCTGGCCTAATCTTGAGCCCGTCTATCTCACCGCCTCTCTGCTCCTGCATCCCTACATCTGGCGAAGCTCCCGGATCTCCAGTAACCAAGTGTACGTGCTTCCCCTTTATAAATTGTGGTTGTGCCTTTTGCATGCGGCCAAATCCACGTAGATTACGTTTAAACAAACCACCAATATCAAAATACACTAGTAGAAAAGGGGTGTTTGGTCCACGGTCACGTTCCCAATCCGGGACAGAGATCTAAATCGATGCAGAAATTGATCTAAATCACAAATTCTTCCACAAATTAATCGAGCGAGAGATCTAAATCGAGGCATTTAATTAATTCAACCACAAATTTTTCTAAACAAAGGTGCGATTTCACATCCTACATTAATTCAACCACTAGTCAACAATTTCACTTCCGCTGCTACTATCCTCCAAGCCGCCGGCTTACTCGTCGTCGTCAGACGGAACCTCCATGATTTCTGCATTGTTCGCGAGACGGAGCACCTCTTTGCAGAGAGCGACGGCAATGACGGTGAACTTGGTCCGTCCAGGGACAGACCAGAACCTCTCCCGCCCTTCTCGGTTACTGAGATCCTGGTGCACCACGCGCCCGTAAATGATGCGGTTGCCAATCTTGGCCTTCCGGTCCTTCTTGAACAGCGCCGGCCAGTACGGGCTGGCCGCCGCGTGCCGGGGCAGCGCCCTCTTCCATGCGGGCATTTGGCGGCGGTGCGCCGCGATTTCGCTCTCCATCACAGCTCTTCCGGGGACGAGGAGCACAGCCACCGGCACCCCCGCATAGCTGATGCGCCATCCGTGGGGCACCGTCGCGGCCGGCGGCGCGAGGATGTCGCAGTACGCGAACATCATCGCCTCGTAGAAGTTCAGCGAGGGCATCTCCATGGTGGCACGGTGGAGATTGGAGAGGGAGCGAGGGGTGGATGACGAAGCGACGGCGCGGTGGAGATTGGAAAGGGCGAGGGGATGGGCGATGAAGCGACGCGCTGTGGCGCCTCCTATTTGTACACGAGGACAACGAAGCGACGGGCGGAATATCCAAGGGGCATTTTTTTGAAAAGGAAGTAATGCAGGGTTAAGACAGATTAACGGGCGACCAATTTTTTTACTCCCAGGCCTCCGGAGTCAATAGTTCAGACCGCTAGGTCAACAAGTACAACTATTACAACTTAAAAAAAGGCACAAAGCTTAAGCTAAATAGAACTAGTTATCACACATCTCCTTGATCTTCCTAATCTTTTCTTGAGTCAGTTCTTGCTCTGCTTTAGCCTTCAGGGCCAACGTCGTGTCCCTCTCCTTCTCGACTTTGCTAACCTTGTCTTCCACCCACATGAGATCTCGCTTATGCTTGGTCGTGTCAACTGGTTCCCATAGCTTCATCTCAACACTGCCAAGAAGTGAGATGAATGCGGATTCTTTCAACTCAATAGTCATTTCCCATAGTTTGTCCAGCGTTTTCTGCATTGATTTGGGCCACTCTGGATCTACCCATTTGACAACACCGCAACTTCCGCCTCGCATCATTGCATGATGTCCTTGACACCATAGAAACCTCCTACCTGCGTTTCGTCCTTCGAACGGTACAAATTTAGCAGGCAGATATCCATGTTTACATAGCAGAGGACTGTCTTCATCCGCTAAACCGTGATAGTCGGCGTCATACATCGTCTGGTTGGCCTAACACATCATACGCACACGAGTAAACAAAGTAGATCTGGATCAAAAAATAGATAACTTGCAATGGATGGTAGAGATAGAGATGAGACTCCTCACATCTAAATCACCATCCCTATCATCACGACGCATTTCCTCGCCGTCTCCCCTTGAACCCATGGCAAGAGGGGGGTGGCTGCCGGAGAGGGGATTGGGATGGAGGCACCGTCGGCTTGCGTCTACGGCAGGATGGGAGTGAAGTGGGGAAAGTGGCTTCGAGGGGAATGAAGAGAAGTACGGGGAGGAAGAGAAGTAATGGGGACGTGACACTTGGATATGGCCCACTCAATTCGTGAGTCGTGACACTCACAATAGGGGAGCCCCGGTGTTGCCAGTTTGTCCAGAGCAAGCGTGGCCAATCATGCCACAGAACAGATTACTCGCGGACCGATCTCACGATAACCATCCCAATCGTCCAAGCGCCCCGATCGAACGATATGTAACAATCGTCAAGCAGAACAACTATGTTAGGGCGTGCCTTCTAGAAGAGTCGGTCTAACGCTAAGGTTAGGGCTCTCCTAAGGTTAATTAGGATCCATATGTGGTTTATGAAAAGAACATGCATCCAATGACACCGGTGGATCCATATGTGGTTTGTGAGAAGAACACACATGCCATGACACTGGTGGATCCATGTGTGAGAGGAACACACATGCAATGACACTGGGTGTGGTTCATGATATGGTTTGTGAAAAGAACACACATGCAATGACTCTAGCTGTGGTTCATGAGAAGAACACACATGTAATGACTCTAACTGTGGTTCATGAAAAGAGCAGACATGCGATGACACCGGTGGATCCATGTGTGGTCTATGAAAGGAACACACATCCAATGACACCGGTGGATGCTTACGTGGTCTGTGAGAAGAACACACATGCAATGATACTAGTGGATCCATATGTGGTTTGTGAGAAGGACACACATGCAATGACACTGCTTGATCCATCTGTGGTTCATGGGAAGGACACACATGCAATGACACTGGTGGATCCATGTGTGGTCTGTCGAAAGAACACACATGCAATGACACTGGTGATATGTGGTTTGTGAAAAGAACAGACATGCAATGACCCTAACTGTGGTTCATGAAAAGAGCAAACATGCAATGACACTGGTGGATCCATGTGTGGTTAATGGGAAGAACACACACGCAATGACACTAGGTGTGGTTCATGATATGGTTTGTGAGAAGGACACACATGCAATGACTCTAACTGTGGTTCATGAGAAGAACACACATGCAATGACTCTAACTATGGTTCACGAAAAGAACAGACATGCGATGACACTAGTGGATCCATGTGTGGTCTATGAGAGGAACAGACATGTAATGACTCTAACTTTGGTTCATGAAAAGAGCAGACATGCAATGACACTCGTGGATCCATGTGTAGTTAATGAGAATAACACACATGGAATGACACTGGGTGTGGTTCATGATATGGTTTGTGAGAAGAACACACATGCAATGACTCTGGCTGTGGTTCATGAGAAGAACACACATGCAATGAATCTAACTGTGGTTCATGAAAAGAACACACATGCGATGACACCGGTGGATCCATGTGTGGTTTGTGAGAAGGACACACATGTAATGACACTGGTGGATCCATCTGTGGTTCATGGGAAGCACACACATGCAATACCACCGGTGGATCCATGTGTGGTCTATCGAAAGAACACACATGCAATGACACTTGTGATATGTGGTTTGTGAAAAGAATAGACATGCAATGACTCTAACTGTGGTTCATGAAAAGAGCACACATGCAATGACAGTGGTCGATCCATGTGTGGTTAATAAGAAGAACACACATGCAATGACACTGGGTGTGGTTCATGATATGGTTTGTGAGAAGGACACACATGCAATGACTAACTGTGGTTCATGAGAAGAACACACATGCAATGACTCTAACTGTGGTTCATGAAAAGAACAGACATGCGATGACACCGATGGATCCATGTGTGGTCTATGAGAGGAACATATATGCAATGACTCTAACTGTGGTTCATGAAAAGAGCAAACATGCAATGACACTGGTGGATCCATGTGTGGTTAATGGGAAGAACACACACGCAATGACACTAGGTGTGGTTCATGATATGGTTTGTGAGAAGGACACACACGCAATGACTCTAACTGTGGTTCATGAGAAGAACACACATGCAATGACTCTAACTGTGGTTCACGAAAAGAACAGACATGCGATGACACTAGTGGATCCATGTGTGGTCTATGAGAGGAACATACATGTAATGACTCTAACTTTGGTTCATGAAAAGAGCAGACATGCAATGACACTCGTGGATCCATGTGTAGTTAATGAGAATAACACATATGCAATGACACTTGGTGTGGTTCATGATATGGTTTGTGAGAAGAACACACATGCAATGACTCTGGCTGTGGTTCATGAGAAGAACACACATGCAATAAATCTAACTGTGGTTCATGAAAAGAACACACATGCGATGACACCGGTGGATCCATGTGTGGTTTGTGAGAAGGATACACATGCAATGACACTAGTGGATCCATCTGTGGTTCATGGGAAGCACACACATGCAATACCACTGGTGGATCCATGTGTGGTCTATCGAAAGAACACACATGCAATGACACTGGTGATATGTGGTTTGTGAAAAGAATAGACATGCAATGACTCTAACTGTGGTTCATGAAAAGAGCTCACATGCAATGACAGTGGTCGATCCATGTGTGGTTAATAAGAAGAACACACATGCAATGACACTGGGTGTGTTTCATGATATGGTTTGTGAGAAGGACACACATGCAATGACTCTAACTGTGGTTCATGAGAAGAACACACATGCAATGACTGTAACTGGGTTCATGAAAAGAACAGACATGCGATGACACCGATGGATCCATGTGTGGTCTATGAGAGGAACATATAAGCAATGACTCTAACTGTGGTTCATGAAAAGAGCAGACATGCAATGACACTGGTGGATCCATGTGTGGTTAATGAGAATAACACACATGCAATGACACTGGGTGTGGTTCATGATATGGTTTGTGAGAAGAACACACATGCAATGACTCTAGCTGTGGTTCATGAGAAGAACACACATGCAATGACTCTAACTGTGGTTCGTGAAAAGAACAGACATGCGATGACACCGGTGGATCCATGTGTGGTCTATGAGAGGAACATACATGCAATGACTCTAACTGTGGTTCATTAAAAGAGCAGACATGTAATGACCCTGGTGGATCCATGTGTGGTTAATGAGAATAACACACATGCAATGACACTGGGTGTGGTTCATCATATGGTTTGTGAGAAGAACACATATGCAATGACTCTAGTTGTGGTTCATGAGAAGAACACACATGCAATGACTCTAACTATGGTTTATGAAAAGAACACGCATGCGATGACACCGGTGGATCCATGTGTGGTTTGGGAGAAGGACACACATGCAATGATACTGGTAGATCCATATGTGGTTCATGGGAAGAACACACATGCAATGACACTGGTGGATCCATGTGTGGTCTGTGTGAAGAACACACATGCAATGACAGTGGTGTTATGTCGTTTCTGAAAGGAACAAACATGCAATGACTCTAACTGTGGTTCATGAAAAGAGCACACATGCAATGACAGTGGTGGATCCATGTGTGGTTAATGAGAATAACACACATGCAATGACACTGGGTGTGGTTCATGATATGGTTTGTGAGAAGAACACGCATGCAATGACTCTAACTGTGGTTCATGAGAAGAACACACATGCAATGACTCTAACTGTGGTTCATGAAAAGAACAGACATGAGATGACACCGGTGGATCCATGTGTGGTCTATGAGAGGAATAGACATGCAATGACTCTAACTGTGGTTCATGAAAAGAGAAGACATGCAATGACACTGGTGGATCCATGTGTGGTTCATGAGAAGAACAAACATGCAATGACTCTAACTGTGGTTCGTGAAAAGAGCAGACATGTAATGACACTGGTAGATCCATGTGTGGTTAACGAGAATAACACACATGCAATGAAACTTGGTGTGGTTCATGTAATGGTTTGTTTGAAGAACACACATGCAATGACTCTAGCTGTGGTTCATGAGAAGAACACACATGCAATGACTCTAACTGTGGTTCATGAAAAGAGCAGACATGCGATGAAACCGGTGGATCCATGTGTGGTCTATGAGAGGAACACACATCCAATGACACCGGTGGATCCTTACGTGGTCTATGGGAAGAACACACATGCAATGACACTGGTGGATCCATGTGTGGTCTATGAGAAGAACACACATGCAATGACACTGGTGGATCCATATGTGGTTCATGGGAAGGACACACATGCAATGACACTGGTGATATGTGGTTTGTGAAAGGAACAGACATGCAATGACTCTAACTGTGGTTCATGAAAAGAGTAGACATGAAATAACACTGGTCGATTCATGTGTGGTTAATGAGAAGAACACACATGCAATGACACTGATTGTGGTTCATGATATGGTTTGTGAGAAGAACACACATGCAATGACTCTAACTGCGGTTCATGAGAAGAACACACATGCAATGACACCGGTGGATCCATGTGTGGTCTGTCGGAAGAACTCACATGCAATGACACTAGTGGATCCATATGTGGTTTGTGAGAAAGACACACATGAAATGACACTAGTGGATCCATGTGTGGTTCATGGGAAGGACACACATGCAATGACACTGGTGGATCCATGTGTGGTCTGTGGTAAGAACACACATGCAATGACACTGGTGGATCCATGTGTGGTTCACGGAAAGAACAGGCATGCGATGACACCGGTGGATCCATGTGTTGTTTATTAGAAGGACACACATGCAATGACACTGGTGGATCCATGTGTGCTCTGTGAGAAAAACACACATGCAATGACAATGGTGATATGTGGTTTGTGAAAGGAACAGACATGCAATGACTCTAACTGTGGTTCATGAAAAGAGGAGACATGCAATGACACTGGTGGATCCATGTGTGGTTAATGAGAAGAACACACATGCAATGACACTGGGTGTGGTTCATGATATGGTTTGTGATAAGAACACACATGCAATGACTCTAGCTATGGTTCATGAGAAGCACACACATGCAATGACTCTAACTATGGTTCATGAAAAGAACAGGCATGCGATGACACCGGTGGATCCATGTGTGGTCTATGGGAGGAACAAACATGCAATGACACTAACTGTGGTTCATGAAAAGAGCAGACATGCAATGACACTGGTGGATCCATGTGTGGTTAATGAGAATAACACACATGCAATGACATTGAGTGTGGTTCATGATATGCTTTGTGAGAAGAACACACATGCAATGACTCTAGCTATGGTTCATGAGAAGAACACACATGCAATGACTCTAACTGTGGTTCATGAAAAGAACAGACACGCGATGACACCGGTGGATCCATTTGTGGTTTATGAGAGTAACAGACATGCAATGACTCTAACCGTGGTTAATGAAAAGAGCAGACATGCAATGACACTGGTGGATCCATGTGTGGTTAATGAGAGTAACACACATGCAATGACACTGGGTGTGGTTCATTATATGGTTTGTGAGAACAACGCACATGAAATGACTCTAGCTGTGGTTCATGAGACGAACACACATGCAATGACTCTAACTGTGGTTCATGAAAAGAACAGACATGCGATGACATCGGTGGATCCATGTGTGGTTTGTGAGAAGGACACACATGCAATGACAGTGGTGAATCCATATGTTGTTCACGGGAAGAACACACATGCAATGACACTGGTGGATCCATGCGTGGTCTGTGAGAAGAACATACATGCAATGACACTGGTGATATGTGGTTTGTGAAAGGAACATACATGCAATGACTCTAACCGTGGTTCATGAAAAGAGCAGACATGCAATGACACTGGTGGATCCATGTGTGGTTAATGAGAATAACACACATGCAATGACACTGGGTGTGGTTCATGATATGGTTTGTGAGAAGAACACACATGCAATCACTCTAGCTGTGGTTCATGAGAAGAACACACATGCAATGACTCTAACTATCGTTCATGAAAGGAACAGATATGTGATGACACCGGTGGATCCATGTGTGGTCTATGGGAGGAACAGACATGCAATGACTCTAACTGTGGTTCATGAAAAGTGCAGACATGCAATGACACTGGTGGATCCATGTGTGGTTAAGGAGAATAACACACATGCAATGACACTAGGTGTGGTTAATGATATGGTTTTTGAGAAGAACACACATGCAATGACTCTAGCTGTGGTTCATGAGAAGAACACATATGCAATGACTCTAACTGTGGTTCATGAAAAGAACAGACATGTGATGACACCGGTGGATCCATGTGTGGTCTATGAGAGGAACAAACATGCAATGAGTCTAACTGTGGTTCATGAAAAGATCAGACATGCAATGACACTGGTGGATCCAAGTGTGGTTAATGAGAATAACACACATGCAATGACACTGAGTGTGGTTCATGATATTGTTTGTGAGAAGAACACACATGCAATGACTCTAGCTGTGGTTCATGAGAAGAACACACATGCAATGACTCTAACTGTGGTTCATGAAAAGAACAGGCATGCGATGACACCGGTGGATCCATGTGTGGTCTATGGGAGGAACAGACATGCAATGACACTAACTGTGGTTCATGAAAAGAGCAGACATGCAATGACACTAGTGGATCCAAGTGTGGTTAATGAGAATAACACACATGCAATGACACTAGGTGTGGTTCATGATATGGTTTGTGAGAACAACACACATGAAATGACTCTAGCTGTGGTTCATGAGACGAACACACATGCAATGACTCTAACTGTGGTTCATGAAAAGAACAGACATGCGATGACATCGGTGGATCCATGTGTGGTTTGTGAGAAGGACACACATGCAATGACAGTGGTGAATCCATATGTTGTTCATGGTAAGAACACACATGCAATGACACTGGTGGATCCATGCGTGGTTTGTGAGAACAACATACATGCAATGACACTGGTGATATGTGGTTTGTGAAAGGAACATACATGCAATGACTCTAACTGTGGTTCATGAAAAGAGCAGACATGCAATGACACTGGTGGATCCATGTGTGGTTAATGAGAATAACACACATGCAATGACACTGGGTGTGGTTCATGATATGGTTTGTGAGAAGAACACACATGCAATCACTCTAGCTGTGGTTCATGAGAAGAACACACATGCAATGACTCTAACTATGGTTCATGAAAGGAACAGACATGTGATGACACCGGTGGATCCATGTGTGGTCTATGGGAGGAACAGACATGCAATGACTCTAACTGTGGTTCATGAAAAGTGCAGACATGCAATGACACTGGTGGATCCATGTGTGGTTAAGGAGAATAACACACATGCAATGACACTCGGTGTGGTTAATGATATGGTTTGTGAGAAGAACACACATGCAATGACTCTAGCTATGGTAGATGAGAAGAACACATATGCAATGACTCTAAATGTGGTTCATGAAAAGAACAGACATGCGATGACACCGGTGGATCCATGCGTGGTCTATGAGAGGAACAAACATGCAATGAGTCTAACTGTGGTTCATGAAAAGAGCAGACATGCAATGACACTGGTGGACCCAAGTGTGGTTAATGAGAATAACACACATGCAATGACACTGAGTGTGGTTCATGATATTGTTTGTGAGAAGAACACACATGCAATGACTCTAGCTGTGGTTCATGAGAAGAACACACATGCAATGACTCTAACTGTGGATCATGAAAAGAACAGACATGCGATGACACCGGTGGATCCATGTGTGGTTTGTGAGAAGGACACACATGCAATGACACTGGTGAATCCATATGTGGTTCATGGGAAGAACACACATGCAATGACACTGGTGGATCCATGTGTGGTCTGTGAGAAGAACACACATGCAAAGACACTGGTGATATGTGGTTTGTGAAAGGAACATACATGCAATGACTCTAACTGTGGTTCATGAAAAGAGCAGACATGCAATGACACTGGTGGTTCCATGTGTGGTTAATGAGAAGAACACACATGCAATGACATTGGGTGTGGTTCATGATATGGTTCGTGAGAAGAACACACATGCAATGACTCTAGATGTGGTTCATGAGAAGAACACACATGCAATGGCTCTAACTGTGGTTCATGAAAAGAACACACATGCGATGACACCGGTGGATCTATGTGTGGTTTGTGAGAAGGACACACATGCAATCACACTGGTGGATCCATATGTGCTTCATGGGAAGAACACACATGCAATGACAATGATGGATCCATGTGTGGTCTGTGACAAGAACACACATGCAATGACACTGGTGATATGTGGTTTGTGAAAGGAACAAACATGCAATGACTCTAATTGTGGTTCATAAAAAGAGCAGACATGCAATGACACTGGTGGATCCATGTGTGGTTAATGATAATAACACACATGCAATGACACTGGGTGTGGTTCATGATATTGTTTGTGAGGAGAACACACATGCATTGACTCTAGATGTGGTTCATGAGAAGAACACACATGCAATGACTCTAACTGTGGTTCATGAAAAGAACACACATGCGATGATACCGGTGGATCCATGTGTGGTCCGTGAGAACAACACACATGCAATGACTCTGGTGATATGTGGTTTGTGAAAGGAACAAACATGCAATGACTCTAACTGTGGTTCATGAAAAGAGTAGACATGCAATGACACTGGTGGATCCATGTGCGGTTAATGAGAAGAACACACATGCAATGACACTAGGTGTGGTTCGTGGTATGGTTTGTGAGAAGAACACACATGCAATGACTCTAGGTGTGGTTCATGAGAAGAACACACATCCAATGACTCTAACTGTGGTTCATGAAAAGAACAGACATGCGATGACACCGGTGGATCCATGTGTGGTCTTTGAGAGGAACAGACATGCAATGACTCTAACTGTGGTTCATGAGAAGAGCAGACATGCAATGACACTGGTGGATCCATGTGTCGTTAATGATAATAACACACATGCAATGACACTGGGTGTGGTTCATGATATGGTTTGTGAGAAGAACACACATGCAATGACTCTAGCTGTGGTTCATGAGAAGAACACACATGCAATGACTCTAACTGTGGTTCATGAAAAGAACAAACATGCGATGATACCGGTGGATCCATGAGTGGTCTATGAGAGTAATAGACATGCAATGACTCTAACCGTGGTTAATGAAAAGAGCAGACATGCAATGACACTGGTGGATCCATGTGTGGTTAATAAGAATAACACACATGCAATGACACTGGGTGTGGTTCATTATATGGTTTGTGAGAAGAACACACATGCAATGACTCTACATGTGGTTCATGAAAAGAACACACATGCAATGACTCTAACTGTGGTTCATGAAAATAACACACATGAGATGATACCGGTGGATCCATGTGTGGTTTGTGAGAAGGACACACATGCAATGACACTTGTGGATCCATATGTGGTTCATGGGAAGAACACACATGCAATGACACTAGTGGATCCATGTGTGGTCTGTGAGAAGAACACACATGCAATGACACTATGATATGTGGTTTGTGAAAGGAACATACGACATGCAATGACTCTAACTCTTGTTCATGAAAAGAGCATACATGTAATGACACTGGTGGATCCATGTGTGGTTAATGAGAAGAACACATATGCAATGACACTAGGTATGATTCATGATATGGTTTGTGAGAAGAACATGCATGCAATGACTCTAGCTGTGGTTCATGAGAAGAACACACATGCAATGACTAACTGTGGTTCATGAAAAGAACAGACATGCGATGACACCTGTGAATCCATGTGTGGTCTATGGGAGGAACATACATGCAATGAATCTACCTGTGGTTCATGAAAAGTGCAGACATGCAATGACACTGGTGGATCCAAGTGTGGTTAATGAGAATAACACACATGCAATGACACTGGGTGTGGTTCATGATATGGTTTGTGAGAACAACACACATGCAATGACTCGAGCTGTGGTTCATGAGAAGAACACACATGCAATGACTCTAACTGTGGTTCATGAAAAGAACAGACATGCGATGACACCGGTGGATCCATTGGTGGTTTGTGAGAAGGACACACATGCAATGACAATGGTGGATCCATATGTGGTTCATGGGAAGAACACACATGCAATGACACTAGTGGATCCATGTGTGGTCTGTGAGAAGGACACACATGCAATGACACTGGTGGTATGTGGTTTGTGAAAGGAACAGACATGCAATGACTCTAACTGTGGTTCATGAAAAGAGCAGACATGCAATGACACTGGTGGTTCTATGTGTGGTTAATGAGAAGAACACACATGCAATGACACTGGGTGTGGTTCAAGATATGGTTTGTGAGAAGAACACACATGCAATGACTCTAGTTGTGGTTCATGAGAAGAACACACATGCAATGACTCTAACTGTGGTTCATCAAAAGAACAGACATGCGATGACACCGGTGGATCCATGTGTGGTCTATGAGAGGAACAGACATGCAATGACACTAGTGAATCCATATGTGGTTCATGGGAAGAACACACATGCAATGACACTGGTGGATCCATGTGTGGTCTGTGATAAGAACACACATGCAATGACACTGGTGAGATGTGGTTTGTGAAAGGAACAAACATGCAATGACTCTAACTATGGTTCATGAAAAGAGCAGACATGCAATGACACAGGTGGATCCATGTGTGGTTAATGAGAAGAACACACATTCAATGACACTAGGTGTGGTTCATGATATGGTTTGTGAGAAGAACACACATGCAATGACTCTAGGTGTGGTTCATGAGAAGAACACACATCCAATGACTCTAACTGTGGTTCATGAAAAGAACAGACATGCGATGACACCGGTGGATCCATGTGTGGTCTATGAGAGGAACAGACATGCAATGACTCTAACTGTGGTTCATGAGAAGAGCAGACATGCAATGACACTGGTGGATCCATGTGTCGTTAATGAGAATAACACACATGCAATGACACTGGGTGTGGTTCATGATATGGTTTGTGAGAAGAACACACATGCAATGACTCTAGCTGTGGTTCATGAGAAGAACACACATGCAATGACTCTAACTGTGGTTCATGAAAAGAACAAACATGCGATGATACCGGTGGATCCATGAGTGGTCTATGAGAGTAATAGACATGCAATGACTCTAACCGTGGTTAATGAAAAGAGCAGACATGCAATGACACTGGTGGATCCATGTGTGGTTAATGAGAATAACACACATGCAATGACACTGGGTGTGGTTCATTATATGGTTTGTGAGAAGAACACACATGCAATGACTCTACATGTGGTTCATGAAAAGAACACACATGCAATGACTCTAACTGTGGTTCATGAAAATAACACACATGCGATGATACCGGTGGATCCATGTGTGGTTTGTGAGAAGGACACACATGCAATGACACTAGTGGATCCATGTGTGGTCTGTGAGAAGAACACACATGCAATGACACTAGTGATATGTGGTTTGTGAAAGGAACATACGACATGCAATGACTCTAACTCTGGTTCATGAAAAGAGCATACATGTAATGACACTGGTGGATCCATGTGTGGTTAATTTGAAGAACACATATGCAATGACACTGGGTATGATTCATGATATGGTTTGTGAGAAGAACATGCATGCAATGACTCTAGATGTGGTTCATGAGAAGAACACACATGCAATGACTAACTGTGGTTCATGAAAATAACAGACATGCGATGACACCGGTGAATCCATGTGTGGTTTATGGGAGGAACAGACATGCAATGAATCTACCTGTGGTTCATGAAAAGAGCAGACATGCAATGACACTGGTGGATCCAAGTGTGGTTAATGAGACTAACACACATGCAATGACACTGGGTGTGGTTCATGATATGGTTTGTGAGAACAACACACATGCAATGACTCGAGCTGTGGCTCATGAGAAGAACACACATGCAATGACTCTAACTGTGGTTCATGAAAAGAACAGACATGCGATGACACCGGTGGATCCATTTGTGGTTTGTGAGAAGGACACACATGCAATGACACTGGTGGATCCATATGTGGTTCATGGGAAGAACACACATGCAATGACACTAGTGGATCCATGTGTGGTCTGTGAGAAGGACACACATGCAATGACATTGGTGGTATGTGGTTTGTGAAAGGAACAGACATGCAATGACTCTAACTGTGGTTCATGAAAAGAGCAGACATGCAATGACACTGGTGGATCCATGTGTGGTTAATGAGAAGAACACACATGCAATGACACTGGGTGTGGTTCAAGATATGGTTTGTGAGAAGAACACACATGCAATGACTCTAGTTGTGGTTCATGAGAAGAACAAACATGCAATGACTCTAACTGTGGTTCATCAAAAGAACAGACATGCGATGACACCGGTGGATCCATGTGTGGTCTATGAGAGGAACAGACATGCAATGACACTAGTGAATCCATATGTGGTTCATGGGAAGAACACACATGCAATGACACTGGTGGATCCATGTGTGGTCTGTGATAAGAACACACATGCAATGACACTGGTGATATGTGGTTTGTGAAAGGAACAGACATGCAATGACTCTAACTATGGTTCATGAAAAGAGCAAACATGCAATGACACAGGTGGATCCATGTGTGGTTAATGAGAAGAACACACATGCAATCACACTGGGTGTGGTTCATGATATGGTTTGTGAGAAGAACACACTTGCAATGACTCTAGCTGTGGTTCATGAGAAGAACACACATGCAATGACTCTAACTGTGGTTCATGAAAAGAACACACATGCGATGACACCGGTGGATCCATGTGTGGTCTATGGGAGGAACAGACATGGAATGACTCTAACTGTGGTTCATGAAAAGAGAAGACATGCAATGACACTGGTGGATCCATGTGTGGTTAATGAGAATAACACACATGTAATGACACTTGGTGTGGTTCGTGATATTGTTTGTGAGAAGAACACATATCCAATGACTCTAGCTGTGGTTTATGAGAAGAACACACATGCAATGACTCTAACTGTGGTTCATGAACAGAATAGACATGCGATGACACCGGTGGATCTGTATGTGGTCTATGAGAGGAACATACATGCAATGAGTCTAACTGTGGTTCATGAAAAGAGCAGACATGCAATGACACTGGTGAACCCAAGTGTGGTTAATGAGAATAACACACATGCAATGACACTGAGTGTGGTTCATGATATTGTTTGTGAGAAGAACACACATGCAATGACTCTAGCTGTGGTTCATGAGAAGAACACACATGCAATGACTCTAACTGTGGTTCATGAAAAGAACAGACATGCGATGACACCGCTGGATCCATGTGTGGTTTGTGAGAACGACACACATGCAATGACACTGGTGAATCCATATGTGGTTCATGGGAAGAACACACATGCAATGACACTGGTGGATCCATGTGTGGTCTGTGAGAAGAACACACATGCAATGACACTGGTGATATGTGGTTTGTGAAAGGAACATACATGCAATGACTCTAACTGTGGTTCATGAAAAGAGCAGACATGCAATGACACTGGTGGATCCATGTGTGGTTAATGAGAAGAACACACATGCAATGACACTGGGTGTGGTTCATGATATGGTTCGTGAGAAGAACACACACGCAATGACTCTAGATGTGGTTCATGAGAAGAACACACATGCAATGGCTCTAACTGTGGTTCATGAAAAGAACACACATGCGATGACACCGGTGGATCTATGTGTGGTTTGTGAGAAGGACACACATGCAATCACACTGGTGGATACATATGTGCTTCATGGGAAGAACACACATGCAATGACAATGATGGATCCATGTGTGGTCTGTGACAAGAACACACATGCAATGACACTGGTGATATGTGGTTTGTGAAAGGAACAAACATGCAATGACTCTAACTGTGGTTCATAAAAAGAGCAGACATGCAATGACACTGGTGGATCCATGTGTGGTTAATGATAATAACACACATGCAATGACACTGGGTGTGGTTCATGATATTGTTTGTGAGAAGAACACACATGCAATGACTCTAGATGTGGTTCATGAGAAGAACACACATGCAATGACTCTAACTGTGGTTCATGAAAAGAACACACATGCGATGATACCGGTGGATCCATGTGTGGTCCATGAGAACAACACACATGCAATGACACTGGTGATATGTGGTTTGTGAAAGGAACAGACATGCAATGACTCTAACTGTGGTTCATGAAAAGAGTAGACATGCAATGACACTGGTGGATCCATGTGTGGTTAATGAGAAGAACACACATGCAATGACACTAGGTGTGGTTCATGATATGGTTTGTGAGAAGAACACACATGCAATGAGTCTAGGTGTGGTTCATGCGGAGAACACACATGCAATGACTCTAACTGTGGTTCATGAAAAGAACAGACATGCGATGACACCGGTGGATCCATGTGTGGTTTGTGAGAAGGACACACATGCAATGACACTGGTGAATCCATATGTGGTTCATGGGAAGAACACACATGCAATGACACTGGTGGATCCATGTGTGGTCTGTGAGAAGAACACACATGCAATGACACTGGTGATATGTGGTTTGTGAAAGGAACATACATGCAATGACTCTAACTGTGGTTCATGAAAAGAGCAGACATGCAATGACACTGGTGGATCCATGTGTGGTTAATGACAAGAACACACATGCAATGACACTGGGTGTGGTTCATGATATGGTTCGTGAGAAGAACACACATGCAATGACTCTAGATGTGGTTCATGAGAAGAACACACATGCAATGGCTCTAACTGTGGTTCATGAAAAGAACACACATGCGATGACACCGGTGGATCTATGTGTGGTTTGTGAGAAGGACACACATGCAATCACACTGGTGGATACATATGTGCTTCATGGGAAGAACACACATGCAATGACAATGATGGATCCATGTGTGGTCTGTGACAAGAACACACATGCAATGACACTGGTGATATGTGGTTTGTGAAAGGAACAAACATGCAATGACTCTAATTGTGGTTCATAAAAAGAGCAGACATGCAATGACACTGGTGGATCCATGTGTGGTTAATGATAATAACACACATGCAATGACACTGGGTGTGGTTCATGATATTGTTTGTGAGGAGAACACACATGCATTGACTCTAGATGTGGTTCATGAGAAGAACACACATGCAATGACTCTAACTGTGGTTCATGAAAAGAACACACATGCGATGATACCGGTGGATCCATGTGTGGTCCGTGAGAACAACACACATGCAATGACTCTGGTGATATGTGGTTTGTGAAAGTAACAAACATGCAATGACTCTAACTGTGGTTCATGAAAAGAGTAGACATGCAATGACACTGGTGGATCCATGTGCGGTTAATGAGAAGAACACACATGCAATGACACTAGGTGTGGTTCGTGGTATGGTTTGTGAGAAGAACACACATGCAATGACTCTAGGTGTGGTTCATGAGAAGAACACACATCCAATGACTCTAACTGTGGTTCATGAAAAGAACAGACATGCGATGACACCGGTGGATCCATGTGTGGTCTTTGAGAGGAACAGACATGCAATGACTCTAACTGTGGTTCATGAGAAGAGCAGACATGCAATGACACTGGTGGATCCATGTGTCGTTAATGATAATAACACACATGCAATGACACTGGGTGTGGTTCATGATATGGTTTGTGAGAAGAACACACATGCAATGACTCTAGCTGTGGTTCATGAGAAGAACACACATGCAATGACTCTAACTGTCGTTCATGAAAAGAACAAACATGCGATGATACCGGTGGATCCATGAGTGGTCTATGAGAGTAATAGACATGCAATGACTCTAACCGTGGTTAATGAAAAGAGCAGACATGCAATGACACTGGTGGATCCATGTGTGGTTAATAAGAATAACACACATGCAATGACACTGGGTGTGGTTCATTATATGGTTTGTGAGAAGAACACACATGCAATGACTCTACATGTGGTTCATGAAAAGAACACACATGCAATGACTCTAACTGTGGTTCATGAAAATAACACACATGAGATGATACCGGTGGATCCATGTGTGGTTTGTGAGAAGGACACACATGCAATGACACTTGTGGATCCATATGTGGTTCATGGGAAGAACACACATGCAATGACACTAGTGGATCCATGTGTGGTCTGTGAGAAGAACACACATGCAATGACACTATGATATGTGGTTTGTGAAAGGAACATACGACATGCAATGACTCTAACTCTGGTTCATGAAAAGAGCATACATGTAATGACACTGGTGGATCCATGTGTGGTTAATGAGAAGAACACATATGCAATGACACTAGGTATGATTCATGATATGGTTTGTGAGAAGAACATGCATGCAATGACTCTAGCTGTGGTTCATGAGAAGAACACACATGCAATGACTAACTGTGGTTCATGAAAAGAACAGACATGCGATGACACCTGTGAATCCATGTGTGGTCTATGGGAGGAACATACATGCAATGAATCTACCTGTGGTTCATGAAAAGTGCAGACATGCAATGACACTGGTGGATCCAAGTGTGGTTAATGAGAATAACACACATGCAATGACACTGGGTGTGGTTCATGATATGGTTTGTGAGAACAACACACATGCAATGACTCGAGCTGTGGTTCATGAGAAGAACACACATGCAATGACTCTAACTGTGGTTCATGAAAAGAACAGACATGCGATGACACCGGTGGATCCATTGGTGGTTTGTGAGAAGGACACACATGCAATGACAATGGTGGATCCATATGTGGTTCATGGGAAGAACACACATGCAATGACACTAGTGGATCCATGTGTGGTCTGTGAGAAGGACACACATGCAATGACACTGGTGGTATGTGGTTTGTGAAAGGAACAGACATGCAATGACTCTAACTGTGGTTCATGAAAAGAGCAGACATGCAATGACACTGGTGGTTCTATGTGTGGTTAATGAGAAGAACACACATGCAATGACACTGGGTGTGGTTCAAGATATGGTTTGTGAGAAGAACACACATGCAATGACTCTAGTTGTGGTTCATGAGAAGAACACACATGCAATGACTCTAACTGTGGTTCATCAAAAGAACAGACATGCGATGACACCGGTGGATCCATGTGTGGTCTATGAGAGGAACAGACATGCAATGACACTAGTGAATCCATATGTGGTTCATGGGAAGAACACACATGCAATGACACTGGTGGATCCATGTGTGGTCTGTGATAAGAACACACATGCAATGACACTGGTGAGATGTGGTTTGTGAAAGGAACAAACATGCAATGACTCTAACTATGGTTCATGAAAAGAGCAGACATGCAATGACACAGGTGGATCCATGTGTGGTTAATGAGAAGAACACACATTCAATGACACTAGGTGTGGTTCATGATATGGTTTGTGAGAAGAACACACATGCAATGACTCTAGGTGTGGTTCATGAGAAGAACACACATCCAATGACTCTAACTGTGGTTCATGAAAAGAACAGACATGCGATGACACCGGTGGATCCATGTGTGGTCTATGAGAGGAACAGACATGCAATGACTCTAACTGTGGTTCATGAGAAGAGCAGACATGCAATGACACTGGTGGATCCATGTGTCGTTAATGAGAATAACACACATGCAATGACACTGGGTGTGGTTCATGATATGGTTTGTGAGAAGAACACACATGCAATGACTCTAGCTGTGGTTCATGAGAAGAACACACATGCAATGACTCTAACTGTGGTTCATGAAAAGAACAAACATGCGATGATACCGGTGGATCCATGAGTGGTCTATGAGAGTAATAGACATGCAATGACTCTAACCGTGGTTAATGAAAAGAGCAGACATGCAATGACACTGGTGGATCCATGTGTGGTTAATGAGAATAACACACATGCAATGACACTGGGTGTGGTTCATTATATGGTTTGTGAGAAGAACACACATGCAATGACTCTACATGTGGTTCATGAAAAGAACACACATGCAATGACTCTAACTGTGGTTCATGAAAATAACACACATGCGATGATACCGGTGGATCCATATGTGGTTCATGGGAAGAACACACATGCAATGATACTAGTGGATCCATGTGTGGTCTGTGAGAAGAACACACATGCAATGACACTAGTGATATGTGGTTTGTGAAAGGAACATACGACATGCAATGACTCTAACTCTGGTTCATGAAAAAGAGCATACATGTAATGACACTGGTGGATCCATGTGTGGTTAATGAGAAGAACACATATGCAATGACACTGGGTATGATTCATGATATGGTTTGTGAGAAGAACATGCATGCAATGACTCTAGCTGTGGTTCATGAGAAGAACACACATGCAATGACTAACTGTGGTTCATGAAAAGAACAGACATGCGATGACACCGGTGAATCCATGTGTGCTCTATTGAAGGAACAGACATGCAATGAATCTACCTATGGTTCATGAAAAGAGCAGACATGCAATGACACTAGTGGATCCAAGTGTGGTTAATGAGAATAACACACATGCAATGACGCTGGGTGTGGTTCATGATATGGTTTGTGAGAACAACACACATGCAATGACTCGAGCTGTGGTTCATGAGAAGAACACACATGCAATGACTCTAACTGTGGTTCATGAAAAGAACAGACATGCGATGACACCGGTGGATCCATTTGTGGTTTGTGAGAAGGACACACATGCAATGACACTGGTGGATCCATATGTGGTTCATGGGAAGAACACACATGCAATGACACTAGTGGATCCATGTGTGGTCTGTGATAAGGACACACATGCAATGACACTGGTGGTATGTGGTTTGTGAAAGGAACAGACATGCAATGACTCTAACTGTGGTTCATGAAAAGAGCAGACATCCAACGACACTGGTGGATCCATGTGTGGTTAATGAGAAGAACACACATGCAATGACACTGGGTGTGGTTCAAGATATGGTTTGTGAGAAGAACACACATGCAATGACTCTAGTTGTGGTTCATGAGAAGAACACACATGCAATGACTCCAACTGTGGTTCATCAAAAGAACAGACATGCGATGACACCGGTGGATCCATGTGTGGTCTATGAGAGGAACAGACATGCAATGACACTAGTGAATCCATATGTGGTTCATGGGAAGAACACACATGCAATGACACTGGTGGATCCATGTGTGGTCTGTGATAAGAACACACATGCAATGACACTAGTGATATGTGGTTTGTGAAAGGAACAGACATGCAATGACTCTAACTATGGTTCATGAAAAGTGCAGACATGCAATGACACAGGTGGATCCATGTGTGGTTAATGAGAAGAACACACATGCAATGACACTGGGTGTGGTTCATGATATGGTTTGTGAGAAGAACACACTTGCAATGACTCTAGCTGTGGTTCATGAGAAGAACACACATGCAATGACTCTAACTGTGGTTCATGAAAAGAACACACATGCGATGACACCGGTGGATCCATGTGTGGTCTATGGGAGGAACAGACATGCAATGACTCTAACTGTGGTTCATGAAAAGAGAAGACATGCAATGACACTGGTGGATCCATGTGTGGTTAATGAGAATAACACACATGCAATGACACTTGGTGTGGTTCGTGATATCGTTTGTGAGAAGAACACACATCCAATCACTCTAGCTGTGGTTCATGAGAAGAACACACATGCAATGACTCTAACTGTGGTTCATGAACAGAATAGACATGCGATGACACCGGTGGATCTGTATGTGGTCTGTGAGAGGAACATACATGCAATGACTCTAACTTTGGTTCATGAAAAGAGAAGACATGCAATGACACTGCTGGATCCATGTGTGGTTAATGAGAATAACACACATGCAATGACACTGGGTGTGGTTCATGATATGGTTTGTGAGAAGAACACACATGCAATAACTCTAGCGGTGGTTCATGAGAAGAACACACATGCAGTGACTCTAACTGTGGTTCATGAAAAGAACAGACATGTGATGACACCGGTGGATCCATGTGTGGTTTGTGAGAAGGACACACATGCAATGACAGTTGTGGATCCATATGTGGTTCATGGGAAGAACACACATGCAATGACACTCGTGGATCCATGTGTGGTATGTGAGAAGGACACACATGCAATGACATTGGTGATATGTGGTTTGTGAAAGGAACAGACATGCAATGACTCTAACTGTGGCTCATGAAAAGAGCAGACATGCAATGACACTGGTGGATCCATGTGTGGTTAATGAGAAAAACACACATGCAATGACACTGGGTGTGGTTCAAGATATGGTTTGTGAGAAGAACACACATGCAATGACTCTAGTTGTGGTTTATGAGAAGAACACACATGCAATGACTCTAACAGTGGTTCATCAAAAGAACAGACATGCGATGACACCGGTGGATCCATGTGTGGTCTATGAGAGGAACAGACATGCAATCACACTGGTGAATCCATATGTGGTTCATGGGAAGAAACACATGCAATGACACTGGTGGATCCATGTGTGGTCTGTGAGAAGAACACACATGCAATGACACTGGTGATATATGCTTTGTGAAAGGAACAGACATGCAATGACTCTAACTGTGGTTCATGAAAAGAGCAGACATGCAATGACACTGGTGGATCCATGTGTGGTGAATGATAATAACACACATGCAGTGACACTAGGTGTGGTTCATGATATTGTTTGTGAGAAGAACACACATGCAATGACTCTAGCTGTGGTTCATGAGAAGAACACACATGCAATGACTCTAACTATGGTTCATCAAAAGAACAGACATGCGATGACACCGGTGGACCCATGTGTGGTTAATGAGAAGAACACACATGCAATGACACTGGATGTGGTTCATGATATGGTTTGTGCGAAGAACACACTTGCAATGACTCTAGCTGTGGTTCATGAGAAGAACACACATGCAATGACTCTAACTGTGGTTCATGAAAAGAACACTCATGCGATGACACCGGTGGATCCATGTGTGGTCTGTGGGAGGAACGGACATGCAATGACTCTAACTGTGGTTCATGAAAAGAGAAGACATGCAATGACACTGGTGGATCCATATGTGGTTCATGGGAAGAATACACATGCAATGACACTGGTGGATCCATATGTGGTTCATGGGAAGAACACACATGCAATGACACTGGTGGATCCATGTGTGGTCTGTGAGAAGAACACACATGCAATGACACTGGTGATATGTGGTTTGTGAAAGGAACATACATTCAATGACTCTAACTGTGGTTCATGAAAAGAGTAGACATGCAATGACACTGGTGGGTCCATCTGTGGTTAATGAGAAGAACACACATGCAATGACACTGGGTGTGGTTCAAGATATGGTTTGTGAGAAGAACACACATGCAATGACTCTAGTTGTGGTTCATGAGAATAACACACATGCAATGACTCTAACTGTGGTTCATCAAAAGAACAGACATGCGATGACACCGGTGGATCCATGTGTGGTCTATGAGAGGAACAGACATGCAATGACACTAGTGAATCCATATGTGGTTCATGGGAAGAACACACATGCAATGACACTGGTGGATCCATGTGTGGTCTGTGATAAGAACACACATGCAATGACACTGGTGAGATGTGGTTTGTGAAAGGAACAAACATGCAATGACTCTAACTATGGTTCATGAAAAGAGCAGACATGCAATGACACAGGTGGATCCATGTGTGGTTAATGAGAAGAACACACATTCAATGACACTAGGTGTGGTTCATGATATGGTTTGTGAGAAGAACACACATGCAATGACTCTAGGTGTGGTTCATGAGAAGAACACACATCCAATGACTCTAACTGTGGTTCATGAAAAGAACAGACATGCGATGACACCGGTGGATCCATGTGTGGTCTATGAGAGGAACAGACATGCAATGACTCTAACTGTGGTTCATGAGAAGAGCAGACATGCAATGACACTGGTGGATCCATGTGTCGTTAATGAGAATAACACACATGCAATGACACTGGGTGTGGTTCATGATATGGTTTGTGAGAAGAACACACATGCAATGACTCTAGCTGTGGTTCATGAGAAGAACACACATGCAATGACTCTAACTGTGGTTCATGAAAAGAACAAACATGCGATGATACCGGTGGATCCATGAGTGGTCTATGAGAGTAATAGACATGCAATGACTCTAACCGTGGTTAATGAAAAGAGCAGACATGCAATGACACTGGTGGATCCATGTGTGGTTAATGAGAATAACACACATGCAATGACACTGGGTGTGGTTCATTATATGGTTTGTGAGAAGAACACACATGCAATGACTCTACATGTGGTTCATGAAAAGAACACACATGCAATGACTCTAACTGTGGTTCATGAAAATAACACACATGCGATGATACCGGTGGATCCATATGTGGTTCATGGGAAGAACACACATGCAATGATACTAGTGGATCCATGTGTGGTCTGTGAGAAGAACACACATGCAATGACACTAGTGATATGTGGTTTGTGAAAGGAACATACGACATGCAATGACTCTAACTCTGGTTCATGAAAAAGAGCATACATGTAATGACACTGGTGGATCCATGTGTGGTTAATGAGAAGAACACATATGCAATGACACTGGGTATGATTCATGATATGGTTTGTGAGAAGAACATGCATGCAATGACTCTAGCTGTGGTTCATGAGAAGAACACACATGCAATGACTAACTGTGGTTCATGAAAAGAACAGACATGCGATGACACCGGTGAATCCATGTGTGGTCTATTGAAGGAACAGACATGCAATGAATCTACCTATGGTTCATGAAAAGAGCAGACATGCAATGACACTAGTGGATCCAAGTGTGGTTAATGAGAATAACACACATGCAATGACGCTGGGTGTGGTTCATGATATGGTTTGTGAGAACAACACACATGCAATGACTCGAGCTGTGGTTCATGAGAAGAACACACATGCAATGACTCTAACTGTGGTTCATGAAAAGAACAGACATGCGATGACACCGGTGGATCCATTTGTGGTTTGTGAGAAGGACACACATGCAATGACACTGGTGGATCCATATGTGGTTCATGGGAAGAACACACATGCAATGACACTAGTGGATCCATGTGTGGTCTGTGATAAGGACACACATGCAATGACACTGGTGGTATGTGGTTTGTGAAAGGAACAGACATGCAATGACTCTAACTGTGGTTCATGAAAAGAGCAGACATCCAACGACACTGGTGGATCCATGTGTGGTTAATGAGAAGAACACACATGCAATGACACTAGGTGTGGTTCAAGATATGGTTTGTGAGAAGAACACACATGCAATGACTCTAGTTGTGGTTCATGAGAAGAACACACATGCAATGACTCCAACTGTGGTTCATCAAAAGAACAGACATGCGATGACACCGGTGGATCCATGTGTGGTCTATGAGAGGAACAGACATGCAATGACACTAGTGAATCCATATGTGGTTCATGGGAAGAACACACATGCAATGACACTGGTGGATCCATGTGTGGTCTGTGATAAGAACACACATGCAATGACACTAGTGATATGTGGTTTGTGAAAGGAACAGACATGCAATGACTCTAACTATGGTTCATGAAAAGTGCAGACATGCAATGACACAGGTGGATCCATGTGTGGTTAATGAGAAGAACACACATGCAATGACACTGGGTGTGGTTCATGATATGGTTTGTGAGAAGAACACACTTGCAATGACTCTAGCTGTGGTTCATGAGAAGAACACACATGCAATGACTCTAACTGTGGTTCATGAAAAGAACACACATGCGATGACACCGGTGGATCCATGTGTGGTCTATGGGAGGAACAGACATGCAATGACTCTAACTGTGGTTCATGAAAAGAGAAGACATGCAATGACACTGGTGGATCCATGTGTGGTTAATGAGAATAACACACATGCAATGACACTTGGTGTGGTTCGTGATATCGTTTGTGAGAAGAACACACATCCAATCACTCTAGCTGTGGTTCATGAGAAGAACACACATGCAATGACTCTAACTGTGGTTCATGAACAGAATAGACATGCGATGACACCGGTGGATCTGTATGTGGTCTGTGAGAGGAACATACATGCAATGACTCTAACTTTGGTTCATGAAAAGAGAAGACATGCAATGACACTGCTGGATCCATGTGTGGTTAATGAGAATAACACACATGCAATGACACTGGGTGTGGTTCATGATATGGTTTGTGAGAAGAACACACATGCAATAACTCTAGCGGTGGTTCATGAGAAGAACACACATGCAGTGACTCTAACTGTGGTTCATGAAAAGAACAGACATGTGATGACACCGGTGGATCCATGTGTGGTTTGTGAGAAGGACACACATGCAATGACAGTTGTGGATCCATATGTGGTTCATGGGAAGAACACACATGCAATGACACTCGTGGATCCATGTGTGGTATGTGAGAAGGACACACATGCAATGACATTGGTGATATGTGGTTTGTGAAAGGAACAGACATGCAATGACTCTAACTGTGGCTCATGAAAAGAGCAGACATGCAATGACACTGGTGGATCCATGTGTGGTTAATGAGAAAAACACACATGCAATGACACTGGGTGTGGTTCAAGATATGGTTTGTGAGAAGAACACACATGCAATGACTCTAGTTGTGGTTTATGAGAAGAACACACATGCAATGACTCTAACAGTGGTTCATCAAAAGAACAGACATGCGATGACACCGGTGGATCCATGTGTGGTCTATGAGAGGAACAGACATGCAATCACACTGGTGAATCCATATGTGGTTCATGGGAAGAAACACATGCAATGACACTGGTGGATCCATGTGTGGTCTGTGAGAAGAACACACATGCAATGACACTGGTGATATATGCTTTGTGAAAGGAACAGACATGCAATGACTCTAACTGTGGTTCATGAAAAGAGCAGACATGCAATGACACTGGTGGATCCATGTGTGGTGAATGATAATAACACACATGCAGTGACACTAGGTGTGGTTCATGATATTGTTTGTGAGAAGAACACACATGCAATGACTCTAGCTGTGGTTCATGAGAAGAACACACATGCAATGACTCTAACTATGGTTCATCAAAAGAACAGACATGCGATGACACCGGTGGACCCATGTGTGGTTAATGAGAAGAACACACATGCAATGACACTGGATGTGGTTCATGATATGGTTTGTGCGAAGAACACACTTGCAATGACTCTAGCTGTGGTTCATGAGAAGAACACACATGCAATGACTCTAACTGTGGTTCATGAAAAGAACACTCATGCGATGACACCGGTGGATCCATGTGTGGTCTGTGGGAGGAACGGACATGCAATGACTCTAACTGTGGTTCATGAAAAGAGAAGACATGCAATGACACTGGTGGATCCATATGTGGTTCATGGGAAGAACACACATGCAATGACACTGGTGGATCCATATGTGGTTCATGGGAAGAACACACATGCAATGACACTGGTGGATCCATGTGTGGTCTGTGAGAAGAACACACATGCAATGACACTGGTGATATGTGGTTTGTGAAAGGAACATACATTCAATGACTCTAACTGTGGTTCATGAAAAGAGTAGACATGCAATGACACTGGTGGGTCCATCTGTGGTTAATGAGAAGAACACACATGCAATGACACTGGGTGTGGTTCATGATATGGTTCGTGAGAAGAACACACATGCAATGACTCGGGCTGTGGTTCATGAGAAGAACACACATGCAATGACTCTAACTGTGGTTCATAAAAAGAACAGACATGCGATGACACCGGTGGATCCATGTGTGGTCTATGAGAGGAACATACATGCAATGACTCCTGTGGTTCATGAAAAGAGCAGACATGCAATGACACTGGTGGATCCATGTGTGGTTAATGAGAATAACACACATGCAATGACACTGGGTGTGGTTCATGATATGGTTTGTGAGAAGAACACACATGCAATGACTCTAGATATAGTTCATGAGAAGAACACACATGCAATGACTCTAACTGTGGTTCATGAAAAGAACACACATGCGATGACACCGGTGGATCTATGTGTGGTTTGTGAGAAGGACACACATGCAATCACACTGGTGGATCCATATGTGCTTCATGGGAAGAACACACATGCAATGACACTGATGGATCCATGTGTGGTCTGTGAGAAGAACACACATGCAATGACACTGGTGATATGTGGTTTGTGAAAGGAACAAACATGCAATGACTCTAATTGTGGTTCATAAAAAGAGCAGACATGCAATGACACTGGTGGATCCATGTGTGGTGAATGATAATAACACACATGCAGTGACACTAGGTGTGGTTCATGATATTGTTTGTGAGAAGAACACACATGCAATGACTCTAGCTGTGGTTCATGAGAAGAACACACATGCAATGACTCTAACTGTGGTTCATGAAAAGAACACACATGCGATGATACCGGTGGATCCATGTGTGGTCCATGAGAACAACACACATACAATGACACTGGTGATATGTGGTTTGTGAAAGGAACAGACATGCAATGACTCTAACTGTGGTTCATGAAAAGAGCATACATGCAATGACACTGGTGGATCCATGTGTGGTTAATGAGAAGAACACACATGCAATGACACTAGGTGTGGTTCATGATATGGTTTGTGAGAAGAACACACATGCAATGACTCTAGGTGTGGTTCATGAGAAGAACACACATCCAATGACTCTAACTGTGGTTCATGAAAAGAACAGACATGCGATGACACCGGTGGATCCATTTGTGGTTTGTGAGAAGGACACACATGTGTGGTCTGTGAGAAGGACACACATGCAATGACACTGGTGATATGTGGTTTGTGAAAGGAACAGACATGCAATGACTCTAACTGTGGTTCATGAAAAGAGCAGACATGCAATGACACTGGTGGATCCATGTGTGGTTAATGAGAAGAACACACATGCACTGACACTGGGTGTGGTTCAAGATATGGTTTGTGAGAAGAACACACATGCAATGACTCTAGCTGTGGTTCATGAGAAGAACACACATGCAATGACTCTAACTATGGTTCATCAAAAGAACAGACATGCGATGACACCGATGGATCCATGTGTGGTCTATGAGAGGAACAGACATGCAATGACACTAGTGAATCCATATGTGGTTCATGGGAAGAACACACATGTAATGACACTGGTGGATCCATGTGTGGTCTGTGATGAGAACACACATGCAATGACACTGGTGATATGTGGTTTGTGAAAGGAACAGACATGCAATGACTCTAACTATGGTTCATGAAAAGAGCAGACATGCAATGACACGGGTGAATCCATGTGTGGTTAATGAGAAGAACACACATGCAATGACACTGGGTGTGGTTCATGATATGGTTTGTGAGAAGAACACACTTGCAATGACTCTAGCTGTGGTTCATGAGAACAACACACATGCAATGACTCTAACTGTGGTTCATAAAAAGAACACACATGCGATGACGCCGGTGGATCCATGTGTGGTCTATGGGAGGAACAGACATGCAATGACTCTAACTGTGGTTCATGAAAAAGAGAAGACATGTAATGACACTGGTGGATCCATGTGTGGTTAATGAGAATAACACACATGCAATGACACTTGGTGTGGTTCGTGATATCGTTTGTGAGAAGAACACACATCCAATGACTCTAGTTGTGGTTCATGAGAAGAACACACATGCAATGACTCTAACTGTGGTTCATGAACAGAACAGACATGCGATGACACCGGTGGATCTGTATGTGGTCTATGAGAGGAACATACATGCAATGACTCTAACTGTGGTTCATGAAAAGAGAAGACAAGCAATGACACTGGTGGATCCAAGTGTGGTTAATGAGAATAACACACATGCAATGACACTGGGTGTGGTTCATGATATGGTTCGTGAGAAGAACACACATGCAATGACTCGGGCTGTGGTTCATGAGAAGAACACACATGCAATGACTCTAACTGTGGTTCATAAAAAGAACAGACATGCGATGACACCGGTGGATCCATGTGTGGTCTATGAGAGGAACATACATGCAATGACTCCTGTGGTTCATGAAAAGAGCAGACATGCAATGACACTGGTGGATCCATGTGTGGTTAATGAGAATAACACACATGCAATGACACTGGGTGTGGTTCATGATATGGTTTGTGAGAAGAACACACATGCAATGACTCTAGATATAGTTCATGAGAAGAACACACATGCAATGACTCTAACTGTGGTTCATGAAAAGAACACACATGCGATGACACCGGTGGATCTATGTGTGGTTTGTGAGAAGGACACACATGCAATCACACTGGTGGATCCATATGTGCTTCATGGGAAGAACACACATGCAATGACACTGATGGATCCATGTGTGGTCTGTGAGAAGAACACACATGCAATGACACTGGTGATATGTGGTTTGTGAAAGGAACAAACATGCAATGACTCTAATTGTGGTTCATAAAAAGAGCAGACATGCAATGACACTGGTGGATCCATGTGTGGTGAATGATAATAACACACATGCAGTGACACTAGGTGTGGTTCATGATATTGTTTGTGAGAAGAACACACATGCAATGACTCTAGCTGTGGTTCATGAGAAGAACACACATGCAATGACTCTAACTGTGGTTCATGAAAAGAACACACATGCGATGATACCGGTGGATCCATGTGTGGTCCATGAGAACAACACACATACAATGACACTGGTGATATGTGGTTTGTGAAAGGAACAGACATGCAATGACTCTAACTGTGGTTCATGAAAAGAGCATACATGCAATGACACTGGTGGATCCATGTGTGGTTAATGAGAAGAACACACATGCAATGACACTAGGTGTGGTTCATGATATGGTTTGTGAGAAGAACACACATGCAATGACTCTAGGTGTGGTTCATGAGAAGAACACACATCCAATGACTCTAACTGTGGTTCATGAAAAGAACAGACATGCGATGACACCGGTGGATCCATTTGTGGTTTGTGAGAAGGACACACATGTGTGGTCTGTGAGAAGGACACACATGCAATGACACTGGTGATATGTGGTTTGTGAAAGGAACAGACATGCAATGACTCTAACTGTGGTTCATGAAAAGAGCAGACATGCAATGACACTGGTGGATCCATGTGTGGTTAATGAGAAGAACACACATGCACTGACACTGGGTGTGGTTCAAGATATGGTTTGTGAGAAGAACACACATGCAATGACTCTAGCTGTGGTTCATGAGAAGAACACACATGCAATGACTCTAACTATGGTTCATCAAAAGAACAGACATGCGATGACACCGATGGATCCATGTGTGGTCTATGAGAGGAACAGACATGCAATGACACTAGTGAATCCATATGTGGTTCATGGGAAGAACACACATGTAATGACACTGGTGGATCCATGTGTGGTCTGTGATGAGAACACACATGCAATGACACTGGTGATATGTGGTTTGTGAAAGGAACAGACATGCAATGACTCTAACTATGGTTCATGAAAAGAGCAGACATGCAATGACACGGGTGAATCCATGTGTGGTTAATGAGAAGAACACACATGCAATGACACTGGGTGTGGTTCATGATATGGTTTGTGAGAAGAACACACTTGCAATGACTCTAGCTGTGGTTCATGAGAACAACACACATGCAATGACTCTAACTGTGGTTCATAAAAAGAACACACATGCGATGACGCCGGTGGATCCATGTGTGGTCTATGGGAGGAACAGACATGCAATGACTCTAACTGTGGTTCATGAAAAAGAGAAGACATGTAATGACACTGGTGGATCCATGTGTGGTTAATGAGAATAACACACATGCAATGACACTTGGTGTGGTTCGTGATATCGTTTGTGAGAAGAACACACATCCAATGACTCTAGTTGTGGTTCATGAGAAGAACACACATGCAATGACTCTAACTGTGGTTCATGAACAGAACAGACATGCGATGACACCGGTGGATCTGTATGTGGTCTATGAGAGGAACATACATGCAATGACTCTAACTGTGGTTCATGAAAAGAGAAGACAAGCAATGACACTGGTGGATCCAAGTGTGGTTAATGAGAATAACACACATGCAATGACACTGGGTGTGGTTCATGATATGGTTCGTGAGAAGAACACACATGCAATGACTCGGGCTGTGGTTCATGAGAAGAACACACATGCAATGACTCTAACTGTGGTTCATAAAAAGAACAGACATGCGATGACACCGGTGGATCCATGTGTGGTCTATGAGAGGAACATACATGCAATGACTCCTGTGGTTCATGAAAAGAGCAGACATGCAATGACACTGGTGGATCCATGTGTGGTTAATGAGAATAACACACATGCAATGACACTGGGTGTGGTTCATGATATGGTTTGTGAGAAGAACACACATGCAATGACTCTAGATATAGTTCATGAGAAGAACACACATGCAATGACTCTAACTGTGGTTCATGAAAAGAACACACATGCGATGACACCGGTGGATCTATGTGTGGTTTGTGAGAAGGACACACATGCAATCACACTGGTGGATCCATATGTGCTTCATGGGAAGAACACACATGCAATGACACTGATGGATCCATGTGTGGTCTGTGAGAAGAACACACATGCAATGACACTGGTGATATGTGGTTTGTGAAAGGAACAAACATGCAATGACTCTAATTGTGGTTCATAAAAAGAGCAGACATGCAATGACACTGGTGGATCCATGTGTGGTGAATGATAATAACACACATGCAGTGACACTAGGTGTGGTTCATGATATTGTTTGTGAGAAGAACACACATGCAATGACTCTAGCTGTGGTTCATGAGAAGAACACACATGCAATGACTCTAACTGTGGTTCATGAAAAGAACACACATGCGATGATACCGGTGGATCCATGTGTGGTCCATGAGAACAACACACATACAATGACACTGGTGATATGTGGTTTGTGAAAGGAACAGACATGCAATGACTCTAACTGTGGTTCATGAAAAGAGCATACATGCAATGACACTGGTGGATCCATGTGTGGTTAATGAGAAGAACACACATGCAATGACACTAGGTGTGGTTCATGATATGGTTTGTGAGAAGAACACACATGCAATGACTCTAGGTGTGGTTCATGAGAAGAACACACATCCAATGACTCTAACTGTGGTTCATGAAAAGAACAGACATGCGATGACACCGGTGGATCCATTTGTGGTTTGTGAGAAGGACACACATGTGTGGTCTGTGAGAAGGACACACATGCAATGACACTGGTGATATGTGGTTTGTGAAAGGAACAGACATGCAATGACTCTAACTGTGGTTCATGAAAAGAGCAGACATGCAATGACACTGGTGGATCCATGTGTGGTTAATGAGAAGAACACACATGCACTGACACTGGGTGTGGTTCAAGATATGGTTTGTGAGAAGAACACACATGCAATGACTCTAGCTGTGGTTCATGAGAAGAACACACATGCAATGACTCTAACTATGGTTCATCAAAAAAACAGACATGCGATGACACCGATGGATCCATGTGTGGTCTATGAGAGGAACAGACATGCAATGACACTAGTGAATCCATATGTGGTTCATGGGAAGAACACACATGTAATGACACTGGTGGATCCATGTGTGGTCTGTGATAAGAACACACATGCAATGACACTGGTGATATGTGGTTTGTGAAAGGAACAGACATGCAATGACTCTAACTATGGTTCATGAAAAGAGCAGACATGCAATGACACGGGTGAATCCATGTGTGGTTAATGAGAAGAACACACATGCAATGACACTGGGTGTGGTTCATGATATGGTTTGTTAGAAGAACACACTTGCAATGACTCTAGCTGTGGTTCATGAGAACAACACACATGCAATGACTCTAACTGTGGTTCATAAAAAGAACACACATGCGATGACGCCGGTGGATCCATGTGTGGTCTATGGGAGGAACAGACATGCAATGACTCTAACTGTGGTTCATGAAAAAGAGAAGACATGTAATGACACTGGTGGATCCATGTGTGGTTAATGAGAATAACACACATGCAATGACACTTGGTGTGGTTCGTGATATCGTTTGTGAGAAGAACACACATCCAATGACTCTAGGTGTGGTTCATGAGAAGAACACACATGCAATGACTCTAACTGTGGTTCATGAACAGAACAGACATGCGATGACACCGGTGGATCTGTATGTGGTCTATGAGAGGAACATACATGCAATGACTCTAACTGTGGTTCATGAAAAGAGAATACATGCAATGACACTGGTGGATCCAAGTGTGGTTAATGAGAATAACACACATGCAATGACACTGGGTGTGGTTCATGATATGGTTCGTGAGAAGAACACACATGCAATGACTCGGGCTGTGGTTCATGAGAAGAACACACATGCAATGACTCTAACTGTGGTTCATAAAAAGAACAGACATGCGATGACACCGGTGGATCCATGTGTGGTCTATGAGAGGAACATACATGCAATGACTCCTGTGGTTCATGAAAAGAGCAGACATGCAATGACACTGGTGGATCCATGTGTGGTTAATGAGAATAACACACATGCAATGACACTGGGTGTGGTTCATGATATGGTTTGTGAGAAGAACACACATGCAATGACTCTAGATATAGTTCATGAGAAGAACACACATGCAATGACTCTAACTGTGGTTCATGAAAAGAACACACATGCGATGACACCGGTGGATCTATGTGTGGTTTGTGAGAAGGACACACATGCAATCACACTGGTGGATCCATATGTGCTTCATGGGAAGAACACACATGCAATGACACTGATGGATCCATGTGTGGTCTGTGAGAAGAACACACATGCAATGACACTGGTGATATGTGGTTTGTGAAAGGAACAAACATGCAATGACTCTAACTGTGGTTCATAAAAAGAGCAGACATGCAATGACACTGGTGGATCCATGTGTGGTGAATGATAATAACACACATGCAGTGACACTAGGTGTGGTTCATGATATTGTTTGTGAGAAGAACACACATGCAATGACTCTAGCTGTGGTTCATGAGAAGAACACACATGCAATGACTCTAACTGTGGTTCATGAAAAGAACACACATGCGATGATACCGGTGGATCCATGTGTGGTCCATGAGAACAACACACATACAATGACACTGGTGATATGTGGTTTGTGAAAGGAACAGACATGCAATGACTCTAACTGTGGTTCATGAAAAGAGCATACATGCAATGACACTGGTGGATCCATGTGTGGTTAATGAGAAGAACACACATGCAATGACACTAGGTGTGGTTCATGATATGGTTTGTGAGAAGAACACACATGCAATGACTCTAGGTGTGGTTCATGAGAAGAACACACATCCAATGACTCTAAATGTGGTTCATGAAAAGAACAGACATGCGATGACACCGGTGGATCCATTTGTGGTTTGTGAGAAGGACACACATGGAGAAGACATGCAATGACACGGGTGAATCCATGTGTGGTTAATGAGAAGAACACACATGCAATGACACTGGGTGTGGTTCATGATATGGTTTGTTAGAAGAACACACTTGCAATGACTCTAGCTGTGGTTCATGAGAACAACACACATGCAATGACTCTAACTGTGGTTCATAAAAAGAACACACATGCGATGACGCCGGTGGATCCATGTGTGGTCTATGGGAGGAACAGACATGCAATGACTCTAACTGTGGTTCATGAAAAAGAGAAGACATGTAATGACACTGGTGGATCCATGTGTGGTTAATGAGAATAACACACATGCAATGACACTTGGTGTGGTTCGTGATATCGTTTGTGAGAAGAACACACATCCAATGACTCTAGCTATGGTTCATGAGAAGAACACACATGCAATGACTCTAACTGTGGTTCATGAACAGAACAGACATGCGATGACACCGGTGGATCTATGTGTGGTTTGTGAGAAGGACACACATGCAATCACACTGGTGGATCCATATGTGCTTCATGGGAAGAACACAGATGCAATGACATTGATGGATCCATGTGTGGTCTGTGAGAAGAACACACATGCAATGACACTGGTGATATGTGGTTTGTGAAAGGAACAAACATGCAATGACTCTAACTGTGGTTCATGAAAAGAGAAGACATGAAATGACACTGGTGGATCCATGTGTGGTTAATGAGAATAACACACATGCAATGACACTGGGTGTGGTTCATGATATGGTTTGTGAGAAGAACACACATGCAAAGACTCTAGCTGTGGTTCATGAGAAGAACACACATGCAATGACTCTAACTGTGGTTCATGAAAAGAACACACATGCAATGATACGGGTGGATCCATGTGTGGTCCATGAGAACAACACAAATGCAATGACACTGGTGATATGTGGTTTGTGAAAGGAACAGACATGCAATGACTCTAACTGTGGTTCATGAAAAGAGCAGACATGCAATGACACTGGTGGATCCATGTGTGGTTAATGAGAAGAACACACATGCAATGACACTAGGTGTGGTTCATGATATGGTTTGTGAGAAGAACACACATGCAATGACTCTAGGTGTGGTTCATGAGAAGAACACACATCCAATGACTCTAATTGTGGTTCATGAAAAGAACACACATGCGATGACACCGGTGGATCCATGTGTGGTCTATGAGAGGAACAGACATGCAATGACTCTAACTGTGGTTCATGAAAAGAGCAGACATGCAATGACACTGGTGGATCCATGTGTGGTTAATTAGAAGAACACACATGCAATGACACTGGGTGTGGTTCAAGATATGGTTTGTGAGAAGAACACACATGCAATGACTCTAGCTGTGGTTCATGAGAAGAACACACATGCAATTACTCTAACTATGGTTCATGAAAAGAACAAACATGCGATGATACCGGTGGATCCATGTGTGGTTTGTGAGAAGGACACACATGCAATGACACTAGTGAATCCATATGTGGTTCATGGGAAGAACACACATGCAATGACACTGGTGGATCCATGTGTGGTCTGTGATAAGAACACACATGCAATGACACTGGTGATATGTGGTTTGTGAAAGGAACAGACATGCAATGACTCTAACTAGGGTTCATGAAAAGAGCAGACATGCAATGACACAGGTGAATCCATGTGTGGTTAATGAGAAGAACACACATGCAATGACACTGGGTGTGGTTCATGATATGGTTTGTGAGAAGAACACACATGCAATGACTCTAGCTGTGGTTCATGAGAAGAACACACATGCAATGACTCTAACTGTGGTTCATAAGAAGAACACACATGCGATGACACCGGTGGATCCATGTGTGGTCTATGGGAGGAACAGACATGCAATGACTCTAACTGTGGTTCATGAAAAGAGAAGACATGTAATGACACTGGTGGATCCATGTGTGGTTAATGAGAATAACACACATGCAATGACACTTGGTGTGGTTCGTGATATCGTTTGTGAGAAGAACACACATCCAATGACTCTAGCTGTGGTTCATGAGAAGAACATACATGCAATGACTCTAACTGTGGTTCATGAACAGAACAGACATGCGATGACACCGGTGGATCTGTATGTGGTCTATGAGAGGAACATACATGCAATGACTCTAACTGTGGTTCATGAAAAGAGAAGACATGCAATGACACTGGTGGATCCATGTGTGGTTAATGAGAAGAACACACATGCAATGACACTGGTGATATGTGGTTTGTGAAAGGAACAGACATGCAATGACTCTAACTGTGGTTCATGAAAAGAGCAGACATGCAATGACACTGGTGGACCCATGTGTGGTTAATGAGAAGAACACACATGCAATGACACTGGATGTCGTTCATGATATGGTTTGTGAGAAGAACACACTTGCAATGACTCTAGCTGTGGTTCATGAGAAGAACACACATGCAATGACTCTAACTGTGGTTCATGAAAAGAACACACATGCGATGACACCAGTGGATCCATGTGTGGTCTATGGGAGGAACAGACATGCAATGATTCTAACTGTGGTTCATGAAAAGAGATGACATGCAATGACACTGGTGGATCCATATGTGGTTCATGGGAAGAACACACATGCAATGACCCTGGTGGATCCATATGTGGTTCATGGGAAGAACACACATGCACTGACACTGGTGGATCCATGTGTGGTCTGTGAGACGAACACACATGCAATGACACTGGTGATATGTGGTTTGTGAAAGGAACATACATGCAATGACTCTAACTGTGGTTCATGAAAAGAGCAGACATGCAATGACACTGGTGGATCCATGTGTGGTTAATGAGAAGAACACACATGCAATGACACTGGGTGTGGTTCGTGATATGGTTCGTGAGAAGAACACACATGCAATGACTCTAGCTGTGGTTTATGAGAAGAACACACATGCAATGACTCTAACTGTGGTTCATCTAAAGAACAGACATGCGATGACACCGGTGGATCCATGTGTGGTCTATGAGAGGAACATACATGCAATGACTCTAACTGTGGTTCATGAAAAGAGCAGACATGCAATGACACTGGTGGATCCATGTGTGGTTAATGAGAAGAACACACATGCAATGACACTGGGTGTGGTTCAATATATGGTTTGTGAGAAGAACACACATGCAATGACTCTAGCTGTGGTTCATGAGAAGAACACACATGCAATGACTCTAACTATGGTTCATCAAAAGAACAGACATGCGATGACACCGGTGGATCCATGTGTGGTCTATGAGAGGAACAGACATGCAATGACACTAGTGAATCCATATGTGGTTCATGGGAAGAACACACATGCAATGACACTGGTGGATGCATGTGTCGTCTGTGATAAGAACACACATGCAATGACACTGGTGATATGTGGTTTGTGAAAGGAACAAACATGCAATGACTCTAACTATGGTTCATGAAAAGAGCAGACATGCAATGACACAGGTGAATCCATGTGTGGTTAATGAGAAGAAGACACATGCAATGACACTGGGTGTGGTTCATGATATGGTTTGTGAGAAGAACACACTTGCAAAGACTCTAGCTGTGGTCCATGAGAAGAACACACATGCAATGACTCTAACTGTGGTTCATGAAAAGAACACACATGCGATGACACCGGTGGATCCATGTGTGGTCTATGGGAGGAATAGACATGCAATGACTCTAACTGTGGTTCATGAAAAGAGAAGACATGTAATGACACTGGTGGATCCATGTGTGGTTAATGAGAATAACACACATGCAATGACACTTGGTGTGGTTCGTGATATCGTTTGTGAGAAGAACACACATCCAATGACTCTAGCTGTGGTTCATGAGAAGAACACACATGCAATGACTCTAACTGTGGTTCATGTACAGAACAGACATGCGATGACACCGGTGGATCTGTATGTGGTCTATGAGAGGAACATACATGCAATGACTCTAACTGTGGTTCATGAAAAGAGAAGACATGCAATGACACTGGTGGATCCATGTGTGGTTAATGAGGATAACACACATGCAATCACACTAGGTGTGGTTCATGATATGGTTTGTGAGAAGAACACACATGGAATGACTCTAGCAGTGGTTCATGAGAAGAACACACATGCAGTGACTCTAACTGTGGTTCATGAAAAGAACAGACATGCGATGACACCGGTGGATCCATGTGTGGTTTGTGAGAAGGACACACATGCAATGACAGTTGTGGATCCATATGTGGTTCATGGGAAGAACACACATGCAATGACACTAGTGGATCCATGTGTGGTACGTGAGAAGGACACACATGCAATGACATTGGTGATATGTGGTTTGTGAAAGGAACAGACATGCAATGACTCTAACTGTGGCTCATGAAAAGAGCAGACATGCAATGACACTGGTGGATCCATGTGTGGTTAATCAGAAGAACACACATGCAATGACACTGGCTGTGGTTCAAGATATGGTTTGTGAGAGGAACACACATGCAATGACTCTAGTTGTGGTTCATGAGAAGAACACACATGCAATGACTCTAACAGTGGTTCATCAAAACAACAGACATGCGATGACACCGGTGGATCCATGTGTGGTCTATGAGAGGAACATACATGCAATCACACTGGTGAATCCATATGTGGTTCATGGGAAGAACACACATGCAATGACACTGGTGGATCCATGTGTGGTCTGTGAGAAGAACACACATGCAATGACACTGGTGATATGTGGTTTGTGAAAGGAACAGACATGCAATGACTCTAACTGTGGTTCATGAAAAGAGCAGACATGCAATGACACTGGTGGACCCATGTGTGGTTAATGAGAAGAACACACATGCAATGACACTGGATGTCGTTCATGATAGGGTTTGTGAGAAGAACACACTTGCAATGACTCTAGCTGTGGTTCATGAGAAGAACACACATGCAATGACTCTAACTGTGGTTCATGAAAAGAACACACATGCGATGACACCGGTGGATCCATGTGTGGTCTATGGGAGGAACAGACATGCAATGACTCTAACTGTGGTTCATGAAAAGAGAAGACATGCAATGACACTGGTGGATCCATATGTGGTTCATGGGAAGAACACACATGCAATGACCCTGGTGGATCCATATGTGGTTCATGGGAAGAACACACATGCAATTACACTGGTGGATCCATGTGTGGTTTGTGAGAAGAACACACATGCAATGACACTGGTGATATGTGGTTTGTGACAGGAACATACATGCAATGACTCTAACTGTGGTTCATGAAAAGAGCAGACATGCAATGACACTGGTGGATCCATGTGTGGTTAATGAGAAGAACACACATGCAATGACACTGGGGGTGGTTCGTGATATGGTTCGTGAGAAGAACACACATGCAATGACTTAGCTGTGGTTCATGAGAAGAACACACATGCAATGACTCTAACTGTGGTTCATCAAAAGAACAGACATGCGATGACACCGGTGGATCCATGTGTGGTCTATGAGAGGAACAGACATGCAATGACTCCTGTGGTTCATGAAAAGAGCAGACATGCAATGACACTGGTGGGTCCATGTGTGGTTAATGAGAACAACACACATGCAATGACACTGGGTGTGGTTCATGATATGGTTTGTGAGAAGAACACACATGCAATGACTCTAGCTATGGTTCATGAGGAGAACACATGCAATGACTCTAACTGTGGTTCATGAAAAGAACACACATGCGATGACACCGGTGGATCTATGTGTGGTTTGTGAGAAGGACACACATGCAATCACACTGGTGGATCCATATGTGCTTCATGGGAAGAACACACATGCAATGACACTGATGGATCCATGTGTGGTCTGTGAGAAGAACACAAATGCAATGACACTGGTGATATGTGGTTTCTGAAAGGAAGAAACATGCAATGACTCTAACTGTGGTTCATGAAAAGAGAAGACATGCAATGACACTGGTGGATCCATGTGTGGTTAATGAGAATAACACACATGCAATGACACAGGGTGTGGTTCATGATATGGTTTGTGAGAAGAACACACATGCAATGACTCTAGCTGTGGTTCATGAGAAGAACACACATGCAATGACTCTAACTGTGGTTCATGAAAAGAACACACATGCGGTGATACCGGTGGATCCATGTGTGGTCCCTGAGAACAACACACATGCAATGACACTGGTGATATGTGGTTTGTGAAAGGAACAGACATGCAATGACACTAGGTGTGGTTCATGATATGGTTTGTGAGAAGAACATACATGCAATGACTCTAGGTGTGGTTCATGAGAAGAACACACATCCAATGACTCTAACTGTGATTCATGAAAAGAACACACATGCGATGACACCGGTGGATCCATGTGTGTCTATGAGAGGAACAGACATGCAATGATTCTAACTGTGGTTCATGAAAAGAGCAGACATGCAATGACACTGGTGGATCCATGTGTCGTTAATGAGAATAACACACATGCAATGACACTGGGTGTGGTTCATGATATTGTTCGTGAGAAGAACACACATGCAATGACTCTAGCTGTGGTTCATGAGAAGAACACACATGCAATGACTCTAACTGTGGTTCATGAAAAGAACAAACATGCGATGATACCGGTGGATCCATGTGTGGTCTATGAGAGTAACAGACATGCAATGACTCTAACCGTGGTTAATGAAAAGAGCAGACATGCAATGACACTGGTGGATCCATGTGTGGTTAATGAGAATAACACACATGCAATGACACTGGGTGTGGTTCATGATATGGTTTGTGAGAAGAACACACATGCAATGACTCTTGACGTGGTTCATGAAAATAACACACATGCAATGACTCTAACTGTGGTTCATGAAAAGAACACACATGCGATGATACCGGTGGATCCATGTGTGGTTTGTGAGAAGGACACACATGCAATGACACTTGTGGATCCATATGTGGTTCATGGGAAGAACACACATGCAATGACACTAGTGGATCCATGTGTGGTCTGTGAGAAGAACACACATGCAATGACACTAGTGATATGTGGTTTGTGAAAGGAACATACGACATGCAATGACTCTAACTCTAGTTCATGAAAAGAGCATACATGTAATGACACTGGTGGATCCATGTGTGGTTAATGAGAAGAACACATATGCAATGACACTGGGTATGATTCATGATATGGTTTGTGAGAAGAACATGCATGCAATGACTCTAACTATGGTTTGTGAAAGGAACATACATGCAATGACTCTAACTATGGTTCATGAAAAGAGCAGACATGCAATGACAGTGGTGGATCCATGTGTGGTTAATGAGAAGAACACACATTCAATGACACTGGGTGTGGTTCAAGATATGTTTTGCGAGAAGAACACACATGCAATGACTCTAGCTGTGGTTCATGAGAAGAACACACATGCAATGACTCTAACTGTGGTCCATCAAAAGAACAGACATGCGATGACACCGGTGGATCCATGTGTGTTCTATGAGAGGAACAGACATGCAATGACACTAGTAAATCCATATGTGGTTCATGGGAAGAACACACATGCAATGACACTGGTGGATCCATGTGTGGTCTGTGATAAGAACACACATGCAATGACACTGGTGATATGTGGTTTCTGAAAGGAACAGACATGCAATGACTCTAACTATGGTTCATGAAAAGAGGAGACATGCAATGACACAAGTGGTTCCATGTGTGGTTAATGAGAAGAACACACATGCAATGACACTGGGTGTGGTTCATGATATGGTTTGTGAGAAGAACACACTTGCAATGACTCTAGTTGTGGTTCATGAGAAGAACACACATGCAATGACTCTAACTGTGGTTCATGAAAAGAACACACATGCGATGACACCGGTGGATCCATGTGTGGTCTATGGGAGGAACAGACATGCAATGACTCTAACTGTGGTTCATGAAAAGAGAAGACATGCAATGACAATGGTGGATCCATGTGTGGTTAATGAGAATAACACACATGCAAAGACACTGGGTGTGGTTCATGATATGGTTTGTGAGAAGAACACACTTGCAATGACTCTAGTTGTGGTTCATGAGAAGAACACACATGCAATGACTCTAACTGTGGTTCATGAAAAGAACACACATGCGATGATACCGGTGGATCCATGTGTGGTCCATGAGAACAACACACATGCAATGACACTGGTGATATGTGGTTTGTGAAAGGAACAGACATGCAATGACTCTAACTGTGGTTCATGAAAAGATCAGACATGCAATGACACTAGTGGATCCATGTGTGGTTAATGAGAAGAACACACATGCAATGACACTAGGTGTGGTTCATGATATGGTTTGTGAGAAGAACACACATGCAATGACTCTAGGTGTGGTTCATGAGAAGAACACACATCCATTAACTCTAACTGTGGTTCATGAAAAGAACAGACATGCGATGACACCGGTGGATCCATGTGTGTCTATGAGAGGAACAGACATGCAATGACTCTAACTGTGGTTCATGAAAAGAGCAGACATGCAATGACACTGGTGGATCCATGTGTCGTTAATGAGAATAACACACATGCAATGACACTGGGTGTGGTTCATGATATGGTTCGTGAGAAGAACACACATGCAATTACTCTAGTTGTGGTTCATGAGAAGAACACACATGCAAAGACTCTAACTATGGTTCATGAAAAGAACAAACATGCAAAGATACCGGTGGATCCATGTGTGGTTTGTGAGAAGGACACACATGCAATGCACTTGTGGATCCATATGTGGTTCATGGGAAGAACACACATGCAATGACACTAGTGGATCCATGTGTGGTCTGTGAGAAGAACACACATGCAATGACACTAGTGATATGTGGTTTGTGAAAGGAACATACGACATGCAATGAGTCTAACTCTGGTTCATGAAAAGAGCATACATGCAATGACACTGGTGGATCCATGTGTGGTTAATGAGAAGAACACATATGCAATGACACTGGGTATGATTCATGATATGGTTTGTGAGAAGAACATGCATGCAATGACTCTAGCTGTGGTTCATGAGAAGAACACACATGCAATGACTAACTGTGGTTCATGAAAAGAACAGACATGCGACGACACCGGTGAATCCATGTGTGGTCTATGGGAGGAACAGACATGCAATGAATCTACCTGTGGTTCATGAAAAGAGCAGACATGCAATGACACTGCTGGATCCAAGTGTGGTTAATGAGAATAACACACATGCAATGACACTGGGTGTGGTTCATGATATGGTTTATGAGAAAAACACACATGCAATGACTCTAGCTGTGGTTCATGAGAAGAACACACATGCAATGACTCTAACTGTGGTTCATGAAAAGAACAGACATGCGATGACACCGGTGGATCCATTTGTGGTTTGTGAGAAGGACACACATGCAATGACACTGGTGGATCCATATGTGGTTCATGGGAAGAACACACATGCAATGACACTAGTGAATCCATGTGTGGTCTGTGAGAAGGACACAATGCAATGACACTGGTGATATGTGGTTTGTGAAAGGAACATACATGCAATGACTGTAACTGTGGTTCATGAAAAGAGCAGACATGCAATGACACTGGTGGATCCATGTGTGGTTAATGAGAAGAACACACATGCAATGACACTGGGTGTGGTTCAAGATATGGTTTGTGAGAAGAACACACATGCAATGACTCTAGCTGTGGTTCATGAGAAGAACACACATGCAATGACTCTAACTGTGGTTCATCAAAAGAACAGACATGCGATGACACCGGTGGATCCATGTGTGGTCTTTGAGAGGAACAGACATGCAATGACTCTAACTGTGGTTCATGAAAAGAGCAGACATGCAAAAGCACTAGTAGATCCATGTGTGGTTAATGAGAAGAACACACATGCAATGACACTAGGTGTGGTTCATGATATGTTTTGTGAGAAGAACACACATGCAATGACTCTAGCTATGGTTCATGAGAAGAACACACATGCAATGACTCTAACTGAGGTTCATGAAAAGAACACACATGCGATGACACCGGTGGATCTATGTGTGGTTTGTGATTCGGACACACATGCAATGACAATGGTGGATCCATATGTGGTTCATGGGAAGAACACACATGCAATGACACTGTGTAGCATCCTAATTGTCTAACAATTGTAATGCTACTTGGTCTAGTAATATAATGGCTACTTAATATATATAATTGTTGCATCATCATTATATCATGCTCATGTCATCATGCCACCTTGCATTTGAGCATCATATAAAACCCTTTTTGTGTTGGTTCTTCTCTCATATGCATTGTAAATTGTATTTGCCTCTTGATATTGTGTTTGGTTCTTGATATATTGTTTAAATGCCCAAGTTGAGTTGGGGGCATATCTTATATTAACTCCACCACCTTTCTTGTCATCACCCCATCATTCCACCATTCCACCATATATGAGCATTGCAACTTATTGGGTTTTACCTCTAGCTCATGTGGGTTGGAATGGATCCAATTCTATCTCCACATGCTCTCATATATGCACCATATTGTTTCCACATTATTGTTTTATGAGAGCCACATGGCCATCTTTGCATGCCTTGTGAGTGGAACCTTTTCCTAGCTTCCATATGGGTTGTTTTGGGGTTATTATCATGTTGGGATATTTTTGGGCTTACTAAATACCTAGTGGCACATACACACTAGCAAGTCCCATTTCTATTCAAATATGGTCATCTCCATCTATTCCACATGGGGCATCCTTTTAAATTCTTTTGCTTGGCTTATTCCATATTTCTGGAATGCATATGTATAAATGCCATGAATAATTATTTTTTTTTCACAAGATTAAAACATGGCATTTAATGCATTTGCATGGGCCATGCAACCATCACCATCTTTGGTCCTCCTTTGGTTTTATTTGTTTTTGAGTGGATCATCTTCTCCTTCTCTCTCCTTCTCTCAATCTTTTCTATCTTGCTATGCTTCCTTGCCATGTGCATCAAGACCCTCACCCTCACCTTATCTCCTTCACATCATGCATGATCATGTGAGGTCATATCCTTAAAAACCCTATCTTATCTCTCCTTATCCATCACCATGTGTCCAATAAACACTTTCCTCTCCATCTCTTTTCCCCATCATGCTTGATCTTGTAGATTATCTAAACCCTAAGCCCTCATCTCTCCTCTCTCTAACCCGAGCCACCACCATGACCTACCCCATCTACTTTCCCTCTCTACCATGCCGAGGTGCCCCTCTCCTCACCATGCAGGCCCCACCTGGCCACCCTAGCCCCACCTAGCTACCAACCACCCCAAGCCCTAACGAGCCACTACTCCTTCTCCTAACCTAGCTCCTAACAGAGCCTCCCTCCTACCCTAGCTCTCTCTCTCTCCCTCTCTTTTCTCTCCCTGACGCGAGGACCCCCCAGCCCGAGCCTTCCCTCTGCACCAGCCCGAGCCCTACCTGCCCATCACCTATCCTGCCCTGCCCCGACCCGAGCACGTGAAGAGGGGGAGAAAAAGTGGCCGAAGCCACCTTTTCTCTACCCCACTCCCCACGGCACCCTTCCCCTTCCTCTACCACCATCCACCACCTCCCACGCCTCTGTTCCGCCAGATCTCCCCAGGCCGCCCCCTTCCTCTCCGTCTACCCCTACCACCATCCACCACCGATTACCACCTTTCCGTCGGCCTCCTCTCGACTACACCGTACCAGGCGGCGGGCGCGGCGTCCAGGTGTCGAGGAAGAACGAGTCGGCCCTCTGCATCGCCCTATACCGCAGACGTGGAGCAGGAGGAGCCCCAGGCCGAACTGCACACCGTCGCCCCGACGCGAAACCCTAGCCCGCGTTCGTCTGCCTCGCCGACGATCGATCGCTCCGTTGCCCGCACCACCAACGTCAACAGCCCCGCGGTGAGCCCCTGTACCTCCTAGACACGCTCCTCTTTGCTGCCGTTGTCTGGCCGCGCCGGACCTTCCGCCGAACACCCTCTGCGCGCCGGCAGTCGCTGCGCTCACGCGGCGTAGCGCCTCGCCGACGGCATGTCCAGCCCCCACCCACCTTGCGGTCACCAAACCTCACCTAGCCGCACTGGTTCCGGCCCTCCGCGCGCATGCCCAGGTCCTGGGTTCGATCCCCCGCCTCGTGCCGTGCACCGATCGGTCCTCTGCACGCGGAGAAGAACAACAGTACGGGCGCCTCTTTTGTATTTAACCCCCTACCTCTTTTTCGGCTAAACCCGCGGTACGCAGGGCCCACCAGTCAGCCTCCCTGGCCCTTTTACAAAAAAACACCCCGTAGTACCCTAGCCTTAACCCGCGGTCCCATACCCCCTCCTGCCAGCCACGTCTGGCTCACCCACTGTCACGTGGACCCTCGTGGCCGCTGGCCCCAACTGTCATTCGAAGAGGCTAGGTAAAGCCGCGGTGAGAAATCCGTTTCTGTGGGCGTGAGTCCTAGTCAGCCTTGGCCCCACTTGTCTGTGACTGTGGCTAGGACTGGGCTGAGTGACAAAAGACCTTCTGTATTTCTGTTTTAATTCAAACTTTTCCAAATTAATTTAAATTCAAATTTCAAATCTATTTTCAAATAACTTTTAAAATATAAACCCAAATTAAACATGTAATATATGTTTTGAAATCAGAAAAATGTGAGGAATTCAAATCTTCCATTCAAAATATATTTTGAACACTTAAAAGTTCAAGTTGATTAAAATTACAATAAAATGCCCTTTTGCCTTAATTAATTAATAACTTTTGTTTTATAACTCCAAATTTAACAAATAATATGTCAAAAATGATCAACTCGACGAGACCTTTCTGTTTATGCATTCCATGTTCTGTTTTGCAGCATGCATCATATAAATATAAAGCATACAGCAACTTATATGAGGTTAAAATGTGACCAAAACTCAATAAAATGTCTTATTCTTGTATTCCACACCTCACCCATGCCATGCTACATTATTGCCATGCAAATTGTGCATCATTCATCATGGCATGATTGTTTGCTTGATGCATTTTATTCCTATGCTTGTGCACTTTATTTATGTTGGCCCTTGTTTGTTTGGTTCTTCTTCGAATAGACGCTGAGCAGGGGATATATCAAGATACCCAGGAGCACTACCCAGATCCTTCTCTCGCTTCAACTGAACTGCCAGGCAAGCACTACCACATGCTTGCATACATATAGTACCTATTGCCTCTATCTGATTCTTGCATCATCGAGTCGCGATTGCATTAAATTGAATCCCAGGTACTGCATAGCCTTTACTTTTAAACCCCACCGAAGCTTGTTCCTCCATCCCATGAGCCATTACTACAGGAGTTGTTTGAGCCATGCGAGTCGTAGAACAGCATGTGTAGGGTATGTGAGTGTCTAATGGATAACGAGGTACCTAAACAACTTAACCTGAGTAGTAATGGGATAACTAATGAAAGTGGCACCGGTGAGCAATATCTGCTATTTGGTTGTTCATGCTCACTTGTGTCCCGTAGGACCCCGAGTACTTGATTCCTGTTCCTTGAATATTCGCGCTATCCACATCCGGGAGGCTTGTGAACCCCCTGGGCCAGAGCTTGATTCACTCTTATTTCTTGGGGCCACAAATAGTTTGGGGCTTTATTACTATCCTGTACTTATGCCATGCTTTACTGCTTTATTTAAGATTGTGCGTGGAGCACCTGTACTGTTTAGGTCCGTGACACGTTTCCGCTGTATCGACAAGCCCAGCCACATTTTCGGGTTCCCAGTCGTTTACAGCCGTCCACACAAACCTTGAGTCCGTCTCGGAGTCGGCCAACTTCGTCGCGGGTAGCTTAATGGGGTGGCCCCCTGAAATATTTCTGAATCCTGTGATCGCTTTGTCGTGACTTCCTCGTTGGGTTTTGATTTGGTTTTTCCGAGGTTGATCGAGTGTGTGTTGCTATTTGTGCACCCCTGCAGGGTAAAACTTTCTGAAAGCCGTGTCCACGGTTATGGACGACTTGGAGCACAGTTTCTCGATCATAGACAAGTATAACTAAAGTACCGCTTTCAATCTGACTAAGTACCTGACTAGTAAATAGTGCAACACTCATGGAATAGATAATAAAACTGCCAACGGATGGGGGTTTGTTCGTCCGCTTCCTCGTTGGTAAGCGAGGAGGAGGATGGATCTGTTAATATTACTGTTATAACTGTTGTCATTAATTCACGGACATCCGTCTATCTTTGGTTAGGCAGATGGTTAGCGAGTATCTAAAGAATTGTTAGGTATTATCTTTTGCTGCAATTGCGTCACCCTAGGTTGTGTCCCCTTTAGAGGCATAAAGACTTGCTGAGTACCCCTAGGGTCTCACACGATAAATTGTTTGATTCAGATGAACAGGTAAACTCGCAAGATGGATACGGGGTGGAGGAGACGGACGATGTGGGCAATGATCATTCGGCGTAGAGATTCCGGGAACGGGGATCCGTGAGATCTGTGGGCGGGATGTGTTTATTTATGGGGCATCTTATGCCGATTTGCTTCTTATCCGTACTCGGATCTTGTTTTCCGCTTCCGCCTGATACTCTGATGTTTGATGTATGAGGAGATATCCTAAACTATTATATCTATCTAGGATATTTGGATCTTGCCGTATGGCGTTGCAATATTTCTATTTCTTTTAGATGGAATGGCTCTGAGGACTGTTGTATGGTGGCTTGCATACATACTCATTTGTGTATGTAGTTGATCCCTTCGCCTGCCGATTACGCCGCCCGTTCTTGTCCCGATGTTTGGAAATGGTTAGGACGGCCGAAAGGTCTACCTGTGAGTGGCATTTGGGCCCCACCGTACTATTTTAACCATTTCCGCTCATCCAGGCTTGTAACTAGGAGCGTAATTCACCGAGGTAGTTACAATTGGTATCAGAGCCATCCCGCCCTTCAGGGTCTCAGCCAAATGGTCGTTGTCAGTCTAGCAAATATTTTTGGTAGCTATGTATACTAGGGAAAAACAAAACGCGAGAGTAGGACTGCTTCCACTTTTCTTCTTACCCACCCACCCACCCTTTTCTGGTAAGGAAGTGTAACGTTTTCAATCCTCTTCTTAAATTCAAACTAGGATTCACGTGTTCTGGGTTCCGTAGTACCATAGGTTGTGTGTGTGTGTAATTCCTTGTCTATCTGTTGCATCCAAGTTGTTATCACAATCTGCCTTTGGTTATCAACTGTGGGTACATTCCATACCGACAGGCTTTTGCAAACCGACGCGATCTATCTGATTCGTTGTGTACCGCCGCGATCTGTCTTACTCTTTGTTACCCGACGTTATCTTGTTTGGGGTGTTCGTTTCCGTAGTTACTAATCTTTAGGTTTATCTTGAGAAGAAGGTGTTGGGATATGTGTTCTACTTATTCATGTGCGGAGTAATGATTTGAGTGCGGGATGGAGTCGCGACCATACCACTACTCTTATCATTCGCTCTTGTAAATTGAATTGGTAGAGTCACTAATCTCGATTCGTTAAGTGATTTTGCGCATCTATTGGTATTTTAATGCCGAAATTTGCGGAAATTTTTTCTTTGATATATCTGTGTACCACACTCCTTTTCAGTCGTGTGCGATATGCTTTGAACTTTGTTGATATTTTAATATCATCTTAGTAAATTGTATCCTTTAATCTTGGTTAATTCCATCTTGGTACTATTTTGGATTATTATTATTCTCCATTATAGTACTGACTTGTGTTTTATATCAATCACAGGATGGCACCACCATGCCGTTCTGATGAGGATATACAACCTGAATTGGGGGCCGCGTTGTCAAGCATCGCCAATGCCTTGGCAGCAATGCAGCAGAACCAGCAGCGTTTTGAAGAAAGTGTCAGGAGGAATGAGTTTGTTCCGCTACCTCCACCTCCCAAGCGAGGAGACATCAAAAGCTTCCTGAAGTTCAACCCACGCCAATTTGATGTTTCTGATCAACCACTTGATGCTGATGATTGGTTGCGTGAGATGTCAAGGTTACTGATGACTGCTGATGTTCCTGAGCAAGAATGGCTAAAGTGTGCTACTCACATTCTGAAGGGAGATGCAGCTCTCTGGTGGGAGGATTACCTGAAGGCAAACCACTCTGGGTTTCAGCCTACTTGGGGACAGTTCACTGGAGCTTTCAAAGAGCAGTATCTGTCAGAAATTGTCATGGAGAGGATGAAGGAAGAGTTTCTCAACCTCAAGCAGGGCAATGACAATGTCAATACCTACATCAGAAACTTCATGAACCTTTCTCGTTATGGTGGCGATGAGATCTCTGATGACAAGAAGAAGCAAAAGAGGTTCCGGCAAGGGCTCAATGCATCGATTAAATATGCAATCACACATGCAAGGCCGGCGTCTTTTCTGGAACTTCAGCATACAACTCTACAGGAAGAAGCAAGTAGGCAAGTGTTTGAGGAGTCAAAGAAACACAACCGTGATGCAGCAAGCTCTTCAGCTATGTCAACTCCTTCTAAGCGTCGTGTCTGGGTTCCTAACAACCCACCGTCGCTCCCGGCTCCACCAAGACCTTCAAGCTACGTGGCAAGGCCACCAAACTTCCTCACTGCTGCTCCCAGGGGCTACAACCACCACTACCCTGGAGCGTCTGGCGGAGTCCCTGGCTACGTTGCTCCACGTCCACCTGGTGCTTGTTACACATGCGGAAACACTGGGCATCAATACTGGAACTGTCCGATGAAAAACAAAGCTCTTCCTCCACCACCTCCAAGATCTGCGGCAAGCTCTCCTACGGTTCGTGCACCACCATCTCGGGTTCTCAACATCAACACCAAGCCCGGGTCTACTGTTGCTCGTGCCAACTGTGTCAACGCCGCTCAAGTTGAGCATGCACCTGGAGTCGTGATGGGTATGCTTCCCGTTAACTCAGTCCCTGCACGAGTTTTGTTTGATTCTGGTGCTTCGCATTCTTTTGTTTCGCATAAGTTTGCGCATGAGCATGATCTGGATATGGTTCCCTTATCACATCGTCTGGTGGTACAATCTCCTGGTTCAAACATGAGGGCTGCTCATATCAGCCATGGCAATCAAATTGAGATTGGTGGCTCTTCGTTCTCGGCGTCCTTAATTGTTCTGGGCAATTCTGACATTGATGTCATCTTGGGCATGGATTGGTTGACAGCAAATGCAGCTGTGATTGATTGTGCTGAACGCTCGATTTCTCTGAAGATTCCTGAAGGCCATATAGTCTATTCTCCAAGTCTGACTCCTGCTATCCAGCTTTTCTCTTTGGCGGCTCTGAATGATGATGCTATGGAAGCTATTCAGAGTGTTCCGGTGGTCTGTGAGTTCCCAGATGTTTTTCCTGAAGAGTTGCCAGGTATGCCTCCGGATCGTGAGGTTGAGTTTGTAATTGAGCTTGAACCTGGAACGGCTCCTATCTCCAAGCGGCCTTATAAAATGGGTCCTGCTGAGTTGGCTGAACTCAAACGTCAGCTTGATGAACAAGAGAAGTTGGGGTTCATTCAACACATTACTTCTTCTTGGGGTAGCCCAACTATCTTTGTGAAGAAGCGAGACAAGACTGATAGACTTTGTGTTGACTATCGGGCTCTCAATGCTAAAACCATCAAGAATAAATATCCCCTTCTGCGGATTAATGATCTCTTCGATCAGCTAGCTGGAGCTGTGGTATTCTCTAAGCTTGACTTGAGAAGTGGTTATCACCAAATCAAGATTCGCAAGGAAGATGTTCCTAAAACAGCTTTCACCACCCGCTATGGCCTGTATGAGTACACGGTCATGTCTTTCGGTCTCACCAACGCACCTGCCACCTTCTCGAGGCTCATGAACTCGGTTTTCATGGAGTATCTTGATAAGTTCGTTGTGGTCTATCTGGATGACATCCTAGTCTATTCTAAGTCCAAGGAAGAACATGAAGAACACCTTCGGTGTGTCCTAAACAAGCTTCGGGAGAACCGCCTGTATGCAAAGTTCTCCAAGTGTGAGTTTTGGCTGCCTCGAGTAACCTATCTTGGTCACGTCATCTCTGCCAAGGGCATTGCCGTCAACCCGGAAACTGTAAAGACAATTGTTGACTGGCTTCCTCCTGCTAATGTCAAAGAAGTGCGGAGTTTCCTTGGTTTGGCTAGTTATTGCCGTCGCTTCGTTCAGAACTTTTCGAAGATAGCGAAGCCTCTTACCGATCTCCTCAAGAAAGGCAAGAAATACCTTTGGACTCCTGCATGTCAAGTAAGCTTTGAGACACTCAAAGAGAAGCTCACTTCCACACCAGTCTTGGTTCCTCCGGATACATCCAAGCCTTTCCAGATATTCTGTGACGCCTCTTTGCAAGGATTAGGTGCGGTCCTTATGCAAGAAAAGAAAGTTGTTGCTTATGCCTCTCGACAGTTGAAGACGCATGAGATCAACTATCCTACACATGACCTCGAGCTCGCAGCAGTTGTCTTTGCTTTGAAAGTATGGAGGCATTACTTGCTGGGCAACCGTTGTGAAATCTTTTCTGATCACAAGAGTTTGAAGTATATCTTCACTCAGCCTGATCTCAACCTTCGGCAGAGGAGATGGATTGAAGCAATCAATGATTTTGATTTGACCATCAACTACACTCCGGGCAAAGCTAATGTCATGGCCGATGCTCTCAGCCGCAAAGCTTATGTCAACAACCTCATGATGGAAGAACAACAGCCTCTCTTGTGCGAGGAATTCCGTCAGCTCAACCTTGAAATTGTGGAACAAGGGTATCTTTTGAACCTTCTGGCAACCCCTCTCTTGGAAGAAAAGGTTCGCTCCTTTCAGCTTGGTGATCCGTACACCAAAAAGACCATCTCCAACATCCAGCTTCCGAAGTATGAGTCCTTCCACGTCGATGATCAAGGCACGCTTTTCTTTGAACACCGGATGTTTGTTCCGAACTACCTGGGTTTGAGAGAGCAAGTTCTCAAGGAGGCGCATGATTCTGTTCTTTCTATCCACCCTGGCAGCACAAAGATGTACATGGACTTGAAAACACAATATTGGTGGCTGGGACTAAAATGATATTGTGCCAAGTATGTCTCGGAGTGTGATGTTTGCCGTAGAGTTAAAGTTGTCCATCAGAAACCTTCCGGTCTTCTACAGCCATTGAAACCCCCGGAATGGAAATGGGAGAAAGTGGAGATGGACTTCATCACTGGTTTTCCAAGGTCGCAGAAGGGCAACAATGCAATCTTTGTTGTCATTGACAGGCTTTCTAAAGTGGCTCACTTCTTCCCCGTCAAGGAAACAATTTCTGCAATTCAGTTGGCTGAGCTCTATATCAACAGAATTGTCTCTCTGTATGGGGTTCCGCTTGAGATCAGTTCAGACAGTGGAAGCATCTTCACTTCCAAGTTCTGGGAAAGTTTCCAAAATGCTTTGGGAACAAAATTGAACTTTAGCACAGCTTACCACCCTCAGTCGCAAGGACAAGTTGAAAGGATCAATCAGATTCTGGAGGATATGCTACGTGCTTGCGTCATCTCTTTTGGCATGAAGTGGGAAGAATGTCTTCCTTATGCTGAATTCTTTTACAACAATAGCTTCTAGAAAAGTCTAAAGATGGCACCATTTGAGGCTCTCTATGGCCGCAAATGCAGAACTCCGATTGGTTGGTCGGGTGCAGGAGAAAGAATATTGTTTGGCCCTTACATTGTAACTCAAGCGGAGGATAAGGTTCACATCATTCTTGAAAATCTGAAGATTGCTCAAAGTCGCCAGAAGAGCAATTATGACAGAAAGCACATGGACATGGAGTATGTCCCTAGTGATCTCGTTTACCTTCGTGTCACTCCCATGAGAGGCACGCACCGCTTTGGTATCAAAGGAAAGCTGGCTCCTAGATACATCTGTCCATTCAAAATTCGAGGAAGAAGAGGAGAAGTTGCTTATGCTCTTGAGCTCCCGGAAAAACTCAAGGTCCATGATGTTTTCCACATCTCCCAACTCAAGAAGTGCTTCAAGGATCCCGGCAGGACCGTGGACCATGAGCTTATCAATCTACAAGAAGACCTGTCTTATCAAGAACACCCCACAAAAATCCTTGAAATCGCAGAAAGAAGGACTCGCAACAAGTCCATCAAGTTCTGCAAGGTGCAGTGGTCGCACCATTCCGTTGATGAAGCCACTTGGGAACGTGAAGATGAGCTCCGTGCCAAGTATCCTACCCTCTTTGTGTCTTCTTCTTCTTCCTAGAATCTCGGGGAGAGATTCCTGTTTAGTGGGGGAGAGTTGTAGCATCCCAATTGTCTAGCAATTGTAATGCTACTTGGTCTAGTAATATAATGGCTACTTAATATATATAATTGTTGCATCATCATTATATCATGCTCATGTCATCATGCCACCTTGCATTTGAGCATCATATAAAACCCTTTTTGTGTTGGTTCTTCTCTCATATGCATTGTAAATTGTATTTGCCTCTTGATATTGTGTTTGGTTCTTGATATATTGTTTAAATGCCCAAGTTGAGTTGGGGGCATATCTTTTATTAACTCCACCACCTTTCTTGTCATCACCCCATCATTCCACCATTCCACCATATATGAGCATTGCAACTTATTGGGTTTTACCTCTAGCTCATGTGGGTTGGAATGGATCCAATTCTATCCCCACATGCTCTCATATATGCACCATATTGTTTCCACATTATTGGTTTATGAGAGCCACATGGCCATCTTTGCATGCCTTGTGAGTGGAACCTTTTCCTAGCTTCCATATGGGTTGTTTTGGGGTTATTATCATGTTGGGATATTTTTGGGCTTACTAAATACCTAGTGGCACATACACACTAGCAAGTCCCATTTCTATTCAAATATGGTCATCTCCATCTATTCCACATGGGGCATCCTTTTAAATTCTTTTGCTTGGCTTATTCCATATTTCTGGAATGCATATGTATAAATGCCATGAATAATTATTTTGTTTTCACAAGATTAAAACATGGCATTTAATGCATTTGCATGGGCCATGCAACCATCACCATCTTTGGTCCTCCTTTGGTTTTATTTGTTTTTGAGTGGATCATCTTCTCCTCTCTCTCCTTCTCTCAATCTTTTCTATCTTGCTATGCTTCCTTGCCATGTGCATCAAGACCCTCACCCTCACCTTATCTCCTTCACATCATGCATGATCATGTGAGGTCATATCCTTAAAAACCCTATCTTATCTCTCCTTATCTATCACCATGTGTCCAATAAACACTTTCCTCTCCATCTCTTTTCCCCATCATGCTTGATCTTGTAGATTATCTAAACCCTAAGCCCTCATCTCTCCTCTCTCTAACCCGAGCCACCACCATGACCTACCCCATCTACTTTCCCTCTCTACCATGCCGAGGTGCCCCTCTCCTCACCATGCAGGCCCCACCTGGCCACCCTGGCCCCACCTAGCTACCAACCACCCCAAGCCCTAACGAGCCACTACTCCTTCTCCTAACCTAGCTCCTAACCGAGCCTCCCTCCTACCCTAGCTCTCTCTCTCCCTCTCTTTTCTCTCCCTGACGCGAGGACCCCCCAGCCCGAGCCTTCCCTCTGCACCAGCCCGAGCCCTACCTGCCCATCACCTACCCTGCCCTGCCCCGACCCGAGCACGTGAAGAGGGGGAGGAAAAGTGGCCGAAGCCACCTTTTCTCTACCCCACTCCCCACGGCACCCTTCCCCTTCCTCTACCACCATCCACCACCTCCCACGCCTCTGTTCCGCCAGATCTCCCCAGGCCGCCCCCTTCCTCTCCGTCTACCCCTACCACCATCCACCACCGATCACCACCTTTCCGTCGGCATCCTCTCGACGACACCGTACCAGGCGGCGGGCGCGGCGTCCAGGTGTCGAGGAAGAACGAGTCGGCCCTCTGCATCGCCCTATACCGCAGACGTGGAGCAGGAGGAGCCCCAGGCCGAACTGCACACCGTCGCCCCGACGCGAAACCCTAGCCCGCGTTCGTCTGCCTCGCCGACGATCGATCGCTCCGTTGCCCGCACCACCAACGTAAACAGCCCCGCGGTGAGCCCCTGTACCTCCTAGACACGCTCCTCTTTGTTGTAGTTGTCTGGCTGCGCCGGACCTTCCGCCGAACACCCTCTGCGCGCCGGCAGTTGCTGCGCTCACGCGGCGTAGCGCCTCGCCGACGGCATGTCCAGCCCCCACCCACCTTGCGGTCACCAAACCTCACCTAGCCGCACTGGTTCCGGCCCTCCGCGCGCACGCCCAGGTCCTGGGTTTGATCCCCCGCCTCGCGCCGCGCACCGATCGGTCCTCTGCACGCGGAGAAGAACAACAGTACGGGCGCCTCTTTTGTATTTAACCCCCTGCCTCTTTTTCGGCTAAACCCGCGGTACGCAGGGCCCACCAGTCAGCCTCCCTGGCCCTATTACAAAAAACACCCCGTAGTACCCTAGCCTTAACCTGCGGTCCCATACCCCCTCCTGCCAGCCACGTCTGGCTCACCCACTGTCACGTGGACCCTCGTGGCCGCTGGCCCCACCTGTCATTCGAAGAGGCTAGGTAAAGCCACGGTGAGAAATCCGTTTCTGTGCGCGTGAGTCCTAGTCAGCCTTGGCCCCACTTGTCTGTGACTGTGGCTAGGACTGGGCTGAGTGACAAAAGACCTTCTCTATTTCTGTTTTAATTCAAACTTTTCCAAATTAATTTAAATTCAAATTTCAAATCTGTTTTCAAATAACTTTTAAAATATAAACCCAAATTAAACATGTAATATATGTTTTGAAATCAGAAAAATGTGAGGAATTCAAATCTTCCATTCAAAATATATTTTGAACACTTAAAAGTTCAAGTTGATTAAAATTACAATAAAATGCCCTTTTGCCTTAATTAATTAATAACTTTTGTTTTATAACTCCAAATTTAACAAATAATATGTCAAAAATGATCAACTCGACGAGACCTTTCTGTTTATGCATTCCATGTTCTGTTTTGCAGCATGCATCATATAAATATAAAGCATACAGCAACTTATATGAGGTTAAAATGTGACCAAAACTCAATAAAATGTCTTATTCTTGTATTCCACACCTCACCCATGCCATGCTACATTATTGCCATGCAAATTGTGCATCATTCATCATGGCATGATTGTTTGCTTGATGCATTTTATTCCTATGCTTGTGCACTTTATTTGTTGGCCCTTGTTTGTTTGGTTCTTCTTCGAATAGACGCTGAGCAGGGGATATATCAAGATACCCAGGAGCACTACCCAGATCCTTCTCTCGCTTCAACTGAACTGCCAAGCAAGCACTACCACATGCTTGCATACATATAGTACCTATTGCCTCTATCTGATTCTTGCATCATCGAGTCGCGATTGCATTAAATTGAATCCCAGGTACTGCATAGCCTTTACTTTTAAACCCCACCGAAGCTTGTTCCTCCATCCCATGAGCCATTACTACAGGAGTTGTTTGAGCCATGCGAGTCGTAGAACAGCATGTGTAGGGTATGTGAGTGTCTAATGGATAACGAGGTACCTAAACAACTTAACCTGAGTAGTAATGGGATAACTAATGAAAGTGGCACCGGTGAGCAATATCTGCTATTTGGTTGTTCATGCTCACTTGTGTCCCGTAGGACCCCGAGTACTTGATTCCTGTTCCTTGAATATTCGCGCTATCCACATCCGGGAGGCTTATGAACCCCCCTGAGCCAGAGCTTGATTCATTCTTATTTCTTGGGGCCACAATTAGTTTGGGGCTTTATTACTATCCTGTACTTATGCCATGCTTTACTGATTTATTTAAGATTGTGCATGGAGCACCTGTAATGTTTAGGTCCGTGACACGTTTTTGCTGTATCGACAAGCCCAGTCACATTTTCGGGTTCCCAGTCGTTTACAGCCGTCCACACAAACCTTGAGTCCGTCTCGGAGTCGGCCAACTTCGTCGCGGGTAGCTTAATGGGGTGGCCCCCTTAAATATTTCTGAATCCTGTGATCGCTTTGTCGTGACTGCCTCGTTGGGTTTTGATTTGGTTTTTCTGAGGTTGATCGAGTGTGTGTTGCTATTTGTGCATCCCTGCAGGGTAAAACTTTCTGAAAGCCGTGTCCGCGGTTATGGACGACTTGGAGCACAGTTTCTCGATCATAGACAAGTATAACTAAAGTACCGCTTTCAATCTGACTAAGTACCTGACTAGTAAATAGTGCAACACTCATGGAATGGATAATAAAACTGCCAACGGACGGGGGTTTGTTCGTCCGCTTCCTTGTCGGTAAGCGAGGAGGAGGATGGATCTATTAATATTACTGTTATAACTGTTGTCATTAATTCACGGACATCCGTCTATCTTTGGTTAGGCGGATGGTTAGCGAGTATCTAAAGAATTGTTAGGTATTATCTTTTGCTGCAATTGCGTCACCCCAGGTTGTGTCCCCTTTAGAGGCATAAAGACTTGCTGAGTACCCCTAGGGTCTCACACGATAAATTGTTTGATTCAGATGAACAGGTAAACTCGCAAGATGGATACTGGGTGGAGGAGACGAACGATGTGGGCAACGATCATTCGGTGTAGAGATTCTGGGAACGGGGATCCGTGAGATCTATGGGCGGGATGTGTTTATTTATGGGGCATCTTATGCCGATTTGCTTCTTATCCGTACTCGGATCTTGTTTTCCGCTTCCGCCTGATACTCTGATGTTTGATGTATGAGGAGATATCCTAAACTATTATATCTATCTAGGATATTTGGATCTTGCCGTATGGCGTTGCAATATTTCTATTTCTTTTATATGGAATGGCTCTGAGGACTGTTGTATGGTGGCTTGCATACATACTCATTTGTGTATGTAGTTGATCCCTTCGCCTGCCGATTACGCCGCCCGTTCTTGTCCCGATGTTTAAATGGTTAGGACGGCCGAAAGGTCTACCTGTGAGTGGCATTTGGGCCCCACCGTACTATTTTAACCATTTCCGCTCATCCAGGCTTGTAACTAGGAGCGTAATTCACCGAGGTAGTTACACACTGGTGGATCCATGTGTGGTCTGTGAGAAGAACACACATGCAATGACACTGGTGATATGTGGTTTGTGAAAGGAACAGACATGCAATGACCCTAACTGTGGTTCATGAAAAGAGTAGACATGCAATGACACTGGTGGATCCATGTGTGGTTAATGAGAATAACACACATGCAATGACACTGGGTGTGGTTCATGATATGGTTTGTGAGAAGAACACACATGCAATGACTCTAGCCATGGTTCATGAGAAGAACACACATGCAATGACTCTAACTATGGTTCATGAAAAGAACAGACATGCGATGACACCGGTGGATCCATGTGTGGTCTATGAGAGGAACATACACGCAATGACTCTAACTGTGGTTCATGAAAAGAGCAGACATGCAATGACACTGGTGGATCCATGTGTGGTCTATGGGAAGAACACAGATGCAATGACTCTAACTATGGTTCATGAAAAGAGCAGACATGCAATGACACCGGTGGATCCATGTGTGGTCTATGAGAGGAACACACATGCAATGACACTGGGTGTGATTCATGATATGCTTTGTGAGAAACACACATGCAATAACTCTAGTTGTGGTTCATGAGAAGAACACACATGCAATGACTCTAACTATGGTTCATAAAAAGAACAGACATGCGATGACACCGGTGAATCCATGTGTGGTCTATGGGAGGAACACACATGCAATGACTCTAACTGTGGTTCATGAAAAGAGCAGACATGCAATGACACTGGTGGATCCATGTGTGGTTAATGAGAATAACACACATGCAATGACACTGGGTGTGGTTCATGATATGCTTTGTGAGAAGAACACACATGCAATAACTCTAGTTGTGGTTCATGAGAAGAACACACACGCAATGACTCTAACTGTGGTTCATGAAAAGAATAGACATGCGATGACACCGGTGGATCTTTTTGTGGTCTATGAGAGGAACAGACATGCAATGACTCTAACTGTGGTTCATGAAAAGAGCAGACATGCAATGACACTGGTGGATCCTTGTGTGGCTAATGAGAATAACACACATGCAATGACACTGGGTGTGGTTCATGATATGGTTTATGAGAAGAACACACATGCAATGACTCTAGCTGTGGTTCATGAGAAGAACACACATGCAATGCCTCTAAGTGTGGTTCATGAAAACAACAAACATGCGATGACACCGGTGGATCCATGTGTGGTTTGCGAGAAGGACACACATGCAATGATACTGGTGGATCCATATGTGGTTCATAGGAAGAACACACATGCAATGACACTGGTGGATCCATGTGTGGTCTGTGAGAAGAACACACATGCAATGACACTAGTGATATGTGGTTTGTGAAAGGAACAGACATGCAATGACTCTAATTGTGGTTCATGAAAAGAGCAGACATGCAATGACACTGGTGGATCCATGTGTGGTTAATGAGAAGAACACACATGCAATGACACTAGGTGTGGTTCATGATATGGTTTGTGAGAAGAACACACATGCAATGACTCTAGTTATGGTTCATGAGAAGCACACACATGCAATGACTCTAACTGTGGTTTATGAAAAGAGCAGACATGCAATGACACTGGTGGATCCATGTGTGGCTAATGAGAATAACACACATGCAATGACACTGGGTGTGGTTCATGATATGGTTTATGAGAAGAACACACATGCAATGACTCTAGTTGTGGTTCATGAGAAGAACACACATGCAATGCCTCTAAGTGTGGTTCATGAAAACAACAAACATGCGATGACAAGGGTGGATCCATGTGTGGTTTGTGAGAAGGACACACATGCAATGAAACTGGTGGATCCATATGTGGTTCATAGGAAGAACACACATGCAATGACACTGGTGGATCCATGTGTGGTTAATGAGAATAACACACATGCAATGACACTGGGTGTGGTTCATGATATGCTTTGTGAGAAGAACACACATGCAATAACTCTAGTTGTGGTTCATGAGAAGAACACACATGCAATGACTCTAACTGTGGTTCATGAAAAGAATAGACATGCGATGACACCGGTGGATCCATGTGTGGTCTATGAGAGGAACAGACATGCAATGACTCTAGCTGTGGTTCATGAGAAGAACACACATGCAATGACTCTAACTATGGTTCATGAAAAGAACAGACATGCGATGACACCGGTGGATCCATGTGTGGTCTATGAGAGGAACATACACGCAATGACTCTAACTGTGGTTCATGAAAGAGCAGACATGCAATGACACTGGTGGATGCATGTGTGGTCTATGGGAAGAACACACATGCAATGACTCTAACTATGGTTCATGAAAAGAGTAGACATGCAATGACACCGGTGGATCCATGTGTGGTCTATGAAAGGAACACACATGCAATGACACTGGGTGTGATTCATGATATGCTTTGTGAGAAGAACACACATGCAATAACTCTAGTTGTGGTTCATGAGAAGAACACACATGCAATGACTCTAACTATGGTTCATAAAAAGAACAGACATGCGATGACACCGGTGAATCCATGTGTGGTCTATGGGAGGAACACACATGCAATGACTCTAACTGTGGTTCATGAAAAGAGCAGACATGCAATGACACTGGTGGATCCATTTGTGGTTAATGAGAATAACACACATGCAATGACACTGGGTGTGGTTCATGATATGCTTTGTGAGAAGAACACACATGCAATAACTCTAGTTGTGGTTCATGAGAAGAACACACATGCAATGACTCTAACTGTGGTTCATGAAAAGAATAGACATGCGATGACACCGGTGGATCCATGTGTGGTCTATGAGAGGAACAGACATGCAATGACTCTAACTGTGGTTCATGAAAAGAGCAGACATGCAATGACACTGGTGGATCCTTGTGTGGCTAATGAGAATAACACACATGCAATTACACTGGGTGTGGTTCATGATATGGTTTATGAGAAGAACACACATGCAATGACTCTAGCTGTGGTTCATGAGAAGAACACACATGCAATGCCTCTAAGTGTGGTTCATGAAAACAACAAACATGCGATGACATCGGTGGATCCATGTGTGGTTTGCGAGAAGGACACACATGCAATGATACTGGTGGATCCATATGTGGTTCATAGGAAGAACACACATGCAATGACACTGGTGGATCCATGTGTGGTCTGTGAGAAGAACACACATGCAATGACACTAGTGATATGTGGTTTGTGAAAGGAACAGACATGCAATGACTCTAATTGTGGTTCATGAAAAGAGCAGACATGCAATGACACTGGTGGATCCATGTGTGGTTAATGAGAAGAACACACATGCAATGACACTAGGTGTGGTTCATGATATGGTTTGTGAGAAGAACACACATGCAATGACTCTAGTTGTGGTTCATGAGAAGCACACACATGCAATGACTCTAACTGTGGTTTATGAAAAGAGCAGACATGCAATGACACTGGTGGATCCATGTGTGGCTAATGAGAATAACACACATGCAATGACACTGGGTGTGGTTCATGATATGGTTTATGAGAAGAACACACATGCAATGACTCTAGTTGTGGTTCATGAGAAGAACACACATGCAATGCCTCTAAGTGTGGTTCATGAAAACAACAAACATGCGATGACAAGGGTGGATCCATGTGTGGTTTGTGAGAAGGACACACATGCAATGAAACTGGTGGATCCATATGTGGTTCATAGGAAGAACACACATGCAATGACACTGGTGGATCCATGTGTGGTCTGTGAGAAGAACACACATGCAATGACACTAGTGATATGTGGTTTGTGAAAGGAACAGACATGCAATGACTCTAACTGTGGTTCATGAAAAGAGCAGACATGCAATGACACTGGTGGATCCATGTGTGGTTAATGAGAAGAACACACATGCAATGACACTGGGTGTGGTTCATGATATGGTTTGTGAGAAGAACACACATGCAATGACTCTAGCTGTGGTTCATGAGAAGCACACACATGCAATGACTCTAACTGTGGTTCATGAAAATAACAGATATGCGATGACACCGGTGGATCCATGTGTGGTCTATGGGAGGAACAGACATGTAATGACTCTAACTGTGGTTCATGAAAAGAGCAGACATGCAATGACACTGGTGGATCCATGTGTGGTTAATGAGAATAACACACATGCAACGACACTGGGTGTGGTTCATGATATGGTTTGTTAGAAGAACACACATGCAATGACTCTAGCTGTGGTTCATGAGAAGAACACACATGCAATGACTCTAACAATGGTTCATGAAAAGAACATACATGTGATGACACCGGTGGATCCATGTGTGGTCTATGAGAGGAACAAACATGCAATGACTCTAAATGTGGTTCATGTAAAGAGTAGACATGCAATGACACTGGTGGATCCATGTGTGATTAATGAGAATAACGCACATGCAATGACACTGGGTGTGGTCCATGATATGGTTTGTGAAAAGAACACACATGCAATGACTCTAGCTATGGTTCATGAGAAGAACACACATGCAATGACTCTAACTATGGTTCATGAAAAGAACACACATGCGATGACACCGGTGGATCTATGTGTGGTTTGTGAGAAGGACACACATGGAATGACATTGGTGGATCCATATGTGGTTCATGGGAAGAACACACATGCAATGACACTGGTGGATCCATGTGTGGTCTGTCAGAAGAACACACATGCAATGACACTAGTGATATGTGGTTTGTGAAAGGAACATACATCCAATGACTCTAACTGTGGTTCATGGAAAGAGCAGACATGCAATGACACTGGTGGATCCATGTGTGGTTAATGAGAATAACCCACATGCAATGACACTGGATGTGGTTCATGATATGGTTTATGAGAAGAACACACATGCAATGACTCTAGCTGTGGTTCATGAGAATAACACACATGCAATGACTCTAACTGTGGTTCATGAAAAGAACAAACATGCGATGATACCCGTGGATCCATGTGTGGTCTATGAGAGGAACAAACATGCAATGACTCTAACTTTGGTTCATTAAAAGAGAAGACATGCAATGACACTGGTGGATCCATGTGTGGTTCATGAGAAGAACACACATACAATACTCTAACTATGGTGCATGAAAAGATCAGACATGCAATGACACTGGTGGATCCATGTGTGGTTAACGAGAATAACACACATGCAATGATAGTGGGTGTGGTTCATGATATGCTTTGTGAGAAGAACACACATGCAATGACTCTAGCTATGGTTCATGAGAAGAACACACATACAATGACTCTAACTATGGTTCATGAAAAGAGCAGACAGGAGATGACACCGGTGGATCCATGTGTGGTCTATGAGAGGAACACACATCCAATGACACTGGTGGATCCTCACGTGGTATTTGGGAAGAACACACATGCAATAACACTAGTGGATCCATGCGTGGTCTGTGAGAAGAACACACATGCAATGACACTGGTGGATCCATATGTGGTTCATGGGAAGAACACACATGCAATGACACTGGTGGATCCATGTGTGGTCTGTGAGAAGAACACACATGCAATGAAACTGGTGGTATGTGGGTTGTGAAAGGAACAAACATGCAATGACTCGAACTGTTGTTCATGAAAAGAGCAGACATGCAATGACACTAGTGGATCCATGTGTGGTTAATGAGAAGAACACACATGCAATGACACTAGGTGTGGTTCATGATATGGTTTGTGAGAAGAATACACATGCAATGACTCTAACTGTGGTTCATGAGAAGAACACACATGCAATGAGACCGGTGGATCCATGTGTGGTCTGTTGGAAGGACACACATGCAATTACACTGGTGGATCCATATGTTGTTTGTGAGAAGGACACACATGCAATGACACTGGTGGATCCATGTGTGGTTCATGGGAAGGACACACATGCAATGACACTGGAGGATCCATGTGTGGTTTGTGGGAAGAACACACATGCAATGACACTGGTGGATCCATGTGTGGTTCATGAAAAGAACAAACATGCAATGACACCGGTGGATCCATGTCTGGTTTCTGAGAAGGACACACATGCAATGACACCGGTGGATCCATAAGTGGTTCATGGGAAGAACACACATGCAATGACACTGGTGGATCCATGTGAGGTCTGTGAGAAGAACACACATGCAATGACACTGGTGATATGTGGTTTGTGAAAGGAACAGACATGCAATGACTCTAACTGTGGTTCATGAAAAGAGCAGACATGCAATGACACTGGTGGATCCATGTGTGGTTAATGAGAATAACACACATGCAACGACACTGGGTGTGGTTCATGATATAGTTTGTTAGAAGAACACACATGCAATGACTCTAGGTGTGGTTCATGAGAAGAACACACATGCAATGACTCTAACTATGGTTCATGAAAAGAACATACATGCGATGACACCGGTGGATCCATGTGTGGTCTATGAGAGGAACAAACATGCAATGACTCTAAATGTGGTTCATGTAAAGAGTAGACATGCAATGACACTGGTGGATCCATGTGTGGTTAATGAGAATACCACACATGCAATGACACTGGGTGTGGTTCATGATATGGTTTGTGAAAAGAACACACATGCAATGACTCTAGCTATGGTTCATGAGAAGAACACACATGCAATGACTCTAACTATGGTTCATGAAAATAACACACATGCAATGACACAGGTGGATCTATGTGTGGTTTGTGAGAAGGACACACATGGAATGACATTGGTGGATCCATATGTGGTTCATGGGAAGAACACACATGCAATGACACTGGTGGATCCATGTGTGGTCTGTCAGAAGAACACACATGCAATGACACTGGTGATATGTGGTTTGTGAAAGGATACGACATGCAATGACTCTAACTGTGGTTCATGGAAAGAGCAGACATGCAATGACACTGGTGGATCCATGTGTGGTTAATGAGAATAACCCACATGCAATGACACTGGATGTGGTTCGTGATATGGTTTATGAGAAGAACACACATGCAATGACTCTAGCTGTGGTTCATGAGAAGAACACACATGCAATGACTCTAACTGTGGTTCATGAAAAGAACAAACATGCGATGACACCCGTGGATCCATGTGTGGTCTATGAGAGGAACAAACATGCAATGACTCTAACTTTGGTTCATGAAAAGAGCAGACATGCAATGACACTGGTGGATCCATGTGTGGTTCATGAGAAGAACACACATACAATACTCTAACAATGGTGCATGAAAAGATCAGACATGCAATGACACTGGTGGATCCATGTGTGGTTAACGAGAATAACACACATGCAATGATAGTGGGTGTGGTTCATGATATGCTTTGTGAGAAGAACACACATGCAATGACTCTAGCTATGGTTCATGAGAAGAACACACATACAATGACTCTAACTATGGTTCATGAAAAGAGCAGACAGGAGATGACACCGGTGGATCCATGTGTGGTCTATGAGAGGAACACACATCCAATGACACTGGTGGATCCTCACGTGGTCTTTGGGAAGAAAACACATGCAATAACACTGGTGGATCCATGCGTGGTCTGTGAGAAGAACACACATGCAATGACACTGGTGGATCCATATGTGGTTCATGGGAAGAACACACATGCAATGACACTGGTGGATCCATGTGTGGTCTGTGAGAAGAACACACATGCAATGAAACTGGTGGTATGTGGTTTGTGAAAGGAACAAACATGCAATGACTCGAACTGTTGTTCATGAAAAGAGCAGACATGCAATGACACTAGTGGATCCATGTGTGGTTAATGAGAAGAACACACATGAAATGACACTAGCTGTGGTTCATGATATGGTTTGTGAGAAGAACACACATGCAATGACTCTAACTGTGGTTCATGAGAAGAACACACATGCAATGAGACCGGTGGATCCATGTGTGGTCTGTTGGAAGAACACACATGCAATTACACTGGTGGATCCATATGTTGTTTGTGAGAAGGACACACATGCAATGACACTGGTGGATCCATGTGTGGTTCATGGGAAGGACACACATGCAATGACACTGGAGGATCCATGTGTGGTTTGTGGGAGGAACACACATGCAATGACACTGGTGGATCCATGTGTGGTTCATGAAAAGAACAAACATGCAATGACACCGGTGGATCCATGTCTGGTTTCTGAGAAGGACACACATGCAATGACACCGGTGGATCCATATGTGGTTCATGGGAAGAACACACATGCAATGACACTGGTGGATCCATGTGAGGTCTGTGAGAAGAACACACATGCAATGACACTGGTGATATGTGGTTTGTGAAAGGAACAGACATGCAATGACTCTAACTGTGGTTCATGAAAAGAGCAGACATGCAATGACACTGGTGGATCCATGTGTGGTTAATGAGAATAACACACATGCAACGACACTGGGTGTGGTTCATGATATAGTTTGTTAGAAGAACACACATGCAATGACTCTAGGTGTGGTTCATGAGAAGAACACACATGCAATGACTCTAACTATGGTTCATGAAATGAACATACATGCGATGACACTGGTGGATCCATGTGTGGTCTATGAGAGGAACAAACATGCAATGACTCTAAATGTGGTTCATGTAAAGAGTAGACATGCAATGACACTGGTGGATCCATGTGTGGTTAATGAGAATACCACACATGCAATGACACTGGGTGTGGTTCATGATATGGTTTGTGAAAAGAACACACATGCAATGACTCTAGCTATGGTTCATGAGAAGAACACACATGCAATGACTCTAACTATGGTTCATGAAAAGAACACACATGCGATGACACAGGTGGATCTATGTGTGGTTTGTGAGAAGGACACACATGGAATGACATTGGTGGATCCATATGTGGTTCATGGGAAGAACACACATGCAATGACACTGGTGGATCCATGTGTGGTCTGTCAGAAGAACACACATGCAATGACACTGGTGATATGTGGTTTGTGAAAGGATACGACATGCAATGACTCTAACTGTGGTTCATGGAAAGAGCAGACATGCAATGACACTGGTGGATCCATGTGTGGTTAATGAGAATATCACACATGCAATGACACTGGGTGAAGTTCATGACATGGTTTGTGAGAAGAACACACATGCAATGACTCTAGCTGTGGTTCATGAGAAGAACACACATGCAATGACTCTAACTGTGGTTCATGAAAAGAACAAGCATGCGATGACACCCGTGGATCCATGTGTGGTCTATGAGAGGAACAAACATGCAATGACTCTAACTTTGTTTCATGAAAAGAGCAGAAATGCAATGACACTGGTGGATCCATGTGTGGTTCATGAGAAGAACACACATACAATACTCTAACTATGGTGCATGAAAAGATCAGACATGCAATGACACTGTTGGATCCATGTGTGGTTAACGAGAATAACACACATGCAATGACACTGGGTGTGGTTCATGATATGCTTTGTGAGAAGAACACACATGCAATGACTCTAGCTATGGTTCATGAGAAGAACACACATGCAATGATTCTAACTATGGTTCATGAAAAGAGCAGACAGGCGATGACACCGGTGGATCCATGTGTGGTCTATGAGAGGAACACACATCCAATGACACCGGTGGATCCTTACGTGGTATTTGGGAAGAACACACATGCAATAACACTGGTGGATCCATGTGTGGTCTGTGAGGAACACACATGCAATGACACTGGTGGATCCATATGTGGTTCATGGGAAGAACACACATGCAATGACACTGGTGGATCCATGTGTGGTCTGTGAGAAGAACACACATGCAATGAAACTGGTGATATGTGGTTTGTGAAAGGAACAGACATGAAATGACTCTAACTGTTGTTCATGAAAAGAGCAGACATGCAATGACACTAGTGGATCCATGTGTGGTTAATGAGAAGAACACACATGAAATGACACTAGGTGTGGTTCATGATATGGTTTGTGAGAAGAACACACATGCAATGAATCTAACTGTGGTTCATGAGAAGAACACACATGCAATGATACCGGTGGATCCATGTGTGGTCTGTTGGAAGAACACACATGCAATTACACTGGTGGATCCATATGTTGTTTGTGAGAAGGACACACATGCAATGACACTGGAGGATCCATGTGTGGTTTGTGGGAAGAACACACATGCAATGACACTGGTGGATCCATGTGTGGTTCATGAAAAGAACAAACATGCAATGACACCGGTGGATCCATGTGTGGTTTCTGAGAAGGACACACATGCAATGACACCGGTGGATCCATATGTGGTTCATGGGAAGAACACACATGCAATGACACTGGTGGATCCATGTGAGGTCTGTGAGAAGAACACACATGCAATGACACTGGTGATATGTGGTTTGTGAAAGGAACACACATGCAATGACTCAAACTGTGGTTCATGAAAAGAGTAGACATTGAATGACACTGGTGGATCCATGTGTGGTTAATGAGAATAACACACATGCAATGACACTGGGTGTGGTTCATGATATGGTTTGTGAGAAGAACACACATGCAATGACTCTAGCTGTGGTTCATGAGAAGAACACACATGCAATGACTCTAACTGTGGTTCATGAAAACAACACACATGCGATGACACTGGTGGATCCATGTGTGGTTTGTGAGAAGGACACACATGCAATGACACTGGTGGATCCATATGTGGTTCATGGGAGGAACACACATGCAATGACACTGGTGGATCCATGTGTGGTCTGTGAGAAGAACACACATGCAATGACACTGGTGATATGTGGTTTGTGAAAGGAACAGACATGCAATGACTCTAACTGTGGTTCATGAAAAGAGTAGACATGCAATGACACTGGTGGATCCATGTGTGGTTAATGAGAAGAACACACATGCAATGACAATGGGTGTGATTCATGATATGGTTTGTGAGGAGAACACACATGCAATGACTCTAGCTGTGGTTCATGAGAAGAGCAGACATGCGATGACACCGGTGAATCCATGTGTGGTCTATGGGAGGAACAAACATGAAATGACTATAACTGTGGTTAATGAAAAGAGCAGACATGCAATGACACTGGGTGTTGTTCATGAAAAGAGCAGACATGCAATGACACTGGTGGATCCATGTGTGGTTAACGAGAATAATACACATGCAATGACTCTAACTGTGGTTCATGAAAACAACACACATGCGATGACACCGGTGGATCCATGTGTGGTTTGTGAGAAGGACACACATGCAATGACACTGGTGGATCCATATGTAGTTCATGGGAAGAACACACATGCAATGGCACTGGTGGATCCATGTGTGGTCTATGAGAAGAACACACATGCAATGACACTGGTGATATGTGGTTTGTGAAAGGAACAAACATGCAATGACTCTAACTGTGGTTCATGAAAAGAGCAGACATGCCATGACACTGGTGGATCCATGTGTGGTTAATGAGAATAACACACATGCAATGACACTGGGTGTGGTTCATGATATGGTTTGTGAGAAGAACACACATGCAATGACTCTAGGTGTGGTTCATGAGAAGAACACACATGCAATGACTCTAACTGTGGTTCATGAAAAGAACAAACATGCGATGACATTAGTGGATCCATGTTTGGTCTATGAGAGGAACAGACATGCAATGACTCTAACTATGGTTCATGAAAAGAGCAGACATGCAATGACACTAGTGGATCCACGTGTGGTTCATGAGAAGAACACACATGCAATGACTCTAACTGTGGTTCATGAAAAGAGCAGACATGCAATGACACTAGTGGATCCATGTGTGGTTAACGAGAATAACACAAATGCAATGACACAGGGTGTGGTTCATGATATGGTTTGTGAGAAGAACACACATGCAATGACTAGCTATGGTTCATGAGAAGAACACAAATGCAATGACTCTAAATGTGGTTCATAAAAAGAGCAGACATGCGATGACACCGGTGGATCACTGCGTGGTCTATGAGAGGAACACACATCCAATGGCACCGGTGGATCCTTACGTGGTCTATCGGAAGAACACACATGCAATGACACTGGTGGATCCATGTGTGGTCTGTGAGAAGAACACACATGCAATGACACTGGTGGATCCATATGTGGTTCATGGGAAGAACACGCATGCAATGACACTAGTGGATCCATGTGTGGTCTGTGAAAAGAACACACATGCAATGACACTAGTGATATGTGGTTCGTGAAAGCAACAGACATGCAATGACTCTACCTGTGGTTCATGAAAAGTGCAGACATGCAATGACATTGGTGGATCCATGTGTGGTTAATGAGAAGAACACACATGCAATGACACTGGGTATGGTTCATGATATGGTTTGTGAGAAGAACACACATGCAATGACTCTAACTGTGGTTCATGAGAAGAACACACATGCAATGACACCGGTGGATCCATGTGTAGTCTATGGGAAGAACACACATGCAATGACACTGGTGGATCCATATGTGGTTTGTGAGAAGGACAAACCTGCAATGACACTGGTGGATCCATGTGTGGTTCATGGGAATGACACACATGCAATGACACGAGTGGATCCATGTGTGGTATGTGGGAAGAACACACATGCAATGACACTGGTGGCTCCATGTGTGGTCTGTGGGAAGAACACACATGCAATGACACTGGTGGATCCATATGTGGTCTGTGAGAAGGACACACATGCAATGACACTAGTGGATCCATATGTGGTTCATGGGAAGAACACACATGCAATGACACTGGTGGATCCATGTGTGGTCTGTGAGAAGAACACACATGCAATGACACTGGTGATATGTGGTTTGTGAAAGGAATAGACATGCAATAACTCCAACTGTGGTGCATGAAAAGAGCAGACATGCAATGACACTGGTGGATCCATGTGTGGTTAATGAGAAGAACACACATGCAATGACACTAGGTGTGGTTCATGATATGGTTTGTGAGAAGAACACACATGCAATGACTCTAGCTGTGGTTCATGAGAAGAACACACATGCAATGACTCTAACTGTAGTTCATGAAAAGAACAGACATGCGATGACACCAGTGGATCCATGTCTGGTCTATGAGAGGAACCGGCATGCAATGACTCTAACTATGGTTCATGAAAAGAGCAGACATGCAATGACACTGGTGGATCCATGTGTGGTTCATGAGAAGAACACACATGCAATGACTCTAACTGTGGTTCATGAAAAGAGCAAACAGGCAATGACACTGGTGGATCCATGTGTGGTTAACGAGAATAACACACATGCAATAACACCGGGTGTGGTTCATGATATGGTTTGTGAGAAGAACACACATGGAATGACTCTAGCTGTGGTTGATGAGAAGAACATACATGCAATGACTCTAATGTGGTTCATGAAAAGAGCAGACATGCGATGACACGGGTGGATCCATGTGTGGTCTATGAGAGGAACACACATCCAATGACACCGGTGGATCCTTACGTGGTCTATGGGAAGAACACACATGCAATGACACTGGTGGATCCATGTGTGGTATGTGAGAAGAACATACATGCAATGACACCGGTGGATGCATATGTTGTTCATGGGAAGAACACACATGCAATGACACTGGTGGATCCATGTGTGGTCTGTGAGAAGCACACACATGCAATGACAATGGTGATATGTGGTTTGTGAAAGGAATAGACATGCAATAACTCTAACTGTGATTCATGAAAAGAGCAGACATGCAATGACACTGGTGGATCCATGTGTGGTTAATGAGAAGAACACACATGCAATGACACTGGTGGTGGTTCATGATATGGTTTGTGAGAAGAACACACGTGCAATGACTCTAACTGTGGTTCATGATAAGAACACACATGCAATGACACCGGTGGATCCATGTGTGGTCTGTTGGAAGAACACACATGCAATGGCACTGGTGGATCCATATGTGGTTTGTGAGAAGGACACACATGCAATGGCACTGGTGGATTCATGTGTGGTTCATGGGAAGTACACACATGCAATGACACAAATGGATCCATGTGTGGTCTGTGGGAAGAACACACATGCAATGACTCTAGCTGTGGTTCATGAGAAGAACACACATGTAATGACTCTAACTGTGGTTCATGAAAAGAACAGACATCCGATGACACCAGTGGATCCATGTGTGGTTTGTGAGAAGGACACACATGCAATGACACTGGTGGATCCATATGTTGTTCATGGGAAGAACACACATGCAATGACACTGGTGGATCCATGTGTGGTCTGTGAGAAGAACACACATGCAATGACACTGGTGATATGTGGTTTGTGAAAGGAATAGACATGCAATGACTCTAACTGTGGTTCATGAAAAGAGCAGACATGCAATGACACTGGTGGATCCATGTGTGGTTAATGAGAATAACACACATGCAATGACACTGGGTGTGGTTCCATGTGGTTTATGAGAAGAACACACATCCAATGAACTCTAGTGGATCTATCTTGGCATAATTTGATTTATGCCACGATGTATTTCATTGTACAAGACACTCACTTTCCATTTTTATACTACTCAGTTTTGCCCTTGGTTTTATGTGGTACTACTCAGTTTTGCCCCCCTCTCTCTATCTTTCGTAGAAGCATAAACATGTGCTCACCCTGTCTGCTACTCCCTGATTGGTTGTCACAGTTGTCACGCGGATCGTGCGCACCAAACATTGATTCTGTGCGATCCAACGATGATCGTTGCACACGTCGTGCCCTTCACAGTACAGCGTGAGACAGCACGGACGTCTCCCTCAGCGAGACTTCTACAAGAAGGAACACGATGCCGTCCATGGAAAAAGTCATCGAGTGGTCATGTGATGTTTAATCAAATCTGAAAAGCCTACTACTGCTACTACTACGCCACAACGCATGCGTCATCGAGTGCATGGTCGTCGATGGACAACTGCAATTTATTGCCACTTGATTTTAATAAGACAAATCCCATTTTTTCGCAGCGGCTCTCAATCGCCAATTTTAGGGCCGTGTCAAACTTCGTACATAGAAATTGTGTAGGCGCCCTTTGCATGCAGCTCAATACAGAACTGCCATGCATGGCCCGAGAAAAAAAGTGACGTACCGTGCGCGTGTCGCGGTGCATGGTGCAGTAGACTGCGCGGCGTGTTGCATGGTGGTGCAATGAAACATGCCTTGCTTCCATCCACCTTAACTATAGAGCCCCTCTCCGCACGGGCTCTCTCTTTGCACACCCACTCCCACTCTCGCTCACTGTCCCCACGCAACCCTCTCCACTGTCCCACCAGCATCCGCAAACTCCCGAGAATAACCCGTCCGTGGCGGCGATGGCCGAGGAGGATAAGGTGGCCATCGTCGCCTTCGTGGCCGCCGACGAGGAGGCCCCCGTCTCCTCGCTGGTCCCCCTCAACACGTTGAAAGCAGCCACCGTCTCTGTCTAGGCCCCAGTGGAGGCATCGATGGCAGCCGTTGTTCCCGTCCAGGCCCCTGTCCCCGCTACCGACGGAGCCGCCGAAGAGGAGCCCCCCGCCGGTGAGGAGGCCCCTGCCGGTCACAAGCGGATCAAGCACTTCTTGGGAACCTACGATCCAGATAAGTACATCGCTCCGCTGAACCCCTACGACAGCGGCATCGACGACCCATGGTCGGAGGTAACTAGGGTTTGCTCCCCTCCCCTGGTTATCTACCGTTCCCATCGTTGGATGCTAGATCTTGGTTTATTAGGATTCGCTTGTTCGCATTTTGATTGCTCGATCTTCTTACACCATCTACTCCCCCATTTCCTTTTCTTCCAATGGGTTTCCGGCAGGGACGTCTGCAGCGATGACGAGTCCATACACACCATGACTCGTCAGGTGCTGAGGAGGCTGCGGGCCGGCCAGTATGATGCCTTCTTCAGGGGCGGCCCCTGGCGGTAACCCTTCCGCAAGGGGATCAACTTCTACTGTGTGACTCTCGCCGGCGGCACCAACTTCATCTCCTTAATGAAGCATGCAGAGGCCGCGGGCTCCGGCATCAACAAAGGCGGCGAGCACAAGACCGTGAAAATCAACGCCTACATCGCTGAACACCGAGCTCTCGGCATTCACCTCCGAAACCTCCAGCGGTTGGCCATCAAAGAGGGTCGCATTCCTCCAATCAGGCCCAAGCCCCCCAGGATCAAGGGACTGGGCAGCAAGAAGTGGCGGAGGCGCCGGAGGGAAGCGGAGGCGCTAGCGAATGAATGTGTCGGATGTCTCCCTGAATGTACCTGCTGCTGCTAAGCACCTTCTTTTGATTTTCTATATTTTGCTTGCATCCTATTTCTGGATAAATGCATCGAACCTCGTTAAGCAACCTACTTTCTATCGCTATATCCTATTTAGCTGCGCACAACTATATCTACATTTTTTTTTCTGAATGAATGTATTCTGCCTGGCATGATTTGCTGCTCTAGATTTGCTACCTGATCGAAGGCAAAAAGAGGTCCAAAAGGGAATGAATTATCAAAGAGAGAATCTTGTCTAGATTTGCTACCAATTTGGGCAAAATGAAACATATCTGTTTAGCAAGAGAGGAAAAGGGTACTCTTTCAAACTGCCAGTTAACGAGCTACCATCTTGACGAGGCACCATCTTGACGTCTCCCTCTACAAGAAGGAACATGGTCGTCCATGGAAAAAGTCGTCGAGCGGTCATGTCACGTTTAATCAAGTCTGAAAAGCGTACTACTGCTACTACTACTCAACAACACATGCGTCATCGAGTGCATAGTCGTTGATGGACAACTGCAATTTATTGCAACTTGATTTTAATAAGAAACATCCCATTTTTTACGCAGCAGCTCTCAATCTCACTTCCAATTGGGGCCCACCGTAAGAAGCTTGCACGCGCTAGCCTGAGGCCGAACAGCTGAGCTCGACGAGACCTAATAACGTCTCAAGCTTCATCGAGTCACTCGCAGCCATCAACACATCCCTTTACCCGATCTATCACAACCCCACAAATCTCGCCGTACAGCCACCTACCTTTTCCTCTACATTTCCACTTTTAACTATCGCCAATTTTAGGGCCGTGTCAAACTTCATACATAGAGATTGTGTGTGCACCCTTTGCATGCGGATCAATATAGAACTACCATGCATGGCCCAAGAAAGAAACGTGACGTACCGTGCGCGGGTCACGGTGCACGGTGTAGTAGACTGCACGGCGCGTTGCACGGTGGTGCAACAAAACGTCCCTTGCTTCCATCCAACTTAACTATAGAGCCCCTCTCCGCACACCCACCCTCACTCTCCCTCACTGTCCTCACGCAACCCTCTCCACTGTCCCACCAGCACACGCAAAATCCCGAGAATACCCCGTCCGTGCTTGCGATGGCCGAGGAGGATAAGGTGGCCATCATCGCCTCCGTGGCTGCCGGCGAGGAGGCCCCCATCTCCTCGCCGGTCCCTCTCGACGCGTTGAAAGAAGCCGCCGTCCCTGTCCAGGCCCTAGTCGAGGCATCGATGGCAGCCGCCGTTCCAGTCCAGGCCCCCGTCCCCGCTACTGACGGAGCCGCCGAAGAGGAGCCCCCCGCCGGTCACAAGTAGATCAAGCACTTCTTGGGAACCTATGATCCAGATAAGTACATCGCTCCGCTGAACCCCTATGGGACCGACATCGACAACCCATGGTCAGAGGTAACTAGGGCTTGCTCCCCTCCCCTGGTTCTTCTACCGTTCCCATCGTTGGATGCTAGATCTTGGTTTATTCGGATTCGCTTGTTTGCATTTCGATTGCTCGATCTTCTTACATCATCTACTCCCCCATTTTCCTTTTATTCCAATAGGTTTCTGGCAGCGACGTCTGCAGCGATGACGAGTCCATTCACACCAAGGCTCATCAGGTGCTGAGGAGGCTGCGGGCCGGCCAGTACGACGCCGTCCTCAGGCGCGGCAACTAAAGCTGCCCCTTCCGCAAGGGGATCACCTATTGCTTGATGAGTCATGCCAGCGGCACCGACTTGAACACCTTACTGAATCATGCAGAGGCCGCAGGCTCCAGCATCCACAAAGGCGGCAAGCGCGAGACCATGAACATCAACACCTACATCGCTGAACACCGGGCTCTCTGCATTCACCTCCGAAACCTCCAGTGGGTGGCCATCAAAGAGGGTCGCATGCCTCCAATCAGGCCCAAGGCCCCCAAGAGCAAGCGACTGGGTAGCAAGAAGTGGAGGAAGCGCCGGAGGGAGGAGGCGGTGGCGCGGGCGCTTGCAGGATGTGCCTGCAGCTGCGATGGTTGCTGTTGCTACTAAGCAGCTTCTTTCTAGCTATATCCTATTTCTGGCTGAATGCATCGAACCTCGTTACTTTCTATCGCTATATCCTATTTAGCTGCGCACAACTATATCTACATTTGTTTTGTTTTCTGAATGAATGTATTCTGCCTGGTGTGATTTGCTGCTCTAGATTTGTTACCTGATCGGAGGCAAAAAGAGGTCCAAAAGGGAACGAAATATCAAAGTGAGAATCTTCTCTAGATTTGCTACCAATTTGGGCAAAATGAAACATATCTGTTTAGCGAGAGAGGAAAAGGGCACTCTTTCAAACTGCCAGTTAACAAGCTACCATCTTGACAAGCTACAAGACACATACATAAACATAACACAACGAGGGTTAAATTTATTTTACTAGTATCACTTGATGCGCTAGACATCTTGGCAAGCTAACTAAGTTTCAGAAAACAGAAACCTAACATTGACAAGTAAAATTTAATTCACTCCTCATTAGACCACTTGACGCGCTTGCCATCGTTCCTAGGCGACGAACTGCGACCATTCCAGGTACTCCACATCTCACGAACTACTTTGTCCCAATTGGCATCTGACTTGGCTTTCCTATCTACAGCGTCCTGCAGCACAATTAGCGGTGCATCACAGGCCTGATTATTGCTGCTAGAAGATGCTGCCTCTCTGTTTGCCGCTTCAGCTGCAGCCTCTCTGTCAGCTGCTTCTTCAGCTGCTTCTGCAGCCTCTCTGTCAGCTGCTTCAGATGCAGCCAATTTCTTTGCATATTCAACTTCAAACTCAGCTATTCCGCATTTTCTACAAAGGGCTTCCCTAAGCTCGTCTTCCCTCTTGCAAATAGGGAAAAATACGAGGCAACATAGAAAAAAATGGATCTTCTTGTACAGCTGGTAGGTCACGTAAGCATCTATGGCTGCATACTTCAGGTTTATACCAGACAACGGCCACTCGTCCCAGAAATCGTTCCTATCCGTAGGGAAATCTTCCTTCATTGTGACGTACGACTCATCGAGGATTCTAGTTGCGAGTGATGCCATTCCATCCTTCTTCCTGCCCCCTAGGATCTTGACAAGACGCTGAATATCGATCCAGTTGTGCGCAGGAATTGTAATTTCCTCTTGATACAATTTCGAAAAATCAGTTGTTGTGTCGATAGTGCAGAAAACAATTCCCTTTTCTACAAGGAACTGGCGCAGCGCCGGACATTTCCTGTCAGTCCTAAAAGTATGTAATTTGTCATCACCAAAATTTGTAACTACAAATACTTTGTCAATGCAAGATCATCATCTCAATATAATTTTGAAAAGTTTAGTAAATGCAAGATCAAGACTCTCGACATTGTATTGTCATAATTTATTCGGTTTTGCTATTTCTCAGTCGACTGAACGAGTTGCCCATTTCTTTTAACTACGGTTGCACTTTTCTTAGGTGATTGAAACTAAAGAAAATCTCAGTCGATTGAGACATAGGCAAACCCTAATTTATTTAGTCCTAAATAAAATCCAGTAGTTGCAAGATGAGCAAGTGGATAAAGAACAAGGGGAGAAAACCCTAAAAGCGGTTAGCTACAGAGAGCAGATCTACAAGCCGGGAGAGGTGGTAGAAGAGGACATGTTTCCACATGGCTAGTTGAACTACGGCGACTTCACTCCCTTCATATGGGTTCTCCGGGGTGTACTCGAGGTCCAATCCCACAAACTTGTCCTCGTCTATCCCAAGCCAACCCACGTACATCCTCAGGACACGCACCACTGTCTCCTCCTCGTTGGTGCAGACAACGTCTATCTTCTTATTGTCATGGGTAGTGAAGCTTGTCTCTAGAGTGCGTAGACCTTCCATGGCGGCAAGGATAAGACGGGAAGAAGATAGATGATAGGAAGAAGAAGAGTGGTTTCTGCGATGCAGGGGAGCGGTGGAACCGTCAATGCGCTTTTAAGGTAGTGGTTAACGATTCGGACAAAAGTCCAAGGAGAGACGCGTGGCGGTGTCCGTTCCACCTTCTGAGTAAACAAAAAATAATTATAACACCGATACATGTGCCCTATTTTGTCACGTCAATACACTGGGTAGGGGGTGTTGTCCTATCCACTGTGCGAATGCTGCAAGCCTACGTGACAGCCACCCCGCCTAAGCGACGGGAGCGACAGAACAGCGAGAACTGACAAGGAGGGCCCAACTTGACGGACGTTAGCCTGATATTTTGTATTGAAACGTAAAGTTGAATTCCTGCCGAAAAAGACCCTCTAAGTATTTGGCACACCAACTGTAGTCATCCCGCTGATTTCAAGGAACTTGGGTACCGCGTTGCCTGTACACCCCAACTTTCGGGCCGCAAAATGATATTCTCCATGTGATGGGGATGGTCTTGAGTGCCGAACCAGGGAGGTGTGTCTGGTGGGCATACTTCTAGCATCCGACGCATCGTTGGACGATGTTGGTGGTGTCGGCATGCGCGGTGAGCCAGTAGAAGCTGTGCCGCATGGCCTTGGCGACCAGCGACTTAGCACCGGTGTGATAGCGGCAGTCGCCGACGTGAATGTCCTGGAGGATCTTGCAGCCTTCTTCTGGCTGTACGCAGTACTAGAACACGCCGGTCACGCTGCGTTTGTGGAGCTCGCCGTTGATGATGACGAAGGATTTGCAGCGGCGCACGATCATTCGCGCCTCCGTCTTGCTGCTTGGGAGGATCTTGTGCTCGAGGAAGGCGACGTATGGTACCGTCCAGTCGCTATGCTCCATAACCATGGCATCTAGGGCCGGTTCTAGTTGTAGTGGTATCCCAACGTCAATCTCCTTCGGTGGGCTGACCGAAGGTTTGTGGATTATGTCGAGGAAGATGCCTGCTGGTGGCGCTTGTTAGGCTGACTCGACGCGAGAAAGGGCGTCTACCTCCTCGTTCTTGCGTTTGTCGATCCACTCGATGAAATAGCCGTCAAAGTGTCCTCACAGCCGATCTATCGCTTGGCGGTATGCGATCATTGTTGGAGAGACAGCGTCGCATGTTCCGGGGACCTGGCCGGCGACTAGGTCGGAGTCGCCGTAGCACCGTAGGCGGTTGATGTTCATTTCCTTGGCGGCCCGCATGCCGTGGAGGAGGGCCTCGTATTCTGCCATGTTGTTGGTGCAGGGCTTGAAGTTGAGGTGGAGCACGTATCGGAGCTTGTCCCCTTTGGGGGAGGTCAGTATGACCCCGGCCCTTGCGCCGTCGGTGTTCTTTGAGCCGTCAAAGTGTAGCGACCAGTAGTGGAGATATGGTAGCTTCCCTGGCTGCTGTGCTTCTTCCCAATCTGCGAGGAAACCAGCTAGGGCTTGTGACTTGATTGCTTTGTGGGTCTCGTATTTGATATTGTGGATGCCGATTTCGACGGCCCACTTGGCGACTCGCCCAGTCGCTTCGCGATTGCGTATTATGTCCTATAGCGGTGCAGATGAGACCACCGTGATTGGGTGCTCTTGGAAATAGTAGGGGAGTCGCCGCTGAGCTCGGAATACCGCGTACACCAGTTTCTAGTATTGCGGGTAGCGATATCGTGAGTTCGTCAGGACTTCGCTGATGTAGTAGATGGGGCGCTGTATGGGGTTCTCCTTTCCCTCCTTTGGCTATTCGACGACCATCATGGCGCTAACGACTCGATTGGAGGCCGCCACGTAGACGAGCATTGGCTCTTTGTCGACTGGTGCAGCAAGTAGTGGTGCCGCGAGTAGCACTTCTTTGAGTGCTTTGAGTGCATCGTCCGCCTCCGCGTCCCATTGGAACATGGGGTTCATGCACATCAGGCGATAAAGGGGCATGGCCTTCTCGCCTAGTTAGGGAATGAAGCGACTAAGAGCCGCGACTCGCCCGGCCAACTTCTGGACGTCGCGCAGGCACTCGGGTTTTCCGAGTCGCGCGATGGTGTCGATCTTGGTGGGGTTGGCTTCGATGCCTCGCTTGGAGACTACGTATCCCGGTAGTTGCCTGGTGGGGACGCCGAAGGTGCACTTTCCTGGGTTCAGCTTGATTGTTGTACCTCCGCAGATTTGTGAAGGTTTCGGCCAGATCGGCGAGCAGGTCATCCTGGCGGGTGGATTTTACCACCACGTCATCGATGTAGACGTGAATGTTGCGGCCAATTTGGCTGGTGAGGCACTCCTGCATGCACCTTTGGTATGTGGCGCCAGCGTTCTTGAGGACGAACGTCATGGCCGTGTAGCAGAAGGCGCTGAATGGCATGATGAACACCGTCTTCTCCTCGTCCTCGACCGCCATCTTGATCTGGTTGTAACCGGAGTAAGCGTCAAGGAAGCACAGCGACTCCGATCCCGCGGTCTAGTCGATGACTTAATCGATGCGTGGTAGGATGAACTCCTCCTTCGGGCAGGCGCTGTTGAGGTTGGTGTAGTCGATACACATTCTCCATGTGTTGTTCTTTTTCAGCACCAAGACTGGGTTTGCCAGCCACTTGGAGTGTTTTATTGGGCGAATGAAGCCTACGGCCAACAAGCGTTGCACTTCTTCGGCGATTGCTTGGCGACGCTCTTCATTGAAGGGCCGCAGCGACTGCTTTACCGGTCGCACTTTGGGGTCGGCGTGAAGTTTGTGCTCAGCGAGTTCCCTCGGGACACCTGGCATGTTGGAAGGTTTCCATGCGAAGATGTCGTGGTTCCCACGTAGGAACTCGATGAGCGCGCTTTCTTATGTGGGGCTCATATGCGCCCCAATGGTGACCGTCTGGCTGGAGTCGCTCGGGACGAGCTCGACGGTGCGGGTATGCGTGGTTGCCTCGAACATGGAGTTCGCGGCGGTTGGCTTCTTCAGTATGGTGGGGTCGTCCTTGTTGATGTTGCCCGCGTATTTCACGAGCTCCTCCGCATGGTCAATTTCCGCGGCTATGATGGCATCGGCGAGCTCAACACCTTTGTCCTCCAATTGCACGGCCATATCGGGGTCGCCGTGGACGGTGATGATTCCGCTCGGCCCTGGGAGCTTCATCATGTTGTACGCGTAGTGGGGGGTCGCCGTAAATTTGGCAAACGTTTGGCGTCCTAGGACGCAGTGGTTTGGGCTACGGAAGTTCACCAGCTCGAACTCGATTCGCTCGGTGCGGTAGTTTGCCAGTGTGCCGAACGTGACCGGTAATGTCACTTTTCCGATCGGGTATGCCTTTCGACCGGGGATGATGCTGTGGAAGGTTGTCATGGTCGGCTGGATCGCCGACTCCGGGAGATGGAGCCTCTAGAACATGTCCAGATACATGATGTTGATGGAGCTCCCGCCGTCCACCAGTGTCTTGGGTAGCCAATAATCAGCCACTTTGGGCCTAACCACCAGGGCGACTCGCCCTGGGTACTCGATCTTGGGAGCGTGGTCCTAGCGACTCCAAGTGATTCTCTGCTCGGACTAGTTGAGGAAGCCTGGGATGTCAACATGTGTCACCGCATTGACGGCGACTGCACGGGCAAGCACCGTCCTCTTGCGCTTGGTGCCGAGCCCGGTGAAAGTGTGTAATAAGCCGACGGCGTTGCCGAAGCCGCTGGTGATAGAGCGATAGCTCCCGTGCCATTTCCCGCTCGAGGCGATATTTCTCGCGCTCAGCGAGCTCATTGCGCTGCGCCTCCACGAGTCACAGGCGGGCCTCCTCCACCTTTGTGGACGTGGCAGTCAGCGGGTTCGGTGTGGAGAACGGATTTGGCAGGGCGGCCGTGCTTCCCGCCATGTAGATCGCGTTCAAGCAATTGGATCTGGCGCGGAAGTCTTCAGGCGACTCCGAGCCGGAATCGGAGTCGAAGATCCCAAGGATGGAGGAGTCCTCGAAATCCCCCGGGTTGGACACTCGCGTGATGGAGTCCTCTCGTGATGCCGCGGTGATAGATCCGTCGACCGAGGCAGGGGTCGGGGAGTCAGCGTCATCGTTTAGGGCCTCGTCGTTCATGGCAGTGTTGGTCTAGGCCGTGATGCTGGTGGCCAAGTCGTACTCGGTGACGAGGCTCCTGACGGAGTAGACCTTCTCCTCCGAGAGCAGATCGTAGTGCGGCAGCAATCCGCCAACGATCACCGTCGCTGCTGGGTCGACCACGCCGGTGAGGCCGACAAAGAGGTTGATGGAGCCGACCGGCATCACCGCACCGTGAGTGACCGCGCGTGACACCGAGATGTAGCTGCTGGGCAGGATCTGTAAGATCCCGCTGATGGCGATCATGCGGCCGGTGGTGAGTGGCCGATCGATCGGCAAATAGGATCTCGCCGCAGAACTTAGGCCAGTCCTGCTAGGCCCCATAGTGGGTGCCACTGTCGTGGAAATGGCCATGGCAGTCGCTGTAGTAGGCAGCGATTGATTGAATCGGGGGCGAGAGCTGGCGGCCATCTGCGGTGCGAGATGGGGGCGGATGCACATGGGTTTACCCAGCTTCAGCCCCCCGGAGGGTAAAGACCTACTCCTGCTAGATTAGATTATTGGAGAGCGAGTTACAGGGGTGGAGAGGTCGACGTCTAAGATGCGAGTCGCTTGAAGGGGTGTATGATGGAACGTAAGTCCGCATGATACCCTAGGGAGGTTTATATATGAGGCACCTTCCTAGGGTTTACAAGCTACAACCGAACAAGATAAGGATTCGGAGGTTTTGACCTAATCCGACTGGGCTTCTAGTACGCTCCTGGGCCTCCAGTCTCCAGTCGCCGGGCCTTCCCTTTAGTCGCATTCCAGTCGCCTTCCTGCAGGCCCACTCGCGAGGCCTTTTGGCCCGATCAGAACGTCCTGCTGGGCATACCCCATTCGGCATATGCCCATCAGTAGCAACTTCACCAACTGGGCTATGAATTTGAGGATTCTCCTCTCTGCTGCACAAAAGCAATATGTGCTAGAAGCGCCGCCAGGGCCCCCCACCAGCTCCTGATGCCCCTGACAAGGAAAAGAATGTCTATGTGACTCGTCAGGAGGACCACAACTTAGTTCATTGCGGCATACTGTATGGGATAGAGCCAGAACATTGAAAGCGTTTCGAAAATGGCAATACCTTTGAGACCATGGGTGAATTGAAAATGATTTTCGATACCCATGCTGCCGTAGAGAGTTATTATGCTTCAGAAAAGTTCTTTAGCTACATGATGGAAGAGAACAACTCCGTAAGTGAGCACGTACTCAAAATTTCTGGGTACGCCGATAAGCTTATGTCCTTGGAAATAACGATTCCCATTGTTTAGGCATACATCATGTTCTCCAATCTCTGCCACCTAGATACAAGAGCTTTGTGATGAACTATAACAAGCATGGCATGAAGAAGACTATCCCCGAGCTTCTATCAATGCTTAAGACTGCAGAAGTGGAGATTAGGAAAGAACATCAAGTGTTGATGGTTAATAGGACCACCGATTTCAAGAAAGACAAGAAGGGTAAACAGAAGGGAAAGAAGGGCGGAAAATCTATTGCTATGCCTAAAAAGAAATCCCGGGCTAGCCCTAAGTCTGATACCGAGTGCTACTATTGTAAGAGGACTGGCCATTGGAAGCGCAACTGCCCCAAGTTTTTGGCGGACAAGAAAGTCGGCAAGGCAAACAAAGGTATATATGATATACATGTTATTGATGTGTACTTGACTAGTACTCGCAGTAGCACCTGGGTATTTGATACCGGATCGGTTGCTAACATATGTAACTCGAATCAGGGGCTGCGGAAAAAGCGACCGCTAGCAAGGGGTGAGGTCAAGATGCGTGTCGGCGATGGATCAAGAGTTGATGTGATCGCTGTAAAAACGCTGCCTCTCCACCTACCATCGGGATTAGTTATGAACCTAAATAATTGTTATTTCGTGCTTGCACTGAGCATGAACATTATATCTGGATCTTGTTTGATGCGATGTGGTTATTCGTTTAAATTCGAAAACAATGGTTATTCGATTTATATGGATAATATCTTTTATGGTCATGCACCCGTGATGAATGGTTTATTTCTGTTGAATCTCGATAATACTCATACGCACGTCCATAATGTTGATGCTAAAATAATTAAACTTAATAATGATATATCTGCATATATGTGGCACTGTCGTCTAGGTCATATTGGTGTTAAACGCATGAAGAAACTCCATTCTGATGGACTTTTGGAATCATATGATTTTGAATCATTTGTTACATGTGAGCCATGCCTTATGGGCAAGATGACTAGAACGCCGTTTTCCGGTTCAATGGAACGGGCGATAGATTTATTGGAAATCATACATACTGATGTATACGGTCCATTGAGTGTGTCGGCGCGAGGTGGATATCGTTATTTTGTTACTTTCATGGATGATTTGAGTAGATACGGGTATATCTATTTGATGAAACATAAGTCTGAAACCTTTGAAAAGTTCAAGGAATTTCAGAATGAAGTGGAAAATCATCGTAATAGAAAGATCAAATTTATGCGGTCCGACCGTGGAGGTGAGTATCTAAGTTACAAGTTTAGCACACACATGAAAGAGTGTGGAATAGTTTCACAACTCACGCCTGCTAGAACACCACAGCGTAATGGTGTATCGGAACGTCGTAATCGTACTCTATTGGATATGGTTCGATCTATAATATCTCTGACTGACTTGCCACTGTCATTTTGGGCTTATGCATTGGAAACCGCTGCATTCACTTTAAATCGGTCACCGTATAAATCCGTTGAAACGACACCGTATGAATTATGGTTTGGAAACAAACCTAAGCTATCATTTCTTAAAGTTTGGGGATGCGATGTTTATGTGAAGAAACTTCAACTGGATAAACTCGAACCCAAAGTGGAAAAATGCGTCTTCATAGGATACCCTAAAGCAACAATTGGGTATTCCTTCTATCATAGATCCGAGGGCAAGGTTTTCGTTGCCAAAAATGGATCCTTTCTAGAGAAAGAGTTTCTTGCGAAAGGTGTGAGTAGTCGAAAGGTATAACTCGAAGAGGTTATTGAATCTTCTCTTCATGAAATGGCGAGTGGCGCAGCACCGGAAGTCGTTCCGGAGTTGACTTCACCAAATGAACAAGGAACTAATGATAATGATCATGAAACTCCTAAAGAGGACACTACTGAACCTTGGAGGTCAAGCAGGACACGTGCACCTCCTGAACTGTATGGGAATCCTATTGTAAATTTCATGGTTGATGAAATAGATGACCCTGCGACGTATGAAGAAGCGTTGATGAGCCCGTATTCCAACAAATGGGTAGAAGCCAAGAAATCCGAGATGGAATCCATATACGAAAACCAGGTTTGGACCTTGCTGGACTTACCTCATGACCGAAAGGTCGTTGAGAATAAATGGATTTTCAAAAGAAAAACTGATGCTGATGGTAATGTAACCGTCTATAAAGCTCGAGTTGTCGCAAAAGGGTCTTGACAAATTCAAGGAGTTGACTACAATGAGACATTCTCTCCCGTAGCAATGCTAAAATCAGCTAGGGTTATGTTAGCAATTGTTGCATATTTCGATTATGAAATATGGCAGATGGATGTCAAAACTATGTTCCTCAATGGTAACATTGAAGAAGAGTTGTATATGATACAACCAAAGGGTTTTGTCGATCCTAAGGATGCTAACAAGGTGTGCAAGCTTCAGCGATCCATCTATAGACTGAAGCAAGCATCAGGGAGTTGGAATCTCCGCTTTGATGAGGTGATCAAAGAGTTAGGATTTGTCCAAACTTATGGAGAGGCTTGTATTTACAAGAAAGTGAGTGGGAGCAATGTGGCATTTCTAATATTATATGTAGATGACATATTATTGATTGGAAATGATATAGATCTTTTAAACAGTGTTAAAAGTTATCTAAATAGCAAATTTTCTGTGAAATACCTTGGTGAAGCATTATATATTAGGCATAAAGATCTATACAGATAGATCAAGACGCCTAATAGGGCTATCGCAAAGTACATACCTTGATAAGAATTTAAAGAAGTTTAAAATGGACAAAAGTAAGAAGGGGTTCTTACCTATGTTGCAAGGCAAGACATTGAGTAAGACTCAAAGTCCGGCTACAGTAGAAGAAAGAGAGATAATGGATATGGTCCCCTATGCTTCAGCCATATGCTCTATAATGTACGCCATGCTATGTACAAGACCGGATGTGGCACATGCTATTAGTTTGACTAGTAGGTACCAAAATGATCCAGGTTTGGAACACTGGATAGCGGTCAAGAATATCCTTAAGTACTTGATAAGAACTAAGGAAATGTTTCTTGTATACGCAGGTGAAGAATAGCTGGTCGCTAATTGTTATGTTGGCGCTAGCTTTGACACTGATCCAGATGACTCTATGTCTCAATCCGGATACTTATTTCTCATGAACGGAGCAGCAGTTAGTTGGAGGATCTCCAAACAACTCGTGGTAACAAGGTCAACAACGGAGGCAGAATATATTACTGCTTCAGAAGCAGCACAGGAAGCGGTTTGGATGAAGGAGTTCATTACCAAACTAGGTGTGGTTCCTAGTGTGTTGGATCCAATGGTGATCTATTGTGACAACAATGGATCCATAGCCAATGCAAAGTAACCAAGGTCTCACAAGAATTCCAAACATATTAAGCGCTGGTTTCACTTCAATCGTGAGCATGTCAAGGATGGACATATAAAGATTTTTAAAGTACATACGGATCTCAATGTAGCAGATCCATTGACTAAAACTCTCCCTAGAGCAAAACATGATCAACACCAGAACTCCATGGGTGTTAGATTTATCACCATGTAACTAGATTATTGTCTCTAGTGCAAGTGGGAGACTGAAGGGAATATGCCCTGAGAGGCAATAATAAAGTTGTTATTATACATATTCCAAGTATATGATAGATGTTTATTTTGCATGCTATAATTGTATTAATTTGGAAATGTTAATACGTGTGTGTTTAATAAAGAAAAGGAAAGTTCCTAGTTATGTCTCTCTTATAAACTAGCTCGTTGATTAACAAGATGATCAAGGTTTCCTGATCATGGACATTGGATGTTGTTAATAACGAGGTTAGATCATTAGTGGAATGATGTGATGAACATTCATCCAAAGTATAGCATTACGATCAAAGTCATTGTGTTTATATTTCTATAACATCTAACAAAGTAATCCTAGTCCTTAGACCATGAGATCATGTTAATCACTAACAATGGAACATTATCTTGATAACATCAAACGTCACACCGTGAAAGGGTGATTATAAAGGTAGGTTCAGTGCTACAAAAGTGTTATGTAGAAGCTCATGGATCAAGAGTGGGATTTTTCCATCCCGATGACGGATAGATATTCTCTGGGACCTCTCGGTGATATCACATAGGTTAGCTTGCAAGCAAGTCATGAGATCACTAGAATGTTATATCACGGGAACACGAAAAGAGTACATGTCGGTAATGACATCAAACTAGGTATGGAGATATCGATGATCGAATCTCGGACATGTAATATATCGCGAGACAAAGGTATTTAGTTACTAATGTTAAAGGTTCTCATGATCACAGAAGTCATCGTAGAATGTGTAGGAATCAGTGTGGATCTCTAGGTCCCGCTTCTGATTATTGATCTGAGAGGGGTCTCGATCATGTCTGCATTATTCACGAACCATAGGGTGACACACTTAAGGGACACCGACACCATTTGGAGCAAATGTGTTTTAGACGAATGAATTGCAAAGCGCTGGGATTATTTCAATAGACACCGAAACTGTTTCAGGTGAAATTTGTGAAATTGGTTCTCCATGTAATATTGAAATGTTGCAGGGGATTTTATGTGAATGTTTGTTAAATAAGTAATTAACAAAATTCTGAATAAATTTAATGAAATAGTTTTATTAAATGAGAGAGCATTAAATTTGGAGAAATTTAATGCATTTAAAGTAAAGACTTTAAAGAGGAATGTTAAGGGACACTTTTATGTGGAGGGGGTTACCACCACATGAATGGGGGTGGTGAGGGGTCACCCCCCATGGGGCACCAGCCATGGAGAGGGGTACCCCCTCCTCCTATAAAAGGCCAGCCCTCTCACCCTTCTTCCTCACACCTCCTTGATGACCCACAAGTATAGGGGGTGTATCGCAGTATTTTCGAGGGAAGTGAAACCCAATTTATTGATTCGACACAAGGGGAGCCAAAGAATATTTATCAGCCTTGATAACTGAGTTGTTAATTCAGCTGCACCTAGAAACAATCTTGCTCACAGCAGTTTATCAGTAGCAACGGTTTTGTAGTAGGAATAGTAAAGTAACAGCAGTAGTAAAGCAAAGACAGTAGTAACAAAAGCAGTAAACAGTGGGATTCGAGTGCGGTAGGCATAGGGATGGATGGACGGGCGTTGCATGGACAAGACAATTCACATAGCAATCAGATCATAGGGCAATTGCAGATAAATAAGATAAAGCATCCAAGTACTAGATAATCCTAGGCATGTGTTCCATATATAGTCATACATGCTCGCAATGAGAACTTGCACAACATCTTTTGTCCTGCCAGCCCGTTTGCAGCGGGGCCTCTAGGGAACTACTGGAAATTAAGGTGCTCCTTTTAATAGAGCACCGGAGCAAAGCATTAACACTCTGTGAACACATGTGATCCTCACATCAAAGCCATTCCCTTCTGGTTATCCCGATTTCTGTCACTTCGGGGCCATAGGTTCCAGACAACAACGCGTGTATACAACTTGCAGATAAGACCAAAAACAATACTATCATAATGAATCGATAACATGTTCAGATCTGAAATCATGGCACTCGGGCCCTAGTGACAAGCATTAAAAACAACAAGTCGCAACAAAGTCATAAAGCACTAATAAAAGATACTAGGCACAATGCCCTAACAATCTGATGCCATTACATGAACGATCTCATCCAATCCCTACCATCCCCATAGCCTACAGCGGGGGATTACTCACTCATAGATGGGGGAAACATGGATGGTCGATGGAGAAGCGATGGTGATGATGGCGATGGCGATGATCTCCTCCAATTCCCCGTCCCGGCAGGGTGCCAGAACGGAGTTTCTGGTGCTGTTTCGTGGAATATGGTGGTGGCGGCGGAGCGGAACTCCTTCTGGAAAAACGTCGAACCCTCCGAAGTTTTTAGGTCAGAAGGCTCCTTATAGGCAAAGAGAGAGGCTGAGGGGGTGCCCGGGGGGCCCACACCACCCCCTGGCGCGGCCTGGCCTGGCCCGCGCCACCAGGTGGTGTGGCCACCCCCTGGCTCTTCTCCGTCTCGTATTCTGGCTCCTAGAGTCTTCGAGTGAAATAGGATTTTTGGCATATTTTCCGGGATTTTTCCTGATAGTTGATTTTCTGCACAAAAAGTAGACACCAAGGCAATTCTGCTGAAAACAGCGTCAGTCCGCATTAGTTGCATCCAAATCACAGAAGTATAGAGGAGAAACAATAGAAAAAGTGTTCGAGAAAGTAGATACGTTTTGGACGTATCAACTCCCCCAAAGCTTAGCTTATTGCTTGTCCTCAAGCAATTCAGTTGAAAACTGTGTGCGATAAAAGAACTTTCACGAACACATTTGCTTCATATGATGTAAATATTCTCAGCAATGTGATCAACTACTCAGATAGTTCATAATAAAGAGTATGCAACTGAGTCTACTTAATAGTCATTGTAAGCTATGAAGAGATTCCAACTCAAGAATAATAAGTAGCATGAAGCACAAACATAAGCAACATTACAATGCTCATAAAAAGGTATGATAGAGTGGTATCTCGCTTGCCCTTTGATTATGAATGCCAAGGCACCTCTGAAGTTCAAGTGATGACTAGAAGTAAAGATATCAAGGATACAAGCATCAAAGTCATAACTCAAATAATCAAGTAATGGAACAAACACAAAGAATGACAACTATGCTCTTAAGAAGGTGCTCAAAGAATATGTGGAGACTCAACAAGTAAAGAAAAAGGTTTTGAATAATTTGAAAGGCTTCCAAATGCTGAAAGTATGGTACTCGTTAGCTTTGAGCTCTCATTGCCCCAATCGTAAGCATCTTTAATGTGGTTAAGGTGAAAGTGAGGTCCAATCTAAGTTATATGCTTGACAGACTATAAACTGAAAATCCCAAGTCCCTTGAGTACGAGGGCCACTCCTCATGCTACTCAACTTTAGTTACCGGTAAGTTCTTATCATCGTAAGTATGTGCGTATCATTAAGAACCGCCAACGGGGTACCCCTTGCCCGATGATACGGAAGAATCCCCATATCAAAATGACAAGGCAAGCAGACAATGAGTATCTCAGCAATCTTCTTATTTACCATGGGAAAATGGTGCTTTTTTCTCTCTTTCCTCTTTTCATAAAACTCTTTTTTTTCTTTTTCTCAATAGCTATCTCTCTCTCTCTTTTATTGTAAGAAGAATGCTTCATAGATATCATTATGGTTACGCTGCAGGTTTCCACCATGTCAGCATGGATTAGACTAGTGGCCCAGGCGTTTCTCTAACACACATACATAACTCCATGGACTTACAAGCTCCCCTTTTATTTCACACCAACGACATCCGCAAACAAAAGAGCAAGGTATCAACTGGGTATATATTTACAAGTGTTGAAAGCGTTCCCCGTGACAGCACGGTTCTGCTAATCCCCAGCCTATAATTTGCAAGCATATAACTTTCATGGAGAGTTCACAATGGTTCAGGTTTATTAAGTGCAGGGAATAAAGTGTGCCATCAAGTTCGTGAGAGCTTTACTAACTAATTTTCCCATAACAAGCAAACATTTTATTCGGAAGAAAACAAGGCATATTGAATATGCACGGGAGTAACAAATGATGCTAATAGGTAGATATGGTGGACACTCTGGAAATATTTGGTTTAGGGAGTTGGAAACATGAGTAAAACACTCAGTGGAAGTGAATGCTAGCAATAGTATGGGAGCGACAAACGAGAGAGCAATAGCTGTCATTATCATGCTTGCAACAAAACAGGACTACTCATGGCATGAAAGTGATTCAAGATCCTCAAGTCAAAATAATTCATCGAGGCTCAACTGATTATTATAGTCATGTGCATGCGTGAGCATGTGCCAAGTCAATTCAAATGAAACATTCAGAGGAGGATACCACGGTGTCATACCAATTTATGAATAGAGCAATGCTAGCAAACATTCATAAGACATGCTACAAACTATTAGCGAGCTGGAGCTAATCATAAGAGAGCAAGAACTACTAAGCATCCAAAGATAACATACACCCTACTCGAACAGACTAAGCAAGCCCATAGTGATGGGTATATGTACAAAAATGAAAACAAATAGAGTTCGTTACCAGCCTCTTACCACGCCTCAAGTTGTCATTAATCCTCATTATTGCTCTTCACTTGTGTGGCTTGAATAATAATATGAAACCAATGTCCACTGAGGACTGCTGAACCCTGTAGCAAACTCGCAAAAACCAAAGAAGAACGACAAATATTTTTGGTGTTTTCGATTTTTAAACAAGAACCAAAAGAGAAAAACAAGCAAAGCAAAATCTTTTTGGGTTTTTCAAATAGTTCAAACAAAGCAAAAAGGGAAAAGAAAACCAAGGCAAAAAGAAGAAGCAAACCAAAGAGGAACAACAGAAATATTTTAGGTCTTTTTGTGTTTTTAGAAAGCAAAAGCAAAGAAGAACGAAAACTAAAAAGAGAACAAAAACATGAATATACAAAGTACCAACGCAACATGATATGGAGATGAGTGCGGTGTCGGCGTACCTCCCCCCAAGCTTAGGCTTTTAGCCTAAGTGGGTATCAATCCATGTACGAATAGGGGTTCCAAGCGGGCGGATCTTGGTAAGAATGGTCGTAGCTGGGCCCATGAGCGGAAGAAGAAGTTCCCCAATCATAAGCGGGCTGCTGATACGAAGACTCTCCCTCATTCGAGGGCTGGACCGAATCATCCGTGACCTCCCTTCTAGTGTCCTGCTCCTGTTGGGAGAGCTCTCCCAAGTGCATGTCAAGCTCCTCCTCAGTGAGGGACCATCCTTCCCTGTTATCAAGGTTAAACAAAATAGGTGCAGGCAAAAGAACAACACGCTCGGACTTGCTCTTTCTCCAACCAGCTTTGAGAAAGGTTATTTCATAAGATAACTCACTCATACTAGCCCATGAGGAAACAGATTTATGCTGTATCATGGAATTAGGATCAAGCCTCTCTATGGGAAACTGTAGGTCTAGATGATGAGGCACTAAACCATGCAATGCTAGTAAACGAGAAGCAATAATGCCTCCACAAATTCCACCTTTCTCACGGTTAGCAGCAAGACGGAAAGCTATCAAAGCACCTAAGTTGTAAGACCTATCTCGTTTAAGAGCAGCAGAGATAAATGCTAGATCAAACGAAGATAACTTATTGGCAGTTTTCCTAGCAAGAACACACTTGGAAATAAAGTAGGCAAAGTAGCGAATGGAGGGAAGATGAATGTTATGGATTTTTCCATTCTCCTTCGAGAAGCTACTCCCTTGGCAAATTTCTGCGTATAAATCCATGAGTGGTTCAGGTCTCTCCTTAATCTTTCTACATGATCCCCATTGAGGTATCTTAATAGCTGCACAAAAATCATCAAGAGAAAGGTCGATAGCTATATTGTAAATTTTGTAATGGACCATGGGGTTAGGCAAAGAGTGACTAAATTGGATGTCCTGCACCACAGACATGGTTAGCTTCACAAATTGACAAGGTTCATCTTCCAAAAAGTGCTCTAACCCTGCATTAGAAACCAAAGTGTGGAAATCTTGTAGAATTCCTGCAGCTCTCATGAACCCAGAGCATGGATAAATGGAAGGAAAAACTTCCTCCTCCCGGTGGACCTTCATGACCTCAGGCACCCAAAGCTCATGTTGGTTTAGGTGGTGTTCACTCATCTTCTATTCTGAAATTTAAACACCTATTAAACGAGTGATTGCAAAGTAAATATAATGAAGGATTCTACTCATAGGGACTTGCAAGAGGCCTAAAAATGCATCAAAACTATATCTCTAAGCATCAAACAAGCTTACAATCCCTCATAACCAGTCACCTATAGCAGCAAAATACTCAACATATAATCCACTAAACACAAATCTACTTGGACAAGGGGAGGAGTCACATACCAGGGAACAATTGCTCCAAATTTCAGCAAGAAAGATGGGCTGAGCAAGGAGATCGAAAAAATCGTGAGCAAGCACAGCAAGAACACGATTTTGAGATATGAACTAGAGCTTACACGGGAGAGAGAAGAAAGTGGCAGGGGAGAGAGTTAGTGGGGGGCCAGGGGTGGCCCACACCAGGGCATGGCGCCACCCAAGGCTGGCCGTGCCACCATGTGGTGTGCCTGCTTGGTGGGCCCCCCTGGTACCTCCTAGGTACTCCTCTGCCCCTTTTTTCACGTAAAAATTTAATATGAATTTTCTGGAATTTTTCGAGACACTTTATTTTTGGGCATTTTTCAGAAATAGAAGAATGATTTTTCTGACAGAAAGATTTTTTTCTTTTGGAAACATGATGCAAGGACAAAACAAGGCTAGAACTACAGAAGTTCTAACATGCAAGCAACTATCAACAAAAAGAAAACTAAACGAAAGCAAAAACTAAAATGCAAAGGATAGAAATAAATGGAGATAATTATAATGAAAATATTGTTTTGTTCAATGGAATCCTTTTGTTAACAATGTTGATCAAGTCTTGCTACCAAAAAAATTGCATATGAGACAAATCTTTGTATTCCACTAATGATTATGTTACCTCAACCTTGATAGCAATGGTCCCAATCATAATAGTTTCAAAATTTTCTCTTGGTATGGGACAATATATTTCTCCAACTTGAATGCCTTCAACATGTTCAATTGAATTCAAACCATAAGTCCTTTCAATCTTCTTGGGGAAATAGATAGTATGTTCCTTGTCATTAACATTGAAGGTCACCTTTCCTTGATTACAATTAATAACAGCTCCTCCGGTATTAAGAAAGGGTCTCCCAAGAATAATAGACATATTATCATCTTCGGGCATTTCAAGCACAACAAAATCAGTTAATATCAAGCAATTGTGAGCCACTTGAACAGGTACATCCTCACATATACCCACAGGAATAGTGGTAGATTTATTAGCCATTTGCAAATATATATCAGTTGGTATTAGTTTTTCAAGTTGAAGCCTCTTATAGAGAGAAAGGCATAACACTAACTCTAGCTCCCAAATCACACAAAGCAGTTCTAACATAACTGTTCTTAATAGAGAAAGGGATAGTTGGAATCCCTGGGTCTCCAAGTTTCTTAGGAACCTTACCATTGAAGGAATAATTAGCAAGCAAAGTAGAAATTTCTTCATTAGGGATCTTCCTTTTATTCGAGACAATGTCCTTCATATACTTTGAGTAAGGAGGCAATTTAATAGCATCAGTCAAAGGAATTTGCAAAAATAAAGGCTTCATCCACTCACAAAACTTATTATAGTGTTCATCTTCCTTTGACTTGTGTTTTTATCAGGGAAAGGCATAGGTTTTTGGACCCAAGGCTCTCTTTCACTACCGTGTTTCTTAGCAATATAATCTTCTTTGGTGTATTTAGTATTCTTAGTGTGGTTTTCAGGTTCTTCTTCAACTTTTTCTTCATTAGGAACAACATTTTCTTCATTATCACTTTCAGTTTCAGCATCAGAGATACATATACTATTAGGATCTATAGCAGGTTCAGAGGGTTCTACAACAGTTTTATGTTTCTTTTTTCCTTTTCTTACGAGTAGAACCACTATTTTCAGCTTGTTGAGAATCCTGCTCAATTCTTTTGGGATGCCCCTCAGGATATAGAGGATCCTGGGTAGTAGCACCACTTCTAGTTCTAATTTCATAAGCATGTTTTTCTTTAGCAGCATTAACTAGCAAGTCGTTTTGCACTTTAACGAGTTGATCTATTTGAGTTTGAACCATCTAAAAGTGTTTAACAATCATTTTAACATCATTAGAGGTTCTTTCCACAATATCTTTCAACTCAACAATAGCTCTAGTGTTTTCCATTAGATGATTTTGCACCCTTTTATTAAAGTTATCTTGCTTAACAATAAAGATATCAAATTCTTCTAAGCATTGATCAGGAGGTTTAGAGTAAGGGATATCACCTTCATCAAAGTGTTGGAGAGAGTGTACCTCAATAGTGGATGAGTAGGGAATAGGCTTACAAAATTCTTCTATAGGAGGTAAATTCTTGACATGTACAGCTTTAATTCCCTTCTCCTTAAGACATTTCTTAGCTTCCTTCATCACTTCATCATTTAATTCAATAACTCCCCTCTTCTTTGATGTTGGAATAGGCACAGGAATAGATGGTTCAGGTACAATAGGTATAGCTTGTTTAGGAGGAGTCCAATCTTCATAATTCTTACTTATTTTAGCCATTAATTCCTCAGCTTCCTTAGGAGTCCTATTCCTGAAAACACAATTAGCACAACTATCTAGGTATGTACTAGATTCTTCGGTTAGTCCATTATAAAATATATCAAGAAGCTCATTCTTAGGTAATGGACTTCCAGCCTGTGCATAAATCAAAGCACAAAACCTTGCCCAAGATTCGGGCAATACCTCTTTTTCTCCCTGTTTAAAATAAAAAAGTTCCTGCAAAATAGCATGTCTAGCACTAGGAAGAAAATATTTCTGCAGGAAAGTACTAATCAAGCACTCAGGTCTATCAATAGATCCAGGAGGTAAATTACTAAACCAAGTTTTAGCTTCTCCTTTCAGTGAAAAGGGAAAAATCTTAGCAACAAAGTAAGTACGCATCTTAATATCACCAGAAAACAAGCCACTCATGATAGAAAGTTCATTCATATGTGCTACCACACTTTCATTCTTAGTCCCACAAAAAGGTTCTTTCTTGACAATAGCTATGTAAGATAGATCGAGAGAGAAATCATAATCTTCATCTATAATGTTTATGGGAGAAGCAGCAAACTTAGCATCAGGAGACAATTTGGGTCTAATAGTACGCCTCCCAAGGAGACTCTTAGCAGCGCTCCTATCATGGGTGTTTTTACATTCTTTAATAAACTCATCGGTCATCTCAACATAACCATCTTCAATGTCATAACTCTCACTAGACTCAGGTGAGCTAACAGGTGTGGTAGTGTCTTCATTAGGAGTTTCAATATTTCCAACTATAGTTCTAGCAATCGTAGCATCTAGGAAAGGACCTAATGAAGCACTCTTATCAAGCACAGTAGAAGCAGCATCATAAGCATCAGAAGTTTCAGATTCAGCAGTAGTAGCAGTGTCTGTAGCATGTGTATGTGGTGGTGTAAGGAACTTACTCAAAACAGACGGTGAATCAAGAGAAACAGAGGTGTTCAGAACCGTACCTCTTCTTGTAGTGGATGGTAAAATAGGAACCTTGCCATCACGAGACTTACCCATGATGAATGGATATCAGCGAACAATAGAGAATCCAAGTGAACTTGATAAATAAAGCTATGCTCCCCGGCAATGGCACCAGAAAATAGTCTTGATGACCCACAAATATAGGGGGTGTATCGCAGTATTTTCGAGGGAAGTGAAACCCAATTTATTGATTGGACACAAGGGGAGCCAACGAATATTTATCAGCCTTAACAACTGAGATGTCAATTCAGCTGCACCTGGAAACAATCTTGCTCACAGCAGTTTATCAGTAGCAACAGTTTTGTAGTAGGAATAGTAAAGTAATAGCAGTAGTAAAGCAAAGACAGTAGTAACAAAAGCAGTAAACAGTGGGATTCGAGTGCGGTAGGCATAGGGATGGATGGATGGGTGTTGCATGGACAAGACAATTCACATAGCAATCAGATCATAGGGCAATTGCAGATAAATAAGTTAAAGCATCCAATTACTAGATGATCCTAGGCGTGTGTTGCATATATAGTCATACGTGCTCACAATGAGAACTTGCACAACATCTTTTGTCCTGCCAGCCCGTTTGCAACGGGGCCTCTAGGGAACTACTGGAAATTAAGGCGCTCCTTTTAATAGAGCACCGGAGCAAAGCATTAACACTCCGTGAACACATGTGATCCTCACGTCAAAGCCATTCCCTTCCGGTTATCCCGATTTCTGTCACTTCGGGGCCATAGGTTCCGGACAACAACGTGTGTATACAACTTGCAGATAAGACCAAAAACAATACTATCATAATGAATCAATAACATGTTCAGATCTGAAATCATGGCACTCAGGCCCTAGTGACAAGCATTAAGCACAACAAGTCGCAACAAAGTCATAAAGCACTAATAAAAGATACTGGGCACCATGCCCTAACAATCTGATGCCATTACATGAACGATCTCATCCAATCCCTACCATCCCCATAGCCTACAGCGGGGGATTACTCACTCATAGATGGGGGAAACATGGATGGTCGATGGAGAAGCGATGGTGATGATGATGGCGATGATCTCCTCCAATTCCCCGTCCCGGCAGGGTGCCAGAACGGAATTTCTGGTGCTGTTTCGTGGAATCTGGTGGTGGTGGCGGAGCAGAACTCCTTCTGGAAAAACGTCGACCCCCCCAAAGTTTTTAGGTCATAAGGCTCCTTATAGGCGAAGAGAGAGGCCGAGGGGGTGCCTAGGGGGCCCACACCACCCCCTGGCGTGGCCTGGCCTGGCCCACGCCACCAGGTGGTGTGGCCACCCCTGGCTCTTCTCCATCTTGTATTCTGGCTCCTGGAGTCTTCGGGTGAAATAGGATTTTTGGCATATTTTCCAGGATTTTTCCTGATAGTTGATTTTCTGCACAAAAAGTAGACACCAAGGCAATTCTGCTAAAAACAGCGTCAGTCCGCATTAGTTGCATCCAAATCACAACAAGTATAGAGGAGAAACAATAGCAAAAGTGTTCGGAAAAGTAGATACGTTTTGGACGTATCACTCCTCGTGAAGGATCTCTCTCCCCTCTAGAATTATTCCCCCATGGTCTCGGATTAGCGAGATACTTGTTCCCAGTGGAATTTCATCTGGAAGGAGTTGCTGCTTCCGCTGCATCACTAGAGCGAGGAGGCGGAGATTGTTCGGTGGACTGAACGTGTGTGCGAGTGCGGATGCGCTTCTGGTTTGCGGCGCTAGGACTTCCACACGATCTTGAGATAGGCAAGCGTACTACTACATCATCCACGAGTTCCTACTCGTTAACAAAACTTTGTTGTCTTTGAGGGTAAGTTCTCCATGGATGTATATCCACCCGTTTCTTGTATCTAGTAGATAGATCTTGGGGTATAGTTCTCATCGTAGGAAATTTTTTGTTTTCTATGATGCGAACCCTTCAGTGGTATCAGAGCCTGATCTATGTGTAGGTGCTTTGCATGGGTAGAACACATAACATTATGTGGGCGGTGATGATCATGTTATTGCTTCTTATCTGTACTTTGGATATTGGTGGCATAGTGGGATGAAGCGGCCCGGACCAACCTTACATGTCATCGCACATGAGACCGGTTCCACGACTGACATGCAACTAGTTTTGCATAAGTGGCTTGATGTCTACGCACTTCTATTCTTGTAGACAGTTGTTGGGCCTCCAAGTGCAGAGGTTTGTAGAACAGCAGCAAGTTTTCCCTTAAGTGGATCACCCAAGGTTTATCGAACTCAGGGAGGAAGTGGTCAAAGGTATTCCCTCTCAAGCAACCCTACAATCAAGATACAAGAAGTCTCTTGTGTCCCCAACACACCCAATACACTTGTCAGGTGTATAGGTGCACTTGTTTGGCGAAGAGATAGTGAAATACAAATGGTATGGATAATTATAAGTGGTAACGGTGATACAAAATAACTTGATGGCGTGGAAGAGACTAAAGGCAAATTGAAATAAAGATGGAAGCAAGCAAACAGGTAATAGATCTAATAGCAAATGGTGTTTCAGTGCTTAGAAACAAGGCCTAGGGATCATACTTTCACTAGTGAACACTCTCATATAAATATATTCTTCTTTATGATACTACGCTGAACTACTCTCTGGTTGGACACTCTAATCCATGGTAGGGCTATAACAGCACTCCTCAAAGTAAGCCTTTCCCATCTAGATAACCCCACATTGTCACCTTGAGCACTAGATGGTTCCAACAAACACCACAATTTCATAAAGACATCCAACTCCAAATATAACTCATAACAAGTATTTGAAATCTCTAGCCTAAGTGCCACCATGGTGTGCATGCTGTCACTTTCACACGCATGGGGAGAGCAGAGATCTATTAAAGCACTTGAGTAGCAAGGTAGATCTATAGATTACAAGCTCATGATCTCAATAAGATCATGCATAGAGAGAGAGATGAACACATAGCTACCGATAGAACCCTTAGCCTCGAGAGAGAACTACTCCCTCCTCATCATGGGAATCAGCAATGGCGATGGAGATGGTGGTGGAGATCGATGGAGATGGCTCCGGGGGCACTTCTCCATCCCGGCAGGGTGCCGGAACAGAGACTTTCTGTCCCCCGAATCTCCCCTTCAGTGGCGGCGGTGCTGCAGAACTTTTCGTGGATTTCTGATTGACGATCTAGGGTTTTTGCCTCGGGGGAGATATATAGGCGAAAGAGGCAAGGTCGGTGGCCGGCCAGGGGGCCCGCACCATGCCCTGGCGCGGCCAAGGGGGACCTGCGCCTAGGGGTGGTGTGGCCACCCTATGGCCCCTCTCCGTCTCGTATTCTGGCTCTGTGAGTCTCCGGGAAAAATAGGCATATTGGCTTTTGTCCCGTCCAATTCCGAGAATATTCATTTTCTGACTTTCTGGAACCAAAAACAGCAGAAAACAGGCAATTGGCACTGTGGCATCTTGTTACTAGGTTAGTCCAAGAAATCATATGAAAAGTACTCCAAAGTTGGAATAAAACACAAGAAAGTAGATAAAACCAAGCATGGAACATCAAAAATTATAGATACATTTGCAATGTATCAACATCCCCTAGCTTAACTCCTGCTCGTCCTCGAGTAGGTAAGTGATAAAAAGAAAGAATAATTTTTGAGGTGACATGCACCATCAAAGACTTGATCAAATATTTGTAAAACATTCAAAGCTAGGATCATAGTACTTTAATCATAACATGAAAGACAAAGTTCTAGCAATAAGACAAAGAAACTATGATGCAACATGAAAAGGCACAAACAAAAGATTCAAGAATAACAATGCTTTGCAAGACATTTGTTTGTTTCACATAAAGAAAACATAGCATAGTAGTATTCAGCTTGTCCCTCATAGAGTAGCAAATATAAATGCATAGGACACCTTCAAAGTTCATAAGAGTGACTAGATACAAATAGTTTAAAACAAGCAATATCAAGGTATGCATCAATTAACTAGTCTTGGGACAATGCACATAGAACTAAGAATGGCCACTATGCTCTCAAAGTAGGTGCATAAAGATAGAAGGTGGAGACTCAACATAAAGGTAAAAGAAAGGCCTTCATAGAAGGAAGCATGGATTCAAGTTTCATAAAGAGCTTCCACAAATTATGGTACTTAATAGCTTTCAGCTCTCATTGCCCCTATCATAAGCATCTTGAAGTGATTAAGGTTAAAGTGAACAAACTATGGTGTACATGCTTGATGAAGCATAAGTTAGAAATCTCATGTCCCTTGAATAAGAGGGCCGCTCCTCATGCTACTCAAGTTTAGTCACCGGTAAGTTATTGTCATCGTAACTACATGTGTATCATAGAGAACCGCCAACGGGGTACCCCTTGCCCGATGATACGGAAGAATCCCCATATCAAAATGACAAGGCAAGCAGACAACGAGCATCTCAGCAATCTTCTTATTTACCATGGGAATATGGTGCTTTTTTCTCTCTTTCCTATTTTCACAATCTTTTTTTCTCTTTTTCTCTTTTTCTCAATATAGGACTCTTTTTTATAAGAAGAATGCTTCATAGACAGCTCATTATGGTTATGCTGCAGGTTTCCACCATGTCAACATGGATTAGACCAGCGGCCCAGGCGTTTCTCTAACACATATACATAACTCCATGGACTTACAAGCCCCCCTTTCATTTCACACTGACGACATCCATAGACAAAAGAGCATGATATCAACTAGGTAGAAAGTACAAGTGCAATGTTGAAAGCGTTCCCCATGACAACATGGTTCTGCTAATCCCCAACATATAAGTGCAATCATATACAACATAGATGACACAATGGTTCAAGTTTATTAAGGGCAAGAAAAATAAAGTGTGCCATCAAGTTCGTGAGAGCTTTAATCACTAGTTTTCTCATAACAAGTTTAATTCAGAAGGTAGATAAAAACATGAATATACGTGGAATAGAAAATGCTAATAGGTAGGTATGGTGGACTATTTGGAATAACTTGGTTTTATTTGGAGTTGGATGCATGAGTGGAACTCATACTTGGTTGTGGAGGCTAGCAAAAGACTGAGAGCGACAGACTAAGAGAGCAATAATGGCCATAATCATGCAGAGCGACAAAACATCATTGATCAAAGCATAAAGTGATACTACAAGTTGAAAACTAAAGGACCATCAAGGCTATGGTGACTTGGGATAGTCATAACATGGTCTGAGCATGTGCCAAGTCAACCCAAATAAAGCATCAAAGGAGAATACCACAATACTATGCTTTAATATGCTAAAACATCGCATGATTCTTCCAAGGCACATGAAGCAATCTCAATTGTTTATAAAAAGTCATGCTACAGCAAAGAATACTAAGCATAAAGCCAAAACAATATCAAGCATGCCATGACAAAGCATAGGCCACAGTCAAAAACAAGCTCTCTTTACCACTTAAGCATGAACTTCCCTACTCTTTTCCAAACCAAACCAAACTATTTGAAAACCAATGTATGAAAGAGGGGTCCAACCAATTTATTCAGAAATCTAAGCAAACAAAGCAAATGAAAAACCAAAACGAAAACGAAAAAGAAGACGCTCCAAGAACAACACAACTGTGCATGAAACAATAAAAATGAAGCGTTTGGAAGAAACCTGGGATTTTTATTGATGAAGAGGGGGATGCCTTGGGCATCCCCAAGCTTTGACGCTTGTACTTCTTGGATGTTTCTTGGGGTGACAAGCGTGGCATCCCCAAGCTTGAGCTTTAGTCCATTCTTCATCTCATTACTCATTCCTTCCATACACCTGAAATTTTTCCTTCGTACAAAACTTCACACAATCTTTATTAGCAACATTCGTGCACTCAAGATAAATAGGTCTTTAGGTTCATTTATAACACCAATAAAACTTCCATTAAAACACGAACTACTGTATCACTTCCCTCAAAAATATCAATTCCCCAAAAGAACTCAAAAAGGAACCAACAAGAAGCAAATGCAGAAAATGGCAGAAATAAGGCAAAACAGACCGGCAGGTAAAGACGAATTTTTTCGAAGACCTTCTGTTGCTCAAATCAACAAGTGTTGAACTAACGAAAGTTAGATAAAAACCTGGGGCAGAAGCACAAAAATTGACGCCTCAAAAGAACATACAGGGATTTTACACGAATTTTTACGGTGAAACACAGAAATCTGTTTCGGGACAGCAACTTTCCCAATCATTACTTCTCTCTCATTAGAGGTTACTCTTGGCACAAAAAGCAAATAAAAAGGATAAAGAGCGGTTATTACTGAAGTAATAACTTCCAAGACTCATCTAAAACTTTTGGGTTATCTCCCAATAAGTACTTTTCTTTAGCGCCTTTAAGTTAGGCTTGATAGTTTGAGAAGATGCTCACATAAGAAACATGAATTGAAGTAAAAGAGAGCATCAAGAAGCAAATTCAAAACACATTTAAGTCTAACCCACTTCCTATGCATAGGAGTCTTGTAAAGAAACAAGTCATGAAAGCACAAAGCAACAAATATAGGAAAGCAAAACAAGTGCAACTTCAAAATTTTCAACATAAAGAGTGGAAACTTAATATTGTTGAGACACATAAAACCATGTTTACCTCTCTCATAATAACTTTCAGTAGCATCATGAATAAAATTAACAATATAACAATCACATGAAACATTCTTATCATGAGCCACATGCATAAGAGAATTAATACTCCCCACATAAACATAGTCATTCTTATTAATTGTAGTGGGAGCAAATTCAACAAAATAGCTATCATTATTATTTTCATCACCATAATCATCAAATATAGGAGGCATATTGTAATCATAACTAATTTCCTCCTCAATAGTAGGTGGACTAAAAATATCATATTCATCATTACAATCATCATATATTGGAGGTATAGTATCATCATAAGCAATAGAATAGTTATCTTCCAAAGTGTGTTCATTTGTAAACATATCATCATTGGAAGGATCATGGATAGCACTAATAGTATAGCAATTATTAATATCATCATTTTCAGAATTGGTACCGAAGATATTTTCAATATCAAAGGTAGTGTGCTTTTCCCAATCATGATCACTACTATAGGTAATAGGCATAGGAACATCATCGAGTTCAGACTCATCAAAAACTATAATAGGAGCAACATTCTTAGGGGAAAATACCGCTTCCTCTCTCCTTTTACTCCTCCTTTTCTTTTTCTTCTCCTCTTTAGGAAGGAGAGGCTTGAAAGGAAGCTTCTCCATATACCCCGGTTCATTGTTAGAGACTTTGAAGGATTCCTCCTTTTCATTAATAAGACCAAAACACATATTAGTCATGTCATATTTTGGTAAGATCTCATCTTTTATAATATTTTGTATGTAAGTATTTGTGTGGCAATTATCAACACAATAAAGATGACAACCATGCATGACACTATTCATATCAAAAGCACCCATATCTACCAAAGATGTTTTTCTTGATAACTCTTCACACCCCAAAAATAATGTAAGTTCATCATGATGGTTAGGAGTGATCATGTCATCACAATACAAACTTGCAGTACTCATTGGATTAGAAGAGCTATTATTATGGCCTGAGCATTGAAAACTGAAATGACCCACTTCAAAGCAAAGTTCACAAATAAAAGGATAGAGGGCACAAACTTTTTTACCAAGACCATTTAGAGCCCTATACCACGTTCTAGTTTTTTCATTCCTGTGGGTGATATAATATTCTTCTTCAATTTGATTATTCTCATAAGGTCTATGTATTTCACAAAAATTAACATGCTTATAAGAAATAGTACTTTTAGAGGTTTGACCATGTTTGTTTCTATCATTAATAACGATTTCATTTTCCATACAAGTGTCTTTAAAAGGCTCATGATACATGTCCCATTTTTCTTTAGGAGCATTAATATGAGAAGCAAAGGATCTAAAACAATCAATAAGAATTTGAGGATCAAGACCATATTTAGCACTAAGCTCTTGAAAATCAGCAGTTTCAGCGAAAGACTTAATGCAATCAACTCATAGTTTATACCTGGTTCTTTACCTTTATTGTTATCCCAATCTTCGGTGTTGCTTTGAATTGTTTCAAGAAGATCCCACTTAGCTTTGACCTCCTTACTTGTGAAGGATGCCTCTAAACAAGTATCTAGATAGTCCTTGTAATGTCCTGAAATCCTTGCATAGAAATTATTAATAACAATATTACCGGGGAGCTCATGAATGGGATATTTGAGCATTAGTGACTTCAGTCTCCCCCATGCTTGGGCAATACTTTCTCCATCATGAGGATGAAAATTATAAATATAACTCCTATCTTTATGAATTTCATGAGGAGGATAAAATTTAGAGTAAAAGAGAGATTCATGTTCCTTCCACTCCAAATGATGAGGATCATCTAGTAGCTCATACCACTCCCTTGCTTTGCCCTTAAGTGAAATAGGGAATAGCTTCCTCTTAACTTGGTTCGTTGAAATACCTGCACACTTGAACAACTCGCATAATTCATGTATAAAGAGTAAATGATCACAAGGATGGACAATTCCATCTCCAAAATAGCAGTTATTCATAACACATTCAACAATTTTTATAGGTATTTTAAAAGGGATGCTTTCAGTATGTGGATTTAACATATCACAAGTATCACTAGAATTACCACATATGGGAGATAAAGTATCATCAAAGCAAATTTTCTTCTTCAAAGCTGGGGAACTAAAAAGAACATTTTCATAAAAACTAACTTCCCCAAGCTTAGACGTTTCCATAGCATTAGTAACAAAGGTGTTCAAAAGATTCATACTAATAACATTGCTATTAGTATGCAAAGAAAGTTACATGGGTTTTTTAATTTTCTTTTCAAACAAATCAAGTTCTATCTTAGGGAAAATACTAAAAATCTCTCTAATTTTTTGGTTGTTTTCCATTAAGCCTAACGAGTGAAAACAAGAAACAAAAAGACAAAATTACATAATCTAAAGGAAATAACTTCGAGCACTCACACCGGAGGATGTGAGTACCTTTTACCTTACCTCCCCGGCAATGGCACCAGAGAATAGCTTAATGTCTACGCACTTCTTTTCTTGTAGACAGTTGTTGGGCCTCCAAGTGCAGAGGTTTGTAGAACAACAGCAAGTTTTCCCTTAAGTGGATCACCCAAGGTGGCGATGGAGATGGAGATGGAGATGGAGATGGTGGTGGAGATCGATGGAGATGGCTCCGGGGCACTTCCTTGTCCCGGCAGGGTGTCGGAATAGAGACTTTCTGTCCCTCAAATCTCCCCTTCGGTGGCGGCGGTGCTGCAGAACTTTTCGTGGATTTCTGATTGACAATCTAGGATTTTTGCCTCGGGGGAGATATATAGGCGAAAGAGGCAAGGTCGATGGCCAGCCAGGGGGCCCACACCATGCCCTGGCGCGGCCAAGGGGGACCCGTGCCTAGGGGTGGTGTGGCCACCCTGTGGCCCCTCTCCGTCTCGTATTCTGGCTCCATGAGTCTCCGGGAAAAATAGGCATATTTGCTTTTGTCCCGTCCAATTCCGAGAATATTCATTTTTTGACTTTCTGGGACCAAAAACAGCAGAAAACAGGTAACTGGCACTGTGGCATCTTGTTAATAGGTTAGTCCAAGAAATCATATGAAAAGTACTCCAAAGTTGGAACAAAACACAAGAAAGTAGATAAAACCAAGCATGGCACATCAAAAATCTTAGATACATTTGCAATGTATCATGGCTGGCGGGTGTCTGTCTCTCATACTATAGTCAATATCTGATTTACAACGAGTTGCTAATAATTTGGTTATCATCATCGTTGTGGTTCCATGTTCGTAGGTAAGAAAGGTTCTACCTTCGAAAGCCCTAAGCCACATAAAACATGCAATTGATAAATTAGAGGCACTCGTGCAGGTCAAGTGGAGACAGAAGGACCAGCCGGACGTGCACATACGCCATGGTTTTGGACCCCATCATCATCTCCAATAAGCACTCGTGCAGGTTCTCCCGCGTCTTGGTGGATGGAGGAAGCAACTTCAACCTCCTGTACCGCAGCTTCCTAGACTGGCTCGACATCAATCTCATCTAGAACCATCCAGCAGTTCCTTCCATGAAGTTGTTCTTGGTCCATTACATTCGCCCATAGGTAGGATTCGTCTGGATGTCATCTTCGGCACGGATTTCTGCCGCGAGCCTATCTAGTTCTAGGTAGTCAATATCTGCAATGCTTACCATGTCATCCTAGGACGCCCCGCGCTCACCAAGTTCATGGCAGTGCCGCACTACGTGTACCTCAAGATGAAACTCCCCAGGCCAAAGGGGGTAATCCCCGTTGCAGGTGACTACAGGTGGTCGGTGGAATGCGCCACTGACAGCTCCAAGATCGCCGAGGCCATGATCATTGCGCAGGAGAAGCGGGTCATCATGCTGAACATGGCGGCCCTGCAGGTGGACGTGCCGGCTGGCGAGCCAAAGCCGGCCAGGGAGGCACAGTTCAAGCTATCAAAGGGCACCAAGAAGATCCTGCTCAATGAGGCCGAGCCAGACAAGTTCGTCCTGGTCGGAGATGGCCTTGTCAGCAAATAGGAAAGCACGCTCGTCAACTTCCTCCATGAGAATCGGGATATCTTCGCATGGTCCCCAAAGGACATGCCTGGTGTTCAGAGGGAGCTGGCCGAGCACTCTTTACATGTCAGACCAGATGCAAAGACATTAAAGCAATCACTACACCGCTTTGTGGAAGAGAAGAGAAGAACCATTGGTGAAGAAATCACCTGGCTGCTCGCAGCCAGATTCATCATGGAGGTTTTCCACCCAGAATGGCTGGCAAACCTGGTGCTAGTGCTGAAAAAGAACAAGACCTGGCACATGTGTGTTGATTATACCAGCCTCAACAAGGCATGCCCCAAAGATCCATTTTCCCTGCCAAGGATAGACCAAGTGATGGACTCCATGGCGGGCTTCGAATTGTTGTCGTTTCTAGATGCATATTCCGGCTACCACCAGATCTGGTTAAACCCCGATGATCAAATAAAAACAACATTCATCATCCCATATGGGGCTTACTGCTACACCACCATGCCATTTTGGACTATAAAATGCAAGCGCCAGATACCAGCGTTGCATGAAGAAGTGCCTACAATTGCAGATCGGCAGAAACGTGCATGCCTACATCGATGATGTGGTGGTCAAGAAAAAGGAGAAGCAGGTGCTCCTCTAAGATCTGAAGGAGACATTTGCCAACCTTCACCGGTTCCAGATGAAGCTAAACCTGGAGAAGTGCGTTTTCGGCGCCCCAACCGGCTAGCTCCTCGGTTTCCTCATCTCAGAACATGGAATCGAGGCCAACCCGAAGAAGATTGGTGCAATCGAGCGCATGTAACCACTACAAAATCTACGCGACATGCAGAAGTTCACAGGGTGCCTAGCCTCCCTCAGTCGGTTCATCAGACGGCTGGGTGAGAAAGCACTCCCCCTGTACCAACTCATGAAGAAAACGGACAAGTTCGTCTAGACGGCGAAGGTGGACGAGGCTTTCCGCAACCTCAAGTGCATGTTATCCTCTCCGCCAATACTAGCGCCCCTGCTGCAAAGGAGCCAATGCTGATGTACATTGCAGCTACCAACCGGGTTGTCAGCGTTGTGCTGGTGGTTGAAAGGACAGAAGAAGGAAAGGCTCAGCCGGTTCAGCGCCCGGTGTACTACCTGAGTGAGGTACTCTCGCTGTCAAAGCAGAACTACCCTCACTATCAGAAGCTGGTGTATGGCATGTACATGGCCGCCAAGAAATTGAAGCACTACTTCCAAGAGCACTCCATCCGGGTAGTGGCATTAGCCCCTGTCGGAGATCATCGGCAACAAGGATGCGATAGGCCAGGTAGCGAAATGGGCAATAGAGCTCGTTGTGCACTGCATCCGGTACGAGCGAAGAACGGCGATTAAGTCTCAGGCCCTGGCGTACTTCCTCATCGATTGGGCAGAGACACAATACCTGCCTCCATGCCCCGACTCCACGCAGTGGAAGCTACACTTCGACGGCTCCAAGATGTATGGGGGACTCGGAGCCGGGGTCGTCATCACCTCTCCAAAGGGGGACCGACTAGAGTACGTGATACAGATCCACTTCCACGCAACCAACAACGCCGCCGAGTATGAAGCGCTCGTCCATGGCCTCAAGATGGCAAAAGAGATCGGCATCAAGTGCATCCTCTACTTCGGCGAATCATACTTGGTGGTGCAGCAAGTATGAGGAGATTCGGACGCCAAGGATGCAAAAATGGCGCTATACCACTTCTTCGTACAGCAGCTATGCGCCTGCTTCGAAGGATGCGAGTTTCATCACGTGCCTCTAGTAAACAATGAAGCCGCGGACGCACTCGCCCGCGTCGGGTCAATAAGAGCAGCGATTCTGTCTGGGGTTACCCTCGAACACTTGCACAAGCCCTCCATCACGCCATCTCAGGAGTCCGACTCCATCATGCTAGATGCAGACCCGGGGACTGTCGGCTCCAAGCAACCCGAAGATGCGGCCAAGGTCGCGGGGACTACCGCACCGCACCCAGGGACTGCCACGCTGCACCCGGGGACTGCCGCCTCCATCCCGAGGACTTCCGGGCCAAAAGACGGGACACTCCCAGCCAGCTCCAGCAGCTCGGGGACTGCCGGCTCCGGCCTCCCCCACCCAGCAGGCCACCTGACGATCCCAAGCCGACCGGGAGCGAGGAAGTCAAGCTGATCATGCAGACCGTCTACGCCATCCGGGATACACCTCCATGGGGACAATCCGTTCGTGAACTTCCTAGTTAAGGGGAGCTGCCTGATGAAGGGGTTGAGGCAAGGCAGGTGAAGCGCAGGGATAGCGCATACACCGTCATCAACAATGAGTTCTGCAAGCGCAGCGTGGGAGGAATATACCAATGCTGTGTAAGCCAAGAAGAAGGAATCCGGCTACTGGTGGACATCCACCAAGGCGAATGCGGTCACCATGCATCATCTCGAGCCATAGTGGCAAAGGCCTTCCGCCACGAGTTTTACTGGCCCACAATGTTGGAGGACGCCAAGCAGCTGGTGAAGGCGTGCAATGGGTGCTAGCAATTCGCCCAGCAGAAACACACTCCATCATCAATGCTCAAGACAATCCCTATCACCTGGCCATTTGTCGTCTGGGGCTAGGACATAGTAGGCCCCTTCAAAATAGCGCGATCCGGCATGACACACTTGCTGGTGGCCGTGAACAAGTTCACCAAGGGGATCGAGGCAAAGCCAATCAAGAAACTGGACGGACTGACAATGGTCAAGTTCTTTACCGACATCATCACACGTTTCGGCTATCCCAACAACATCATCACTGACAACGACATGAACTTTTCCAAAGGGGCCTTCCCACATTTTTGTGGTGACAAAGGCAACCACCTGTACTTGGCCTCTATCGCGCACCCCCAATCCAATGGGTAGTGCGAGCGAGCAAATGGTCTGGTCCTCGCCGGAATCAAGCCAAGGCTGATCGAGCCGCTCATGAGGACTCTCAGATGCTAGATAAAGGAGTTGTCGAATGTGCTGTGGAGACTGTGAACAATGCCAAATCGCTCCACCGACTACACGCCATTCTTCCTTGTCTACGGAGCAGAGGCAGTCCTGCCAACCGACATCGAGTTCGACGCACCGCGCAAACTATTGTATACTGAGAAGTAGACCAAGGAAGCATGAGAAGACAGTGTGAATCTCCTTGAAGATGCATAAGAGTTGGCCATGTCCAGGTCCGTATCTACTAGCAGAACCTGCACCGCTACCACGCTAGCCAGATTCACAACGTCTCGTTCCGAGAGGGCAACCTAGTCTTGCAGCTGGTACAAGACACCAAGGGGATGCACAAGCTAGTTCCACCTTGGGAAGGGCCATTCATCATCAGTCGAGCATTGCAGAACTACTCCTACTACCTGATTGATGCTCATGAGCTGACGAAGAACAAGAAGGACCACTCCGGCAAAGAAACTGAACGCCCATGGAATGCAAACCCGCTTCGCCCATTCTACACCTGAGTAAAGGGCAAATGTATATTACCTTTATGTAATGAACAAGCTGAAGAGCCTCAACATAGTCTCGGGGATTCCGTAATACTTTGACATTCTCTGCTGCATAACTCGAAGTTTTCTGGCTACATTATTTTTTTAACCCCGGACCCGGTAGTCTCTCTCGAGGACTCGCCAGATGGCCTAGACGGCCGCGCATTCTAGAAGACGGAGTACTGTACGCGGCTCCAAGAGATTCCTCTTTGATTTCGGCTTTAGACTGCAAGACGGCTGACAGACACGGCAAGAGCAGAAAACTCAAAGACCCATACAGGAAAAGTCCAAAGGAAAACAAAACGTCTTGATGTTTCGGTTGCGCTTGCTCGCTCGAAGCTGATAGCCAAAATCCGAAGTAGTGCGTAGTATGCTAACTAAGCAAACCCTTGCTTCCGGCTAACAGCTGACAAGGGCACGACTTCAATGGCCAATGCTCGCCAAGAAAAGGACTAAGCTATTAGTTTCGCGTGAAACATCAAAGTTTTCAGCCAAACGAACAACTACAAACTATATTTACCCTATGCATGTCTAACACACAAACCACTTCTTGTGTTTTCATCTCTGCATGAGCCAAAGTACCAGAGCCAGAGACGAGCCACCAGACAGCAAAGGAATAGACAAGGAGCTTCGACCTGGTTGTATTCTCTAGTTGGCCCGAACCTCAGGGACTGATACGTTGCAAACGTATCTATAATTTTTGATGTTCCATGCTTGGTTTATATCTACTTTATTATGTTTTTCCACACTTTGGAGTATTTTTATACACTTTCTTGGACTAACCTATTAACAAGATGCCATAGTGCCAGTTTCCTGTTTTCTGTTGTTTTTGGTTCCAGAAAGTCAGAAAATGAATATTCTCGGAATTGGACAGGACAAAGCCAAATCAATATCTCACCGAGGTCGCGTCCGACAACCACCAACTTCTCCGGACAGAGGTCGCGTCCAGCATCCGCCTCGGGGACGCAGGCCAGGGCCTGGTCCGTCTCCCCAAGGTACTAAGCTGCACCCGGGAAAGAGACGGATGTCAAAAACCGGTTGCAGAACAAGACGAGAAAGCTCACTGAAGGAAGAACCACTTACTCATGATGATTTCAGCAATCTGGCATAGCTCCGCCATCACCGCCTTCTCCTTGGCTTGGGTTGTCTTTAGCGTCTCCTCTTGCTGGGCATAAAGTTTCTCAAGATTCTTTAGCACCTCAGTCCGGGTGTCGGCGACCTTCGTGGCATGGTTGGCCTTGACCTCCATCTGCTTATGATGCTCCATCAACTGGCTAATCTGGGCCTAGCGAGTTTGGTTGGACTCCTCTAGCCGGGCCACTTCCACCTTTAGCCTTTCAACCTCTTGCTCCCTGTCCGCTAGCAAAGCTGCAGGAGGGTACCCAATGGTCAACAAGAAACGCGAAAATTTGCACAACTAGGAGGACATGGCAGAGCAAGCAATCTTACGCCCTAGGTCCTAAGAGGTCTTGGCGGCTTCAGCAAAAGCTTTCTGCAAGAAAGACACAATGAAAAAGAGAATAAGGAAAACAACAGCAAGGAAGGGCAGCGAAAATGACAGAGAAGATATCTACCTCAAGGGACACCCCCAGCCCCTTGTCCTTGCCAAGTGCCTGCTTCATCACCTCCACCAGGTGACGGGCCTGGCCAAGGGCAACAGACACCGCTCCCAGAGCTGTGCCAAGATGGAATCTGGCTGTGATGCAAGCGGAGATCCCTGCCAGACGATATGCTAGATGTCATCATCCTCGCCGGAGGCCGCGTGCGACGCCTCCGGAGCCGCAGCGCCTGAGCCGGGGGCCACCTCCCGTGCGCCGTCTTCGACCGCCAGCTGCATGGGATCTTCCCTTGCTGCCTCCACGAGATCCTTCGCCTAGTAGGCGGCAGAACCCATTTGAACCAGGCTTGGGGCCGAGAATAGATCAGAGAGCCTAGAGGTGGTAGAGGCCCGATGCAAGGTCATGGGCGTGGTCGATACCATTGTCTGCGCCACATCCGCATCATCCTCGGTCGGCTTGGCACCAACTACTGCAGTCTTAGCCGGCTTGGCAGCAGAGGCTGCAGCCTTAGCTGGCTTGGCAGTAGAGACTACAGCAGATGCAGTGGCCCCCTCAGCTCCAGAAAGGTGAGGGTCAAACATGGTGGTGATGGTCGCGGAGCCAGCCAAGGACATCGCCTTACTACATGAGAGACGAGAAGAACATGATGAGTAAAGCGCAAGCCAACAGCCATGCAAAGAAAAGGGAGAAACGACACGTACCCAGTGACGCTTGGCGCGGCGGCCGCGGCCCTCGACCGGTGAGCCCTCTTCAAGCCCCCCCGGCTAGGGCAGTGCTGGTCGAGGCAACCCATTTACCCCTGGCCCGAGAGGCGGCATGATCAGCCGGGTCTGCATCCACACCGTGTGGGGCTGCTCCAGGGCACAGACAAAACATCAGGCATAAGTCCAAAGGAGAGTAAAACTAACAAAGGCTAAGGGAGCATCCTCACCGGCTGGGAACTCGGAGCCCTCGTCGGCCTGGGTGGGGAAACGCTCCGGCTCCTGTGAAGGGAACTTCGCCGGCTTGAAGTTAGCCGAGAAAGAGGGAAGCTCATTGTCCCCCATGCTATCCTCCGCTAGCTGTGTCGTAAAAAGCTACCCAACAAGGGGGAAATAAGAGGCAGGAGGAGATCCCTGGGGACACGTTCACCCGGAAGAAAAGAAGAAAGGAGGCTAACCTTCGGCGGTGGCCGGTTGCGCTGGTAGGGCCGGTAGGAAAAGGTCCAGTCCTCCGCCAGCGTCTCCTTCGAGATGGTGGCGAGCCACTCTTGAAGGGCCCCGTACGGTACCTACAGCCGGGACACCCACGTAGGATCTAGGGCGCCGGACAGGTGACACATCGTGTGCGACCACTAATGCAGCAGAAGCATGTGGCTCGTCATCTAGGATAGGAGGATGTCCCGGGCGGTAAGTCGGTTCTTTTCCACCAGCACACTAACGCGAGCGGCAATCTGCTCCATGTCGGCCTGGGTGCCCAGATTCTGGATGCTCCATGCCTTCCGGGTGGAGGGGATGTTGGCGAACGCCGGCACCTTGATGCAGTCCACCTCGGTGTGGTTGCGCACGTAGAAGTACGAGCTCTGCCACAACTTGACGGTGTCAGGCATCTCCAACCACGGAATCACCAATGATGGCCGCAGGTAGATGGTGCAACAACCAGTCTCCGTCAGGGGGCCGCCCCTCCCCACCACCTACACCTTGAAGTTGAAAAACTTTAAGAAGTTTGTCATGTTTGGGCAAACCCCCAAGAAGGCTTCGCAGCATGCTGCATGGTGCATTAGTTGCACGATGGTGTTGGCCCCCAAGTGGTGGAGTTGGAGGTCGAAGGACACGAGAAGATCGAGGAAGAACCTGCTCAGCTGCAGACCAAGTCCACAAGAAAAGTGGGCGAGGAAGACGACAGCTTCCCTGGGCTAGGGGTTAGGCACCTGCTCCCCCTCCAGCGCGAGGCGATGCCTCACCAGATGCTCCGACAGGATGAATTTTCCCTGCCGGTGCTTCTAGACAAGCTCATCGGTGATGTATGATCCACACCAGTCCCAGCCTGATCTGGCAGCATCTTGGCGGGCGTAGTGGTCGCGCTGGAGAACCGAGGTCCCCTCGTCGCAGAAGGCAGGTGGTGGCGTCGGCGACCAAAAAATGGTAGCAAAAGGAAGCAGCAAGGAGGTAGAGCGCAAAGGGCAGAAGCAATGGGCACAGGGAGAAGATGAAGTAGGGAAAGAACCCTCTCTTCCAACCCTATTTATTGAAGCAAGGAAACCGCGCCCCCGTGCTCCCCTCCGCCACGTGGCAAAGAACCGATCCACTCCCACCATGACGATTCAGTTCTGGATCGCGTGCGCTAGAGCAACTCCCACAGAAGATCCTGCAGGCATTACTGCGAAGGCTAAGCACACGCACGATCCCCAAGAAACGGCTATGATGAAGGCGTGTGCATAGTTACCACCACGGCAGGCCAAGAGGTCAATCTAACGCGACGTGCGCTAGAGGGAGCAGGCATGGCCAACGCAAGCATTGACGTCATCAACAGTGCGATTCACCTCCCCGCTGGTTGTGGCACCTGGGAGATTTAATCGCTGCTCACACCATGTGGGTGGGCCATTGAACCCGCAGCCGAAAAACCTCCAGTCGGGAACAACAAGCATCTCAAGCCAGAAAATGACAAGCACTACAAGATAGGCACTACAAAACAGTTTGCAATACGGACTTCATCAACAATCATTTCAAAAGCAGCTAATGAGCATGCAAGAACTTCTCCGCAGAGCGAAGTCCCAACGCGCTCGGGGGCTAGTGTTAGAGGATGACCCCCGGGTAGGCCAAGCTAGGCTCAACTGGCCGGCTCCAGGGAGATCTAGCTAGATGGGTGCAAGACAAATAGCCATAGCCAGGTGGAACGGTCCACCCGGTCCGCCTCAAGATTCCTCACCTGGTCCGTCTAGCCGGGAGGCCAGGAGAGCCGGCTGGGTGGCCACCTCTACCAGGCCGCCTCGGATCTATTGGCCAAAGGTACGGGGGAGGGTGACGCTCCTCGCTGAGCGCACCCTTGACCAGACAGGCTGGCACACGCCCTGCCGGCACTACCAGATGAGGATGCCAAAGCGCCAAGGTTGGAGGCTGACGAGTAAAGCATCAGCTGATGGACAAAGCTCCGTCTAATGGATAAATCACCAACCTGATGTATAAAGCATCGGGTGACGCCCAAAGCGGTAGAGTTGAGATGCTGTGGTGCTGTCCCCACCTGTACTGGTGCGGACCACCATCTGGACCTGACAGCAGGCCCACTTTGTAAATCCAAAGCCCAAATAGTAAACCCTAGAGCCCGCATTGTAACCTACCCTTCCACTAGTATATAAGGAGGGGTAGTGCCGGCGTTCTAGGTAAGGCATTACAAGTTAGAAGTTAGCCAGAATCGATAAGTTGAGTAGTTCATCTTCCTCTAGCTCTCGATAACAGCTAGGGAAATAGCTCAAGGAGCACTTGTATTGAGCATCAGCTCCCCAGATAGTAGATCATTGCAGGAGTAGGAGTATTACCTCGAGAAGAGGGCTCCGAACCTGGGTACATCGCTGTGTTTGCAGTATCTGTGCCCAACCCGTTGCGAGTAGCCACGAATAGCATCTTGATTGTCCCCTCTCATGCCATCCCCGATGGCACTGCCGTGTTCCACAACACAACAAATTCATTTTTAGATTCACAATATGCTATTTCATCAGAGATACACTCATAGTTTTGCAAGGTGTCACCCCTAGCTAAGAACCTTCATGCCCGCCGTTTTGACTGTAATTTGAAACAGGCATAAAAAATTCAAAAATTATCAAAACAATGTAAAACCTTCATGTCGCATCGTCACTACAAGAAATGTGTTGACTAGTGACATTTTCTTAACGACCCCGAGCTTTCTAGTCATAGATCTATGACCATTTTGAACCAATTGGTCGTAAGACTGTTGGGAGGTCATAGCCTACTTACACTAGTTGGTCATAACATAGACATTACTAGTGTGTGACCTTAATTTTGGGAGACTACGTCCAATTTAAATGGGCGTGTGTTCTATTCATGATTACTTCAGAAAGACCAATCGCCACCTCAGCCTGTTGATCTAAGTGTCGCATCCATGTGTCAAGTTTCCCTGATGTGTCTGCATATATGTCAATTTATGCTTACATGTCATGTCCATATGGCATTGACATGTTGACTACCAATTATACTCCTATCCAATGACATGTGGGAGACTGCTTGCCATGTTGTCTTTGACCTGTTGACCATGAGGGGAAACTTTGACATGTGGGGCATACAGAACCCTGTGCTTCTTTTCAATGACATGTGGGACCCACCGTCCAAAACTGACATGAGGAACCCGTCGCTAACAAACAATTACTCAAAAAAGAGCACCCTGAGCCGCTCAAATACACGACCTAGCGATGAACATTATCTCCCACACGAGCTACCACTGGTGGAAAACGGGCCTCCAGTCCCGGCCCGTAAGGGGCTTTAGTCCCGGTCCTGGTAACCGGGACTGGAGGGGCGGGACTAAAGGTCCACCCATTAGTCCTGGCCCTCTTACCAGCCAGGACAAATGGGCATCCACGTGGTTGTCTCTGCGGGCGCTGGGTGCCCCCCATTAGTCCCGGTTCGTAATGACAAATGGTTCTCTGCCGCGGCAGAATTTTAGGCACTTTCTCTGCCGTGGCAGAGAATTCAATTTGTATTCTTTTTTCATTTCAAAATAGTTTTCTACGCTACCACATACCGTACATGTTCGTGCATACATAAAATAACTTCTCTTAAGATCGAGCATACAAATATATACATGATAGTTACACATGGAGATCACAATTATCGGGACTAGAGCCCGTCTATTCAATTACACGAACGGGGATCATCGGCGCCTATTCACACTAAATTCTCCGGCATCATCTATCATCTCGTTCATCAAGAATCCTGCCAGTTCTTCAACAATTGCTACTACATGTTGCTATGGTAGGAGCCGATCCCGCATTTTCTCAAACTATATAAGAAAAGGAGATCAATATGAATATCAATCATGATAACAAAAAGTGATGGTATAAAAATAATGTTATGAATGTATTGCTTACATCGACTCTATAATCATTCAGCTCACTGGTAAATGTGCGAATGAACTCGCAAACGTAGAATCCACATAGATTCGTCTTTGGTGTTGCCTTGCGCACTTTACGAGAATAGAATTCAATCAAAATAATAATCCAGCATCATAATTGTATTGAAACTAGCAGTAAAGAGATGCGCGTACTACTTACCGAGACCGGCTTAAACGTCAGCTTCTCAGTAAAGTCACCCGTAACCGCACTCTTGAACTGGTTCTAAACCCTACCCGGTAAAGAAAATGAATGAGTTATTTATTACGTGATATCTTAGGAAATCAACGAAAGAGACCGCTGTAGCGCGAAAATTACCTCTGGAGCATGTCCTGCATGTCACTAAACTGTTCCAGGGGTCTCTTTAATGGGTCCACGACTTCAAATCTTCCCTTATCAAGTTGAATGTCCATGAGAATCCAGTGGAAACTGTACACGTTTATATATACATTAGTAACTCATCAATTACACTTAACATCGAGTAAGCAAAAGAGAATGTGTACAATAGAGTAAGACACTCACGCGAAATTGTAAGGAAACAGTATGTGGTCACAAAATTTTTGCTCCGTTAGAAACCTTAGAAGGTTTTCCTGTGTGTCCTCGGGTTTATCCTTTAGCGTCCGACGATGTATTTTATCTGGGTCAATAAACCCAACACTGAAGATTGACCTTCTTTTACATTCCATGATCTTCATTCTACATAATAATAGAGTACAAATGGATATAATTAGGATAATTACATACAATGAACTGAACAACTGAAAAAAATGAACAGCTTATATATAGACAATGAATTCAACAACTTACAAACAATAGCAACTCATGAGACTTTTGTCGAGGGCGTCGAAAATGTATAACTGGAAGAGTTCTGGAAACTCAACATGGACCTCTTCTTCTCAGAAGTAGTAGTCTTGTGGGACTTTCGCCACGATCATTATTCTCTCCTCCTTTACGGCTTTCAAGTACCATTTATGTAAACTACGCATTTGTGTTGGCAGTTATTAGAACTGCTCAAAGCTGACCAGAGGCTTCCCTGGGACATATGTAGGGACTACCTGAGCCTTGGGTAACTTGTCGTCCTAGGAACCTAGCAATTCATCAACAGTCACATTCATAGAGGCCGCAAGCTTCGCAGCTTCTTCCATATTCTGTTGGGGAATGTCATGGGATACCACCTTGAGGGGTGGGATCGATTTTTTGGCCTGTTCCCTGAGCTAGGGGACGCCCTTTCTTTTCTCGGTTGCACTTTGACTTGATGATTTGCGCCCGCTTGCACTTCTACTTGATTTGCACTTCTTCACTTCCTTCTGAAGTGTGCGTCGATAGTCATCTGGCTTATGGTGCAAGTCATATTGTGATTTTGTGTTCAGAAAAGAAAGTGCATACGCTTTTTTCTTCTCGGTGTATACCGGGGCGGGCTCGGGTTTCTTCTTTTGAAGCTGCGCAACACATTCGGCCTTTACGATCATGTCGGTTTCCTCGTCAGTATGATCGTAAGGTCTGATAGGAAGATTCTTATGAGGTACTCTTGGGAGGGGCAACATTTGTCGTTTTGGGCTCCTGCGTCGTTTAGTACTAATCGGAGGCTGCGGCGGAGATCGAGATGGACTCGGGCTGTGGTGGTTGTAGTCATGGGGTGGGCTTCTTGGAGGTGATGGAGGTGAAGGTGACATGCGACCACTCGGACGCGGTGTTGGCTTTGGCATCCAGCCTGGAAGCTTGATGTTGTTCTTGTCCCATAGAATGATACCACCCAGTACTTCTCCGAGTGTCCTCTCACCTTCAGGTCTAGGGATGTCAAGCTCCATTGAGTCCCACCCTATTGCGATTTCATCCACACCAACTTTAGCATAGCCAGCTGGAATCTCACGGCCATGCCAGCGTGCGCCAGGTGGACAAGGTGAAGCACATCCGATCGCCACCTTGATGGATAAGTTCTTCACCTTCTAATGGAGCTCACAAGATGCCTTCTCCTTGATTCCATCCACGGGGTAGCCGGGACCGCCATCTACCATACGTGCATCGTCAGAAGGGACCTCCGATTCAGCCACGCTGCTTTTCTGCTGAGATGGGACGGCGGTAATATCGAGTACAGGATCTTGCAGGCACGCTGCTCCTCGAAGTTCGTCAATCTGTTGCTGATGCATTCGAAGTGTTCCTAGCAACTCGGTGAACCTGTCTCCCTCCTCCTCCTGCCGTCGCCTCTTTGCTCTCTCTCGGCTCCAATAAGTATCTCTGTCTTTGGGAAACCCCATCTCCCACGTATAACTAGGGCCAAGGCCTCGTACACGTCCTCCACGTTCGTCATTCCCGAGGACCTTTGTCAGCAAGTCTTTCTCTCTATCGGGACGGAACTTTGTTGTCCCCGCTTTAATCTCCTTCACCACTTTCTGCCATGTATACCGGGGTATCCTAATCCCGTCACTGCAAATAAGGTCCCCTGTACTTTTGTCATACTCACTCCCATGCCCAAGGAACCAATTCCTTGCCCTCAGATCCCATTCTTCGCGTATTGGTTCTGGAGTGATCCCTTTAGCAAGCAACTCATTCTCTTTAGCATCCCACTTTGGCATGGCAGCCGAGTAGGCCCCTGGCCCCAGGTGATGGTGATATTTGTTCATCGCGGCATTTTTCTTTTTTTTTCCGACATTTTCATAGCAGGTTGTGACTCCTTGTACTTCACAAATGCATCCCAGTTAGCCTGATGCTTCGTTAGATAGCATTCAAATTTAGGAGTCTTCTTCGTCTTCTGATACTTTTGCCATAATGATTTCTTCCAGTTCTTGAATAGTTCGGCCATCTTCGTAAGAGTCCACTGCTTGACTTTCTTCCTCAATGCAGCTGTGTCGGCATCACCCTCACATTTTGGTAGGGTGAAATGTGTCATGAGGTCATTCCAAAGACCCTCTTTGCACCTGTCGGCGACATACTCACCCTCTTTTGCCCCTTTGGTCTTATTCCACTCTCGAACGGTGATCGGGATGCGATCCCTAACCATAACTCTGCATTGTTGTTTAAATACAGTTTTAGCCTTTTCGGGTTCCACCGGTTCACCCTGTGGTGATACCCGCGTAATTGTATAACGTGTAGATGCGTCCAACTTTTTGGCCGGGCCTCGTTTGGAATATTTTTTGCTCGATGTGGAGGCCTAAGAGAAGAAACATTCGTCAATTTATATATATACAACTCAGTTAATGCATCTACTGATCACCAGACTTCATATATATACCTCGCCGTCGGCTTCTCCACCACCGGAGACGTCGGCTTCTCCTTGATCATTTCGGTCGACCTCCTCTCCCTCACCAGAGGGGTTTAGATAAATCAACGAAGATTCGGGTGGATCAACATGGGGGTGTCGTTGATCATATCCTCAAGAATTTCTTCCTGTGCTAGGTCTCCCTGGATTGGATACATAGTTTTCTACAAAATGCACACAATAACATTTTTCATTCAATGTTGCTGCATAAAATAATACTAAACAATAATATGAACAAGCAATTTGCTACAATAATACTAAACAATAGCAAAATTCTAGTGATGCCCTAACCCTAAACCTAACTCCGGGGGCCCGCGAGAACTACCACATTAACCCTAAGTCCGGGGGCCCGCGAGCACTACCACCCTAACCCTAAGTCCGGTGGCCCGCGAGCACCACCACCCTAACCCTAAGTCCGGCTGCCCACGAGCACTACCACCCTAACCCTAAGTCCGGTGGCCTGCGAGAACCACCACCCTAACCCTAAGTCCGGTTGCCCGCGAGCACTACCACCCTAACCCTAAGTCCGGCTGCCCGCGAGCACTACCACCCTAACCCTAATTCAGGTGGCCCGCGAGCACCACCACCCTAACCCTAAGTCAGCAAGCCAGCCAGCCAGGCGCCAGCCGGCCAGCGCACGCGGGGGGAGCGAAGGGGAGGGGGCGGCCCGGCCTGCTCGCCTACAGTGCCAGCGTCGCCAAGCCATCGCTTTGCCGGACGGGGGAAGCGAAGGGGAGGGGGCGCGGGGTACCTCTAGCGAGGGCGCGCACACGGCGGCTGGATTGGCGGTGGCGGTTGGGGGCGGCGGCGGTTGGGGTGGTGGCGGTCGGAGAATCGGGCAGCCTGCCGACGTTAGTTCGTCCTTCGCATGTGGGGTGGGGGTGCTCTGCGTGGGGAGAAGAAGGGGCGCGCGAGGAGAAGAAGGCGCGCCAAATGTATACTGGGGGACCTTTAGTCCCGGTGCGTTATACGTACCGGGACTAAAGGTCCTCCCTTTAGTCCCGGTGCGTGCCACCCACCGGGACTAAAGGGTTTTGGCCCAGCCCAACAGGCGCGCGCCAACGCCACACCTTTAGTCCCGGTGCGTAGCACGCACCGGGACTAAAGGTCCCTTTTTCAAAATTTTCACCCAGGGGCGCTCCTGTTTAAAAAAAATTCAATTAGCATATATTTTAAACATTTGAATTTTACAGTTTTTGCATACTTATGAATTTGAGAAAAATTTCAACATGAAAAGTTCTTGAATTTGAATAACTAATCCAAATCTATTTTCTGTTTTATAAAATAATTATTCTAACTAGTGAAACTAATAACCATTTTGCCATTTTCAATTTAAAAATGCATTAACTATTATATTTTGCATATTTTTGAATAAGTGATTCAAATCAATTTTCTGTTTTATAAAATAATTATTTTAACTAGTCAAACTATTAACCATTTGCCATTTTCATGTGATTCCGACGCTCAGGTGGTCTTCCTCCGGTGAAACCCTAGACTGGGGGCCCCGGATCGTCTACCTCGCCTTATTTTTTGCCGCCCGTTTTCTTCCTGCCCGTTCTCTTCCGGATCGTAGCCCCTTTAGGGTTTAGGGTTTTTGGTTTAGGGTTTAGGGTTTAGGGTTTTTGGTTTCGGGTTTAGGGTTTTTGGTTTAGGGTTTAGGGTTTTGGTTTAGGGTTTAGGGTTTAGGGGTTTTGGTTTAGGGTTTTTGGTTTAGGGTTTAGGGTTCCCTCCTCTGACTTAGGGTTTAGGGTTTAGGGTTTAGACTCATATCTGCCGCCTCTATCCCATGGCCTCCACTCTATCCCATGGCTTCTACCATACCTCTAACCACAGGGAGGCAGAGATGGAGTCTTTCACGGGCTAGCAGGAAAATATATTCCGTGGCGGAACTTCCGAAGATGCCATAGGGCATGTGCACCAAGGGCATCTTCGAGAAGTTCTGCCACGGGATATTTCCCAACCCTTTCCTCCATCCATGGGGATGAAACTCTCCATCCACGTTAGCTTGGTCGTTGCCGTAACACATCAAGACTCATATCTGCCGCCTCTCTCCACTCTATCCCATGGCTTCCACCATACCTCTAACCCCAGGGAGGCAGAGATGGAGTCTTTCACGGGCTAGCACGAAAATATTTTCCGAGGCGGAACTTCCGAAGATGCCATAGGGCGTGTACACCAAGGGCATCTTCGAGAAGTTCCGCCACGGGAGATTTCCCAACCCTTTCCTCCATCCATGGGGATGAAACTCTCCATCCATGTTGGCTTGCTGAGTTGTTTGCCATGGCGTATCGATGCTCCTTTTGTAGGCACGACGCCGCTTCTACTTTGTCTTCTTCCTCCAACAGGGCATCGTGCGCTACATGCTTTATCTCATCGAGCAGTGCGTCCACCCACGCGTCCTTATCCTACCGACAGCTTTAGTCCCGGTTTGAGCCCCCACCCGGTACTAAAGGTTACCCACGCGTCCTTATCCCACCGACAGTTTTGTTAGATGACACAAAAACCACCTTTAGTCCCGGTTGCACCCACCAGCCGGTACTAAAGGTTAGCCACCCCCAGATAAGGCCCTCCCACATAAGCCTCCCCCGGATAAGGCCCCCCATCTTTTGTCCCGGTTTGAGCCCCCACCCGGGATGAAAGTTTCCCGCGCCACTGCGTTCCCATGCTTTCCACCGGTTCCCACCTCTGTCTTCCCGCCATTTTTTCAGTATATATATGTACGCTTGGCCTCCATTTACATATCACATCTAGACTCATCATTCTCTTCCCATGGCTTCCATCGTATCTCTAACCACCCGGGAGGCAGAGGCGCTTTGCGCCTCGAACTACCCCTGCCCACCGGGCTACCGCGTCCCCACCGGCTGGATGCTGAGCGCCGGAGGCGTGCCGGTCCCTCCTGTCCCTCTAGGCATGGAGCGTCGGATGTCCATCATGAACCACTACTACCTCGAGCTCACGCCAGAGCAGCGGAGGAATCCCAACTGGCATCCCGACTATTTCCCAACTTGGGAAGCCTTCTTCATCAATCGACATGAGAGGGCGCTCACCAGGCACGAGGAGGACGGCCCACCTCCTTCGAACTTCAACGAGGCCGGCCGTCGGCTGTGGTGGCGCGGCCGGACTCTCCAGAGTGTCATGGCCTACAACACAACCGGCAATAACCCCCACCTGCGGTACCCTCACATCCAGCCCACACGTGCCCAACCTTCAAGGTTCGACTACGGCGACCCCGACGACGACAGCGACGATGGCGCCGGCGACTACAACGACTACAGTGGCGCGTATTATAGGGCTAGGCAGGAGCATGACTGAATCACTCCAACCATTAGGCATGTTTCTTAATTTTTAGTTGTGCTATGTATCTTAATGTTCAGTTGTGCTATGTATCCTTAGTGTTTGTGGGTTCCTTCTCTTGTGATGGTTCCTTCTCTTTGTGTGATCACCTACCGCGGCTCAGAACCCGGTCGTCAACGTCTAGTTTGATTGAGCAAGATGTATTACATGAAAGGGGACCTTTATTTATCAAATAAATGGTTTAATACATTACATAGATTTATGTCTCAAATAAAAGGTTTAATACATTATTACACATCACCAACATCTAGTGTTGTGGTTTTCTTCTGCACCGTAGCCATGGAGAATCTTCATCATTGAACAGGATGCTTGGGTCAGTTTTCACTTTGAAGGGCGGAATTTCATGAAACCTGAGCCACATCGTTGGCTAGGACGAATGGTTCATCCATGTACGCAAGATTGCTGAGATCCACAGTTGTCATGCCGTACTTTTCATCTACATGTACCCCGCCTCCTGTCAGCTTGACCCATTTGCACCGAAACAAAGGGACCTTAAAAGTAGGTCCATAGTCAAGTTCCATATCTCCTCTATGTACCCATAATATGTGTTAATCTTCCCATTGTCATCTGTTGCATCAAAGCGGACACCACTATTTTGGTTGGTGCTCTTTTTATCTTGGGCGATCGTGTACAATGTATTCCCATTTATCTCGTACCCTTGGAAAGTACATATAGTCGAAGATGGTAACCTAGACAACGAGTACAACTCATCTCCAACAGTGGTGTTATTCATGAGATGTGTCTGCAACCAATTGCCAAAATTCTTCTCGTGTTCCCCTTTAATCAAGGTTTCAGGCTTCCTCGGGTTTTCGGAGCGTAGAATATTCTTGTGTTTCTCAATATACGGAGCCACCATGGTGGAATTGTGTAGAACTGTGTAGTGTGCTTGAGTGAAAGAATGTCCGTCCCTACATACCATTGATTTCCTTCCTAGTGTGCCTTTTCCAGTCATCCTCCCCTCATATCGAGATTCAGGAACACCAATCGGCTTAAGGTCAGGAAGAAAGTCAACACAAAACTCAATGACCTCCTTTGTTCCATAGCCCTTGGAGATGCTTCCTTCTAGCCTAGCACGGTTATGAACATATTTCTTTAAGACTCCCATGAACCTCTCGAAGGGGAACATATTGTGTAGAAACACAGGACCGAGAATTCTAATCTCTTCGACTAGGTGAACTAGGAGGTGCATCATAATATTGAAGAAGGATGGCGGGAACAACAACTCGAAGCTGACCAGACATTGGACCACATCAATCTGTAACCCTGATAGACTTTCTCGATCGATTACCTTCTGAGAAATTGCATTGAGGAATGCACATACCTTCACAATGGCTAGTCGAACATTTTCTGGTAGAATTCCCCTCAATGCAACCGGAAGCAATTGCGTCATAAGCACATGGAAGTCATGAGACTTTAGGTTTTGAAATTTTTTCTCTTTCATACTTACTATTCCCTTTATATTTGACGAGAAGCCAGACGGGACCTTGATACTGAAAAGGAATTCAAAAAATATTTCCTTCTCTTCTTTGGTAAGAACATAGCTGGCAAGCCCTTGAAACTGCCCTGGATGCTTGCCGTCTCATCCTTTATGATGTTGCTGGTCCTCCCGTGCTGCCGGGGTATCTTTTGACTTCCCATACAAGCCCAGGAAGCCTAGAATATTCACGCAAAGATTCTTCGTCAGGTGCATCACGTCGATTGCAGAGCGGACCTCATACACTTTCCAATAGGGTAGCTCCCAAAATACAGATTTCTACTTCCACATGGGTGCGTGTCCGGTAATGGGGTCTTTTGGAACAGGTTGTCCTCCAGGACCCTTTCCAAAAGATTACATCCAAATCCTTGACCATACCAAATACATCAGCACCACTACGGGGGACAGGCTTCGTCCGGGTTTCTGCCTTGCCATTGAAATGCTTGCCTTTCTTCTTTAAGGGATGACTGTCCGGAAAAAAACGACGATTGTACGGGTACACATTCTTTCTACATTTATCCAGATATATACTTTCAGTCTCATCTAAACAGTGCGTGCATGCATTGTATGCTTTGTTCGTCTGTCCTGAAATGTTACTAAGAGCAGGCCAATCATTGATGGTTACGAACAGCAACGGTTGTAGGTCAAATTCTTGCTGTTTGTGCTCATCCCACACACGTACACCTGGTTTGGCCCACAACTATAGAAGTTCATCAACTAATGGCCTTAGGTACACATCAATGTCGTTGCCGGGTTGCTTCGGGCCTTGGATGAGCACTGGCATCATAATGAACTTCCGCTTCATGCACAACCAAGGAGGAAGGTTGTAGATACATAGAGTCACGGGCCAGGTGCTTTGACTGCAGTTCTGCTCCCCAAAAGGATTCATGCCATCGGTACTTAGACCAAACCATAAGTTCCTTGCGTCACCAGCAAAGTCCGGGAAGTCTCTCTCGATTTTTCTCCACTGCCGACCATCAGCAGGGTGCCTCAACATCCTGTCTTTCTTACGGTCTTCCATGTGCCATCGCAACAACTTGGCATGCTCTTTATTTCTAAACAAACGTTTCAACCGTGGTATTATAGGAGCATACCACATCACCTTGGCAGGAACCCTCTTCCTGGGTTGCTCGCCCTCAACATCACCAGGGTCATCTTTTCTGATCTTATACCGCAATGCAGTGCATACCGGACATTTATCCATATTCTCGTACTTCTCACCGCGGTAGAGGATGCAGTCATTACGGCATGCATGTATCTTCTGCATGTCTAATCCTAGAGGGCAGACAAGTTTCTTTGCTTCGTACGTACTAGAGGGCAATTGGTTATTTCTTGGAAGCAGCTTCTTCATTATTACCAGAAACTTTTCAAATCCCGAGTCAGTCATACCGGTCTCTGCCTTCCACTTCAACAATTCCAGTGTGCTATCCAGCTTCTTCTGGCCATCTTCACAAGTTGGATACAGCAATGTGTTGTGGTCCGGTAACATCTGCACGAACTGCAACCTCTCTTTTTCTGTGTCGCAGTCTCGCCTTGCATCACTAATGACCTGACCAAAATCATCAACGGGCTCATCTGGTTCCCGTTCTTCACCCCCTTCTTCTTCATTATCTTCAACTACGGTATCATCGTATTCAGGGAACATAGATTGGTAGTTGTCATCATCGTTCTCTTCTTCATCGCTGTCTTCCATCATAACCCCTCTTTCTCCGTGCTTGGTCCAAATATTATAGCCGGACATGAAACCGGACCGAAGCAGGTGGCTCTGAATGACTCTTGAGGACGTGTGAGCCTGCTCATTCCGACATTCAACACATGGACAACACATTAAACCATCCCGCCGCTTGTTCGCCTCGGCCACAAGGCGAAAAGAACGCACGCCTTCTCTGTAAGCGTCAGAGCGTCGGTCACCGTACATCCATGGATGGCTCATCTGCATCATACAACCATGCATATATATCAAACGCAATCACGGTGCTTAAATTAGTACCGCGCAATCAAAATGAGAAAATAGTTGCTAACCTTTTAGGACACTTCAAAACAAAGAGGAGAAACCTTAAGTGTCGCTCTGGCACCTCATATCATATTTTTTCTTGTGTGAACTCAAGTGGCATCGCTCTAACAGGCATTTCACCGAACACCTCTAGTGCATATGAAGAAAAAAAGTTAGCACAGAGTTATACCCACCTCTCACATAGGAAAAAAACAAGAGAGAGTGGAGGGCTGGGTGCATGTATATAGGGCCAGGCCATTAGTCCCGGTTTGAGATACAAACCGGGACTAAAGGTTCTGCCAGGAACACGCGCGCTGGCCCAGACCCATTTGTCCCGGTTTGTATCTCAAATCGGGGCTAATGGTTCCTTACGGACCGGGACAAAGTGCCTCGGCCTCCTCGGGCCGACTGGCTCGGACCATTAGTCCCGGCCCCAGCCACGGCCGGGACTAATGGCCCGAACCAAAGGCCTATTTTCTACTAGTGTACCACCGGGCCACCGAGATGATCTTGTAAAGCTAGGAGTACTGCTGCCTTTTAAGCAATAAGCGGCCTACAACTTGTGTGTGCTTGGGCTGCTCGCTAGGCTAGCCTTGGGCCGACAACAGTGTGCGAGCACCCATGCCTAGCAAGTTCGCCCGACCGGCCACCTCCAGGTTTTTTTCTTTATTCTTTTTTAATTTTTCTGTATCTTTTTGTTCATAATTCCAAATTGAGTCAAACAAAATTTAGAGAACTTGTAAAAATTCATAGAATACTTTAGGACATTATTGAACACATTTACTTTCCAGGAAAACTACAAGGACATATTTTCATATAAAACCTTAATAGGTATAAATAGAGATTTTGAATCGTGATTTTGACAACAGGGGTTTGAAATTGAATTTTTTTATCTAAGGGTTGATTCGTGCTAAACTATTAATTGTCTTTATAGAAACATCATGTTGTGAACCTAAAAATGATTTTTGCAAAAAATAATGAGCGCTAGATCATCTAGATGTAGTTTAAATCGGACCCACTTCCTACTGATTCGACAGACATTTGTCTTTTTAGTGAGGGGTGGAAAGAAAGGTTTCAGATACACCAATTGGGACAGTATCCATGTGAGGTGGTCTAGTATTTTTGAAAAATAGGGTTGTACCATTTTGAATTAGAACTTTGGTGGTTGCTACACAAAACACCTTGTTTTTTGCATTCAGAAAATGGAAAATGCATTTTCCATGTGACGAAAAGGAAAACTTACTCCTGAAACATTGTTGGCCATCCCAAGATGCATATGCGTGCACAATATAGGCACCTTATCAAAAACTATGTCGCGGTTCTGGCCATAACATCGGTCGTTTGACCTAAAAGCCATGAAGCCTCGAACAATATAGGTCATTTTTGTGAAGGTTGTTTCAAGATGGAATCAATATACCAACTTTGGTATTTTTACTTGTAACTATGTCACATAATATAACACCACGCAAAGGATTCTCCTTGTTTGAACAATTTTTGAATTTCTTATGCCTGTTTCAAACTTTGGTCAAAACGGCGGGCACAAAGGTTCTTACCTAGAGGACGACCCTCGCAAAACTTGCATTGGATCTCTGATAAAACAACATGTTGTGAACCTAAAAATGATTTTTGCAAAAATCACGAGCATTATATCATGTAGATGTAGTTCAAATTGGACCCACTTCCTACCGATTCGGCAAACATTTGTCTTTTTCGTGAGGGGTGGATGGAAAGGTTTCAGATACCCCAATTGGGACATTATCTATGTGAGGAGGTCTAGTATTTTTGAAAAATAGGTTTGTACCTATTTGAATTAGAACTTTGGTGGTTGTTTTCACAAAACACCCTGTTTTTTGTATTTAGAAAATGGAAAATGCATTTTCCGTGTGATGAAACGGAAAACTTCCTCCTGCAACATTGTTGGCCATCTCAAGATGCACTTGTGTGCACAATATGGGCACCTTATCGCAAACTATGTCACGATTCTAGCCATAGCATTGGTCGTTTGACCTGAAACCCATAAAACCTCGAACAGGATAGGTCATTTCTGTAAAGGTTTTTCAAGATACAATCAATATATCAATTTTGGTATTTTTCTTTGTAACTATGTCACATAATATAACACCACGCGAAGTATTTACCTTGTTTGAACCGTTTTTTAATTTCTTATGCCCATTTCAAACTTTGGTCAAAACGGCGGGCGCGGAGGTTCTTACCTAGGGGATGACCCTCGCAAAACTTGTATTGGATCTCTGATAAAACATAATGTTGTGAACCTAAAAATGATTTTTGCAAATAATCACGAGCATTAGATCATGTAGCTGTAGTTCAAATCGGACCCACTTCCTACCGATTCGGCAGACATTTGTCTTTTTCGTGAGGGGTGGACGGAAAGGTTTCAGATACCCCAATTGGGATATTATCCATGTCAGGTGGTCTAGTATTTTTGAAAAATAGGGTTATACCATTTTGATTTAGAACTTTGATGGTTACTTCACAAAACACCCTGTTTTAAAACTCAAAAAATGGAAAATGAAGTCAGCCAATCAGAAAAGAGAACCAGCTAACCACAGATCAACCCATCAAAGGAGCTCTCATCCATTCAAATGACCTCCATCCAATGGTCCAAAGTGACAGCGCCATTTTCTACTACCGACCTGTCCCTCAATCTTGGATGTGAATTGACGAAAACACCCTACAATTCCTAGTCTTGCGACACAAGGGTGTAGGTAGTTTCATAAAAGGCCCACGCCACCCATATAGTCATCCAGATCGCCATCGAGAGGTATCCGTGCCCCCAAACCCTAACCTCTCACTTGCGAGATCCCGCCGCCTCTCTTCCCGACCCCGTCGCTCCCTCCAGATCTCCTTGACCACCACCGCCCTCACCTTTCTCCCACAGTCCACCGCCTCCTCGCCAAACCCTAGCTTCTCCTCCGGTGGTGGCGGGGAGCGAGAGAAGATGGCCATCATGGCCCACATGCTATACGAGTGCCTCCTGGAGGCCCACGTCACCTGCCTCCATACGCGAACCCTAGAGGCTGACGACAAGTGGGGGTAGGAGCCGGGTGAAGGGTTGAAGGCGGTGGCGGTAGTGGCAGAGGTTCCGGCGGTGAGCGAGGTGGCGAGGCTCAAGTAGATGCTCAAGGCGGCGTAAGTATTCTTCATCTACTACTACTCCTCCGTCCCCTTTCTTGCTTACGGTGTCTGTGTTCCGATTCGTGGAATTGAATCAATCTGATGGGTTCTATGGCGGGATCCACATGTATCTAAGTTTTTATTTACCCTTTCTATGTATATGAATTGAATCAGTCTGATGAGTTCTATGGCGGGATCCACATGTATCTAAGTTTTTATTTACCCTGCCTATGTATATGAATTGAATCAATTTTACTTACAAGTATACTATATTCCATGGTATGTCTTATAAAATCCCCTTTGATTGTTTTGACAAAAAGAAATAAGAGCATCTATTGTTGTATTAGAAATTTGATAGGGAAGTTCACATCAGTGACTTGTTCCTAATTTATTTGGTAAATACTGTTCTGAATAGAACAAGAAATAAAATCATTAGAATTCTTTTCATGGTACTGTATTAGCTTTCTGGATTGGATCCTAGTTGATTTTTCTGATCTTATAAGTCTCGCTGGTATTAACTTGTTCTCACTACTGAATATGCATTAATGCCTTACAAGAATAGTATAGTTAGTATTCATTATGTTGGAAGCTGAAAGCAAATAAACCTCTAAGTGTCTATCTTTGTATATACAAGATACATTCTTTGTGAGGATTATATAGTATGGTTAGTACCTGGTGCTAGTTGTTTCAACTTTACTTTTTTATGTTTAGGTCAGGGAGGATGCTGTGTTTTTGAATCCGCTATTGTTCCACTTGCAACCTGATGTGTGGATGCTCATCTACCATGTCATTTTATCATAGTGCTACTACTACTATTACTATCATTATTCTTAGTCAGTTGCTGCAAGCTAGAGAGTACACTTTGTTCTATAGTACCATGTCATTTTTAACACAATCCCACCTTCCCTTGCTGCCCATCTCTCTGCCCCGATTCAGTGCCAGCATTCCTGCTCCCCTCTCTTGATCTCGAACTTGAGACACCACCACGCAACAACCCTAGCGGGACCTTGCAGAGATACATTTTGTACTAAGTGTGTTACAATTTGCTTATATTTTGTTCTAATTATCATCTTCATTTGTGATCACAAGATTTCTTACGGCACTGTATGTTGCAAAAGGAGGAAGGATACAACCAGATGGTGCTCGAAGAGGTACCAGAGGAGAGACCATGACGAGGTGGCATCCAAGAGTATTATGGATTGAGATACCCATCATGTTTTCCCATGGTTGCCAAATTGTTTAGATTATGGATCATTGCTGCTTGGCAAATCGTATTAAGCTTCATAAGTCCACAAATACATGTTTTTAAAGGGCTAAAGGCATGATAGTGGAATACTTATACTATATAGTGTGAAGTGAGATAATTAATTTTCTTCATCATAGATTTACTTGATGCATGGTTTGTGTAATCTAATTTCTAGTTGTAGTATTGTCACAATACTGTTGTGAGGGCATTTTTCGTTCTTATATTACTTTGCACTCTTGTAGGCTGTAGTTTAATGGATCATGTGCTAGTTATCATGTTATAAGTGAAGGTCCTTATATTGATAATCTACCTATGTGCATGTGATGTGCTACTTGTAGGTAACTGGAGGAAGCTATTTAGCATGTCGCCAAGGCCATCCTGCTAAACTTGTAAGCATGATATTTCATAGATAATCCATCCTTAGAACGTGAATATACCATCAATCTGGGATGTTTAACAGTTCATGTGCTACTCTTAGAACATGAATATGTCATCAAGTCTCTGGAATATCTTTCTATCGAGAAGGGTATTATGTGTGCTATGTACATTAGACCATACCTTTCAAATTTTATTTAGTAGGCAGCAGTGAACCTGCATTTTCATGTTATTTTGCTGCAGCCCTATTTATGTTTATATAGTTTCATTAAAGTCCATATGTGTTGGAGCTCATTTGTGTTATTTCTGTACAAATACCTGCACTGTTATTTCTATACACACGCTGGCTAGAGCTCGTCATGACGCTCTAACATGCCTGGTCCACCTTCAAATTGTAGCTCTACTAGACACTTTATATTCTGTGTATGTGCTAAACGTTATGGATTGCCTTATGTTATGAATTTTAAAACATCCCGTAGTAGCTCAACTAGCTCAACTGTCATGTAGCTCTACTAGCTCAACTGTCCTATGGCTTTACAAGATCTTCTTTGTATGACAAATAAGAAGTGATGTCTATCAATTATAATCGTATTGTCTGTCTTATAGGATATCCATGCTGAAGAAGTTTGATCATCCTTGAAGACCTACTCAAGAAAAAGTATTAGCTATTGCACTTGTAAAAAAGATGAGACTAGCCCTTGGCTAGCATTGTAGTTACTGCGATTGCCATTGTATTTGTGTTGTTTGATGTAAAAAAGATGAGACTAGCCCTTGGCTAGCATTGTATTTGTGTTATATATTGGTTGCCCTTGAACGATATGTTTTACGATGAAACGGACTTATTCTGGGTGTTATTTGAAATATTATTTTCTGTATGTTCCTATATAAACAATTGTTATTTATTTCTGTAAATTAAAATCTGAAAGCGGACTGACAATTGGGTCCCACTTATGAGAACCTGACAACTGGGGCCATTTATCTAGTCTATTCCATCATTTAAAAATAAATAAGAAATCTCAAACATTCGAGCTAAAAAGGCCATGGCCCAAAAATCTGAAAGGCATGAACTTTGAGCTTGGCCCATGTAGCTGCCCGAAAATTGATAGAAAAAATATAAATAGGCTAAGTTAATGAGCTCGGTCCATGTAAACCGTCGAACTAGACCGGGTTGAATTTGCATCCACGTCAGATTCCATGTAGGATTGGCTTATGTAGACATGCCAGAATGCCATGACCAAATTGTTTTGTCATGGACACTATGACCAAATTGTTTGGTCATGGACGCTATGACCATCTATATTTATCATAACTTCCATGACCAATTCTAAAAAAGGTTGTTAGCTATCTATAGTGACCCTCGCTATGTGACCTACTGTTTTTGGTCATAGAAAGGTCATAGATGAATTACTATGACCTTTTTATGACCAATATTTGGGGTCACTAGTTAGCACACTCCTTGTAGTGCGTTATACAAGAAATAGTATCCGGGGAAAATAACAAACTTGTAATATCGCGAATATCTAAAAAAGTCCTTCTAAAAGATGAGCTACCATGTGCGAAGTTTCATGGCTTTAATGCCAAACGATCAATATTTTGGCTAGAATCACGGCATAATTTATGATAATGTGTCTATATTGTGCACACATGTGCATATTAGAATAGTGAACAATGTTGTCGGGGGAAATTTTTCTTTTCGTTGCACAAAAACACCATTTTCCATTTTTCGAGTGCCAAAAACGGGAAGCAGCCACCAAATGGAGTTGCAAAATGGTACCACCCCATTTTAGGAAAATACTAGACCACTTTTCATTAACAATGTCCCACCTGGGTTATCTAAAAGCTTTCCATGCACCTCTGATCAAAAAGATAAATTTCTGTCGAATCAGTAGGAAGTGGGTCAGATTTGAACTACATGTACATGATAGTTTGATCGTTTTTAGATTTATAATATGCTATTTCATCAGAGATCCACTCATAGTTTCGCAAAATGCCACCCTAGCTCATCAAGCTCATCATCATTTTATGTGAGCCCATTTCTAGTCACATTTTTTAAAGATTCAAAACCATTATACAGGTTTTATTTTATGTGATAAAAATGAAATCTAAATACAACGTTGCGATGCGCAGTATGCTGACGGCCAGCCGTTAGGCCATTGGCCTAGGTCTCACGGCGTCGTCTCCTCCGTCACGTGCGGGCTCGACAACTACAGTGGAGGAAGCTACGCCGACGACCTTTTCTACGGCGCCGACGGCGGCCCTTCGTCTAGAAGATGCTACACGGACGATTTTCCTACGCCTAGCGGACGATACACCGAGGGTTTTTACCTGTTCGTGGGCGTTCATGGAGCTAGGCCGACGGACCTAGCATCTGGTCGTCGGCATAGCTTCCGGCCGTTAGGCTATCGCTCGATTCCCGTAGTAGTGGGGCGGTTGGGAGAAAACTTCTTGTTGTAAAAAATCATATTTTCAGAGTTCGGAAGATTCCAAAAAATTGTTTACATGTACGTAATGACCACAGCAACGTGTGTACCAAGTGTGCAACTTAAAATATACATATTTACGGTTTATATAAGAAGATAAAGACACATACATTTCACATGTGGAATTTACTCTGCATGCATTTGACAGTGTGTCGTACTATTACTTAGACCTTTCACGATGCAAGGTTTCTTAGCCCGTTATCATAGAAATCATTAAACCTTAAGAAATAACCATCACATGGGGTGTATCTTAATAATTTTGGTCGCATGCATGTATATAATTGGACTATCTAAGATTTTTTTACCAATGATACCGTGCAAGGGTTGTATCTTAGCTAAGATACAATCACCATATATTTCTTTATTAAATAGCATGACACATAAAAAAAATACATACAATACAACGCTAAGAAACATCCTTCGTGAAAGACCTCCTAGGCATGCTGCTCTTTCACGTGGACATGACCCATACGGCACTTGTGTGTATTCCTGCCGATGGCTCCGTTGAGCAGTGCCCGTCGGTGGAGACAAGCATTCTCGATATCCAACCGAGTGTTCGCTCTCTTCAAACATCGAGTCCCACGTGCTTCTCTTGTACCAACTGAGACTCAAAATGGAAATCTTGCTCGCAGGTAAGAGCAAGCACAATACTAGAAGCAGCAACTGGCTATAAGATTTGTCCACGTCATCTATAGTCAATCTAACAGCTAACATGTACAATAGATAAGCATAAATTATACTAGTTTGTTAATGACATGGTTCACCTTTCATTCTCACATAGTTACTAGGAGCACGTGCTGCAGCTGGCTCTTAGCCAAGAGCCCACTCCACTTCTCTCTCCTCCAGCTAAGAAAACATATACTATTTAATCTCTTGTAGCTCAGCTTACGTCAGCCTATTGTACTTTCTCTAACATGGTCACGCGTGCAACGGAGATCGAGGTACACTGCGTTGCTCTCGCTGCGCATAAGGTGGAGATCGAAGAGAAGAAGAAGCATGACGCACGCGAGAAGGATCTACTCGCGAGCCATCGGGATGAGATGATGTCCGTCTCTGAATCATGAAGCATGGCCTGACGACTTAGGGCATCTCCGGGTGACCCGAATAGTCCGACCGCGTTCGAATCGGTCTGCGCGGACAGTTGGGCAAAATACGGTGTTCCGGCAGGACGACTCATCCGGATCGACTCAGACCGAATGACCATCCGGGCATCAAATTTGAGTCATGGATGGATCTAGTCAGACAGACATGGATGTTTAGACTGTCCGGTTGTTGTAGCAGGCTGGTCCAATTGGCAGTCATGCAAAGGACCTTCTTCTCTCTCTCCCCTCTCTCACCCCACCGGGGAGAAAAAATAGGACAATTAGGATTGTCTAGTTGTGCGCGACTGCCGAACAGGTCAGACCACGACCCAAATATTGTCCAGGACATGACCCAAAAAGGACAAAAACAGACTGTTTGGGTTCGCAAGATAGGTTTCCCCGATGGAGTTGCCTTAAGTCGCCAGAATCTATTCACCCCGACGATAACTGAGGAACGAGCGGCTGGACAGACTGCATCAGCCAGAAAGATCGTGCCACGAAGTGGAGGCTCCGGCTGGCAACAGAGCCGGCACACCAGCAGGTCAACCAGTGCAAGGGACCTACCCTCCACCAATAAGACTGGTTATAATGGAGAGTATCATATACTCCCTTCGTTCAGAAATATATAAAGTTTTAGCTTTATAGATCGAATGTATCTAGATGTCTTTTAGTGTATAGGTTTGTAGAGGTAGGGAGTGAACCTATACACTAAAAAATGTCTAGATACATTCGTTTCACAAAAGCTAAAATGTCTTATATTTCTGAACGGAGGGAGTATTAGTATCATGTAAATATATGATACTAGTATATGATACCATCTCCACAATGTATAATATCATATAGTCGTATTATATTTTTAGTGTATTTATTGTTTTGTAGAATCTCAATGTAAAATTGTGTATAAGATTTATTTAAAATAAATTTTTCTAGTTCACATGTTATGATATCGTATCTACCTGTGATACCAACACAATCTGTTTCATCATTAATTAAAGTGACACATAAGCATTTTGTATGCACGTAATGCATGACCATCTAATTGGAGCTAGTCTAAGAAGATCGATTCCAGAAGGCCACTACGCTACTTCCATGCAAAACATAATCACAGCTCGCACCATGATAGAGGGTGTCAGAATTTGATAAGGCTAACAAAGTGTGTCATGCCCTGGAGCTACTAAAAACCAACTCTCCAGCAGGAGTAATATTCCCTATCAACCTGGCCCGATAATGGCGGCAATCATCAAGATGTATGTCGGGGGTGGCAGTCTTGGGAAGCTGAATCAGGTCGTAATAACTCTCATCCCCAAGAAAGCTCACGCACAGGAAGTTGGAGATTTCACGCCGATCAGCCTCGTCCACAATTTCGCAAAGCTCTTCTTGAAACTGATTGCGAACAGGCTGTAGCCTAAGATGGAGCACCTTGTCAGTCGGCCTTCATTAAGGGCGTAATATGCATGACAACTTCGTGCTTGTCAGACATTTGGCGAGGAAGCACTAGTGGAGAACGGTCCCGATCCGTAAAGGGCTTTAGTCCCGGTTATAGTACCGGGACTAGAGAAACGGAACTAAAGGCTTATCCACTAGTCTCGGCCCGCTTACCAGCCGGAACCAATGGGTGTCGACATGGCCCCCTGCGCGTGCTAGGTGCCCCCATTAGTCCCGGTTCCTATTACAAACCGGGACTAATGGTTCTCCGCCACAGCAGAGTTTTGGGCCCTTTCTCTGCCGCGACAGAGAATTCATTTTGTTCTATTTATTTCTTTTTTCATTACAAAATAGTTTTCTATGCTACCACAGACCATACACGTTCGTGCATATATAAGATAACTTGTTTTAGGATCGAGCATACAAATATATACATGATAGTTACATGGACATCACAATTACCGGGGATAGATCCTGTCTATTAACTTACACGGTCGGGGATCATCGGTAGCGCCTATTCACATTAAATTCTCCGGCGTCATCTATCATCTCGTTCATTAAGAATCCTATCAGTTCTTCAGCAATTCCTAATAGGCGTTGCTCTAGTAGGAGCTAATCCCGCATTCTATCGAACTATATAAGAAAAAGAGATCAATATGAATACCAATCATGATAACAAAAAGTGACGGTAATAAAAATAATATTGTGAATGCATTGCTTACATCGACTTTATAATTTTTGTGCTCAGTGGTAAACATGCGAATAAACTCGCAAACATAGAATTCACATAGATTCATCTTGGGTGGCTGCCTAGCGCACTTTACGAGAATAGAATTCAATCAAAATAATAATCTAGCATCATAACTGCATTGAAACTGGAAGCAAAGAGATGCGTCTACTACTTACCGAGACCGGCTTAAACGTCAGCTTCTCACTAAAGTGACCCGTAACCGCACTCTTGAACTGCTTCCAAACGCTGCCCAGTAAAGAAAATGAATGAGTTATTTATTACTTGATATCTCAGGAAATCAACGAAAAAGACCAATGTAGGGCGAAAATTACCTCTGGAGCGTGTCCTGCATGTCCCTAAACTGTTCCAGGGGTCTCTTTAATGGGTCCATGACTTCAACTCTTCCCTTATCAAGTTGAATGTTTAGCAGAATCCAGTGGAATCTGCACACGTTTATATATACATCAGTAACTCATCAATTACACTTAATATCGAGTAAGCAAAAGTGAATGTGTACAACATAGTAAGACCCTCACTTGAAATTGTAAGGAAACAGTATGTGGTCACAGAAATTTTGCTCCGTTAGAAACCTTAGAAGGTTTTCCTCCATCTCCTCGGGTTTATCCATTAGCGTCTTTATATATATGTTATCTGGGTCAATGAACCCAACACTAAAGAGTGACCTTATTTTACATTCTTGGATCTTCATTCTGCATAATAATAGAGTACAAAAGGATATAATGAGGATAATTACATGCAATGAACTGAACAACTGAAAAACTGAACAACTTATATGTAGACAATGAATTTAACAACTTACAGACAATAGCAACTCATGATAGATTTGTCGAGGGCGTCAAAATTGTATAATTGGAAGAGTTCTGGAAACTCAACATGGACCTCTTCGGCTCGGAAATAGTAGACATGTGGTACTTTCGCCACGATCATTATTCTCTCCTCGTTTGCGGCATTCAAGTACCATTTATGTAAACTCCGCATTTGTGTTGGCAATTATTGCAACCTCTCTTGGGTGACCAACGGCATCCCTGGGACATATTGAGGGACTACATCAGCCTTGGGTAACTGCTGACTCGTGTATTAACGAGCTCGTTGGGAAACCCCAAGAGGAAGGTATGATGAGTACATCAGTAAGTTTTCCCTCAGTTATGAAACCAAGGTTATCAATCTAGTAGGAGCAAGGAAACACCTCCAAGCTAGCTAGACTTTGGCATGGCGCACTACCGGTGGCAGCAGCAACATGGAAACATGCACAACACAACCATAGAACTTTGCCCCCAACTTACAGTGAGGTTGTCAATCTCACCTGTTTTGCTGAAAACAAAGGATTAAACGTATTGTGTGGAAGAAAGTAATAATTTGTAGAAAGTAAACGGAAAGCAGTAAACAGTTGTAGATTGATGCTAAAAGAAAGGACCGGGGTCCATAGTTCACTAGTGGTGGCTCTCCTTAAGATAGATAACATGTTGGGTGAACAAATTACAGCGGGACAATTGACAAACATCAAGAAATCAATACATGCATATACTAATCATCTTGACTCCTTTGAGATTCGACTGGGCATTACAACATTATACATAGACCGTAATCCAACTACATCTATGACTAATAATCCACCTTCAGGTTATCATCCGAACCCCCTCCAGTATTAAGTTGCAAGCAACAGATAATTGCATTAAGCATTGCGTGTAAAGTAAAAAATACGATTGTTCTATGAACAAAGGATTGTTGTTTTCTCCCTAGTAGACAATAGATCTAGAACCTTAGAGATTTATGTCACTTTCCCAGACTACTAGAGGCATGAACCCACTATCGAGCATAAATACTAACTCTTGGAGTTGCTAGCATCTACTTGGCCAAGATAGCTACTAACAACGGAAAGCATGCAAGATCACAAATAACAAAGACATGATATAATCAATAATCAATCTGAAATAGCATCTCAATATCCATCGGATCCCCACAAACACAACACGTAGGATTCCAAAAAGATGATATTGATCATGAACGGAGCTCACAAGATCTAAACATGATAGCACAAAGGAGAAGAACCAGCCATCTAGCTACTACATGGACCCGTAGTCCAAGGATGAACTAGTGATGAAGAAGGCCTCCAGGGTGAATTCCCCTCTCTGGCAGGGTGTCGGGAAGAGCTTCAGATCCCTCCAGATTTAGGGATGGAGATGATGGCGGCTATAGACTCTTTCATGGAATTTTTGATCGGGTACTTAGGGTTTCTATATCGGAGGCATCTTATAGGAGAAAGGGGAGGCTGAGGGGGTGCCTGAGGCGGCCAGGCCACCCCCTGGCACGGGACAGGCTTAGCCGCACGGCCAGGTGGTGTGGCGGCCCCCTGGCCCCTCTCCGTCTCGTATTCTGGCTCCGTGTGTCCCTCGGTGAAAAACTGACTTTGGCTTTTGTCCCGTCCAATTCCGAGATTATTCATTTTCTGACTTTCCTGGAACCAAAAACAGCAGAAAATAGGCAGCTGGCACTTTGGCTCTTGTTAATAGGTTAGTCCAAGAAAGTGTATAAAAAGTACTCCAAAATGTGGACAAAACATAAGAAAGTAGATAAAACCAAGCATGGAACATCAAAAATTATGGATACGTTAGCAACGTATCAGTAACTTGTCGTCCTATGAACCTAGCAATTCGTCAACAGTCACATTCATAGCGGCCACAAGGTTCGCAGCTTCTTACATATCCTGCTGGGTCATGGGATATCACCCTGAGGGATGGGATCGATTTTTTGGCCTATTTCCTGAGCTGGGGGATGTCCTTTCTTTTCCCGGTTACACTTTGACTTGATGATGTGCTCCAACTTGCACTTTTACTTGATTTTCTCTTCTTCACTTCCTTTTGAAGTGTGCGTAGATAGTCATCTGGCTTATGGTGCAAGTCATATTGCGATTTTGTGTTCAGAAAAGCAAGTGCATACGCTTTTTGCTTCCCGGTGTGTACCGAGGCGGGCTCAGGTTTCTTCTTTTGAAGCTGCGCAACACATTATGCCTTTGCGATCGTTGTGCTTTCCTCTTCAGTATGATCGTAAGGTCTAATGGGAATATTCTTATGAGGTACGCTTGGGAGGGGCGACATTTGTCATTTCGGGATGCTGCATCATTTAGTACTCATCGACAGAACACGCTTCCGCTTATTGTCCTTAGCGGGCGGCAAAGACGGCTAACCCTGCGATGGAGATCGAGATGGACTCGTGCTGTTGTGGTCGTAGTCTTGGGGTGGGCTTCTTGGAGGTGATGGAGGTGAAGGTGACATGCGATGACTCGGAGGCGATGTTGGCCTTGGTGCTCAGCCTGGAAGCTTGATGTTGTTCTTGTCCCACAAAATGATACCACCCAATACTTCTCCGAGTGTCCTCTCACCTTCAGGTCCAATAATGTCAAGCTCCATTGAGTCCCACCCCGTTGCGATTTCATCCACCCCGACTTGAGCATAGCCAGCTAGAATCTCATGGCCATGCCAGCGTGCGTCAGGTGGACAAGGTAAAGCACATTCGACCGCTACCTTGATGGATAGGTTCTTCACCTTCTGATGAAGCTCACAAGATGTCTGCTCCTTGATTGCATCCACGGGGTAGCCGAGACCACCATCTACCATCCGTGCATCGTCAAACGGGACCTTCGATTCAGCCAAGCTACTTCTCCGTTGAGATAGGACGGCGGTAATATTGAGTGCAGGATCTTGCAGGCGTGCTACTCCTCGAAGTTCATCAAACTGTTGCTGATGCTTTTGAAGTGTTTCTAGCAACTCGTTGAACCTGTCTCCCTCCTCCTCATGCTGTCGCATCTTTGCTCTCTCTTGGCTCCTATAAGTATCTCTGTCTATGGGAAACCCCATCTCCCATGTATAACTAGGGCCAAGGCCTCGTACTCGCCCTCCGCGTTCTTCATTCCCGAGGACCTTTGTCAGCAAGTCTTTCTCTCTATCAGGACAGAACTTTATTGTCCCCTCTTTAATTTCCTTCACCACTCTCTACCATGTCTCACAGGGTATCCTAATCCCGTCACTTCAAATAAGGTCCCCAGTATTTTCGTCATACTCACTCCCATGCCCAAGGAACCAATTTCTTGCCCTCAAATCCCATTCTTCGCATACTGGTTCTAGAGTGATCCCTTTAGCAAGCCGCTCATTCTCTTTAGCATCCTACTTTGGCATGGCTTTCGCGTAGCCCCTGGCCCCAGGTGATGGTGATATTTCTTCTTCGCGGCATTTAACTTGTTTTTTCCCGAATTTTCCTTAGCATCTTCTGACTCCTTGTACTTCACAAATGCATCCCAGTTAGCCTGATGCTTCGTTAGATAGGCTTCGAATTTAGGAGGAGCCTTCTGATGGGTTCGCAGCATAGAAAACAAAAAATTTCCTACGATAAGAACTATACGCAAAGATATATCTACTAGATACAAGCAACAGGTGGATATACATCCATGGAGAACTTACCCTCGAAGACAACAAAGTTTTGTTAACAAGTAGGAACTCGTGAATCATGTAGTCGTACGCTTGCCGATCTCAAGATCGTGTGGAAGTCCTAGGGTCGCAAACCAGCAGCGCATCTGCACTCGCACACACGTTCAGACCACCAAACAACCTCCGCCTCCTCGCTCCAGCGATGCAGCAGAAGTAGCAACTCCTTCCAGAAGAAATGCCACCGGGAACATGTATCTCGCTAATCCGAGACCATGGGGGAATAATTCTATAGGGGGAGAGAGATCCTTCACGAGGAGGTGTAAGGAAGAAGGGTGAGAGGGGTGGAGTTTTATAGTAGGAGGGGGGTACCCCTCCCCATGGCCGGTGCCCCATGGGGGGTGACCTCACCTCCCCCATTCATGTGGTGGTAACCCCCTCCACATAAAAGTGTCCCTTAACATTCCTCTTTAAAGTCTTTACTTTAAATGCATTAAATTTCTCCAAATTTAATGCTCTCTCATTTAATAAAACTATTTTATTAAATTTATTCAGAATTTTGTTAATTACTTTAATTAACAAACATTCACATAAAACCCCCTGCAACATTTCAATATTACATGCAGAACTAGTTTCAGCAATTTCACCCGAAACAGTTTCGGTGTCTATTGAAATAATTCCAGCGCTTTGCAATTCATTCATCTGAAACACATTTTCTCCAAATGGTGTTGGTGTCCCTTAAGTGTGTCACCCTATGGTTCGTGAATAATGGAGACATGATCGATACCCCTCTTTGATCAATAATCAGAAGCGGGACCTGGAGATCCATACTGACTCCTACACAATCTACGATGACTTCTGTGATCGTGAGAACCTTTAACGCTAGTAACTAAATCCTTTGTCTCGTGATATATTACATGTCTGAGATTCGATCATCGGTATCTCCATACCCAGTTAGATCTCATTACCGACATGTACTCTTTTCTTGTTCCCGTGTTATAACATTCGAGTGATCTCATCACTTGCTTGCAAGCTAACCAATGTGATACCACCGAGAGGGCCCAGAGAATATCTATCCGTCATCAGGATGAACAAATCCCACTCTTGATCCATGAGCTTCTACATAACACTTTTGTAGCACTGAACCCACCTTTATAATCACCCTTTCACGGTGTGATGTTTGATGTTATCAAGATACTCTTCTAGTGTTGGTGATTAACATGATCTCATGGTCTAAGGACTAGGATTACTTTGTTAGATGTTATAGCAATATAAACACAATGACTTTGATCGTAATGCTATACTTCGGATGAATGTTCATCACATCATTCCACTAATGTTGTGACCTCGTTATTAACAACATCCAATGTCCATGATCAGGAAACCTTGATCATCTTGTTAATCAACGAGCTAGTTTATAAGAGAGGCATAACTAGGAACTTTCCTTTTGTTTATTAAACACACATGTATGAGCGTTTCCAAATTAATACAATTATAGCATGCAAAATAAAAATCTATCATATACTTGGAATATGTATAATAACAACTTTATTATTGCCTCTCAGGGCATATTCCCCTTCAGTCTCCCTCTTGCACTAGAGACAATAATCTAGTTACATGGTGATAAATCTAACACCCATGGAGTTCTGGTGTTGATCATGTTTTGCTCTAGGGTGATTTTTAGTCAACGGATCTGCTACATTGAGATCTGTATGTACTTTACAAATCTTTATATCACCATCCTTGACATGCTCACGGATGGAGTGAAACCGACGCTTAATATGTTTGGAATTCTTGTGAGACCTTGGTTCCTTTGTGTTGGCTATGGCTCCATTGTTGTCACAATAGATCACCATTGGATCCAACGCACTAGGAACCACACCCAGTTCGGTAATGAACTCCTTCATCCAAACCGCTTCCTGTGCTGCTTCTGAAGCAGCAATATATTACGTCTTTGTTGTTGACCTTGTTACCACGGGTTGTTTGGAGCTCCTCCAAGTAACTGTTGCTCCGTTCATGAGAAATACGTATCCGGATTGAGACTTAGATTCATCCGGATCAGTGTCAAAGCTAGCGTCGACATAACAATTAGCGACCAGCTCTTCTTCACCTCCGTATACAAGAAACATTTCCTTAGTTCTCCTCAAGTACTTAAGGATATTCTTGACCGCTATCCAGTGTTCCAAACCTGGATCCGATTGGTACCTACTAGTCAAACTAATATCATGTGCCACATCTGGTCTTGTACATAGCATGGCGTACATTATAGAGCCAATGGCTGAACCATAGGGGATCTTATCCATTATGTCTCTTTCTTCTGCCGTAGCCAGACTTTGAGTCTTACTCAATGTCTTGCCTTGCAACATAGGTAAGAACCCCTTCTTACTTTCGTCCATTTTAAACTTCTTTAAAATCTTATCAAGGTATGTACTTTGTGATAGCCCTATTAGGCGTCTTGATCTATCTCTATAGATCTTTATGCCTAATATATATGACGCTTCACCAAGGTCTTTCATAGAAAATTTGATGTTTAGATAACTTTTAACACTGTTTAAAAGATCTATATCATTTCCAATCAATAATATGTCATCCACATATAATATCAGAAATGCCACATTGCTCCCACTCAGTTTCTTGTAAATACAAGCCTCTCCATAAGTTTGGAAAAATCCAAACTCTTTGATCACCTCATCAAAGTGGAGATTCCAACTCCGTGATGCTTGCTTCGGTCCATAGATGGATCGCTGAAGCTTGCACACCTTGTTAGCATCCTAAGGATCGACAAAACCCTTTGGTTGTATCATATACAACTCTTCTTCAATGTTACCATTGAGCAACACAGTTTTGACATCCATCTTCCATATTTCATAATCGAAATATGTAGCAATTACTAACATAATCCTAACTGATTTTAGCATCGCTACAGGAGAGAATGTCTCATCATCGTTAACTCCTTGAATTTATCGAAACCCTTTAGCGACAAGTCGAGCTTTATAGACGGTGACATTACCATCACCATCAGTTTTTCTTTTGAAAATCCATTTATTCTCAACAGCCTTTCGGTCATGAGGTAAGTCCACCAAGGTCCAAACCTGGTTTTCGTACATGGATTCCATCTCGGATTTCATGGCTTCTAGCCATTTGTTGGAATCCGGGCTCATCATCACTTCTTCATACGTCGCAGGGTCATATATTTCATCAACCATGAAATTTACAATAGGATTCCCGTACAGTTCAGGAGCTGCACGTGTCCTGCTTGACCCACGAGGTTTAGTAATGTCCTCTTTCAGAGTTTCATGATCATTATCATTAGTTCCTTCTTCATTTGGTGAAGTCAACTCCGGAACAACTTCCGGTGCTGCGCCACTCGCCATTTCATGAAGAGAAGGTTCAATAACCTCTTCAAATTCTACCTTTCGACTACTCACACCTTTCACGAGAAACTCTTTCTCTAGAAAGGATCCATTCTTCGCAACGAAAACCTTGCCCTCGGATCTGTGATAGAAGGAATACCCAATTGTTTCATTAGGGTATCCTATGAAGAAGCATTTTTCCGTTTTGGGTTCGAGTTTATCTGGTTGAAGTTTCTTCACATACACATCGCATCCCCAAACTTTAAGAAATGACAGCTTAGATTTGTTTCCAAACCATAATTCATACGATGTCATTTCAACGAATTTAGACGGTGCCCGATTTAAAGTGAATGCAGCGGTTCCAGTGTATAACCCCAAAATGACAGTGGCAAGTCAGTCAGAGCCATCATAGATCGAACCATATCCAATAGAGTATGATTATGATGTTCGGATACACCATTACGTTGTGGTGTTCTAGTAGGCGTGAGTTGTGAAACTATTCCACACTCTTTCATGTGTGTGCTAAACTCGTAACTTAGATACTCACCTCCACGGTCGGACCGCAGAAATTTGATCCTTCTATTACGATGATTTTCCACTTCATTCTGAAATTCCTTGAACTGTTCAAAGGTTTCAGACTTATGCTTCATCAAATAGATATACCTGTATCTACTCAAATCATCCGTGTAAGTAAAAAAAATGATATCCACCTCGCGCCGACACACTCATTGGACCGCATACATCAGTATGTATGATTTCCAATAACTCTGTCGCCCATTCCATTGGACCGAAAAACGACGTTCTAGTCATCTTGCCCATAAGGCATTGCTCACATGTATCAAATGATTCAAAATCAAATGATTCCAAAAGTCCATCAGAATGGAGTTTCTTCATGCGTTTAACACTAATATGACCTAGACGGCAGTGCCACATATATGCAGATATATCATTATTAAGTTTAATTCTTTTAGCATCAACATTATGGATGTGCGTATGAGTATTATCGAGATTCAACAGAAATAAACCATTCATCATGGGTGCATGACCATAAAAGGTATTATCCATATAAATCGAACAACCATTGTTTTTGGATTTAAACGAATAACCACATCGCATCAAACAAGATCCAGATATAATGTTCGTGCTCAGTGCAGGCATCAAATAACAATTATTTAGGTTTATAACTAATCCGGTTGGTAGGTGGAGAGGCAGCGTTCCGACATCGATCACATCAACTCTTGATCCATTGCCGACACGCATCTTGACCTCACCCCTTGTTACGGTCGCTTGTTCCGTAACCCCTGATTCGAGTTACATATGTTAGCAACCGATCCTGTATCAAATATCCAGGTGCTACTGCGAGTACTAGTCAAGTACAAATCAATAACATGTATATCATATATACCTTTGTTTGCCTTGCTGGCTTTCTTGTCCGCCAAAAACTTGGGGCAGTTGTGCTTGCAATGGCAAGTCCCCTTACAATAGTAGCACTCGGTATCAGACTTAGGGCCAGCCTGGGATTTCTTTTTAGGCGCAGCAACAGATTTGCCGCCCTTCTTTCCCTTCTGTTTACCCTTCTTGTCTTTCTTGAAACAGGTGGTCTTATTGACCATCAACACTTGATGTTCTTTCCTAATCTCCACTTTTGCAGTCTTAAGCATTGACAGAAGCTCGGGGAGAGTCTTCTTCATGTTGTGCATGTTATAGTTCATCACGAAACTCTTGTAGCTAGGTGGCATAGATTGGAGAACGCGATGTATGCCTAAATCAATGGGAATCGTTATTCCCAAGGACACAAGCTTATCGGTGTACCCAGACATTTTGAGTACGTGCTCACTTATAGAGTTGTTCTCTTCCATCATGCAGCTAAAGAACTTTTCTGAAGCATTATAACCCTCTACGGCAGCATGGGTATCAAAAATTAATTTCAATTCACCCATGGTATCAAAAGCATTGCCATTTTCGAAACGCTTTTTAAGTTCTGGCTCTAGCCCATATAGTATGCCGCAATGAACTAAGTTGTGGACCTCATGACGAGTCACATAGACATTATTTTCCTCGTCAGGGGCATCATGAGCTAGTGGGGGGCCTAGTGCCGCTTATAGCACATATTGCTTTTGTGTAGCACAGAGGAGAATCCTCAAATTCATAGCCCAGTTGGTGAAGTTGCTACCATTCGCAGCAAGTTTCTCTTTCTCCATGAACACATTGAAATTAAAAGCAGGTGGTGCCATCTACAATAGAATTTGTAAAGTTTATTTAGACTAAGTTTATGATAGATTGAGTTCAACTAAACTCCCACACAAAAACAACATCCCTTGTATCTTTTTGGTGATTACATGAACCAAATCCACTACACCAAGTCTGATCATCACGTGAGTCGGTGTAGCTTCAAAGGCGAGCATCTATATGGGCATCATATCAACTATATGACTCATGCTTAACCTTTCGGTCCGTGTTACGAGGCCATGTCTGTACATGCTAGGCTCGCCAAGTAATAACCTTAGTACTCGCGTGTGTAAAACTGTCTTACACCCGAAATATGATCATGGATTCAAGTACACCCGATCATCACATGATGTCTTGAAGCGGCAAAACATAAACGGTGCATACTTAATGAAAAAAAACAAATTTTTATCTTGATATTTAAATGAGGGATCATCTTATAACGCTACTAAATGCCAAACTAGCAATACAAGATGCGAACATCATATGTGTAAAGTGAAATGATATGGTTCTTGCATTTGATCTCTATCATATGCATCGTGGTATGATCTCTATCATTCCTTTGTGTGTAAGGCCAAGGTCTATGGAACTTACACGTTAAGTGTGTTGTAAGTGTATCAAATATACATCAACTCACAACATTACCATATCATGACACAAGCCCAACAACGATCTAAACTAGACGCCTCTAATTTATCAATTGCAAGTTTTACGTGGCTTAGGGATTTCAAAGATAGAACCGTTCTTACCTACGAACATGGAACCACAACGATGATAACCAAATTATTAGCAACTCGTTGTAAATAAGATATTGACTATAGTAGGAGAGACAGACACCCGACAACCACTTATGCAAAACTAGTTGCATGTCAGTCATGGAACCGGTCTCATGTGCGATGACATGTTAGGTTGATCCGGGCCACTTCATCCTACTATGCCACCAATATCCAAAGTACATATAAGAAGCAATAACATGATCATCACCACCCAAATACTCTTATGTGTTTTACCCGTGCAAAGCACCTACGCATAGATCATGCTCTGATACCACTGAAGGGTTTGCAGCATAGAAAACAAAAAAATTCCTACGATGAGAACTATACGCCAAGATCTATTTACTAGATACAAGCAACAGGTGGATATACATCCATGGAGAACTTACCCTCGAAGACAACAAAGTTTTGTTAACGAGTAGGAACTCGTGGATGATGTAGTCGTACGCTTGCCGATCTCAAGATCGTGTGGAAGTCCTAGCACCGCAAACGAGCAGCGTATCCGCACTCGCACACATGTTCAGGCCACCGAACAACTCTCTGCCTCCTCGCTCTAGCGATGCAGCAGAAGCAGCAACTCCTTCCAGACGAAATGCCACTGGGAACTTGTATCTCGCTAATCTGAGACCATGGGGGAGTAATTCTAGAGGGGGAGAGAGATCCTTCACGAGGAGGTGTAAGGAAGAAGGGTGAGAGAGGTGGCCTTTTATAGGAGGAGGGGGTACCCCTCCCCATGGCTGGTGCCCCATGGGGGGTGACCCCTCACCTCCCCCATTCATGTGGTGGTAACCTCCATATAAAAGTGTCCCTTAACATTCCTCTTTAATGTCTTTACTTTAAATGCATTAAATTTCTCCAAATTTAATGCTCTCTCATTTAATAAAACTCTTTTATTAAATTTATTCAGAATTTTTTTAATTACTTTAATTAACAAACATTCACATAAAACCCCCTACAATATTTCAATATTACATGCAGAACCAGTTTCAGCAATTTCACCCGAAACAGTTTCGGTGTCTACTGAAATAATTCCAGTGCTTTGCAATTCATTCATCTGAAAAACATTTTCTCCAAATGGTGTTGGCGTCCCTTAAGTGTGTCACCCTACGGTTTGTGAATAATGCAGACATGATCGAGACCCCTCTCAGATCAATAATCAGAACCGGGACCTGGAGATCCATACTGACTCCTACACATTCTACGATGACTTATGTGATCGTGAGATACTTTAACGCTACTAACTAAATCCCTTTGTCTCACGATATATTACATGTCTGAGATTCGATCATCGGTATCTCCATACGTAGTTTGATCTCGTTACCGACATGTACTCTTTTCATGTTCCCGTGATATAACATTCTAGTGATCTCATCACTTGCTTGCAAGCTAACCAATGTGATATCACCGAGAGGGCCCAGAGAATATCTATCCCTCATCGGGATGGACAAATCCCACTCTTGATCCATGAGCTTCTACATAACACTTTTGTAGCACTGAACCCACCTTTATAATCACCCTTTCATGGTGTGACGTTTGATGTTATCAAGATACTCTTCCAGTGTTAGTGATTAACATGATTTCATGGTCTAAGGACTAGGATTACTTTGTTAGATGTTATAGCAATATAAACACAATGACTTTGATCGTAATTCTATACTTCGGATGAATGTTCATCACATCATTCTACTAATGTTGTGACCTCGTTATTAACAACATCCAATGTCCATGATCAGGAAACCTTGATCATCTTGTTAATCAACGAGCTAGTTTATAAGAGAGGCATAACTAGGAACTTTCCTTTTATTTATTAAACACACATGTATTAACGTTTCCAAATTAATACAATTATAGCATGCAAAATAAAAATCTATCATATACTTGGTATATGTATAATAACAACTTTATTATTGCCTCTCAGGGCATATTCCCTTCATCTTCTTCTTTTGATAGTTTTGCCATAATGATTTCTTCCAGTTCTTGAATAGTTCGGCCATCTTCATAAGAGTCCACTGCTTGACTTTCTTCCTCAATGCAGCTATGTCGGCATCATCCTCAAATTCTGCCAGGGTGAAATGTGTCATGAGGTCATTCCAAAGACCCTCTTTGTCCCTATCGGCAACATACTCACCCTCTTCCGCCCCTTTTGTCCTATTACACTCTCGAACGGTGATCGAGATGTGATCCCTAACCATAATTCCGCATTGTTGGACAAATACACTTCTAGCCTTTTTGGATTCCAATGGTTCACCCCATGGTGATACCAGCGCAATTGTATAATGCATAGATGCGTCCAACTTTTTGGCCAGGCCCCGTTTGGAATATTTTTGACTCGATGGGGAGGCCTATGAGAAGAATCATTCGTAAATTTATATATATACAACTCAATTAATGCATCTACTGATCATCGAACTTCATATATATACCTCGTCGGACTTAGTTAAGTGTCCACCGGAGCCGTTGGCTTCTCCATCATCGGATCCATCGGCTTCTGCCTGATCATTTCGGTCGACCTCCTCACCCTCACCGAAGGGGTTCAGATATATCGATGGAGATTCAGGTGGATGAACATGGGGGGCGTCGTTGATCATATTCTCGAGAATTTCTTCTTGTTCTAGGTCTCCGTGGATTGGACTAGGTGGATCTATAGTTTCCTGCAAAATGCACACAATATAAAATAATACTAAATAATAATATGTACACCTAATTTGCTACAATAATACTAAACAATAGCAAAATTCTAGTCCGCGAGCACTAGCACCCTAACCCTAAGTCCGGGGGCTCGCGAGCACCAGCACCCTAACCCTAAGTCCGGGGGTCCGCGAGCACTACCACCCTAACCCTAAGTCCGGGGGTCCATGAGCACCATCACCCTAACCCTAAGTCTGGGGCCCGCGAGCACTACCACCCTAACCCTAAGTCCGAGGGCCCGCGAGCACCACCACCCTAACCCTAAGTCCGGTCACTCGCGAGCACCACCATATGGTACATTGCAAATGTATCTATAATTTTTGATGTTCCATGCTTGGTTTTATCTACTTTCTTATGTTTTGTCCACACTTTGGAGTACTTTTCATATGATTTCTTGGACTAACCTATTAACAAGAGCCACAGTGCTAGTTGCCTGTTTTCTGCTGTTTTTGGTTCCAGAAAGTCAGAAAATGAATGTTCTCGGAATTGGACGGGACAAAAGCCAATATGCCTATTTTTCGGGGGAGATTCGGGGGATAGAAAGTCTATGTTCCGGCACCCTGCTGGGATGGGGAAGTGCTCCCGGAGCCATCTCCATCGATCTCCACCACCATCTCCATCACCATTGCTGATTCCCATGATGATGAGGGAGTAGTTCTCTCTCGAGGCTAAGGGTTCTACCGGTAGCTATGTGTTCATCTCTCTCTATGCATGATCATATTGTGATCATGAGCTTTGTAATCTAGTAGATCTACCTTGCTACTCAAGTGCTTTAATAGATCTCTGCTCTCCCCATGTGTGTGAAAGTGACAGCGTGCACACCATGGTGGCACTTAGGCTAGAGATTACAAATACTTGTTATGAGTTATATTTGGAGTTGGATGTCTTTATGAAATTGTGGTGTTTCTTGGAACCATGTAGTGCTCAAGGTGACAGTGTGGGGTTACCTAGATGGGAAAGGCTTACTTTGAGGTGTGCTGTTATAGCCCTACCATGGATTAGAGTGTCCAACCGGAGAGTAGTTCAACGTAGTATCATAAAGAAGAATATATTTATATCAGAGTGTTCACTAGTGAAAGTATGATCCCTAGGCCTTGTTTCTAAGCATTAATACACCGTTTGCAATTAGATCTGTTACATGTTTGCTTGCTTCCTTCTTTAGTTTAGTTTGCCTTTAGTCTTTTCCCACGTCAACCACACGCCAGCAAACTATTTTCTGGCACCGTTACCACTTATAATTATCTATACCACTTGTATTTCACTATCTCTTCGCCAAACTAGTGCACCTATACACCTGAAAAGTGTATTGGGTGTGTTGGGGACACAAGAGACTTCTTGTATATTGATTGCAGGGTTGCTTGAGAGGGGATACCTTTGACCACTGATACATTGCAAATTTATCTATAATTTTTGATGTTCCATGCTTGGTTTTATCTAATTTCTTGTGTTTTCTCCACACTTTGGAGTACTTTTCATATGATTTCTTGGACTAACCTATTAACAAGATGCCACAGTGCCAGTTGCCTGTTTTTTGTTGTTTTTGGTTCCAGGAAGTCAGAAAATGAATATTCTCGGAATTGGACGGGACAAAAGCCAAAGTTACTATTTTCCCGGAAGACTCATGGAGCCAGAAGGAGAGTCGGAGAGGGGCCACAGGGTGGCCACACCACCCCTAGGCGCGGGTAACCCTAGGTCACGCCAGGGCATGGTGTGGGCCCCCTGGCCGCCACCGACCTTGCCTCTTTCGCCTATAAGAGACTCCCGATACCAAAACCCTAAATAATCAAGCCTCCAGCCACGAAAAGTTCTGCAGCGCTGCCACCACCGAAGGGGAGATTCGGGGGACAGAAAGTCTCTGTTCCGGCACCCTGTTGGGACGGGGTAGTGCCCCCGGAGCCATCTCCATCGATCTCCACCACCATCTCCATCACCATTGCTGATTTCCATGATGATGAAGGAGTAGTTCTCTCTCGAGGCTAAGGGTTCTACCGGTAGCTATGTGTTCATCCCTCTCTATGCATGGTCATATTGTGATCATGAGCTTTGTAATCAAGTAGATCTACCTTGCTACTCAAGTGGTTTAATAGATCTTTGCTCTCCCCATGTGTGTGAAAGTGACAGCGTGCACACCATGGTGGCACTTAGGCTAGAGATTACAAATACTTGTTATGAGTTATATTTGGAGTTGGATGTCTTTATGAAATTGTGGTGTTTTTTGGAACCATCTAGTGCTCAAGGTGACTATGTGGGGTTTTCTAGATGGGAAAGACTTACTTTGAGGTGTGTTGTTATAGACCTACCATGGATTAGAGTGTCCAACCGGAGAGTAGTTAAGAGTAGTATCATAAAGAGAAGATATTTATATGAGAGTATTCACTAGTGAAAGTATGATCCCTAGGCCTTGTTTCTAAGCATTGATACACCGTTTGCTATTAGATCTGTTACATGTTTGATTGCTTCCTTCTTTATTTTAGTTTTACTTTAGTCTTTTCCACGCCATCAAGCTATTTTCTATCACTGTTACCACTTATAATTATCCATACCACTTGTATTTCACTATCTCTACGCTGAACTAGTGCACCTATACACCTGACAAGTGTATTGGGTGTGTTGGGGACACAAGAGACTTCTTGTATCTTGATTGCAGAGTTGCTTGAGAGGGAATACCTTTGACCACTTCCTCCCTGAGTTCGATAAACCTTGGGTAATCCACTTAAGGGAAAACTTGCTGCTGTTCTACAAACCTCTACACTTGGAGGCCCAACAACTGTCTACAAGAATAGAAGTGTGTAGACATCAACCACTTCTTCCCTGAGTTCGATAAACCTTGGGCAATCCACTTAAGGGAAACTTGCTGTTGTTCTACAAACCTATGCACTTGGAGGCCCAACAACTGTCTACAAGAATAGAAGTGCGTAGACATCCAGCTATTTTCTGGCGCCGTTGCCGGGGAGGTAAGGTAAAAGGTATTCACACCGGAGGATTAAAGAAGAAGAACCTCCCACGGCGAACGCCTATTTTCTGGCGTCGCGGGGAGGTAAGGTAAAAGGTACTCACATCCTCTAGTGTGAGTGCTCGAAGTTATTTCCTTTAGATTCTGCAATTTTGTCTTTTTGTTTCTTGTTTTCACTAGTTAGGCTTAATGGAAAACAACAACAAAATTAGAGAGCTTTTTAGTATTTTTCCTAAGATAGAACTTGAATTGTATGAAAAGAAAATTAAAAAACCCATGGAACTTTTTTTGCATGCTAATAGCAATGTTATTAGTATGAATCTTTTGAACACCTTTGTTACTAATGCTATGGAAACGTCTAAGCTTGGGGAAGTTGGTTTTTATGAAAATGATCTTTTTACTTCCCCAGTTTTAAAGAAGAAAATTTGCTCTGATGATACTTTATCTCCCATATGTGTTAATTCTAATGATAATTTTAAGATACCTACAAGAATTATTGATCGTGTTATGGATAACTACTATTTTGGAGATGGAACTGTCCATCCCGGTGATCATTTGCTCTTTATACACGAATTATGCGGGTTGTTCAAGTGTGCAGGTATTACAACAGATCACGTCAAGAAGAAGTTATTCTCTTTATCACTTAAGGGCAAATCAAGGGAGCGGTATGAGCTACTGGATGATTCTCATCATTTGGAGTGGAAGGAACTTGAATCTCTCTTTTACTCTAAATTTTATCCTACTCATGAAATTCATAAAGATAGGAATTATATTTATAATTTTCATCCTCATGATGGAGAAAGTATTGCCCAAGCATGGGGGAGATTGAAGTCACTAGTGCTCAAATGTCCCATTCATGAGCTCCCCAGCAATATTGTTATTAATAATATCTATGCAAGGCTTTCAGGACATTACAAGGACTATCTAGATACTTGTTTAGAGGGATCCTTCACGAGTAAGGAGGTCAAAGCTAGGTGGGATATTCTTGAAACAATTCAAAGCAATAACGAAGATTGGGATAACAACAAAGGTAAAGAACCAGGTATAAACTATGAGTATGATTGCATTAAGTCTTTCGCTGAAACTGCTGATTTTCAAGAGCTTAGTGCTAAATATGGTCTTGATCCTCAAATTCTTATTGATTGTTTTAAAACCTTTTCTTCTCATATTAATGCTCCTATAGAAAAGTGGGACATGTATCATGAGCCTTTTAAAGACACTTGCATGGAAAATGAAATTGTTGTTAATGATAGCAATAAACATGCTCAAACCTCTGAAAGTACTATTTCTTATAAGCATGTTAATTTTTGTGGAATACATAGACCTTGTGAGAATAATCAAATTGAGAAAGAATATTGTATCACCCACAGGATTGAAAAAACTAGAATGTGGTATAGGGCTTTAAATGATCTTGGTAAAAAAGTTTGTGCCCTTTATCCTTTTATTTGTGAACTTTGCTTTGAAGTGGGTCATTTCAATTTTCAATGCTCGGGCCATAATAATAGCCCTTCTAATCCAATGAGTACTGCAAGTTTGTATTGTGATGACATGATCACTCCTAATCAGCATGATGAACTTACATTATTTTTGGGATGTGAAGAGTTATCAAGAAAAACCTCTTTGGTAGATATGAGTGCTTTTGATATGAATAGTGTCCTGCATGGTTGTCATCTTTATTGTGTTGATAATTGCCACACGAACACTTAAATACAAAATATTATAGAAGATGATATTTTACCAAAATATGATAGGACTAATATGTGTTTTGATCTTATTAACCAAAAGAAGGAATCCTCCAAAGTTTCTTCTATTATCTCTAACAATGATCCAGGGTATATGGAGAAGCTTCCTTTCAAGCCTCTCCCTCCTAAAGATAAGAAGAGAAATAAGAAGAGGGGGAGTAAAAGGAGAGAGGAAACGGTATTTTCCCCTAAGCATGTTGCTCCTATTATAGTTTTTGATGAGTCTGAACTCGATGATGTTCCTATGCCTGTTACCTATAGTAGTGATCATGATTGGGAAAAGCACACTAATTTTGATATTAAAAATCTCTTCGGTACCAATTCTAAAAATGATGATAATTGTTGTACTATTAGTGTTATCCATGTTCCTTCCAATGATGATATGTTTACAAATGAACACACTTTGGAAGATAATTATTCTATTGCTTATGATGATACTGCACCTCCAATATATGATGATTGCAATGATGAATATGATATTTTCATTCCACCTACTATTGAGGAGGAAATTAATTATGATTACCATATGCCTCCTATATTTGATGATTATGGTGATGAGAATAATAATGATAGCTATTTTTTTGAATTTGCTCCCACTACAATTAATAAAAATGACTATGTTTATGTGGGGAGTATTAATTCTTTTAAGCATGTGGCTCATGATAAGAATGTTTTATGTGATAGTTATATTGTTAATTTTATTCATGATGCTACTGAAAGTTATTATGAGAGAGGGAAACATGGTTTTATGCATCTCAATAATATTAAGTTTCCCCTCTTTATGTTGAAAGTCTTGAAGTTGCACTTGTTTTGCTTTCCTATGCTTGTTTCTTTGTGCTTTCATGACTTGTTTCTTTACAAGATTCCTATGCATAGGAAGTGGGTTAGACTTAAATGTGCTTTGAATATGCTTCTTGATGCTCTCTTTTACTTCAATTCATATTTCTTATGTGATCATCTTCTCAAACTATCATGCCTAACTGAAAGGCGTTAAAGAAAAGTACTTATTGGGAGATAACAAAAAAGTTTTAGATGAGTCTTGGAAGTTATTACTTCAGTAATAACGGCTACTTATCCTTTTTATTTGCTTTTTGTGCCAAGAGTAACCTCTAATGAGAGAGAAGTAACGGTTGGGAAAGTTGCTGTCCCGAAACAGATTTTTGTGCTTCACCGTAAATATTCGTGTAAAATCTCTGAACGTATTTTTGAGGCGTGAATTTTTGTGCTTCTGACCCAGGTTGTTATATAACTTTCGTTAGTTCAACGCTTTTTGATTTGAGCAACAGAAGGTCTTCAAAAAAATTCGTCTTTACCTTCTGGTCTGTTTTGACAGATTCCTGCCATTTTCTGCATTTCCTTCTTGTTGGTTCCTTTTTGGTTTCTTTTGGGGAATTGATATTTTTGAGGGAAGTGCTTCAGTAGCTAGTGTTCTAATGGAAGTTTATTGGTGTTATAACTGAACCTTAAGACCTATGATGTTGAGTGCACTAATGTTGCTAATAAAGAATGTGTGAAGTTTTGTATGAAGGAAAAATTTCAGGTGTATGGAAGGAATGAGTAATGAGATGAAGAATGGACTAAAGCTCAAGCTTGGGGATTCCACGCGTGTCACCCCAAGAAATATTCAAGAAGTACAAGCGTCAAAGCTTGGGGATGCCCAAGGCATCCCCCTCTTCATCAATAAAAATCCCAGGTTTCTTCCAAACGCTTCATTTTTATTGTTTCATGGAAAGTTGTGTTGTTCTTGGAGCGTCTTCGTTTCTGTTTTCGTTTGCTTGGTTTGCTTAGTTTGCTTGAATAAATTGTTTGGACCCCCTCTTTCATACATTGGTTTTCAAATAGTTTGGTTTCGATTGGAAAAGAGTAGGAAAGTTCATGCTTAAGTGGTAAAGAGAGCTTGTTTTTGACTGTGGCCTATGCTTTGTCATGCCATGCTTGATATTGTTTTGGCTTTATGCTTAGTATTCTTTGCTGTAGCATGAATTTTTATAAACAATTGAGATTGCTTAATGTTCCTTAGATGAATCATGCGTTGTTTTAGCATATTAAAAGCATAGTATTGTGGTATTCTCCTTTGATGCTTTATTTGGATTGACTTGGCGCATGCTCACACCATGTTATGACTATCTCAAGTCACCATTAGCCTTTATGATCCTTTAGTTTTCAACTTGTAGTATCACTTTATTCTTTGATCAATGATGTTTTGTCGCTCTGCATGATTATGGCCATTATTGCTCTCTTAGTTTGTCGCTCCCAGTCTTTTGCTAGCCTCCACAACCAAGTATGAGTTCCACTCATGCATCCAACTCCCTAAACCAAGTTATTCCAAAGAGTCCACCATACCTACCTACTAGCTTATGCTATTCCAAGTATATTCATGCTTTTGTTTACCTTCCAAATTAAACTTGTTATGAGAAAACTAGTGATTAAAGCTCTCACGAACTTGATGGCACACTTTACTTTTCTTGCCCTTAATAAACATGAACCATTGTGTCGCCTATGTTGTATATGCTTGCACTTATTTGTTGGGGATTAGCAGAACCATGCTGTCATGGGGAACGCTTTCAACATTGCATTGGTACTTTGTACCTAGTTGATATCATGCTCTTTTGTCTATGGATGTCGTCGGTGTGAAATGAAAGGGGAGCTTGTAAGTCCATGGAGTTATGTATATATGTTAGAGAAACGTCTGGGCCACTGGTCTAATCCATGCTGACATGGTGGAAACCCGCAGCGTAACCATAATTAGCTGTCTATGAAGCATTCTTCTTATAAAAAAAGAGTCCTATATTGAGAAAAAAGAGAAAAAGAAAAAAAAGATTATGAAAAGAGGAAAGAGAGAAAAAAGCACCATATTCCCATGGTAAATAAGAAGATTGCTGAGATGCTCGTTGTCTGCTTGCCTTGTCATTTTGATGTGGGGATTCTTCTGTATCATCGGGCAAGGGGTACCCCGTTGGCGATTCTCTATGATACACATGCACTTACGATGACAAGAACTTACCGGTGACTAAAGTTGAGTAGCATGAGGAGCGGCCCTCATATTCAAGGGACATGAGATTTCCAACTTATACTTCGTCAAGCATATACACCATAGTTTGTTCATTTTAACCTTAATCACTTCAAGATGCTTATGATAGGGGCAATGAGAGCTAAAAGCTATAAGTACCATAATTTTTGGAAGCTCTTTATGAAACTTGAATCTCTGCTTCCTTCTATGACGGCCTTTCTTCCACTTATATATTGAGTCTCCACCTTCTATCTTTATGCACCTACTTTGAGAGCATAGTGGCCATTCTTAGTTCTATGTGCATTGTCCCAAGACTTGTTGATTCATGCATAGATTTGATATTGCTTGTTTTAAACTATTTGTATCTAGTCACTCTTATAAACTTTGAAGGTGTCCTATGCATTTATGTTTGCTACTCGATGAGGGACAAGCTGAATACTACTATGCTATGTTTTCTTTATGTGAAACAAACAAACGTCTTGCAAAGCATTGTTATTCATGAATCTTTTGTTTGTGCCTTTTCATGTTGCAACATAGTTTTTTTGTCTTATTGCTAGAAGTTTGTCTTTCATGTTATGATTGAAGTACTATGATCCCAGCTTTGAATGTTTTACAAATACATTGATCAAGTTTATGATGGTGCATGTCACCTCAAAAATTATTCTTTCTTTTTATCACTTACCTACTCGAGGACGAGCAGGAGTTAAGCTTGAGGATGTTGATACATTGCAAATGTATCTATAATATTTGATGTTCCATGCTTGGTTTTATCTACTTTCTTATGTTTTGTCCACACTTTGGAGTACTTTTCATATGATTTCTTGGAATAACCTATTAATAAGAGCCACAGTGTTAGTTGCCTATTTTCTGCTATTTTTGGTTCTAGAAAGTCAGAAAATGAATATTCTCGGAATTGGACGGGACAAAAGCCAATATGCCTATTTTTCCCGGAGACTCACGGAGCCAGAATACGAGAGGAGATGGGCCACAGGGTGGCCACACCACCCCTAGGTGCGGATCCCCCTTGGTCGCGCCAGGGCATGGTGTGGGCCCCCTGGCCGACCACCGACCTTGCCTCTTTTTCCTATATATCTCCCCCGAGGCAAAAACCCTAGATTGTCAATCAGAAATCCACGAAAAGTTCTACTGCGCCGCCGCCACCGAAGGAGAGATTCGGGGGACAGAAAGTCTCTCTTCCGACACCCTGCTGGGACGGGGAAGTGCCCCCGGAGCCATCTCCATCGATCTCCACCACCATCTCCATCACCATTGCTGATTCCCATGATGATGAGGGAGTAGTTCTCTCTCGAGGCTAAGGGTTCTACCGGTAGCTATGTGTTCATCTCTCTCTCTATGCATGATCATATTGTGATCATGAGCTTTGTAATCTGGTAGATCTACCTTGCTACTCAAGTGCTTTAATAGATCTCTGCTCTCCCCATGTGTGTGAAAGTGACAGCGTGCACACCATGGTGGCACTTAGGCTAGAGATTACAAATACTTGTTATGAGTTATATTTGGAGTTGGATTTCTTTATGAAATTGTGGTGTTTGTTGGAACCATCTAGTGCTCAAGGTGATAGTATGGGGTTATCTAGATGGGAAAGGCTTACTTTGAGGTGTGCTGTTATAGCCCTACCATGGATTAGAGTGTCCAACCGGAGAATAGTTCAGCGTAGTATCATTAAGAAGAATATATTTATATGGGAGTGTTCACTAGTGAAAGTATGATCCCTAGGCCTTGTTTCTAAGCATTGATACACTGTTTGCAATTATATATGTTACATGTTTGCTTGCTTCCTTCTTTATTTCAGTTTGCCTTTAGTCTTTTCCCACGTCAACCACACGCCAGCAAGCTATTTTCTGGCACCGTTACCACTTATAATTATCTATACCACTTGTATTTCACTATCTCTTCATCGAACTAGTGCACCTATACACCTGACAAGTGTATTGGGTGTTTTGGGGACACAAGAGACTTCTTGTATCTTGATTGCAGGGTTTCTTGAGAGGGGATACCTTTGACCACTTCATCCCTGAGTTCGATAAACCTTGGGCAATCCACTTAAGGGAAACTTGCTGCTGTTCTACAAACCTCTGCACTTGGAGGCCCAACAATTGTCTACAAGAATAGAAGTGCGTAGACATCACCATCCTAACCCTAAGTCCGGGGCCCATGATGAGTGCATATTTGCATCATTTTTTACATTATTATTTTGCATTGTGGATGTAGGATCTTGGTATTTTACGGTGCTCGCGCGTACATTTTATGTCTGTTTTCACCAGGATCAGGACAGACGATGGATCCAATGGATACAATTCTTGGAGCAGTTGTACTGTGGAGAAAAGGAGTCAAAAACAACGTAAATCGCTTATTTGTGAAATATTAATAATACCAAAAGAAAACTAGAAGCGAACAAGGGAGGCAGAGAGTCCAATGACCAATTGTACGACCGGAGCAATTTTTCCGGCCGTATAGTTGGCGCCACCTCTGCCTCGTCAAATACTTTCACCCCGTGCAATTGGTTCGAGGAGACAACATATAGAACACCTAGAAATCACAGAAACCTCACCTCTTGAAGGCATCTGGAGGGGGAACTCATCCACAAGGGATCCATCATCGGCCTGCGCAGATCTGGTAGGCTAAGGCATCGATCTTCATCATCTAGCGCTGCATCACCACCATCTCCATCCATCCCATCTACATCTTGTCTAGATCTTGTTGTAATTTTTGTACTTGTTGTGGATTTATACATGTACTATTCATCTATGATTGTTTCCATTACCATTGTTATGATGTTGATTGCCTCCATGTCTGAGTAAGATCTCTAGTTCTTGGGGAGATGGAGAAACCCTAGCATATGTCTGAGATGAGATAGAGATTATTATGTTATACATTATATTGTGTACTTGTTAATTGTCTTCATCTTGATGTTGGGAGTTGTGCACCTCCTTAACATTCGCCTCTTCTGGGGACTTGATGAAGGTGATTACTTGTTGGTAGACGGAGGGATGGTAGCGATTACTATGACTATAAAGATTTTGTCATTCTTTACGTACTGACTTGGGGAATCAAGGAGAACTCACAAAGCCATGTCCATGCCATGGGAGAAATCCCTTAATAGCGCAGTAATTCGATTGATGTCGATTGCTGTCTGCTGTGGTTATGAGGATGATGTGTGCAGTGGTTGCTGGCTATTTATCCATATATGGAGCTCCTCCCACATATATACACATTATGAGAATATTCGTTATAATAATCTCGACTACTTAGTCTAAATTGCTAGCGGTGTATCCACTATTCCCTGAGAACGCATTTTTCCTATTGTAGTTCCAAAGATCTATTATACACGCGATTCTTATTTTCTGCATTAAGTTTTGCTTTACTTTAAATCACGTTGTTCAACCAAAAACCCAAAACAACTCTACTTTACTTGCATCTTAAAGTTATTTCTTAAGTACTTCGTTTAGTTATAGTTAAAAGCATTTTACTCTTTCGCCTACTGCTCCCTGTGGGATCGATATCTTTGTTCGAAACTAGCTACAAACGATTTGTGCACTTGCAGTCATCAGCCCGCGAGCACCACCACCCTAACCCTAAGTTTGGGGGTCCGCGAGCACCACCACCCTAACCCTAAGTTCGGGGGCCACGAGCACCGCCACCCTATAGTGGTTATATAGTGTTGAATATATAGTATAGGGAAAACTAATAATAATAATACTGATATATTCAACACTATATAGGGAAAACTATATATTACACTTTATATAATAACTAATGCAATAGGGAAAACTAATATATTTAACACTATATATTATACTATATAGTAATCATAACATATTAGAAAAAACACTAGAAGAAAAATAATAACAAACTAGTAATAATAATAACATACTATATATTACATTATATAGCTAGTAATAATAACATACTAGAAAATAATAACAATAGTGTATATATTAGAAAATACTAGAAAAAAATACTAGAAAAGTACTAGAAAAAATACTAGAAAATACTACAAAAAATAAAAAAAAATACTAGATAAAATACGGCCCTCTCTTTGCCGCCCGCGGCCAGCACCGCCCCCTAGTGGTTACCAAACGCGTAGCAGCGACGCGCGGAGGCGCGGCAACGCGCTGGCTGCCGGCCGGAGATGACACGCGCGCGGGCTGCGGAGGAGTGTACCTGCAGGTGCGGGGCTGTGGTGCGGTGGCGACTGGAGGTGTGGGGTGGCCGGAGAGGGAGGATGATGTGGCGGCGCGGCGGCGGCTGGAAGTGGCCGACACCGACGGGGCGACGCGCGACAGCGGCGGCTGGAGGTGGGGCGACCGGAGAAGGAGGACGAGGCGCGGCACGAACGACGATGTCGTACGACGGCGTGGACGGCGACTCGGAATCGGGTAGGCTGCCAGCATCGTCGTCGTCGAGGGGCTCCTGCTGCAAAAAGTGTAGAATAAGATTGGGAGAGAAGCCGTGCGCAAATTTAAGGGGACAGACCCTTAGTCCCGGCTCGTGGCACACACCGGGACTACAGGGTCTTTAGTCTCAGTGCGTGGCACGAGCCGGGACTAAAGGTCACCCCTTTAGTCCCGGTTCGTGGCACGAACCGGGACTAAAGGGTTTTTGGCACCACCCAAGGGGCGCGCGCCAACGACACCCCTTTAGTCCCGGGGCGTGTCACGAACCGAGACTAAATGTCCCTTTTTTTCAAAAAAATTACCAAAACAAGGGGCGCGTCTGTTCTAAAAATTTTCAATTTGCATACTATTATATTTTTTAAAGATTTGAATTATACAGCTTTTGCATACTTATGAATTTGAGAAAAATTTCAACATGAAAAGTTCTTAAATTTGAATAAGTAATCCAAATCTTTTTTATGTTTTATAAAATAATTATTCTAACTAGTCAAACTATTAAACATTTTGCCATTTTCAATTTAAAAATGCATGAACTAATATATTTTTCATATTTTTTGAATCTCACTAAACTTTTAACAGAAAAAATGCTTGAATTTGAATAAGTAATCCAAATCCATTTTCTGTTTTATAAAATAGTTATTCTAACTAATCAAACTATTAACCATTTTGCCATTTTCAATTTAAAAATGCATTAACTATTATATTTGACTGAAATCTCTGTTTCGGGTTTCGGGTTTAGGATTTCGGGTTTCAGGTTTTGGGTTTTGGTTTAGGGTTTAGGGTCCTAGGTTCTAACTATTAAAACTAGTAACCGGGAATTATAATATTTTGGGGGCCTTTAATCCTGGTTGGAGCAAATAACCATGACTTAAGATATTTCCTGCCCTTCTCAGATATTTCCCGCTCTTCTCAAGCCACGCGTCATGCTTTCCTGCCATTTCCCTCCGCTTTCCGCCTTTTCTTTATATCTGGGCCGGCCGCCATGGCCATCCACACATCCACAGCTTCCCCTCTCACAATAATGGACACCCCATATTGGGCCATTCTCACCCTCGAGCTACCCATGCCTGGGAGGCTACCGGCTGCCTGCCAACTGTATGCTGAGGGCTGGAGGATTTCCTGTCCCTCCTGTGCCTCAAGGTTCCGCTTGCCAGGCGGCCATTACGAACCACTTCTACCTCGAGCTCACGTCGGAGCAGCGGATGGATCCCCATTGGGATCCTAACAACTACATCACCTGGAATGCCTTCTTCGCTAACCGGCAAGAATGGGAGCTCGCCAGGTACGAGGGTGACGGCCCGCCCCCATTGAACCACAACGAGGCTGGTCGCCGCCTATGGTGGGCAAACCGGACTATCATCTGTGTGATGCCCTACATCGCCTAGGGAGATCATCCTCGCCTACGGTGCTCGCCGTTTGACCCTCAACTGAGCCACAAGAAGGGTGGGGATGGTGAAGGTCGCGGGCTACGCGGCCTCATCATCTAGGAGCCCCCTCCCTCACGCGTCGTGAATCCGAGGCCGGAGTGGCAGGTACCCTAGAATATGCCATGGCTAGGCTTAGGATCCAGCCGCGTGCGCCTAGCGACAATGATGATGACGAAGATGACCCTAAAGTTGTGTACTATATGGCTAGATATGAGTATGACTAAAGGGGGACTTTAGTCTAGATTCCTTAGTCTCAGTTTTTTAATAATAATATATGTCTTGAGTGTTAGTCTCGGTTTGTGGCTGGACCGACGGGACTAAAGGGGGGCCTTTAGTCCCGATTCTGTAGTCCCAGTTAGGAAACCGGGACTAATATATCGTTTCCTACTAGTGTTGGTCTCTCTACAACTTCCCCGAACTATATATGAAGATGTTGTTCCATTCTAACTAATTTCACATATTAGGGAGTGTCTCTATGGCCAGCTTCAGAGAGATGCCTGAGAACTTGATCCTTAGGCATCTCCCTAAAGCTAGCCGTAGTGCTGTCCCTGCTCTCGCACACCATCTTGTAGTCCATAAATTCTCTAGCTAGATCAATATGACGAGGAGCTAACTAATTTCACATATTAGGGAGTGCCTCTATGGCCCGCTTCAGAGAGATTCCTGAGGACAGGATCCTTAGGCATCTCCCTGAAGTTGGCCATAGTGTTGTCCCTGCTCTCGCACACCATCGTGTTTCACATATTAGGGAGTACATCTATGGCCAGTTTGTTGGAGATGCTGGAGGACTGGGCTCCGTTGTCATCTCCCTCAAACTAGTCATAGTGTTGTCCCCGCTCTTTCACACCATCTTGTTTATAGATTAAGCCTATTTATAGATTGAGCAGCACAACATAGTATCGACACTCACGACATAATGTCGACACTCACCCCTTTCATAGTGTCCAAACTCACCCCTTAAGTCCCGGTTGGTTTCTTCAACCGGGACTAAACATGCTCGCGCCGGCTCCAACCTACCGCAACCCCTTAAGTCCCGGTTGGTTTCTTCAACCGGGACTAAAGATATTATGTGACATAGTTTCAAGGAAAAATACCAAACTTGGCTCATCCTCTATCTTCAGAACAATGTTGCATAGATTTATTACATAAAAGGTTTAATACATTATTACACATCACCAACATGTCGTGTTGTTTTTTTCTTCTGTCCCGTAGCCATGGAGAATCTTCATCATTTAAGAGGATGCTTGGGTCAGTTTTCACTTTGAATGACGGAATTTCATCAAACTTATTGTAATCTTCTGACATGTCTGTCTTGTCATCCACTCCCACGATGTTTCTTTTCCTTAAAAAGAACTATTTGGTGTTGGGGATACACTTTCCGGGTATCCTCATAGTTCCTCACTGACCAGGGTGGCCCACTTCGGGTTAGAGATTTGCTTCACAGGCAGCCCAGTCAGGGAGAAATATGGAGTCCAATCCGGCTACGGGAAGGCCCAGAAGACTTACCGACTTAGGCCCATAATGTTACTTGTAGTTCAAGATGTACTCTGTAACCGACTCTTAGTCGTAGCCGGGTATATCTCTCTTGTAAACCCTAGGCCGGATATCTATATAAGCCGTCCTAGGGAGAGCCTTTAGGGCACCCAACACTTTAGACCATCAACTCGCACACGCGAAACCCTTGTAACCCATATTCCGGCTCTGCCATATTACTGGATTGCTAGCAGGAGTAGGATCCGTCCAAAGCCGGCGGATTCGAACCTGGGTAAACTTGTGTGCTCACTGTCCCAAAATACCGTACGTCTCACACCCCTCTCTTCCACACGGCTCGAGGACCCCCTCATGGCATACTTGTCATCAATCTGACGATAGTTGGCGCCCACCGTGGGGCAAGTGAGCTTCGGATCTGCGTTCCGAGCGGAATCTGCAAGAATCGGAATCGGCGAGACTATCACCGTCGGTCGCATCCTCTACACCAGACGTCCCTCTCATCGTTCTCGACGAGACTTGGATTCCGGCTAGGGAGGCTGTGATTGCCTACACAATCATGTCTTTTGGCGAGATTGATGTTCACATCGGTTTCGCTGAAACTGCCCCACCCACCCCAGCGGTGATGATAGAGGCAGAAGAATCTTCTGGGTCCCCTCTGTCTGCGGAGGCGGCAGAGTTCCGGATCTCAGAAAACCCTAAACCCACCCAGCCTACACCAGTTGCGGAGATAGTGGAGAAATTCGAGCCTGAAGAAGACCTAGCGGTTCAAGTCGAATCTGGAGTGGATCTCCCTAGAGAAGCCGTATCCCAGATCGACCCACCCGTGGAAGTCGAAATTCAGGAGGAGAAAATCAACGACACTGATTCTGGCTCTGATGACGCCATAATAGATAGGCCTTTCCTAAGGTACACACTGCGACGTATGAAACTGCAAGATGCAAGTGCAGATGTAATCCTCGAGACCATCAAAAGTTTCGACATGACTGACCATGAAAGCCGCAGGTACCTCAGGAAGCACACGTCGCACTTTGTCGGATATGTAGGATCCGGATCCGGCTCTGCCGATGCTAGAGAAAACACCGACTCTCTGCTGGAGGCAATTGGAACAAACGCCGGCGTACCCGCATCCTTGGATGAATCGATGACGTCAGCAGATTTCCGAAAGTTCTTCGCGGAATATGAAGAGGAGTATAACTCCAAAGCTGCAGAAGAAGGAGAAGCCATGGATGAAGGATCCGGGGAACACTCTCCCAAAGCGCAGGATGACATGGACGACGGAGATAATCCTGAAGTCCAGATGTCCGAAAGTACCGATCAAAGCTTGACTCTGGGAAACGGACCCAAAGCCGTCTTTGCTACCGGCGCTGCCAAGAAGGCAAAGAAGAAGAACAAGAAGAACAAGACCCCGGAAAAAGACCCTCTGACAGAGGAGGTGATTGCCGAGGAATACGAAGAAGACTCGGATGGAGCACTTATCCCAGAAGAGCCGAAAAAAGAAGAATCGGTGGATGGACACGTGATCACCGAAGGTGCGCATAAACTCATCGATACTGCACTAACCACACCTATCCCTATAGTTGCAGAACTGACTACTGAAGAACTGGATGAAAGGGCCCAAGCCCTAGAAGCGCGTCGTCAACAACTCCTGGATGAAGCCAAAAACATCGAGGAGGAGAGGAAACGCATGGCAACTAAGGATTACATGTCTCGGTTGCATCAAAAGAGACGGAAGCGTCACACCAATGACGACCAATTCCCACATATCCGTGCCGTCCTTTTCGGAGATGAGATAGGGAAGCCACAGAAAGATAGCAAAGGAGATTGGGTATATCCAACCCCAGTACAGAATACCGTGGAGGCCCGAGAAATTCTATCGGCTAATCCAGGACCGGAGGAGATCCGTTTGGGTATCAAACTACTCAACAAGGGACTGGAGCAGCAAAAGGTCGCCTTGTCCGGAAGTCAAAAACTGGTCTCAGATTCCGACCAATGTCGCACAGATCCGGGATGGGGTGACGTAAGACCCCATCGCATTCCAGAGCAACATCATCGCCTCAAACGACGGGATGACAATTATTCGAGAATCGGATCATCAAGACAACATCGCAGGACTACGCGTGACTGGAGCAACATCGCCCCAGCGGCCGAGAAAGAGGCCATCGCTGCTCTGAATCTGATGAATCCTCCTTGACAAGAGTCTAACGATCGAAGGGGAGAAGATAAAGAGAAACGTCGGGAGGAGGATCGTCAAAAAATGCCACCTCCTAGACATGCAAGCCATCCGGCTAAGCCTCACCGTAGTGGGAACGACAGACAAAGGAACGACGAAAACCATGCCGGGACAAGCCGATAGGGGGCTCGTCGTAGCCAAGACCCTCCCTAGAACCGGAATAATGATGCTCCAGATGGAGGCCGGTGATCAGCGGGAAACTATCCAGCTGCCCCACCTTCTCCACCAAGCAGTCATCACAATGGCTCCCAAGGGGGACAAGGAGGACGACATGGCGTAGGAGGTGGTGGCAGAAGCCGAAGTCTGGCTCCAAGGCACTGCCGCCACAGTCGGCATTCGGGACGATCTCTATCCCCGAACGACGCAAGGCACAGGGTCAACTCCAATATAGAGGCACGACGCTACAAAAACAATGATATCTACGTGGGCCCAAAGTGCTTCGGACCATGCATCAGAGCTACAAGATTCCCGGAAGGATTTGCTATCTCAAGGCATATCCAGGCCTACGACAGCATTACTCGGCCAGATACCTGGCTACAGGATTTTTCGCAGAACTCCCAATTGGTCTACTACGTCATCGCTTGAAGTGTGACAAGGTCACTGACTTGGGGGAGATGATAGAAACAGCGAGCAAGTATGCAGATGCTGACGACGATGTAGAGGGATTGCTCAATGCCCTAGCTGTACCTTAGTCGGCAAAACAACCAAAGCAACAAGCTCAGAAGCGCAAAAATACCTCGGAAGAGAAACCCAACGCGGAAACATCAGTGGTCACTCCTACTTTCGGGTCTGGAGGACGAGGAGGGCGCGGCGGAGGCCGCGGTCTTGGTCGTGGGACTTCAAGGGTCCAAGGTAGAGGAGAACAGCAACCAGGTAAAACCTACTCTTGGGCCGACATTGCCAATAACCCATGTGTGCATCACCTAGAGGCCAATGGGGGCTCGTCCCACACCAACACTGAGTGTCATTTCAATGACGACATCAAAATATATGACACCACGGGCTACAAAGCTAAGTGGAAGAAGGGAAAGAAAAATCCCGAAAAAGAAAAAGAGACCAAGGAAGATGCCGACATGGAGGAAGCTGATGCTTCAAATCCCAAGCCAGGAGGGAAGAAAACTTTTCCCACCGAGAAGGACACTTATGTCACTTTCCTCGGATCTCAACCAGCAAAGGTCAAGAAAGCAGTTCTACACGAGCTCAATGCAACAGTTCTGGCTGTCCCCTAATATCTGGACTGGTCGGAAGTGGCAATCACATTTGACCATGCTGATCATCCGCCTAAGTTTCACAGGCGAGGAAAATACGCCTTAATCGTCAATCCACTTATTGATGGTTATGGTTTCTCCAAGACCCTCATGGACGGTGGTAGTAGTATCAATATTCTCTATGTCGAAACACTACGCCGGATGAGGATCTCGGAAACTCAGCTGAACCATAGCTCTGTGATCTTTCACGGAGTTGTCCCAGGACGACAGGCTAATTCCCTGGGAGAGATCACTTTGGATGTTACCTTTGTAACTCCAAAGAACTATCGGACGGAAGCACTTTCCTTCGAAGTGGTCCCGTTCAAGAGCGCGTACCATGCTATATTCGGACATTAGGCTTACTGGGCTTTTATGGCTCGTCCATGTTACATTTACAATATGATGAAAATTCCAGGTCCCAACGGCGTGATCACTATCAGGGGAGACCCGAAGAAAGCGCGAGAGTGCGAGGATGGAAATGCCGCCTTTGCCGAAGCCGTGCTGCACGCCCAGGAGTACCAGGAGATCAAGAAGAGCATAGATCCATCCGAGATGCCCGCAACAAAGAAGGAGGTGACAAAGCCAAATCCGGAGTTCAAGGCATCAGAAGAGACGAAGAAGACGCCGTTGAAGGATGATGACCCCTCCAAGGTGACCCAGATAGGCGTAGGCCTAGGTAGCGCATAGGAAAGCGCGCTCGTCAAGTTCCTCCAAGCAAATGAAGATATCTTTGCATGGCAGCCATCTGACATGACCGGAGTACCTAGGGAACTTGTCGAGCACTCTCTAAATGTAAACCCGAATGCTAAACCCGTGAAACAGTCCCTACGATGATTTAGTGATGAAAAGCGTAAGGCAATAGCTAAGGAATTAGCATGGCTTGAGTTAGCCGGATTCATAGAAGAGGTCATCCACACTGAGTGGTCGGCCAATCCTGTAATGCTCCCTAAAAAGGACACCACTGATTTAAGGATGTGTGTTGATTATACTGCCTTGAACAAGGCTTGTCCAAAAGATCCGTTCGCTCTACCTAGAATTGATCAAGTTATCAATTCTACGGCAGGATCGAAACACCTCTGTTTTCTCGACGCATATTCCGGTTATCACCAAATCCGGATGAAGGAATCTGACAAAGTCAAAACTTCATTCATAACCCCCTTTAGAATCTTCTGTTTTGTCACGATGCCCTTTGGGCTGAAGAACGCAGGAGCTACGTACCAGCGCACAATGCAGCGTTGCCTCCATGACCAACTCGGACGCAATGTACATGCATACGTGGATGATATTGCGGTAATGTCCAAAAAGAAGGAAACGCTGATTTCCGACTTAGAGGAAAAATTTGCCAATCTACAAAAATACAACATCATGCTTAACCCGAAGAAGTGCTTCTTTGGAATACCAGCCGGAAAATTGTTAGGTTTCATCGTGTCTCAAAGAGGCATAGAGGTGAACCGGGACAAAATCAAGGCTATACTCAATAGTTCCAGGCCAACTCGCTTGAAGGACATACAAAGATTAATTGGTTGCATCGCTGCGGTCAGTCGATTTGTAAGCCGGCTTGGTGAAAGAGCCGCACCATTATACAAACTCCTGAAAAAGACCAAGGATTTTGTTTGAACTGATGAAGCTGAAGCTGCACTACAAGACCTGAAGAAAGTACTCTCATCTTCTCCTATCCTCGCAGCACCGAAACCTCAGGAACCAATGTTGCTTTATCTTACTGCGACAAATAAGGTCATTAGCATCGTTATGGTGGTGGAGAGACCGGAGGAAAATCAGGAGCACCTGGTGCAGCGTCCGACTTACTTTGTCAGTGAAGTCCTAACAGAGTCAAAACAACGGTATCCACATTATCAAAAGTTGTCTTACGGTGTTTTTCTAGCATCTTGTAAGTTACAACACTACTTTCAGGAGCATCCAATTACCGTGGTGAGCACAGCTCCCATGAGAGATATAATCAACAACAGTGACGCCACAGGACGCGTCGCCAAATGGGGCATAGAGCTTTCAGCTTTTGATATTGAGTATAAACCTCGGACAGCAATCAAATCCCAGATCCTTGCTGACTTTGTCGCTGATTGGACAGAGACGAAGGAGAACATGATCCTCCCTGAGTCGGAATATTGGACCCTCTATTTTGATGGGTCTAAGGCTCGCGGGTGCTCGGGGGCTAGCGTGGTGCTCAAATCACCCCAAGGAGATAAACTTTTATACGTGTTGCAGATTCACTTCACAGCGACAAACAATATTTCTGAGTATGAAGCACTTCTGCATGGAATCCGGATTGCTAAGGATATTGGCATTCGACGTTTGATGTGTTACGGAGATTCGGATCTTGTTGCTCAACAAGTGTCGGATATTTGTAATGCAAATAAGCACATGGCAGCATATAAAGCTGTCATGGATGATCTATCTAAATCATTCGAAGGATTTGAAGTTCAACACATCCCTCGAGCAGAAAATGAGGAAGCAAACGCACTGTCTCGGATAGGTTCTGGGCGGAAAGAGGTCCTGGATGGCGCTTTTTTAGAGCACCTCAAAGTTCCCTCAATAAAGGGAGTAGATGAGGAATATCCGACAAAATCTGAGTCACCTTTGATAGCAGTTATGGCTGTAATTCCTAGCTAGACTCAACCCTACCTCGATTATTTGGTAGATGGCAAATTACCCGAAGACGACGTTCTGATCTGGCAGATCATCCGACGAGCAAAAGCCTATACTATAGTTAAAGGTGAGCTCTATAAGCGGAGTGTTTATGGGGGTTTTCAGCGCTGTGTATCTCCGGAAGATGGAGTGGAAATTTTAAGGGAAATCCACGAAGGCGAGTGTGGTCACCACGCTGCAGCCAAATCTTTAGTGGCAAAAGCTTTTAGACACGGATTTTCCTGTCTTACAGCTTAGGCAGATGCCGAACGATTAGTCAAGACGTGCAAAGGCTGCCAAAAGTACGCGAAACAAGCTCATGTTCCGGCTGATCAGCTGCGAACAATACCTATAACATTTCCCTTTGCGGTCTGGGGGCTTGATATGGTAGGACCTTTTAAACGAGCTCCAAGTGGATTTACTCACCTCTTAGTGATGGTGGATAAATTCACCAAATGGATTGAGGCTAAACCTGTCACTAGTTGTGATGGAGCAACAACCAAAAGATTTGTCGAGGATGTTATAATCCGGTATGGTTATCCACATAGAATTATCACGGACAACGGGAGTAACTTCTCTATGGGAGAATTGGCTGAATTCTGCAATGAGCAAAATATCCGGCTTGACATTGCGTCAGTCGCACATCCACAGGCTAACGGACAAGTCGAAAGAGCAAATGGTTTAATCCTACAAGGCCTAAAACCGAGACTCGAAGCACCACTACGACGTGCTGCGGGGGTTGGGCAGAGGAATTACCCTCTATAATATGGAGTTTACGAACGACTCCGAACAGGTCAACCGGATACACACATTTCTTCTTGGTCTATGGTGCAAAAGCAGTTCTTCCTAGTGATTTAATTGACACTTCTCCTAGAGTGGCCGCGTATATTGAAGAGGATGCCGAGGTTTCTCGACAAAACGATCTCGACTTAGTTGAAGAAGTTTGCGTCGTTGCTGAAATGAGATCTACAGCCTATAAGCAGAAGTTACACAAGTATCATAGAGAGAGAGTCCGAAATAGATCTTTCAATAAAGGTGATTTGGTTCTCCGGCTTGTGCAACAAAGAAAGCACAAACTTTCCCTAGTATGGGAAGGGCCCTTTTTAGTTAGTCGAGTATTGCACAATGGATCGTACTACTTAACTGGCATGAGGCCAGTCAAAGAAAGACATGTTACTAAGAAGAGAAAGAGAGCTGGAGGCAGTACAAATCCGGATGAATTAGACAAATCATGGAATATTGCTCAGCTACGTCCCTTTTATTCTTAGTTTATCCTTCTTTGTAAACATATATATGTACATGTTCTGTGAGAAATAAAAAATTTGGTTGCCTCAATTTTTTCTGAGAAGTTTTTACCATCTTATTTCCGAATGATCATGTCATAGTCGAAAATCCTAGAATACTTGAAAGTACTTTATGCTCATGTTCATTCTGGTTTAGATTTCCGATTCTAAAACTGCTACCCTCGGGTATAACTCTAAAAATTTCTAGTCTTTACTTTGGTTATTTGTCTGATTGCTGGATGCGGGCATTTTCCGAGTAGTAAATTGTTGGTACTGGAAGCCGGCTTTGTTTCCGAGTTTAAACTGGTTTAGCAATTGAGCTCCGTTGCTCGGCAAAGTTTCGGCAGAACGTTTAGCCGGCTCACGAAAGGGATGAGGCGGAAAGCCAGATAAACGATAAGTATGGACGAAAAAATACAAGTGCTTATGTAAACATTTCAGGCACACAAAAAGTTAAAGCCAAAAGTGCTGAATAGATCAAAAGCTTAGCACTAGCAAAATTATAAGTACTACATATTTACAGGCCCATCATGTTTTTCAGAATAACACAAATACTTCTGTTAATCTATGATGCAGGAGAGGAATGAGCCGCCGGCTCGCCGGATACACCGCCTTGGTATCGTTCCGAGATGTCCACATCCGAGGTGGTGCGTTGATCGTCGGAAACTTCTACTGATTCTTCTGGAGGAAGAGGCGAAGTATCCATGCGGGTGAAGAAAGGGGTCTCGTAGCTGGTCAAATCAGCCACGTGACACCCATATCCGGCGCAGGAGTGCATGATGGCTTGAACGTCCTGCTCCTGGCCGTCTTCATCAACTTTGCAGTACCCTCTAGTCACTTGCCATATTTCCATGTGTCCATGGTGGCTCATGACCATGGTGAGAGCGTTCTGCGCCGCAGTCCGCGCGTAGGACATGTTCCAATCCTGAACAAGTTCCGACATCTCCTTTGCCTTGTCCCGCACCTAAAAATCCGACATGTTGTGCATGTCCGGAATCCTGAGAGCTTCGCCGATATCCTCAAGGGATTGGCGGAAGTCATGAAGCAGGTCACCGACTTGGGTAAGACGGTGGGTGCGGGGCTCGGTGGAAGAAGAGTCTGTCAAGTTCAGAGGACCTATACATAAAACAAGTTAAGAAAAATCCGACACTGATAGAAGTCGAAGAAAGCGGAAAAGTCAGATAGATGGAACGTACCGAAAATGACGTCATCGATTTTGGTCTTCTCTTCCCGAAGACTCTGGAGTTCAGCCCGGAGCGCCTCGGAAAGGTCCTTCTCTCTGCCAAGCTCATTCTTGAGGTCCGAGATTGTTTTATCTTGAGCAGCGATCTTGCGATCACGCTCATCAGTAGCCATGGAGGAGGACTCAAGGATTTGAGCAATGCTCTTTTCATGACCCGCCTTGAGCTTATCCAGCTCTTGGCGTGTGAGATCCAGGCACATGGCTTAATAGGATTGATAGGATACCCATATCAACAAGTTGCAACTTCTTTTCCGGAAGCTCATTCCGAAAGAACTCTAAGGTTAAGCGTGCTTGGCCTAGAGCAATTCTAGGATGGGTGACCGACCGGGAAGTGGGTAACCGGGTGCGCACGAGTGAGGACAAAGTGCGCAGAAAAGACTAGTGTTGGTCTGTGGGGCCAGTCTAGGTATCCTATTAAGCTGCCAGGAGTGACACCCCCCGGGCCCAGGAGTGGACGGGGTGTTACAAAGTGGTATTAGAGCTGACCCTTGCGATTACACGGGTGTGTGCGGGTCAGTGGCGGGACATGTGGAGCATGGCGCGTGTGGCCCGGAGTGGACACGGCATGTCACATGTGCCGGCACTGGACGCACAGACACGTGCCAAGAGGGAACGTTCCTGGGGTGTGCTTGATCGATGAGGGCATCGATCTTCTAAAGGGTGGGTGTATGTGAGATCCAGGCACATGGCTTAATAGGATTGATAGGATACCCATATCAACAAGTTGCAACTTCTTTTCCGGAAGCTCATTCGAAAAGAACTCTAAGGTTAAGCGTACTTGGCCTAGAGCAATTCTAGGATGGGTGACCGACCGGGAAGCGGGTAACCGGGTGCGCACGAGTGAGGACAAAGTGTGTAGAAAAGACTAGTGTTGGTCTGTGGGGCCAGTCTAGATATCCTATTAAGCTGCCAGGAGTGACACCCCCCGGGCCCAGGAGTGGACGGGGTGTTACATGGCGCAACTCGTTGTTGTCCACCACCAAAGTCTTGAGGTTCTCGGCCTCTTCAATCATGGCGCAGGATTGTTTTACCAGCGCTGTAAGTCAAAAAGAACAACAGTTCAGAAAAATTCGACATTGAAAATACAAAGACAAGGTTTGAGTCTCGGAATGTTTACCTTCGGCCTCATCCTTGGCAACTTTAAGTTCAGCATTTTTAAGTTGGAGAGCCTTGATCTCTCTCCGCCTATCACAGACATTCTTCAATAAATCCTGGTTATAGGAACATACTTTCTGTAAGTCAGAATACCCAAAGTCAGAAAGCTACTAAACACTCGGGCTAATATTTTTTGCTAATATCAGCACGAGCCTGGGGGCTACACTAGTTCATTCTTTGGCATCCTAATGAAGCATAAACCCGGATTATATATCCTACTTCATGCTTGGGGGCTAGAGGATATGATATGAAATAAAGGAAAAACAGGAGTTGGAATTCCGACTTACATATTGCTCGCGAGTGAGTCTATCCAAACTCGTGTTCACTTCAATGGCAACCTTCTCGGCGAGAGTCAGAGGAATCACTGGTGTTGTTGGAAGCTCACCAGTCCTTATCCTCTCGTCGTGAAGGCGCACCTGGGCAAGAAGGTCGGAGAACTTGACGTCCTCTGCTTCTTGCGCTTCTTCTTCGGCAGATAAGGTACTTTTCTCCAGGCATTGCCTGGCGAGCCACTGGATTTCTTCAGCAGATTTCTGTGACAGGCCAAACTTGGCAAGTCCCGGATTGCTGATAATGTTTTCGGCGAAGGTTTTTGCCAAGGGATCATTACCCAAAGAGGGTTCACCCTTATCTAAATTTGACTCACCCATGGTGACGTCAGTTTGCGATTCAAGGATCACAGGCTCTGTCGAAGGAGCCGGATCTTCTGCGACGACCGGAGAAGGAATGGTCACCGGCATTGTAAAAGGTTGAGGGGCAGGAGTCGGAGGAGCCACGGCAGGAGAAGCTATGGTAAGCTTCGTCTGTCGCAGGGGCTTCGAAGAAGTTCCCTTCCCCTTTCCCTTGATGAGCGGCTTTGCTCTGAGAATGTAGTAAAGTCGGAAACATTACATCTCAGAAGAAAATTCGAGTAAAGTGCAAAGGCGGAAGTTGTGATTGAAAGTTACCTCTTCATGACGGGCACCTCCTTTGTGCCAACAGCCACTGTCGGAGCTTTGTGCTTCTTGAGCGCAAGTTCCGGCAATGGGACCACCTCTATCTCCTGAGAGAACTTCGGAGGATATCCTTCGAGCGGAGCAAGTTCCGACTTAGGGAGGTCAGCAAGCTGAAAATAAGAAAACATATTAGTATTGCAGTGTAACTCAAAGATTGAAACACATAAAAAGGTGTACTGATGGAAGCTTACTAGCACTATAGGGTTTTCCGCCATATGCATATCCAGAGAAACCTCCGGGATCCTCCTCTCGATCCGCTCCGTGATCAGCCACTTAATCTAGCTTATATAGCCCTGCATGGTGTAGGCTTTGGGGCTGATGCGGAGGGAGTCTTTCTTGGACGACGTGATGGAGTGCATCAGTCGAACTCCGTGGTACTGAAGGGGCTGGATCCGGCGTGAGACCCAGCATTGGACCATGTCGGATCCCTTCAGTCCCTTATGTTTGATCAAGTATTCGATCCGCCTCTTAGCGAGGATCAGATCATCAGTGAGAGCCGGAGGAGCCTGGTCCCAGGACGGTTGGGCCATGGCAGCTCCGTCGATGAAAGCCGGCAAAGCAGTGGCTTTGCCGGGAGCCAGAATATCCCTATGGTAAAAGAATGTGGCTGGCCATTGTTTGACCGAGTCACTGGCTAGGATTTTGGGATATGCGCACTCGCGTCTAAGCAAAAAACTAATAGTATCGGTGATGTAAGGAACACCGGCAGTAATAGAGTTTCTCCGGACATGAAAGTAGTACCGGAATAAGGTCAAACTCAGCCTAATGCCGAGAAAGCCCTCACACAAAGAAGCGTAAGCGCTCATCTCTAAGAGAGAGTTGGGAGGAAGATGATGGAGTTGAATTCCGTAATGATCAATCACCTCGTAGAAGAACCCCGAGGGAGGAAACGACAAACCTCTGTCGAGGTGGGTGCCGAAGTGGACCCGCTCGCTAGCGCGCGGGTTGGGGATGGTTTCCTCGAAGCCGCTCCGCCAGTCGCCGGCGCGGAGGAGCCCTTCCTTCTCCACATTCTAGAGCTTCTCGTCGTCGAGCACGCAGGGGATCTAGAGCCCGCGAAAGCTTTCCTTCTCCACCACCGCTTCCGTCGCCGTCGTCGCCGCTGCTGCTGCCAAGCCGGAAGAGGAAGAAGAAGCCATTTCTCTGGCGAGCAGTTGACCTAGAATGGGCGGCGCTGGGAGTTTTTTGGGGGAGGAACAGAGGATCTTTGTGTGGAGAGAGATTGGGAGGAGAAGAAAAGGCAAAGGACAGGTGAAGAGAGAAGGAGAAGATCCTAACCCCTTATATCCACCTAACTGCGCTAAGATTCGTGCAAATGCTACAGTGTAACCGCCACACGTCGTGGAAGGAACTGGGAAGGACCCACGCGATGATTACATCGCCTCGATCTCTGCGCACGCATTGAAATGGCGCCTCGGTTCCATGAACCATGGACCCACCAACGGTCGTGATGACGGAATGCCTGTCAGATGACGTGACTTGACCATGACTTGTGTCAGGTGGCGTTAGAGACCAAGTTCCGGCTTAGTTTGAAATCAAGCTGGAAAATCCGAGTAACCTGTTGATAGGTCCGACTTATTTTTTAAGACCCGGATTGTATTTTTTATTGTTAAGTTTCAGGAACCCTTCAAGATTCTGCAAGCCGAAGATCAAGCTAGACGATGATAAATCTGACTTTGGATCTTGGAGGCCTCTGGGCTGTTGTTGGGGATATACTTTCCGGGTATCCTCACAGTTCCTCACTGACCAGGGTGGCCCACTTCGGGTTAGAGCTTTGCTTCACGGGCGGCCCAGTCAGGGAGAAAGACAGAGTCCAATCCGGCTACGAGAAGGCCTAGAAGACTTACCGACTTAGGCCCATAATGTTACTTGTAGTTCAAGATGTACTCTGTAACCGACTCTTAGTCATAGCCGGGTAGATCTCTCTTGTAAACCCTAGGCCGGATATCTATATAAGCCATCCTACGGAGAGCCTTTAGGGCACCCAACACTTTAGACCATCAACTCGCACAGGCGAAACCCTTGTAACCCATATTCCGGCTCTGCCGTATGGAATGCTAGCAGGAGTAGGATCCGTCCAAAGCCGGTGGATTCGAACCTGGGTAAACTTGTGTGCTCACCGTCCCGGAATACCGTACGTCTCACACCCCTCTCTTCCGCACGCCCCGAGGACCCCCTCATGGCGTACTTGCCATCAATCCGACGACATGTGGCACTTTGGCTCATCGTATTATGTATTCTTTTGCTTATCTTTCCTTTTTCTCGGTTTGGTAGGCATGTCCTTCACATAGAAAACCCAAGCCACATCGTTGTCTAGGATGAATGGTTCATCCATGTACACAAGATTGTTGAGATCCACTATTGTCATGTCGTAATTTTGGTCTACATGTACCCCGCCTCATGTTAGCTTGACCCATTTGCACCGAAACAAAGGGACCTTAAAAGTAGGTCCATAGTCAAGTTCCCATATCTCCTCTATGTACCCATAATATGTGTCCTTCTGCCCATTGTCATCTATTGCATCAAAGCGGACACCACTATTTTGGTTGGTGCTCTTTTTATCTTGGGCGATCGTGTAAAATGTATTCACATTTATCTCGTACCCTTGGAAAGTACATATAGTCGAAGATGGTAACCTGGACAAAGAGTACAACTGATCTCCAACAGTGGTGTTATTCATGAGATGTGTCTGCAACCAACTGCTGAAATTCTTCTCGTGTTCCCCTTTAAACAAGGAGTTATATGGAGCCACCACAGTGGAATTGTCTAGAACTATGTAGTGTGCTATAGTGAAAGAATGCCCGCCCCTATATACCATTGATTTCCTTCCTAGTGTGTCTTTTCCAGTTAGCCTCCCCTCATACCAAATACATCAGCACCAGTACGGGGGACAGGCTTCGTCCGGGTTTCTGCCTTGCCATTGAAATGCTTGCCTTTCTTCCTTGAGGGATGACTAGGCGGAAGAAAACGACGATTGTATGGGTACACATTCTTCCTACATTTATCTAGATATATACTTTCAGTCTCATCTAAACAGTGCATGCATGCATTGCATCCTTTGTTCGTTTGTCCTAAAATGTTACTAAGAGTAGGCCAATCATTGATGGTTACGAACAGCAACACTTGTAGGTCAAATTCCTGCTATTTGTGCTCATCCCACACACTTACACCTAGTTTGTCCCACAACTATAAAAGTTCATCAACTAATGGACTTAGGTACACATCAATGTCATTGCCAGGTTGCTTTGGGCCTTGGATGAGCACTAACATCATAATGAACTTCCACTTCATGCACAACCAAGGAGGAAGATTGTAGATACATAGAGTCACGGGCCAGGTGATGTGACTGCAGTTCTGCTCCCCAAAAGGATTCATGCCATGGGTACTTAGACCAAACCATAAGTTCCTTGCATCACCAGCAAAGTCCGGGAAGTCTCTCTCGATTTTTCTCCACTACTGACCATCATCAGGGTGCCTCAACTTCCCATCTTTCTTACGGTCTTCCATGTGCCATCGCAACAACTTGGCATGCTCTTTGTTTTTGAACAGACGTTTCAACCGTGGTATTATAGGAGCATACCACATCACCTTGGCAGGAACCCTCTTCCTAGGTGGCTCACCCTCAAGATCGCCAGGGTCATCTTTTCTGATCTTATACCTCAATGCAGTGCATATCGGGCATTTATCCATATTCTCATACTTCTCACCGCGGTAGAGGATGCAATCATTAGGGCATGCATGTATCTTCTGCACGTCTAATCCTAGAGGGTAGACAAGCTTCTTTGCTTCATACGTAATGGAGGGCAATTCGTTATTTCTTGGAAGCAGCTTCTTCATTATTACCAGCAACGTTTCAACTCTCGAGTAAGTCACATGGTCTCTGCCTTCCACTTTAGCAATTCCAGTGCGCTACCCAGCTTCTTCTGTCCATCTTCACAAGTTGGGTACAATATTTTTTTGTGGTCCTGTAACATCTGCTCGAATGGAAACCTCTCCTTTTCTATGTTGCAGCCTCCCATTGCATCATAAATGACCCGACCAGGATGATCAGCGGGCTCATTTGGTTCCCGTTCTTCACCCCCTTCTTCTTCATTGTCTTCCATTTTGGTATCAGCGTATTCAAGGAACATAGATCGGTAGTTGTCATCATCGTCCTCTTCTTCATTGCTATCTTCCATCATAACCCCTCTTTCTCCGTGCTTGGTCCAAAAAATATAGCTGGACATGAAACCGAAGCGAAGAAGGTGGCTCTGAATGACTCTTGAGGAAGTGTGAGCCTGCTCATTCTGACATTCAACACATGGACAACACATAAAACCATCCCGCCGCTTATTCACCTCGGCAACAAGGCGAAAAGAATGCACGCCTTCTCTGTAAGCATCAGAGCGTAGGTCACCATACATTCGTGGATGGCTTGTCTGCATCATACAACCATATATTGAAGGGTTCGTAGCATAGAAAACAAAACATTTCCTACGATGGGAACTATTATACGCCAAGATCTATCTATTAGATACAAGCAACGGGTGGATATACATACATAGAGAACATACCCTCAAAGACAACAAAGCTTTGTTAACGAGATGGAACTTGTGGATGATGTTGTCGTACACTTGTCGATCTCAAGATCGTGATGAAGTCCAGCAGGTCTAGCAGGTACAGCTCTAGCACGCCCATCAGATCTAGCTCCAGCAAGTCCAGCACCACAAAGCAGTGGTGCATCCGTGATCGCACACACGTTCGGCACCCCAACAACCTCTGCCCTCGCTCCAGCAAAGTAGCGGAAGCAGATACTCCTTTCCAGATAAAGGCACCGGGAATATGTATCTCGCTAATCCGAGACCATGGGGAAAAATACTAGATGGGGAGAGAGATCCTTCACGAGGAGGTGTGAGTGTGAAGGTGTGAGAGGGGGGCCTTTTATAGGAGCAGGGGAGGGTACCCCTCCCATGGACGGCGCCCATGGAGGGTGTCCCTTCACCTCCATCATTCATGTGGTGGTAACCCCCTCCACATAAATATGCCCCTTCACATTCTCTATTAAAGTCTCCACTTTAAATGCATTAAATTTCTCCAAATTTAATTCTCTCTCTCATTTAATAAAACTCTTTTATTAATTTTATTCAGAATTTTGTTAATTACTTTAATTAACAAACATTCACATAAAACCCCCTGCAACATTTCAATATTACATTTAGAACCAATTTTAGCAATTTCACCCGAAACAGTTTCGGTGTCTATTGAAATAATCCCAGTACTTTCTTAAATCTTTATCTGAAACATATTTGCTCCAAATGGTGTCGGTATCCCTTAAGTGTGTCACCCTACGGTTCGCGAATAATGCAAACATATAAACACAATGAATTTGATCGTAATGCTATACTTCGGATGAATGTTCATCACATCATTCCACTAATGTTGGGACCTCATTATTAACAACATCCAATGTCCATGATCAGGAAACCTTGATCATCTTGTTAATCAACGAGCTAGTTTATAAGAGAGTCATAACTAGGAACTTTCCTTTTGTTTATTAAACACACATGTATTAACATTTCAAAATTAATACAATTATAGCATGCAATATAAACATTTATCATAAACAAGGAATAAGATAATAACCACTTTATTATTGCCTCTTGGGCATATTCCCTTCAGTCTCCCACTTGCACTAGAGTCAATAATCTAGTTTGAAAAGCTTTGCGTATTGAACACCTATGTCTTTGTGGTTTTTCATATACACGATTTCTAGTGGTTAACATAATCTCCGGATCTGACAGTTTTAGGTCCATGTGTATTTGCATGTTTTTGTGTCTCTACGCATCACTCATTCTCAAATGGGACGACATTGTATAAATTTGGTCCTTTGGTGAGACCTTTAGTTCGTTTGGGTTAAAATATGTTGATATTATTGTCATACAATATATCTTCATAGTAAGCCCACTTTGAACCACACCTAGTTTGATAACAAACTACTTAACACAAATGCCCTCCTTTGCTGCTACTATAGCAGTCATATACTTAGCCTTTTGTTGTAGTATCCGTTCCAATGTCTCAACTTTGGAACTCATCCAAATCCATCATGGAACATCCTTTCCATTACATTGTGCGACCCATAGTCTAAATTGAGATAAATTTTAATTTGTATCTTGTGAAAAAACTAGTATCAATGTAACACTTTACAATGAACTCCCTTTAACTATTTTTCACTTATACATGATATATTCTTAGTTCTTCCAAAGCTCATAAGAATATCTTTACTATCTTCCAATGATCATCTTATGAATCATTCTGGTATGTGCTCATAACATTTAGAGCATAGGACATATCTGGATATATACATATCACGGTATAATCGATCAAAATCTTCATGTGATTTTACTCACCAAGTGTTGAAACATTTGAATCTTGATACAATCCTTTCCATGTAGCAAGAACCTTTCTTGTTGTTTCCATATTGAACCCTTTCAATATCTCATATATGTACGTCTGGCATAATATTAGTGCCTCAATCTATCTATATAGACATTGATGCCAAATATTCTGGTTTTTCCCAAGTCTTTCATCGAAATCCTATTTTAATGAAATTCTTAACTTGTGTCAATAAAATATACATCATTTCCAATCAACAATATGTACTCTCCATAATGTATTGGAAATTTGTCTCAGCGCTCCCACTTAATTTCTTGCAAATGCAAGCATCTTCATCGTCTCCGATGAATTTAATCTCCTTTGACATTTTCATCATGGTGAAGATTCCAACTTCGATATGCTCACTTCAACTATTGAAGTTTGCATGCCCTTTTAGCACCGTTTGAATTAACAAAACCCTTCGAACCATGTCTTGTACACGTCCTAGGTAACCATTCTATTAGAAGAACATTGTTTTGTTTGTTCAACTACCATACACGAAGTTATATGTAGTGGTTGCTACATTAATCTGTCAAGACTAAATATCGCTATGAAAGATCAAAGCTTGTGATTGTCAACTCCTTGAACATTGCCGTAAACTTCTTTCCGACATGTCGACTATTTCATAGATGTTAAACATCCATGTCTATTTCTTTATAGATCCAAACACGACTGATAGGCTTCACGCCTTTCTAGAGGGTCTTCCAAGTTCAAAACTTGATTTCTCATGTATGGATACTATCACGGATTCTATGACTTCTGGTCATTTTATGGAGTTAGGGACCATCATCACTTCTTTGGATGCAGTCGGTTCATAATTGTCAAAATAATAACGACTTATTTATAAAATCTCGCTATTTGATTCTGACCGACGCATACGGTTCAAATAGGAACTCTAATCTCCAAAATCACACCCTTTGTTATAACGGGAGCCATGAGAATTGTGGTTACCACTGGTGAAAGAACATTTCATTGTTCCCTGTGTTTTGAATGTTAGATAACAATACGGTGGAGTTTTCTTATGTGTGCTAAGTGTGCAGGGAATGTTCTTGTGTTTGGGGGCCAGATTATCCGCCCCATCAAGGGCCGGATAATCCGGCCTAACTTATTTATCCAAGGCAGCCAAGGCGTGATGCTCGGAGTGGGTTTGGATTTTCTCCCGGAAAATCCGAACAGGGGCGGTTTTTCCTTCCCTGGCTAGATAACCTGGCCTTCGCATGGGGCCGGATAATCCATCCCCCAGGAGTCACTCAAGGGTAGGCTCGGCGTGTCGCTCTGAGTAGGGGCGATTTATTTGCCAGATAATCTAAGTCTGGGGCGGAGTTTTCCCTAGGCTAGATAACCCGGCCCTCACTTGGGCCGGATAATCCGGCCCCCAAAGGCTCCAATGGCGCAGTTGGGGAAGGGGTATAAAATCCCCTTCATCCCCTTCAGGCAAAACTCTTGATTCATTCGAAAAGTGTCAAACCCATTGCAAGAGCTCTCGCTCTCTCTCGATCTCCCACTTCAACCACCCAAAGGCTTCGATCTTTGGGGGAATTGAAGGAGGAGACAATCTACATCGTCATCACGAATCAAGCGCATCAACTCCTCTCCATTCATTTGGAGAAATCCCCGATCTAGTATTCTTGTTAATGTATAGATCTTGTATTTTGCTATTGATAACTTGTTCTTGTGGCAGCTTGTTGTCATTACGAGAGCCTCCAATTTGGTTGTGGAGTTGTGCCCCGCTAGTTGTGTAAAGGCGCCGGTTCTTGCCTCGAAGGGTTCCTATAGTGGAAAGGTGGATCAGGCCTTTGGTGGTGGGATCCATCGGAGAACAGGGTGAGGCCTATTGTGGCATGGTGGTCTTAGTACCGCCCACCCCTCCAACACAGATGTACTCCCCTTAACAAGGAAGGAACTGCGGTAAAACAAATCCTGTGTCTCCGTGTGCTTCACTACGGTTCACCCGGTCCTCTTTCCCACTCGCCTTTTACTCGCTAGTAGTTAGGTTTGCATATAGGGAAATTCTTCATAATAGTCTATCTAGAGAATTTACCTCTTGTGTCAAGCCTAAAATCGAAAAATTATTAAAATTTGAAGTAGCATCTATTCACCTCCTCCTCTAGGTGCCCATACGATCCATTTCAACTGGTATCAGAGCCCCGGCTCTTTATTCAGGCTTAACCGCCTAAGAGAAGTATGGGTACCAAGGAGAATGGGAATGAGGCTATGGACAAGGTCACAATGGATGATCTCAATACGTTGGAAACAACCTTGCTGAAATCCTTTGAGACCAAGATGGAGGAGATGCACCAAATGATTGCTCGCCTCACATCATTCGTAGCCCCATCTCCATCCTCCTCTGAGGCTGCCACTCCCTCATCCAAGGATAAGGCTAACACCGGATCCAAGGAAGATGAAGTGGTAGGTGAAAAACATAATGGTTCCGCCTCCAAGAAGGGAAATGGTAAGGAGGAATATAGTGAGGTTTGATATGTCCATTTTGCATCGCTATTCTGTGTCATAATTCACTGTTATTCATTGATATATTTCATATTAAGAGATGATACTTATGTAATTTCATCTATTTTTGCATGGTTGATGACTTTTGGAGCATGGACCGCTGTAGTCAGGATTCTGATAGAAAAGGTGTTGTTTGGAGGCAAAATTCACGAAGATCAGAAAATCCGGGAAAATATATGGAAAATCCTATTTTTCCATAAGACGAAGGAAGCCAGAAGGAGGAGTGGAGATGGGCCACAGGGGGCCCACACCACCCCCTGGCACAGGCCACCCTAGGCCATGCCACTAGGTAGTGTGGCTGCCCTGGCCCACCTCTGGCTCTCCCCTCTAGCGTATATAATCCTCCCGAAACCCTAATAATCAGGGAGCAACCACAGAAAGATTCCGCCACCTCTGCGGGGTGGAAAACACCGAGAGAGAAAGATCTCTCCGGTAGACAAATTTCTGTCGAGGGAATTCCTTCCTGGAGAGGGGAGATCGTCACCATCAACACCACCATCAAGATGGACTTTATCGGGATCATCATCATCATCACCACCAGCACCATCATCTCCATCTCCATATTGTTGTAACAATTGGGTTGAATCGTGCATAGTTCTTAGGGGGAACTTTCCAGGTGTTGATTACTCTTTGTAGTTGATGCTATTGAGTGAACCGTTGAATTATTGTTTATGTTAAGATTGTTATACATCATTATTCCATCTCTGATCATGATCCATATGATGTCTTGTGAGTAGTTCGTTTTTTTCTTGAGGACATGGGAGAAGTCATGTTGCTAGTAGTGGAGTTGTGTTGAGAAAGATTCAATAGTTTGATATTTAAGTTGTGGTGTACTTCTTCTAGTGGTGTCATGTGAACATCGACTACATGAGACTTCACCTATATGGGCCTAGGGGAATGCATTGTGTATTTGGCTATTAATCGTAGGGGTTGCCAGAGTGACAGAAACCTGAACCCCCGTTAGGAAACCATTGCACAAGGGACGTAAGGGTCTTAGAGTTTAAAGTTGTGGTTAGGTTTCTACCTTAATTACTTTCCTGTACTTATGGATGTTTGCAAGGGGTATAATCACAAGTATGTATTAGTACTAGGAAGGTCGGTACATTAGCACAGGTTCACCCACACAACACTTAGCAAGGTAAAGAAGATTAATCAACTATATGAAGCGAAAGCACTTGACAGTCTTCCCATGTGTCCTCGAGAACGTTTGGTCATCTTAAGTAATACAACTGGCTTGTCCTTTGCTGAATAAAGGATTGGGCCACTTTCTGCATTTATTCTTATTGTATTTTGTTTATTCGTACTTTATTTACTTGCTTTATCAAAAAACCCTAAAAATCCGTTTGCTAGGTATTTGCAGAGAATTCCCGATCCATACCACTAGCCAGCACCTTCTGCTCCTCGTTGGGTTCGACTCTCTTAATTATCGAAAATACTGCGATACACCCCCTATACTTGTGGGTCATCAAGACTATTTTCTAGCGCCGTTGCCGGGGAGTGAAGCGCTATTGGAGAGTGGAACTGGTAAAGGAAACTTCTACTGTGAGTATTGTTTACTTCTGCTAGTTGCTTTATTTTCGTTATGGATAATTCGCTGAGTTTCTTATTTGGTAATGCTACTACCACTGCTAAGGTAGTAGATGAACCACCACCTGCTGAGAATGATGCTTTTAAAATACCTACAAGAACTATTGATCGTGTTATGGATAACTACTATGTTGGGGATGGAACTGTCCATCCGGGTGATCATTTGCTTTTTATACATGAATTATGCGGGTTGTTCAAGTGTGTAGGTATTACTACAGATAAAGTTAAGAAGAATTTATTCTCATTATCACTGAAAGGAAGAGCTGAGGAATGGTATAAGTTGCTGAAGAATGGTCAAGCTCTTGAATGGGAGGAAATAGTACCTCTCTTTTATTCAAAGTTTTATCCTCCTAGTGAGATTCATAAAGATCGGAATCAAATATACAACTTTTGGCCTCTTGATAGAGAGAGTACAGCTCAATCTTGGGGGTGATTGAAGTTACTAATGCTCAAATGTCCCATTCATGAGCTCCCCAACAATATTATTATCAATAACTTTTATGCAAGGTTTTCTCTTCATGATAAGGATCTATTGGATGCTTCTTGTGCTGGATCATTCACTCGCATGGAACAAGAAGCTAAATGGGATCTCCTAGACCGTATTCAAGACAATGCTGAAGCATGGGAGAATGACAAAGGTAGAAAGTCAGGTATAAATTATGATTATGAATGCATTGAATCTTTTATGGGAACTGATGACTTTCGAAACATTAAAAATGCTTATGGTCTAGACTCTCAAGCTATTGCTTCTTATTTTAAGGCTTTTGCTTCCTACATTGAAGTGCCTAAAAAGAAGTGGAATAAGTATGATGAACCTTATAAAGATATTGCTAAGAGTGTTCCTGCAAGAAATACTGAAGTTTATACTGCTAATCATGTTTTACCTAAACCTTACATTGAGAAAATGCCTTTCCCAGTTAAGATAAAGGAACATTCTATGATAGCTAGTATGGTTAATGAAAGTACAAATAAAGCTGTTGAACCTGATAAACAAATGGTTGTTGAACCTATTATAGGAAATGTGAAAGACTTTGTTACTAAATATGTAGAAGAGGGACACACTATCCTTTGTGAGGATACCTCTAATATTGTTTCACAAAGTAGTGTTATGTGAGCTAGTGTTCCTGTGTTTTCTGTTAGAATAAGTGACCATTGTTACGATGGTCCTTATGATAGTTATATTGTTAAGTTTATGCATGATACTGAAAGTTACTATGAGAGAGGGAAAAGTGTTCTTATGTATCTCAATAATATCAAGTTTCCTCGTTTTATGATGAAAGTTTTTATGTTACACTTCTTTTGCCTTCCTATGCTAGTAGCCTCTGGTTTCAACAACTTGTTTGTTTACAAAATTCCCTTGCATAGGAAGTGGGTTAGACTTAAATGTGTGTACATTTGCTTCTTAATGCTCTCTTTCACTTCAATTCATATTCCTATGTGAGCATCTTCAAAATTATCATGCCCATTTTAATGGCTATAAAGAAAGAGCTTTTTGGGAGACAACCCAGTTTATTTTTGCTTTTAGTTTGTTTTTGTTTCTTTGAGTCTTGGAAGTTACTACTTCGGTAATAACCTCTCCTTATCCTTTTTGTTTTGTTTTTTTGTCAAGATCAACCTCTAATGAGAGAGAAGTAATATTTGGGGAAGTTGTTGTCCCGAAAGAGATTTTTGTGCTTCACCGTAAAAATTCGTGAGAGATATATGTATGTTGGATTGAGCTATAATTGTTTGTGCTTCTGCTCCAGGTTGTTATTTAACTTTCGTTAGTTTTGCAATTTTTGATTTGAGCAATAGAAGATTTTCTAAAAAATTGATCTTTACATGCTGGTCTGTTTTGACAGATTTTGCCACTCTTGCATTTGCTTCTTTATTCGATTTCCTTTTTGAATTCTTTTTGGGTTTTTCGAAGGAGTTGCTACAGTAGCTTATGTTTTGATGGTTTTCAGTTGAAGTTGAACTCAAAAGGTTTTATCAGTTCACTTATACTAATGTTGCTAATGAGAACTATGTGAAGTTTTGTGTGAAAGAAATTTCAGGTTAGTGGAGAAAATGGTGTAATGAGAAAGTGAAAGGTTTTATGACTCAAGTAATAAGTGTATGAAGATAAAGATATTGATGTTATTCAAGTGGTGACTCCGGAAGAACCCACTAAATACCAAATTCAGAGGCCTGCAGACTCCATTTTTTAAAAAATAGGTAACAGTTCTGGTAAGAAAAGTTCGGCGAAAGATCTGTCCAGTTATATTTTTGCAGTTTTTAGTCAATAAGGAAAGCTACGAAGCGAAAGAGGGATGGAAATGGAGCCAAGGTGGCTCACACCAGCCTGTGGCGCGCGCCCACCCTGGTCGCGCCACCAGGTGGTGTGGCCACTCCGGACTCCATCTCCGACCCGTTTTCTCCCAGTACCTTCCTTCTATTGTGAAACTTCGTAATATATAATCCCCCGGATCCCCCGAGGTTCGTATATCGTGTTTTCTTCGGGTTTTCGTTTCGATCTGTTTCTGCCAGGAACTATTTTTGAAAGCTTAGAAGCACAATGGTGTACGCCAAGGATAAGGGAAAGGAGCCTATGGAGGAAGATCTCCAAGACCCTGGGAGGAGAAGCAGATCAAGAGTGAAGATGAACAGGAGGCAAAGAAAGGACAACATCTGCACACCGGCACTACCATTGCAAGCATTCGAGTGTTGGCAAGATCTGGCAGGGTCAGGAGGACTACACGGATGTCAACTGGAGGGAAAACTCCGCGTCACTGTTTAGATCCATGCCATGTAGGGAAAGAAGACTTCAAGGAGGAAGAGTGGGAAAAGAATCACAAGAGCTGGGATCCACAGTCTGATATGATCATGCACCGTATTGAGCACAACTTGGAGTTGATTCGTACTCTCACCATCGAGATTGAGGACTTGGGAAAACTAATCAAAGAGCTCATCGAAAGAACACCGCCACCACCGAAGGAGTAATTCGTCATCAGGTTTGGCATCCCCTTGGTTTGTTCCAAGCTTGGGGGAGTGACGTGGTATCACATCACTATCTTCTATCTTTTTACCTTTTTAGTAGAGTCATGTCATGAATAGAGAAGTTATCATGTAGGATGGTTTGCATTATGGAAGTGTCCCCTCTCTCGTTAGATATCCCTTGGTGTGAGTTGCCGTTATGGAATATTAATGAGAAGTTCTATCATTTACTCTTTTGCATATCTTATATTAGTTTTCAATTCATGGTTATATGATTGATCTTGTTGTTAGTATTGGTATCACTTTGGGATCATTGAGTTAATTTAGCTGGTTTTGGCAAACCTGGCTCGGTCAGTAGCAACACTATTTTTGAGTGTTGAATGAAAAAGATAAAAGTACTCTAAAGAAAATTAATTTCATCATCTTTCTTTCTTGATTTGCTCATAAGTTTAGTATTCTCTAGCTAAGATCTTTTGTGCTTCCAAGGAAGATTGCATGTTTGATTTTTTATCACTTGTATGTTTGTTTGTTTCCTTCAACTCTTATACTTGCTACCTAGCCTTGCTAGCCAAAAATCTATACTGAGAGGGAATTCTTCTCGTGCATCCAATCCTCAAACCAAACCCATGCCATTCGTGTCCACCATACCTACCTATTAGCATTATTGCTATTCCAAGTAAATTCTTGTTTTTATCTAACTTCCAAATTAAACTTGTTATGTGAAAATTAGTGATTAAAGCTCTCACGAACTTGATGGCACACTTTACTTTCTCGCAATTAATAAACTTGAACCATTGTGCCCATCTATGTTGCGTATATGCTTGCGCTTTGTGACTTGTGAATTAGCAGAACCATGATATCATGGGGAACATTTTCAACATTGCACTGGTACTTTGTACCTAGTTGATATCATGTTCTTTTGTCTATGGATGTCGTCAGTGTGAAATGAAAGGGGAGCTTGTAATTCCATGGAGTTATCCATGTGTGTTAGAGAAACGCCTGGGCCGCCGGTCTAATCCATGTTGTCATGGTGGAAACCTGCATCGTAACCATATCAGGCATCTATGAAGCATTATTCTTATATAAAAAAGATAGAGATTGAGAAAAAGAAAAAAAGATGATAAAAGAGGAAAGAGAGAAAAAAGCACCATATTCCCATGGTAAATAAGAAGATTGCTGAGATGCTCGTTGTCTGCTTGCCTTGTCATTTTGATATGGGGATTCTTCCGTATCATCGGGCAAGGGGTACCCCGTTGGCGGTTCTCCATGATACATATGTGCTTACGATGACAAGAACTTACCGGTGACTAAACTTGAGTAGCATGAGGAGCGGCCCTCATATTCAAGGGACATGAGATTCTCAATTTACAACTTGTCAAGCATATCCTCATATTTGATCACTTTAACCTTAACCACCTAAAGATGCCTATGACAGGGGAAATGAGAGCTGAAAGCTAATAAGTATCATAATTTTTGGGAGCTCTTTATGAAACTTGCAATCCCTGCTTCCCTCTGCGAAGGGCCTTTCTTTTACTTTTTAGTTGAGTCAGTAAACCTATTCCTTTCTATCTCAGCAAGTATTTTGAGTTGTTGTGTTTCATTCATTCATATGATGATTTATTCAATCATGTTTCTTATATTCTTTGTTTTGCACATTGCTCTTTTCTTGGTGATTACTACTTTGAAAGCTATCATTGAAAACTAGTTATTTGTGAACTCCAGCAAATTATCAACTATTCTTCGACCAAGAGCTAAGTTTGCCATTACCAATTATGATTTACTATATGTATCTTTATTCTGTTTCCTTTACTTATTGCAAGTTAAGTTATATAATAGTAAGTTGTCTTCTATTATGATCTATGTATTGATGAATGTGATGCTTCTTGTCCGTATTCTTTTTATCAACTCTTCACTCCATAAACCTGAGGCCATGTTTATTGAGCTCAGTTTCGCTTGGGGACAAGCGAAGTCTAAGCTTGGGGGGAGTTGATACGTCCATTTTGCATCACTATTCTATGTCATAATTCACTTTTATTCATTGATATATTTCATATTAAGAGATGATACTTATGTAATTTCATCTATTTTTGCATGGTTGATGACTTTTGGAGCATGGATCGCTGCAGTCAGGATTCTGATGGAAAAGGTGTTGTTTGGAGGCAAAATTCGCGAAGATCAGAAAATTCGGGAAAATAGACGGAAAATCCTATTTTTCCAGAAGATGAAGGAAGCCAGAAGGAGGAGTGGAGATGGGACACAGGGGGGGCCACAGCACCCCCTAGTGCAGGCCACCCTAGGCCATGCCACCAGGTGGTGTGGCCGCCCTGGCCCACCTCTGGCTCTCCCCTCTGGCGTATATAATCCTTCCGAAACCATAATACTCGAGGAGCGACCACAGAAAGATTCCGCTGCCTCTACGGGGTGGAAAACACCGAGAGAGAAAGATCTCTCCGGTAGACAGATTTCTTCCGGGGGAATTCCTTCCCGGAGAGGGGAGATCATCGCCATCAACACCACCATCAAGCTGGCTTCATCGGAATCATCATCATCATCATCACCACCATCATCACCACCAGCACCATCATCTACATCTCCATATTGTTGTAACAATTGGGTTGAATCTTGCATAGTTCTTAGGGGAAACTTTCCTGGTGTTTATTACACTTTGTAGTTGATGCTATTGAGTGAACCATTGAATTATTGTTTATGTTCAGATTGTTATACATCATTATTCCATCTCTGATCATGATCCATATGATGTCTTGTGAGTAGTTCGTTTTGTTCTTGAGGACATGGGAGAAGTCATGTTGTTAATAGTGGAGTTGTGTTGAAAAAGATTCAATAGTTTGATATTTAAGTTGTGGTGTACTTCTTCTAGTGGTGTCATGTGAACGTCGACTACATGACACTTCACCTATATGGGCCTAGGGGAATGCATTGTGTATTTGGCTACTAATCGTAGAGGTTGCCGGAGTGACAGAAACCTGAACCCCCGTTAGGAAACCATTGCACAAGGGACGTAAGGGTCTTAGAGTTTAAAGCGGTGGTTAGGTTTCTACATTAATTAGTTTCTTGTACTTATGGATGTTTGCAAGGGGTATAATCACATTAGCACAGGTTCACCCACACAACACTTAGCAAGCTAAAGAAGATTAATCAACTATATGAAGCGAAAGCACTTGACAGTCTTCCCATGTGTCCTCAAGAACGTTTGGTCATATTAAGTAATACAACCGGCTTGTCCTTTGCTGAATAAAGGATTGGGCCACTTGCTGCATTTATTATTATTGTATTTTGTTTACTCGTACTTTATTTACTTGCTTTATCAAAAACCCCTAAAAATCTGTTTGCTAAGTATTTGCAGAGAATTCCTGATCCATACCACTAGCTAGCACCTTCTGCTCCTCGTTGGGTTCGACACTCTTACTTATCGAAAATACTGCGATACACCCCCTATACTTGTGGGTCATCAAGGTTCATCACTTATATTCCCCCGACCCACCTATCCCTCGTCCTCATATAAACAATAGGGGTGATCCACCCAAGCTTACTACATCTTCATTTAATCAATGGCAATTCTTAATGAAGTCTCATGTATGCTGCTCTTCAATTAAACTTTGGAGGATTATCGAAGAGGGTCTTCATATTGGAGATAACACCAGCTTGACAAGAATAGAAGTTGTGGATAGACAATTGAATGCAACGGCTCTCCACATGATACATCTCGGAGTGGGTCCCAAGGACATGCCCCACATTGAACATCTCAAAAGAGCTAAAGAAGCTTGGGATGCTCTCACCGACCTCTTTATTGGAAATGAAAGCATGAGAAGGAATAGGTATGATGCCCTTAGTAATGAAGCTGAAGGATTCTACATGTTGGATGGTGAAAACCATGAAGACATGTATAGAAGACTCAAGGGCATCGCAACCACATTTAGAAAGCATGGAGCCACTCACATTAATGATGCTTGGATAAAAAGGAAATACGTGAGTGCTCTAATGCCTTTCGAGCCAACGGACTTGAAGAGCTTGCAAGGTAGACACAACTACCATCAAATGACTTCCAATGAAGTCATGCAAGAAATGGCATCATTCAAGGTTGCAGCTAAGAACGCGGAAGATGTCCGTGCCCGAGCCATTGGAATGCAAAAAGGGGTCAATGTTGCTCTAAAGGAAAATGTTGTTGAGCAAAATGAGGATGAAAAAGGTGTTGGAGATATGCCCAAGAGGCAATAATAAAAGTGGTTATTATTATATCTTTGTGTTTATGATGCATGTTTGCAACCCATGCTATAATTGTATTATAAGGAAACACTAATACATGTGTGTTTTGTAAACATAAAAGAGTCCCTAGTAAGCCTCTTGTTGAACTAGCTTGTTGATTAATTGATGATCATGGTTTCCTGATCATGGACATTGGATGTCATTAATAACAAGGTTATATCATTAGGAGAATGATGTGATGGACACACACACACACCCATAGTAAGCGTAGCATAAGATTAAGTCATTAAGTTCGTATTGCTACAATCTTTCAAATGCATAGTAACCTAATCCTTCGACCATGAGGTTATGTTAATCACCATCACCGGATGGGTACTTTGATGACATCAAACGCCGCTTCGTAACTGGGTGGTTATAAAGGTGTCATTGGGTATTCTGAAAGTATGTGTTGAAGCGCATGGACCAAGATTGGGATTTGTCAATCCTTATGACGGATAGATATGCTCTGGGCCCTCTCAGTGGAATGTCATCTAGTTAGCTTGCAAGCATGTGACTAGGTCACAGGGGATGACACAACATGGAACGAGTAAAGAGTACTTATTAGTAACGAGGTAGAACTGGGTATGGAGATACCGACGATCAAACCTCGGATAAGTAGAGTATCGCGTGACAAAGGGAATTGGTGTCATATGTTAATGGTTCTATCGATCATGAAGTCATCGTTGAGTATGTGGGAGCCGTTATGGATCTCTAGATCCTGCTGATGGTTATTGATCGGAGAGGTGTCTCCATCATGTCTCCATATTCACGAACCGTAGGGTGACACACTTAAGGTTTGAAGTTGTTTTAAGTAGATATTGAATGTGAGTTGGAGACCCAATGTTGTTCGGAGTCTCGGATTCGATCCAGGACATCATGAGGAGATCCAGAATTGTCCGGGGAATAAGATTCATATAATGGGGATCATTTTCTAAGTTAGGAAATGTTCCGGAGTGTTTGTATGGGGATTCTAGAAAGTTTCGGAATGTTCCGGAAGGTTCTAGAAGATATTTTGGAGTTTATTTGAAAACCAAGATAAGATAAGGGAAAACTTAAAGGATAAGTAAAGGAAACTTGGGGGGGAAGGACTCTCCCCCCAAGCCTCCTTGGTGCGCCGGCCCTAAGGGGTGGGCCTAGGGGTGGGAACCCTAGGCCGCACCCCTCCCTCTATATATAGAGGGGTGGAGGCGCCACCCCCCTTGCCCCTTCCCACTCCAAACCCTAGCCGCCTCTCTCCTCCTCCTTCCATCTGCTCTGGCTTAGGCGAAGCCCTGCAGAATTCTCTACTCCACCACCACCACGCCGTCGTGCTGCTGGGATTCCGTGGAGAGATCTACTACCTTTGTTGCTCGCTGGAACAGGGAGAGGAAGGTCTGCTTCGACTCCGCATGTGTGACCGACTGTGGAAGCGCTGCCGGAACGCGGCGCCGGAAGGATCGTCTACTCGATCTTGAGATCGGCAAGTGATCGACTACATCAACCATGAGATCCGATCTCGAACAAGGCTTTCGAAACTACAAGGGTAAGTCCAGATCTATCTCGTTGCACATGTCTAATAGATTAGATCTTGGCTTTTATCTAGATTAGATCTGGGTTTTGTTCGTTCTTGCGGTAGAAAATTTTTGTTTTCCATGCTACGAACCCATCAAAAGGTTTCGAGGGTGTCTCCATGGACTGCCCCGAGGAAGTCAAGCGTGCTCATGGTGAGTACATAGCGTTCTATGCAAGAAACTTTTGGAAGGATCCAGCCAAGGCCAAGTCAAAACTCGAGCGCAAGAATGGGTCAAGAGGAAGAAGAGAAAATGGCCCAAAACTGAGAACATGCTACAATTGTGGAGATAGGCTATACTTTGTGGCTGAGTGTCCATATTAAAATAGAGAAGACAATGGTGGCAGGCTCATCCTTAAAGAAAAATCCAAGGCACCTAGGAAAAAGCCATTTATCAAAAAGAATGGCTCTTACAAGAAGCAACCCAAGATTGTCTTGGTGGCACAAGAAGAATATTCCTCTGCAAGTGAAGATGAAGAGGATGAAGATAGTTATCGTGAGGTGGCTGCTATAGCCACCACATCGACTCCATCATCTTTCTTTGACTCACCAAACGAAAACGTCATCAACAACAACGTCACTTGTCTTATGGCAAGAGGGTCCAAGGTATCATCTTCTTGTTCTTAATTTCCTAAGTCTAACATAAATATGGATATGGATGATCATACTAGTCTTAAGATGAAAGAAGAAGTTATTGCTTTGGACAACTTTTTCACTAACTTGCAAGGTGAGCACAAACTTCATTTTGATGCTCTTATGAGTTAACTTGCCCAAGCCGAAGATCTCCTCGAAGAAAAGGGCAGAATTGAAAGAGAAGATGCCTTGGAGATAGCTTCCTTGAAGAATTCCTTGGAAGAAGAAGAGGAAGCTCGAGTATCCATGGAAGAGATACTTGAGTCAATTGAAGAGTCCCATGAAGAGGTTGTTGCTCAGCTCATCAAAGAACGTGGCAACGCTCTTGCTAAGGTAAAGAAACAAAAAAATTGAATTTGGGGCTGCTCATGCTAGACTCTTGGAAAAGTTTGAGAAACTTGACATTGCTCACAAGGCTTTGGAGAGTGAACATTCTACCCTAAATGAGTCTCATGATCAGCTCCAAACTCAATTGGAGAAGCATGATATGCCCAGCACCTCCACACCTTCTTGTGGACAAGTTGAACTTACAAAGGGATCTCAACACAAAGGTAAAGAAGTCCTAGATGAGGTTCTTAGCAAGCAAAGAACAAACAATGGAAAAGAGGGTCTTGGTTATATTCCCAAGACAAAGAACAAGAAGAAGAGCAAGACTGCTCAACCAAAGACTAGCACCATCACTAATGACAAGTCTAATTATGATGGTTTTGCAGGAGTTAACAATCCTAACTATGAGCTATATGGTGATTATTATGGTGATTTTTATGCTAGTTATGTAGGGCCTTATGATTGTTACATTCCATGGTCTATTTGGGTCCCCAAGACCCTTGTCACTAACATGAGAGGACCCATTGAAAAATGGGTACCTAAAACCAAGAACTATCTTTCTTGCACAGTTATGCTTCTGGTGGGTCTAAATGGGTACTTGATAGCGGTTGCACAAGTCATATGACCGGAAGCAAGGAGATCATCATGAAGATGCGGCCAAATCATGATCATATAACCGTCTCCTATGGTGACAAGTCAAATGTTGAGGTATTGGGTCTCGGCAAAGTCATGGTTGCTCACGATTTGTCTCTCGTGGACGTCATGCTTGTTGAGACCCTCGATTACAATTTACTTTCAGTTCGCGCCCTTGGTAAGATGGGCTTTGCAGTTTTTATTGATGCTGATTTGGTGGTACTCTTGTGGAGCAAGTCTCTAAAAGTCTCTTTCGTGGGATATGTCAAAAATGACCTGTACGTGGTGGACTTTTTGGGGAAAACCACTACAAGCCCGATATGTCTTTTCGGAAAGGCTGGCGCGGGTTGGTTATGGCATCGCCGACTAGCCCACGTCAACATGAGAACTTTTCAAAGTCTCCACAAGGGTGGCCACATCCTTGGACTAAAATAAAATGTTTCCTTTGCCAAAGATCATGTTTGCAGGGCTTGTGTTGAAGGTAAAATGCATGATTCTCCTCATCGAAGGAAGACTATTATTTCGTCAAAGAGGATCTTGGAGCTGCTTCATGTGGACCTCTTTGGACCTCCATCACATGCAAGCCTCGGTGGGAAGAAGTACTACCTTGTGATCATTGATGATTACTCAAGATACACTTGGGTCTATTTCTTCAAGTTGAAGAGCGAGACTCAACAAACGCTCATCGACTTCGCCAACAAGGTTCAACGTCAACACAATGTCCCTATATTGGAAATAAGAAGTGATAATGGCTCCTAGTTCAAGAACTACACCTTAAATGAATTCCTAAGTGAAGAGGGGATAAGACATCAATATTCTGTTGCGTATACCCCTCAACAAAATGGTGTTGCCGAGAGGAAGAACCGGACCCTAATGGGTATGGCAAGGTTTATGCTAGCTGAATTCAAGTCTCCATATAACTTCTGGGCTAAAGTAATCTCTACCGCTTTTCATTCATCCAACCGGCTATACCTCCATAAAATCTTGGACAAGACTTCGTATGAAATACTTACCGGTAACAAACCAAACATTTCATACTTCCGGGTATTTGGTTGTAAGTGTTTCTTTCTCATCAAATGAGTTTGTTTATCTAATTTTAAGTCGAAGGCTTTAGAAGGCATTTTTGTTGGTTATGGTGGCGAATCCCACACTTATAGAGTCTACAATAAGCTCTCTGGAACTGTTGTAGAATCTTGTAGTGTGGTGCTCGAGGAAAATGATGGCTCCCGTGCGGGGCAAGTTGATGTTTGTGATGCAGATGTTGAAATACCACAAGATGCCATAAGAAGAATGGGCGTGGGATTTTTCCGCCCCATTGAGGAACCCCTTGTGGCAGATCAGGAAGGACAATGCTCTAGTCATGTAGGTCCCTCATCTACACAGACTCAACATGCTCCAACCACGGGAGAAACTTCTACACCAACTCCACCAAATGCTGAAGGTCAACTTGCTCCTAAGTGCTCCAGGCCAGATTATCCGGTCGACACCAGATTATCTGGACCTCACTCCTCTGGAAACCATTCTGCTCATCATCTGGAAGAAACAGCTGCAAGTCCCAGGCCAGATTGTCCGGCTAGCCCCAGATTATCCGGCCCCTCGCCAATTCAAGCAAGCTCCAGTCAACCTAGTGAAGATGTTTCAGGTTCTCCTAGGACGGATTATCCGGCCTCAACCTCGGCCAGATTATCTGGCCCTGAAGTGCAGCAGCCTCCTGTTACAACTATTGATTCTCATGAAGGACAAGGTTGATCATCGCCTACTCCTGCCAATCAAGCTACAGATCAAGGCCAAACCAATGATTCCAACGTAGACTCAAATTATGAAGTTATTCCCCCAAGAGACAACAAGCTAATTGAACTTCGTCACAAAGCTCGTGCCGATAGGAACCTAGAGTTAAGGGGTCACACTCTTGGCAAAGTTGTAGGTGATCTTCGACGACGGGTCTCCACAAGAAGGGAGTTGGCAAGTTTCGGTGAGCACCAAGCTCACATCTCAATGGTGGAACCCAAGAAAGTGTTTGAAGCTCTTGAAGATCCAGACTAGGTTGTTTCTTTGCATGAAGAGTTCAATAACTTTGAACGCAACAAGGTTTGGAAACTAGTAGAGAAGCCCAAGGATTGCCGCAATGTTATCAGCACTAAATGGATTTTTAAAAACAAGCAAGATGAAAATGGCATTGTTGTGAGGAACAAGGCGAGACTCGTGGCACAAGGCTGCTCCCAAGTTGAGGGCATTGACTTCGGCGAGACTTATGCTCCTGTCGCTCGTCTTGAGTCCATCAGTATCCTTCTTGCTTATGCTGCTCATAATAATTTTATATTACAGCAAATGGACGTTAATAGTGCTTTTCTTAACGGTTCTCTACATGAGTTGGTATATGTAAAGCAACCCCGGGTTTTGAGGATCCTAACTTTCCGAACCATGTCTACAAGCTAGATAAGGCACTCTATGGCCATAAACAAGCCCCGCGTGCGTGGTATGAGCACCTTAAAGAGCTCTTGTTAGACCGTGGCTTCGAAGTTGGGCAAATCGATCCCACTCTTTTTACTAAGAAGGTTAAAGAGGAGCTCTTCGTATGCCAACTATATGCAGACGACATTATCTTTGGCTCTACTAATAAAGATTTTAATGATGAATTTTCAAAGCTTATGACTAACAGGTTTGAGATGTCTATGATGGGGGAGGTACGGTTCTTTCTTAGATTCGAAATCAAGAAACTTAGAGAAGGAACCTTCATCAATCATGCAAAATACATCCAAGACATGATCAAGAGATTCAAGATGATGGATCTTAATGGTGTCGCCACTCCGATGCAAAAAAAAATTTACCTTGAACTCAATCCTCACGGTAAAGATGTGGACCAAAAGGTATACCGTTCCATGATCGGTTATCTTCTTTACCTCTTTGCATCTAGACCCGATATTGTGTTGAGTGTGGGTGTGTGTGCAAGGTATCAAGCAGCTCCTAAAGAAAGCCACTTAGTGGCGGTCAAGAGGATCTTCCGATATTTTGTTCATTCCCCTAACTTTGGTCTATGGTATCCCAAGGGCTCCAATTTCTCTCTATGTGGTTATAATGATTCAGATTGGGCTGGTGATAAGGATGATCGGAAATCAACTTCGGGTGCTTGTCAGTTCTTGGGAAGATCTCTAGTCTGTTGGTCTTCTAAAAAGCAGAATTGTATATCACTCTCCACCGCCGAAGCTGAATATGTTGCTGCTGCTAGTGCCTGCACTCAGTTATTATGGATGAGGCAAACTTTAAAGGAATACGGTGTCAATTGTGACAAAGTGCCTCTTTTATGCGATAATGAAAGTGCAATCAAAATTGCATACAATCCGGTACAACACACAAGGACAAAGCGTATTGAGATTCAGAATCATTTTATTCGGGACCATGTTGCTCGAGGCGATATTGATCTATCCTTTGTGAGCACGAAGAACCAACTTGCTGATATTTTCACGAAGCCACTTGATGAAGCAAGGTTTTGTTACTTGAGGAATGAGCTAAATATCGTCGATTCAAGGAGCTTGTCTTGACTAGATGGACTGCCCCGAGGAAGTCAAGCGTGGTCATGGTGAGTACATAGCGTTCTATGCAAGAAACTTTTGGAAGGATCCAGCCAAGGCCAAGTCAAAACTCGAGCGCAAGAATGGGTCAAGAGGAAGAAGAGAAAATGGCCCAAAACTGAGAACATGCTACAATTGTGGAGATAGGCTACACTTTGTGGCTGAGTGTCCATATCAAAATAGAGAAGACAATGGTGGCAGGCTCATCCTTAAAGAAAAATCCAAGGAACCTAGGAAAAAGCCATTTATCAAAAAGAATGGCTCTTACAAGAAGCAACCCAAGATTGTCTTGGTGGCACAAGAAGAATATTCCTCTGCAAGTGAAGATGAAGAGGATGAAGATAGTTATCGTGAGGTGGCTGCTATAGCCACCACATCGACTCCATCATCTTTCTTTGACTCACCAAACGAAAACGTCATCAACAACAACGTCACTTGTCTTATGGCAAGAGGGTCCAAGGTATCATCTTCTTGTTCTTAATTTCCTAAGTCTAACATAAATATGGATATGGATGATCATACTAGTCTTAAGATGAAAGAAGAAGTTATTGCTTTGGACAACTTTTTCACTAACTTGCAAGGTGAGCACAAACTTCATTTTGATGCTCTTATGAGTTAACTTGCCCAAGCCGAAGATCTCCTCGAAGAAAAGGGCAGAATGTAAAGAGAAGATGCCTTGGAGATAGCTTCCTTGAAGAATTCCTTGGAAGAAGAAGAGGAAGCTCGAGTATCCATGGAAGAGATACTTGAGTCAATTGAAGAGTCCCATGAAGAGGTTGTTGCTCAGCTCATCAAAGAACGTGGCAACGCTCTTGCTAAGGTAAAGAAACAAAAAAAATTGAATTTGGGGCTGCTCATGCTAGACTCTTGGAAAAGTTTGAGAAACTTGACATTGCTCACAAGGCTTTGGAGAGTGAACATTCTACCCTAAATGAGTCTCATGATCAGCTCCAAACTCAATTGGAGAAGCATGATATGCCCAGCACCTCCACACCTTCTTGTGGACAAGTTGAACTTACAAAGGGATCTCAACACAAAGGTAAAGAAGTCCTAGATGAGGTTCTTAGCAAGCAAAGAACAAACAATGGAAAAGAGGGTCTTGGTTATATTCCCAAGACAAAGAACAAGAAGAAGAGCAAGACTGCTCAACCAAAGACTAGCACCATCACTAATGACAAGTCTAATTATGATGGTTTTGCAGGAGTTAACAATCCTAACTATGAGCTATATGGTGATTATTATGGTGATTTTTATGCTAGTTATGTAGGGCCTTATGATTGTTACATTCCATGGTCTATTTGGGTCCCCAAGACCCTTGTCACTAACATGAGAGGACCCATTGAAAAATGGGTACCTAAAACCAAGAACTATCTTTCTTGCACAGTTATGCTTCTGGTGGGTCTAAATGGGTACTTGATAGCGGTTGCACAAGTCATATGACCGGAAGCAAGGAGATCATCATGAAGATGCGGCCAAATCATGATCATATAACCGTCTCCTATGGTGACAAGTCAAATGTTGAGGTATTGGGTCTCGGCAAAGTCATGGTTGCTCACGATTTGTCTCTCGTGGACGTCATGCTTGTTGAGACCCTCGATTACAATTTACTTTCAGTTCGCGCCCTTGGTAAGATGGGCTTTGCAGTTTTTATTGATGCTGATTTGGTGGTACTCTTGTGGAGCAAGTCTCTAAAAGTCTCTTTCGTGGGATATGTCAAAAATGACCTGTACGTGGTGGACTTTTTGGGGAAAACCACTACAAGCCCGATATGTCTTTTCGGAAAGGCTGGCGCGGGTTGGTTATGGCATCGCCGACTAGCCCACGTCAACATGAGAACTTTTCAAAGTCTCCACAAGGGTGGCCACATCCTTGGACTAAAATAAAATGTTTCCTTTGCCAAAGATCATGTTTGCAGGGCTTGTGTTGAAGGTAAAATGCATGATTCTCCTCATCGAAGGAAGACTATTATTTCGTCAAAGAGGATCTTGGAGCTGCTTCATGTGGACCTCTTTGGACCTCCATCACATGCAAGCCTCGGTGGGAAGAAGTACTACCTTGTGATCATTGATGATTACTCAAGATACACTTGGGTCTATTTCTTCAAGTTGAAGAGCGAGACTCAACAAACGCTCATCGACTTCGCCAACAAGGTTCAACGTCAACACAATGTCCCTATATTGGAAATAAGAAGTGATAATGGCTCCTAGTTCAAGAACTACACCTTAAATGAATTCCTAAGTGAAGAGGGGATAAGACATCAATATTCTGTTGCGTATACCCCTCAACAAAATGGTGTTGCCGAGAGGAAGAACCGGACCCTAATGGGTATGGCAAGGTTTATGCTAGCTGAATTCAAGTCTCCATATAACTTCTGGGCTAAAGTAATCTCTACCGCTTTTCATTCATCCAACCGGCTATACCTCCATAAAATCTTGGACAAGACTTCGTATGAAATACTTACCGGTAACAAACCAAACATTTCATACTTCCGGGTATTTGGTTGTAAGTGTTTCTTTCTCATCAAATGAGTTTGTTTATCTAATTTTAAGTCGAAGGCTTTAGAAGGCATTTTTGTTGGTTATGGTGGCGAATCCCACACTTATAGAGTCTACAATAAGCTCTCTGGAACTGTTGTAGAATCTTGTAGTGTGGTGCTCGAGGAAAATGATGGCTCCCGTGCGGGGCAAGTTGATGTTTGTGATGCAGATGTTGAAATACCACAAGATGCCATAAGAAGAATGGGCGTGGGATTTTTCCGCCCCATTGAGGAACCCCTTGTGGCAGATCAGGAAGGACAATGCTCTAGTCATGTAGGTCCCTCATCTACACAGACTCAACATGCTCCAACCACGGGAGAAACTTCTACACCAACTCCACCAAATGCTGAAGGTCAACTTGCTCCTAAGTGCTCCAGGCCAGATTATCCGGTCGACACCAGATTATCTGGACCTCACTCCTCTGGAAACCATTCTGCTCATCATCTGGAAGAAACAGCTGCAAGTCCCAGGCCAGATTGTCCGGCTAGCCCCAGATTATCCGGCCCCTCGCCAATTCAAGCAAGCTCCAGTCAACCTAGTGAAGATGTTTCAGGTTCTCCTAGGACGGATTATCCGGCCTCAACCTCGGCCAGATTATCTGGCCCTGAAGTGCAGCAGCCTCCTGTTACAACTATTGATTCTCATGAAGGACAAGGTTGATCATCGCCTACTCCTGCCAATCAAGCTACAGATCAAGGCCAAACCAATGATTCCAACGTAGACTCAAATTATGAAGTTATTCCCCCAAGAGACAACAAGCTAATTGAACTTCGTCACAAAGCTCGTGCCGATAGGAACCTAGAGTTAAGGGGTCACACTCTTGGCAAAGTTGTAGGTGATCTTCGACGACGGGTCTCCACAAGAAGGGAGTTGGCAAGTTTCGGTGAGCACCAAGCTCACATCTCAATGGTGGAACCCAAGAAAGTGTTTGAAGCTCTTGAAGATCCAGACTAGGTTGTTTCTTTGCATGAAGAGTTCAATAACTTTGAACGCAACAAGGTTTGGAAACTAGTAGAGAAGCCCAAGGATTGCCGCAATGTTATCAGCACTAAATGGATTTTTAAAAACAAGCAAGATGAAAATGGCATTGTTGTGAGGAACAAGGCGAGACTCGTGGCACAAGGCTGCTCCCAAGTTGAGGGCATTGACTTCGGCGAGACTTATGCTCTTGTCGCTCGTCTTGAGTCCATCAGTATCCTTCTTGCTTATGCTGCTCATAATAATTTTATATTACAGCAAATGGACGTTAATAGTGCTTTTCTTAACGGTTCTCTACATGAGTTGGTATATGTAAAGCAACCCCGGGTTTTGAGGATCCTAACTTTCCGAACCATGTCTACAAGCTAGATAAGGCACTCTATGGCCATAAACAAGCCCCGCGTGCGTGGTATGAGCACCTTAAAGAGCTCTTGTTAGACCGTGGCTTCGAAGTTGGGCAAATCGATCCCACTCTTTTTACTAAGAAGGTTAAAGAGGAGCTCTTCGTATGCCAACTATATGCAGACGACATTATCTTTGGCTCTACTAATAAAGATTTTAATGATGAATTTTCAAAGCTTATGACTAACAGGTTTGAGATGTCTATGATGGGGGAGGTACGGTTCTTTCTTAGATTCGAAATCAAGAAACTTAGAGAAGGAACCTTCATCAATCATGCAAAATACATCCAAGACATGATCAAGAGATTCAAGATGATGGATCTTAATGGTGTCGCCACTCCGATGCAAAAAAAAATTTACCTTGAACTCAATCCTCACGGTAAAGATGTGGACCAAAAGGTATACCGTTCCATGATCGGTTATCTTCTTTACCTCTTTGCATCTAGACCCGATATTGTGTTGAGTGTGGGTGTGTGTGCAAGGTATCAAGCAGCTCCTAAAGAAAGCCACTTAGTGGCGGTCAAGAGGATCTTCCGATATTTTGTTCATTCCCCTAACTTTGGTCTATGGTATCCCAAGGGCTCCAATTTCTCTCTATGTGGTTATAATGATTCAGATTGGGCTGGTGATAAGGATGATCGGAAATCAACTTCGGGTGCTTGTCAGTTCTTGGGAAGATCTCTAGTCTGTTGGTCTTCTAAAAAGCAGAATTGTATATCACTCTCCACCGCCGAAGCTGAATATGTTGCTGCTGCTAGTGCCTGCACTCAGTTATTATGGATGAGGCAAACTTTAAAGGAATACGGTGTCAATTGTGACAAAGTGCCTCTTTTATGCGATAATGAAAGTGCAATCAAAATTGCATACAATCCGGTACAACACACAAGGACAAAGCGTATTGAGATTCAGAATCATTTTATTCGGGACCATGTTGCTCGAGGCGATATTGATCTATCCTTTGTGAGCACGAAGAACCAACTTGCTGATATTTTCACGAAGCCACTTGATGAAGCAAGGTTTTGTTACTTGAGGAATGAGCTAAATATCGTCGATTCAAGGAGCTTGTCTTGACTAGATGGACTGCCCCGAGGAAGTCAAGCGTGGTCATGGTGAGTACATAGCGTTCTATGCAAGAAACTTTTGGAAGGATCCAGCCAAGGCCAAGTCAAAACTCGAGCGCAAGAATGGGTCAAGAGGAAGAAGAGAAAATGGCCCAAAACTGAGAACATGCTACAATTGTGGAGATAGGCTACACTTTGTGGCTGAGTGTCCATATCAAAATAGAGAAGACAATGGTGGCAGGCTCATCCTTAAAGAAAAATCCAAGGAACCTAGGAAAAAGCCATTTATCAAAAAGAATGGCTCTTACAAGAAGCAACCCAAGATTGTCTTGGTGGCACAAGAAGAATATTCCTCTGCAAGTGAAGATGAAGAGGATGAAGATAGTTATCGTGAGGTGGCTGCTATAGCCACCACATCGACTCCATCATCTTTCTTTGACTCACCAAACGAAAACGTCATCAACAACAACGTCACTTGTCTTATGGCAAGAGGGTCCAAGGTATCATCTTCTTGTTCTTAATTTCCTAAGTCTAACATAAATATGGATATGGATGATCATACTAGTCTTAAGATGAAAGAAGAAGTTATTGCTTTGGACAACTTTTTCACTAACTTGCAAGGTGAGCACAAACTTCATTTTGATGCTCTTATGAGTTAACTTGCCCAAGCCGAAGATCTCCTCGAAGAAAAGGGCAGAATGTAAAGAGAAGATGCCTTGGAGATAGCTTCCTTGAAGAATTCCTTGGAAGAAGAAGAGGAAGCTCGAGTATCCATGGAAGAGATACTTGAGTCAATTGAAGAGTCCCATGAAGAGGTTGTTGCTCAGCTCATCAAAGAACGTGGCAACGCTCTTGCTAAGGTAAAGAAACAAAAAAAATTGAATTTGGGGCTGCTCATGCTAGACTCTTGGAAAAGTTTGAGAAACTTGACATTGCTCACAAGGCTTTGGAGAGTGAACATTCTACCCTAAATGAGTCTCATGATCAGCTCCAAACTCAATTGGAGAAGCATAATATGCCCAGCACCTCCACACCTTCTTGTGGACAAGTTGAACTTACAAAGGGATCTCAACACAAAGGTAAAGAAGTCCTAGATGAGGTTCTTAGCAAGCAAAGAACAAACAATGGAAAAGAGGGTCTTGGTTATATTCCCAAGACAAAGAACAAGAAGAAGAGCAAGACTGCTCAACCAAAGACTAGCACCATCACTAATGACAAGTCTAATTATGATGGTTTTGCAGGAGTTAACAATCCTAACTATGAGCTATATGGTGATTATTATGGTGATTTTTATGCTAGTTATGTAGGGCCTTATGATTGTTACATTCCATGGTCTATTTGGGTCCCCAAGACCCTTGTCACTAACATGAGAGGACCCATTGAAAAATGGGTACCTAAAACCAAGAACTATCTTTCTTGCACAGTTATGCTTCTGGTGGGTCTAAATGGGTACTTGATAGCGGTTGCACAAGTCATATGACCGGAAGCAAGGAGATCATCATGAAGATGCGGCCAAATCATGATCATATAACCGTCTCCTATGGTGACAAGTCAAATTTTGAGGTATTGGGTCTCGGCAAAGTCATGGTTGCTCACAATTTCTCTCACGTGGACGTCATGCTTGTTGAGACCCTCGATTACAATTTACTTTCAGTTCGCGCCCTTGGTAAGATGGGCTTTGCAGTTTTTATTGATGCTAATTTGGTGGTACTCTTGTGGAGCAAGTCTCTAAAAGTCGCTTTCGTGGGATATGTCAAAAATGACCTGTACGTGGTGGACTTTTTGCGGAAAACCACTACAGGCCCGATATGTCTTTTCGAAAAGGCTGACGCGGGTTGGTTATGGCATCACCGACTAGCCCACGTCAACATGAGAACTTTTCAAAGTCTCCACAAGGGTGGCCACATCCTTGGACTAAAAGAAAATGTTTCCTTTGCCAAAGATCGTGTTTGCAGGGCTTGTGTTGAAGGGAAAATGCATGATTCTCCTCATCGAAGGAAGACTATTATTTCGTCAAAGAGGATCTTGGAGCTGCTTCATGTGGACCTCTTTGGACCTCCATCACATGCAAGCCTCGGTGGGAAGAAGTACTGCCTTGTGATCATTGATGATTACTCAAGATACATTTGGGTCTATTTCTTCAAGTTGAAGAGCGAGAATCAACAAACGCTCATCGACTTCGCCAACAAGGTTCAACGTCAACACAATGTCCCTATATTGGAAATAAGAAGTGATAATGGCTCCTAGTTCAAGAACTACACCTTAAATGAATTCCTAAGTGAAGAGGGGATAATACATCAATATTCTGTTGCGTATACCCCTCAACAAAATGGTGTTGCCGAGAGGAAGAACCGGACCCTAATGGGTATGGCAAGGTTTATGCTAGCTGAATTCAAGTCTCCATATAACTTCTGGGCTAAAGTAATCTCTACCGCTTTTCATTCATCCAACCGGCTATACCTCCATAAAATCTTGGACAAGACTTCGTATGAAATACTTACCGGTAACAAACCAAACATTTCATACTTCCGGGTATTTGGTTGTAAGTGTTTCTTTCTCATCAAATGAGTTTGTTTATCTAATTTTGAGTCTAAGGCTTTAGAAGGCATTTTTGTTGGTTATGGTGATGAATCCCACACTTATAGAGTCTACAATAAGCTCTCTGGAACTGTTGTAGAATCTTGTAGTGTGGTGCTCGAGGAAAATGATGGCTCCCGTGCGGGGCAAGTTGATGTTTGTGATGCAGATGTTGAAATACCCCAAGATGCCATAAGAAGAATGGGCGTGGGATTTTTCCGCCCCATTGAGGAACACCTTGTGGCAGATCAGGAAGGACAATGCTCTAGTCATGTAGGGCCCTCATCTACACAGACTCAACATGCTCCAACCACGGGAGAAACTTCTACACGAACTCCACCAAATGCTGAAGGTCAACTTGCTCCTGAGTGCTCTAGGCCAGATTATCCGGTCGACACCAGATTATCTGGCCCGCACTCCTCTGGCAACCATTCTGCTCATCATCTAGAAGAAACAGCTGCAAGTCCCAGGCCAGATTGTCCGGCTAGCCCCAGATTATCCGGCCCCTCGCCAATTCAAGCAAGGTCCAGTCAACCTAGTGAAGATGTTTCAGGTTCTCCTAGGCCGGATTATCCGGCCTCAACCTCGGCCAGATTATCTGGCCCTGAAGTGCAGCAGCCTCCTGTTACAGCTATTGATTCTCATGAAGGACAAGGTTGATCATCGCCTACTCCTGCCAATCAAGCTACAGATCAAGGCCAAACCAATGATTCCAACGTAGACTCAAATTATGAAGTTATTCCCCCAAGAGACAACAAGCTAATTGAACTTTGTCGCAAAGCTCGTGCCGATAGGAACCTTGAGTTAAGGGGTCACACTCTTGGCAAAGTTGTAGGTGATCTTCGACGACGGGTCTCCACAAGAAGGGAGTTGGCAAGTTTCGGTGAGCATCAAGCTCACATCTCAATGGTGGAACCCAAGAAAGTGTTTGAAGCTCTTGAAGATCCGGACTAGGTTGTTGCTTTGCATGAAGAGTTCAATAACTTTGAACGCAACAAGGTTTGGAGATTAGTAGAGAAGCCCAAGGATTGCCGCAATGTTATCAGCACTAAATGGATTTTTAAAAACAAGCAAGATGAAAATGGCATTGTTGTGAGGAACAAGGCGAGACTCGTGGCACAAGGCTGCTCCCAAGTTGAGGGCATTGACTTCGGCGAGACTTATGCTCCTGTGGCTCGTCTTGAGTCCATCCGTATCCTTCTTGCTTATGCTGCTCATAATAATTTTAAATTACAGCAAATGGACGTTAATAGTGCTTTTCTTAACGGTTCTCTACATGAGTTGGTATATGTAAAGCAACCCCGGGTTTTGAGGATCCTAACTTTCCGAACCATGTCTACATGCTCGATAAGGCACTCTATGGCCATAAACAAGCCCCGCGTGCATGGTATGAGCACCTTAAAGAGCTCTTGTTAGACCGTGGCTTCGAAGTTGGGCAAATCGATCCCACTCTTTTTACTAAGAAGGTTAAAGAGGATCTCTTCGTATGCCAACTATATGCAGACGACATTATCTTTGGCTCTACTAATAAAGATTTTAATGATGAATTTTGAAAGCTTATGACTAACAGGTTTGAGATGTCTATGATGGGGGAGATACGGTTCTTTCTTAGATTCGAAATCAAGAAACTTAGAGAAGGAACCTTCATCAATCATGCAAAATACATCCAAGACATGCTCAAGAGATTCAAGATGATGGATCTTAATGGTGTCGCCACTCCGATGCAAACAAAATTTTACCTTGAACTCAATCCTCACGATAAAGATGTGGACCAAAAGGTATACTGTTCCATGATCGGTTATCTTCTTTACCTCTTTGCATCTAGACCCGATATTGTGTTGAGTGTGGGTGTGTGTGCAAGGTATCAAGCAGCTCCTAAAGAAAGCCACTTAGTGGCGGTCAAGAGGATCTTCCGATATTTTGTTCATTCCCCTAACTTTGGTCTATGGTATCCCAAGGGCTCCAATTTCTCTCTATGTGGTTATAATGATTCAGATTGGGCTGGTGATAAGGATGATCAGAAATCAACTTTGGGTGCTTGTCAGTTCTTGGGAAGATCTCTAGTCTGTTGGTCTTCTAAAAGTAGAATTGTATATCACTCTCCACCGCCGAAGCTGAATATGTTGCTGCTGCTAGTGCCTGCACTCAGTTATTATGGATGAGGAAAACTTTAAAGGAATACGATGTCAATTGTGACAAAGTGCCTCTTTTATGCGATAATGAAAGTGCAATCAAAATTGCATACAATCCGGTACAACACACAAGGACAAAGCGTATTGAGATTCAGAATCATTTTATTCGGGACCATGTTGCTCGAGGCGATATTGATCTATCCTTTGTGAGCACGAAGAACCAACTTGCTGATATTTTCACGAAGCCACTTGATGAAGCAAGGTTTTGTTACTTGAGGAATGAGCTAAGTATCATCGCTGATATTTTCACGAAGAACCCATGCACTCACTCGTACATCTCAGTCTTATTTGGTCTAGATGTGGGCATAGACATAGGAGGAGTATGGTCCTAATTGATTGGGCTAACCCTCCGCCCATAATCCGGCCCTCACTTGAGTCGGATAATCCGGCCCCCAAAGGCTCCAACAACTCAATTGGGGAAGGGGGTATAAAAGCCCCTTCATCCCCTTTAGTCAGAACTCTTGATTCATTCGAAAAGTGTCAGACCCATTGCAAGAGCTCTCTCTCTCTTGATCTCCCACTTCAACCACCCGAAGGCTTCGATCTTTGGGGGAATTGAAGGAGGAGACAATCTACATCGTCATCACGAATCAAGCACATCAACTCCTCTCCATTCATTTGGAGAAATCCCCGATCTAGTATTCTTGTTAATATCTAGATCTTGTGTTTTGCTATTGATAACTTGTTCTTGTGGTAGCTTGTTGTCATTACGGGAGCCTCCAATTTGGTTGTGGAGTTGTGCCCTGCTAGTTGTGTAAAGGCGTCGGTTCCTGCCTCGAAGGGTTCCTATTGTGGAAAGGTGGATCAGGCCTTTAGTGGTGAGATCCATCGGAGAACAGGGTGAGGCCTATTGTGGCGTGGTGGTCTTAGTACCACCCACCCCTCCAATGCAGATGTACTTCCCTTAACAAGGAAGGAACTTCGGTAAAACAAATCATGTGTCTCTGCGTGCTTCACTATGGTTCACCCGTTCCTCTTTCCCACTCGCCTTTTACTCGCTAGTAGTTAGGTTTTCATATAGCAAAATTCTTCATAATAGACTATCTAGAGAATTTACCTCTTGTGTCAAGCCTAAAATCGAAAAAGCATTAAAATTTGAAGTAGCACCTATTCACCCCCCCCCCTCTAGGTGCCCATACGATCCATTTCAACTGGGACACTTTCTAGCACTGTGCTACTTAGCACATATAGCTAAGGTTCAACAACCTTATCAAAGTTCTATTGTCCTCCCACTTAACTTTTCGTGAAAAATTCCTTCTCAAGAAACTTAACGTTCCAAGTGACAAACTCTTTTGTCCTAGGTGTTATGGAGGAATTCCCAACAAAATTCTTTGGGATAACCTACAAAGACGTGCGTAACCGACTTTGGTTGTAAAAATTTTACTTATGCAAAGCATAGTAAAATTTTAAGAAAAGACAACTCGGGTTTTATCCCAAACCATAACTCATATGGTATCATTTCAACGAATCATGATGGTGCTCTTTTCGGTGTAAAAGCGGTAGTCTCTAAAGCTTTAATCCTTAAAACATAGTGGCAGTTTTATAAATGACACCTTTGATCTTACCATGTCAAACATGGTTTGATTTCATCTCTCGAATATGCCATACTCCTATGGTTTATCGAGAAACACAAATCATGGAACAATTCGTCAAATCTTAGGTGTTTTGATAAACCTGTAACTCAAATATCTTCCTTTATGATCAAATCATAAACTCTTTTATTTTCTTGTTACAATGATTTTTCACTTCATCTTGAAAGTCTTTGAACAATTTTCAAATGTTTCATACTTCTTCCTTATTAAGTAAATATATAGATATATTCACTCCAATTTCTAGAGAAAGCATATGAAGCAAAAGTATCCATCACATATGGCTACACATAAAGGACTATGCACATCAGCATGCACAATTTCCAATAAGCTAGTCATCCTTTCCTCTTTGGCCTATGAACGGAGTTTCAATTATCTCGAGGAAAGTTTCACAAGCGTCAATTGATCAAAATCAAAAGACTCCAAAAATCCATCAACATGGAGTTTCTTCATGTTTACTTTCCAATATAATTCAAATAGCGATGTCACTTCATAAGTGATCTTCCAATCATTTGTATTACGATATTTTAGCAATAATGTTTATGTATGTGATTTCTCCAACTAGACTTGTGAAAGTTAATCCATCCTTTATGGAATAGTAATTATTTGACCAACCATTGTTCTCGTAATACCGGAACAAAATAACAATTATTAAAACAAATCTTGAAGGCTAGGTTTGACGACAACGAAAAACACAATAACACTTTATTTGTTTTTGATGAACATCATCACTTATTCTCTTGCTAATTACTTAGGTCGTTGCAGTTCATGAATTGTGTTGTTCTGTATGACACTTCACACCAACCAATTCGGTATCCAATACCGAAGAACCACATTGTTTAACAAGCAAGAATACAGCCATAACATGTATATCTTCTATATACCTAAGCTGGACATCTCCAACCCTTTCTTTTCAGCCAAATATTTTATAGATTCTCTTTCAACAATACCTTTTCTTTTAAAAGAATCTATCAACATCAATAGTGGTGTCATTCACATGACACGTAGTACAAAGCGTGTATAGTCAAATACTAATACCTTTGGACTTACACTTTGAAGTGGATCACCATCATCAAATGTTTGGTATTCTTTCAAAAATCCATTCTTTAGTAATCTTTTAGTGTAGTAAACATTTTACATGACAACTTCATGATCAAGCTACTATAGCCTATAAGGATGAATCGTGAGTATAATATCAGTTCCCAAAACCTTTTTGGTAGATTAGGACGCCTAGCGTCTCCAACCTTCACAAATTCTCATACAATATGAGAACATGTATTTTGCTAAATTATACTTTATCGTATTGCAACCAAAAGCGTTGTTTCAGATATCACAATATCTTCCACACATGATGGTTTCTGATACAATTCTTTCAGCTCCTAGATAACCTCGATATTAAAAACAACTTTTGAATATCAATAATCATGGAGGCAAACATGATACTTTAGATACTAACATTGGAAGTCTTACTCTTGATTTAATAGTACTTATTAAACTTCATGGAGTAAATAGAGTTTGCTAAAAGTTTGTGATAGGACTGCTAAACTTTAAATTGACATTCAAAACAATACGATACCAGTTCGTAAAGTAAATATCCAGAATTCTATAGTTCTATTATCTCAATTAAAACTAAGCATAAGGTTGTAAACAGATGCAAATGACTACAACAAATTATGCAAATTCACTTTGATTTAGTTTATGACAAATTTGGTTCGACTAATCCAAATTATAAATGAACTCCCACTCAAAAACGACATCCCTCGTGCCTTTTTGGTGATTACATGAACCAAATCCACTACACCAAGTCCGATCATCACGTGAGTAGGTGTAGCTTCAAAGGCGAGCATAAATATGGGCATCATATCAACTATATGACTCATGCTTAACCTTTCGGTCCGTGTTCCGAGGCCATGTCTGTACATGCTAGGCTCGCCAAGTAAGAACCTTAGTACTCGTGTGTGTAAAACTATCTTACACCCGAAATATGATCGTGGATCCAAGTACACCCGATCATCACGTGATGTATTGAAGCGGCAAAACATAAACAGTGCATACTTAAGGGAAAACACATTTTTATCTTGATATCTAAATGAGGGATCATCTTATAATGCTACTAAAGCACCATACAAGCAATATAAGATGCAAACAAAACATCATATGCATAAAGTGAAATGATATGGTTCTTGCACTTGATCACTATCATGTGCATCGTGGTATGATCTTTATCATTCCTTTGTGTGTAAGGCCAAGGTCTATGGAACTTACACGTTGGGTGTGTTGTAAGAGTATCAACTATACATCAACTTACAATATTACCATATCATGACACCAGCCCAGCAACAATCTAAACTAGATGCCTCTGATTTATCCATTGCAAGTTTTACGTGGCTTAGGGCTTTCGAAGATAGAACCAGTCTTACCTACGAACATGGAACCACAACGATGATAAATAAGTTATTATCAACTTGTTGTAAATCAGATATTGACTATACTAGGAGAGACAGACACCCGCTAGCCACTTATGCAAAACTAGTTGCATATCAGTCGTGGAACCGGTCTCATGTGCGATGACATGTAAAGTTGGTCCAGGCCGCTTCATCCCACTATGCCACCAATATCCAAAATACATGAAAGAAGCAATAACATGATCATCATCGCCCACATCTAAACATATGTGTACTACCCGTGCAAAGCATCTATGCATAGATCAGGCTCTGATACCACTGAAGGGTTCGCAGCATAGAAAACAAAAAAAAATCCTACAATGGGAACTATTATACGCCAAGATCTATCTATTAGATACAAGCAACGGGTGGATATACATCCATAGAGAACATACCCTCGAAGACAACAAAGCTTTGTTAACGAGATAGAACTCGTGGATGATGTAGTCATGCACTTGCCGATCTCAAGATCGTGATGAAGTCCAGCAGGTCCATCTCCAGCACGTCCATCAGATCCAACTCCAGCAAGTCCAGCACCACCAAGTCCAGCACTGCAAAGAACCGGTGCATCCGTGATTGCACACACGTCCGGTACCCCGAAAACCTCCATCCCTTGCTCCAGCAAAGCAGCGGAAGCAGCAACTCCTTTCCAGATAAAGCCACCGGGAACATGCATCTTGTTAATCCGAGACCATGGGGGGAAATACTAGAGGGGGAGAGAGACCCTTCACGAGGAGGTGTGAGTGTGAAGGTGTGAGAGGGGGGCCTTCTATAGGAGGAAGGGAGGGTACCCCTCCCATGGCCGACGCCCATGGACGGTGTCCCTTCACCTCCCTCATTCATGTGATGGTAACCCCCTCCACATAAATATGCCCCTTCACATTCTCTATTAAAGTCTCCACTTTAAATGCATTAAATTTCTCCAAATTTAATGCTCTCTCATTTAATAAAACTCTTTTATTAATTTTATTCAGAATTTTGTTAATTACTTTAATTATAAATATTCACATAAAACCCCTGCAACATTTCAATATTACATGCAGAACCAATTTCAGCAATTTCACCCAAAACAGTTTAGGTGTCTATTGAAATAATCCCAGCGTTTTCTTAAATCTTTATCTGAAACATATTTGCTCCAAATGGTATCGGTATCCCTTAAGTGTGTCACCCTATGGTTCGTGAATAATGCAGACAAGATCGAGACCCCTCTCTGATCAATAATCAGCAGCGGGACCTGGGATCCGTACTGTCTCCCACATATTCAATGAGGACTCTTGTGATCGTGTGAACCTTTAACGTCGTAACTAAATCTCTTTGTCTCACGATACATTACATGTCCGAGATTCGATCATTGGTATCTCCATACCTAGTTTGATCTCGTTACCGACATGTACTCTTTTCTTGTTCCCGTGATATAACATTCTAGTGATCTCATCACTTGCTTGCAAGCTAACCAATATGATATCACCGAGAGAGCCCAGAGTATATATATTTGTCATCGGGATGGACAAATCCCACTCTTGATCCATGAGCCTCTACATAACACTTTTGTAGCACTGAACCCACCTTTATAATCACCCTTTCACGGTGTGACGTTTGATGTTATCAAGATACTCTTCCAGTGTTAGTGATTGACATGTTCTCATGGTCTAAGAACTAGGATTACTTCGTATGATGTTATAGAAATATAAGCACAATGACTTTGATCGTAATGCTATACTTCGGATGAATGTTCATCACATCATTCCACTAATATTGTGACCTCGTTATTAACAACATCAAATGTCCATGATCAGGAAACCTTGATCATCTTGTTAATCAACGAGCAAGTTTATAAGAGAGGCATAACTAGGAACTTTTCTTTTGTTTATAAGAGAGGCATAACTCGTTTATTAACATTTCCAAATTAGCATGAAAAATAAACATTTATCATAAACAAGGAATAAGATAATAACCACTTTATTATTGCCTCTCGGGCATATTCCCTTCATATATATCAAACGCAATCACGATGATAAAATTACTACCGCACGGTCTAAATGAGAAAATACTTGTTAACCTTTTAGGACACCTGGAAACAAAGATGAGAAAACTTAAGTGTGTCTCTGGCACCTCATATCATGTTTTGTCTTGTGTGAACTCAAGTGGCATCGCTCTAACAGGCATTTCAACAAACACTTCTAGTGCATATGAAGAAAAAAATTAGCACAAAGTTATACCCACCTCACATAGGAAAAAAACAGGAGAGAGTGGAGGGCTAGGTGCATATATATAGGGCCAGACCATTAGTCCCGGTTTGAGATACAAACCGGGACTAATAGTTCTACCAGGACCATGCGGGCGTGCCCAGACCCATTAGTCTCGGTTTGTATCTCAAACCAGGACTAATGGCCTCTTGCAGGCCGAGACAAAGGACTTCGGCGACCTCGGGCCGTCCGGTTCGGACCATTAGTCCTGGCCCTAGCCACGGTCGGGACTAGTGGCCCGAACCAAAGGCCCTTTTCTACTAGTGAAGAACAATTTCAGGAGAGAAACAAGTGCACTAATTAAGTTGGATATAGCCCGGGCTTTTGACTCAGTCTCATGGGCCTTTCTCTTGGAGGTCCTGAAAGCGATGGGGTTCCTAGTGATTTGGATATCTTGGATCGCTATTGCTTTGCGCACGGCCAACACCAGAGTCTCAGTCAATGGCGTGCCAAGAGACATGATTAGCCATGCGAGAGGGCTACACCAAGGGGATCCGCTTTCACTGTAGCTTTTTGTCCTTGCTATGGAGGCGGCCACGCTACTGTTCCACAGGTCAGCGAAGGAGGGTCTTTTATCTCCTATTGGGAACTGCTCTCTGCTATAGCGGATGATGTTGTTCTCTTTGTCAAACCTACAGAGCATAACCTAGCTACGGTTAGAGAACTACTTGCAATCTTCGGGGAAATGTTTGGCTTACAGGTCAACTACAGGAAGATGACCACGATGGTAATCAGGGGGGAGAGGAGATTGAGACGCTGGTGGCAAACCTGTTGAGATGCCAGATTGCTAGGTTTCCAATTTGATATCTGGGACTATAGCTTGCACTGCGCCCACTCACCAAGGCAAAGTGGCGAGCCATGCTCGATGCGGCGGTGAATATCCTCCCGGCCTGGTAGAAGGGACTGATTGCGCGGCCAAGTAGATTGGTGCTTGTCAAGGCTGTGATGGCAGCGAGGCCAGTCCACCATCTGATCACCACAGAAGCACCGGCTTGGCTCATCGACGAGTTTCAGAGCAGTTGTAGGGGCTTCTTCTGGGCAGGGAAAGAGTGTGCGAATGGTTGACAGTTCTTAGTAGCCTGGGAGCAAATTTGCAACCAGTATGAGTTTGGAGGTATGGGCATCAAGAACATGAGGAGACAAGGGTTGGCACTTAGGGTGCGATGGGAATGGCTGAGGAGAATGAACAAGGAAAAGTTATGGCTGCGGAGAATGAACAAGTGGGCGATGGCAAGGACACTCTATTATGTCACTCTATTATGGCAAGGACATCCAACCGGGAAGCCGAGAGGGTTTTTGCACCAGGACTCACGCCCACGATCAATACGAGGATACGTAACTCTAGAACAGTTAAGCAAGGCCTTCTGGAGAACCGCTAGCTCCTGGGTATACCTAGAAGCCTAGCCCATCGAGGTGTCAGGAAGTGCTTAGTGCTTTGGCTCGCCATAAGAGGTGTGAACAGAGATATTGTGATGTTGGACATATTCAGCTGCCCCGGATCGAGCACAGGAGTCTATTCAGCTAAATCCACCTATGTGAATATATCCCATGGCCTAGATAGGTTTGATCTTGGAGAGATCGTCTGGAAGAGCAAGGTGACCCCCAAAGGAAAAAAATCATGTGGTTAGCCGTCCAACACAGAATTTGGACAATGGATCGGCGTTTCAAGCATGGACTGCAGAGTCAATCTTCCTGTTGCTTTGTGTGTCTGCAGGAGGAAGACACGGGAGAACACATCCTCCAAAAATGTGTCTTCTCTAGGGAAGTGTGGCACCGATGTGGAAAAGCACTGGGGATGCCACTATGAGAGCCCACGCCAGCGGATAACATCAAAGAGTGGTGGACAGAGCAGAGGAGGAACTTCGGCAGCACGGAGAATAGATGGGTGGATGGCCTAGTTTGTAGAGCTAGCTATTCTCTATGGAAGAACAGAAATGTTGGGTTTTCAATAACCCACGGAAGCAACATAGAGCAAGTAGCATCACCGATCTCATCCTGGAAGAGATGCACTTGATGAGGATAGCCTTGAGGCGGGAAGGGCGTGTTGGAGTAGGAGATAGAGCTAGGGCGAGAGAGTAGTCTTGTTGCTTTTTTTCTTTTGGAGTGCTTGGGTTCGGCTCTGACTTCTATAAAATTAAGGTATGCTTTCGTGTACTTCGAAAAAAAAATCGCTATCGACTAGGGATAAGCTAATTGGTGACAACCCACATCGAGAGCGTAGCCAGCCACATCCCTCGGCCCGGCGTGCTGGTGCTGATGCTAAACGGATGAATATTCGAATAACACAAGCCACCAATGCTAGATAACCATGTAGGAGTATTTAACTCTGGCAACTCGGAACTAGCTGCTCATATGTATAGTAGTAGTAGTATAACTTTCGAAGCACAGTACGGCAATAGTATTTGGCCTCGGAAGGGAAAATTAACAAAGCCACATCGTGGGAGAGCAAGCTATTCGATCGCCTGCAATTTTTATTCCATAAACACGGCCCAGTACAATACTAGTACATCTCAGTCTACTGAACGGTCTTGTGAACAAGCACACATAGACACACATAACCTTGCAAGAACTACAAACTGCTGCATGCGTTCTCCAAGATCACGATGCACATTCGCCTAGCTTTTATTCATAATATTGAGCAAACTGCATCTGGTGTGGATGCTGAGGCGCTCAGTTGTGCACCTCCGCCTCAGGGCGGTACATGGGCTCCGGGATCTCGTCGAAGCGCCCGCAGCAGCGGCAGCCGCCGTAGTACCCGCGGCCGCAGCAGCCCCAGCGGCAGTAGCCGCCGCGGCCGCGGCCTGGGTAGCCGCCTCCTCCGCGGCCAGGGTACGGGTAGTACCCGCCGCCGCGGCCTGGATAGCCGCCTCCTCCGCGGCCGTATGGGTACCCTCCGCCGCCACGGTAGTAATCCTGCATGTCCGCCGTGGGCTCCTCCTTCTTGGCCTCTGCACGCATCAGACACGTACATAGGCATTCATTCATGTAGGCAAAGATCAAGCACGCGCTTACTGAAATTAGTTGCAGCAGCAGCACCAACAACTAAATATTCTAGTAATCGATTAGTAGAAGAAGCTAAGCTAGTGTGTGGTAGCTCACGAGTATTTTCGTCGGCCGAGGCCAGGACGAAAGCAGCAGCAAGCAGGAGAGCGAACACGAGCAGGAAACCCTGCTTGTACGTCGCCATGGTCGATCCCTGATCTTCTCTTCAGTCGATCGCAATGTAGTATGAGACTGTACCTGTCTGTGCTAGCTCGATGAGAAGCTATGCATGCTGAGCAAGCGTATTTATAGGCAGATAGGAGCGGGATCAAGTTGACGCGTCGTCGTCGCCGTGCTAGCTAGTTAGAGGTTGGCAGATAGTAGATGGCATGCATTAACGTCTTCCGGCAAGCAAGTAGCAGGAGCTCGTTGGTATCTTTATCTGCATTCTGCAGTGCAGCCGTAGACATTGTGAGAGTGGAGGGAGGGAACGTCAAGTTTGACTCGGCATGCATGGATCGCTAGCTAGTCAGCTCCACTACGAGAGATCAGACACTCACGCGGCAATGCATTCATTGTGTACAAAATTATAGTATGTCCAAATCGATCGAGTACCTTCTTGATATAGACATATCTAATCTTCTGCTGCTCTGTAGTAGTCATTACTCGCTCTTACGGTGCTTCACGTGCTACCTGCCGTGTCTAGGATCGACACCAGAATGGATGATTCCTTTTCAGTTTGGTCAGGGGCGCAACGTCCGGCAAACTCGATGGATCGACGAGTAAGATGAACACAATCGCATGGAAAGACACAGGTTTTATCCAGGTTTAGGTCGCGATGTGTTCCTACGTCCTGCAATTGTCTACTACTGTGTGGTGTGTGAACACACAGTTACAGAGTTTGTTCTCGGGAAGAACACAGTCGGTTTTTCCCTTGCTTTTCTTCTCCATTTCTCTGGTATGACCTGGGCCTCCTTTTATAGTGACAAAGAGACACCACAAATGTCGGCCATCAACCACCGCCGCATGGCCTCGATTTATGTCGTAGTACCTGCTTACAAATTCATCGTGCTCGCCAATCGTAAACTTGCCAAATTACATGTGCAAATCACTTAGAGTTAGGTCCTCCGCGTCAACTGTCAGTCAAAACCACTGGTAACTGTAATTCTACCGTCAGACAATGTTTCTGTCCGACAGCCATGCCGAATCTTTAACAGAAATCCAGATGCGGCAGATGTCCTATGGTTACCAATGCATATCCTCGCCATCAGCGCGGGACTAGAAACACTAATTGGAGGAATGCGGAGAAGTAATTACAGCCCTTCAGGGAGGACGTATGGCACGTTTACCGGGCTACAGACCTCCAAAACTTTGCACCTCACGTTCTCTCCCCTGTTTTGTTCTCCTCTGTGCTCTCCAGTTTTGAAGGATCCATCTCCGCGCTCTACAGCTGCGCATGACCTATCTCCGTGTTCTCCGGCCGCGTAGGATCCATCTCTGGGCAGGATCCGGATCACTGCGTCGTCGTTGGGCAAGAACCCAACGCTTGCCTCACGCTTTTCATTTCCAGAGGCGCCTGGGCGGGGACTGAGGCAAGGAGACATGGCAGCGAGGGGACGACAGGGAGGGGAGGGCGGGAGGATGATGGCCCAAGGGGAGGACGAGAGTGGTGCACAACGGAACGGAGTGCGGCGGGGGAACTGCAGCAGTGGAGTGGAGCTAAGCGGAGCTGGGAGCGACAAAATATGGAAAACCACACAATAATAGGGGTGCTAACCTTTGAACCTGGGATGCACGTCGTCAACGGTGAAGGTGGCGGGGCCTTCCAGTCAGAAAGCATGCCATGTTAATGAGTGAACCTGACTGGACCTGCATATTAGTAAACCAGGCAAGCGATGGCAACTAAGCCAGACTGGACCCACATTTCAGCAAACGAGTGAACCCACATGTCAGTAAACGAGGCAAAGCGGCGGTAACTAAGCCAGACTAGACCCACGTGTCAGAAAATGAGTGAACTCACATGTCAGTAAACGAGTCAAGTAGGCAGCAACTAAGCTAGACTGAACACACATATCAGAAAACAAGTCAATCAGACGACAACTGAGTCAGTCGTAACGGTGGACGGTGGCACACGACAACAGACAGAACCAGGGGCATACACGTAACGAGTTCGTGATTTCTGATGGGTTGCTACAATTCGATGCATTATAGTGGTACAGTCATAATATCGGAGCGAACTAAGTCCACGGTTGTAAATGTCCCTTTTAAAAATGTTCAATGGGTAAAAATTTAAAAAGTGTTTCGTTATAAAAAAATCATTACTTTAAAAGGTTCGGTTTTAAAGTTAATTCACCTGTTAAAAAGGTTTAGATTTTAAAAATGTTCATAACTTCGAAAATGTTAATTTTTGGAGATTGTTCTTGATTTTCAAAAATGTTCATATTTAAAAAATGTTCACCAGGTAAAAAAGTTCAGATTTTAAAATTATCTGCAATTTAAAAATGTTAACTTTTGAGAAATGTTGATGATTTTAAATAGTTTCAGACTTCAAAAAATTGTTCACCGAGTAAAACAAATAGAAAAGACAAAAATATAAAAAAACATAAAATGAAAACGGGAAGGAGAAAAAACATAACATAGCGGAAAAAAGGAGAATAGTGCTTTCAAAACAAAAATTCTCCCACATTCCCGAATTAGATCGTGTTAGAGCATATCCACTGGTCGCCTTTTAAACCCCAAATCGGTTACAGGGCGCCAACGCAAAAAATCCCGTCTAGCCACCCTCTCAATTTAGTTTTGGCGCCGACGCGCTAGTCCATTTCATCTGGCACCCTAGGTCGAAGCTGACACGCCGGCAGGCTAGCAAGGGTGTCGGATCAAGCGAAATAAGTGTGCAGGCCTGCCCTGTCATCTAGCCCTATCAGCGAGACAGCCCCGACATTCCCTCCAAAACATTTATTTTCCTCCACTTTGTCCTCCATATCACCCGTTTCCCCCATCTGGACACCCACTCCCACCATTTCCCCCTCCAACTAGCCGATCCCGCATCACGCTGCCATGGCGCCGAAAAGGAGGTACGTCGCTCCCCATTCAGCCGACGCCGCACCGAAGAAGAGGGGGAAGACCGAAAAGGAGCGGCCAGAGGGGATGACCAATGTCGAGTGGGCTTTCGACCTTTAGAGCCGCAGGGTGCAGAATGCCAGCTGCCAATAGAGGGGGTTGAAGGCGAGGTAGCCAAAAAATTTATGGAGGCACATGCGGTAGCAGAGACCCCCTTCCCCCTCAGCGACTAAGACTTCATCGGGGACAGCTACCCCGCCATCGTCTACCCCAGAGGAGGTGCCTTCTACCGCGAAATGATCTTGCCATCTGTTTTCCACGGCTATGTAATGTGAAGCCGGCGACATCAACCTTTTTTATTCGCTAGATTTTGATTCACGGCACGATTTGCGGTGACGTGATTGTCGAGACTATTTGATCGGTTTATAGATGCTAAAACAATATGATCGTGTTTTGTTATATTTAAATTTGTCAATCTATTTGGGTTGCTGGGAGCCGGCCCGTGATGCTCTTACACTACGTCACGGTAGGCCTTCTAGAGCACTTAATAGTGCCCTTAAATGCTTAAAAAGTGCCCTTAGATACTTTTTAGGGTATCTCTAAATGTTCTAATTTTACTTGTGTCTCTAAAAGTATTAATGGCAGTTTAAAAAAGTCCCTAAAAGATAAACCTTTTTAGGCATTTTTCTAAGCACCACTAAATAGTTACAAGGGTACTTGTTCAAAGTGCCCTAATAAGTTTTTGCGGCGGTGTCAACAAATGCCATGACAAACTACTAGGCCACTTTGGACAAGTGCCCTCATATCATTGTGGTGGCAATTACCAAAAGTACCCCAAGAAACTATTAGGACACTTTGCACAAGTGCCCTAATATCCTTTTGCTGGCAATAACTAAATTACCCCCAACAAACTTTTAGGGCACTTTGAACAAATACCCCAATAACTAAACAAGCAGCATTAGCAAAAGCAGTTCATATAATGGTTCATAAGCATGCAATGAAAATCTCATATCACAGTTTGGACAATGTAACACAGTTTGACAATGTACCCAATATCACAGGTTTTAACATGTATACTTAAAATAGTGGTGTGTTAACAAGAATATGTTTTTACTCCATCTCTTGTTGTTCTTCACATCTCCATCTTCGTCTTCTTGCTTCCCTGCTAGTTCTGCACATCTCCATCCAATTGTCTATACTTCCTGGCCTTCATCTGCTTCTGAACATTGTTTGCTTCTTGTTGAACATTCTCTAGATTCTGTTGATCTTCTGTTATAGTCACCTGAATTCATTTGATTCAGCCATGCAATGAAATTAATTGAAGTAGTTTTCGAAATGTAAGTAAAATTAGTTGAAGCATTCTTACATTTTTCATCGGCCATGCAATGCACTGGGCTTGAGCATGTCCAATAGTTTTAATTCTTCCTTTAGGTTTTCGCAGGGCAGTGGTTTTCTTCAATATCATGTTCACTAGCACTTGAACATACTCATCATTGTCTATGTTCTGCACAGTTTCCATAGCAATTAAATCCAAGTTGTTTGGTGATGTTAGACCCACTTCCATCCCTCTTTTGATATGTGTACAAGTATGCATAATTATAATGTAACACAATATTACGATATATTTGAAGTAAACATAACTTGTTTAGTAGTTACCTTTAGTGTTGACCATAACTTGTCTTTCTCATGGTCTGGTACCATCCTCTAGCTCCTGTGAGCTATAGATGCATCTTTTCCTTTTACCAAAGTTCTCAGGAAATTTGCAAACTTTGATGTCTTTAATCAACATGGTTGTCTAAGATGGGTGAACATCAAATCCACCTTGATATGAGGACCATATTTATCCCAGAATTTCCTCATTTCTGTAGGTCCCCTTCCACTCTTTTTATCTGCTGCTACACAAGGTAAAATATAACTAGTAGTATTTCAGTAGTAGACATTTGTAGTTTGTTGGCAGTGCATGCAAGAAGACTAAAATGTTGAAATTATTCACCTTGTATTGTTCCATTTGCTTGAAATTCTTCATCTTGTGTTGTTTGACCTTGATATTGTGTTCCTTCAAATTGTTGTTGCATCAGGACCTAAACACATGGGGAATTTGCCATTTGATGAGATGTGTATGTTTGGAAACAACATGCATCCGACTGACGATCAAATGGATTTCCTTGACTATTGGTGTGAGGGTGATGGACCAAATATCAAGTATTATGTGCACATGATGAACAAATCAGCTGTCATGCCAAAGAAGTGTAAAATGGTATATTTCTTAATCATGTCATATTTCTTTCATGATATATTTGTTTTATTATGGAAAATTACTTAATCATGCTATATTTCTTTTATTTCCATAGGTTTTTGGAGTTAAATTCACAAAGGGGTACCTACAGGAGTACCTTGATGAACCATTTTATGTTCAAGTTGAGAGAATGAGCAATAGCAAGACTTATGTAGTTAGGATGAAGAAGGGAGCTCATTATAACAATACAATTATGACATCAGGTTGGGACGAAGTTGTCAAGAAGTTCAAGATAAAAGAAGAAGACATATGTCTCTTCAATTTCTATGAAGAGGAAGATTGAGAGATTTACATGTTGATTGTGATCCTGCCATGCCCATGCTTTTTAGCATGAGCTGTCTGCTACAATTAGTACAATTGTGTGCTGTAATAAGTAGAACCTATATGTGTATTAAGTGAACTGTGTGGTGTACTAAATTGAACCTATATGTGTATTAAGTGAACTGTGTGGTGTACTAAGTAGAACCTATATGTGAATTAAGTGAACTATATGGTGTACTAAGTAGAACCCATTATCAAATATGTTTAAGTGATATTTTGATGTATAAATGATGCTGAATTTGTATTGTTTATCACAACTCCTGTTCTGTTGTTTAACATGCAACAATTCCTTATACTATTGTGTTGTTTATCACAATAGTTTGGAAACATGTTCGCAACATCTTATTGAGGTTTTAATATGAGTTTCTATTGTTGATTTCCTCCGATTTCAACTATTTTCCTGAAATTTAATAATAGTCTGAAATTTAATAATATGTTTACATGGGCTAGGAATAGAAATATTTGGGCTTCAATCCAGTATGGGCCACTGATATTACTGAAATACTAGAGCATTCAATCGAATATGGGCCGGGCCTGACAATATTGATCAGTCCCAGGGCCAAAAATAGACAAAGAGAGAAGGATATAAGGTTATGGAGAGGATCATCTTGAGCCACAAGCCTACACTGTCTAACACCTCATCATCAAGTTGCCGCCGTAGACATGGATCCATCGGATGAACCCTACCCTCTCCGGAGCCGCATCAACCCTAACCTCTTCGGCGCCTCATCCACCGAATCAACTCTAGTGCCTTGCCCCTTGCTGACTCGTGTATTAACGAGCTCGTTGGGGAACCCCAAGAGGAAGGTATGATGAGCACAATAGTAAGTTTCTCTCAGTTATGAAACCAAGGTTATCAATCTAGTAGGAGCAAGGAAACACCCCAAAGGTGTAGTTAGCTGAACTTTGGCAGGTCGCACTACCGGTGCCAGCAGCAACGTGGAGACCTGCACAACACAACCACAGAACTCTGTCCCCAACTTGCGATGAGGTTGTCAATCTCACCGGTTTTGCTAAAAACAAAGGATTAAACGTATCGAATGGAAGGAAGTAATAGTTTGTATAAAGTAAACACAAAACAGTAAACAGTTGATTGTAGATTGAAAGTAAAAGAAAGGACCGGGGTCCATAGTTCACTAGAGGTGGCTCTCCTTAAGACAGATAACATGCTGGGTGAACAAATTACAGCGGGGCAATTGACAAACATTGAGAAAGCGTACAAGCATATACTAATCATCTTGACTCCTTTGAGATTTGATTGGGCATTACAACATTATACATAGACTGCCATCCAACTGCATCTATGACTAATAATCCACCTTCAGGTTATCATCCGAACCCCTTCCAGTACTAAGTAGCAAGCAACGGATAATTGCATTACGAATTGCGTATAAAGTAAACAATATGATTGTTCTATGAACAAAGGATTGTTGGTTTCTCCCTAGTAGCAACAACACATCTAGTACCTTAGAGATTTCTGTCACTTCCCCAGATTACCAGAGGCATGAACCCACTATCGAGCATAAATACTAACTCTTGGAGTTGCTAGCATCTACTTGGCCAAGATAGCTACTAACAACGGAAAGCATGCAAGATCACAAATAACAAAGACATGATAGAATCAATAATCAATCTAAAATAGCATCTCAATATCCATCGGATCCCCGCAAACACAACATGCAGAATTACAAATAGATGATCTTGATCATGAACGGAGCTCACAAGATCTAAACATGAAAGCACAAAGGAGGAGAACCAGCCATCTAGCTACTACATGGAACCGCAGTCCAGAGATGAACTACTCACGCATCAACCGGAGGCTTGCATGATGATGAAGAAGGCCTCCAGGGTGAATTCCCCTGTCCGGCAGGGTGCCGGGAAGAGCTTCAGATCCCTCTCGATCTAGGGATGGAGATGACGGTGGCTACAGACTGTTTCATGCAATTTTGATCGGGTCCTTAGGGTTTCCGTATCAGAGGCAATATATAGGCAGAAGGAGAGGCCGAGGGGGTGCCTAGGCGGCAAGACCACCCCTGGCACGGGCCAGGCCTGGCCGCACGGCCAGGTGGTGTGGTCGGGCCCCAGCCCCTCTCCGTCTCGTATTCTGGCTCTAGGTGTCCCTCGGTGAAAAATATACTTTGGCTTTTGTCCCGTCCAATTCCGAGAATATTCATTTTCTGACTTTCCTAGAACCAAAAACAGCAGAAAATAGGCAGCTGGCACTGTGGCTCTTGTTAATAGGTTAGTCCAAGAAATCATAAGAAAAGAACTCCAAAGTGTGGACAAAACATAAGAAAGTAGATAAAACCAAGCATGGAACATTAAAAATTATGGATACGTTTGCAACGTATCAACATCCCCAAGCTTAACTCCTGCTCGTCCTCGAGTAGGTAAGTGATAAAAAGAAAGAATAATTTTTGAGGTGACATGCACCATCATAAACTTGATCAAAGTATTTGTAAAACATTCAAAGCTGGGATCATAGTACTTCAATCATAACATGAAAGACAAAGTTCTAGCAATAAGACAAAGAAACAATGTTGCAACATGAAAAGGCACAAACAAAAGATTCATGAATAACAATGCTTTGCAAGACGTTTGTTTGTTTCACATAAAGAAAGCATAGCATAGTAGCATTCATCTTGTCCCTCATAGAGTAGCAAACATAAATGCATAGGACACCTTCAAAGTTCATAAGAGTGATTAGATACAAATAGTTTAACACAAGCAATATCAAAGCTGTGCATCAATCAACAAGTCTTGGGACAATGCACATAGAACTAAGAATGGCCACTATGATCTCAAAGTAAGTGCATAAAGATAGAAGGTGGAGACTCGATATAAAAGTAAAAGAAAGGCCTTCATAGAAGGAAGTAGGGATTCAGGTTTCATAAAGAGCTTCCAAAAATTATGGTACTTAATATCTTTCAGCTCTCATTACCCCTATCATAAGCATCTTGAAGTGATTAAGGTTAAAGTGAACAAACTATGGTGTATATGGTTGACGAAGTATAAGTTGGAAATCTCATGTCCCTTGAATACGAGGGCCGCTCCTCATGCTACTCAAGTTTAGTCACCGGTAAGTTCTTTTCATCGTAAGTACGTGTGTATCATAGAGAACCGCCAACGGTTACCCCTTGCCCGATGATACGGGAATATGGTGCTTTTTTCTCTCTTTCCTCTTTTCATAATCTTTTTTTTTCTTTTTCTCTTTTTTTCTCAATATAGGACTCTTTTTTTTATAAGAAGAATGCTTCATAGACAGCTCATTATGGTTACGCTGCAGGTTTCCACCATGTCAGCATGGATTAGACCAGCGGCCCAGGCGTTTCTCTAACACATATACATAACTCCATGGACTTACAAGCTCCCCTTTCATTTCACACGGACGACATCCATAGACAAAAGAGCATGATATCAACTAGGTACAAAGTACAAGTGCAATGTTGAAAGCGTTCCCCATGATAGCATGGTTCTTCTAATCCCTAACAAATAAGTGCAAGCATATACAACATAGACGACACAGTGGTTCAAGTTTATTAAGGGCAAGAAAAGTAAAGTGTACCATCAAGTTCGTGAGAGCTTTAATCACTAGTTTTCTCATAACAAGTTTAATATGGAAGGTAGATAAAAACATGAATATACTTGGAATAGCATATGCTAATAGGTAGGTATGGTGGAATCTTTGGAATAACTTGGTTTAAGGAGTTAGATGCATGAGTGGGACTCATACTTGGTTGTGAAGGCTAGCAAAAGACTGGGAGCGACAAATTAAGAGAGCAATAATGGCCATAATCATGCAAAGCGACAAAACATCATTGATCAAAGCATGAAGTGGTACTACAAGTTGAAAAATAAAGGATTATAAAGGCTATGGTGACTTGGGATAGTCATAACATGGTGTGAGCATGTGCCAAGTCAACCCAAATAAATCATAAAAGGGGAATACCACAGTACTATGCTTTAATATGCTAAAACAACGCATGATCCTTCCAAGACACATTAAGAAATCTCAATTGTTTATAACAAGTCATGCTACAGCAAAGAATAGTAAGCATAAATCCAAAACAATATCAAGCATGGCATGACAAAGCATAGGCCACAGTCAAAAACAAGCTCTCTTTACCACTTAAGCATGAACTTTCCTACTCTTTTCCAATTCAAACCAAACTATTTGAAAATCAATGTATGAAAGAGGGGGTCCAACCAATTTATTCAGAAAACTAAGCAAACAAAGCAAACGAAAAACCAAAACGAAAACAAAAAAGAAGACGCTCCAAGAACAACACAACTGTGCATGAAACAATAAAAATGAAGCATTTGGAAGAAACCTGGGATTTTTATTGATGAAGAGGGGGATGCCTTGGGAATCCCCAAACTTTGACGCTTGTACTGCTTGGATATTTCTTGGGGTGACACATGTGGCATCCCCAATCTTTAGCTTTAGTCCATCCTTCATCTCATTACTCATTCCTTCCATACACCTAAATTTTTTCCTTCATACAAAACTTCACACAATCTTTATTAGCAACATTAGTGCACTCAAGATAATAGGTCTTTAGGTTCAGTTCCAACACCAATAAAACTTCCATTAAAATACTAGCTACTGTAGCACTTCCCTCAAAAATCTCAATTCTCCAAAATAACTCAAAAAGGAACCAACAAGAAGCAAATGCAAAAAATGGCAGAAATCTGTCAAAACAGACCAGTAGGTAAAGACGAATTTTTTCGAAGACCTTCCGTTGCTCAAATCGAAAAGTGTAGAACTAACGAAAGTTAGATAACAACCTGGGGCAGAAACACAAATATTCACGCCTCAAAAGGGCGTACAGAGATTTTACACGAACTTTTACGGTGAAGCACAGAAATCTGTTTCGGGACAGCAACTTTCCCAATCATTACTTCTCTCTCATTAGAGGTTACTCTTGGCACAAAAAGCAAATAAAAAGGATAAGGAGCGGTTATTACAGAGGTAATAACTTCCAAGACTCATCTAAAACTCTTGGGTTATCTCCCAACAAGTACTTTTCTTTAACGCCTTTAAGTTAGCATAAGAAGCAAGACAAAGAATCAAGTGTTCTCAAATGAAGAAGCATTAAGATCAAATTTTGTTTTCATAGGAGAGGCAAAAGAAATCTTCTCTCTCTTCTTAGGGAAGTGTTCTATACCTTTATTGAGTGGGAGTTGATATTTAATGGTGCCTTCTTTCATATCAATAATGGCACCAACAGTTCTAAGAAAAGGTCTTCCCAAAGTAATAGGACAAGAAGCATTGCATTCAACATCCAAAACATAGAAATCAACAGGGACATAGGCATTATTAACCATAATAAGAACATCATTGATACTCCCCATGAGTTTCTTTTTAGCATTATCATCAAGTGGGACATTCAAATAACAATCTTCAAGTGGTGGCAAGTCAAGCATATCATAAATCCTTCTAGGCATAATAGAAACACTACTATCAAGATCACATAAAGCTTTGAAATCAAAATCATTCACTTTCATATTAATGATGGGTTCCCAACCATCTTCTTGTTTTATACGAATAGAAGCTTTATGTTTCATCTTTTCTTCTTTAATCTTTATGAGAGCATCAGTAATGTGTTTTGTAAAGGCCATGTTCATAGCACTAGCATTACGACTTTTAGCAAGCTTTTGTAGGAACTTAATAACTTCAGAGATGTTGCAACCATCAAGATCAAAATCATAATTATTATCTAAAGTAGTAGAGCTATTACTAGCCTCAACACTAGTGGTAGTGATAGTAGAAACACTAATGTTTCTAGCAATTTCATCTTCTCTTTCCCACTTAGCATGCAATTCAGCTAATAGTCTAACATTTTCATCAATTCTTACTTGTATGGCATTAGTAGCTGCAGAGGGATTATCAATAGTTTCAGGTTTAGCAGCCATTTTATTCAAAGAGGATTGAGCTTCAGCCAAAGATGCTAAATTTTTTTCAGCATTAGAGAGTTTTTCCTCAATAGTTTTATTGAAAGCAGTTTGTTTACTAATAAAGTCTTTAAGCATAACTTCAAGTTCAGAGGGAGCACTCCTATTGTTGTTGTAGGAATTTCCATAAGCATTACCATTGTTGGGAGGATAAGGCCTATAATTGTTACTACCAAAATTATTCATGTAGGCATTGTTGCTAAAATTGTTATTTCTTATAAAGTTCACATCAACTTGCTCTTCTTGAGCAACCAAAGAGGCTAAGGGAACATTATTTGGATCAATATGGGATTTCCCATTACAAGCATAGACATAATAAAATCAATCTTATCACTCAAGGAGGAGGTTTCCTCAACAGAATTTACCTTCTTACCTTGTGGAGCTCTTTCAGTATGCCATTCGGAGTAGTTAACGGTCATATTATCCAGAAGCTTTGTTGCAGCACCCAAAGTAATGGTCATAAAGGTACGTCCAGTAGCAGAATCCAATAGGTTACTTGAAGAATAGTTCAATCCTGCATAAAAAGTTTGGATGATCATCCAAGCAGTCAGTCCATGAGTGGGACAATTCTTTACCAAAAATTTCATTCTTTCCTAGGCCTGAGCAACATGTTCATTATCAGATTGTTTAAACTTCATTATTTCACTTCTCATAGATATAATCTTAGAAGGAGGATAGTATTTTCGAATAAAAGCATCTTTGCATTTAGTCCAAGAATCGATACTATTCCTAGTTAGGGAATTCAACCATTCTTTAGCTTTTCCTCTCAAAGAGAAAGGAAACAATTTAAGCTTAATAATATCTCCATCTACATCCCTATGCTTTTGCATCTCACAAAGTTCAACAAATTTATTTAGATGGGCAGCAGCATCTTCATTACCAATACTAGAAAATTGTTCTCTCATAACAAGATTGAGTAAAGCAGGTTTTATTTCAAAGAAAGTAGCTTCAGGAACAGGTGGAGCAATAGGTGTGCTCATAAAATCATTGTTGTTGGTGCTAGTGAAGTCACACAACTTAGTGTTTTCAAGAGTAGTCATTTTTTTGTATTTTTAATAAAGAAAAAAAACTTGTAAAACTAATTTTTTTTGTGTTTTTGATAAAGAAACAAGCAAACAAAGCAAAAGTAAACTAAGCAAAACAAAAATAACAAAGTAAAGAGATTGGATATGAGGGACTCCCCTTGTGAAGATGTCCTTGACTCCCCGGCAACGGCGCCAGAAAAATACTTGTTGACTCGTGTATTAACGAGCTCGTTCAGGATCCCCAAGAGTAAGGTAAGATGAGCACAGCAGTAAGTTTCCCTCAGTTATGAAACCAAGGTTATCAATCCAGTAGGAGCAAGGAAACACCCCAAAGGGTGTAGCTAGCTGAACTTTGGCAGGGCGCACTACCGGTGCCAGCAACAACGTGGAGACCTGCACAACACAACCACAGAACTCTGTCCCCAACTTGCGATGAGGTTGTCAATCTCACCGGTTTTGCTGAAAACAAGGGATTAAACATATCAAATGGAAGGAAGTAATAGTTTGCAGAAAGTAAACACAAAACAATAACAGTTGATTGTAGATTGAAAGTAACGGGGTCCATAGTTCACTAGAGATGGCTCTCCTTAAGATAGATAACATGCTAGGTGAACACATTACAGCGGGGCAATTGACAAACATCGAGAAAGCATACAAGCATATACTAATCATCTTGACTCCTTTGAGATTCGATTGGGCATTACAACATTATACATAGACCTCCATCCAACTGCATCTATGACTAATAACCCACCTTCAGGTTATCATCCGAACCCCCTCTAGTATTAAGTTGCAAGCAACAGATTATTACTTTATGAACTGCGTGTAAAGTAAACAATACGATTGTTCTATGAACAAAGGATTGTTGTTTTCTCCCTAGTAGCAACAGCACATCTAGTACCTTACAGATTTTTGTCACTTCCCCAGATTACCAGAGGCATGAACCCACTATCGAGCATAAATACTAACTCTTGGAGTTGCTAGCATCTACTTGGCCAAGATAGCTACTAACAATGGAAAGCATGCAAGATCACAAATAACAAAGACATGATAGAATCAATAATCAATCTGAAATAGCATCTCAATATCCATCGGATCCCCGCAAACACAACATGCAGAATTACAAATAGATGATGTTGATCATGAACGGAGCTCACAAGATCTAAATATGAAAGCACAAAGGAGGAGAACCAGCCATCTAGCTACTACATGGACCCGTAGTCCAGAGATGAACTACTCACACATCACAACGAAGGCTTGCATGACGATGAAGAAGGCCTCCAGGGTGAATTCCCCTCTCCGGCAGGGTGCCGGGAAGATCTTCAGATCCCTCTCGATCTAGGGATGGAGATGACCGCGGCTACAGACTCTTTCGTGGAATTTTGATCGGGTACTTAGGGTTTCCGTATCAGAGGCAATATATAGGCGGAAGGAGAGGCCGAGGGGGTGCCTGGGGCGGCCATACCACCCCCTAGCGCGGGCCAGGACTGGCCGCGCGACCAGGTGGTGTGGCCGGGCCCTAGCCCCTCTCCGTCTCGTATTCTGGCTCCAGGTGTCCCTCGGTGAAAAACTGACTTTGGCTTTTGTCCAGTCCAATTCCGAGAATATTCATTTTCTGACTTTCCTGGAACCAAAAACAGCAGAAAACAGGCAGCTGGCACTATGGCTCTTTTTAATAGGTTAGTCCAAGAAACATATGAAAAGTACTCCAAAGTGTGGACAAAACATAAGAAAGTAGATAAAACCAAGCATGGAACATCAAAAACTATGGATATGTTTGCAACGTATCACCCCTCATAGGTTAAGCACTGGGAACCTGATAGGTACGACCCAATTATCCCTTCTCTTCCTCTATACCATCCTTCTAGGGTTCCTCATAGGATTAGATTTGCTATGTGCGCCTAGAGATTTGTTGGAGTTTGTCGTAGGCTTAGGGTTCTTGCTAGGGTTCCTTGTAGGAGTAGGGTTCTTGCTTACTAATGTTGACAGTTGCAAGCATATAGAGAAAAATCATATTGCTTAGTAATGTTGCTAGGGTTCTTGCTTATTAAAATCTTGTTTTCCTAGCCATGGTCTCCCTGTAGAAATTGTGATTAGGATCCTTGATAGCTCCAAATTTCATCGTTTTTATCATTGATTTTCCTCTTGTTTATTGCTAGATTCACTGAAGATTACCCCTTTCAGGTAGTGAACCTTTATGAATGATCCAATAGCATTTATGGGCTAATTACACCTAAAGAAGCAAATCCCCTATTGGAGCCCCTTTCATTGGAGGCGTCTAGAGTGCACGGCCACTGGTACGGTCGGGATGCACCCATACCGTCCGTCCCTACTACCCGCCACCAGCTCTATTATATCAATACATGCAACTTTCGTGAAGAGGAGATGATGAGAAAGAGAACATAGCCGCCGCAAACTCATCCATAGTGGGGAGATCAGATCTGGAGAAGGAGAAGAATACCTTCTCGTTCTTCGACGATCTCTAACCTATGTAACCATTCATTCCACCATCATCCCCATTGATACTTAGAGAGAGATATTGACACTTGTAAGATTTGGGTTTGATACTTTGATCTACCTCGGTTTGTATTTGATTCGATCTTTAACTGGTATTGTGGCTTGCTACGATTATTTTGAGATGATTTCCATCTACAATACAATTATGTCTTTGATTAATCTCCCTCTCATGTCTGAGTAATTCCCCATAAGAATGGGAGATGTAGGGTATTGGTGAGATGTGTTGTGCCTTCCTTAATTCCATCCATTTTTGATTGTTGTAGTGCTTATTAAATAATGAGAATGATTATCTATGTTCGCCTAATGCTTGTTATCTAATTTAAGGGCCCATGTAACATGATCTACAGATCTCATAGGTATGAGCTTGTATGCTAGCGAAACAGTGACCCCCGAGTGACACGGTTGATATCAATGAGGAGCTAGCACTACTCGAGGACAACAAGGAACCATAAAGATTAAAGCCTTGATCTAGTCGGATGACCTTAGTTAATATGCTGACCATTGCTGTGGTAACAGGCAGATGGATCATTGGGGCTGGGAAGAATTGGCCATTAGGACTTCTAGTCGGTATACGGGTTGCTTGCCTACTCACTTATAAATAAGAAATATCACTATCACTTATTCCACTTTATTCATTTGGCACTTTCACTATCACCATGAATCATTTCTCTCCGCGCCTACTTTCTCATCTACAGGAATCTTGAACACATTTTTCATCCTTATTTTTACGTTATTTAATTCTCGCTTTTTTCCTCACATAAGTTTCCTCTATTATTCACTCACCACCCTTCATCTTCAACAATTGGAGTTAATTCACTCAAGACCGGTGACACCTTGAGTGCGACAGAAACGCCGCATAAAAACACTTACCTAGGCTCCTTATTGGGATAAATATAAAAACTGGAATTATTACTTCCGTGAAAATATGCTGTGGCAAACCTGTGCACTTGCAGGCCATCAAGCTATTTTCTGGCGTCGTTGCCAGGGAGCTAGGTGCCAAGTGTTGTTTCTTGACAAAAGTAATTGTTGACACCATCCATGATATCTGTTGAAGACAGAGATACCACTCGATCAGGAAAATCTTATTTACCTCCGTACATTGATCGTATTCCAACTGAAAGATGTCTAGAATTTATTGAACTTTTTTCTAACTCATGTACTATAGACGTGAATAGTTTGATTCCTTAGATGGTAGACTTGACCATCACCCAGGGGGCTGAAGTACGTGAGTTACCAGTGGGACACTATGAGAATCCATCTAGGCACTTAAGAAAATGCATATTCTTTATCCTGAACTTGAAGGCCAGGAATTTGAAATATATCCTGAGCTAATTTATATGATGAAAGAGATTGCTTTTGTAGGAAAAGAAGAGGATGATCCTAGTGATCACTTGATGAGGGTCTATGACCTTTGCGCTACTCTTAAACCAGCAAGTCTAGCAATAGAGTTTGTACTCCTTAAACTCTTTTGCTGGTCTCTTAAAGATAATTCTTTTACTTGGTTACAATCATTACCTAATCACACTATAAAAAGCTGGGAAGATTACATCCGAGAGTTTATACATAAATATTGTTTGTTCACTAAAATCATGCAGATGAAACATAGCATAACAAACTTTCTTCAAATAGTTGGAGAAAACTTTTATCAAGCATGAATAGATTTTGTGCAATGATTATGAAGGTCCCGAATCATGGTTTACATGAGCATTCAATTATCCAATATTTTTACAATGGGCTTAATGATAAAACAAAAGAAATGATTAATCTATCTGCAGGGGGAGCTATTAGCAACTTAACATTGACGGAATTTGTAAAGCTTTTCGAGGTAAGATCCTTTAATGATGAATAATACAATCCAGTTGAAGATGTTGAACCATAAAAATGTATGATTCACATACCCACAGATCTTACACGTGAAGTCAAAAAGTCCATGGAAGAAAAAGGAATAGCCTCGAAACTTATTAAAGAAAATAAAATTGACATTCTTCAAACGTATGTAGTGGAAGATGATATTAATCTTGTCATGCAGAAGTTTAGAATCAACAAAAACAGTTCTGTGAGAAAAATTATAAACATCTTATGACTCAAGAAAAGAATATAAGAGATCTAATCAAAGTCTTTGATGACTTGGGGCATGATACAAAGCATCTAGATAGATATTTAAGTATGGTTAAAACACAATGTGATCAAATAATCCAAACCCAAACTTTGATTTTGAACCAAGGAAATTTCAATATTGTTTCTATTAACATTGTCACTAGACGTGGCACAGAAACGCAGGAACCGCAAGGGACACCTTGGTAACAAGAAGAACAATCCCGCAAGGCAAAAGAGAGTCAAGATATGAGTCAAGAAGAAGAGGACCTAGTTGATCCTCAAGATGACATCGAATACGAAGCTTAGAAAAGGGAACATGAGGCTTCTAAAGCTAGAGAAGAAGAAGAAGCAGGAGATAAACATAAACTATATTACTCAGATGTTGAGACAATCGACACAAGAAAAGAGGCCGATCTCAGAAAGGAGCAAGAAGAGCAAGTTATCGCCCCACGTGAAAAGCGCGCTGATAAGCAAAATAAAGCAGTGAGGAAAACTAAAAAACGGTGAACTAGTGGCAAAGGTAAAAGAGAAGGTAATACCCACTAAAAAGAAAATTCCTTATCCTAATCTAGTTCAATATGAATTGGATAAAGCTATTTATGATTCTTTTACCGAGGCACTAGGGATCCTTCGTTTAGAACTTCCTTTAACTGATGGTATTCAAGTCCCTACTTATAAAAAGTTTATGCGAGATATTCTTAATAAAAAAAGAAGGTAAATAAGACTGTAGCAGCAATGACAAGCTTTGGTGATAAGATGCCTGCCAAGGTTGGGGACCTAGGTATACCAACTATCTCTTGCGCAATTGGAAAAACAAATATAGTTAACGCTCTTTGTGATTTAGGAGCAGGTGTTAGTGTCATGCCTTATTCCTTGTTTAAAAAATTGAACCTTGGAGAATATTCTCCCACTTCAATCACTTTGAAAATGGCTGATAAGACAACTAAGCAACCTATCGGGATGATCGAAGATGTTCTACTTAGAATAGACCAACATGTTATACCTATGCAGAGGATTTACCCTGGTGGAGTTTAAAGAAGCAAGAGAAAAGTGAAAGGAAGAAGTAAATAGAGTTTAGATTGCATAATCAGCATCGGTATGACCGAGGCTCCCGTACCGCCCGCCCGTACTGAATTTCAACGAATTCAACAATAGTTCACAGCAGCTATAACGAACATCGGTACAGTCGAAGGCGCCCGTACCACCCACCCGTACTGAACATCCATGGATTCACCAGACTTCATAGTACCGGTAACGAGCGACGGTACGGCCGAGACGCGCGTGTACCTTCCACCCATATACCAGACCATCCAGGTTTGATCTTGAACCCTAACCTTGATTCAATGGTGATGACCACCGGTACGGGCGGGGTGCGCCCGTACCACCCGCCCATACCGACTACATCGCCAGGTAAAGGCCGACGGCGGTTGGCTCACAGCCACCTCCTTTTTTCTTCTTCCTCATTCTTTCTTTCTCTTTCTCTCTCCACCTCAAACCCTAATCTCCTAGAACCTTTAATTCTTCATTGATTCGTGTTTTTGAGTGGAGGAATCTTCACATCGGTAAGTTTCTCATCCCATCCACACTTTATTTTCTAAAATCCATGGCCGAATTCCTCACATTGGGTGTTTAGATGAGTTCATCATATTTTGAGATTATTTTTGATTCCTCACGTTAGGATTTGTAATTTCTGCCTGTAATCATTTGTTCATGTGATAGAAACTTGACGCCTATATTTTTCTTTGAAAACTTTGGAGCACAATGCATAACTGAAAGATCACGGATGTCATCTAGAGGGGGGTGAATAAGCGGTTTAAAACTTTTACGAGAGTGGGTCAACAAAGGTAGAATTAAACTAGAGTTTACTTTATCAAGTACAAACCCTAGAACAACTAGGGTTCACCTATGTGCACCAACAACTATATGATAGCAAGATATAGACTTCAAGCACGAAGGCTATCACAAAGTAAGGTTCATAAGTAAGAGCTCGGGTATAGAGATAACTGAGGCACGTAGAGACGATGATGTTTTACCGAGTTCCTCCCAATAATATAGTACGTCTCGTTTAGAGAGTGGGTGGTTTCAAATCACCAACGCCACAAAAGGCCTCCCTTGTTCTCCGGTGAATCTCACCCCAACAGGATCGATCCACACTTCCACTATCAGTGCACTACAACAAGAACCCCTATATTGCAATACATACCTAGCAACGCCTCAAGTATTGGTTGTAAAATTGTACCCTAGATACACACCTATGTGTTGGAGGCTAGATCCATTGTCTGCTGTACAGATCGGAATTGATAGGAAAAATATTTATGAGCTCAACCCACTAAGCACAACTTAATATGGATCATTTAACCCGCATCTATACGCCCACGAATGCCCGCACTCACCAGTCTCACTCCTCCCCTCCCCCGGATCTAGTCGCCTCCCTCCACTCCTCAACGTCATCGCCCGCCGCTGCGTCCCTCGCCGGTGACCCGGTTCATGTTGCGATCTCCCACCCCTCGTTTCTATTGATAGGATTTAGAGTGGGGGCATCTTAAAGGGACGATTCGACCACAACTTCACATTTGTCGTACCACGAGATGCAGCCAAGATGGATTAGGGATGGCCAACGACGCGATTGCGAGTTGGATCATACAGAGAGGAGGTTCAGGCTTGAGGTACAGATTTTACTTTTTCCCATCAGGATCCAGGTGCATCCCTACCTATTACTGTCGTTGGTCACTCATCGCGTGAAGTTATATGTTCACTGATTTGGATTGGTTAGATAGTGTAGAAGAATTGCAGAGTCTAGCCTGGTCTGCATCTCGAAGTTTCCGAATTAACTCTAGTGGACCTTGCTGCAGCGGACATTACCGATGCAAGTTTATCAAGACTCGGTAAGATTCATTGTTGTGCAGAAGTCGTACCATCAGCAATAGATTGGCCACATTGGAGTTTTTTTTGCGGATATTTACCACATTGGAGATTTGGAATGTAAGGATATCAGGTAGTGTTGTCATGGTAATTTCCAAGCACTCTCTCTTAGACGTCTTTGTTGCTTTCAATATTCTAACTTCCCGACTACCAATAAAGTTTGTACTCCTTTCCCCCAAATATGTGTGCCTCTGTTTCTCTTAAAACTACAGCCTATCAGCGCACCGTGACTTATGTAATGTCCCAATGCTGGACCTTCAGCTACTCATGTTACCTAACGCAAGACATCTCTGTACTTCTACTTATGCCATCAGATTTACTATATAGCTTTATGATACTCTGATTGACTATTCTATTAATTAGTTAATTTAGATATTTTATCTACTATTATATAGACCATCTCTTTAATTAAAAGATTTTGATCTTCTATTTCATGGATTTGTACAGACCCTACTTATCACCTTTTTTTATTTCTGGATATGTGATAACCATCGTGATTTGTTTGTCTGCACGGGATAGCAAAAATGTCATCCATGCTGACTTATATTCGGCATGCCATCAGGGAACCTAAAATTTTATGATCATTTACTTAGTAGAATTGACTACCCTTCACTCTTTTACCACTTTGATACTGAAAACAAAATTTCTATTTGCAGGTCACGTACATCATCAAGACATGCTATTTGGATATTAGCTATGGACATGTTAGGCCAAATATTAGAAAGAACGTACATAGACTAGATGGACTATCATACTTTGATGCAAGATTGTAAATTATCTACACTTTAGAAAATTCATTGTATTGAATGGTGTTCCAAATAGCATACATATAGGACTAGGTAGAATATTATATTGTAATACAAGCTTGTAATTGTCTACTCTTCGAATGATTTTTCGTGAATGGATAGTGTTATGATACAAATATTGAATTATTTGTGATGTAATGCATTCATATTCTAAGATTTGTGTGTTGTTGTACGTCTCATATGAACTATGTTTTATTGCCGAGAAAAAAAAATAGCCATCTTATAGAATAACCAAAAAATCTGGTTCAGAAATAGTATTTTGCTAAATAGAACCTTCAATACGTATAGGATGCCTCTACCAATGCATACAATTGTTGCTTCGATTCTATAGCTATTTTGCAACACTTGTCCCACTGGTTACCAACGCATGTATATGCGTTGCATTGTACCCTTGCAACAACCAAAAACGCAACGCATTTTTATCCGTTGGTAAACTCCCTAGAAACGCCTATATGGATGTTTAGATACGCATAAGTGTGTTGCTGTAGAGGGGGTCTTCTTGTAGTACTTGTCGGTGGCAATTCGGAACCTCTCACAAGATTGGGGCACTTCTCCACAACTCAATTGGAGGTTCCCAACTAACAAGCTTGGGGAAATCTCCACAACTTAATTGGAGGCCCAAATAATCCACAAACCTGCAATACAACCAAACCATCTAGGGTTCCAAGAACCCAAGAGTAAAAAGCTTCTCACCTTTCACCCAATCGAATCCTCACCAAGAACTCAAACCGATGCATCAAATAAAAATGGAAAGAACACACGTAGTGCTCAAGTACTCCTCTCCCAAATTCCACCAAAGCTACAAAAGCTTATGGGGGAATAAGAGAGGAAGAACAATGGAGGAAATCCACACAAGACTCCAAGATCTAGATCCCAAGATGTTCCTCTCACTTAGAGGAGAGATTGATTGGTGGGATTGTAGGTCTAGATCTCCTCTTTCAAATCCCTCAAGAATATGCAAGAATCATAGGAGGGATTGAGGGATAGAAAGCTCAAGAAGGTCAAATATAGAGGGGAAAACTTGCAAAAAAGGGTAGGGAACCATTGGCGAAGAAGGCCTCCTTAAATATGTCCCTAGAAATCCAACTGTTAGGCCAAGGAATCGCCCGGTCCGGAGTCTCCGGACTAGTACCGGAGTCTCCGATGTACCCAGGCCAAACAGGGACAAACTGGGGGACATTGAATATGCGGTCCAGAGCTAGGCCGGAGATTTAGTCCGGAATCTCTGGTCTTCCAAAAACTGACAGAAAGACCAATATGAAAACAACCATAACTTTTGCATCCGGACTCCGATTTTGATGATCCTGGGCTCATTTTAAAGAGGACAATAAGCTCTACAAGATCATATATAAAAATATCATATTCCGGTAAGGGAGGATATAACCAAATGACGAAAGGTTTGTCCTCTCTCAAAAATACGAACCGGTAAAAGCTCCAACATCGAAAACGCAATAGAGAATGCATATGAAATCCGTTTTTGATGAACTAGAGCTTGTTATGAATATTACCACAAGCTCTAGAACCTCACATGGATAAGATCAAAATAATAACCAATAAATATGATGCTAAGAATGCAAAGGTTTGATCTCTCTCTGAAATATATGATCGAGTTACTCACTAGAGAGCCCCTCTTGATAGTACGGTTATCTATCCTATAAACCAGTCTCTCGAACTAACACCACAAGACTGGTAAGAAGGAAACACTATCAAGAACATACCTTTGACTTGCGCATATTCCACTTGAGCTTGATGATGACAATCTTCTCCACCTCAAGATGGAACACCTTTCTTGATTGCGCTAGCTTGGTGAAGATTTGCAAATTGCTCCCCCATACTACACTATGGTAGAGCTTCTGTTTTGGGCATATCATCTTCCCATATACATGCTCACCATAGGATGGTAAGCTTCAAGCAAATGATCTCTTCTAGATGGCTCATATTGAACTTGCACATCATTTCTTCTCTCTTCATTATGTTGGTGTCTTGAAGGTACATAAGAGATATCACTCCAACTTTATTCTTCAAGACACACTTGTTGTTGGCCCAACTCTCACTTGACCAATGTTCGGATCACTCATTGAAACCTTGGTCAATACTTGATCTTCTTTACTTTCTTATTCTCCCAACCTTGAAGCCAACATATGGTTCAAGCATTGCCTATGGACAAATCCTCCAAGTAAAACTCAATGCAAACATAAGTCCATAAAGATTGTCATTAATTACCAAAACCACACCTGGGGGCACACATGCACTTTCAATCTCCCCCATTTTGGTAATTGATGACAATCCCTTTGAGAGGGTTTATATAAGGAAAGAACAAAACATTGTGCTAACATCAAATATTACACAAGTATGTGATGTTAGTACAACCACAATATAGAGCAAACTCCCCCACAACCTATGCACGTGTGGATGAACTTGAATTTCATTGCATATATTTCCAACCATTACCGGTGGTGAAGTTTCCTCGATATATTCAACATGCAAAGCAACACGCTAAGATGCAAAGCACAAGAGGCAAATGTTTAAGTACAAAACTCAAAGAACTAAACCAAATTCCCTTAAACCCTCTAAAACTTCTCCCCCATTGGCATCAATTTCCGAAATGGTTGAAAAAAATTAGAATGCCAATTTAGTGAGAGTTCCTCCATATGGTGTGCGTTTCTCATAATATGAGTGGAATCAAATGCACGTATCCAATGACGAATACCAGGAGGAAATCAAACTAAACTGAGGATCCAAAGATTACAAAGAAATAAAATGGTGAGGAAGCACCAAAGAATGAAGGAGGCAATCAAAAGATCCAAAGAACCACTTCACAGAAGGAAGATACCAAAAGAAAGATAGATATTATGATCATGTCAAAAGGAGAGTGATATAAATAATATGAGGAGATTACCCAAGGTTTGTGCACAAATTATAATTTGCATTTCAATAAAATATGCACAAACATGGCATCCTCGTTTCCTCTATATTATTTAAACCACAAGCATGAGTAAGAGAGAAGATATTATGATGAGAGCAAATGAGTGTTTAGATGAAAATAGGAAGCTCCCCAAGGTTTATGCATAGCAAAGTGCACAATAATGGAATCCTAACTCCCCATAATCAAACAAAACACCAAACAAGAACAAGAAAGCAAATGCATGTTCTTAGGTAAATTAAGAAAGCTCCCCAAGGTTTATGAACAACATATATTAATTGCTTTGAATGCAAAGTGCATAAACATGGTATCCTTGCTCCCCCAAACTTACATAACAACTCAAAGGCATGAGATATCAACTTTATTAACACCAACGAGTGCCGAAAGATGCAAATGAAAAGGTCAAGCACTCAAAGAAAAACTTTTGGAGACACCAAAGAATAAAAACGGAGCACAAGGTGGACTCCAAAGCAAAAGGATATCAACTAGAGATTTAGCCATAATCATGTGTATAAGTTTCTAGGTAGACAACAATCACCAAGATGTACATCCACAAAGAAACATGTACACACAAAATGGATACTCAACAATGGACAAGATATCCAAACAAAAGTCATAGATAATGCCAATAAGATTTTTGCTAGAAAGCATGGCCAAAGGCTCAAATTTATCTTATTGAACATTAATGACCTTAAAACACCAACAAATACATCACAACTATCACAAGGGAACAAGAGATAGTTGGAATGCATTGGGAAAGGCAACAAGTATCATAAATAACAAATAAACCTTGCAAATCATCCATATAGTACGTGAGAGAAATTGAGGAAATGATTGGAAATAGAATTGCTAGATTGGCATATGTGGGATTGGTGAATCATAAACATGGTTTTTATATACTCCCCAAAATATGCATTCATCTCAACTTACTCATATAAAAATAAAGATGATACAATAAAATCTTGCAAGAACCACAATAGAAGCAACTGAAGGAAATCATGCCATGATGCAACAACAAAGGTTGGATGCTAGAAAAGTATGCATGAGAGGGATACTTGTTACCGAGATACCATTGGTAGTATGTAGTAGATATGAGTTTTTTGATCATTCTAGCTTGCCTCCAATTATCATTAGTCAGCACATCTTCTTATTATTGAGACAAGCATCCAATGTATCTCCAATGTACCTAAAACAACATTAAGTACACTATGGTCCCCAAACAAACTGGGTCTAAAGTAGTTAGTGCAACTATAATACATAGGAGACCCTCCACATAAATATGTGCATATTGATATAAAGTTGAATTTCATGCACATCTTAGCTGATAGAATTTGGTGGAGAATCCCCTATATATTGGATCAAGAAAGAAAGCATGCCATAATATAGAACATGTAGTAAATATGCATGCACAAGATTTTCAAGAACCAAAAATGAGATACAATTTGAACAAAAACACCAAGTAAACCAAGAAGTCACACACAAGAGTGTGACACAATAAAAGGGTATCCAAATTGCATCAAAGAGCCAAATCAACACATGAAAGGACACAAATTCAACAAATGAACAAGGCAAAATCCAAATAGCAAAAGATAGACAAGAACACCAATGCTCAAGGATTTATCTCATCCTAAGGGATCAAACAAGTAAAAATGAATGAGACAAAACCAACTCCCAAAATAGCAAGGTTCCTAAACACAAACCAAACTCTCTACACTTTTCATGATGGCACAAAGTACCAAAAGAAAATATCAAACTTCCGAGCACAAAAGGGAGTGTTCTAAATAATATAGGAGAGCTCCCCCATGAATGGTGCATTTTCTTTTGACTGCAAAAATGCACACAAATGAGATCATCACTACTACCTATATTAGATAAGACACAAGAGGGTACCAATAAACTAAAATTATCCACAAGAGGCAAGGAATACATGGGAGGAAACACAAAACATTTTCTTGGCAAGAGATAATACAAGATTAAGCAACGGCCAAAGTGAATATGATCAATAAATTCTACCATAAATCTAGTACTAATTGTCCAAGGGAAAGAAGTATTGGGAATAATCTTCCCAAGGTAGTTCACACGGATATCCAAGATCATATTAATACAAAGAAGCATATAACAAAGTATAAAAATTAAGCTTGATGCTTTGAAAGAGATTCTTGGTAGCTTCCAATAATCACACAATCACTAGTGATTAGAGTAACTTGAATCTAATGGGTCACATGAGTATATAGATATCCAACTATGAGGAAACACATACCAAGAAACACTCTCATACACAAGATCTAAAAAATGAGCAATAAAAACATTCAAACAAATTGGAGCTTGTATGAGAAAATGTGTCACATAGGATCTAGATAATTATCAATATCAATTCTAAGTGACACAACCTTGAATTTTCACATTATCTAGGATTGTAATATGCACTAAGCATATGACTCCCCCATAATGTGTACAACCATAAATCTCAACACGAAGCAAACGGATCCAAATAGATATAATTAATGGACATTACAGAACTTGAATTTCTCATGAGAATCATACCACATACAGACTAGATAATGTTGCAATATCAATATTAGGTGGTATTCCTCATGTACACACATTTTAGGATTGTGGAATTCCCAAGCATAACACTCCCCCAAAATGGGATAGTCCATTGATTTCTCACAAGAGCCAAGAAAGATACCGAATAAATTCAACAAAGGCTCCAACCCAAGAGACACAAATACATGGTGTGCCAACCAACATACACAAGTATACTTGATAACTCAATATAAGTACGAGGGAAGCACAACATGTAAAAACACATACAAAGGTACAAAACCAACACAAGCACAAGGGAGCAAGTAACTTTCAATGTAAATGAGTTAAGCACATGTTACCGCAAGGAGGAACATTGGATATATGATAGAAGCATGATAATCCAGATGGCTTGACTTGACAAGAATAAATGATGAAGATACCTCAATTCTTCATAATGTAGCCAAGCCTCCAATGTCCTCCAAACACACCTATTGATCAAGTTTTGGCTTGTTGGTCCCCAACCAAGTTGGGTCCTAAGAAGTTAGTCACAATAGTCTTGGCAACCCAAATGGTTCTTTTCTTGAACCCACATTGAGCACCAACAAATTTGGCAAACACATTGCCAAGCTCATCCTTCCTATGAGAATAAACACCATCAATCATGATTGGGTTGGATGAGGAGTTACCAATAGTGCAAGAGGAAGAGATGTGACCCTTCTCACTACATAAGTTGCAAGTTCTTCTCTTCTCATTCCTTTCACTTGATTTCTCCACAATGGGAGCATTAGCTTGAGTCTTCTTGAGAAGTGTCCTTTCTCCAACTTGAGATTGGACATGACCTTTAACTAGAGGCCGCTTCCCTTTTTGCTTCTCACCAAGAGGCTTATTCTTCAAAGGGCAAGATCTTACATGGTGCCCTTCAATTTTGCACTTGAGGAAAACAATCTTGGTCGAATTCTTGAATTGTTCTTGGCCCTTCTTATTGTTGCTCTTGGACTTCTTCTTGATAGTGGACTTGTTCTTGACATTGGATTTGAATCCAAGCCCAGTCTTGTCATTTGGGAATTTTTCCACACTCAAGATCTTGTTGAGTGTGGCCCTCCCTTCATGACATTTTTTCAAGTCCCTCTTCAAAGAATTGACTTGATCCTTGAGCTCTTTGATTTCCTCTACATGTTTAGTGACAACACATATACTCGAGGAAGTAGAAATTTCATTGCTAGAGCAACAAGGCAAAGAATGTAATTTATCACAAGATTTAGCAATAATGTGAGTGGACGAATTACAAGGACTAGCACATGGCGATATAGCATTATTAGTAGACATTGTGCTAGTGACCACATGAGGCTCACAAGATGTTACCTTTGTACAACTAGCCTTATGAGCTAACTTTAGCCTATCATGGGGTGTTAGAAGGTCATCATTAGAGATAGAGAGCTTTTCATGACTTTCTTCAAATTTCCCATACTTACTAGTTAGCAACTCAAGTTGAGCCCTTAGCTCAACATTCTCCTTCAAAATAGATGGTTCACAAGAAATAGAGTTAGTAGCACAAGAATCATCATTAATTGCAAGAGGCGAGGTTAACTTCGAAAGCTATTTTGAGTAAGAGGCTTTAAGTTGCTCATGTGACTTGATGAGTTTGATGAGCTCACCCTTGATGAACCTAGAGCCATTTTTTAGGTGCTCAAAATCCTCAAGGAGTTTAACATAAGCAACGTGAAGCTCATCATTTTTACTTTTGAGATCACTTGCCACCTTAAGACCTCTATCAAGAGATTCCTTCACTCTAGACAACTCTAGAGCAAAAGTCTCCTCAAGAGATTCGTTAGTGGTTTGTTCCTCTTCAAGAGATTCATTTAGATTTGCAATTTTATTAGCATACTCATATCAATGGTGTTCTCATGCTCCTCAATTTTTGCTTCTAACTTATCAATATGATCTTTCTCTTAATAGCAAAGTCCAAGATTTCAACGAAGTTAGAGCAAGCAATATTATTCTTAACGAGAGCATGATAAACAATTTCACCCTTTTCATATAAATCATCAACATCCAACTCTTCTTCCTTATTATCCTCATCCTCATCATCACAAGAGGTATTGGGTTCCAAAGTAGGAGATACCTTTGAATCCCTAGCCATAAGGAATAGGTGGGTACCATGAGATGATGATGATGAATTATTTGAATATTCATTCAAGATCTTGTCTTGGACAATAGAATCTTCATTTTCCTCTACATGACTAGCAACACAAGCACTAGAGGAAATAGAAGTATTTTTAACATGGCAGCAAGACAACACAAGCATATCATCATAAGATTTATTCAAGCCATTTCTATATGATATACAGGGACTACCAACACAAGCATATAATGAGTTTTGGGTGCTACAAGTGTTAGGGTACAATGATAGACCATTGCAACTAGATAGAGATGAAGGATGACTAATAGTAAGCTCAATATCTACATTGCGATTTCTATCACCACTCGCCATATCATTACCTTGTGAAAAATCACATACTGGTGACGTGGTAGAAGATGAGAACTCATCTCGACCGGAAGTGGAAGAAACACAATCATCCTCAATAATATTGGCCACAACATTTTTATCTTAAAGTTTTGTCCATAACTCATGAGCGCTCCAAAAAGGAATGATTGAAGATGTAACTACATAGCTCAAAGCATTAACAAGAACATTAGAGGCTTGATCATCAAGATATAAGTTTTTCTCATCCTCACAAGATAGATTTTTGAAATCCATAGGAGGAGAAAAACCTATATATACAATACAATCCAAATTTGGGTCCATGTACCGAAAATGAATAAGCATACAAGATTTCCATATATCATAATTTGTGCCATTGAATATGAACATTTCATTGTGCACTAATCCCCTAGCCGACATCTTTACTCTCAAGGTGGTGAAGCCTAAAATGAGAGACCATGCTCTGATACCAATTGAAAGATCACGGATGTCGCCTAGAGGCGGGTGAATAGGCGGTTTAAAACTTTTACGAGAGTGGCTCAACAAAGGCGGAATTAAACTAGAGTTTACTTTGTCAAGCACAAAACCTAGAACAACTAGAGTTCACCTATGTGCACCAACAACTTATGCTAAGAAAGATAAGAAACTATATGATAGCAAGATATAGACTTCAAGCACGAAGGCTATCACAAAGTAAGGTTCATAAGTAAGAGCTCGGGTATAGAGATAACCGAGGCACGTAGAGACGGTGATGTTTTACCGAGTTCCTCCCAATAATGGAGTACGTCTCATTTGGAGAGGGGGTGGTTTCAAACCACCAATGCCACAAAAGGCCTCCCTTGTTCTCCGGTGAATCTCACCCCAACGGGATCGATCCACACTTCCACTATTGGTGCACTTGTTGGTGGCAATCTGGAACCTCTCACAAGATTGGGGAACTTCTCCACAACTCAATTGGGAGGCTCCCAAGTAACAAGCTTGGGGAAAGCTCCACAACTTAATTGGAGGCCCCAAGTAATCCACAAACCTGCAATACAACCAAACCGTCTAGGGTTCTAAGAACCCAAGAGTAAAAAAGCTTCTCACCTTTCACCCAATCGAATCCTCATCGACAACTCAAACTGATGGACCAAATGCAAATGGAAACATCACAAGAAGTGCTCAAGTCCTTCTATCACAAATTCCACCAAAGCTACAAAATCTTATGGGGGAATAAGAGAGGAAGAACAATGAAGGAAATCCACACAAGACTCCAAGATCTAGATCCCAAGATGTTCCCCTCACTTAGAGGAGAGATTGATTGCTGGGATTGTAGATCTAGATCTCCTCTTTCAAATACCTCAAGAATATGTGGTGCGGTGTTGGCGTGGGAGTTTCTTCTTCTTCGTTCCCCGGCAACGGCGCCAGAAAAATTCTTGATGGCTCGTGGTTGATGTAGAGCTCGTTGGGAACCCCAAGAGGAAGGTATGATGAGCACAGTAGCAAGTTTCCCTCAGTTATGAAACCAAGGTTTAATCGAACCAGTAGGAGCAAGGAAACACCCCAAAGGTGTTGCTAGCTGAGCCTTGGCAGGGCGCACTACCGGTGCTAGTAGCAACGTGGAGACCTGCACCACACAACCACAGAACTCTGTCCCCAACTTGCGATGAGGTTGTCAATCTCACCGTGTTTTGCTGAAAACAAAGGATTAAACGTATCGAATGGAAAGAAGTAATATTCTGCAGAAAGTAAACACAAAGCAATAAACAGTTTACAGATTGTATGTAAAAGAAAGGACCGGGATCCATAGTTCACTAGAGGTGGCTCTCCTTAAGATAGATAACATGCTGGGTGAACAAATTACAGCGGGGCAATTGACAAACATCAAGAAAGCAATACATGCATATAATAATCATCTTGACTCCTTCGGAACTTGATTGCGCATTACAACATTCATAGACCGCCATCCAACTGCATCTATGACTAATAATCCACCTTCAGGTTATCATCCGAACCCCCTCCAGTATTAAGTTGCAAGCAACAGATTATTGCTTTACGAACTGTGTGTAAAGTAAACAATACGATTGTTCTATGAACAAAGGATTGTTGTTTTCTCCCTAGTAGCAATAGCACATCTAGTACCTTAGCGATTTCTGTCACTTCCCTAGATTACCAGAGGCATGAACCCACTATCGAGCATAAATACTAACTCTTGGAGTTGCTAGCATATACTTGGCCAAGATAGCTACTAACAACGAAAAGCATGCAAGATCACAAATAACAAAGACATGATAGAATCAATAATCAATCTGAAATAGCATCTCAATATCCATCGGATCCCCGCAAACACAACATGCAGAATTACAAATAGATGATCTTGATCATGAACGGAGCTCACAAGATCTAAACATGAAAGCACAAAGGAGGAGAACCAGCCATCTAGCTACTACATGGATCCGTAGTCCAAGGATGAACTACTCACGCATCACACCGGAGGCTTGCATGGTGATGAAGAAGGCCTCTAGGGTGAATTCCCCTCTTCGACAGGGTGCCGGGAAGAGCTTAAGATCCCTCCTGATCTAGGGATGGAGATGATGGCGGCTATAGACTCTTTCGTGGATTTTTTATCGGGTACTTAGGGTTTTCGTCCCGAGGGCATCTTATAGGCGGAAGGGGAGGCTGAGGTGGTGTGGTGGCCCCCTAGCCCCTCTCCGTCTCGTACTCTGGCATCTGATGACTTTCGGAAAAATAGGCACTTTGGCTTTTGTCCCGTCCAATTCCGAGAATATTCATTTTCTGACTTTCCTGGAACCAAAAACAGCAGAAAACAGGCAGCTAGCACTGTGGCTCTTGTTAATAGGTTAGTCCAAGAAATCATATGAAAAGTACTCCAAAGTGTGGACAAAACACAAGAAAGTGGGTAAGTGATAAAAAGAAAGAATAATTTTTGAGGTGACTTGCACCATCAAAGACTTGATCAAATATTTGTAAAACATTCAAAGCTAGGATCATAGTACTTTAATCATAACATGAAAGACAAAGTTCTAGCAATAAGACAAAGAAACTATGATGCAACATGAAAAGGCACAAACAAAAGATTCATGAATAACAATGCTTTGCAAGAATTTTGTTTGTTTCACATAAAGAAAACATAGCATAATAGTATTCAGCTTGTCCCTCAAAGAGTATCAAATATAAATGCATAGGACACCTTCAAAGTTCATAAGAGAGACAAGATAAAAATAGTTTAAAACAAGCAATATCAAGATATGCATCAACCAACTAGTCTTGGGACAATGCACATAGAACAAAGAATGGCCACTATGCTCTCAAAGTAGGTGCATAAAGATAGAAGGTGGAGACTCAATATATAATGGTGGAAGAAAGACCTTCATAAAAGGAAGTAGCGATTCATGTCTCATAAAGAGCTTCCAAAAATTATGGTACTTATAGCTTTCAGCTCTCATTGCCCCTATCATAAGCATCTTTAAGGTGATTAAGGTTAAAGTGACACGACTAAGAGGATATGCTTGACAAGTTATAAACCGAAATATCATGCCCCTTACTTACGAAGACCGATCCTCATGCTACTCAACTTTAGTCACGAGTAAGCTCTTGTCATTGTAAGTACATGTGTATCATAAAGAACCACCAACAGGGTACCCCTTGCACATGATACAGGACCTATCCCATAATCAAAATGACAAGGCAAGCAGACAATGAGCATCTCAGCGATCTTTTTATTTGCTATTTGCATGGGTTTTTATTGAGGATGCTTCATAGAGTGCTCATTATGGTGATGCTGCAAGTTTCCACCATGATTAGGCATGGCTTAGGCTAGCGGCCCAGGCGTTTCTCTAACACACATACAAACTCCATGATCTTACAAGTTCCACTTTTATTTCACACCGCTGGGATCCGTAAGCAAAAGAACATGATATCAACGGGGTACAAAGTACAAGTGTAATGTTGAAAGCGTTCCCCATGGTACATGGTTCTTCTAATTTCAACTTATAAAGCGCAAGCATATACGCAACAAAGAAGGACCCAATGGTTCAAGTTTATTAGATGCAAAAAAGTAAAGTATGCCATCAAGTTCGTGAGAGCTTTAATCACTAGTTTTCTCATAACATGTTTAGTTTGGAAGGTAAACAAAAGCATGAATATACTTGGAATATCATAAGCTAGTTGGTAGGTATGGTGGACTCTTTGGAATAACTTGGTTTAGGGAGTTGGATGCATGAGTGGAACTCATACTTGGTTGTGGAGGCTAGCAAAAGACTGGGAGCGACAAACTAAGAGAGCAATAATGGCCATAATCATACAGAGCGACAAAACATCATTGATCAAAGCATAAAGTGATACTACAAGTTGAAAACTAAAGTATCATAAAGGCTATGGTGACTTGAGATAGTCATAACATGGTGTGAGCATGCGCCAAGTCAACCCAAATAAAGCATCAAAGGAGAATACCACTATACTATACTTTAATATGCTAAAAGAACGCATGATTCATCCAAGGCACATTAAGCACTCTCAATTGTTTATAACAAGTAATGCTACAGCAAAGAATACTAAGCATAAAGCCAAAACAATATCAAGCATGACATGACAAAGCATAGGCCACAGTCAAAAACAAGCTCTTTTTACCACATAAGCATGAACTTTCCTACTCTTTTCCAAACCAAACCAAACTATTTGCAAAACAATGTATGAAGGAGGGGGTCCAACCAATTTATTCAGCAAACTAAGAAAACCAAGCAAACGAAAAACCAAAACAAAAACGAAAAAGAAGACGCTCCAAGAACAACACAACTGTGCATGAAACAATAAAAATGAAGCGTTTGGAAGAAACCTGGGATTTTTATTTGACGCTTGTACTTCTTGGATGCTTCTTGGGGTGACACACGTGGAATCCCCAAGGTTGAGCTTTGGTCCATCCTTCATCTCATTACTCATTCCTTCCATACACCTAAAAATTTTCCTTCATACAAAACTTCACACAATCTTTATTAGCAACATTAGTGCACTGAAGATAAAAGGACTTAAGGTTCAGTTCTAACACCAAATAAACATCCATTAGAACACTTGCTACTGTAGCACTTCCCTCAAAAAGCTCAATTCCCCAAAAGAACTTAAAAAGGAACCAACAAGAAGCAAATGCAGAAAATGGCAGAAATCTGTCAAAACAGACCAGCAGGTACAGACGATTTTTTTCGAAGACCTTCTGTTACCCAAATCAAAAAGTGTTGAACTAACTAAAGTTATATAACAACCTGGGGGAGAAGCTCAAAAATTCACGCCTCAAAAAGACGTTCATATATTTTACATGAATTTTTAAGGTGAAGCACAGAAATCAGTTTCGGGACAGCAACTTTCCCAATCATTACTTCTCTCTCATTAGAGGTTACTCTTGGCACAAAAAGCAAATAAAAAGGATAAGGAGCGGTTATTACTGAAGTAATAACTTCCAAGACTCATCTAAAACTTTTGGATTATCTCCCAATAAGTACTTTTCTTTAACGCCTTTAAGTTAGGCATAAGAAGCAAGAAAGAATCAAGTGTTCTCAAATGAAGAAGCATTAAGAGAAAATTTTGTTTTCATAGGAGAGGCAAAAGAAATATTCTCTCTCTTCTTAGGGAAGTGTTCAATACCTTTCTTGAGTGGGAGTTGATATTTAATGGTGCCTTCTTTCATATCAATAATGGCACCAACAGTTCTAAGAAAAGGTCTTCCCAAAGTAATAGGACAAGAAGCATTGCATTCAACATCCAAAACATAGAAATCAACGGGGACATAGGCATAGTTAACCATAATAATAACATCATTAAGACTCCCCATGAGTTTCTTTTTAGCATTATCATCAAGTGGGACATTCAAATAACAATCTTCAAGTGGAGGCAAATCAAGCATATCATAAATCCTTCTAGGCATAATAGAAACACTACTATCAAGATCACATAAAGCTTTAAAATCAAAGTTATTCACTTTGATCTTAATGATGGGTTCCCAACCATCTTCTTGTTTTATAGGAATATAAGCTTTATGTTTCATCTTTTCTTCTTTAATCTTTATGAGAGCATCAGTAATGTATTTTGTAAAGGCCATGGTCATAGCACTAGCATTAGAACTTTTAGCAAGCTTTTGTAGGAACTTAATAACTTCAGAGATATTGCAACCATCAAGATCAAAATCAAATTTATCATCTAAAGTAGTAGAACTATTACTTTCCTCAACACTAGTGGTGGTGATAGTAGAAACACTAATGTTTCTAGCAATTTGATCTTCTCTTTCCCACTTAGCATGTAGTTCAGCTACTAGTCTAACATTTTCATCAATTCTTACTTGTATGGCATTATTAGCTGCAAAGGGATTATCATTAGTTTCAGGTTTAGAAGCCATTTTATTCAAAGAAGATTGAGATTCAGCCAAAGATGCTATATTTCTTTCAGCATTAGAGAGTTTTTCCTCAATAGTTTTATTGAACGCAGTTTGCTTACTAATAAAGTCTTTAAGCATAACTTCAAGTTCAGAGGGTGCACTCCTATTATTGTTGTAGGAACTTCCATAAGCATTACCATTGTTGGGAGGATATGGCTTATAATTGTTATTACCAAAATTACTCCTATAAGCATTATTGCCAAAATTATTATTTCTTATGAAGTTCACATCAACTTGCTCTTCTTGAGCAACCAAAGAAGCTAAAGGGACACTATTTGGATCAATATGGGCTTTCCCATTCACAAGCATAGACATAATAATATCAATCTTATCACTCAAGGAGGAAGTTTCCTCAACAGAATTTACCTTCTTACCTTGTGGATCTCTCTCAGTATGCCATTCAGAATAATTAACCATCATATTGTCCAGAAGCTTTGTTGCAGCACCCAAAGTAATGGTCATAAAGGTACCTCCAGCAGCAGAGTCCAATAGGTTCCTTGAAGAATAGTTCAATCCTACATAAAAAGTTTGGATGATCATCCAAGCAGTTAGTCCATGAGTGGGACAATTCTTTACCAAAGATTTCATTTCTTTCCCAAGCTTGAGCAACATGCTCATTATCAGATTGTTTAAACTTCATTATTTCACTTCTCATAGATATAATCTTAGCAGGGGGATAGTACTTTCCAATGAAAGCATCTTTGCACTTAGTCCAAGAATCAATACTATTCCTAGTTAAGGAATTCAACCATTCTTTAGCTTTTCCTCTCAAAGAGAAAGGAAACAATTTAAGCTTAATAATAACACCATCTACATCCCTATGCTTTTGCATCTCACAAAGTTCAAAAAAGTTATTTAGATGGGCAGCAGCATCTTCATTACCAATACCAGAAATTTGTTCTCTCATAACAAGATTGAGCAAAGTAGGTTTTATCTCAAAGAAAGTATCTTCGGGCACAGGTGGAGCAATAGGTGTGCTCATAAAATCATTGTTGTTGGTGCTAGTGAAGTCACACAACTTAGTGTTTTCAAGAGTAGTCATTTTTTTGTGTTTTCAAATAAGAAAGCAAACTAGTAAAACTAATTTTTTTGTGTTTTTGATAAAGAAACAAGCAAACTAAGCAAAAAGAAACTAAGCAAAACAAAAATAACAATGTAAAGAGATTGGTTATGAAGAATCCCCTTGTGAAGATGTCCTTGACTCCCCGGCAACAGCGCCAGAAAATTGCTGGTGCGGTGTTTACGTGGGAGTTTCTTCTTCTTTGTTCCCCGGCTATGGCGCCCGAAAAATACTTGATGGCTCGTGGTTGATGTAGAGCTCGTTGGGAACCCCAAGAGGAAGGTATGATGAGCACAGCAGCAAGTTTTCCTCAGTTATGAAACCAAGGTTTAATCGAACCAGTAGGAGAAAGGAAACACCCCAAAGGTGTTGCTAGCTGATCCTTGGCAGGGCGCACTACCGGTGCTAGTAGCAACATGGAGACCTGCACCACACAACCACAGAACTCTGTCCCCAACTTATGATGAGGTTGTCAATCTCACCATGTTTTGCTGAAAACAAAATATTAAACGTATCGAATGGAAAGAAGTAATAGTTTGCAGAAAGTAAACACAAAGTAGTAAACAGTTTATAGATTGTACGTAAAAGAAAGGACCGGGATCCATAGTTCACTAGAGGTGTCTCTCCTTAAGATAGATAACATGTTGGGTGAACAAATTACAGCGGGGCAATTGACAAACATCGAGAAAGCAATACATGCATATACTAATCATCTTGACTCCTTTGGAACTTGATTGGGCATTACAACATTATACATAGACCGCCATCCAACTGCATCTATGACTAATAATCCACCTTCAGGTTATCATCCGAACCTTCTGCAGTATTAAGTTGCAAGCAACAGATTATTGCTTTACGAACTGCGTGTAAAGTAAACAATATGATTGTTCTATGAACAAAGGATTGTTGTTTTATCCCTAGTAGCAACAGCACATCTAGTACCTTAGAGATTTCTGTCACTTCCCCAGATTACCAGAGGCATGAACCCACTATCGAGCATAAATACTAACTCTTGGAGTTGCTAGCATCTACTTGGCCAAGATAGCTACTAACAACGGAAAGCATGCAAGATCACAAATAACAAAGACATGATAGAATCAATAATCAATCTGAAATAGCATCTCAATATCCATCGGATCCCCGCAAACACAACATGCAGAATTACAAATAGATGATCTTGATCATGAACGGAGCTCACAAGATCTAAACATGAAAGCACAAAGGAGGAGAATCAGCCATCTAGCTACTACATGGATCCGTAGTCCAAGGATGAACTAATCACACATCACACCGGAGGCTTGCATGGTGATGAAGAAGGCCTCCAGGGTGAATTCCCCTCTTCGGCAGGGTGCCGGGAAGAGCTTCAGATCCCTCCCGGTCTAGGGATGCAGATGACGGCGGCTACAGACTCTTTCGTGGATTTTTGATCGGTTTCTTAGGGTTTTCGTCCCAAGGGCATCTTATAGGCGGAAGGGGAGGCCGAGGGGGTACTGGAGGCGACCAGACCACCCCTGGTGCAGGCCAGGCTGGGCCGTGCGGCCAGGTGGTGTGGTGGCCCCTGGCCCCTCTCTGTCTCGTACTCTGGCATCTGATGACTTCCGGAAAATAGGCACTTTGGCTTTTGTCCCGTCCAATTCCGAGAATATTCATTTTCTGACTTTCCTGGAACCAAAAACAGCAGAAAACAGGCAGCTAGCATTGTGGCTCTTGTTAATAGGTTAGTCCAAGAAATCATATGAAAAGTACTCCAAAGTGTGGACAAAACACAAGAAAGTGGATAAAACCAAGCATGGAACATCAAAAATTATAGATACATTTGCAATGTATCAATATGCAAGAATCATAGGAGGGATTGAGGGATAGTAAGCTGAAGAAGATCAACAATGGAGGGTAAAACTTGCAAGAAAGGTTAGGGGACCATTCGGGAAGAAGATCCCCTTAAATAGGTCCCTAGAAATCCAACTGTTAGGCCCAGGAATCGCCCAGTCCGGAGTCTCTGGACTGGGACCGGAGTCTATGGTGTACCTAGGCCAAACAGGGACAAACTGGGAGACATTCAGTACATGGTCCGGAGATAGGCCAGAGATTTAGTCCAGAATCTCTGATCTTACAAAAACTGGGAGAAAGACTAATACGAAAACAACCATAACTTTTGCATCCGGACTCCGATTTTGATGATCTTGGGCTCGCTTTAAATATGAAATAAAGCTCTACAAGATCATACAGAAAAAGATCATAGTCCAGCAAGGGAGGATAGAACCAAATGACGAAATATTAGACCTCTCTCAAAAAGATGAACCAGTAAAACCTCCAACATTGAAAACGCAATAGAGAATGCATATGAAATCCGTTTTTGATGAACTAGAGCTTGTTATGAAATATTACCACAAGATCTAGAACCTCACATGGATAAGATACAAATAATAACCAAGAAAGATGATGCTCAGAATGCAAAGGTTTGAGCTCTCTCCGAAACATATGATCGAGTTACTCACTCGAGAGCCCCTCTTGATAGTACGGTTATCTATTCTATAAACTGGTCTCTCCAACTAACACCAAGAGACCGGTAAGAAGGAAACCATATGAAGAACATACCTTTTACTTGCATATATTCCACTTGAGCTTGATGATGACGATCTTCTCCACCTCAAGATGGAACACCTTTCTTGATTGCGCTAGCTTGGTGAAGATTTGCAAATTGCTCCCCCATACTCTACTATGGTAGAGCTTCTCTTTTGGGCATATCATCTTCCCATATACATGCTCACCATAGGTGGCAAGATTCAAGAAAATGATCTCTTCGAGATGGCTCATCTTGAACTTACATATCATTTCTTCTCTCTTCATTATGTTGGTGTCTTGAAGGTACATAAGAGATATCACTCGAACTTTATTCTTCAAGACACACTTGTTGTTGGCCTAACTCTCACTTGACCAATCCTCGAATCACTCATTGAAAACTTGGTCAACCCTTGATCTTCTTTACTTTCTTCTTCTCCCAACCTTGAAGCCAACATATGGTTCAAGCATTGCCTATGGACAAATCCTACAAGTAAAACTCAATGCAAACATAAGTACATAAAGGTTGTCATTAATTACTAAAACCACACATGGGGCACACATGCACTTTCAATAACATTGGAAGGATTTTCCGCTCGGGCAAGGGCTCGGGAATGGCAGGGGCCTCGGGCTCCACTAGACCGCCGGGTTCAAAGAAGAGACATTTGGAGTAGGATAGCTTGGGAGCCATCATGAGTAAATATTATGAGAGGGTGAGCCAACACAAGGTTTTACCTTCTAAGTGGGTAGACCATGAGTTCCTCTCCCACCAGGGTCTTTTGGAGGACTTCGAGCAGATGACTATGCAAGCTGGCATGGTTGCTTTCTCCTACCTCTCTATCGACACCTACGACATCGCCACCTATGAGTTCCTATCATTGTTCCAAGATGATCTTGAAGTACATGAATGTAATTGCAATGTAAGTTTTGTAATCAATGGGCAACCCTGCAGCCTTTCCTTTTATGAATTTTGTGATTGTTTCAGATTCTCCCATGAGGGGGAACTCGATATTGATGACAATGTCCACATAGAGGCAATGCATTCTTTGGAGCAGATTTCTATTATTTTCAAGAAGAGCGCCACCATCTAGAATCCCTCTATCCGTTATTTTGACACCTTCTTGGTGAATTCTATTTTTGGGAAAGGAGATGTCCGGGCAATGGCAGGTCCTGAGATGAGTGTAATTCACATGGCTCTGCATCTGGAGATGGAGCATAAGGTAAACTTAGGTGCCTTGCTCATCTAGCACTTTCACCGCCAAAGGTCAGCTTCCGCTGGGGACATCCGCTGTGGTGGTTTGGTCACACAGATCACCTACATGAGCGAATTTTTCATGCCTCGGGAAAAGTTGTGGCTGGCAGTAAGATTCTGGATGATATCCACATGGCTAGCACCAAATTCATGGGGATCTATAGACCCCAACACTCCCTTCATGCTTATTAGTTTTATTTTGAACCTAATGGTGACCTCCACCAAGTTTTGCTTCCTTTTATCCAAGCTTTGGGTTTACAAGGTAAATAGAGATGGGTCCTTACTGAGGAGGAGTTCTAGCAAGAATTGATCCTCTCAGGGAGGATTGCAGAGCCGGAAGGACATCCCAACTAGGAAGATGTAGCAGCTGGCAAACAGCAGCAGGGGAAAGGTGGAGAGGACTAGAACATAGCAGGCTGGGATGACTATGGTTATCAACACCATCGTCAACAATCTTTCCCTCAGCACTAGCAGCAAGGTATGCCTCCACCACAACCGGGGTTCAACTATGTCCCGTGAGGTGATTTTGACCAGGTGGTGCATCGCATTGACAACATAGAAAATACGTTGCATGATGCGAATGCCAACATAGTCAACCTCACCTAAGACTTCACATCCTTCATGGTCGACTTTCCAAACCGCTACCCAAACTTCCCATACCAGCAGCCGTCGCCTGATGTAGGTGGCAACTTTTGACTTCAGATAGCCTGAGAGCCTAAGCTTGGGGAGGTTGAACTCCTCCCACCTTTTGCATCCATATTTTTTTGTCTTTGTTCTTCTTTTGATTTATTTTGTTTTCGTTCTAGTGCATGTTTACTTTAAGTTTTTCATTGATAAAAAGAAAACCCAAAAATAGTAGATTAGCTTTTATCTTGATTTGTGCAAATTTCTCTCGTCTCTCATTGATTTTTCTACAGGTTATTCACTTCTAGTGATTTAGCTATGGAGATGAACGCAAAGAGTTGACTCAAGCAGGAGATGAGAAAGCAAGAGGAGGTACCACATTCATATTTTCTCTCTTCTTGTAAGTTTATTCATGACCATTTTATGTCTGTCCGGTTGCACTTGAGTTCTACTCCGCGCTTAACTCATTATCTTTTAGGACTTGATCTCAAAGGTTTTTGTCACTACTTTGGTTGAGACTTACAACAATTAATATCAGTTTGAAAAACAACTCTTTGGATTCAAATCCAAAATTTTAAGAATAAGAGAAAGTGTTTATTGACAACTTTGGTGCCATGTTTTTGTCTTAAGGGCTTAATCTTAGTATTACTCAACCCCACATACCATTGACTTGATGATACCTTCTGAAAAAAAAATTGTTTGATAGAACGAACTTTTTATGGTGGGAGAGGGAGATGCCAAAACCTGTTTTGACCAGCTATAAGAAAAGAGAAGAAGATAGAAGAAGTTCTATATTTCTCATACACACCTTTGGGATGCCAACAACTTCGCTAGCTTTTGAACGATCTATGGTATAACCCTAGATTTCGGCTATGAGTTGATGACATTAGTGGCATACATGTCGTTATATGGGCAAAATTATTGGTATTCTCAAAGGTTGTGTAAGCATTTGTAAAAGAAACAATCAATGATCCTTGAAAGAGGAAGATAAAAGAAACTACTGTCAAGATATGAGCTGAAAACATTCAATACTCTTGAGAAATTTGGTATCACCTCACCACCTAAAATGCATAAATTAGAGTTCTTGAAAGAAAAGGAAAAGAAGAGGTGTTTGATAACCGTGATTATCGAAGTGGGTGTTAATTAAAAAACCCTAAGTTTATCCTTCTTTCGACATCTACTTGTGCACCCTTAGTTTTGACTTGAGAGTCCTCGCTTGAAAATATTTTCACTCTCATAAAAAGAGAGGCGCTAAAAAGAAATGATTTGCATGCCTAGCCAAATTTTTGACAATATCATTTGAGTATTAGAGCTATTAGCTAGCGAGTTACTTGCGTTTAGGAATTGAACTTAAGTGCAATTGTTCAGATATATTATGCTCATGTTCAGGGTTGCAGGATTTGAGACAATGGAATATGATACAACCTCGAACTTGTAAGTCTTTCATCTTGATTCAATTCCTCGCTATTAATCATTATAGCTTTTTCACTCGAGGGCGAGTAACAGCTAAGCTTGGGGAAGTTGATAGCTCCAAATATCATCATTTTTATCATTGATTTTCCTCTTGCTTATTGCTGGATTTCACTGAAGATTACCCCTTTCTACTAACATTAACATCACAATTAGAGAATCCTTGGTTTCTTGTGATAGCTTTCAGGCAATGAACCTTTATGAAAGATCCAATAACATTTATGGGCTAATTACACCTAAAGAAGCAAATCCCCAATTGGAGCCTCTTTCATTGGAGACGTCCAGAGTGCTTAACGACCATTATTACGGTCAAGATGCACTCGTACCGTACGCCCGTAATACCCGCCGCCAGCTTTGTTATATCAATACAAGCAACTTTCATGAGGCGAAGACGATGAAAAAGAGAACACATCCGCCACAAACTCATCCAGAGAGGGGGAGATCAGATCTGGAGAAGGAGAAGAACCCCGTCTCATTCTTCGACGATCTCTAACCTCTGAACCATTCATTCCACCATCATCCCCATTGATACTTAGAGAGAGAGATTGGCACTTGTAAGATTAGGGTTTGATACTTTGATCTACCTTGATTTGTATTTGATTTGATCTTTAACTAGTATTGTGGCTTGCTATGATAACTTTGAGATGGTTTCCATTTGCAATACAATTATGCCTTTGATTAATCTCCCTCTCATGTCTATGTAATTCCCCATAGGCGTGGGATATGTAGGGGATTGGTGAGATGCGTTGTGCCTTCCTTTATTCCATCCATTTGTGATTGTTGTAGTGCTTATTAAATAGTGAGAATGATTATATATGTTTGACTAATGCTTGTTATCTAATTTAAGGGCCTAGGCAACATGATATACATATCTCATAGGTATGAGCTTGTATGCTAGCGAATCGGCGACCCCCGAGTGACACGGATGATATCAATGAGGAGCTACACTACTCGAGTAGAACAAGGAACCATCAAGATTAAATCCTTGATCCTATCGGAAGACCTTAATTAATGTGCTGACCATTGCCGTGGTAACAGGCAAATGGATCATTGGGGCTGGGAAGAATTGGCCATGAGGACTTCCAGTCGATATACGGGTTTCTTGCCTACTCACTTATAAATAAGAAATATCACTATCACTTATTCCACTTTATTCATCTGGCACTTTCACTATCACCATGAACCTTTTCTCTCCGCGCCTAATTTCTCATCTGTAGGAATCTCGAACACATTTTTCGTCCTTACTTTTATGTTATTTAATTCTCGCTTTTTGCCCATGCAAGTTTCCTCTTTTATTCACTCACCACCCTTCACCTTCAACAATTGCAGTCAGTTCACTCAAGACCGGTGACACCTTGAGTGCGACAGAGACGCCGCATAAAGACACTTACCTAGGCTCCTTATTGAGATCGATATAGAAATGGAATCAATACTTCTGCGAAAACATGCTTTGACGAACATGTGCACTTGCAGGCCATCAAGCCTGATACGAGCATGAATTGTAATGAAGATAGAATAATGTTACAATCACATCTATAGTAAGGGAAGCCATATAGTGGGAGAAGACTACTTCAGTGGGGAGGAAGAACCCTACCTAACCGACGAAGATGATGCCTACAGAGACAATGATGAAGAATTCTATTTGGACCAGCAGCAAATCACTATCAGAGGTGGGTTAATCATCTAGTTATGGTTATTTCACTAATCTATGTTTGAGTTATGTAGCTTTGTGTGACTAACATTTCTTGTTTTCCATTTGTCAGGACCTGGATATAATGGAGAGGAATCTTTTGACAAGAATTGCATTTTTTGAAATAAGGTGGTGATGAATTTAAACCAAGTGATGATGCTTAGGAGATATGTCGAGGACTACCCACAACCAGAAGTGAAGGAGTGTGTTAGCACAACGACAACAATAAATGTTAATCCTGATGAGCCAAAAATGGTAATTTTTTTCATCCTACCACATGTACATGGTTGTTTATTTGCACTCTAGTACATGTAAAACTTTGAGCATTCCATGATACTCTATAATTACACTCCAGCACATACAAATATTGTTGTATCCATTCCATGATAGTATATTTTACTAGATTTATCATACAACTACAGGATTTTACACCAGAGTTCACAAGTGCTTACCTCATGAAGTTCCTAATGGATAAGAGTGTTTGTAGATATGATGCACCAGCCATGTCCCAAGTGTGGTCAGTTTAGGTGTCAAGATGAAGTTAGGTTCTCGAATCAAATACTGTAGGTTGATGCTGCACCTGGAGGGCAAAGCCAATGTTACTGCTCCAGGATGGGCAAAGTTAGTAGAGGAATTCAAAATCAAAGAAAGTGATATTTGGATGTTTAGTTTCATAGATGAGAGAAATCTCCCACCAAGCCGTAGGGGCCATTGGTACTATCTAAAGCTAGAGTTGCTCAAGCTTGAAGAGTGAACCTACCGGTTGCCCAGTTTATCTATGTTTGGCTACTATGTTTGTCTAAGTTTGATGATGACTGAGTGTGGATACTATGTTTATCTATGTTTATTGTGAACCTGGTACTTTGGTGTTTAACTAAGTTTGTTGAACCTTGTAATATAATGGTAATCTTAAAGTACTGATTGTACTGATTCTACTACATGCTTTGTGCTGTTAGTAATCTTACAGTATCTAAGGAGGCATTTTAAAAAGTGCCACCAAAGTTCATACATTAAGTACTTCTAAAGAAATCTCCCTAAATCATAAATTTTAGTTGTAGTACTAAGAAGTGCCCTAAATGACATGTGAATTCAGGGCACTTTGCTCAAATTGCCCCTAATTAAACCTTTTAGGGTAGTTTGAAGAACTGCCCCTATCAAAGTGCCCTGAAAGGGCTACCGTGGCCTAGTGTTTTAGATAAAAGGCATAGATAGTACGACTTTATATATAAAGCCCCATGGGACCAAGAAGTAATAGATCAATCTCATCAACAGATGAGACACGCCGACCCCAGAACAAACCGGTTAAACAAGGAAACAAGTTCACTAAAGGAAAGGCAAACAAACTGCTAGAGGTAAACTAGGGGAGCCAAACAGCAGGCTAAAACACGTGCCAATGCCAAATCTAAGCATGCCGCAGGGGGAGCAACAGCAGCAACACCAAAGCCATGACGTCCAGCTATGCCGAGGAGAGATGGCAAAGCTCCATGATCTTAAGCCTGACTGTTTTGGTCAGGGACGAGAGCGCTTCTTTGTCCGCTCTTGTCACCAGGGGCGTCCACAGCTGCATATAGATCACAATTTTAAATAAACCATTAGTAGGGCATCGAAGGAAAATGCCCTCCATAAGGGCTTTATTTCTGATATTCCACAAAGACCACACGATAGTAGCAAAGGATAACCACAAAATGCATTTAGATTGGCCATGGGTGCCTTGGATGAAAGAGTGGAAGTGGGCAAAGGAGGAAGGTGCAGACAGGCAACCTAAGATCTCCCTGAAACATGCCCAGAACAATCTAGCTAAACTACACGAAAAGAAGAGGTGCTATTGGTCCTCCACAACTCTGCAATGGGGACACAGGACATCTCCTGGTACATTACGCTTCTGCACTTGCACCCCACTTGGGATACGACCTCTATCGAATTGCCAGATGAAGAATCTAATCTTTATCGGCACTCTAACAAGCCAGAAATCTCTAAATCTAAACACTCCCGCACCCATGTGCAATTCTTTATACATGGAATCCATCGAGAAGAGCCTAGAAGGTTCTAACAACCACGTCTGTCTATCATCTCCTAGAGAGAAACTGTAAGAGTCAAGCTCAGCAACAAGATGGTGCCATTGAGAGAGTTCTAGCTGGCCAAAAGTTCTTCTAAACCTTGTTTTAGCCCCTATTAATGCAGTCCAAACTTGCCACAGAGATCTCAGAGTCATCGCAAATAGCAAACAAATCAGGGAACAATTCAGCAAATGGTTGTGGAGAGACCCATCAATCCAACTAGAACAGGGTGTTTCGTCCATTTCCCACAATGTGCTTGGCCCCAATCGCAATCAACTGTCTAGCCTTCAAAATCATTTTCCACCACTGAGAGCCCACTACCGATCTAATGGTTCTAAAGGATCCATGTTGCATGCACCTCTTTGGGAGCGCACATGGTACACCACTTGACCATATGGTACTTTTGCTTATTCTTATCTTTGGCCCAGAAAAAACGAGATCTCACTTTGTCGAACACCTCATGGATGCCATCTTTCAGGAGGTAGAACCCCATTGTGTAAAGGGGAAGGGTAGACAGACAAGCTTGGATAAGGATGCCTCTTCCCCCTGAAGAGGCATATCTACCCTTCCAAGGATCCACTCTTTTGCTAACCCTAGTTTTCAAAGGAGCAAAGGCTGCCACAGGTAATCTAACCCCATCCATGGGAAGCCCAAGATAGGTCATAGGCAGCGCACCAAGTTGGCAATTGAGCATGTGAGCAGTTCTAATCTAGGTTTCTTCATCAGCACCAAGGACAAAAGCCTCACTCTTAAGGAAATTCACTTTGAGACCAGCCATGGACTGGAAGTAGAGGAGTACAAACTTGAGGTTGGTGATATCCACTTGATCATGGCGAAGGAGGATGGCGTATCGTCGGCATACTGCAAGTGAGAGAGACCATTAGGGACCAAATGAGGGGCCACACCATGGACATGACCAGCTGCACATGCTCCATCTAGCATGGCAGCCAAAGTCTCGACCACATAATTAAAAAGGATTGGGGAGAACTGATCTCCTTGCCGCAAACCCCTCCCATTCCTAAAGAAAGGACCCTGCTCCCCATTAATGTTAATCGCCATCTGTTCCCCTCTAACCAGTTGCATAACCCAGCTAACACATCTAGGGTCAAAGCCTTTCCTATGGAGCACCTCTTCAAGGAAGTCCCAGTTAACAGTATTGTACGCCTTCTCAAAGTCGATTTTTAGGATAATCATTTGTTCTCCGGACTGCTGGCCGTCATGAAGAATCTCGTGAAGCACCGCAACCCCATCATGGATGTTGCGCCCATGGATAAAAGCAGACTGGATCGATGGATGGTGGTGGCTGCAACAAGAGCAGCCCTAAAAGCAAAGACCTTGGCAATGAGTTTAAAGTCCACATTCATCAATGCAATAGGTTTGACTGAGTAATGTTAGCCGCCCCAGGGATCTTAGGAATCAAGGAGAGAACCCCAAAGTTCAGCCGTTTCAGAGAAATGAAACCACATGCAAAGGAATCCAGAAGCAGAAACAGTTGATGCTTCACAAGAGGCCAAACTTTCTTGTAGAAGAAAACTGGGATGCCATCAGGGCCAGGTGTCGTGTTAGGTTTTGTACTGTTAACTACCAAGTCAAGTTCCTGGAGCGTGAAGGGAGCGGTAAGCACTGCATTATCATTATCAGAAACACCATTGTTAAGCCAAGTCAAGGGAGCAATCGAGGCTGCTCCTCATTCCACAAAACACATCAGATGTTTGTAGAAATCGTAGATGTGTCTTTGGATCCACTTTGCTTCAGAGATTTGGGACATGCTATCCACCAACACAGGGATAGAACACCTTCTTCTCCTACCATTCGCCATGGAGTGGAAGAAGGCAGTATTCGAATCCCCTTGAATGATCCACTATTGGCGCCCCTGCTGCTGCCAGTAGAGCTCCTCACACTTCAGAATAAAAAGCAACTCATCTTCTAAGGCATACCTAAGACCCCACTCTGGCTCAGAAAGACCCACACTATCAGCCCTATCATCTAGGGTTTTGATACACGAAGAGAGATCCACTTTCTTCGCTCTCAGAGCATAATCCAGGTTGGCGCCCCAGCCACGCAGATAGGAGAGGAGGGATATGATATAGTGTTGTCGTAGGTCAACTTGATCACAAATGGAACCATAAGTGCGGGGGGGGGGGGAGATTGAAGGGCTTTGTGCCAAATGGAGCAGACTAAATCTGGGAACTCAGGAAACTACAGCCATTGCTTCTCGAAGAAAAACCTCTTCTCGCCCGAGTCTAAGACAAGGGGGCAGTGATCAGAGCCCAACCTAAGAATGGCCTGAAGAGAGCACAACGGAAACTTAGCCTCCCACTCCGGGGAAACACACACCCTATCAAGCACACTTCTGGTAGGGATGTCATGGTTGTTGGTCCAAGTTAATCTAGCACCTCGCCTTCTAATTTCCACAAGAGAGAGCTGAACAATCATTTCATTGAAGATATCAGCCAATCTCTGATCACAGCGAAGATTACTATTGTCCAGGTGGCTCCTAAGAGCAACTCCAACAGTAAGCAAAAGTTGTTTGGGTAAGGGAGATAGAAGGTCCCTCTTACCCAAAATTTCTTTTGCTCCAACAAATTACCCATTTTTTGGCTAACAAAAACACAGTTGGGTCCTGAGAAATTTACAAACTACATTTAGATCCCTATTTTTACACCAAGGACCTTGCACATAAATATAAAAAAGCAATCAGGACCTCCCGTCCCTTGCCAGAGATGCACGCACGCCACGCCCCGGCCTCGTCGGAGCCGCTTCCTGCCTAGGCGCTGCCTGCCTTGCCGCACACCTAGGGCTCGCCAGCGCCACCGCCCAGGCATGGTGACCAGAATCGTTGCCTGTAATCGACGGGAAACATGCTCGGAGCTCGGGTCAGGAGCTCGCAGGTGAGGGACGTTGGAGGGTCGCGGTACTCTCCGCTGGGCGTCAGATGGCGGAGCTCGCATGTCCGGTGGCGGCGGAGCTGCGCACTGGCCTGGAAGGCCCCCCACCACGGCGATTCAGCGACGGCAGCGCGCCGACCCAGGCGGTTGTTCTGGCTCGCTTCCGGCCAAATCGACTGTCACACGGGCGCAAAGGAGGATGGCGGGTGGCGGGGAGGAGGAGGCAAGCGGATGCCTGCGCGTGGGCTGGTCGCCGGCGAGTCGAGGGGCAGCGGCGACCCGCGAGAAATTTCCGCGCGGGCGGTTGCTGGACTCGCGCGTGTATTTTAGCTGAGGTGGCAGCAAATGGGTAAGAGTTGAGTCTTACCCATATATTTACCCATATATGGGTAGGAGGAGTCAAAATATGGGTGGTCACCCAAAAAAAATCGATGGGGACAACTGTTTTTGCACCTTTTATCCATATATAGGCAAGCTGTTGGAGTTGCTCCAAGTATATTAAAATCTCCAGCAAGAACCATAGGGTGGGAACCCGGGATGGCTATACGTACGGGCGACTTCTTACGAATTTTTTTACGGACTGAGGTGGAGATCCGTGGAGCCATCCCGGGCCTGAAATCACGGGGGCTAACTGATTTGCGACAAACTAACTGCGGCCACGTCGTTCGGTAAGTCAATTCTGTAGAAAATATTCCGTAGGTGTAGCATTTCTTGGGTGGAAAACCGAGCTGACTTTGTGGTGCAGCTCCTGAAGAAACTCCTCAGAGCTAGCATGGTTGGCAGGGCCATAAAAAGAGAGGATCTCCCAGATGGCCTAGTGTTACTCGCCCTGCTCACTTGGCGGACGACCACATAGTGCTCGCGCAAGAGACGCCCACAACTTCACTACTCTTTTCTCGTGAGTCGATCTCCAAAGGGGAAAAATGAACTCTTTCGCGCGTGAGTTGTGTCTGTTGTGACCGCTTCTGAAGCTCACCCAGAATACGAGTATGCGATATGACTGGTTCTGTGTTATTCATACCACGCTGGCGCTCCTCGGCGCTCGACCTCGTCACGTCGGCCTCGCCCCGATCTCGCAGCGGCGGCTGCTCCCCATTCCTCTCCATGTGATCCTCTCGGCCGCTCACGCGCGCTGCAGGCCGCACGGAACGGAGCATCACGGAGCGCAATCATTTTCGAATGTGCCCTTCCATTCCATGGACGGTGCGGTCGATTTTTATCAAATAAGAATGACCATTTCCCTCCAAAAAAATAGAGGGAGAGCTAGTGAGAACAATAAGCGCTGCCCTCCTAATTAATCTTCGGTTTTGCTAGTTCTCAGGCGCCTGAGAACTTCTTAGGTCTCAGTCGTCTTTTTCACCGTTCGATTTACCTCGTGATTCGTGCAAACTGGAAGTTACATATGAGTTGCAACTAGGGTGTAACTGAGAATTTGATGAGTTGCAACTAGGTTGCAACTGAGAATTAGTACAAATCTTATGAGTTGCAAGTTGCAACTGAGAATTAGCACAAATATTAGGATGACATCAGCGACTTAGACCTAAGAAGTTCTCAGGCGCCTGAGATCTAGGCAGTCCCATTAATCTTATACTTTTCAGGTCTGTTCACCGCGCCTCCTAACCAGTGGCCATCGGTGTATGTTACATGCAGGCCCGGAGGCCCCTGGAATGGTTGCAGTTGCAGAGTTGCAGTCTTTACATATCAGTCTCATGGTCATTTTCTCCTTTCCTTTTTGCAACTTCAGATATTCAGTAGTGACGATCTCAGAATGCTATTCCAGTGCCATTTGTTCCATATCAGCGGAGTCCTAGGGCTTAAAATTTCGATCAAATTTCACTAATTTGAGGGTTTTCTGAAATATAATTATATAGCTGAATATGTCCAAATTTGGTCGAAATCTGAAATGTCGGTGGGTTAGGGTCTTTTTTCAAATCGAAATTCAAGACCCTCGGCTCCTACATCAGCCGTACTTCCGGTCAATTATTCCAAAGGAAACACACAGATAAAGCGGCCATATATATCAACTCACACGAACTTGCAAGAATACAGGGCCGTGTTCTCCATGATCACACAGCGCAAACTCGCACTCGCACGGATACATAGTAGTTACATACATACATGCACTTTCATTTTATTGACACGATCGGTCACATTTACCAGTGACTTACTAGTTACTACGTGCGCCGAGCCACACCACGTAGAGCTCTACGCGTGTGGGTTCGTAGCGCTGCATGTCGCCGACGGCAGACGGCTCAGTTGCGGACGACATCGACCCGGTACATGGGCTCCGGGACCTCGTCGGCGCGCGCACAGCAGCGGCAGCCATATTGCCCGTAGCCGCAGCAGCCATGGTAACAGCCGCTACCACCACCGCCGTAGCCCGGCGGGTAGCCGCCGCCGCCGCCAGGGCTTGGGTAGCCTCCGCCGCCTCCACCGTGACCCGGGAAGTCGCCGCCACCGCCTCCTCCAGGGGCCGGGTACCCACCGCCGCTGCCTCCTCCACCGGGAGCTGGGTACCCACCACCGCCTCCTCCACCGGGAGCTGGGTACCCACCGCCGCCTCCTCCACCTGGACTCGGGTATCCACCGGGGCCCGGGTAGCCACCGCCTCCTCCTCCACCGGGGCTCGGGTATCCACCGGGACTCGGGTACCCACCGCCTCCTCCTCCACCGGGGCTCGGGTATCCACCGGGACTCGGGTACCCACCGCCTCCTCCTCCACCGGGGCTCGGGTACCCACCTCCAGGGGCTGGGTAATCCCCACCGCCGCCGCCAGGGGCCGGGTGGCCGCCCTCGTCTCCACCATGGTGGTGGTGGTGGTGGTGATGGTGGTGCTCATCACCACCGCCGTCGTGGAAGTGCTGTACGCCGGCCTGAGGCTCTTCCTTCTCGGCCTCTGCGTGAACAGAAAACGTGCATGCAAATTAGGAGCAGCATGCAGATAAATCATCAGTAGTTTCTTAGCCTAGCTAGTAACGATTGATTCATTCCTAGTTCAAAACTACTAGAGTTCGATAGCTTACGGGTTTCTTCAGCTGTGGACACGAGGAAAGCCGCAGCAAGCAGCAGGGCAAACACGATGAGACCCTTGGACGCCATGCTTGACACTCTCATTTTCGGTGTGTAAGAAAAACTAGTGTGATGGATGAGATAGATCGCATGCAGAGCAAGCGTATTTATAGGAGGGAGAGGCCGGCTGATGGAGGTTTGGATAAGACAGGAGAGAGGAGCTCAGTGCAGGGATCACACAACCAGTTGGACGCTCCCGAGTCCCGACCTATCACGACCGCCAATTCTGCATCCGACGATTGGTTGGGATATAGTGTTTTTTGTTAATCTAAGATGCTAAGTTCCATTTTGCTTCATGCATGTTGAATATGATCTATATTTTAAATTCCGAAAACTATATTTTCTTAGTGTGAAAATTTTAAACCCTTGTAATCTAGGCTCAACAAATTTGTGTGTGGTGAACAGTGCAAATTCCAAAGTTTCTGAAATTTGGTAGATTTGTCATTTTTAGCTAAGCCCATAATATAAGGTATTGCACATTGAAAATTTACATGCTCGTAGTGAGTACATCCAGGTTTTTTTTTCAGAATCTTTTGACACTTTGAAATAAAGATTTCAACTTTTCAAAATATTAGGTTACCAGTACCCCGTGCTCTAAAGTGAAAATTTTGCTATTATTAATGTGGAAAATGAATCTGGTTGTTCTGAGTGGTGCTTTTTTAGCCCATCCGATTTTTCATGCAACCATACTTCAGGTTTTATCTACATATACGAATAATCACATCATAAATGATGCATCTTGCCTCACAGACATTTTCATGCGTCGCTACTTTGCTTTGAGTTTTGTTCTTCATGTTTCCTCATAGATATAAACGATATGAAACTAAGGTTTGGTCCAGTTGTATATGTTTGATTTTGATTTCATGTTTCACAAAAAAAAATCGACATGAGATGTTTGATCCGGGGTTTTTTTTGTCTTCGGGAGATTGTGGAACTACATATATATGAAAATTGGTATGTTGTTAAGAAATTGTGGAAGAGTATTTGTGAGGAATTCTCTCTTGCCTTCTTATCTGAACGGAAAAAATATTTCGCTGATACAAAATGAAAACAGGAGAAAGGGATGGGTGCATATCTGCATGAAGAGTATAGGACATTCATACTGCGCGGAACATTGAAGCTCGGGTTATAACATTTGTAGGTGATTGTAGGGCTCATTTGATTCAAATGGAATCCGTAGGAACTTTAGAGAATTTTGATCCTTATGAATTTTTTCTAAGGGCATCGTTTGATTCGTAGGATCGAATCGTTAGAGAATTTTTCCATAGGATTGCATTGCACTATGTTTTACATGAAAAAATCGAGATGAGATGTTTGATCCGAGTTTTTTTTGTCTTTGGGAGATATTGTGGAACTACATATATATGAAACTTTGTATGTTGTTAAGAAATTGCGGAAGAGTATTTGTGAGGAATTCTCAGTTGCCGTCTTCTTTGAACGGAAGAATATTCGCTGATACAAAGTGAGAACAGGAGAAAGGGAAGGGTGTATCTGCATGAAGAGGATAGGACTTCATGCTGCGCTGAACCATTGAAGCTGGGGTTATAACGTGTATAGGTGAATGCAGGGTTCGTTTGATTCAGATGAAATCCAGAGGAACTTTGGAGGATTTTGATCCTTAGGATTTTTTTTTTCTATGCGCATCGTTTGATTCGTAGGATTGAATCCCTAGGAAATTTTCCTATAGGATTGTATTATTGCACTATGTTTTGCAGGAATTTTTTCATCCACTCAAACCGCATGGTACAATTTCTTTGTTTTTTCTGTGATTTAAAAATACTATTTGAAGAAAATTCCTATAGGTTCCAAATGCTGGTAGAGGCCCGTGAGCGGGAAGAAAACGGCAGTAGTTGGGACATGGACGGCATGCATTAACGTGTCACAGCAATCCAGCATGCAAATAGCTAAACTCCGCATTACCTGCAGGTGTACCAATGGCGCCAGCGGCCAGCCTCCGACTTAAGTGAACTATTTGTGGTGCTAGGTGGGTGTGTGGCACGCCTCGATCGCGCGCGGCGGTGAGGAAACTCGATCGTCGTCATGCATATCAACCAGCACCTCATCCTCTGGATCTTAGCTACGGACGGCCCGCATAGCCAAATCGATCGAGCGTATTCCGGACCTCTTCTTCTGAGTTTTGGTAACAACCGTGGTCCGTGATGGGTCTGTGAACCAGCTGTGCCTTCCTTCGCAGGGTAGAAATCCCAGATATGACGTTCCTTCCTTGTGTAGTTAGGAGTACAAGCTCACATAATTACGTACAGACGCTGAGCTTATTTTATGCATAATCACATAATTTGTGGCACGTCGGCCGGGATCTTTCCCGTGATCACCAGATCCTAACACTGTCGTCTTTATCTGACAAAGTCTACCGTCTTCCACACACACAACTCAAGACGTCAAACGCTACTGCAGCAGCCGACACGACCGCCACCCGCGAGAGTGATGAACATCGACCACCAGACACGAATCTCACTGGATCCAAAGATCGGCGAGAAGACCGTGCCACCTTCCCCCGGACACAACTTGTTGGAGCGACGTCGAGATAGGGAAGAGCGGGGCAAATTATTCCAACGCGACGTAGTCTCCTCCATAAAAGCAGCGCCCCAAGGAAGCACTAGGCCAACCCTAACTACAGCAGGAGCCGAAGCACCGGTGTCCCCATCCCCTCCTGTGGCTGGAGCGGCCGATGGAGGAGGCATAGACCGGCGGCGGCTGGAGTTGGGGGCAAATAGGGAGATGACCTGGTTGTACCGTTTGATCGGTTGGGTGTATGTGGTGGGTGTATGTGGTGGAGTGTGGACTTTTATTTGTCGAGTGTGGACTGTTTTCGATGGCCTCGACATACAGCATGCCCAAGGAGAAGTTGCGCGCGGGACATACGGGGATTGCTGACACATGTATTTTTCAAATCAGTCAAAAGCTTTCTCTTAGTCTACTAATCACTCGCAGAAGGAACAAGTCTAACCACCATCAAAGACAGTACCCGGACTACAAAATAAGTTCTTTAAAAGCAACACCTCTAAGCAAGGAACAATGTGCAAGTGTTATCATCGGCCGGCCGAACATCTTAGGATTTCACCCTGAATAAAGATCTATCAAAACGATGCCTTTAACATGCCATACCTTTGGTTTTCACACTAGAAATCATGACTTGGTACTCAAGGAGCACCACTAACAATGATGTCCTCTGGTGTTACCGCCTCTACTAATTAATTTAACGTTAATACAAGAAGATAAAAAAATTAAAACCGGAGTACTCTCTCGATGTGATTCCACTGAAATGTCTCTCCTTTTAATAACCCAAAGTCTTGCCCAGTGGCGGACCTAGAAATTTCTAGAAGTCTGGGCAAACGAGTTTAGATTGCCAAATTCTAGACAAAATCACTATAAAAACTATAAATTGTAAGCTTTGCACAATCAGCATTAGCTGCGCGGGCTATAGGGATGCGCTAATGGCCTTGCCTTAGTTTTGCTCTACCATAGGAGGGCTACGGGTGTGGCTTCTTTTGTTGTGCAACACGCGGGAGTTTCTTTCATTCCAAATTCCCCAAGTGGCGATCAGGGTGAGGGAAGCCACCGCCTTGAGGTTAGATTTACTTGCTATGCCTATGATCTTTATACTCACCATCGATGTTCTACATCATTTTATCACCCTGTGGTGGATCTCTGGATCCTCTCTCCTTTGGCTTGCTCTTTGTGGACGTTGTTGTGTGCTTCCTCGAGCCTTTGCCAATGAACTTTAGTGTATACTCCCTCCATTTCAAATATAAGATGTTTTAACTTTGTGAATAGAGTGTATCTAGAGCCCTTTTAATGTATAGGTTCACTTCAAACCTAGATGAACCTACACATTAGATACACTCTATTCATAAAGCTAAAATATCTTATATTTTGAAACGGAGGAAGTATGTATGTAAATGGTCAAGGATTTTCGCTCGGCCTTTGTTCATCGCGTCAACCTTAACGAGTGTGTTCATTGCCCTAGGCGCAAACAGAGCAACATCAACTAATACCATCCTTCTTGCGATGCCTACTAGATAATATACCTTACACATACCTTGACATTTTACTGTCCATTCGCAAGGAGTCAAAGGCACAACTGTAAGGTTTGTGGAACACACAGTTACTAAAGTTTTTGTCATCTCACAATCATGTATGGCCAGATCGACGGCCAAGACAGATCTAAATCATAATTTGGTCAATAGGGACATAGAAGGCTACTATTGCTACTTATATTCTTGCTTGCTTGATCAACGCGGATGCCTACAAACTGCGAATAAAAAGGCTCAAATGTGAATCGAGTCTCTTGCTAGGGTTATGATCCCTCACGAGGTCGCATGCCCTTTTTGCGACCATCAGACCGAAAACCTAGACTACAGTATCCTCGGTTGTGTTTACCTAGGGCGCGTTTAGTAACCTGCATCCCCTCCAAACAAGCCAGGGCACAACAAAATCGGCCCGTTTGGTTTCCCGCACAACCGCTGCTTTGTGGCCAGCGCGCTCTATAAAGCATTCCAGGACCAGGACCAGGCCCAACAAGAATGCTCGAATCGAGCGTTTCCGTGGAGCAATGCCCTAGAGCACTAATGCTCGGGAGCTACTGGCAGTTTGCTGTGTATGGTTATAAGAACATATTATATCATGATATATTGATTATAATAACATTTTATTTTATCAAATATTTTATATTATATTAGGGATGCAAAAGTCGAACAAATGGAACAAGTGGGATCCTAGTTTTAAACCCCTAGACTAACTCTAAACTAAGTGAGAGAAATGGGATAAGTAGGATTTAACAAATCTCATGTATCCTGCTTATCCCACTTAGTTTAGAGTTAGTCTAGATGTCTAAAAGTGGAATCCCACTTGCCCCACCTCTGCATCCTTATATTACATAATTTATGGAGGCAGAGAGTGCCCGCGCTAGTCAAAAACCATAGTTGCCAGCGTAAGTTCATCATGAGCTCTGGCAACTTTGGGATTTTTCTTTTTTTTATTGCAATTTTTTTGTCACCGTCACAATACTCGCCCCCGCATCGCTCCGCTCTAGGGTGACTCGGGCGGCAGCGGAAAACCGTAGCTCGGCCAGCCTTTCCCCTGTCCCTTCTCCCTTGCCGCCGCCTGAGGACCCTACCGCAAGCCCGCACGCGGCTGCCAAGGATGGTGGCGGAGAGGATCTCGCTGCTCCTTCTCTTTAGGGAGAGTTTCAGCATCTAAGGCGGTGGCCTCGAGAGGTGAGGGCGGGCATCGATCTAGCGACAGGGGCGCTCGTCGGTGCTGTTGGTCGTCCTCCTCGGTCGCACGGGCGGCGAGAGGGCGGAGGCTATCGGCCACGGTGCGGGGGACGCCCCGTCGACCTCCGCAACAAGATCTGAAGACGGTGGCTTCAGGTACGTGTTGTTCCCACACCGTTGCCTTTGACCCGGCGGTCTCGCCGGTGCTTGAAGCTAGCAGGGGTGGATGGGATGGGAGGTCTGGCCTGGGGGAAACCCTTAACTGGCGGTCACGGTCACGACAATGACGACGAAACTATTTGCGCCATTCCCCTTCTTGGAGGCGGCGTCGAGATCCATCTCTCTTTCCCTCCTCCCATCCTCCCAGTGAAAACCCAAAATCCCTTGGATTGGGCGGTGGTGGCGTGCTAGCGCCGTGTCCTTCTTGGAGGTGTCGCCTTGGATCTGCGGGGTAGTGGTTGAGCAATTGTGGCCGGTGGGGCTGCTAGTGGCAGCGTGCTTTCTTGAGGTGATGTGGTACGGTGCCATGTGTGGTCATTGATCCTCTGTTTGCTTTGCTCGACTACCAGGGGTGGTCCGTGTTTGCCAGTGGTGCGGCGCTCTCGAGCCTGGGCGAGAGGGGATAGGGATTCCCTCTACGGCGGCCGGGCCGTGCGGGTGGGCGTGAGATAGCGGCTTCTGTGTCCATAGCTTCCTTGGTGGCCGTGTTGCCATTCTTCTTGCCATGTCTTCTTTTGGCGATCTCATCCTAAAGCTTGTGTGTTGAGGAGTGGTCAGTGGTGTGGTGGACGATAGATGTTTGTGGGTAGCTCGCATGAAGAGGTGATCGTGGTTGTAATCCTTCCTTGGCTACTTGTCCTGTGTGTTCATTAGTTCATCTGTGCTCTAGGGAGAGCTACTCTGCCTCTCGACGATGCGGCGTCCTTCGAACCTAGGCGAGAAGGCAGGGGCCTTCTTCGGAGATGGAGGCGGATGTTACTCCATGGACAGTGGGTCGGAGGCTGATGAATCTCCTCCGGTGGCGTGCTTTGTTTCACGGCGTGTCTTCTCCATTGTTCTGGCCGTCGGATGGGCGAGGGCTTCGACCTTCAAGCTGTGTTTCTTTGTAATTTTTTGTTGTTGTGTGCATTTGTAAGCTAATCTTACAGCACTTTGTATGTATCCGGTGCTTGTGGCTTTATTAAGTTATAAAGTTGGGTGTAAAGCCTACAGCTTTAAAAAATATATCATCACCGTCGCTGCCCAGTACGGATGCCTGGCTGGGATCTCGTCGGGCCGCCGTCACAGAATCCGAACGGTGCGAGTCCTGTCCTTATATTATGGCACGGAGAGAAAGTATTTGTTTGGAAACTGAAACGCTTGTCAAGCGTATATATCAACTGTACGTTTCTCCAGAGGCCTGAGATTTTGCTTTGCTTTAACACGCATGAGAGTTTTTTTTTTCTTGCAGGCTGTAACACGCACGAGAGTTGCATGTATTGTAAGCAAGAAAGACAAGTCTTACAGCACATCCAATGACTCTAGTTGTGGTTCATGAAAAGAGCAGACATGCAATGACACTGGTGGATCCATGAATGGTTCATGGGAAGAACAGACATGCAATGACACTGGTGGATCGATGTGTGGTCTGTGGGAAGAGAAGACATGCAATGACACCGGTGGATCCATGTGTGGTTCATGGGAAGAACACACATGCAATGACTCTAGTGATATGTGGTTTGTGAAAAGAACAGACATGCAATGACTCTAGCTATGGTTAATGAGAAGAGCAAACATACAATGACACCTGTGGATCCATGTGTGGTTTGTGAGAACACACATACAATGACACTGGGTGTGGTTCATGATATGGTTTGTAAGAAGAACACACATGCAATGACTCTAGCTGTGGTTTGTGAAAAGAGCACAGATGCGATGACTCTAGTTGTGGTTCGTGGGAAGAGCAGACATACAATGACACTGGTGGATCCATGTGTGGTTCATGGGAAGAACACACATGCAACGACACCGGTGGATCCATGTGTGGTCTGTGGGAAGAACACACATGCAATGACACTGGTGGATCCATGTGTGGTTCATGGGAAGAACACACATGCAATGACACAGGTGATATGTGGTATGTGAGAAGAACACACATGCAATGACTCTAGCTGTGGTTAATGAAAAGAGCTGACATGCAATGACACAGGTGGATCCATGTGTGGTTCATGGGAAGAACACACATGCAATGGCACTGGGTGTGGTTCATGATATGGTCTGTGAGAAGAATACACATGCAATGACACTGGTGGATTCATGTGTGGTCTGTGAGAAGAACACACATGCAATGACACTGGGTGTGGTTCATGATATGGTTTATGAGAAGAATACACATGCAATGACACTGGTGGATCCATGTGTGGTCTTTGGGAAGAACACACATGCAATGACACTGATGATATGTGGTCTGTGAGAAGAACACACATCCAATGACTCTACCTGTGGTTCATGAAAAGAGCAGACATGCAATGACACTGGTGGATCCATGTGTGGTTCGTGGGAAGAACACACATGCGATGACACTGGGTGGATCCATGTGTGGTTTGTGAGAAGAACACACATGCAATGACACCGGTGGATCCATGTGTAGTTTATGGGAAGAACACACATGCAATGACTCTGGTGATATGTGGTTTGTGAAAAGAACAGACATGCTATGACTCTAGCTGTGGTTAATGAGAAGAGCAGACATGCAATGACACTGGTGGATCCATGTGTGGTTTGTGAGAAGAACACACATGCAATGACACTGGTGGATCCATGTGTTGTCTTTGGGAAGAACACACATGCAATGACACTAGTGATATGTGGTCTGTGAGAAGAACACACATCCAATGACTCTAGTTGTGGTTCATGAAAAGAGCAGACATGCAATGACACCAGTGGATCCATGTGTGGTTCATGGGAAGAACACACATGCAATGGCACTGGGTGTGGTTCATAATATGGTTTGTAAGAAGAACACACATGCAATGACACTGGTGGATCCATGTGTGGTCTATGAGAATAACACACATGCAATGACACTGGGTGTGGTTCATGATATGGTTTGTGAGAAGAACACACATGCAATGACAGTGGTAGATCCATGTGTGGTCTTTGGGAAGAACACACATGCAATGACACTGGTGATATGTGGTTTGTGAAAAGAACAGACATGCACTGACTCTAGCTGTGGTTAATGGGAAGAGCAGACATGCAATGACACCGGTGGATCCATGTGTGGTTTGTGAGAAGAACACACATGCAATGACACTGGTGGATCCATGTGTGGTCTTTGGGAAGAACACACATGCAATGACACTAGTGATATGTGGTCTGTGAGAAGAACACACATCCAATGACTCTAGTTGTGGTTCATGAAAAGAGCAGACATGCAATGACACTGGTGGATCCATGAATGGTTCATGGGAAGAACACACATGCAATGACACTGGTGGATCGATGTGTGGTCTGTGGGAAGAGAAGACATGCAATGACACCGGTGGATCCATGTGTGGTTCATGGGAAGAACACACATGCAATGACTCTAGTGATATGTGGTTTGTGAAAAGAACAGACATGCAATGACTCTAGCTATGGTTAATGAGAAGAGCAAACATACAATGACACCTGTGGATCCATGTGTGGTTTGTGAGAACACACATACAATGACACTGGGTGTGGTTCATGATATGGTTTGTAAGAAGAACACACATGCAATGACTCTAGCTGTGGTTTGTGAAAAGAGCACAGATGCGATGACTCTAGTTGTGGTTCGTGGGAAGAGCAGACATACAATGACACTGGTGGATCCATGTGTGGTTCATGGGAAGAACACACATGCAACGACACCGGTGGATCCATGTGTGGTCTGTGGGAAGAACACACATGCAATGACACTGGTGGATCCATGTGTGGTTCATGGGAAGAACACACATGCAATGACACAGGTGATATGTGGTATGTGAGAAGAACACACATGCAATGACTCTAGCTGTGGTTAATGAAAAGAGCTGACATGCAATGACACAGGTGGATCCATGTGTGGTTCATGGGAAGAACACACATGCAATGGCACTGGGTGTGGTTCATGATATGGTCTGTGAGAAGAATACACATGCAATGACACTGGTGGATTCATGTGTGGTCTGTGAGAAGAACACACATGCAATGACACTGGGTGTGGTTCATGATATGGTTTATGAGAAGAATACACATGCAATGACACTGGTGGATCCATGTGTGGTCTTTGGGAAGAACACACATGCAATGACACTGATGATATGTGGTCTGTGAGAAGAACACACATCCAATGACTCTACCTGTGGTTCATGAAAAGAGCAGACATGCAATGACACTGGTGGATCCATGTGTGGTTCGTGGGAAGAACACACATGCGATGACACTGGGTGGATCCATGTGTGGTTTGTGAGAAGAACACACATGCAATGACACCGGTGGATCCATGTGTAGTTTATGGGAAGAACACACATGCAATGACTCTGGTGATATGTGGTTTGTGAAAAGAACAGACATGCTATGACTCTAGCTGTGGTTAATGAGAAGAGCAGACATGCAATGACACTGGTGGATCCATGTGTGGTTTGTGAGAAGAACACACATGCAATGACACTGGTGGATCCATGTGTTGTCTTTGGGAAGAACACACATGCAATGACACTAGTGATATGTGGTCTGTGAGAAGAACACACATCCAATGACTCTAGTTGTGGTTCATGAAAAGAGCAGACATGCAATGACACCAGTGGATCCATGTGTGGTTCATGGGAAGAACACACATGCAATGACACTAGTGATATGTGGTCTGTGAGAAGAACACACGTCCAATGACTCTAGTTGTGATTCATGAAAAGAGGAGACATGCAATGACACTGGTGGATCGATGTGTGGTTCATGGGAAGAACACACACGCAATGACACTGGTGGATCCATGTGTGGTCGGTGGGAAGAGCAGACATGCAATGACACCGGTGGATCCATGTGTGGTTCACGGGAAGAACACACATGCAATGACACTGGGTTCGGTTCATAATATGGTTTGTAAGAAGAACACACATGCAATGACACTGGTGGATCCATGTGTGGTCTATGAGAATAACACACATGCAATGACACTGGGTGTGGTTCATGATATGGTTTGTGAGAAGAACACACATGCAATGACACTGGTAGATCCATGTGTGGTCTTTGGGAAGAACACACATGCAATGACACTGGTGATATGTGGTTTGTGAAAAGAACAGACATGCAATGACTCTAGCTGTGGTTAATGAGAAGAGAAGACATGCAATGACACCGATGGATCCATGTGTGGTTTGTGAGAAGAACACACAAGCAATGACACTGGTGGATCCATGTGTGGTCTTTGGGAAGAACACACATGCAATGACACTAGTGATATGTGGTCTGTGAGAAGAACACACATCCAATGACTCTAGTTGTGGTTCATGAAAAGAGCAGACATGCAATGACGTTGGTGGATCCATGAATGGTTCATGGGAAGAACACACATGCAATGACACTAGTGATATGTGGTCTGTGAGAAGAACACACGTCCAATGACTCTAGTTGTGATTCATGAAAAGAGCAGACATGCAATGACACTGGTGGATCCATGTGTGGTTCATGGGAAGAACACACACGCAATGACACTGGTGGATCCATGTGTGGTCGGTGGGAAGAGCAGACATGCAATGACACCGGTGGATCCATGTGTGGTTCATGGGAAGAACACACATGCAATGACACTGGGTGTGGTTCATAATATGGTTTGTAAAAAGAACACACATGCAATGACACTAGTGGATCCATGTGTGGTCTATGAGAATAACACACATGCAATGACACTGGGTGTGGTTCATGATATGGTTTGTGAGAAGAACACACATGCAATGACACTGGTAGATCCATGTGTGGTCTTTGGGAAGAACACACATGCAATGACACTGGTGATATGTGGTTTGTGAAAAGAACAGACATGCACTGACTCTAGCTGTGGTTAATGAGAAGAGCAGACATGCAATGACACCGGTGGATCCATGTGTGGTTTGTGAGAAGAACACACATGCAATGACACTGGTGGATCCATGTGTGGTCTTTGGGAAGAACACACATGCAATGACACTAGTGATATGTGGTCTGTGAGAAGAACACACATCCAATGACTCTAGTTGTGGTTCATGAAAAGAGCAGACATGCAATGACACTGGTGGATCCATGAATGGTTCATGGGAAGAACACACATGCAATGACACTGGTGGATCGATGTGTGGTATGTGGGAAGAGCAGACATGCAATGACACCGGTGGATCCATGTGTGGTTCATGGGAAGAACACACATGCAATGACTCTAGTGATATGTGGTTTGTGAAAAGAACAGACATGCAATGACTCTAGCTATGGTTAATGAGAAGAGCAGACATACAATGACACCTGTGGATCCATGTGTGGTTTTTGAGAACACACATACAATGACACTGGGTGTGGTTCATGATATGGTTTGTAAGAAGAACACACATGCAATGACTCTAGCTGTGGTTTGTGAAAAGAGCACGGATGCGATGACTCTAGTTGTGGTTCGTGGGAAGAGCAGACATACAATGACACTGGTGGATCCATGTGTGGTTCATGGGAAGAACACACATGCAACGACACCGGTGGATCCATGTGTGGTCTGTGGGAAGAACACACATGCAATGACACTGGTGGATCCATGTGTGGTTCATGGGAAGAACACACATGCAATGACACAGGTGATATGTGGTATGTGAGAAGAACACACATGCAATGACTCTAGCTGTGGTTAATGAAAAGAGCTGACATGCAATGACACAGGTGGATCCATGTGTGGTTCATGGGAAGAACACACATGCAATGGCACTGGGTGTGGTTCATGATATGGTCTGTGAGAAGAATACACATGCAATGACACTGGTGGATTCATGTGTGGTCTGTGAGAAGAACACACATGCAATGACACTGGGTGTGGTTCATGATATGGTTTATGAGAAGAACACACATGCAATGACACTGGTGGATCCATGTGTGGTCTTTGGGAAGAACACACATGCAATGACACTGATGATATGTGGTCTGTGAGAAGAACACACATCCAATGACTCTACCTGTGGTTCATGAAAAGAGCAGACATGCAATGACACTGGTGGATCCATGTGTGGTTCGTGGGAAGAACACACATGCGATGACACTGGGTGGATCCATGTGTGGTTTGTGAGAAGAACACACATGCAATGACACCGGTGGATCCATGTGTAGTTTATGGGAAGAACACACATGCAATGACTCTGGTGATATGTGGTTTGTGAAAAGAACAGAAATGCTATAACTCTAGCTGTGGTTAATGAGAAGAGCAGACATGCAATGACACTGGTGGATCCATGTGTGGTTTGTGAGAAGAACACACATGCAATGACACTGGTGGATCCATGTGTTGTCTTTGGGAAGAACACACATGCAATGACACTAGTGATATGTGGTCTGTGAGAAGAACACACATCCAATGACTCTAGTTGTGGTTCATGAAAAGAGCAGACATGCAATGACACTGGTGGATCCATGTGTGGTTCATGGGAAGAACACACATGCAATGACACTAGTGATATGTGGTCTGTGGGAAGAACACACGTCCAATGACTCTAGTTGTGGTTCATGAAAAGAGCAGACATGCAATGACGTTGGTGGATCCATGAATGGTTCATGGGAAGAACACACATGCAATGACACTAGTGATATGTGGTCTGTGAGAAGAACACACGTCCAATGACTCTAGTTGTGATTCATGAAAAGAGCAGACATGCAATGACACTGGTGGATCCATGTGTGGTTCATGGGAAGAACACACACGCAATGACACTGGTGGATCCATGTGTGGTCGGTGGGAAGAGCAGACATGCAATGACACCGGTGGATCCATGTGTGGTTCATGGGAAGAACACACATGTAATGACACTTGGTGTGGTTCATAATATGGTTTGTAAGAAGAACACACATGCAATGACAATGGTGGATCCATGTGTGGTCTATGAGAATAACACACATGCAATGACACTGGGTGTGGTTCATGATATGGTTTGTGAGAAGAACACACATGCAATGACACTGGTAGATCCATGTGTGGTCTTTGGGAAGAACACACATGCAATGACACTGGTGATATGTGGTTTGTGAAAAGAACAGACATGCACTGACTCTAGCTGTGGTTAATGAGAAGAGCAGACATGCAATGACACCGGTGGATCCATGTGTGGTTTGTGAGAAGAACACACATGCAATGACACTGGTGGATCCATGTGTGGTCTTTGGGAAGAACACACATGCAATGACACTAGTGATATGTGGTCTGTGAGAAGAACACACATCCAATGACTCTAGTTGTGGTTCATGAAAAGAGCAGACATGCAATGACACTGGTGGATCCATGAATGGTTCATGGGAAGAACACACATGCAATGACACTGGTGGATCGATGTGTGGTATGTGGGAAGAGCAGACATGCAATGACACCGGTGGATCCATGTGTGGTTCATGGGAAGAACACACATGCAATGACTCTAGTGATATGTGGTTTGTGAAAAGAACAGACATGCAATGACTCTAGCTATGGTTAATGAGAAGAGCAGACACACAATGACACCTGTGGATCCATGTGTGGTTTGTGAGAACACACATACAATGACACTGGGTGTGGTTCATGATATGGTTTGTAAGAAGAACACACATGCAATGACTCTAGCTGTGGTTTGTGAAAAGAGCACGGATGCGATGACTCTAGTTGTGGTTCGTGGGAAGAGCAGACATACAATGACACTGGTGGATCCATGTGTGGTTCATGGGAAGAACACACATGCAACGACACCGGTGGATCCATGTGTGGTCTGTGGGAAGAACACACATGCAATGACACTGGTGGATCCATGTGTGGTTCATGGGAAGAACACACATGCAATGACACAGGTGATATGTGGTATGTGAGAAGAACACACATGCAATGACTCTAGCTGTGGTTAATGAAAAGAGCTGACATGCAATGACACAGGTGGATCCATGTGTGGTTCATGGGAAGAACACACATGCAATGGCACTGGGTGTGGTTCATGATATGGTCTGTGAGAAGAATACACATGCAATGCCACTGGTGGATTCATGTGTGGTCTGTGAGAAGAACACACATGCAATGACACTGGGTGTGGTTCATGATATGGTTTATGAGAAGAACACACATGCAATGACACTGGTGGATCCATGTGTGGTCTTTGGGAAGAACACACATGCAATGACACTGATGATATGTGGTCTGTGAGAAGAACACACATCCAATGACTCTACCTGTGGTTCATGAAAAGAGCAGACATGCAATGACACTGGTGGATCCATGTGTGGTTCGTGGGAAGAACACACATGCGATGACACTGGGTGGATCCATGTGTGGTTTGTGAGAAGAACACACATGCAATGACACCGGTGGATCCATGTGTAGTTTATGGGAAGAACACACATGCAATGACTCTGGTGATATGTGGTTTGTGAAAAGAACAGACATGCTATAACTCTAGCTGTGGTTAATGAGAAGAGCAGACATGCAATGACACTGGTGGATCCATGTGTGGTTTGTGAGAAGAACACACATGCAATGACACTGGTGGATCCATGTGTTGTCTTTGGGAAGAACACACATGCAATGACACTAGTGATATGTGGTCTGTGAGAAGAACACACATCCAATGACTCTAGTTGTGGTTCATGAAAAGAGCAGACATGCAATGACACTGGTGGATCCATGTGTGGTTCATGGGAAGAACACACATGCAATGACACTAGTGATATGTGGTCTGTGGGAAGAACACACGTCCAATGACCCTAGTTGTGGTTCATGAAAAGAGCAGACATGCAATGACGTTGGTGGATCCATGAATGGTTCATGGGAAGAACACACATGCAATGACACTAGTGATATGTGGTCTGTGAGAAGAACACACGTCCAATGACTCTAGTTGTGATTCATGAAAAGAGCAGACATGCAATGACACTGGTGGATCCATGTGTGGTTCATGGGAAGAACACACACGCAATGACACTGGTGGATCCATGTGTGGTCGGTGGGAAGAGCAGACATGCAATGACACCGGTGGATCCATGTGTGGTTCATGGGAAGAACACACATGCAATGACACTGGGTGTGGTTCATAATATGGTTTGTAAGAAGAACACACATGCAATGACACTGGTGGATCCATGTGTGGTCTATGCGAATAACACACATGCAATGACACTGGGTGTGGTTCATGATATGGTTTGTGAGAAGAACACACATGCAATGACACTGGTAGATCCATGTGTGGTCTTTGGTAAGAACACACATGCAATGACACTGGTGATATGTGGTTTGTGAAAAGAACAGACATGCACTGACTCTAGCTGTGGTTAATGAGAAGAGCAGACATGCAATGACACCGGTGGATCCATGTGTGGTTTGTGAGAAGAACACACATGCAATGACACTGGTGGATCCATGTGTGGTCTTTGGGAAGAACACACATGCAATGACACTAGTGATATGTGGTCTGTGAGAAGAACACACATCCAATGACTCTAGTTGTGGTTCATGAAAAGAGCAGACATGCAATGACACTGGTGGATCCATGAATGGTTCATGGGAAGAACACACATGCAATGACACTGGTGGATCGATGTGTGGTATGTGGGAAGAGCAGACATGCAATGACACCGGTGGATCCATGTGTGGTTCATGGGAAGAACACACATGCAATGACTCTAGTGATATGTGGTTTGTGAAAAGAACAGACATGCAATGACTCTAGCTATGGTTAATGAGAAGAGCAGACATACAATGACACCTGTGGATCCATGTGTGGTTTGTGAGAACACACATACAATGACACTGGGTGTGGTTCATGATATGGTTTGTAAGAAGAACACACATGCAATGACTCTAGATGTGGTTTGTGAAAAGAGCACGGATGCGATGACTCTAGTTGTGGTTCGTGGGAAGAGCAGACATACAATGACACTGGTGGATCCATGTGTGGTTCATGGGAAGAACACACATGCAACGACACCGGTGGATCCATGTGTGGTCTGTGGGAAGAACACACATGCAATGACACTGGTGGATCCATGTGTGGTTCATGGGAAGAACACACATGCAATGACACAGGTGATATGTGGTATGTGAGAAGAACACACATGCAATGACTCTAGCTGTGGTTAATGAAAAGAGCTGACATGCACTGACACAGGTGGATCCATGTGTGGTTCATGGGAAGAACACACATGCAATGGCACTGGGTGTGGTTCATGATATGGTCTGTGAGAAGAATACACATGCAATGACACTGGTGGATTCATGTGTGGTCTGTGAGAAGAACACACATGCAATGACACTGGGTGTGGTTCATGATATGGTTTATGAGAAGAACACACATGCAATGACACTGGTGGATCCATGTGTGGTCTTTGGGAAGAACACACATGCAATGACACTGATGATATGTGGTCTGTGAGAAGAACACACATCCAATGACTCTACCTGTGGTTCATGAAAAGAGCAGACATGCAATGACACTGGTGGATCCATGTGTGGTTCGTGGGAAGAACACACATGCGATGACACTGGGTGGATCCATGTGTGGTTTGTGAGAAGAACACACATGCAATGACACCGGTGGATCCATGTGTAGTTTATGGGAAGAACACACATGCAATGACTCTGGTGATATGTGGTTTGTGAAAAGAACAGACATGCTATGACTCTAGCTGTGGTTAATGAGAAGAGCAGACATGCAATGACACTGGTGGATCCATGTGTGGTTTGTGAGAAGAACACACATGCAATGACACTGGTGGATCCATGTGTTGTCTTTGGGAAGAACACACATGCAATGACACTAGTGATATGTGGTCTGTGAGAAGAACACACATCCAATGACTCTATTTGTGGTTCATGAAAAGAGCAGACATGCAATGACACTGGTGGATCCATGTGTGGTTCATGGGAAGAACACACATGCAATGACACTAGTGATATGTGGTCTGTGGGAAGAACACACGTCCAATGACTCTAGTTGTGATTCATGAAAAGAGGAGACATGCAATGACACTGGTGGATCCATGTGTGGTTCATGGGAAGAACACACACGCAATGACACTGGTGGATCCATGTGTGGTCGGTGGGAAGAGCAGACATGCAATGACACCGGTGGATCCATGTGTGGTTCATGGGAAGAACACACACGCAATGACACTGGGTGTGGTTCATAATATGGTTTGTAAGAAGAACACACATGCAATGACACTGGTGGATCCATGTGTGGTCTATGAGAATAACACACATGCAATGACACTGGGTGTGGTTCATGATATGGTTTGTGAGAAGAACACACATGCAAGGACACTGGTAGATCCATGTGTGGTCTTTGGGAAGAACACACATGCAATGACACTGGTGATATGTGGTTTGTGAAAACAACAGACATGCAATGACTCTAGCTGTGGTTAATGAGAAGAGCAGACATGCAATGACACCGATGGATCCATGTGTGGTTTGTGAGAAGAACACACATGCAATGACACTGGTGGATCCATGTGTGGTCTTTGGGAAGAACACACATGCAATGACACTAGTGATATGTGGTCTGTGAGAAGAACACACATCCAATGACTCTAGTTGTGGTTCATGAAAAGAGCAGACATGCAATGACGTTGGTGGATCCATGAATGGTTCATGGGAAGAACACACATGCAATGACACTAGTGATATGTGGTCTGTGAGAAGAACACACGTCCAATGACTCTAGTTGTGATTCATGAAAAGAGCAAACATGCAATGACACTGGTGGATCCATGTGTGGTTCATGGGAAGAACACACACGCAATGACACTGGTGGATCCATGTGTGGTCGGTGGGAAGAGCAGACATGCAATGACACCGGTGGATCCATGTGTGGTTCATGGGAAGAACACACATGCAATGACACTGGGTGTGGTTCATAATATGGTTTGTAAGAAGAACACACATGCAATGACACTGGTGGATCCATGTGTGGTCTATGAGAATAACACACATGCAATGACACTGGGTGTGGTTCATGATATGGTTTGTGAGAAGAACACACATGCAATGACACTGGTAGATCCATGTGTGGTCTTTGGGAAGAACACACATGCAATGACACAGGTGATATGTGGTATGTGAGAAGAACACACATGCAATGACTCTAGCTGTGGTTAATGAAAAGAGCTGACATGCAATGACACAGGTGGATCCATGTGTGGTTCATGGGAAGAACACACATGCAATGGCACTGGGTGTGGTTCATGATATGGTCTGTGAGAAGAATACACATGCAATGACACTGGTGGATTCATGTGTGGTCTGTGAGAAGAACACACATGCAATGACACTGGGTGTGGTTCATGATATGGTTTATGAGAAGAACACACATGCAATGACACTGGTGGATCCATGTGTGGTCTTTGGGAAGAACACACATGCAATGACACTGATGATATGTGGTCTGTGAGAAGAACACACATCCAATGACTCTACCTGTGGTTCATGAAAAGAGCAGACATGCAATGACACTGGTGGATCCATGTGTGGTTCGTGGGAAGAACACACATGCGATGACACTGGGTGGATCCATGTGTGGTTTGTGAGAAGAACACACATGCCATGACACCGATGGATCCATGTGTAGTTTATGGGAAGAACACACATGCAATGACTCTGGTGATATGTGGTTTGTGAAAAGAACAGACATGCTATGACTCTAGCTGTGGTTAATGAGAAGAGCAGACATGCAATGACACTGGTGGATCCATGTGTGGTTTGTGAGAAGAACACACATGCAATGACACTGGTGGATCCATGTGTTGTCTTTGGGAAGAACACACATGCAATGACACTAGTGATATGTGGTCTGTGAGAAGAACACACATCCAATGACTCTAGTTATGGTTCATGAAAAGAGCAGACATGCAATGACACTGGTGGATCCATGTGTGGTTCATGGGAAGAACACACATGCAATGACACTAGTGATATGTGGTCTGTGGGAAGAACACACGTCCAATGACTCTAGTTGTGATTCATGAAAAGAGGAGACATGCAATGACACTGGTGGATCCATGTGTGGTTCATGGGAAGAACACACACGCAATGACACTGGTGGATCCATGTGTGGTCGGTGGGAAGAGCAGACATGCAGTGACACCGGTGGATCCATGTGTGGTTCATGGGAAGAACACACATGCAATGACACTGGGTGTGGTTCATAATATGGTTTGTAAGAAGAACACACATGCAATGACACTGGTGGATCCATGTGTGGTCTATGAGAATAACACACATGCAATGACACTGGGTGTGGTTCATGATATGGTTTGTGAGAAGAACACACATGCAAGGACACTGGTAGATCCATGTGTGGTCTTTGGGAAGAACAGACATGCAATGACACTGGTGATATGTGGTTTGTGAAAAGAACAGACATGCAATGACTCTAGCTGTGGTTAATGAGAAGAGCAGACATGCAATGACATCGATGGATCCATGTGTGGTTTGTGAGAAGAACACACATGCAATGACACTGGTGGATCCATGTGTGGTCTTTGGGAAGAACACACATGCAATGACACTAGTGATATGTGGTCTGTGAGAAGAACACACATCCAATGACTCTAGTTGTGGTTCATGAAAAGAGCAGACATGCAATGACATTGGTGGATCCATGAATGGTTCATGGGAAGAACACACATGCAATGACACTAGTGATATGTGGTCTGTGAGAAGAACACACGTCCAATGACTCTAGTTGTGATTCATGAAAAGAGCAGACATGCAATGACACTGGTGGATCCATGTGTGGTTCATGGGAAGAACACACACGCAATGACACTGGTGGATCCATGTGTGGTCGGTGGGAAGAGCAGACATGCAATGACACCGGTGGATCCATGTGTGGTTCATGGGAAGAACACACATGCAATGACACTGGGTGTGGTTCATAATATGGTTTGTAAGAAGAACACACATGCAATGACACTGGTGGATCCATGTGTGGTCTATGAGAATAACACACATGCAATGACACTGGGTGTGGTTCATGATATGGTTTGTGAGAATAACACACATGCAATGACACTGGTAGATCCATGTGTGGTCTTTGGGAAGAACACACATGCAATGACACTGGTGATATGTGGTCTGTGAGAAGAACACACATCCAATGACTCTAGTTGTGGTTCATGAAAAGAGCAGACATGCAATGACACCGGTGGATCCATGTGTGGTTCATGGGAAGAACACACATGCGATGACACTGGGTGTATCCAAGTGTGGTTCATGAGGAGAGCAGACATGCAATGACACCGGTGGATCCATGTGTGGTTCATTGGTAGAACATACATGCAATGACACTTGGTGTGGTTCATGATATGGTTTGTGAGAAGAACACACATGCAATGACACTGGTGGATCCATGTGTGGTCGGTGGGAAGAGCAGACATGCAATGACACCGGTGGATCCATGTGTGGTTCATGGGAAGAACACACATGTAATGACACTGGGTGTGGTTCATAATATGGTTTGTAAGAAGAACACACATGCAATGACACTGGTGGATCCATGTGTGGTCTATGAGAATAACACACATGCAATGACACTGGGTGTGGTTCATGATATGGTTTGTGAGAAGAACACACATGCAATGACACTAGTAGATCCATGTGTGGTCTTTGGGAAGAACACACATGCAATGACACTGGTGATATGTGGTCTGTGAAAAGAACAGACATGCAATGACTCTAGCTGTGGTTAATGAGAAGAGCAGACATGCAATGACACCGGTGGATCCATGTGTGGTTTGTGAGAAGAACACACATCCAATGACACTGGTGGATCCATGTGTGGTCTTCGGGAAGAACACACATGCAATGACACTAGTGATATGTGGTCTGTGAGAAGAACACACATCCAATGACTCTAGTTGTGGTTCATGAAAAGAGAAGACATGCAATGACACTGGTGGATCCATGAATGGTTCATGGGAAGAACACACATGCAATGACACTGGTGGATCGATGTGTGGTCTGTGGGAAGAGCAGACATGCAATGACACCGGTGGATCCATGTGTGGTTCATGGGAAGAAAACACATGCAATGACACTAGGTGTGGTTCATGATATGGTTTGTGAGAAGAACACACATGCAATGACACTGGTGGATCCATGTGTGGTCTATGAGAATAACACACATGCAATGACACTAGGTGTGGTTCATGATATGGTTTGTGAGAAGAAACGACATGCAATGACACTGGTGGATCCATGTGTGGTCTTTGGGAAGAACACACACGCAATGACACTGGTGATATGTGGTCTGTGAGAAGAACACACATCCAATGACTCTAGGTGTGGTTCATGAAAAGAGCAGACATGCAATGACACTGGTGGATCCATGTGTGGTTCGTGGGAAGAACACACATGCGATGACACTGGGTGGATCCATGTGTGGTTTGTGAGAAGAACACATATGCAATGACACCGGTGGATCCATGTGTGGATTGTGAGAAGAACACACATGCAATGACACTGGTGGATCCATGTGTGGTCTTTGGGAAGAACACACATGCAATGACACTAGTGATATGTGGTCTGTGAGAAGAACACACATCCAATGACTCTAGTTGTTTTTCATGAAAGGAGCAGACATGCAATGACACTGGTGGATCCATGTGTGGTTCGTGGGAAGAACACACACGCAATGACATTGGTGGATCCATGTGTGGTCTGTGGGAAGAGCAGACATGCAATGACACCGGTGGATCCATGTGTGGTTCATGGGAAGAACACACATGCAATGACACTGGGTGTGGTTCATGATATGGTTTGTGAGAAGAACACACATGCAATGACACTGGTGGATCCATGTGTGGTCTGTGAGAATAACACACATGCAATGACACTGGGTGTGGTTCATGATATGGTTTGTGAGAAGAACACACACACAATGACACTGGTGGATCCATGTGTGGTCTTTGGGAAGAACACACATGCAATGACACTGGTGATATGTGGTCTGTGAGAAGAACACACATCCAATGACTCTAGTTGTGGTTCATGAAAAGAGCAGACATGCAATGACACTGGTGGATCCATGTGTGGTTCATGGGAAGAACACACATGCGATGACACTGGGTGTATCCAAGTGTGGTTCATGAGAAGAGCAGACATGCAATGACACCGGTGGATCCATGTGTGGTTCATGGGAAGAACACACATGCAATGACACTGGGTGTGGTTCATGATATGGTTTGTGAGAAGAACACACATGCAATGACACTGGTGGATTCATGTGTGGTCTGTGAGAATAACACACATGCAATGACACTGGGTGTGGTTCATGATATGGTTTGTGAGAAGAACACACATGCAATGACACTGGTGGATCCATGTGTGGTCTTTGGCAAGAACACACATGCAATGACACTGGTGATATGTGGTCTGTGAGAACAACACACATCCAATGACTCTAGTTGTGGTTCATGAAAAGAGCAGACATGCAATGACACTGGTGGATCCATGTGTGGTTCATGGGAAGAACACACATGCGATGACACTGGGTGTATCCAAGTGTGGTTCATGATAAGAGCAGACATGCAATGACACCGGTGGATCCATGTGTGGTTCATTGGTAGAACACACATGCAATGACACTTGGTGTGGTTCATGATATGGTTTGTGAGAAGAACACACATGCAATGACACTGGTGGATCCATGTGTGGTCGGTGGGAAGGGCAGACATGCAATGACACCGGTGGATCCATGTGTGGTTCATGGGAAGAACACACATGTAATGACACTTGGTGTGGTTCATAATATGGTTTGTAAGAAGAACACACATGCAATGACAATGGTGGATCCATGTGTGGTCTATGAGAATAACACACATGCAATGACACTGGGTGTGGTTCATGATATGGTTTGTGAGAAGAACACACATGCAATGACACTGGTAGATCCATGTGTGGTCTTTGCGAAGAACACACATGCAATGACACTGGTGATATGTGGTCTGTGAAAAGAACAGACATGCAATGACTCTAGCTGTGGTTAATGAGAAGAGCAGACATGCAATGACACCGGTGGATCCATGTGTGGTTTGTGAGAAGAACACACATCCAATGACACTGGTGGATCCATGTGTGGTCTTTGGGAAGAACACACATGCAATGACACTAGTGATATGTGGTCTGTGAGAAGAACACACATCCAATGACTCTAGTTGTGGTTCATGAAAAGAGCAGACATGCAATGACACTGGTGGATCCATGAATGGTTCATGGGAAGAACACACATGCAATGACACTGGTGGATCGATGTGTGGTCTGTGGGAAGAGCAGACATGCAATGACACCGGTGGATCCATGTGTGGTTCATGGGAAGAAAACACATGCAATGACACTAGGTGTGGTTCATGATATGGTTTGTGAGAAGAACACACATGCAATGACACTGGTGGATCCATGTGTGGTCTATGAGAATAACACACATGCAATGACACTAGGTGTGGTTCATGATATGGTTTGTGAGAAGAAACGACATGCAATGACACTGGTGGATCCATGTGTGGTCTTTGGGAAGAACACACACGCAATGACACTGGTGATATGTGGTCTGTGAGAAGAACACACATCCAATGACTCTAGGTGTGGTTCATGAAAAGAGCAGACATGCAATGACACTGGTGGATCCATGTGTGGTTCGTGGGAAGAACACACATGCGATGACACTGGTGGATCCATGTGTGGTTTGTGAGAAGAACACATATGCAATGACACCTGTGGATCCATGTGTGGATTGTGAGAAGAACACACATGCAATGACACTGGTGGATCCATGTGTGGTCTTTGGGAAGAACACACATGCAATGACACTAGTGATATGTGGTCTGTGAGAAGAACACACATCCAATGACTCTAGTTGTTTTTCATGAAAGGAGCAGACATGCAATGACACTGGTGGATCCATGTGTGGTTCGTGGGAAGAACACACACGCAATGACATTGGTGGATCCATGTGTGGTCTGTGGGAAGAGCAGACATGCAATGACACCGGTGGATCCATGTGTGGTTCATGGGAAGAACACACATGCAATGACACTGGGTGTGGTTCATGATATGGTTTGTGAGAAGAACACACATGCAATGACACTGGTGGATCCATGTGTGGTCTGTGAGAATAACACACATGCAATGACACTGGGTGTGGTTCATGATATGGTTTGTGAGAAGAACACACACACAATGACACTGGTGGATCCATGTGTGGTCTTTGGGAAGAACACACATGCAATGACACTGGTGATATGTGGTCTATGAGAAGAACACACATCCAATGACTCTAGTTGTGGTTCATGAAAAGAGCAGACATGCAATGACACTGGTGGATCCATGTGTGGTTCATGGGAAGAACACACATGCGATGACACTGGGTGTATCCAAGTGTGGTTCATGAGAAGAGCAGACATGCAATGACACCGGTGGATCCATGTGTGGTTCATGGGAAGAACACACATGCAATGACACTAGGTGTGGTTCATGAAATGGTTTGTGAGAAGAACACACATGCAATGACACTGGTGGATCCATGTGTGGTCTGTGAGAATAACACACATGCAATGACACTGGGTGTGGTTCATGATATGGTTTGTGAGAAGAACACACATGCAATGACACTGGTGGATCCATGTGTGGTCTTTGGCAAGAACACACATGCAATGACACTGGTGATATGTGGTCTGTGAGAAGAACACACATCCAATGACTCTAGTTGTGGTTCATGAAAAGAGCAGACATGCAATGACACTGGTGGATCCATGTGTGGTTCATGGGAAGAACACACATGCGATGACACTGGGTGTATCCAAGTGTGGTTCATGAGAAGAGCAGACATGCAATGACACCGGTGGATCCATGTGTGGTTCATTGGTAGAACACACATGCAATGACACTTGGTGTGGTTCATGATATGGTTTGTGAGAAGAACACACATGCAATGACACTGGTGGATCCATGTGTGGTCGGTGGGAAGGGCAGACATGCAATGGCACCGGTGGCTCCATGTGTGGTTCATGGGAAGAACACACATGTAATGACACTTGGTGTGGTTCATAATATGGTTTGTAAGAAGAACACACATGCAATGACACTGGTGGATCCATGTGTGGTCTATGAGAATAACACACATGCAATGACACTGGGTGTGGTTCATGATATGGTTTGTGAGAAGAACACACATGCAATGACACTGGTAGATCCATGTGTGGTCTTTGGGAAGAACACACATGCAATGACACTGGTGATATGTGGTCTGTGAAAAGAACAGACATGCAATGACTCTAGCTGTGGTTAATGAGAAGAGCAGACATGCAATGACACCGGTGGATCCATGTGTGGTTTGTGAGAAGAACACACATCCAATGACACTGGTGGATCCATGTGTGGTCTTTGGGAAGAACACACATGCAATGACACTAGTGATATGTGGTCTGTGAGAAGAACACACATCCAATGACTCTAGTTGTGGTTCATGAAAAGAGCAGACATGCAATGACACTGGTGGATCCATGAATGGTTCATGGGAAGAACACACATGCAATGACACTGGTGGATCGATGTGTGGTCTGTGGGAAGAGCAGACATGCAATGACACCGGTGGATCCATGTGTGGTTCATGGGAAGAAAACACATGCAATGACACTAGGTGTGGTTCATGATATGGTTTGTGAGAAGAACACACATGCAATGACACTGGTGGATCCATGTGTGGTCTATGAGAATAACACACATGCAATGACACTAGGTGTGGTTCATGATATGGTTTGTGAGAAGAAACGACATGCAATGACACTGGTGGATCCATGTGTGGTCTTTGGGAAGAACACACACGCAATGACACTGGTGATATGTGGTCTGTGAGAAGAACACACATCCAATGACTCTAGGTGTGGTTCATGAAAAGAGCAGACATGCAATGACACTGGTGGATCCATGTGTGGTTCGTGGGAAGAACACACATGCGATGACACTGGTGGATCCATGTGTGGTTTGTGAGAAGAACACATATGCAATGACACCTGTGGATCCATGTGTGGATTGTGAGAAGAACACACATGCAATGACACTGGTGGATCCATGTGTGGTCTTTGGGAAGAACACACATGCAATGACACTAGTGATATGTGGTCTGTGAGAAGAACACACATCCAATGACTCTAGTTGTTTTTCATGAAAGGAGCAGACATGCAATGACACTGGTGGATCCATGTGTGGTTCGTGGGAAGAACACACACGCAATGACATTGGTGGATCCATGTGTGGTCTGTGGGAAGAGCAGACATGCAATGACACCGGTGGATCCATGTGTGGTTCATGGGAAGAACACACATGCAATGACACTGGGTGTGGTTCATGATATGGTTTGTGAGAAGAACACACATGCAATGACACTGGTGGATCCATGTGTGGTCTGTGAGAATAACACACATGCAATGACACTGGGTGTGGTTCATGATATGGTTTGTGAGAAGAACACACACACAATGACACTGGTGGATCCATGTGTGGTCTTTGGGAAGAACACACATGCAATGACACTGGTGATATGTGGTCTATGAGAAGAACACACATCCAATGACTCTAGTTGTGGTTCATGAAAAGAGCAGACATGCAATGACACTGGTGGATCCATGTGTGGTTCATGGGAAGAACACACATGCGATGACACTGGGTGTATCCAAGTGTGGTTCATGAGAAGAGCAGACATGCAATGACACCGGTGGATCCATGTGTGGTTCATGGGAAGAACACACATGCAATGACACTAGGTGTGGTTCATGATATGGTTTGTGAGAAGAACACACATGCAATGACACTGGTGGATCCATGTGTGGTCTGTGAGAATAACACACATGCAATGACACTGGGTGTGGTTCATGATATGGTTTGTGAGAAGAACACACATGCAATGACACTGGTGGATCCATGTGTGGTCTTTGGCAAGAACACACATGCAATGACACTGGTGATATGTGGTCTGTGAGAAGAACACACATCCAATGACTCTAGTTGTGGTTCATGAAAAGAGCAGACATGCAATGACACTGGTGGATCCATGTGTGGTTCATGGGAAGAACACACATGCGATGACACTGGGTGTATCCAAGTGTGGTTCATGAGAAGAGCAGACATGCAATGACACCGGTGGATCCATGTGTGGTTCATTGGTAGAACACACATGCAATGACACTTGGTGTGGTTCATGATATGGTTTGTGAGAAGAACACACATGCAATGACACTGGTGGATCCATGTGTGGTCGGTGGGAAGGGCAGACATGCAATGGCACCGGTGGCTCCATGTGTGGTTCATGGGAAGAACACACATGTAATGACACTTGGTGTGGTTCATAATATGGTTTGTAAGAAGAACACACATGCAATGACACTGGTGGATCCATGTGTGGTCTATGAGAATAACACACATGCAATGACACTGGGTGTGGTTCATGATATGGTTTGTGAGAAGAACACACATGCAATGACACTGGTAGATCCATGTGTGGTCTTTGGGAAGAACACACATGCAATGACACTGGTGATATGTGGTCTGTGAAAAGAACAGACATGCAATGACTCTAGCTGTGGTTAATGAGAAGAGCAGACATGCAATGACACCGGTGGATCCATGTGTGGTTTGTGAGAAGAACACACATCCAATGACACTGGTGGATCCATGTGTGGTCTTTGGGAAGAACACACATGCAATGACACTAGTGATATGTGGTCTGTGAGAAGAACACACATCCAATGACTCTAGTTGTGGTTCATGAAAAGAGCAGACATGCAATGACACTGGTGGATCCATGAATGGTTCATGGGAAGAACACACATGCAATGACACTGGTGGATCGATGTGTGGTCTGTGGGAAGAGCAGACATGCAATGACACCGGTGGATCCATGTGTGGTTCATGGGAAGAAAACACATGCAATGACACTAGGTGTGGTTCATGATATGGTTTGTGAGAAGAACACACATGCAATGACACTGGTGGATCCATGTGTGGTCTATGAGAATAACACACATGCAATGACACTAGGTGTGGTTCATGATATGGTTTGTGAGAAGAAACGACATGCAATGACACTGGTGGATCCATGTGTGGTGTTTGGGAAGAACACACACGCAATGACACTGGTGATATGTGGTCTGTGAGAAGAACACACATCCAATGACTCTAGGTGTGGTTCATGAAAAGAGCAGACATGCAATGACACTGGTGGATCCATGTGTGGTTCGTGGGAAGAACACACATGCGATGACACTGGGTGGATCCATGTGTGGTTTGTGAGAAGAACACATATGCAATGACACCGGTGGATCCATGTGTGGATTGTGAGAAGAACACACATGCAATGACACTGGTGGATCCATGTGTGGTCTTTGGGAAGAACACACATGCAATGACACTAGTGATATGTGGTCTGTGAGAAGAACACACATCCAATGACTCTAGTTGTTTTTCATGAAAGGAGCAGACATGCAATGACACTGGTGGATCCATGTGTGGTTCGTGGGAAGAACACACACGCAATGACACTGGTGGATCCATGTGTGGTCTGTGGGAAGAGCAGACATGCAATGACACCGGTGGATCCATGTGTGGTTCATGGGAAGAACACACATGCAATGACACTGGGTGTGGTTCATGATATGGTTTGTGAGAAGAACACACATGCAATGACACTGGTGGATCCATGTGTGGTTTGTGAGAATAACACACATGCAATGACACTGGGTGTGGTTCATGATATGGTTTGTGAGAAGAACACACATGCAATGACACTGGTGGATCCATGTGTGGTCTTTGGGAAGAACACACATGCAATGACACTGGTGATATGTGGTCTGTGAGAAGAACACACATCCAATGACTCTAGTTGTGGTTCATGAAAAGAGCAGACATGCAATGAAACTGGTGGATCCATGTGTGGTTCATGGGAAGAACACACATGCGATGACACTGGGTGTATCCAAGTGTGGTTCATGAGAAGAGCAGACATGCAATGACACCGGTGGATCCATGTGTGGTTCATTGGTAGAACACACATGCAATGACACTTGGTGTGGTTCATGATATGGTTTGTGAGAAGAACACACATGCAATGACACTGGTGGATCCATGTGTGGTCGGTGGGAAGAGCAGACATGCAATGACACCGGTGGATCCATGTGTGGTTCATGGGAAGAACACACATGTAATGACACTGGGTGTGGTTCATAATATGGTTTGTAAGAAGAACACACATGCAATGACACCGGTGGATCCATGTGTGGTCTATGAGGATAACACACATGCAATGACACTGGGTGTGGTTCATGATATGGTTTGTGAGAAGAACACACATGCAATGACACTGGTAGATCCATGTGTGGTCTTTGGGAAGAACACACATGCAATGACACTTGTGATATGTGGTCTGTGAAAAGAACAGACATGCAATGACTCTAGTTGTGGTTAATGAGAAGAGCAGACATGCAATGACACCGGTGGATCCATGTGTGGTTTGTGAGAAGAACACACATCCAATGACACTGGTGGATCCATGTGTGGTCTTTGGGAAGAACACACATGCAATGACACTAGTGATATGTGGTCTGTGAGAAGAACACACATCCAATGACTCTAGTTGTGGTTCATGAAAAGAGCAGACATGCAATGACACTGGTGGATCCATGAATGGTTCATGGGAAGAACACACATGCAATGACACTGGTGGATCGATGTGTGGTCTGTGGGAAGAGCAGACATGCAATGACACCGGTGGATCCATGTGTGGTTCATGGGAAGAAAACACATGCAATGACACTAGGTGTGGTTCATGATATGGTTTGTGAGAAGAACACACATGCAATGACACTGGTGGATCCATGTGTGGTCTATGAGAATAACACACATGCAATGACACTAGGTGTGGTTCATGATATGGTTTGTGAGAAGAAACGACATGCAATGACACTGGTGGATCCATGTGTGGTATTTGGGAAGAACACACACGCAATGACACTGGTGATATGTGGTCTGTGAGAAGAACACACATCCAATGACTCTAGGTGTGGTTCATGAAAAGAGCAGACATGCAATGACACTGGTGGATCCATGTGTGGTTCGTGGGAAGAACACACATGCGATGACACTGGGTGGATCCATGTGTGGTTTGTGAGAAGAACACATATGCAATGACACCGGTGGATCCATGTGTGGATTGTGAGAAGAACACACATGCAATGACACTGGTGGATCCATGTGTGGTCTTTGGGAAGAACACACATGCAATGACACTAGTGATATGTGGTCTGTGAGAAGAACACACATCCAATGACTCTAGTTGTTTTTCATGAAAGGAGCAGACATGCAATGACACTGGTGGATCCATGTGTGGTTCGTGGGAAGAACACACACGCAATGACACTGGTGGATCCATGTGTGGTCTGTGGGAAGAGCAGACATGCAATGACACCGGTGGATCCATGTGTGGTTCATGGGAAGAACACACATGCAATGACACTGGGTGTGGTTCATGATATGGTTTGTGAGAAGAACACACATGCAATGACACTGGTGGATCCATGTGTGGTCTGTGAGAATAACACACATGCAATGACACTGGGTGTGGTTCATGATATGGTTTGTGAGAAGAACACACATGCAATGACACTGGTGGATCCATGTGTGGTCTTTGGGAAGAACACACATGCAATGACACTGGTGATATGTGGTCTGTGAGAAGAACACACATCCAATGACTCTAGTTGTGGTTCATGAAAAGAGCACACATGCAATGAAACTGGTGGATCCATGTGTGGTTCATGGGAAGAACACACATGCGATGACACTGGGTGTATCCAAGTGTGGTTCATGAGAAGAGCAGACATGCAATGACACCGGTGGATCCATGTGTGGTTCATTGGTAGAACACACATGCAATGACACTTGGTGTGGTTCATGATATGGTTTGTGAGAAGAACACACATGCAATGACACTGGTGGATCCATGTGTGGTCGGTGGGAAGAGCAGACATGCAATGACACCGGTGGATCCATGTGTGGTTCATGGGAAGAACACACATGTAATGACACTGGGTGTGGTTCATAATATGGTTTGTAAGAAGAACACACATGCAATGACACTGGTGGATCCATGTGTGGTCTATGAGAATAACACATATGCAATGACACTGGGTGTGGTTCATGATATGGTTTGTGAGAAGAACACACATGCAATGACACTGGTAGATCCATGTGTGGTCTTTGGGAAGAACACACATGCAATGACACTGGTGATATGTGGTCTGTGAAAAGAACAGACATGCTATGACTCTAGCTGTGGTTAATGAGAAGAGCAGACATGCAATGACACCGGTGGATCCATGTGTGGTTTGTGAGAAGAACACACATCCAATGACACTGGTGGATCCATGTGTGGTCTTTGGGAAGAACACACATGCAATGACACTAGTGATATGTGGTCTGTGAGAAGAACACACATCCAATGACTCTAGTTGTGGTTCATGAAAAGAGCAGACATGCAATGACACTGGTGGATCCATGAATGGTTCATGGGAAGAACACACATGCAATGACACTGGTGCATCGATGTGTGGTCTGTGGGAAGAGCAGACATGCAATGACACCGGTGGATCCATGTGTGGTTCATGGGAAGAAAACACATGCAATGACACTAGGTGTGGTTCATAATATGGTTTGTGAGAAGAACACACATGCAATGACACTGGTGGATCCATGTGTGGTCTATGAGAATAACACACATGCAATGACACTAGGTGTGGTTCATGATATGGTTTGTGAGAAGAAACGACATGCAATGACACTGGTGGATCCATGTGTGGTCTTTGGGAAGAACACACACGCAATGACACTGGTGATATGTGGTCTGTGAGAAGAACACACATCCAATGACTCTAGGTGTGGTTCATGAAAAGAGCAGACATGCAATGACACTGGTGGATCCATGTGTGGTTCGTGGGAAGAACACACATGCGATGACACTGGGTGGATCCATGTGTGGTTTGTGAGAAGAACACATATGCAATGACACCGGTGGATCCATGTGTGGATTGTGAGAAGAACACACATGCAATGACACTGGTGGATCCATGTGTGGTCTTTTGGAAGAACACACATGCAATGACACTAGTGATATGTGGTCTGTGAGAAGAACACACATCCAATGACTCTAGTTGTTTTTCATGAAAGGAGCAGACATGCAATGACACTGGTGGATCCATGTGTGGTTCGTGGGAAGAACACACACGCAATGACACTGGTGGATCCATGTGTGGTCTGTGGGAAGAGTAGACATGCAATGACACCGGTGGATCCATGTGTGGTTCATGGGAAGAACACACATGCAATGACACTGGGTGTGGTTCATGATATGGTTTGTGAGAAGAACACACATGCAATGACACTGGTGGATCCATGTGTGGTCTGTGAGAATAACACACATGCAATGACACTGGGTGTGGTTCATGATATGGTTTGTGATAAGAACACACATGCAATGACACTGGTGGATCCATGTGTGGTCTTTGGGAAGAACACACATGCAATGACACTGGTGATATGTGGTCTGTGAGAAGAACACACATCCAATGACTCTAGTTGTGGTTCATGAAAAGAGCAGACATGCAATGACACTGGTGGATCCATGTGTGGTTCATGGGAAGAACACACATGCTATGACACTAGGTGTGGTTCATGATATGGTTTGTGAGAAGAACACACATGCAATGACACTGGTGGATCCATGTGTGGACTGTGAGAAGAACACACATGCAATGACACTGGGTGTGGTTCATGATATGGTTTATGAGAAGAACACACATGCAATGACACTGGTGGATCCATGTGTGGTCTTTGGGAAGAACACACATGCAATGACACTAGTGATATGTGGTATGTGAGAAGAACACACATCCAATGACTCTAGCTGTGGTTCATGAAAAGAGCAGACATGCAATGACACTAGTGGATCCATGTGTGGTTCATGGGAAGAACACACATGCGATGACACTGGGTGGATCCATGTGTGGTTTGTGAGAATAACACACATGCAATGACACCGGTGGATCCATGTGTGGTTCATGGGAAGAACACACATGCAATGACTCTAGTGATATGTGGTTTGTGAAAAGAACAGACATGCAATGACTCTAGCTATGGTTAATGAGAAGAGCAGACATAAAATGACACCGGTGGATCCATGTGTGGTTTGTGAGAACACACATACAATGACACTGGGTGTGGTTCATGATATGGTTTGTAAGAAGAACACACATGCAATGACTCTAGCTGTGGTTTGTGAAAAGAGCACGGATGCGATGACTCTAGTTGTGGTTCGTGGGAAGAGCAGACATACAATGACACTGGTGGATCCATGTGTGGTTCATGGGAAGAACACACATGCAACGACACCGGTGGATCCATGTGTGGTCTGTGGGAAGAACACACATGCAATGACACTAGTGGATCCATGTGTGGTTCATGGGAAGAACACACATGCAATGACACAGGTGATATGTGGTATGTGAGAAGAACACACATGCAATGACTCTAGCTGTGGTTAATGAAAAGAGCTGACATGCAATGACACAGGTGGATCCATGTGTGGTTCATGGGAAGAACACACATGAATGGCACTGGGTGTGGTTCATGATATGGTCTGTGAGAAGAATACACATGCAATAACACTGGTGGATTCATGTGTGGTCTGTGAGAAGAACACACATGCAATGACACTGGGTGTGGTTCATGATATGGTTTATGAGAAGAACACACATGCAATGACACTGGTGGATCCATGTGTGGTCTTTGGGAAGAACACACATGCAATGACACTGGTGATATGTGGTCTGTGAGAAGAACACACATCCAATGACTCTACCTGTGGTTCATGAAAAGAGTAGACATGCAATGACACTGGTGGATCCATGTGTGGTTCGTGGGAGGAACACACATGCGATGACACTGGGTGGATCCATGTGTGGTTTGTGAGAAGAACACACATGCAACGACACCGGTGGATCCATGTGTAGTTTATGGGAAGAACACACATGCAATGACTCTGGTGATATGTGGTTTGTGAAAAGAACAGACATGGTATGACTCTAGCTGTGGTTAATGAGAAGAGCAGACATGCAATGACACTGGTGGATCCATGTGTGGTTTGTGAGAAGAACACACATGCAATGACACTGGTGGATCCATGTGTGGTCTTTGGGAAGAACACACATGCAATGACACTAGTGATATGTGGTCTGTGAGAAGAACACACATCCAATGACTCTAGTTGTGGTTCATGAAAAGAGTAGACATGCAATGACACTGGTGGATCCATGTGTGGTTCATGGGAAGAACACACATGCAATGACACTAGTGATATGTGGTCTGTGAGAAGAACACACGTCCAATGACTCTAGTTGTGGTTCATGAAAAGAGCAGACATGCAATGACACTGGTGGATCCATGTGTGGTTCATGGGAAGAACACACACGTAATGACACTGGTGGATCCATGTGTGGTCGGTGGGAAGAGCAGACATGCAATGACACCGGTGGATCCATGTGTGGTTCATGGGAAGAACACACATGCAATGACACTGGGTGTGGTTCATAATATGGTTTGTAAGAAGAACACACATGCAATGACACTAGTGGATCCATGTGTGGTCTATGAGAATAACACACATGCAATGACACTGGGTGTGGTTCATGATATGGTTTGTGAGAAGAACACACATGCAATGACACTAGTAGATCCATGTGTGGTCTTTGGGAAGAACACACATGCAATGACACTGGTGATATGTGGTCTGTGAAAAGAACAGACATGCAATGACTCTAGCTATGGTTAATGAGAAGAGCAGACATGCAATGACACCGGTGGATCCATGTGTGGTTTGTGAGAAGAACACACATGCAATGACACTGGTGGATCCATGTGTGGTCTTTGGGAAGAACACACATGCAATGACACTAGTGATATGTGGTCTATGAGAAGAACACACATCCAATGACTCTAGTTGTGGTTCATGAAAAGAGCAGACATGCAATGACACTGGTGAATCCATGAATGGTTCATGGGAAGAACACACATGCAATGACACTGGTGGATCGATGTTTGGTCTGTGGGAAGAGCAGACATGCAATGACACCGGTGGATCCATGTGTGGTTCATGGGAAGAAAACACATGCAACGACACTGGGTGTGGTTCATGATATGGTTTGTGAGAAGAACACACATGCAATGACACTGGTGGATCCATGTGTGGTCTATGAGAATAACACACATGCAATGACACTAGGTGTGGTTCATGATATGGTTTGTGAGAAGAAACCACATGCAATGACACTGGTGGATCCATGTGTGGTCTTTGGGAAGAACACACACGCAATGACACTGGTGATATGTGGTCTATGAGAAGAACACACATCCAATGACTCTAGGTGTGGTTCATGAAAAGAGCAGACATGCAATGACACTGGTGGATCCATGTGTGGTTCGTGGGAAGAACACACATGCGATGACACTGGGTGGATCCATGTGTGGTTTGTGAGAAGAACACATATGCAATGACACCGGTGGATCCATGTGTGGATTGTGAGAAGAACACACATGCAATGACACTGGTGGATCCATGTGTGGTCTTTGGGAAGAACACACATGCAATGACACTAATGATATGTGGTCTGTGAGAAGAACACACATCCAATGACTCTAGTTGTTTTTCATGAAAGGAGCAGACATGCAATGACACTGGTGGATCCATGTGTGGTTCGTGGGAAGAACACACACGCAATGACACTGGTGGATCCAAGTGTGGTCTGTGGGAAGAGCAGACATGCAATGACACCGGTGGATCCATGTGTGGTTCATGGGAAGAACACACATGCAATGACACTAGGTGTGGTTCATGATAAGGTTTGTGAGAAGAACACACATGCAATGACACTGGTGGATCCATGTGTGGTCTGTGAGAATAACACACATGCAATGACACTGGGTGTGGTTCGTGATATGGTTTATGAGAAGAACACACATGCAATGACACTGGTGGATCCATGTGTGGTCTTTCGGAAGAACACACATCCAATGACACTGGTGATATGTGGTCTGTGAGAAGAACACACATCCAATGACTCTAGCTGTGGTACATGAAAAGAGCAGACATGCAATGACACTAGTGGATCCATGTGTGGTTCATGGGAGGAACACACATGCAATGACACTAGGTGTGGTTCATGATATGGTTTGTGAGAAGAACACACATGCAATGACACTGGTGGATCCATGTGTGGACTGTGAGAAGAACACACATGCAATGACACTGGGTGTGGTTCATGATATGGTTTATGAGAAGAACACACATGCAATGACACTGGTGGATCCATGTGTGGTCTTTGGGAAGAACACACATGCAATGACACTAGTGATATGTGGTATGTGAGAAGAACACACATCCAATGACTCTAGTTGTGGCTCATGAAAAGAGCAGACATGCAATGACACTAGTGGATCAATGTGTGGTTCATGGGAAGAACACACATGCGATGACACTGGGTGGATCCATGTGTGGTTTGTGAGAAGAACACACATGCAATGACACCGGTGGATCCATGTGTGGTTCATGGGAAGAACACACATGCAATGACACTGGGTGTGGTTCATAATATGGTTTGTAAGAAGAACACACATGCAATGACACTAGTGGATCCATGTGTGGTCTATGAGAATAACACACATGCAATGACACTGGGTGTGGTTCATGATATGGTTTGTGAGAAGAACACACATGCAATGACACTAGTAGATCCATGTGTGGTCTTTGGGAAGAACACACATGCAATGACACTGGTGATATGTGGTCTGTGAAAAGAACAGACATGCAATGACTCTAGCTATGGTTAATGAGAAGAGCAGACATGCAATGACACCGGTGGATCCATGTGTGGTTTGTGAGAAGAACACACATGCAATGACACTGGTGGATCCATGTGTGGTCTTTGGGAAGAACACACATGCAATGACACTAGTGATATGTGGTCTATGAGAAGAACACACATCCAATGACTCTAGTTGTGGTTCATGAAAAGAGCAGACATGCAATGACACTGGTGAATCCATGAATGGTTCATGGGAAGAACACACATGCAATGACACTGGTGGATCGATGTTTGGTCTGTGGGAAGAGCAGACATGCAATGACACCGGTGGATCCATGTGTGGTTCATGGGAAGAAAACACATGCAACGACACTGGGTGTGGTTCATGATATGGTTTGTGAGAAGAACACACATGCAATGACACTGGTGGATCCATGTGTGGTCTATGAGAATAACACACATGCAATGACACTAGGTGTGGTTCATGATATGGTTTGTGAGAAGAAACCACATGCAATGACACTGGTGGATCCATGTGTGGTCTTTGGGAAGAACACACACGCAATGACACTGGTGATATGTGGTCTATGAGAAGAACACACATCCAATGACTCTAGGTGTGGTTCATGAAAAGAGCAGACATGCAATGACACTGGTGGATCCATGTGTGGTTCGTGGGAAGAACACACATGCGATGACACTGGGTGGATCCATGTGTGGTTTGTGAGAAGAACACATATGCAATGACACCGGTGGATCCATGTGTGGATTGTGAGAAGAACACACATGCAATGACACTGGTGGATCCATGTGTGGTCTTTGGGAAGAACACACATGCAATGACACTAATGATATGTGGTCTGTGAGAAGAACACACATCCAATGACTCTAGTTGTTTTTCATGAAAGGAGCAGACATGCAATGACACTGGTGGATCCATGTGTGGTTCGTGGGAAGAACACACACGCAATGACACTGGTGGATCCAAGTGTGGTCTGTGGGAAGAGCAGACATGCAATGACACCGGTGGATCCATGTGTGGTTCATGGGAAGAACACACATGCAATGACACTAGGTGTGGTTCATGATAAGGTTTGTGAGAAGAACACACATGCAATGACACTGGTGGATCCATGTGTGCTCTGTGAGAATAACACACATGCAATGACACTGGGTGTGGTTCGTGATATGGTTTATGAGAAGAACACACATGCAATGACACTGGTGGATCCATGTGTGGTCTTTCGGAAGAACACACATCCAATGACACTGGTGATATGTGGTCTGTGAGAAGAACACACATCCAATGACTCTAGCTGTGGTACATGAAAAGAGCAGACATGCAATGACACTAGTGGATCCATGTGTGGTTCATGGGAGGAACACACATGCAATGACACTAGGTGTGGTTCATGATATGGTTTGTGAGAAGAACACACATGCAATGACACTGGTGGATCCATGTGTGGACTGTGAGAAGAACACACATGCAATGACACTGGGTGTGGTTCATGATATGGTTTATGAGAAGAACACACATGCAATGACACTGGTGGATCCATGTGTGGTCTTTGGGAAGAACACACATGCAATGACACTAGTGATATGTGGTATGTGAGAAGAACACACATCCAATGACTCTAGTTGTGGCTCATGAAAAGAGCAGACATGCAATGACACTAGTGGATCAATGTGTGGTTCATGGGAAGAACACACATGCGATGACACTGGGTGGATCCATGTGTGGTTTGTGAGAAGAACACACATGCAATGACACCGGTGGATCCATGTGTGGTTCATGGGAAGAACACACATGCAATGACACTGGTGATATGTGGTCTGTGAGAAGAACACACATCCAATGACTCTAGCTATGGTTCATGAGAAGAGCAGACATACAATGACACCGGTGGATCCATGTGTGGTTTGTGAGAAGAACACACATACAATGACACTGGGTGTGGTTCATGATATGGTTTGTAAGAAGAACACACATGCAATGACTCTAGCTGTGGTTTGTGAAAAGAGCACGGATGCGATGACTCTAGTTGTGGTTCGTGGGAAGAGCAGACATACAATGACACTGGTGGATCCATGTGTGGTTCATGGGAAGAACACACATGCAACGACACCGGTGGATCCATGTGTGGTCTGTTGGAAGAACACACATGCAATGACACTAGTGGATCCATGTGTGGTTCATGGGAAGAACACACATGCAATGACAAAGGTGATATGTGGTATGTGAGAAGAACACACATGCAATGACTCTAGCTGTGGTTAATGAAAAGAGCTGACATGCAATGACACAGGTGGATCCATGTTTGGTTCATGGGAAGAACACACATGCAATGGCACTGGGTGTGGTTCATGATATGGTCTGTGAGAAGAATACACATGCAATAACACTGGTGGATTCATGTGTGGTCTGTGAGAAGAACACACATGCAATGACACTGGGTGTGGTTCATGATATGGTTGATGAGAAGAACACACATGCAATGACACTGGTGGATCCATGTGTGGTCTTTGGGAAGAACACACATGCAATGACACTGGTGATATGTGGTCTGTGAGAAGAACACACATCCAATGACTCTACCTGTGGTTCATGAAAAGAGTAGACATGCAATGACACTGGTGGATCCATGTGTGGTTCGTGGGAAGAACACACATGCGATGACACTGGGTGGATCCATGTGTGGTTTGTGAGAAGAACACACATGCAATGACACCGGTGGATCCATGTGTAGTTTATGGGAAGAACACACATGCAATGACTCTGGTGATATGTGGTTTGTGAAAAGAACAAACATGCTATGACTCTAGCTGTGGTTAATGAGAAGAGCAGACATGCAATGACACTGGTGGATCCATGTGTGGTTTGTGAGAAGTACACACATGCAATGACACTGGTGGATCCATGTGTGGTCTTTGGGAAGAACACACATGCAATGACACTAGTGATATGTGGTCTGTGAGAAGAACACACATCCAATGACTCTAGTTGTGGTTCATGAAAAGAGCATACATGCAATGACACTGGTGGATCCATGTGTGGTTCATTGGAAGAACACACATGCAATGACACTAGTGATATGTGGTCTGTGAGAAGAACACACGTCCAATGACTCTAGTTGTGGTTCATGAAAAGAGCAGACATGCAATGACACTGGTGGATCCATGTGTGGTTCATGGGAAGAACACACATGTAATGACACTGGTGGATCCATGTGTGGTCGGTGGGAAGAGCAGACATGCAATGACACCGGTGGATCCATGTGTGGTTCATGGGAAGAACACACATGCAATGACACTGGGTGTGGTTCATAATATGGTTTGTAAGAAGAACACACATGCAATGACACTAGTGGATCCATGTGTGGTCTATGAGAATAACACACATGCAATGACTCTGGTGATATGTGGTTTGTGAAAAGAACAAACATGCTATGACTCTAGCTGTGGTTAATGAGAAGAGCAGACATGCAATGACACTGGTGGATCCATGTGTGGTTTGTGAGAAGAACACACATGCAATGACACTGGTGGATCCATGTGTGGTCTTTGGGAAGAACACACATGCAATGACACTAGTGATATGTGGTCTGTGAGAAGAACACACATCCAATGACTCTAGTTGTGGTTCATGAAAAGAGCATACATGCAATGACACTGGTGGATCCATGTGTGGTTCATTGGAAGAACACACATGCAATGACACTAGTGATATGTGGTCTGTGAGAAGAACACACGTCCAATGACTCTAGTTGTGGTTCATGAAAAGAGCAGACATGCAATGACACTGGTGGATCCATGTGTGGTTCATGGGAAGAACACACATGTAATGACACTGGTGGATCCATGTGTGGTCGGTGGGAAGAGCAGACATGCAATGACACCGGTGGATCCATGTGTGGTTCATGGGAAGAACACACATGCAATGACACTGGGTGTGGTTCATAATATGGTTTGTAATAAGAACACACATGCAATGACACTAGTGGATCCATGTGTGGTCTATGAGAATAACACACATGCAATGACACTGGGTGTGGTTCATGATATGGTTTGTGAGAAGAACACACATGCAATGACACTAGTAGATCCATGTGTGGTCTTTGGGAAGAACACACATGCAATGACATTGGTGATATGTGGTCTGTGAAAAGAACAGACATGCAATGACTCTAGCTATGGTTAATGAGAAGAGCAGACATGCAATGACATCGGTGGATCCATGTGTGGTTTGTGAGAAGAACACACATGCAATGACACTGGTGGATCCATGTGTGGTCTTTGGGAAGAACACACATGCAATGACACTAGTGATATGTGGTCTGTGAGAAGAACACACATCCAATGACTCTAGTTGTGGTTCATGAAAAGATCAGACATGCAATGACACTGGTGGATCCATGAATGGTTCATGGGAAGAACACACATGCAATGACACTGGTGGATCGATGTTTGGTCTGTGGGAAGAGCAGACATGCAATGACACCGGTGGATCCATGTGTGGTTCATGGGAAGAAAACACATGCAACGACACTGGGTGTGGTTCATGATATGGTTTGTGAGAAGAACACACATGCAATGACATTGGTGGATCCATGTGTGGTCTATGAGAATAACACACATGCAATGACACTAGGTGTGGTTCATGATATGGTTTGTGAGAAGAAACCACATGCAATGACACTGGTGGATCCATGTGTGGTCTTTGGGAAGAACACACACGCAATGACACTGGTGATATGTGGTCTGTGAGAAGAACACACATCCAATGACTCTAGGTGTTGTTCATGAAAAGAGCAGACATGCAATGACACTGGTGGATCCATGTGTGGTTCGTGGGAAGAACACACATGCGATGACACTGGGTGGATCCATGTGTGGTTTGTGAGAAGAACATATATGCAATGACACCGGTGGATCCATGTGTGGTTCATGGGAAGAACACACATGCAATGACTCTGGTGATAGGTGGTTTGTGAAAAGAACAGACATGCTATGACTCTAGTTGTGGTTAATGAGAACAGCAGACATGCAATGACACCGGTGGATCCATGTGTGGTTTGTGAGAAGAACACACATGCAATGACACTGGTGGATCCATGTGTGGTCTTTGGGAAGAACACACATGCAATGACACTAGTGATATGTGGTCTGTGAGAAGAACACACATCCAATGACTCTAGTTGTGGTTCATGAAAAGAGCAGACATGCAATGACACTGGTAGATCCATGTGTGGTTCATGGGAAGAACACACACGCAATGACACTGGTGGATCCATGTGTGGTCTGTGGGAAGAGCATAAATGCAATGACACTGGTGGATCCATGTGTGGTTCATGGGAAGAACACACAGGCAATGACACTGGATGTGGTTCATGATATGGTTTGTGAGAAGAACACACATGCAATGACACTGGTGGATGCATGTGTGGTCTGTGAGAATAACACACATGCAATGACACTGGGTGTGGTTCATGATATGGTTTGTGAGAAGAAAACACATGCAATGACACTAGTGGATCCATGTGTGGTCTTTGGGAAGAACACACATGCAATGACACTGGTGATATGTGGTCTGTGAGAAGAACACACATCCAATGACTCTAGCTATGGTTCATGAGAAGAGCAGACATACAATGACACCGGTGGATCCATGTGTGGTTTGTGAGAAGAACACACATACAATGACACTGGGTGTGGTTCATGATATAGTTTGTAAGAAGAACACACATGCAATGACTCTAGCTGTGGTTTGTGAAAAGAGCACGGATGCGATGACTCTAGTTGTGGTTCGTGGGAAGAGCAGACATACAATGACACTGGTGGACCCATGTGTGGTTCATGGGAAGAACACACATGCAACGACACTGGTGGATCCATGTGTGGTCTGTGGGAAGAAGACACATGCAATGACACTGGTGGATCCATGTGTGGTTCATGGGAAGAACACACATGCAATGACACAGGTGATATTTGGTATGTGAGAAGAACACACATGCAATGACTCTAGCTGTGGTTAATGAAAAAAGCTGACATGCAATGACACAGGTGGATCCATGTGTGGTTCATGGGAAGAACACACATGCAATGGCACTGGGTGTGGTTCATGATATGGTCTGTGAGAAGAATCCACATGCAATGACACTGGTGGATTCATGTTTGGTCTGTGAGAAGAACACACATGCAATGACACTGGGTGTGGTTCATGATATGGTTTATGAGAAGAACACACATGCAATGACACTGGTGGATCCATGTGTGGTCTTGGGGAAGAACACACATGCAATTATGTGGTCTGTGAGAAGAACACACATCCAATGACTCTACCTGTGGTTCATGAAAAGAGCAGACATGCAATGACACTGGTGGATCCATGTGTGGTTCGTGGGAAGAAAACACATGCGATGACACTGGGTGGATCCATGTGTGGTTTGTGAGAAGAACACACATGCAATGACACCGGTGGATCCATGTGTAGTTTATGGGAAGAACACACATGCAATGACTCTGGTGATATGTGGTTTGTGAAAAGAACAGACATGCTATGACTCTAGCTGTGGTTAATGAGAAGAGCAGACATGCAATGACACTGGTGGATCCATGTGTGGTTTGTGATAAGAACACACATGCAATGACACTAGTGGATCCATGTGTGGTCTTTGGGAAGAACACACATGCAATGACACTAGTGATATGTCGTCTGTGAGAAGAACACACATCCAATGACTCTAGTTGTGGTTCATGAAAAGAGCAGACATGCAATGACACTGGTGGATCCATGTGTGGTCTGTGACAATAACACACATGCAATGACACTGGGTGTGGTTCATGATATGGTTTGTGAGAAGAACACACATGCAATGACACTGGTGGATCCATGTGTGGTCTGTGAGGATAAAGCACATGCAATGACACTGGGCGTGGTTCATGATATGGTTTGTGAGAAGAACACACATGCAATGACACTGGTGGATCCATGTGTGGTCTTTGGGAAGAACACACATCCAATGACACTGGTGATATTAGTCTGTGAGAAGAACACACATCCAATGACTCTAGTTGTGGTTCATGAAAAGAGCAGACATGCAATGACACTAGTGGATCCATGTGTGGTTCATGGGAGGAACACACATGCAATGACACTAGGTGTGGTTCATGATATGGTTTGTGAGAAGAACACACATGCAATGACACTGGTGGATCCATGTGTGGACTGTGAGAAGAACACACATGCAATGACACTGGGTGTGGTTCATGATATTTTTTATGAGAAGAACACACATGCAATGACACTCGTGGATCCATGTGTGGTCTTTGGGAAGAACACACATGCAATGACACTGGTGATATGTGGTATGTGAGAAGAACACACATCCAATGACTCTAGCTGTGGTTCATGAAAAGAGCAGACATGCAATGACACTAGTGGATCCATGTGTGGTTCATGGGAAGAACACACATGCGATGACACTGGGTGGATCCATGTGTGGTTTGTGAGAAGAACACACATGCAATGACACCGGTGGATCCATGTGTGGTTCATGGGAAGAACACACATGCAATGACTCTAGTGATATGTGGTTTGTGAAAATAACAGACATGCAATGACTCTAGCTATGGTTAATGAGAAGAGCAGACATACAATGACACCGGTGGATCCATGTGTGATTTGTGAGAATAACACACATACAATGACACTGGGTGTGGTTCATGATATGGTTTGTAAGAAGAACACACATGCAATGACTCTAGCTGTGGTTTGTGAAAAGAGCACGGATGCGATGACTCTAGTTGTGGTTCGTGGGAAGAGCAGACATACAATGACACTGGTGGATCCATGTGTGGTTCATGGGAAGAACACACATGCAACGACACTGGTGGATCCATGTGTGGTCTGTGGGAAGAACACACATGCAATGACACTGGTGGATCCATGTGTGGTTCATGGGAAGAACACACATGCAATGACACAGGTGATATGTGGTATGTGAGAAGAACACACATGCAATGACTCTAGCTGTGGTTAATGAAAACAGCTGACATGCAATGACACAGGTGGATCCATGTGTGGTTCATGGGTAGAACACACATGCAATGGCACTGGGTGTGGTTCATGATATGGTCTGTGAGAAGAATACACATGCAATGACACTGGTGGATTCATGTGTGGTCTGTGAGAAGAACACACATGCAATGACACTGGGTGTGGTTCATGATATGGTTTATGAAAAGAACACACATGCAATGACACTGGTGGATCCATGTGTGGTCTTTGGGAAGAACACACATGCAATGACACTGGTGATATGTGGTCTGTGATAGGAACACACATCCAATGACTCTACCTGTGGTTCATGAAAAGAGCAGACATGCAATGACACTGGGTGGATCCATGTGTGGTTTGTGAGAAGAACACACATGCAATGACACCGGTGGATCCATGTGTAGTTTATGGGAAGAACACACATGCAATGACTCTGGTGATATGTGGTTTGTGAAAAGAACAGACATGCTATGACTCTAGCTGTGGTTAATGAGAAGAGCAGACATGCAATGACACCGGTGGATCCATGTGTGGTTTGTGAGAAGAACACACATGCAATGACACTGGTGGATCCATGTGTGGTGTTTGGGAAGAACACACATGCAATGACACTAGTGATATGTGGTCTATGAGAAGAACACACATCCAATGACTCCAGTTGTGGTTCATGAAAAGAGCAGACATGCAATGACACTGGTGGATCCATGTGTGGTTCATGGGAAGAACACACGCGCAATGACACTGGTGGATCCATGTGTGGTCTGTGGGAAGAGCAGACATGCAATGACACCGGTGGATCCATGTGTGGTTCATGGGAAGAACACACATGCAATGACACTGGGTGTGGTTCATGATATGGTTTGTGAGAAGAACACACATGCAATGACACTGGTGGATCCATGTGTGGTCTGTGACAATAACACACATGCAATGACACTGGGTGTGGTTCATGATATGGTTTGTGAGAAGAACACACATGCAATGACACTGGTGGATCCATGTGTGGTCTTTGGGAAGAACACACATGCAATGACACTGGGTGTGGTTCATGATATGGTTTGTGAGAAGAACACACATGCAATGACACTGGTGGATCGATGTGTGGTCTTTGGGAAGAACACACATGCAATGACACTGGTGATATGTGGTCTGTGAGAAGAACACACATCCAATAACTCTACCTATGGTTCATGAAAAGAGCAGACATGCAATGACACTGGTGGATCCATGTGTGGTTCGTGGGAAGAACACACATGCGATGACACTGGGTGGATCCATGTGTTGTTTGTGAGAAGAACACACATGCAATTACACCGGTGGATCCATGTGTGGTTCATGGGAAGAACACACATGCAATGACTCTGGTTATATGTGGTTTGTGAAAAGAACAGACATGCTATGACTCTAGCTGTGGTTAATGAGAAGAGCAGACATGCAATGACATCGGTGGATCCATGTGTGGTTTGTGAGAAGAACACACATGCAATGACACTAGTGGATCCATGTGTGGTCTTTGGGAAGAACACACATGCAATGACACTAGTGATATGTGGTCTGTGAGAAGAACACACATCCAATGACTCTAGTTGTGGTTCATGAAAAGAGCAGACATGCAATGACACTGGTGGATCCATGTGTGGTTCATGGGAAGAACACACACGGAATGACACTGGTGGATCCATGTATGGTCTGTGGGAAGAGTAGACACGCAATGACACCGGTGGATCCATGTGTGGTTCATGGGAAGAACACACATGCAATGACACTGGGTGTCGTTCACGATATCGTTTGTGAGAAGAACACACATGCAATGACACTGGTGGATCCATGTGTGGTCTGTGACAATAACACACATGCAATGACACTGGGTGTGGTTCATGATATGGTTTGTGAGAAGAACACACATGCAATGACACTGGTGGATCCATGTGTGGTCTTTGGGAAGAACACACATGCAATGACACTGGGTGTGGTTCATGATATGGTTTGTGAGAAGAACACACATGCAATGACACTGGTGATATGTGGTCTGTGAGAAGAACACACATCCAATAACTCTACCTATGGTTCATGAAAAGAGCAGACATGCAATGACACTGGTGGATCCATGTGTGGTTCGTGGGAAGAACACACATTCGATGACACTGGGTGGATCCATGTGTTGTTTGTGAGAAGAACACACATGCAATTACACCGGTGGATCCATGTGTGGTTCATGGGAAGAACACACATGCAATGACTCTGGTTATATGTGGTTTGTGAAAAGAACAGACATGCTATGACTCTAGCTGTGGTTAATGAGAAGAGCAGACATGCAATGACATCGGTGGATCCATGTGTGGTTTGTGAGAAGAACACACATGCAATGACACTAGTGGATCCATGTGTGGTCTTTGGGAAGAACACACATGCAATGACACTAGTGATATGTGGTCTGTGAGAAGAACACACATCCAATGACTCTAGTTGTGGTTCATGAAAAGAGCAGACATGCAATGACACTGGTGGATCCATGTGTGGTTCATGGGAAGAACACACACGGAATGACACTGGTGGATCCATGTATGGTCTATGGGAAGAGTAGACACGCAATGACACCGGTGGATCCATGTGTGGTTCATGGGAAGAACACACATGCAATGACACTGGTTGTCGTTCACGATATCGTTTGTGAGAAGAACACACATGCAATGACACTGGTGGATCCATGTGTGGTCTGTGCGAATAGCACACATGCAATGACACAACGGGTGTGGTTCATGATATGGTTTGTGAGAAGAACACACATGCAATGACAATGTTGGATCCATGTGTGGTCTTTGGGAAGAACACACATGCAATGACACTGGTGATATGTGGTCTCTGAGAAGAACACACATCCAATGACTCTAGCTGTGGTTCATGAAAAGAGCAGTCATGCAATGACACTAGTGGATCCATGTGTGGTTCATGGGAGGAACACACATGCAATGACACTAGGTGTGGTTCATGATATGGTTTCTGAGAAGAACACACATGCAATGACATTGGTGGATCCATGTGTGGTCTGTGAGAAGAACACTCATGCAATGACACTGGGTGTGTTCATGATATGGTTTATGAGAAGAACACACATGCAATGACACTGGTGGATCCATGTGTGGTCTTTGGGAAGAACACACATGCAATGACACTGGTGATATGTGGTCTGTGAGAAGAACAGACATCCAATGACTCTAGGTGTTGTTCATGAAAAGAGCAGACATGCAATGACACTGGTGGATCCATGTGTGGTTCGTGGGAAGAACACACATGCGATGACACTGGGTGGATCCATGTGTGGTTTGTGAGAAGAACATATATGCAATGACACCGGTGGATCCATGTGTGGTTCATGGGAAGAACACACATGCAATGACTCTGGTGATAGGTGGTTTGTGAAAAGAACAGACATGCTATGACTCTAGTTGTGGTTAATGAGAAGAGCAGACATGCAATGACACCGGTGGATCCATGTGTGGTTTGTGAGAAGAACACACATGCAATGACACTGGTGGATCCATGTGTGGTCTTTGGGAAGAACACACATGCAATGACACTAGTGATATGTGGTCTGTGAGAAGAACACACATCCAATGACTCTAGTTGTGGTTCATGAAAAGAGCAGACATGCAATGACACTGGTAGATCCATGTGTGGTTCATGGGAAGAACACACACGCAATGACACTGGTGGATCCATGTGTGGTCTGTGGGAAGAGCATAAATGCAATGACACCGGTGGATCCATGTGTGGTTCATGGGAAGAACACACATGCAATGACACTGGATGTGGTTCATGATATGGTTTGTGAGAAGAACACACATGCAATGACACTGGTGGATGCATGTGTGGTCTGTGAGAATAACACACATGCAATGACACTGGGTGTGGTTCATGATATGGTTTGTGAGAAGAAAACACATGCAATGACACTAGTGGATCCATGTGTGGTCTTTGGGAAGAACACACATGCAATGACACTGGTGATATGTGGTCTGTGAGAAGAACACACATCCAATGACTCTAGCTATGGTTCATGAGAAGAGCAGACATACAATGACACCGGTGGATCCATGTGTGGTTTGTGAGAAGAACACACATACAATGACACTGGGTGTGGTTCATGATATAGTTTGTAAGAAGAACACACATGCAATGACTCTAGCTGTGGTTTGTGAAAAGAGCACGGATGTGATGACTCTAGTTGTGGTTCGTGGGAAGAGCAGACATACAATGACACTGGTGGACCCATGTGTGGTTCATGGGAAGAACACACATGCAACGACACCGGTGGATCCATGTGTGGTCTGTGGGAAGAAGACACATGCAATGACACTGGTGGATCCATGTGTGGTTCATGGGAAGAACACACATGCAATGACACAGGTGATATTTGGTATGTGAGAAGAACACACATGCAATGACTCTAGCTGTGGTTAATGAAAAGAGCTGACATGCAATGACACAGGTGGATCCATGTGTGGTTCATGGGAAGAACACACATGCAATGGCACTGGGTGTGGTTCATGATATGGTCTGTGAGAAGAATCCACATGCAATGACACTGGTGGATTCATGTTTGGTCTGTGAGAAGAACACACATGCAATGACACTGGGTGTGGTTCATGATATGGTTTATGAGAAGAACACACATGCAATGACACTGGTGGATCCATGTGTGGTCTTGGGGAAGAACACACATGTAATTATGTGGTCTATGAGAAGAACACACATCCAATGACTCTACCTGTGGTTCATGAAAAGAGCAGACATGCAATGACACTGGTGGATCCATGTGTGGTTCGTGGGAAGAAAACACATGCGATGACACTGGGTGGATCCATGTGTGGTTTGTGAGAAGAACACACATGCAATGACACCGGTGGATCCATGTGTAGTTTATGGGAAGAACACACATGCAATGACTCTGGTGATATGTGGTTTGTGAAAAGAACAGACATGCTATGACTCTAGCTGTGGTTAATGAGAAGAGCAGACATGCAATGACACTGGTGGATCCATGTGTGGTTTGTGATAAGAACACACATGCAATGACACTAGTGGATCCATGTGTGGTCTTTGGGAAGAACACACATGCAATGACACTAGTGATATGTCGTCTGTGAGAAGAACACACATCCAATGACTCTAGTTGTGGTTCATGAAAAGAGCAGACATGCAATGACACTGGTGGATCCATGTGTGGTTCATGGGAAGAACACACATGCAATGACACTGGGTGTGGTTCATGATATGGTTTGTGAGAAGAACACACATGCAATGACACTGGTGGATCCATGTGTGGTCTGTGAGAATAACACACATGCAATGACACTGGGCGTGGTTCATGATATGGTTTGTGAGAAGAACACACATGCAATGACACTGGTGGATCCATGTGTGGTCTTTGGGAAGAACACACATCCAATGACACTGGTGATATTGGTCTGTGAGAAGAACACACATCCAATGACTCTAGTTGTGGTTCATGAAAAGAGCAGACATGCAATGACACTAGTGGATCCATGTGTGGTTCATGGGAGGAACACACATGCAATGACACTAGGTGTGGTTCATGATATGGTTTGTGAGAAGAACACACATGCAATGACACTGGTGGATCCATGTGTGGACTGTGAGAAGAACACACATGCAATGACACTGGGTGTGGTTCATGATATTGTTTATGAGAAGAACACACATGCAATGACACTCTTGGATCCATGTGTGGTCTTTGGGAAGAACACACATGCAATGACACTGGTGATATGTGGTATGTGAGAAGAACACACATCCAATGACTCTAGCTGTGGTTCATGAAAAGAGCAGACATGCAATGACACTAGTGGATCCATGTGTGGTTCATGGGAAGAACACACATGCGATGACACTAGGTGGATCCATGTGTGGTTTGTGAGAAGAACACACATGCAATGACACCGGTGGATCCATGTGTGGTTCATGGGAAGAACACACATGCAATGACTCTAGTGATATGTGGTTTGTGAAAAGAACAGACATGCAATGACTCTAGCTATGGTTAATGAGAAGAGCAGACATACAATGACACCGGTGGATCCATGTGTGATTTGTGAGAAGAACACACATACAATGACACTGGGTGTGGTTCATGATATGGTTTGTAAGAAGAACACACATGCAATGACTCTAGCTGTGGTTTGTGAAAAGAGCACGGATGCGATGACTCTAGTTGTGGTTCGTGGGAAGAGCAGACATACAATGACACTGGTGGATCCATGTGTGGTTCATGGGAAGAACACACATGCAACGACACCGGTGGATCCATGTGTGGTCTGTGGGAAGAACACACATGCAATGACACTGGTGGATCCATGTGTGGTTCATGGGAAGAACACACATGCAATGACACAGGTGATATGTGGTATGTGAGAAGAACACACATGCAATGACTCTAGCTGTGGTTAATGAAAACAGCTGACATGCAATGACACAGGTGGATCCATGTGTGGTTCATGGGTAGAACACACATGCAATGGCACTGGGTGTGGTTCATGATATGGTCTGTGAGAAGAATACACATGCAATGACACTGGTGGATTCATGTGTGGTCTGTGAGAAGAACACACATGCAATGACAGTGGGTGTGGTTCATGATATGGTTTATGAGAAGAACACACATGCAATGACACTGGTGGATCCATGTGTGGTCTTTGGGAAGAACACACATGCAATGACACTGGTGATATGTGGTCTGTGATAGGAACACACATCCAATGACTCTACCTGTGGTTCATGAAAAGAGCAGACATGCAATGACACTGCTGGATCCATGTGTGGTTCGTGGGAAGAACACACATGCGATGACACTGGGTGGATCCATGTGTGGTTTATGAGAAGAACACACATGCAATGACACCGGTGGATCCATGTGTAGTTTATGGGAAGAACACACATGCAATGACTCTGGTGATATGTGGTTTGTGAAAAGAACAGACATGCTATGACTCTAGCTGTGGTTAATGAGAAGAGCAGACATGCAATGACACCGGTGGATCCATGTGTGGTTTGTGAGAAGAACACACATGCAATGACACTGGTGGATCCATGTGTGGTGTTTGGGAAGAACACACATGCAATGACACTAGTGATATGTGGTCTATGAGAAGAACACACATCCAATGACTCCAGTTGTGGTTCAGAAAAGAGCAGACATGCAATGACACTGGTGGATCCATGTGTGGTTCATGGGAAGAACACACGCGCAATGACACTGGTGGATCCATGTGTGGTCTGTGGGAAGAGCAGACATGCAATGACACCGGTGGATCCATGTGTGGTTCATGGGAAGAACACACATGCAATGACACTGGGTGTGGTTCATGATATGGTTTGTGAGAAGAACACACATGCAATGACACTGGTGGATCCATGTGTGGTCTGTGACAATAACACACATGCAATGACACTGGGTGTGGTTCATGATATGGTTTGTGAGAAGAACACACATGCAATGACACTGGTGGATCCATGTGTGGTCTTTGGGAAGAACACACATGCAATGACACTGGGTGTGGTTCATGATATGGTTTGTGAGAAGAACACACATGCAATGACACTGGTGGATCCATGTGTGGTCTTTGGGAAGAACACACATGCAATGACACTGGTGATATGTGGTCTGTGAGAAGAACACACATCCAATAACTCTACCTATGGTTCATGAAAAGAGCAGACATGCAATGACACTGGTGGATCCATGTGTGGTTCGTGGGAAGAACACACATGCGATGACACTGGGTGGATCCATGTGTTGTTTGTGAGAAGAACACACATGCAATTACACCGGTGGATCCATGTGTGGTTCATGGGAAGAACACACATGGAATGACTCTGGTTATATGTGGTTTGTGAAAAGAACAGACATGCTATGACTCTAGCTGTGGTTAATGAGAAGAGCAGACATGCAATGACATCGGTGGATCCATGTGTGGTTTGTGAGAAGAACACACATGCAATGACACTAGTGGATCCATGTGTGGTCTTTGGGAAGAACACACATGCAATGACACTAGTGATATGTGGTCTGTGAGAAGAACACACATCCAATGACTCTAGTTGTGGTTCATGAAAAGAGCAGACATGCAATGACACTGGTGGATCCATGTGTGGTTCATGGGAAGAACACACGGAATGACACTGGTGGATCCATGTATGGTCTGTGGGAAGAGTAGACACGCAATGACACCGGTGGATCCATGTGTGGTTCATGGGAAGAACACACATGCAATGACACTGGGTGTCGTTCACGATATCGTTTGTGAGAAGAACACACATGCAATGACACTGGTGGATCCATGTGTGGTCTGTGCGAATAGCACACATGCAATGACACTGGTGGATCCATGTGTGGTCTGTGGGAAGAACACACATGCAATGACACTGGTGGATCCATGTGTGGTTCATGGGAAGAACACACATGCAATGACACAGGTGATATGTGGTATGTGAGAAGAACACACATGCAATGACTCTAGCTGTGGTTAATGAAAACAGCTGACATGCAATGACACAGGTGGATCCATGTGTGGTTCATGGGTAGAACACACATGCAATGGCACTGGGTGTGGTTCATGATATGGTCTGTGAGAAGAATACACATGCAATGACACTGGTGGATCCATGTGTGGTCTTTGGGAAGAACACACATGCAATGACACTAGTGATATGTGGTATGTGAGAAGAACACACATCCAATGACTCTAGCTGTGGTTCATGAAAAGAGCAGACATGCAATGACACTGGGTGTGGTTCATGATATGGTTTATGAGAAGAACACACATGCAATGACACTGGTGGATCCATGTGTTGTCTTTGGGAAGAACACACATGCAATGACACTGGTGATATGTGGTCTGTGATAGGAACACACATCCAATGACTCTACCTGTGGTTCATGAAAAGAGCAGACATGCAATGACACTGCTGGATCCATGTGTGGTTCGTGGGAAGAACACACATGCGATGACACTGGGTGGATCCATGTGTGGTTTATGAGAAGAACACACATGCAATGACACCGGTGGATCCATGTGTAGTTTATGGGAAGAACACACATGCAATGACTCTGGTGATATGTGGTTTGTGAAAAGAACAGACATGCTATGACTCTAGCTGTGGTTAATGAGAAGAGCAGACATGCAATGACACCGGTGGATCCATGTGTGGTTTGTGAGAAGAACACACATGCAATGACACTGGTGGATCCATGTGTGGTGTTTGGGAAGAACACACATGCAATGACACTAGTGATATGTGGTCTATGAGAAGAACACACATCCAATGACTCCAGTTGTGGTTCATGAAAAGAGCAGACATGCAATGACACTGGTGGATCCATGTGTGGTTCATGGGAAGAACACACGCGCAATGACACTGGTGGATCCATGTGTGGTCTGTGGGAAGAGCAGACATGCAATGACACCGGTGGATCCATGTGTGGTTCATGGGAAGAACACACATGCAATGACACTGGGTGTGGTTTATGATATGGTTTGTGAGAAGAACACACATGCAATGACACTGGTGGATCCATGTGTGGTCTGTGACAATAACACACATGCAATGACACTGGGTGTGGTTCATGATATGGTTTGTGAGAAGAACACACATGCAATGACACTGGTGGATCCATGTGTGGTCTTTGGGAAGAACACACATGCAATGACACTGGGTGTGGTTCATGATATGGTTTGTGAGAAGAACACACATGCAATGACACTGGTGGATCCATGTGTGGTCTTTGGGAAGAACACACATGCAATGACACTGGTGATATGTGGTCTGTGAGAAGAACACACATCCAATAACTCTACCTATGGTTCATGAAAAGAGCAGACATGCAATGACACTGGTGGATCCATGTGTGGTTCGTGGGAAGAACACACATGCGATGACACTGGGTGGATCCATGTGTTGTTTGTGAGAAGAACACACATGCAATTACACCGGTGGATCCATGTGTGGTTCATGGGAAGAACACACATGCAATGACTCTGGTTATATGTGGTTTGTGAAAAGAACAGACATGCTATGACTCTAGCTGTGGTTAATGAGAAGAGCAGACATGCAATGACATCGGTGGATCCATGTGTGGTTTGTGAGAAGAACACACATGCAATGACACTAGTGGATCCATGTGTGGTCTTTGGGAAGAACACACATGCAATGACACTAGTGATATGTGGTCTGTGAGAAGAACACACATCCAATGACTCTAGTTGTGGTTCATGAAAAGAGCAGACATGCAATGACACTGGTGGATCCATGTGTGGTTCATGGGAAGAACACACACGGAATGACACTGGTGGATCCATGTATGGTCTGTGGGAAGAGTAGACACGCAATGACACCGGTGGATCCATGTGTGGTTCATGGGAAGAACACACATGCAATGACACTGGGTGTCGTTCACGATATCGTTTGTGAGAAGAACACACATGCAATGACACTGGTGGATCCATGTGTGGTCTGTGCGAATAGCACACATGCAATGACACAACGGGTGTGGTTCACGATATGGTTTGTGAGAAGAACACACATGCAATGACAATGTTGGATCCATGTGTGGTCTTTGGGAATAACACACATCCAATGACACTGGTGATATGTGGTCTCTGAGAAGAACACAAATCCAATGACTCTAGCTGTGGTTCATGAAAAGAGCAGTCATGCAATGACACTAGTGGATCCATGTGTGGTTCATGGGAGGAACACACATGCAATGACACTGGGTGTGGTTCATGATATGGTTTGTGAGAAGAACACACATGCAATGACACTGGTGGATCCATGTGTGGTCTGTGAGAAGAACACTCATGCAAGGACACTGGGTGTGTTCATGATATGGTTTATGAGAAGAACACACATGCAATGACACTGGTGGATCCATGTGTGGTCTTTGGGAAGAACACACATGCAATGACACTGGTGATATGTGGTCTGTGAGAAGAACACACATCCAATGACTCTAGGTGTTGTTCATGAAAAGAGCAGACATGCAATGACACTGGTGGATCCATGTGTGGTTCGTGGGAAGAACACACATGCGATGACACTGGGTGGATCCATGTGTGGTTTGTGAGAAGAACATATATGCAATGACACCGGTGGATCCATGTGTGGTTCATGGGAAGAACACACATGCAATGACTCTGGTGATAGGTGGTTTGTGAAAAGAACAGACATGCTATGACTCTAGTTGTGGTTAATGAGAAGAGCAGACATGCAATGACACCGGTGGATCCATGTGTGGTTTGTGAGAAGAACACACATGCAATGACACTGGTGGATCCATGTGTGGTCTTTGGGAAGAACACACATGCAATGACACTAGTGATATGTGGTCTGTGAGAAGAACACACATCCAATGACTCTAGTTGTGGTTCATGAAAAGAGCAGACATGCAATGACACTGGTAGATCCATGTGTGGTTCATGGGAAGAACACACACGTAATGACACTGGTGGATCCATGTGTGGTCTGTGGGAAGAGCATAAATGCAATGACACCGGTGGATCCATGTGTGGTTCATGGGAAGAACACACAGGCAATGACACTGGATGTGGTTCATGATATGGTTTGTGAGAAGAACACACATGCAATGACACTGGTGGATGCATGTGTGGTCTGTGAGAATAACACACATGCAATGACACTGGGTGTGGTTCATGATATGGTTTGTGAGAAGAAAACACATGCAATGACACTAGTGGATCCATGTGTGGTCTTTGGGAAGAACACACATGCAATGACACTGGTGATATGTGGTCTGTGAGAAGAACACACATCCAATGACTCTAGCTATGGTTCATGAGAAGAGCAGACATACAATGACACCGGTGGATCCATGTGTGGTTTGTGAGAACACACATACAATGACACTGGGTGTGGTTCATGATATAGTTTGTAAGAAGAACACACATGCAATGACTCTAGCTGTGGTTTGTGAAAAGAGCACGGATGCGATGACTCTAGTTGTGGTTCGTGGGAAGAGCAGACATACAATGACACTGGTGGACCCATGTGTGGTTCATGGGAAGAACACACATGCAACGACACCGGTGGATCCATGTGTGGTCTGTGGGAAGAAGACACATGCAATGACACTGGTGGATCCATGTGTGGTTCATGGGAAGAACACACATGCAATGACACAGGTGATATTTGGTATGTGAGAAGAACACACATGCAATGACTCTAGCTGTGGTTAATGAAAAGAGCTGACATGCAATGACACAGGTGGATCCATGTGTGGTTCATGGGAAGAACACACATGCAATGGCACTGGGTGTGGTTCATGATATGGTCTGTGAGAAGAATCCACATGCAATGACACTGGTGGATTCATGTTTGGTCTGTGAGAAGAACACACATGCAATGACACTGGGTGTGGTTCATGATATGGTTTATGAGAAGAACACACATGCAATGACACTGGTGGATCCATGTGTGGTCTTGGGGAAGAACACACATGCAATTATGTGGTCTGTGAGAAGAACACACATCCAATGACTCTACCTGTGGTTCATGAAAAGAGCAGACATGCAATGACACTGGTGGATCCATGTGTGGTTCGTGGGAAGAAAACACATGCGATGACACTGGGTGGATCCTTGTGTGGTTTGTGAGAAGAACACACATGCAATGACACCGGTGGATCCATGTGTAGTTTATGGGAAGAACACACATGCAATGACTCTGGTGATATGTGGTTTGTGAAAAGAACAGACATGCTATGACTCTAGCTGTGGTTAATGAGAAGAGCAGACATGCAATGACACTGGTGGATCCATGTGTGGTTTGTGATAAGAACACACATGCAATGACACTAGTGGATCCATCTGTGGTCTTTGGGAAGAACACACATGCAATGACACTAGTGATATGTCGTCTGTGAGAAGAACACACATCCAATGACTCTAGTTGTGGTTCATGAAAAGAGCAGACATGCAATGACACTGGTGGATCCATGTGTGGTTCATGGGAAGAACACACATGCAATGACACTGGGTGTGGTTCATGATATGGTTTGTGAGAAGAACACACATGCAATGACACTGGTGGATCCATGTGTGGTCTGTGAGAATAACACACATGCAATGACACTGGGCGTGGTTCATGATATGGTTTGTGAGAAGAACACACATGCAATGACACTGGTGGATCCATGTGTGGTCTTTGGGAAGAACACACATCCAATGACACTGGTGATATTGGTCTGTGAGAAGAACACACATCCAATGACTCTAGTTGTGGTTCATGAAAAGAGCAGACATGCAATGACACTAGTGGATCCATGTGTGGTTCATGGGAGGAACACACATGCAATGACACTAGGTGTGGTTCATGATATGGTTTGTGAGAAGAACACACATGCAATGACACTGGTGGATCCATGTGTAGACTGTGAGAAGAACACACATGCAATGACACTGGGTGTGGTTCATGATATTGTTTATGAGAAGAACACACATGCAATGACACTCGTGGATCCATGTGTGGTCTTTGGGAAGAACACACATGCAATGACACTGGTGATATGTGGTATGTGAGAAGAACACACATCCAATGACTCTAGCTGTGGTTCATGAAAAGAGCAGACATGCAATGACACTAGTGGATCCATGTGTGGTTCATGGGAAGAACACACATGCGATGACACTGGGTGGATCCATGTGTGGTTTGTGAGAAGAACACACATGCAATGACACCGGTGGATCCATGTGTGGTTCATGGGAAGAACACACATGCAATGACTCTAGTGATATGTGGTTTGTGAAAAGAACAGACATGCAATGACTCTAGCTACGGTTAATGAGAAGAGCAGACATACAATGACACCGGTGGATCGATGTGTGATTTGTGAGAAGAACACACATACAATGACACTGGGTGTGGTTCATGATATGGTTTGTAAGAAGAACACACATGCAATGACTCTAGCTGTGGTTTGTGAAAAGAGCACGGATGCGATGACTCTAGTTGTGGTTCGTGGGAAGAGCAGACATACAATGACACTGGTGGATCCATGTGTGGTTCATGGGAAGAACACACATGCAACGACACCGGTGGATCCATGTGTGGTCTGTGGGAAGAACACACATGCAATGACACTGGTGGAGCCATGTGTGGTTCATGGGAAGAACACACATGCAATGACACAGGTGATATGTGGTATGTGAGAAGAACACACATGCAATGACTCTAGCTGTGGTTAATGAAAACAGCTGACATGCAATGACACAGGTGGATCCATGTGTGGTTCATGGGTAGAACACACATGCAATGGCACTGGGTGTGGTTCATGATATGGTCTGTGAGAAGAATACACATGCAATGACACTGGTGGATTCATGTGTGGTCTGTGAGAAGAACACACATGCAATGACACTGGGTGTGGTTCATGATATGGTTTATGAGAAGAACACACATGCAATGACACTGGTGGATCCATGTGTGGTCTTTGGGAAGAACACACATGCAATGACACTGGTGATATGTGGTCTGTGATAGGAACACACATCCAATGACTCTACCTGTGGTTCATGAAAAGAGCAGACATGCAATGACACTGCTGGATCCATGTGTGGTTCGTGGGAAGAACACACATGCGATGATACTGGGTGGATCCATGTGTGGTTTATGAGAAGAACACACATGCAATGACACCGGTGGATCCATGTGTAGTTTATGGGAAGAACACACATGCAATGACTCTGGTGATATGTGGTTTGTGAAAAGAACAGACATGCTATGACTCTAGCTGTGGTTAATGAGAAGAGCAGACATGCAATGACACCGGTGGATCCATGTGTGGTTTGTGAGAAGAACACACATGCAATGACACTGGTGGATCCATGTGTGGTGTTTGGGAAGAACACATATGCAATGACACTAGTGATATGTGGTCTATGAGAAGAACACACATCCAATGACTCCAGTTGTGGTTCATGAAAAGAGCAGACATGCAATGACACTGGTGGATCCATGTGTGGTTCATGGGAAGAACACACGCGCAATGACACTGGTGGATCCATGTGTGGTCTGTGGGAAGAGCAGACATGCAATGACACCAGTGGATCCATGTGTGGTTCATGGGAAGAACACACATGCAATGACACTGGGTGTGGTTCATGATATGGTTTGTGAGAAGAACACACATGCAATGACACTGGTGGATCCATGTGTGGTCCTTGACAATAACACACATGCAATGACACTGGGTGTGGTTCATGATATGGTTTGTGAGAAGAACACACATGCAATGACACTGGTGGATCCATGTGTGGTCTTTGGGAAGAACACACATGCAATGACACTGGGTGTGGTTCATGATATGGTTTGTGAGAAGAACACACATGCAATGACACTGGTGGATCCATGTGTGGTCTTTGGGAAGAACACACATGCAATGACACTGGTGATATGTGGTCTGTGAGATGAACACACATCCAATAACTCTACCTATGGTTCATGAAAAGAGCAGACATGCAATGACACTGGTGGATCCATGTGTGGTTCGTGGGAAGAACACACATGCGATGACACTGGGTGGATCCATGTGTTGTTTGTGAGAAGAACACACATGCAATTACACCGGTGGATCCATGTGTGGTTCATGGGAAGAACACACATGCAATGACTCTGGTTATATGTGGTTTGTGAAAAGAACATACATGCTATGACTCTAGCTGTGGTTAATGAGAAGATCAGACATGCAATGACATCGGTGGATCCATGTGTGGTTTGTGAGAAGAACACACATGCAATGACACTAGTGGATCCATGTGTGGTCTTTGGGAAGAACACACATGCAATGACACTACTGATATGTGGTCTGTGAGAAGAACACACATCCAATGACTCTAGTTGTGGTTCATGAAAAGAGCAGACATGCAATGACACTGGTGGATCCATGTGTGGTTCATGGGAAGAACACACACGGAATGACACTGGTGGATCCATGTATGGTCTGTGGGAAGAGTAGACACGCAATGACACCGGTGGATCCATGTGTGGTTCATGGGAAGAACACACATGCAATGACACTGGGTGTCGTTCACGATATCGTTTGTGAGAAGAACACACATGCAATGACACTGGTGGATCCATGTGTGGTCTGTGCGAATAGCACACATGCAATGACACAACGGGTGTGGTTCATGATATGGTTTGTGAGAAGAACACACATGCAATGACAATATTGGATCCATGTGTGGTCTTTGGGAAGAACACACATGCAATGACACTGGTGATATGTGGTCTCTGAGAAGAACACACATCCAATGACTCTAGCTGTGGTTCATGAAAAGAGCAGTCATGCAATGACACTAGTGGATCCATGTGTGGTTCATGGGAGGAACACACATGCAATGACACTGGGTGTGGTTCATGATATGGTTTGTGAGAAGAACACACATGCAATGACACTGGTGGATCCATGTGTGGTCTGTGAGAAGAACACTAATGCAATGACACTGGGTGTGTTCATGATATGGTTTATGAGAAGAACACACATGCAATGACACTGGTGGATCCATGTGTGGTCTTTGGGAAGAACACACATGCAATGACACTGGTGATATGTGGTCTGTGAGAAGAACACACATCCAATGACTCTAGGTGTTGTTCATGAAAAGAGCAGACATGCAATGACACTGGTGGATCCATGTGTGGTTCGTGGGAAGAACACACATGCGATGACACTGGGTGGATCCATGTGTGGTTTGTGAGAAGAACATATATGCAATGACACCGGTGGATCCATGTGTGGTTCATGGGAATAACACACATGCAATGACTCTGGTGATAGGTGGTTTGTGAAAAGAACAGACATGCTATGACTCTAGTTGTGGTTAATGAGAAGAGCAGACATGCAATGACACCGGTGGATCCATGTGTGGTTTGTGAGAAGAACACACATTCAATGACACTGGTGGATCCATGTGTGGTCTTTGGGAAGAACACACATGCAATGACACTAGTGATATGTGGTCTGTGAGAAGAACACACATCCAATGACTCTAGTTGTGGTTCATGAAAAGAGCAGACATGCAATGACACTGGTAGATCCATGTGTGGTTCATGGGAAGAACACACACGCAATGACACTGGTGGATCCATGTGTGGTCTGTGGGAAGAGCATAAATGCAATGACACCGGTGGATCCATGTGTGGTTCATGGGAAGAACACACAGGCAATGACACTGGATGTGGTTCATGATATGGTTTGTGAGAAGAACACACATGCAATGACACTGGTGGATGCATGTGTGGTCTGTGAGAATAACACACATGCAATGACACTGGGTGTGGTTCATGATATGGTTTGTGAGAAGAAAACACATGCAATGACACTAGTGGATCCATGTGTGGTCTTTGGGAAGAACAAACATGCAATGACACTGGTGATATGTGGTCTGTGAGAAGAACACACATCGAATGACTCTAGCTATGGTTCATGAGAAGAGCAGACATACAATGACACCGGTGGATCCATGTGTGGTTTGTGAGAAGAACACACATACAATGACACTGGGTGTGGTTCATGATATAGTTTGTAAGAAGAACACACATGCAATGACTCTAGCTGTGGTTTGTGAAAAGAGCACGGATGCGATGACTCTAGTTGTGGTTCGTGGGAAGAGCAGACATACAATGACACTGGTGGACCCATGTGTGGTTCATGGGAAGAACACACATGCAACGACACCGGTGGATCCATGTGTGGTCTGTGGGAAGAAGACACATGCAATGACACTGGTGGATCCATGTGTGGTTCATGGGAAGAACACACATGCAATGACACAGGTGATATTTGGTATGTGAGAAGAACACACATGCAATGACTCTAGCTGTGGTTAATGAAAAGAGCTGACATGCAATGACACAGGTGGATCCATGTGTGGTTCATGGGAAGAACACACATGCAATGGCACTGGGTGTGGTTCATGATATGGTCTGTGAGAAGAATCCACATGCAATGACACTGGTGGATTCATGTTTGGTCTGTGAGAAGAACACACATGCAATGACACTGGGTGTGGTTCATGATATGGTTTATGAGAAGAACACACATGCAATGACACTGGTGGATCCATGTGTGGTCTTGGGGAAGAACACACATGCAATTATGTGGTCTGTGAGAAGAACACACATCCAATGACTCTACCTGTGGTTCATGAAAAGAGCAGACATGCAATGACACTGGTGGATCCATGTGTGGTTCGTGGGAAGAAAACACATGCGATGACACTGGGTGGATCCTTGTGTGGTTTGTGAGAAGAACACACATGCAATGACACCGGTGGATCCATGTGTAGTTTATGGGAAGAACACACATGCACTGACTCTGGTGATATGTGGTTTGTGAAAAGAACAGACATGCTATGACTCTAGCTGTGGTTAATGAGAAGAGCAGACATGCAATGACACTGGTGGATCCATGTGTGGTTTGTGATAAGAACACACATGCAATGACACTAGTGGATCCATGTGTGGTCTTTGGGAAGAACACACATGCAATGACACTAGTGATATGTCGTCTGTGAGAAGAACACACATCCAATGACTCTAGTTGTGGTTCATGAAAAGAGCAGACATGCAATGACACTGGTGGATCCATGTGTGGTTCATGGGAAGAACACACATGCAATGACACTGGGTGTGGTTCATGATATGGTTTGTGAGAAGAACACACATGCAATGACACTGGTGGATCCATGTGTGGTCTGTGAGAATAACACACATGCAATGACACTGGGCGTGGTTCATGATATGGTTTGTGAGAAGAACACACATGCAATGACACTGGTGGATCCATGTGTGGTCTTTGGGAAGAACACACATCCAATGACACTGGTGATATTGGTCTGTGAGAAGAACACACATCCAATGACTCTAGTTGTGGTTCATGAAAAGAGCAGACATGCAATGACACTAGTGGATCCATGTGTGGTTCATGGGAGGAACACACATGCAATGACACTAGGTGTGGTTCATGATATGGTTTGTGAGAAGAACACACATGCAATGACACTGGTGGATCCATGCGTGGACTGTGAGAAGAACACACATGCAATGACACTAGGTGTGGTTCATGATATTGTTTATGAGAAGAACACACATGCAATGACACTCGTGGATCCATGTGTGGTCTTTGCGAAGAACACACATGCAATGACACTGGTGATATGTGGTATGTGAGAAGAACACACATCCAATGACTCTAGCTGTGGTTCATGAAAAGAGCAGACATGCAATGACACTAGTGGATCCATGTGTGGTTCATGGGAAGAACACACATGCGATGACACTGGGTGGATCCATGTGTGGTTTGTGAGAAGAACACACATGCAATGACACCGGTGGATCCATGTGTGGTTCATGGGAAGAACACACATGCAATGACTCTAGTGATATGTGGTTTGTGAAAAGAACAGACATGCAATGACTCTAGCTATGGTTAATGAGAAGAGCAGACATACAATGACACCGGTGGATCCATGTGTGATTTGTGAGAAGAACACACATACAATGACACTGGGTGTGGTTCATGATATGGTTTGTAAGAAGAACACACATGCAATGACTCTAGCTGTGGTTTGTGAAAAGAGCACGGATGCGATGACTCTAGTTGTGGTTCGTGGGAAGAGCAGACATACAATGACACTGGTGGATCCATGTGTGGTTCATGGGAAGAACACACATGCAACGACACCGGTGGATCCATGTGTGGTCTGTGGGAAGAACACACATGCAATGACACTGGTGGATCCATGTGTGGTTCATGGGAAGAACACACATGCAATGACACAGGTGATATGTGGTATGTGAGAAGAACACACATGCAATGACTCTAGCTGTGGTTAATGAAAACAGCTGACATGCAATGACACAGGTGGATCCATGTGTGGTTCATGGGTAGAACACACATGCAATGGCACTGGGTGTGGTTCATGATATGGTCTGTGAGAAGAATACACATGCAATGACACTGGTGGATTCATGTGTGGTCTGTGAGAAGAACACACATGCAATGACACTGGGTGTGGTTCATGATATGGTTTATGAGAAGAACACACATGCAATGACACTGGTGGATCCATGTGTGGTCTTTGAGAAGAACACACATGCAATGACACTGGTGATATGTGGTCTGTGATAGGAACACACATCCAATGACTCTACCTGTGGTTCATGAAAAGAGCAGACATGCAATGACACTGCTGGATCCATGTGTGGTTCGTGGGAAGAACACACATGCGATGACACTGGGTGGATCCATGTGTGGTTTATGAGAAGAACACACATGCAATGACACCGGTGGATCCATGTGTAGTTTATGGGAAGAACACACATGCAATGACTCTGGTGATATGTGGTTTGTGAAAAGAACAGACATGCTATGACTCTAGCTGTGGTTAATGAGAAGAGCAGACATGCAATGACACCGGTGGATCCATGTGTGGTTTGTGAGAAGAACACACATGCAATGACACTGGTGGATCCATGTGTGGTGTTTGGGAAGAACACACATGCAATGACACTAGTGATATGTGGTCTATGAGAAGAACACACATCCAATGACTCCAGTTGTGGTTCATGAAAAGAGCAGACATGCAATGACACTGGTGGATCCATGTGTGGTTCATGGGAAGAACACACGCGCAATGACACTGGTGGATCCATGTGTGGTCTGTGGGAAGAGCAGACATGCAATGACACCGGTGGATCCATGTGTGGTTCATGGGAAGAACACACATGCAATGACACTGGGTGTGGTTCATGATATGGTTTGTGAGAAGAACACACATGCAATGACACTGGTGGATCCATGTGTGGTCTGTGACAATAACACACATGCAATGACACTGGGTGTGGTTCATGATATGGTTTGTGAGAAGAACACACATGCAATGACACTGGTGGATCCATGTGTGGTCTTTGGGAAGAACACACATGCAATGACACTGGGTGTGGTTCATGATATGGTTTGTGAGAAGAACACACATGCAATGACACTGGTGGATCCATGTGTGGTCTTTGGGAAGAACACACATGCAATGACCCTGGTGATATGTGGTCTGTGAGAAGAACACACATCCAATAACTCTACCTATGGTTCATGAAAAGAGCAGACATGCAATGACACTGGTGGATCCATGTGTGGTTCGTGGGAAGAACACACATGCGATGACACTGGGTGGATCCATGTGTTGTTTGTGAGAAGAACACACATGCAATTACACCGGTGGATCCATGTGTGGTTCATGGGAAGAACACACATGCAATGACTCTGGTTATATGTGGTTTGTGAAAAGAACAGACATGCTATGACTCTAGCTGTGGTTAATGAGAAGAGCAGACATGCAATGACATCGGTGGATCCATGTGTGGTTTGTGAGAAGAACACACATGCAATGACACTAGTGGATCCATGTGTGGTCTTTGGGAAGAACACACATGCAATGACACTAGTGATATGTGGTCTGTGAGAAGAACACACATCCAATGACTCTAGTTGTGGTTCATGAAAAGAGCAGACATGCAATGACACTGGTGGATCCATGTGTGGTTCATGGGAAGAACACACACGGAATGACACTGGTGGATCCATGTATGGTCTGTGGGAAGAGTAGACACGCAATGACACCGGTGGATCCATGTGTGGTTCATGGGAAGAACACACATGCAATGACACTGGGTGTCGTTCACGATATCGTTTGTGAGAAGAACACACATGCAATGACACTGGTGGATCCATGTGTGGTCTGTGCGAATAGCACACATGCAATGACACAACGGGTGTGGTTCATGATATGGTTTGTGAGAAGAACACACATGCAATGACAATGTTGGATCCATGTGTGGTCTTTGGGAAGAACACACATGCAATGACACTGGTGATATGTGGTCTCTGAGAAGAACACACATCCAATGACTCTAGCTGTGGTTCATGAAAAGAGCAGTCATGCAATGACACTAGTGGATCCATGTGTGGTTCATGGGAGGAACACACATGCAATGACACTGGGTGTGGTTCATGATATGGTTTGTGAGAAGAACACACATGCAATGACACTGGTGGATCCATGTGTGGTCTGTGAGAAGAACACTCATGCAATGACACTGGGTGTGTTCATGATATGGTTTATGAGAAGAACACACATGCAATGACACTGGTGGATCCATGTGTGGTCTTTGGGAAGAACACACATGCAATGACACTGGTGATATGTGGTCTGTGAGAAGAACACACATCCAAGGACTCTAGGTGTTGTTCATGAAAAGAGCAGACATGCAATGACACTGGTGGATCCATGTGTGGTTCGTGGGAAGAACACACATGCGATGACACTGGGTGGATCCATGTGTGGTTTGTGTGAAGAACATATATGCAATGACACCGGTGGATCCATGTGTGGTTCATGGGAAGAACACACATGCAATGACTCTGGTGATAGGTGGTTTGTGAAAAGAACAGACATGCTATGACTCTAGTTGTGGTTAATGAGAAGAGCAGACATGCAATGACACCGGTGGATCCATGTGTGGTTTGTGAGAAGAACACACATGCAATGACACTGGTGGATCCATGTGTGGTCTTTGGGAAGAACACACATGCAATGACACTAGTGATATGTGGTCTGTGAGAAGAACACACATCCAATGACTCTAGTTGTGGTTCATGAAAAGAGCAGACATGCAATGACACTGGTAGATCCATGTGTGGTTCATGGGAAGAACACACACGCAATGACACTGGTGGATCCATGTGTGGTCTGTGGGAAGAGCATAAATGCAATGACACCGGTGGATCCATGTGTGGTTCATGGGAAGAACACACAGGCAATGACACTGGATGTGGTTCATGATATGGTTTGTGAGAAGAACACACATGCAATGACACTGGTGGATGCATGTGTGGTCTGTGAGAATAACACACATGCAATGACACTGGGTGTGGTTCATGATATGGTTTGTGAGAAGAAAACACATGCAATGACACTAGTGGATCCATGTGTGGTCTTTGGGAAGAACACACATGCAATGACACTGGTGATATGTGGTCTGTGAGAAGAACACACATCCAATGACTCTAGCTATGGTTCATGAGAAGAGCAGACATACAATGACACCGGTGGATCCATGTGTGGTTTGTGAGAAGAACACACATACAATGACACTGGGTGTGGTTCATGATATAGTTTGTAAGAAGAACACACATGCAATGACTCTAGCTGTGGTTTGTGAAAAGAGCACGGATGCGATGACTCTAGTTGTGGTTCGTGGGAAGAGCAGACATACAATGACACTGGTGGACCCATGTGTGGTTCATGGGAAGAACACACATGCAACGACACCGGTGGATCCATGTGTGGTCTGTGGGAAGAAGACACATGCAATGACACTGGTGGATCCATGTGTGGTTCATGGGAAGAACACACATGCAATGACACAGGTGATATTTGGTATGTGAGAAGAACACACATGCAATGACTCTAGCTGTGGTTAATGAAAAGAGCTGACATGCAATGACACAGGTGGATCCATGTGTGGTTCATGGGAAGAACACACATGCAATGGCACTGGGTGTGGTTCATGATATGGTCTGTGAGAAGAATCCACATGCAATGACACTGGTGGATTCATGTTTGGTCTGTGATAAGAACACACATGCAATGACACTGGGTGTGGTTCATGATATGGTTTATGAGAAGAACACACATGCAATGACACTGGTGGATCCATGTGTGGTCTTGGGGAAGAACACACATGCAATTATGTGGTCTGTGAGAAGAACACACATCCAATGACTCTACCTGTGGTTCATGAAAAGAGCAGACATGCAATGACACTGGTGGATCCATGTGTGGTTCGTGGGAAGAAAACACATGCGATGACACTGGGTGGATCCTTGTGTGGTTTGTGAGAAGAACACACATGCAATGACACCGGTGGATCCATGTGTAGTTTATGGGAAGAACACACATGCAATGACTCTGGTGATATGTGGTTTGTGAAAAGAACAGACATCCTATGACTCTAGCTGTGGTTAATGAGAAGAGCAGACATGCAATGACACTGGTGGATCCATGTGTGGTTTGTGATAAGAACACACATGCAATGACACTAGTGGATCCATGTGTGGTCTTTGGGAAGAACACACATGCAATGACACTAGTGATATGTCGTCTGTGAGAAGAACACACATCCAATGACTCTAGTTGTGGTTCATGAAAAGAGCAGACATGCAATGACACTGGTGGATCCATGTGTGGTTCATGGGAAGAACACACATGCAATGACACTGGGTGTGGTTCATGATATGGTTTGTGAGAAGAACACACATGCAATGACACTGGTGGATCCATGTGTGGTCTGTGAGAATAACACACATGCAATGACACTGGGCGTGGTTCATGATATGGTTTGTGAGAAGAACACACATGCAATGACACTGGTGGATCCATGTGTGGTCTTTGGGAAGAACACACATCCAATGACACTGGTGATATTGGTCTGTGAGAAGAACACACATCCAATGACTCTAGTTGTGGTTCATGAAAAGAGCAGACATGCAATGACACTAGTGGATCCATGTGTGGTTCATGGGAGGAACACACATGCAATGACACTAGGTGTGGTTCATGATATGGTTTGTGAGAAGAACACACATGCAATGACACTGGTGGATCCATGTGTGGACTGTGAGAAGAACACACATGCAATGACACTAGGTGTGGTTCATGATATTGTTTATGAGAAGAACACACATGCAATGACACTCGTGGATCCATGTGTGGTCTTTGGGAAGAACACACATGCAATGACACTGGTGATATGTGGTATGTGAGAAGAACACACATCCAATGACTCTAGCTGTGGTTCATGAAAAGAGCAGACATGCAATGACACTAGTGGATCCATGTGTGGTTCATGGGAAGAACACACATGCGATGACACTGGGTGGATCCATGTGTGGTTTGTGAGAAGAACACACATGCAATGACACCGGTGGATCCATGTGTGGTTCATGGGAAGAACACACATGCAATGACTCTAGTGATATGTGGTTTGTGAAAAGAACAGACATGCAATGACTCTAGCTATGGTTAATGAGAAGAGCAGACATACAATGACACCGGTGGATCCATGTGTGATTTGTGAGAAGAACACACATACAATGACACTGGGTGTGGTTCATGATATGGTTTGTAAGAAGAACACACATGCAATGACTCTAGCTGTGGTTTGTGAAAAGAGCACGGATGCGATGACTCTAGTTGTGGTTCGTGGGAAGAGCAGACATACAATGACACTGGTGGATCCATGTGTGGTTCATGGGAAGAACACACATGCAACGACACCGGTGGATCCATGTGTGGTCTGTGGGAAGAACACACATGCAATGACACTGGTGGATCCATGTGTGGTTCATGGGAAGAACACACATGCAATGACACAGGTGATATGTGGTATGTGAGAAGAACACACATGCAATGACTCTAGCTGTGGTTAATGAAAACAGCTGACATGCAATGACACAGGTGGATCCATGTGTGGTTCATGGGTAGAACACACATGCAATGGCACTGGGTGTGGTTCATGATATGGTCTGTGAGAAGAATACACATGCAATGACACTGGTGGATTCATGTGTGGTCTGTGAGAAGAACACACATGCAATGACACTGGGTGTGGTTCATGATATGGTTTATGAGAAGAACACACATGCAATGACACTGGTGGATCCATGTGTGGTCTTTGGGAAGAACACACATGCAATGACACTGGTGATATGTGGTTTGTGATAGGAACACACATCCAATGACTCTACCTGTGGTTCATGAAAAGAGCAGACATGCAATGACACTGCTGGATCCATGTGTGGTTCGTGGGAAGAACACACATGCGATGACACTGGGTGGATCCATGTGTGGTTTATGAGAAGAACACACATGCAATGACACCGGTGGATCCATGTGTAGTTTATGGGAAGAACACACATGCAATGACTCTGGTGATATGTGGTTTGTGAATAGAACAGACATGCTATGACTCTAGCTGTGGTTAATGAGAAGAGCAGACATGCAATGACACCGGTGGATCCATGTGTGGTTTGTGAGAAGAACACACATGCAATGACACTGGTGGATCCATGTGTGGTGTTTGGGAAGAACACACATGCAATGACACTAGTGATATGTGGTCTATGAGAAGAACACACATCCAATGACTCCAGTTGTGGTTCATGAAAAGAGCAGACATGCAATGACACTGGTGGATCCATGTGTGGTTCATGGGAAGAACACACGCGCAATGACACTGGTGGATCCATGTGTGGTCTGTGGGAAGAGCAGACATGCAATGACACCGGTGGATCCATGTGTGGTTCATGGGAAGAACACACATGCAATGACACTGGGTGTGGTTCATGATATGGTTTGTGAGAAGAACACACATGCAATGACACTGGTGGATCCATGTGTGGTCTGTGACAATAACACACATGCAATGACACTGGGTGTGGTTCATGATATGGTTTGTGAGAAGAACACACATGCAATGACACTGGTGGATCCATGTGTGGTCTTTGGGAAGAACACACATGCAATGACACTGGGTGTGGTTCATGATTTTGTTTGTGAGAAGAACACACATGCAATGACACTGGTGGATCCATGTGTGGTCTTTGGGAAGAACACACATGCAATGACCCTGGTGATATGTGGTCTGTGAGAAGAACACACATCCAATAACTCTACCTATGGTTCATGAAAAGAGCAGACATGCAATGACACTGGTGGATCCATGTGTGGTTCGTGGGAAGAACACACATGCGATGACACTGGGTGGATCCATGTGTTGTTTGTGAGAAGAACACACATGCAATTACACCGGTGGATCCATGTGTGGTTCATGGGAAGAACACACATGCAATGACTCTGGTTATATGTGGTTTGTGAAAAGAACAGACATGCTATGACTCTAGCTGTGGTTAATGAGAAGAGCAGACATGCAATGACATCGGTGGATCCATGTGTGGTTTGTGAGAAGAACACACATGCAATGACACTAGTGGATCCATGTGTGGTCTTTGGGAAGAACACACATGCAATGACACTAGTGATATGTGGTCTGTGAGAAGAACACACATCCAATGACTCTAGTTGTGGTTCATGAAAAGAGCAGACATGCAATGACACTGGTGGATCCATGTGTGGTTCATGGGAAGAACACACACGGAATGACACTGGTGGATCCATGTATGGTCTGTGGGAAGAGTAGACACGCAATGACACCGGTGGATCCATGTGTGGTTCATGGGAAGAACACACATGCAATGACACTGGGTGTCGTTCACGATATCGTTTGTGAGAAGAACACACATGCAATGACACTGGTGGATCCATGTGTGGTCTGTGCGAATAGCACACATGCAATGACACAACGGGTGTGGTTCATGATATGGTTTGTGAGAAGAACACACATGCAATGACAATGTTGGATCCATGTGTGGTCTTTGGGAAGAACACACATGCAATGACACTGGTGATATGTGGTCTCTGAGAAGAACACACATCCAATGACTCTAGCTGTGGTTCATGAAAAGAGCAGTCATGCAATGACACTAGTGGATCCATGTGTGGTTCATGGGAGGAACACACATGCAATGACACTGGGTGTGGTTCATGATATGGTTTGTGAGAAGAACACACATGCAATGACACTGGTGGATCCATGTGTGGTCTGTGAGAAGAACACTCATGCAATGACACTGGGTGTGTTCATGATATGGTTTATGAGAAGAACACACATGCAATGACACTGGTGGATCCATGTGTGGTCTTTGGGAAGAACACACATGCAATGACACTGGTGATATGTGGTCAGTGAGAAGAACAGACATCCAATGACTCTAGCTGTGGTTCATGAAAAGAGCAGACATGCAATGACACTAGTGGATCCATGTGTGTTTCATTGGAAGAACACACATGCGATGACACTGGGCGGATCCATGTGTGGTTTGTGTGAAGAACACACATGCAATGACACCGGTGGATCCATGTGTGGTTCATGGGAAGAACACACATGCAATGACTCTAGTGATATGTGGTTTGTGAAAAGAACAGACATGCAATGACTCTAGCTGTGGTTAATTAGAAGAGCAGACATGCAATGACACCAGTGGATCCATGTGTGGTTTATGAGAAGAACACACATGCAATGACACTGGTGGATCCATGTGTGGTCTGTGAGAATAACACACATGCAATGACACTGGGTGTGGTTCATGATATGGTTTGTGAGAAGAACACACATGCAATGACACCGGTGGATCCATGTGTGGTCTTTGGGAAGAACACACATGCAATGACACTTGTGATATGTGGTCTATGAGAAGAACACACATCCAATGACTCTACCCATGGTTAATGAAAAGAGCAAACATGCAATGACACTGGTGGATCCATGTGTGGTTCGTGGGAAGTACACACATGCGATGACACTGGGTGGAACCATGTGTGGTTTGTGAGAAGAACACACATGCAATGACACTGGTGGATCCATGTGTGGTTCATGGGAAGAACACACATGCAATGACTCTAGTGATATGTGGTTTGTGAAAAGAACAGACATGCTATGACTCTAGCTGTGGTTAATGAGAAGAGCAGACGTGCAATGACACCGGTGGATACATTTGTGGTTTGTGAGAAGAACACACATGCAATGACACTGGTGGATCCATGTGTGGTCTTTGGGAAGAACACACATGCAATGACACTAGTGATATGTGGTCTGTGAGAAGAACATACATCCAATGACTCTAGTTGTGGTTCATGAAAAGATCAGACATGCAATGACACTGGTGGATCCATGTGTGGTTCATGGGAAGAACACACACGCAATGACACTGGTGGATCCATGTGTGGTCTGTGGGAAGAGCAGACATGCAATGACACCGGTGGATCCATGTGTGATTCATGGGAAGAACACACATGCAATGACACTGGGTGTGGTTCATGATATGGTTTGTGAGAAGAACACACATGCAATGACACTAGTGGATCCATGTGTGGTCTGTGAGAATAACACACATGCAATGATACTGGGTCTGGTTCATGATATGGTTTGTGAGAAGAACACACATGCAATGACACTGGTGGATCCATATGTGGTCTTTGGGAAGAACACACACGCAATGACACTGGTGATATGTGGTCTGTGAGAAGAACACACATCCAATGGCTCTAGCTGTGGTTCATGAAAAGAGCAGACATGCAATGACACTAGTGGATCCATGTGTGGTTCATGGGAGGAACACACATGCAATGACACTGGGTGTCGTTCGTGATATGGTTTGTGAGAAGAACACACATGCAATGACACTGGTGGATCCATGTGTGGTCTGTGAGAAGAACACACATGGAATGACACTGGGTGTGGTTCATGATATGGTTTATGAGAAGAACACACATGCAATGACATTGGTGGATCCATGTGTGGTCTTTGGGAAGAACACACATGCAATGACACTGGTGATATGTGGTCTGTGAGAAGAACACACATCCAATGACTCTAGCTGTGGTTCATGAAAAGAGCAGACATGCAATGACACTAGTGGATCCATGTGTGGTTCATTGGAAGAACACACATGCGATGACACTAGGCGGATCCATGTGTGGTTTGTGAGAATAACACACATGCAATGACACCGGTGGATCCATGTCTGGTTCATGGGAAGAACACACATGAAATGACTCTAGTGATATGTGGTTTGTGAAAAGAACAGACATGCAATGACTCTAGCTGTGGTTAATGAGAAGAGCAGACATGCAATGACACCAGTGGATCCATGTGTGGTTTGTGAGAAGAACACACATGCAATGACACTGGTGGATCCATGTGTGGTCTGTGAGAATAACACACATGCAATGACACCAGTTGTGGTTCATGAAAAGAGCAGACATGCAATGACACTGGTGGATCCATGTGTGGTTCATGGGAAGAACACACGCGCAATGACACTGGTGGATACATGTGTGGTCTGTGGGAAGAGCAGACATGCAATGACACCGGTGGATCCATGTGTGGTTCATGGGAAGAACACACATGCAATGACACTGGGTGTGGTTCATGATATGGTTTGTGAGAAGAACACACATGCAATGACACTGGTGGATCCATGTGTGGTCTGTGATAATAACACACATGCAATGACACTGGGTGTGGTTCATGATATGGTTTGTGAGAAGAACACACATGCAATGACACTGGTGGATCCATGTGTGGTCTTTGGGAAGAACACACATGCAATGACACTGGTGAGATGTGGTCTGTGAGAAGAACACACATCCAATGACTCTACCTGTGGTTCATGAAAAGAGCAGACATGCAACGACACTGGTGGATCCATGTGTGGTTCGTGGGAAGAACACACGTGCAATGACTCTGGTGATATGTGGTTTGTGAAAAGAACAGACATGCAATGACTCTAGCTATGGTTAATGAGAAGAGCAGACAAGCAATGACACCGGTGGATCCATGTGTGGTTTGTGAGAAGAACACACATGCAATGACACTGGTGGATCCATGTGTGGTGTTTGGGAAGAACACACATGCAATGACACTAGTGATATGTGGTCTATGAGAAGAACACACATCCAATGACTCTAGTTGTGGTTCATGAAAAGAGTAGACATGCAATGACACTGGTGGATCCATGTGTGGTTCATGGGAAGAACACACACGCAATGACACTGGTGGATCTATGTCTGGTCTGTGGGAAGAGCAGACATGCAATGACACCGGTGGATCCATGTGTGGTTCATAGGAAGACCACACATGCAATGACACTGGGTGTGGTTCATGATATGGTTTGTGAGAAGAACACACATGCAATGACACTGGTGGATCCATGTGTGGTCTTTGGGAAGAACACACATGCAATGACAGTGGTGATATGTGGTCTGTGAGAAGAACACATATCCAATGACTCTACCTGTGGTTCATGAAAAGAGCAGACATGCAACGACACTGGTGGATCCATGTGTGGTTCGTGGGAAGAACACACATGCGATGACACTGTGTGGATCCATGTGTGGTTTGTGAGAAGAACACACATGCAATGACACCGGTGGATCCATGTGTGGTTCATGGGAAGAACACACATGCAATGACTGGTGATATGTGGTTTGTGAAAAGAACAGACATGCTATGACTCTAGCTGTGGTTAATGAGAAGAGCAGACATGCAATGACACCAGTGGATCCATGTGTGGTTTGTGAGAAGAACACACATGTAATGACACTGGTGGATCCATGTGTGGTGTTTGGGAAGAACACGCATGCAATGACACTAGTGATATGTGGTCTATGAGAAGAACACACATCCAATGACTCTAGTTGTGGTTCATGAAAAGAGCAGACATGCAATGACACTGGTGGATCCATGTGTGGTTCATGGGAAGAACACACGCGCAATGACACTGGTGGATCCATGTGTGGTCTGTGGGAAGAGCAGACATGCAATGACACCGGTGGATCCATGTGTGGTTCATGGGAAGAACACACATGCAATGACACTGGGTGTGGTTCATGATATGGTTTGTGAGAAGAACACACATGCAATGACACTGGTGGATCCATGTATGGTCTGTGACAATAACACACATGCAATGACACTGGGTGTGGTTCATGATATGGTTTGTGAGAAGAACACACATGCAATGACACTGGTGGATCCATGTGTGGTCTTTGGGAAGAACACACATGCAATGACACTGGTGATATGTGGTCTGTGAGAAGAACACACATCCAATGACTCTACCTGTGGTTCATGAAAAGAGCAGACATGCAACGACACTGGTGGATCCATGTGTGGTTCGTGGGAAGAACACACATGCAATGACTCTGGTGATATGTGGTTTGTGAAAAGAACAGACATGCAATGACTCTAGCTATGGTTAATGAGAAGAGCAGACATGCAATGACACCGGTGGATCCATGTGTGGTTTGTGAGAAGAACACACATGCAATGACACTGGTGGATCCATGTGTGGTGTTTGGGAAGAACACACATGCAATGACACTAGTGATATGTGGTCTATGAGAAGAACACACATCCAATGACTCTAGTTGTGGTTCATGAAAAGAGTAGACATGCAATGACACTGGTGGATCCATGTGTGGTTCATGGGAAGAACACACACGCAATGACACTGGTGGATCTATGTCTGGTCTGTGGGAAGAGCAGACATGCAATGACACCGGTGGATCCATGTGTGGTTCATGGGAAGAACACACATGCAATGACACTGGGTGTGGTTCATGATATGGTTTGTGAGAAGAACACACATGCAATGACACTGGTGGATCCATGTGTGGTCTTTGGGAAGAACACACATGCAATGACACTGGTGATATGTGGTCTGTGAGAAGAACACATATCCAATGACTCTACCTGTGGTTCATGAAAAGAGCAGACATGCAACGACACTGGTGGATCCATGTGTGGTTCGTGGGAAGAACACACATGCGATGACACTGTGTGGATCCATGTGTGGTTTGTGAGAAGAACACACATGCAATGACACCGGTGGATCCATGTGTGGTTCATGGGAAGAACACACATGCAATGACTGGTGATATGTCGTTTGTGAAAGGAACAGACATGCTATGACTCTAGCTGTGGTTAATGAGAAGAGCAGACATGCAATGACACCAGTGGATCCATGTTTGGTTTGTGAGAAGAACACACATGTAATGACACTGGTGGATCCATGTGTGGTGTTTGGGAAGAACACACATGCAATGACACTAGTGATATGTGGTCTATGAGAAGAACACACATCCAATGACTCTAGTTGTGGTTCATGAAAAGAGCAGACATGCAATGACACTGGTGGATCCATGTGTGGTTCATGGGAAGAACACACACGCAATGACACTGGTGGATCTATGTGTGGTCTGTGGGAAGAGCAGACATGCAATGACACCGGTGGATCCATGTGTGATTCATGGGAAGAACACACATGCAATGACACTGGGTTTGGTTCATGATATGGTTTGTGAGAAGAACACACATGCAATGACACTGGTGGATCCATGTGTGGTCTGTGAGAATAACACACATGCAATGACACTGGGTGTGGTTCATGATATGGTTTGTGAGAAGAACACACATGCAATGACACTGGTGGATCCATGTGTGGTCTTTGGGAAGAACACACATGCAATGACACTGGTGATATGTGGTCTGTGAGAAGAACACACATCCAATAACTCTACCTATGGTTCATGAAAAGAGCAGACATGCAATGACACTGGTGGATCCATGTGTGGTTCGTGGGAAGAACACACATGCGATGACACTGGGTGGATCCATGTGTGGTTTGTGAGAAGAACACACATGCAATTACACCGGTGGATCCATGTGTGGTTCATGGGAAGAACACACATGCAATGACTCTGGTGATATGTGGTTTGTGAAAAGAACAGACATGCAATGACTCTAGCTGTGGTTAATGAGAAGAGCAGACATGCAATGACACTGATGGATCCATGTGTGGTTTGTGAGAAGAACACACATGCAATGACACTGGTGGATCCATGTGTGGTCTTTGGGAAGAACACACATGCAATGACACTAGTGATATGTGGTCTGTGAGAAGAACACACATCCAATGACTCTAGTTGTGGTTCATGAAAAGAGCAGACATGCAATGACGTTGGTGGATCCATGAATGGTTCATGGGAAGAACACACATGCAATGACACTAGTGATATGTGGTCTGTGAGAAGAACACACGTCCAATGACTCTAGTTGTGATTCATGAAAAGAGCAAACATGCAATGACACTGGTGGATCCATGTGTGGTTCATGGGAAGAACACACACGCAATGACACTGGTGGATCCATGTGTGGTCGGTGGGAAGAGCAGACATGCAATGACACCGGTGGATCCATGTGTGGTTCATGAGAATAACACACATGCAATGACACTGGGTGTGGTTCATGATATGGTTTGTGAGAAGAACACACATGCAATGACACTGGTAGATCCATGTGTGGTCTTTGGGAAGAACACACATGCAATGACATAGGTGATATGTGGTATGTGAGAAGAACACACATGCAATGACTCTAGCTGTGGTTAATGAAAAGAGCTGACATGCAATGACACAGGTGGAGCCATGTGTGGTTCATGGGAAGAACACACATGCAATGGCACTGGGTGTGGTTCATGATATGGTCTGTGAGAAGAATACACATGCAATGACACTGGTGGATTCATGTGTGGTCTGTGAGAAGAACACACATGCAATGACACTGGGTGTGGTTCATGATATGGTTTATGAGAAGAACACACATGCAATGACACTGGTGGATCCATGTGTGGTCTTTGGGAAGAACACACATGCAATGACACTGATGATATGTGGTCTGTGAGAAGAACACACATCCAATGACTCTACCTGTGGTTCATGAAAAGAGCAGACATGCAATGACACTGGTGGATCCATGTGTTGTCTTTGGGAAGAACACACATGCAATGACACTAGTGATATGTGGTCTGTGAGAAGAACACACATCCAATGACTCTAGTTGTGGTTCATGAAAAGAGCAGACATGCAATGACACTGGTGGATCCATGTGTGGTTCATGGGAAGAACACACATGCAATGACACTAGTGATATGTGGTCTGTGGGAAGAACACACGTCCAATGACTCTAGTTGTGATTCATGAAAAGAGGAGACATGCAATGACACTGGTGGATCCATGTGTGGTTCATGGGAAGAACACACACGCAATGACACTGGTGGATCCATGTGTGGTCGGTGGGAAGAGCAGACATGCAATGACACCGGTGGATCCATGTGTGGTTCATGGGAAGAACACACATGCAATGACACTGGGTGTGGTTCATAATATGGTTTGTAAGAAGAACACACATGCAATGACACTGGTGGATCCATGTGTGGTCTATGAGAATAACACACATGCAATGACACTGGGTGTGGTTCATGATATGGTTTGTGAGAAGAACACACATGCAAGGACACTGGTAGATCCATGTGTGGTCTTTGGGAAGAACACACATGCAATGACACTGGTGATATGTGGTTTGTGAAAAGAACAGACATGCAATGACTCTAGCTGTGGTTAATGAGAAGAGCAGACATGCAATGACACCGATGGATCCATGTGTGGTTTGTGAGAAGAACACACATGCAATGACACTGGTGGATCCATGTGTGGTCTTTGGGAAGAACACACATGCAATGACACTAGTGATATGTGGTCTGTGAGAAGAACACACATCCAATGACTCTAGTTGTGGTTCATGAAAAGAGCAGACATGCAATGACGTTGGTGGATCCATGAATGGTTCATGGGAAGAACACACATGCAATGACACTAGTGATATGTGGTCTGTGAGAAGAACACACGTCCAATGACTCTAGTTGTGATTCATGAAAAGAGCAGACATGCAATGACACTGGTGGATCCATGTGTGGTTCATGGGAAGAACACACACGCAATGACACTGGTGGATCCATGTGTGGTCGGTGGGAAGAGCAGACATGCAATGACACCGGTGGATCCATGTGTGGTTCATGGGAAGAACACACATGCAATGACACTGGGTGTGGTTCATAATATGGTTTGTAAGAAGAACACACATGCAATGACACTGGTGGATCCATGTGTGGTCTATGAGAATAACACACATGCAATGACACTGGGTGTGGTTCATGATATGGTTTGTGAGAAGAACACACATGCAATGACACTGGTAGATCCATGTGTGGTCTTTGGGAAGAACACACATGCAATGACACTGGTGATATGTGGTCTGTGAGAAGAACACACATCCAATGACTCTAGTTGTGGTTCATGAAAAGAGCAGACATGCAATGACACCGGTGGATCCATGTGTGGTTCATGGGAAGAACACACATGCGATGACACTGGGTGTATCCAAGTGTGGTTCATGAGAAGAGCAGACATGCAATGACACCGGTGGATCCATGTGTGGTTCATTGGTAGAACACACATGCAATGACACTTGGTGTGGTTCATGATATGGTTTGTGAGAAGAACACACATGCAATGACACTGGTGGATCCATGTGTGGTCGGTGGGAAGAGCAGACATGCAATGACACCGGTGGATCCATGTGTGGTTCATGGGAAGAACACACATGTAATGTCACTGGGTGTGGTTCATAATATGGTTTGTAAGAAGAACACACATGCAATGACACTGGTGGATCCATGTGTGGTCTATGAGAATAACACACATGCAATGACACTGGGTGTGGTTCATGATATGGTTTGTGAGAAGAACACACATCCAATGACACTGGTAGATCCATGTGTGGTCTTTGGGAAGAACACACATGCAATGACACTGGTGATATGTGGTCTATGAAAAGAACAGACATGCAATGACTCTAGCTGTGGTTAATGAGAAGAGCAGACATGCAATGACACCGGTGGATCCATGTGTGGTTTGTGAGAAGAACACATATCCAATGACACTGGTGGATCCATGTGTGGTCTTTGGGAAGAACACACATGCAATGACACTAGTGATATATGGTCTGTGAGAAGAACACACATCCAATGACTCTAGTTGTGGTTCATGAAAAGAGCAGACATGCAATGACACTGGTGGATCCATGTGTGGTTCGTGGGAAGAACACACATGCGATGACACTGGGTGGATCCATGTGTGGTTTGTGAGAAGAACACATATGCAATGACACCGGTGGAACCATGTGTGGATTGTGAGAAGAACACACATGCAATGACACTGGTGGATCCATGTGTGTTCTTTGGGAAGAACACACATGCAATGACACTAGTGATATGTGGTCTGTGAGAAGAACACACATCCAATGACTCTAGTTGTTTTTCATGAAAGGAGCAGACATGCAATGACACTGGTGGATCCATGTGTGGTTCGTGGGAAGAACACACACGCAATGACATTGGTGGATCCATGTGTGGTCTGTGGGAAGAGCAGACATGCAATGACACCGGTGGATCCATGTGTGGTTCATGGGAAGAACACACATGCAATGACACTGGGTGTGGTTCATGATATGGTTTGTGAGAAGAACAGACATGCAATGACACTGGTGGATCCATGTGTGGTCTGTGAGAATAACACACATGCAATGACACTGGGTGTGGTTCATGATATGGTTTGTGAGAAGAACACACACACAATGACACTGGTGGATCCATGTGTGGTCTTTGGGAAGAACACACATGCAATGACACTGGTGATATGTGGTCTGTGAGAAGAACACACATCCAATGACTCTAGTTGTGGTTCATGAAAAGAGCAGACATGCAATAACACTGGTGGATCCATGTGTGGTTCATGGGAAGAACACACATGCGATGACACTGGGTGTATCCAAGTGTGGTTCATGAGAAGAGCAGACATGCAATGACACCGGTGGATCCATGTGTGGTTCATGGGAAGAACACACATGCAATGACACTGGGTGTGGTTCATGATATGGTTTGTGAGAAGAACACACATGCAATGACACTGGTGGATCCATGTGTGGTCTGTGAGAATAACACACATGCAATGACACTGGGTGTGGTTCATGATATGGTTTGTGAGAAGAACACACATGCAATGACACTGGTGGATCCATGTGTGGTCTTTGGCAAGAACACACATGCAATGACACTGGTGATATGTGGTCTGTGAGAAGAACACACATCCAATGACTCTAGTTGTGGTTCATGAAAAGAGCAGACATGCAATGACACTGGTGGATCCATGTGTGGTTCATGGGAAGAACACACATGCGATGACACTGGGTGTATCCAAGTGTGGTTCATGAGAAGAGCAGACATGCAATGACACCGGTGGATCCATGTGTGGTTCATTGGTAGAACACACATGCAATGACACTTGGTGTGGTTCATGATATGGTTTGTGAAAAGAACACACATGCAATGACACTGGTGGATCCATGTGTGGTCGGTGGGAAGAGCAGACATGCAATGACACCGGTGGATCCATGTGTGGTTCATGGGAAGAACACACATGTAATGTCACTGGGTGTGGTTCATAATATGGTTTGTAAGAAGAACACACATGCAATGACACTGGTGGATCCATGTGTGGTCTATGAGAATAACACACATGCAATGACACTGGGTGTGGTTCATGATATGGTTTGTGAGAAGAACACACATCCAATGACACTGGTAGATCCATGTGTGGTCTTTGGGAAGAACACACATGCAATGACACTGGTGATATGTGGTCTATGAAAAGAACAGACATGCAATGACTCTAGCTGTGGTTAATGAGAAGAGCAGACATGCAATGACACCGGTGGATCCATGTGTGGTTTGTGAGAAGAACACACATCCAATGACACTGGTGGATCCATGTGTGGTCTTTGGGAAGAACACACATGCAATGACACTAGTGATATATGGTCTGTGAGAAGAACACACATCCAATGACTCTAGTTGTGGTTCATGAAAAGAGCAGACATGCAATGACACTGGTGGATCCATGAATGGTTCATGGGAAGAACACACATGCAATGACACTGGTGGATCGATGTGTGGTCTGTGGGAAGAGCAGACATGCAATGACACCGGTGGATCCATGTGTGGTTCATGGGAGGAAAACACATGCAATGACACTAGGTGTGGTTCATGATATGGTTTGTGAGAAGAACACACATGCAATGACACTGGTGGATCCATGTGTGGTCTATGAGAATAACACACATGCAATGACACTAGGTGTGGTTCATGATATGGTTTGTGAGAAGAAACGACATGCAATGACACTGGTGGATCCATGTGTGGTATTTGGGAAGAACACACACGCAATGACACTGGTGATATGTGGTCTGTGAGAAGAACACACATCCAATGACTCTAGGTGTGGTTCATGAAAAGAGCAGACATGCAATGACACTGGTGGATCCATGTGTGGTTCGTGGGAAGAACACACATGCGATGACACTGGGTGGATCCATGTGTGGTTTGTGAGAAGAACACATATGCAATGACACCGGTGGATCCATGTGTGGATTGTGAGAAGAACACACATGCAATGACACTGGTGGATCCATGTGTGTTCTTTGGGAAGAACACACATGCAATGACACTAGTGATATGTGGTCTGTGAGAAGAACACACATCCAATGACTCTAGTTGTTTTTCATGAAAGGAGCAGACATGCAATGACACTGGTGGATCCATGTGTGGTTCGTGGGAAGAACACACACGCAATGACATTGGTGGATCCATGTGTGGTCTGTGGGAAGAGCAGACATGCAATGACACCGGTGGATCCATGTGTGGTTCATGGGAAGAACACACATGCAATGACACTGGGTGTGGTTCATGATATGGTTTGTGAGAAGAACACAAATGCAATGACACTGGTGGATCCATGTGTGGTCTGTGAGAATAACACACATGCAATGACACTGGGTGTGGTTCATGATATGGTTTGTGAGAAGAACACACACACAATGACACTGGTGGATCCATGTGTGGTCTTTGGGAAGAACACACATGCAATGACACTGGTGATATGTGGTCTGTGAGAAGAACACACATCAAATGACTCTAGTTGTGGTTCATGAAAAGAGCAGACATGCAATGACACTGGTGGATCCATGTGTGGTTCATGGGAAGAACACACATGCGATGACACTGGGTGTATCCAAGTGTGGTTCATGAGAAGAGCAGACATGCAATGACACCGGTGGATCCATGTGCGGTTCATGGGAAGAACACACATGCAATGACACTGGGTGTGGTTCATGATATGGTTTGTGAGAAGAACACACATGCAATGACACTGGTGGATCCATGTGTGGTCTGTGAGAATAACACACATGCAATGACACTGGGTGTGGTTCATGATATGGTTTGTGAGAAGAACACACATGCAATGACACTGGTGGATCCATGTGTGGTCTTTGGCAAGAACACACATGCAATGACACTGGTGATATGTGGTCTGTGAGAAGAACACACATCCAATGACTCTAGTTGTGGTTCATGAAAAGAGCAGACATGCAATGACACTGGTGGATCCATGTGTGGTTCATGGGAAGAACACACATGCGATGACACTGGGTGTATCCAAGTGTGGTTCATGAGAAGAGCAGACATGCAATGACACTGGTGGATCCATGTGTGGTTCATTGGTAGAACACACATGCAATGACACTTGGTGTGGTTCATGATATGGTTTGTGAGAAGAACACACATGCAATGACACTGGTGGATCCATGTGTGGTCAGTGGGAAGGGCAGACATGCAATGACACCGGTGGATCCATGTGTGGTTCATGGGAAGAACACACATGTAATGACACTTGGTGTGGTTCATAATATGGTTTGTAAGAAGAACACACATGCAATGACACTGGTGGATCCATGTGTGGTCTATGGGAATAACACACATGCAATGACACTGGGTGTGGTTCATGATATGGTTTGTGAGAAGAACACACATGCAATGACACTGGTAGATCCATGTGTGGTCTTTGGGAAGAACACACATGCAATGACACTGGTGATATGTGGTCTGTGAAAAGAACAGACATGCAATGACTCTAGCTGTGGTTAATGAGAAGAGCAGACATGCAATGACACCGGTGGATCCATGTGTGGTTTGTGAGAAGAACACACATCCAATGACACTGGTGGATCCATGTGTGGTCTTTGGGAAGAACACACATGCAATGACACTAGTGATATGTGGTCTGTGAGAAGAACACACATCCAATGACTCTAGTTGTTTTTCATGAAAGGAGCAGACATGCAATGACACTGGTGGATCCATGTGTGGTTCGTGGGAAGAACACACACGCAATGACATTGTTGGATCCATGTGTGGTCTGTGGGAAGAGCAGACATGCAATGACACCGGTGGATCCATGTGTGGTTCATGGGAAGAACACACATGCAATGACACTGGGTGTGGTTCATGATATGGTTTGTGAGAAGAACACACATGCAATGACACTGGTGGATCCATGTGTGGTCTGTGAGAATAACACACATGCAATGACACTGGGTGTGGTTCATGATATGGTTTGTGAGAAGAACACACACACAATGACACTGGTGGATCCATGTGTGGTCTTTGGGAAGAACACACATGCAATAACACTGGTGATATGTGGTCTGTGAGAAGAACACACATCCAATGACTCTAGTTGTGGTTCATGAAAAGAGCAGACATGCAATGACACTGGTGGATCCATGTGTGGTTCATGGGAAGAACACACATGCGATGACACTGGGTGTATCCAAGTGTGGTTCATGAGAAGAGCAGACATGCAATGACACCGGTGGATCCATGTGTGGTTCATGGGAAGAACACACATGCAATGACACTGGGTGTGGTTCATGATAAGGTTTGTGAGAAGAACACACATGCAATGACACTGGTGGATCCATGTGTGGTCTGTGAGAATAACACACATGCAATGACACTGGGTGTGGTTCATGATATGGTTTGTGAGAAGAACACACATGCAATGACACTGGTGGATCCATGTGTGGTCTTTGGCAAGAACACACATGCAATGACACTGGTGATATGTGGTCTGTGAGAAGAACACACATCCAATGACTCTAGTTGTGGTTCATGAAAAGAGCAGACATGCAATGACACTGGTGGATCCATGTGTGGTTCATGGGAAGAACACACATGCGATGACACTGGGTGTATCCAAGTGTGGTTCATGAGAAGAGCAGACATGCAATGACACCGGTGGATCCATGTGTGGTTCATTGGTAGAACACACATGCAATGACACTTGGTGTGGTTCATGATATGGTTTGTGAGAAGAACACACATGCAATGACACTAGTGGATCCATGTGTGGTCGGTGGGAAGGGCAGACATGCAATGACACCGGTGGATCCATGTGTGGTTCATGGGAAGAACACACATGTAATGACACTTGGTGTGGTTCATAATATGGTTTGTAAGAAGAACACACATGCAATGACACTGGTGGATCCATGTGTGGTCTATGAGAATAACACACATGCAATGACACTGGGTGTGGTTCATGATATGGTTTGTGAGAAGAACACACATGCAATGACACTGGTAGATCCATGTGTGGTCTTTGGGAAGAACACACATGCAATGACACTGGTGATATGTGGTCTGTGAAAAGAATAGACATGCAATGACTCTAGCTGTGGTTAATGAGAAGAGCAGACATGCAATGACACCGGTGGATCCATGTGTGGTTTGTGAGAAGAACACACATCCAATGACACTGGTGGATCCATGTGTGGTCTTTGGGAAGAACACACATGCAATGACACTAGTGATATGTGGTCTGTGAGAAGAACACACATCCAATGACTCTAGTTGTGGTTCATGAAAAGAGCAGACATGCAATGACACTGGTGGATCCATGAATGGTTCATGGGAAGAACACACATGCAATGACACTGGTGGATCGATGTGTGGTCTGTGGGAAGAGCAGACATGCAATGACACCGGTGGATCCATGTGTGGTTCATGGGAAGAAAACACATGCAATGACACTAGGTGTGGTTCATGATATGGTTTGTTAGAAGAACACACATGCAATGACACTGGTGGATCCATGTGTGGTCTATGAGAATAACACACATGCAATGACACTAGGTGTGGTTCATGATATGGTTTGTGAGAAGAAACGACATGCAATGACACTGGTGGATCCATGTGTGGTGTTTGGGAAGAACACACACGCAATGACACTGGTGATATGTGGTCTGTGAGAAGAACACACATCCAATGACTCTAGGTGTGGTTCATGAAAAGAGCAGACATGCAATGACACTGGTGGATCCATGTGTGGTTCGTGGGAAGAACACACATGCGATGACACTGGGTGGATCCATGTGTGGTTTGTGAGAAGAACACATATGCAATGACACCGGTGGATCCATGTGTGGATTGTGAGAAGAACACACATGCAATGACACTGGTGGATCCATGTGTGGTCTTTGGGAAGAACACACATGCAATGACACTAGTGATATGTGGTCTGTGAGAAGAACACACATCCAATGACTCTAGTTGTTTTTCATGAAAGGAGCAGACATGCAATGACACTGGTGGATCCATGTGTGGTTCGTGGGAAGAACACACGCGCAATCACACTGGTGGATCCATGTGTGGTCTGTGGGAAGAGCAGACATGCAATGACACCGGTGGATCCATGTGTGGTTCATGGGAAGAACACACATGCAATGACACTGGGTGTGGTTCATGATATGGTTTGTGAGAAGAACACACATGCAATGACACTGGTGGATCCATGTGTGGTCTGTGAGAATAACACACATGCAATGACACTGGGTGTGGTTCATGATATGGTTTGTGAGAAGAACACACATGCAATGACACTGGTGGATCCATGTGTGGTCTTTCGGGAAGAACACACATGCTATGACACTGGTGATATGTGGTCTGTGAGAAGAACACACATCCAATGACTCTAGTTGTGGTTCATGAAAAGAGCAGACATGCAATGAAACTGGTGGATCCATGTGTGGTTCATGGGAAGAACACACATGCGATGACACTGGGTGTATCCAAGTGTGGTTCATGAGAAGAGCAGACATGCAATGACACCGGTGGATCCATGTGTGGTTCATTGGTAGAACACACATGCAATGACACTTGGTGTGGTTCATGATATGGTTTGTGAGAAGAACACACATGCAATGACACTGGTGGATCCATGTGTGGTCGGTGGGAAGAGCAGACATGCAATGACACCGGTGGATCCATGTGTGGTTCATGGGAAGAACACACATGTAATGACACTGGGTGTGGTTCATAATATGGTTTGTAAGAAGAACACACATGCAATGACACTGGTGGATCCATGTGTGGTCTATGAGAATAACACACATGCAATGACACTGGGTGTGGTTCATGATATGGTTTGTGAGAAGAACACACATGCAATGACACTGGTAGATCCATGTGTGGTCTTTGGGAAGACACACATGCAATGACACTGGTGATATGTGGTCTGTGAAAAGAACAGACATGCAATGACTCTAGCTGTGGTTAATGAGAAGAGCAGACATGCAATGACACCGGTGGATCCATGTGTGGTTTGTGAGAAGAACACACATCCAATGACACTGGTGGATCCATGTGTGGTCTTTGGGAAGAACACACATGCAATGACACTAGTGATATGTGGTCTGTGATAAGAACACACATCCAATGACTCTAGTTGTGGTTCATGAAAAGAGCAGACATGCAATGACACTGGTGGATCCATGAATGGTTCATGGGAAGAACACACATGCAATGACACTGGTGGATCGATGTGTGGTCTATGGGAAGAGCAGACATGCAATGACACCGGTGGATCCATGTGTGGTTCATGGGAAGAAAACACATGCAATGACACTAGGTGTGGTTCATGATATGGTTTGTGAGAAGAACACACATGCAATGACACTGGTGGATCCATGTGTGGTCTATGAGAATAACACACATGCAATGACACTAGGTGTGGTTCATGATATGGTTTGTGAGAAGAAACGACATGCAATGACACTGGTGGATCCATGTGTGGTCTTTGGGAAGAACACACACGCAATGACACTGGTGATATGTGGTCTGTGAGAAGAACACACATCCAATGACTCTAGGTGTGGTTCATGAAAAGAGCAGACATGCAATGACACTGGTGGATCCATGTGTGGTTCGTGGGAAGAACACACATGCGATGACACTGGGTGGATCCATGTGTGGTTTGTGAGAAGAACACATATGCAATGACACCGGTGGATCCATGTGTGGATTGTGAGAAGAACACACATGCAATGACACTGGTGGATCCATGTGTGGTCTTTGGGAAGAACACACATGCAATGACACTAGTGATATGTGGTCTGTGAGAAGAACACACATCCAATGACTCTAGTTGTTTTTCATGAAAGGAGCAGACATGCAATGACACTGGTGGATCCATGTGTGGTTCGTGGGAAGAACACACACGCAATGACACTGGTGGATCCAAGTGTGGTCTGTGGGAAGAGCAGACATGCAATGACACCGGTGGATCCATGTGTGGTTCATGGGAAGAACACACATGCAATGACACTAGGTGTGGTTCATGATATGGTTTGTGAGAAGAACACACATGCAATGACACTGGTGGATCCATGTGTGGTCTGTGAGAATAACACACATGCAATGACACTGGGTGTGGTTCATGATATGGTTTGTGAGAAGAACACACATGCAATGACACTGGTGGATCCATGTGTGGTCTTTGGGAAGAACACACATGCTATGACACTGGTGATATGTGGTCTGTGAGAAGAACACACATCCAATGACTCTAGTTGTGGTTCATGAAAAGAGCAGACATGCAATGAAACTGGTGGATCCATGTGTGGTTCATGGGAAGAACACACATGCGATGACACTGGGTGTATCCAAGTGTGGTTCATGAGAAGAGCAGACATGCAATGACACCGGTGGATCCATGTGTGGTTCATTGGTAGAACACACATGCAATGACACTTGGTGTGGTTCATGATATGGTTTGTGAGAAGAACACACATGCAATGACACTGGTGGATCCATGTGTGGTCGGTGGGAAGAGCAGACATGCAATGACACCGGTGGATCCATGTGTGGTTCATGGGAAGAACACACATGTAATGACACTGGGTGTGGTTCATAATATGGTTTGTAAGAAGAACACACATGCAATGACACTGGTGGATCCATGTGTGGTCTATGAGAATAACACACATGCAATGAAACTGGGTGTGGTTCATGATATGGTTTGTGAGAAGAACACACATGCAATGACACTGGTAGATCCATGTGTGGTCTTTGGGAAGACACACATGCAATGACACTGGTGATATGTGGTCTGTGAAAAGAACAGACATGCAATGACTCTAGCTGTGGTTAATGAGAAGAGCAGACATGCAATGACACCGGTGGATCCATGTGTGGTTTGTGAGAAGAACACACATCCAATGACACTGGTGGATCCATGTGTGGTCTTTGGGAAGAACACACATGCAATGACACTAGTGATATGTGGTCTGTGATAAGAACACACATCCAATGACTCTAGTTGTGGTTCATGAAAAGAGCAGACATGCAATGACACTGGTGGATCCATGAATGGTTCATGGGAAGAACACACATGCAATGACACTGGTGGATCGATGTGTGGTCTGTGGGAAGAGCAGACATGCAATGACACCGGTGGATCCATGTGTGGTTCATGGGAAGAAAACACATGCAATGACACTAGGTGTGGTTCATGATATGGTTTGTGAGAAGAACACACATGCAATGACACTGGTGGATCCATGTGTGGTCTATGAGAATAACACACATGCAATGACACTAGGTGTGGTTCATGATATGGTTTGTGAGAAGAAACGACATGCAATGACACTGGTGGATCCATGTGTGGTCTTTGGGAAGAACACACACGCAATGACACTGGTGATATGTGGTCTGTGAGAAGAACACACATCCAATGACTCTAGGTGTGGTTCATGAAAAGAGCAGACATGCAATGACACTGGTGGATCCATGTGTGGTTCGTGGGAAGAACACACATGCGATGACACTGGGTGGATCCATGTGTGGTTTGTGAGAACAACACATATGAAATGACACCGGTGGATCCATGTGTGGATTGTGAGAAGAACACACATGCAATGACACTGGTGGATCCATGTGTGGTCTTTGGGAAGAACACACATGCAATGACACTAGTGATATGTGGTCTGTGAGAAGAACACACATCCAATGACTCTAGTTGTTTTTCATGAAAGGAGCAGACATGCAATGACACTGGTGGATCCATGTGTGGTTCGTGGGAAGAACACACACGCAATGACACTGGTGGATCCAAGTGTGGTCTGTGGGAAGAGCAGACATGCAATGACACCGGTGGATCCATGTGTGGTTCATGGGAAGAACACACATGCAATGACACTAGGTGTGGTTCATGATATGGTTTGTGAGAAGAACACACATGCAATGACACTGGTGGATCCATGTGTGGTCTGTGAGAATAACACACATGCAATGACACTGGGTGTGGTTCGTGATATGGTTTATGAGAAGAACACACATGCAATGACACTGGTGGATCCATGTGTGGTCTTTCGGAAGAACACACATCCAATGACACTGGTGATATGTGGTCTGTGAGAAGAACACACATCCAATGACTCTAGCTGTGGTACATGAAAAGAGCAGACATGCAATGACACTAGTGGATCCATGTGTGTTTCATGGGAGGAACACACATGCAATGACACTAGGTGTGGTTCATGATATGGTTTGTGAGAAGAACACACATGCAATGACACTGGTGGATCCATGTGTGGACTGTGAGAAGAACACACATGCAATGACACTGGGTGTGGTTCATGATATGGTTTATGAGAAGAACACACATGCAATGACACTGGTGGATCCATGTGTGGTCTTTGGGAAGAACACACATGCAATGCCACTAGTGATATGTGGTATGTGAGAAGAACACACATCCAATGACTCTAGCTATGGCTCATGAAAAGAGCAGACATGCAATGACACTAGTGGATCAATGTGTGGTTCATGGGAAGAACACACATGCGATGACACTGGGTGGATCCATGTGTGGTTTGTGAGAAGAACACACATGCAATGACACCGGTGGATCCATGTGTGGTTCATGGGAAGAACACACATGCAATGACACTGGTGATATGTGGTCTGTGAGAAGAACACACATCCAATGACTCTAGCTATGGTTCATGAGAAGAGCAGACATACAATGACACCGGTGGATCCATGTGTGGTTTGTGAGAAGAACACACATACAATGACACTGGGTGTGGTTCATGATATGGTTTGTAAGAAGAACACACATGCAATGACTCTAGCTGTGGTTTGTGAAAAGAGCACGGATGCGATGACTCTAGTTGTGGTTCGTGGGAAGAGCAGACATACAATGACACTGGTGGATCCATGTGTGGTTCATGGGAAGAACACACATGCAACGACACCGGTGGATCCATGTGTGGTCTGTGGGAAGAACACACATGCAATGGCACTAGTGGATCCATGTGTGGTTCATGGGAAGAACACACATGCAATGACAAAGGTGATATGTGGTATGTGAGAAGAACACACATGCAATGACTCTAGCTGTGGTTAATGAAAAGAGCTGACATGCAATGACACAGGTGGATCCATGTGTGGTTCATGGGAAGAACACACATGCAATGGCACTGGGTGTGGTTCATGATATGGTCTGTGAGAAGAATACACATGCAATAACACTGGTGGATTCATGTGTGGTCTGTGAGAAGAACACACATGCAATGACACTGGGTGTGGTTCATGATATGATTGATGAGAAGAACACACATGCAATGACAGTGGTGGATCCATGTGTGGTCTTTGGGAAGAACACACATGCAATGACACTGGTGATATGTGGTCTGTGAGAAGAACACACATCCAATGACTCTACCTGTGGTTCATGAAAAGAGTAGACATGCAATGACACTGGTGGATCCATGTGTGGTTCGTGGGAAGAACACACATGCGATGACACTGGGTGGATCCATGTGTGGTTTGTGAGAAGAACACACATGCAATGACACCGGTGGATCCATGTGTAGTTTATGGGAAGAACACACATGCAATGACTCTGGTGATATGTGGTTTGTGAAAAGAACAGACATGCTATGACTCTAGCTGTGGTTAATGAGAAGAGCAGACATGCAATGACACTGGTGGATCCATGTGTGGTTTGTGAGAAGAACACACATGCAATGACACTGGTGGATCCATGTGTGGTCTTTGGGAAGAACACACATGCAATGACACTAGTGATATGTGGTCTGTGAGAAGAACACACATCCAATGACTCTAGTTGTGGTTCATGAAAAGAGCAGACATGCAATGACACTGGTGGATCCATGTGTGGTTCATGGGAAGAACACACATGCAATGACACTAGTGATATGTGGTCTGTGAGAAGAACACACGTCCAATGACTCTAGTTGTGGTTCATGAAAAGAGCAGACATGCAATGACACTGGTGGATCCATGTGTGGTTCATGGGAAGAACACACATGTAATGACACTGGTGGATCCATGTGTGGTCGGTGGGAAGAGCAGACATGCAATGACACCGGTGGATCCATGTGTGGTTCATGGGAAGAACACACATGAAATGACACTGGGTGTGGTTCATAATATGGTTTGTAAGAAGAACACACATGCAATGACACTAGTGGATCCATGTGTGGTCTATGAGAATAACACACATGCAATGACACTGGGTGTGGTTCATGATATGGTTTGTGAGAAGAACACACATGCAATGACACTAGTAGATCCATGTGTGGTCTTTGGGAAGAACACACATGCAATGTCATTGGTGATATGTGGTCTGTGAAAAGAACAGACATGCAATGACTCTAGCTATGGTTAATGAGAAGAGCAGACATGCAATGACACCGGTGGATCCATGTGTGGTTTGTGAGAACACACATGCAATGACACTGGTGGATCCATGTGTGGTCTTTGGGAAGAACACACATGCAATGACACTAGTGATATGTGGTCTGTGAGAAGAACACACATCCAATGACTCTAGTTGTGGTTCATGAAAAGAGCAGACATGCAATGACACTGGTGGATCCATGAATGGTTCATGGGAAGAACACACATGCAATGACACTGGTGGATCGATGTTTGGTCTGTGGGAAGAGCAGACATGCAATGACACCGGTGGATCCATGTGTGGTTCATGGGAAGAAAACACATGCAACGACACTGGGTGTGGTTCATGATATGGTTTGTGAGAAGAACACACATGCAATGACATTGGTGGATCCATGTGTGGTCTATGAGAATAACACACATGCAATGACACTAGGTGTGGTTTATGATATGGTTTGTGAGAAGAAACCACATGCAATGACACTGGTGGATCCACGTGTGGTCTTTGGGAAGAACACACACGCAATGACACTGGTGATATGTGGTCTGTGAGAAGAACACACATCCAATGACTCTAGGTGTTGTTCATGAAAAGAGCAGACATGCAATGACACTGGTGGATCCATGTGTGGTTCGTGGGAGGAACACACATGCGATGACACTGGGTGGATCCATGTGTGGTTTGTGAGAAGAACATATATGCAATGACACCGGTGGATCCATGTGTGGTTCATGGGAAGAACACACATGCAATGACTCTGGTGATAGGTGGTTTGTGAAAAGAACAGACATGCTATGACTCTAGTTGTGTATAATGAGAAGAGCAGACATGCAATGACACCGGTGGATCCATGTGTGGTTTGTGAGAAGAACACACATGCAATGACACTGGTGGATCCATGTGTGGTCTTTGGGAAGAACACACATGCAATGACACTAGTGATATGTGGTCTGTGAGAAGAACACACATCCAATGACTCTAGTTGTGGTTCATGAAAAGAGCAGACATGCAATGACACTGGTAGATCCATGTGTGGTTCATGGGAAGAACACACACGCAATGACACTGGTGGATCCATGTGTGGTCTGTGGGAAGAGCATAAATGCAATGACACCGGTGGATCCATGTGTGGTTCATGGGAAGAACACACAGGCAATGACACTGGATGTGGTTCATGATATGGTTTGTGAGAAGAACACACATGCAATGACACTGGTGGATGCATGTGTGGTCTGTGAGAATAACACACATGCAATGACACTGGGTGTGGTTCATGATATGGTTTGTGAGAAGAAAACACATGCAATGACACTAGTGGATCCATGTGTGGTCTTTGGGAAGAACACACATGCAATGACACTGGTGATATGTGGTCTGTGAGAAGAACATACATCCAATGACTCTAGCTGTCGTTCATGAAAAGAGCAGACATGCAATGACACTAGTGGATCCATGTGTGGTTCATGGGAAGAACACACACGCAATGGCACTGGTGGATCCATGTGTGATCTATGGGAAGCGCAGACATGCAATGACACTAGTGGATCAATGTGTGGTTCATGGGAAGAACACACATGCGATGACACTGGGTGGATCCATGTGTGGTTTGTGAGAAGAACACACATGCAATGACACCGGTGGATCCATGTGTGGTTCATGGGAAGAACACACATGCAATGACACTGGTGATATGTGGTCTGTGAGAAGAACACACATCCAATGACTCTAGCTATGGTTCATGAGAAGAGCAGACATACAATGATACCGGTGGATCCATGTGTGGTTTGTGAGAAGAACACACATACAATGACACTGGGTGTGGTTCATGATATGGTTTGTAAGAAGAACACACATGCAATGACTCTAGCTGTGGTTTGTGAAAAGAGCACGGATGCGATGACTCTAGTTGTGGTTCGTGGGAAGAGCAGACATACAATGACACTGGTGGATCCATGTGTGGTTCATGGGAAGAACACACATGCAACGACACCGGTGGATCCATGTGTGGTCTGTGGGAAGAACACACATGCAATGACACTAGTGGATCCATGTGTGGTTCATGGGAAGAACACACATGCAATGACAAAGGTGATATGTGGTATGTGAGAAGAACACACATGCAATGACTCTAGCTGTGGTTAATGAAAAGAGCTGACATGCAATGACACAGGTGGATCCATGTGTGGTTCATGGGAAGAACACACATGCAATGGCACTGGGTGTGGTTCATGATATGGTCTGTGAGAAGAATACACATGCAATAACACTGGTGGATTCATGTGTGGTCTGTGAGAAGAACACACATGCAATGACACTGGGTGTGGTTCATGATATGATTGATGAGAAGAACACACATGCAATGACAGTGGTGGATCCATGTGTGGTCTTTGGGAAGAACACACATGCAATGACACTGGTGATATGTGGTCTGTGAGAAGAACACACATCCAATGACTCTACCTGTGGTTCATGAAAAGAGTAGACATGCAATGACACTGGTGGATCCATGTGTGGTTCGTGGGAAGAACACACATGCGATGACACTGGGTGGATCCATGTGTGGTTTGTGAGAAGAACACACATGCAATGACACCGGTGGATCCATGTGTAGTTTATGGGAAGAACACACATGCAATGACTCTGGTGATATGTGGTTTGTGAAAAGAACAGACATGCTATGACTCTAGCTGTGGTTAATGAGAAGAGCAGACATGCAATGACACTGGTGGATCCATGTGTGGTTTGTGAGAAGAACACACATGCAATGACACTGGTGGATCCATGTGTGGTCTTTGGGAAGAACACACATGCAATGACACTAGTGATATGTGGTCTGTGAGAAGAACACACATCCAATGACTCTAGTTGTGGTTCATGAAAAGAGCAGACATGCAATGACACTGGTGGATCCATGTGTGGTTCATGGGAAGAACACACATGCAATGACACTAGTGATATGTGGTCTGTGAGAAGAACACACGTCCAATGACTCTAGTTGTGGTTCATGAAAAGAGCAGACATGCAATGACACTGGTGGATCCATGTGTGGTTCATGGGAAGAACACACATGTAATGACACTGGTGGATCCATGTGTGGTCGGTGGGAAGAGCAGACATGCAATGACACCGGTGGATCCATGTGTGGTTCATGGGAAGAACACACATGCAATGACACTGGGTGTGGTTCATAATATGGTTTGTAAGAAGAACACACATGCAATGACACTAGTGGATCCATGTGTGGTCTATGAGAATAACACACATGCAATGACACTGGGTGTGGTTCATGATATGGTTTGTGAGAAGAACACACATGCAATGACACTAGTAGATCCATGTGTGGTCTTTGGGAAGAACACACATGCAATGACATTGGTGATATGTGGTCTGTGAAAAGAACAGACATGCAATGACTCTAGCTATGGTTAATGAGAAGAGCAGACATGCAATGACACCGGTGGATCCATGTGTGGTTTGTGAGAAGAACACACATGCAATGACACTGGTGGATCCATGTGTGGTCTTTGGGAAGAACACACATGCAATGACACTAGTGATATGTGGTCTGTGAGAAGAACACACATCCAATGACTCTAGTTGTGGTTCATGAAAAGAGCAGACATGCAATGACACTGGTGGATCCATGAATGGTTCATGGGAAGAACACACATGCAATGACACTGGTGGATCGATGTTTGGTCTGTGGGAAGAGCAGACATGCAATGACACCGGTGGATCCATGTGTGGTTCATGGGAAGAAAACACATGCAACGACACTGGGTGTGGTTCATGATATGGTTTGTGAGAAGAACACACATGCAATGACATTGGTGGATCCATGTGTGGTCTATGAGAATAACACACATGCAATGACACTAGGTGTGGTTCATGATATGGTTTGTGAGAAGAAACCACATGCAATGACACTGGTGGATCCATGTGTGGTCTTTGGGAAGAACACACACGCAATGACACTGGTGATATGTGGTCTGTGAGAAGAACACACATCCAATGACTCTAGGTGTTGTTCATGAAAAGAGCAGACATGCAATGACACTGGTGGATCCATGTGTGGTTCGTGGGAAGAACACACATGCGATGACACTGGGTGGATCCATGTGTGGTTTGTGAGAAGAACATATATGCAATGACACCGGTGGATCCATGTGTGGTTCATGGGAAGAACACACATGCAATGACTCTGGTGATAGGTGGTTTGTGAAAAGAACAGACATGCTATGACTCTAGTTGTGGTTAATGAGAAGAGCAGACATGCAATGACACCGGTGGATCCATGTGTGGTTTGTGAAAAGAACACACATGCAATGACACTGGTGGATCCATGTGTGGTCTTTGGGAAGAACACACATGCAATGACACTAGTGATATGTGGTCTGTGAGAAGAACACACATCCAATGACTCTAGTTGTGGTTCATGAAAAGAGCAGACATGCAATGACACTGGTAGAACCATGTGTGGTTCATGGGAAGAACACACACGCAATGACACTGGTGGATCCATGTGTGGTCTGTGGGAAGAGCATAAATGCAATGACACCGGTGGATCCATGTGTGGTTCATGGGAAGAACACACAGGCAATGACACTGGATGTGGTTCATGATATGGTTTGTGAGAAGAACACACATGCAATGACACTGGTGGATGCATGTGTGGTCTGTGAGAATAACACACATGCAATGACACTGGGTGTGGTTCATGATATGGTTTGTGAGAAGAAAACACATGCAATGACACTAGTGGATCCATGTGTGGTCTTTGGGAAGAACACACATGCAATGACACTGGTGATATGTGGTCTGTGAGAAGAACACACATCCAATGAATCTAGCTATGGTTCATGAGAAGAGCAGACATACAATGACACCGGTGGATCCATGTGTGGTTTGTGAGAAGAACACACATACAATGACACTGGGTGTGGTTCATGATATAGTTTGTAAGAAGAACACACATGCAATGACTCTAGCTGTGGTTTGTGAAAAGAGCACGGATGCGATGACTCTAGTTGTGGTTCGTGGGAAGAGCAGACATACAATGACACTGGTGGACCCATGTGTGGTTCATGGGAAGAACACACATGCAACGACACCGGTGGATCCATGTGTGGTCTGTGGGAAGAAGACACATGCAATGACACTGGTGGATCCATGTGTGGTTCATGGGAAGAACACACATGCAATGACACAGGTGATATTTGGTATGTGAGAAGAACACACATGCAATGACTCTAGCTGTGGTTAATGAAAAGAGCTGACATGCAATGACACAGGTGGATCCATGTGTGGTTCATGGGAAGAACACACATGCAATGGCACTGGGTGTGGTTCATGATATGGTCTGTGAGAAGAATCCACATGCAATGACACTGGTGGATTCATGTTTGGTCTGTGAGAAGAACACACATGCAATGACACTGGGTGTGGTTCATGATATGGTTTATGAGAAGAACACACATGCAATGACACTGGTGGATCCATGTGTGGTCTTGGGGAAGAACACACATGCAATTATGTGGTCTGTGAGAAGAACACACATCCAATGACTCTACCTGTGGTTCATGAAAAGAGCAGACATGCAATGACACTGGTGGATCCATGTGTGGTTCGTGGGAAGAAAACACATGCGATGACACTGGGTGGATCCATGTGTGGTTTGTGAGAAGAACACACATGCAATGACACCGGTGGATCCATGTGTAGTTTATGGGAAGAACACACATGCAATGACTCTGGTGATATGTGGTTTGTGAAAAGAACAGACATGCTATGACTCTAGCTGTGGTTAATGAGAAGAGCAGACATGCAATGACACTGGTGGATCCATGTGTGGTTTGTGATAAGAACACACATGCAATGACACTAGTGGATCCATGTGTGGTCTTTGGGAAGAACACACATGCAATGACACTAGTGATATGTCGTCTGTGAGAAGAACACACATCCAATGACTCTAGTTGTGGTTCATGAAAAGAGCAGACATGCAATGACACTGGTGGATCCATGTGTGGTTCATGGGAAGAACACACATGCAATGACAGTGGGTGTGGTTCATGATATGGTTTGTGAGAAGAACACACATGCAATGACACTGGTGGATCCATGTGTGGTCTGTGAGAATAACACACATGCAATGACACTGGGTGTGGTTCATGATATGGTTTGTGAGAAGAACACACACACAATGACACTGGTGGATCCATGTGTGGTCTTTGGGAAGAACACACATGCAATGACACTGGTGATATGTGGTCTGTGAGAAGAACACACATCCAATGACTCTAGTTGTGGTTCATGAAAAGAGCAGACATGCAATGACACTAGTGGATCCATGTGTGGTTCATGGGAGGAACACACATGCAATGACACTAGGTGTGGTTCATGATATGGTTTGTGAGAAGAACACACATGCAATGACACTGGTGGATCCATGTGTGGACTGTGAGAAGAACACACATGCAATGACACTGGGTGTGGTTCATGATATTGTTTATGAGAAGAACACACATGCAATGACACTCGTGGATCCATGTGTGGTCTTTGGGAAGAACACACATGCAATGACACTGGTGATATGTGGTATGTGAGAAGAACACACATCCAATGACTCTAGCTGTGGTTCATGAAAAGAGCAGACATGCAATGACACTAGTGGATCCATGTGTGGTTCATGGGAAGAACACACATGCGATGACACTGGGTGGATACATGTGTGGTTTGTGAGAAGAACACACATGCAATGACACCGGTGGATCCATGTGTGGTTCATGGGAAGAACACATATGCAATGACTCTAGTGATATGTGGTTTGTGAAAAGAACAGACATGCAATGACTCTAGCTATGGTTAATAAGAAGAGCAGACATACAATGACACCGGTGGATCCATGTGTGATTTGTGAGAAGAACACACATACAATGACACTAGGTGTGGTTCATGATATGGTTTGTAAGAAGAACACACATGCAATGACTCTAGCTGTGGTTTGTGAAAAGAGCACGGATGCGATGACTCTAGTTGTGGTTCGTGGGAAGAGCAGACATACAATGACACTGGTGGATCCATGTGTGGTTCATGGGAAGAACACACATGCAACGACACCGGTGGATCCATGTGTGGTCTGTGGGAAGAACACACATGCAATGACACTGGTGGATCCATGTGTTGTTCATGGGAAGAACACACATGCAATGACACAGGTGATATGTGGTATGTGAGAAGAACACACATGCAATGACTCTAGCTGTGGTTAATGAAAACAGCTGACATGCAATGACACAGGTGGATCCATGTGTGGTTCATGGGTAGAACACACATGCAATGGCACTGGGTGTGGTTCATGATATGGTCTGTGAGAAGAATACACATGCAATGACACTGGTGGATTCATGTGTGGTCTGTGAGAAGAACACACATGCAATGACACTGGGTGTGGTTCATGATATGGTTTATGAGAAGAACACACATGCAATGACACTGGTGGATCCATGTGTGGTCTTTGGGAAGAACACACATGCAATGACACTGGTGATATGTGGTCTGTGATAGGAACACACATCCAATGACTCTACCTGTGGTTCATGAAAAGAGCAGACATGCAATGACACTGCTGGATCCATGTGTGGTTCGTGGGAAGAACACACATGCGATGACACTGGGTGGATCCATGTGTGGTTTATGAGAAGAACACACATGCAATGACACCGGTGGATCCATGTGTAGTTTATGGGAAGAACACACATGCAATGACTCTGGTGATATGTGGTTTGTGAAAAGAACAGACATGCTATGACTCTAGCTGTGGTTAATGAGAAGAGCAGACATGCAATGACACCGGTGGATCCATGTGTGGTTGGTGAGAAGAACACACATGCAATGACACTGGTGGATCCATGTGTGGTGTTTGGGAAGAACACACATGCAATGACACTAGTGATATGTGGTCTATGAGAAGAACACACATCCAATGACTCCAGTTGTGGTTCATGAAAAGAGCAGACATGCAATGACACTGGTGGATCCATGTGTGGTTCATGGGAAGAACACACGCGCAATGACACTGGTGGATCCATGTGTGGTCTGTGGGAAGAGCAGACATGCAATGACACCGGTGGATCCATGTGTGGTTCATGGGAAGAACACACATGCAATGACACTGGGTGTGGTTCATGATATGGTTTGTGAGAAGAACACACATGCAATGACACTGGTGGATCCATGTGTGGCCTGTGACAATAACACACATGCAATGACACTGGGTGTGGTTCATGATATGGTTTGTGAGAAGAACACACATGCAATGACACTGGTGGATCCATGTGTGGACTGTGAGAAGAACACACATGCAATGACACTGGGTGTGGTTCATGATATTGTTTATGAGAAGAACACACATGCAATGACACTCGTGGATCCATGTGTGGTCTTTGGGAAGAACACACATGCAATGACACTGGTGATATGTGGTATGTGAGAAGAACACACATCCAATGACTCTAGCTGTGGTTCATGAAAAGAGCAGACATGCAATGACACTAGTGGATCCATGTGTGGTTCATGGGAAGAACACACATGCGATGACACTAGGCGGATCCATGTGTGGTTTGTGAGAAGAACACACATGCAATGACACCGGTGGATCCATGTGTGGTTCATGGGAAGAACACACATGCAATGACTCTAGTGATATGTGGTTTGTGAAAAGAACAGACATGCAATGACTCTAGCTATGGTTAATGAGAAGAGCAGACATACAATGACACCGGTGGATCCATGTGTGATTTGTGAGAAGAACACACATACAATGACACTAGGTGTGGTTCATGATATGGTTTGTAAGAAGAACACACATGCAATGACTCTAGCTGTGGTTTGTGAAAAGAGCACGGATGCGATGACTCTAGTTGTGGTTCGTGGGAAGAGCAGACATACAATGACACTGGTGGATCCATGTGTGGTTCATGGGAAGAACACACATGCAACGACACCGGTGGATCCATGTGTGGTCTGTGGGAAGAACACACATGCAATGACACTGGTGGATCCATGTGTTGTTCATGGGAAGAACACACATGCAATGACACAGGTGATATGTGGTATGTGAGAAGAACACACATGCAATGACTCTAGCTGTGGTTAATGAAAACAGCTGACATGCAATGACACAGGTGGATCCATGTGTGGTTCATGGGTAGAACACACATGCAATGGCACTGGGTGTGGTTCATGATATGGTCTGTGAGAAGAATACACATGCAATGACACTGGTGGATTCATGTGTGGTCTGTGAGAAGAACACACATGCAATGACACTGGGTGTGGTTCATGATATGGTTTATGAGAAGAACACACATGCAATGACACTGGTGGATCCATGTGTGGTCTTTGGGAAGAACACACATGCAATGACACTGGTGATATGTGGTCTGTGATAGGAACACACATCCAATGACTCTACCTGTGGTTCATGAAAAGAGCAGACATGCAATGACACTGCTGGATCCATGTGTGGTTCGTGGGAAGAACACACATGCGATGACACTGGGTGGATCCATGTGTAGTTTATGGGAAGAACACACATGCAATGACTTTGGTGATATGTGGTTTGTGAAAAGAACAGACATGCTATGACTCTAGCTGTGGTTAATGAGAAGAGCAGACATGCAATGACACCGGTGGATCCATGTGTGGTTTGTGAGAAGAACACACATGCAATGACACTGGTGGATCCATGTGTGGTGTTTGGGAAGAACACACATGCAATGACACTAGTGATATGTGGTCTATGAGAAGAACACACATCCAATGACTCCAGTTGTGGTTCATGAAAAGAGCAGACATGCAATGACACTGGTGGATCCATGTGTGGTTCATGGGAAGAACACACGCGCAATGACACTGGTGGATCCATGTGTGGTCTGTGGGAAGAGCAGACATGCAATGACACCGGTGGATCCATGTGTGGTTCATGGGAAGAACACACATGCAATGACACTGGGTGTGGTTCATGATATGGTTTGTGAGAAGAACACACATGCAATGACACTGGTGGATCCATGTGTGGTCTGTGACAATAACACACATGCAATGACACTGGGTGTGGTTCATGATATGGTTTGTGAGAAGAACACACATGCAATGACACTGGTGGATCCATGTGTGGTCTTTGGGAAGAACACACATGCAATGACACTGGGTGTGGTTCATGATATGGTTTGTGAGAAGAACACACATGCAATGACACTGGTGGATCCATGTGTGGTCTTTGGGAAGAACACACATGCAATGACACTGGTGATATGTGGTCTGTGAGAAGAACACACATCCAATAACTCTACCTATGGTTCATGAAAAGAGCAGACATGCAATGACACTGGTGGATCCATGTGTGGTTCGTGGGAAGAACACACATGCGATGACACTGGGTGGATCCATGTGTTGTTTGTGAGAAGAACACACATGCAATTACACCGGTGGATCCATGTGTGGTTCATGGGAAGAACACACATGCAATGACTCTGGTTATATGTGGTTTGTGAAAAGAACAGACATGCTATGACTCTAGCTGTGGTTAATGAGAAGAGCAGACATGCAATGACATCGGTGGATCCATGTGTGGTTTGTGAGAAGAACACACATGCAATGACACTAGTGGATCCATGTGTGGTCTTTGGGAAGAACACACATGCAATGACACTAGTGATATGTGGTCTGTGAGAAGAACACACATCCAATGACTCTAGTTGTGGTTCATGAAAAGAGCAGACATGCAATGACACTGGTGGATCCATGTGTGGTTCATGGGAAGAACACACACGGAATGACACTGGTGGATCCATGTATGGTCTGTGGGAAGAGTAGACACGCAATGACACCAGTGGATCCATGTGTGGTTCATGGGAAGAACACACATGCAATGACACTGGGTGTCGTTCACGATATCGTTTGTGAGAAGAACACACATGCAATGACACTGGTGGATCCATGTGTGGTCTGTGCGAATAGCACACATGCAATGACACAACGGGTGTGGTTCATGATATGGTTTGTGAGAAGAACACACATGCAATGACAATATTGGATCCATGTGTGGTCTTTGGGAAGAACACACATGCAATGACACTGGTGATATGTGGTCTCTGAGAAGAACACACATCCAATGACTCTAGCTGTGGTTCATGAAAAGAGCAGTCATGCAATGACACTAGTGGATCCATGTGTGGTTCATGGGAGGAACACACATGCAATGACACTGGGTGTGGTTCATGATATGGTTTGTGAGAAGAACACACATGCAATGACACTGGTGGATCCATGTGTGGTCTGTGAGAAGAACACTCATGCAATGACACTGGGTGTGTTCATGATATGGTTTATGAGAAGAACACACATGCAATGACACTGGTGGATCCATGTGTGGTCTTTGGGAAGAACACACATGCAATGACACTGGTGATATGTGGTCTGTGAGAAGAACACACATCCAATGACTCTAGGTGTTGTTCATGAAAAGAGCAGACATGCAATGACACTGGTGGATCCATGTGTGGTTCGTGGGAAGAACACACATGCGATGACACTGGGTGGATCCATGTGTGGTTTGTGTGAAGAACATATATGCAATGACACCGGTGGATCCATGTGTGGTTCATGGGAAGAACACACATGCAATGACTCTGGTGATAGGTGGTTTGTGAAAAGAACAGACATGCTATGACTCTAGTTGTGGTTAATGAGAAGAGCAGACATGCAATGACACCGGTGGATCCATGTGTGGTTTGTGAGAAGAACACACATGCAATGACACTGGTGGATCCATGTGTGGTCTTTGGGAAGAACACACATGCAATGACACTAGTGATATGTGGTCTGTGAGAAGAACACACATCCAATGACTCTAGTTGTGGTTCATGAAAAGAGCAGACATGCAATGACACTGGTAGATCCATGTGTGGTTCATGGGAAGAACACACACGCAATGACACTGGTGGATCCATGTGTGGTCTGTGGGAAGAGCATAAATGCAATGACACCGGTGGATCCATGTGTGGTTCATGGGAAGAACACACAGGCAATGACACTGGATGTGGTTCATGATATGGTTTGTGAGAAGAACACACATGCAATGACACTGGTGGATGCATGTGTGGTCTGTGAGAATAACACACATGCAATGACACTGGGTGTGGTTCATGATATGGTTTGTGAGAAGAAAACACATGCAATGACACTAGTGGATCCATGTGTGGTCTTTGGGAAGAACACACATGCAATGACACTGGTGATATGTGGTCTGTGAGAAGAACACACATCCAATGACTCTAGCTATGGTTCATGAGAAGAGCAGACATACAATGACACCGGTGGATCCATGTGTGGTTTGTGAGAAGAACACACATACAATGACACTGGGTGTGGTTCATGATATAGTTTGTAAGAAGAACACACATGCAATGACTCTAGCTGTGGTTTGTGAAAAGAGCACGGATGCGATGACTCTAGTTGTGGTTCGTGGGAAGAGCAGACATACAATGACACTGGTGGACCCATGTGTGGTTCATGGGAAGAACACACATGCAACGACACCGGTGGATCCATGTGTGGTCTGTGGGAAGAAGACACATGCAATGACACTGGTGGATCCATGTGTGGTTCATGGGAAGAACACACATGCAATGACACAGGTGATATTTGGTATGTGAGAAGAACACACATGCAATGACTCTAGCTGTGGTTAATGAAAAGAGCTGACATGCAATGACACAGGTGGATCCATGTGTGGTTCATGGGAAGAACACACATGCAATGGCACTGGGTGTGGTTCATGATATGGTCTGTGAGAAGAATCCACATGCAATGACACTGGTGGATTCATGTTTGGTCTGTGAGAAGAACACACATGCAATGACACTGGGTGTGGTTCATGATATGGTTTATGAGAAGAACACACATGCAATGACACTGGTGGATCCATGTGTGGTCTTGGGGAAGAACACACATGCAATTATGTGGTCTGTGAGAAGAACACACATCCAATGACTCTACCTGTGGTTCATGAAAAGAGCAGACATGCAATGACACTGGTGGATCCATGTGTGGTTCGTGGGAAGAAAACACATGCGATGACACTGGGTGGATCCATGTGTGGTTTGTGAGAAGAACACACATGCAATGACACCGGTGGATCCATGTGTAGTTTATGGGAAGAACACACATGCAATGACTCTGGTGATATGTGGTTTGTGAAAAGAACAGACATGCTATGACTCTAGCTGTGGTTAATGAGAAGAGCAGACATGCAATGACACTGGTGGATCCATGTGTGGTTTGTGATAAGAACACACATGCAATGACACTAGTGGATCCATGTGTAGTCTTTGGGAAGAACACACATGCAATGACACTAGTGATATGTCGTCTGTGAGAAGAACACACATCCAATGACTCTAGTTGTGGTTCATGAAAAGAGCAGACATGCAATGACACTGGTGGATCCATGTGTGGTTCATGGGAAGAACACACATGCAATGACACTGGGTGTGGTTCATGATATGGTTTGTGAGAAGAACACACATGCAATGACACTGGTGGATCCATGTGTGGTCTGTGAGAATAACACACATGCAATGACACTGGGCGTGGTTCATGATATGGTTTGTGAGAAGAACACACATGCAATGACACTGGTGGATCCATGTGTGGTCTTTGGGAAGAACACACATCCAATGACACTGGTGATATTGGTCTGTGAGAAGAACACACATCCAATGACTCTAGTTGTGGTTCATGAAAAGAGCAGACATGCAATGACACTAGTGGATCCATGTGTGGTTCATGGGAGGAACACACATGCAATGACACTAGGTGTGGTTCATGATATGGTTTGTGAGAAGAACACACATGCAATGACACTGGTGGATCCATGTGTGGACTGTGAGAAGAACACACATGCAATGACACTGGGTGTGGTTCATGATATTGTTTATGAGAAGAACACACATGCAATGACACTCGTGGATCCATGTGTGGTCTTTGGGAAGAACACACATGCAATGACACTGGTGATATGTGGTATGTGAGAAGAACACACATCCAATGACTCTAGCTGTGGTTCATGAAAAGAGCAGACATGCAATGACACTAGTGGATCCATGTGTGGTTCATGGGAAGAACACACATGCGATGACACTGGGTGGATCCATGTGTGGTTTGTGAGAAGAACACACATGCAATGACACCGGTGGATCCATGTGTGGCTCATGGGAAGAACACACATGCAATGACTCTAGTGATATGTGGTTTGTGAAAAGAACAGACATGCAATGACTCTAGCTATGGTTAATGAGAAGAGCAGACATACAATGACACCGGTGGATCCATGTGTGATTTTTGAGAAGAACACACATACAATGACACTGGGTGTGGTTCATGATATGGTTTGTAAGAAGAACACACATGCAATGACTCTAGCTGTGGTTTGTGAAAAGAGCACGGATGCGATGACTCTAGTTGTGGTTCGTGGGAAGAGCAGACATACAATGACACTGGTGGATCCATGTGTGTTTCATGGGAAGAACACACATGCAACGACACCGGTGGATCCATGTGTGGTCTGTGGGAAGAACACACATGCAATGACACTGGTGGATCCATGTGTGGTTCATGGGAAGAACACACATGCAATGACACAGGTGATATGTGGTATGTGAGAAGAACACACATGCAATGACTCTAGCTATGGTTAATGAAAACAGCTGACATGCAATGACACAGGTGGATCCATGTGTGGTTCATGGGTAGAACACACATGCAATGGCACTGGGTGTGGTTCATGATATGGTCTGTGAGAAGAATACACATGCAATGACACTGGTGGATTCATGTGTGGTCTGTGAGAAGAACACACATGCAATGACACTGGGTGTGGTTCATGATATGGTTTATGAGAAGAACACACATGCAATGACACTGGTGGATCCATGTGTGGTCTTTGGGAAGAACACACATGCAATGACACTGGTGATATGTGGTCTGTGATAGGAACACACATCCAATGACTCTACCTGTGGTTCATGAAAAGAGCAGACATGCAATGACACTGCTGGATCCATGTGTGGTTCGTGGGAAGAACACACATGCGATGACACTGGGTGGATCCATGTGTGGTTTATGAGAAGAACACACATGCAATGACACCGGTGGATCCATGTGTAGTTTATGGGAAGAACACACATGCAATGACTCTGGTGATATGTGGTTTGTGAAAAGAACAGACATGCTATGACTCTAGCTGTGGTTAATGAGAAGAGCAGACATGCAATGACACTGGTGGATCCATGTGTGGTTTGTGATAAGAACACACATGCAATGACACTAGTGGATCCATGTGTGGTCTTTGGGAAGAACACACATGCAATGACACTAGTGATATGTCGTCTGTGAGAAGAACACACATCCAATGACTCTAGTTGTGGTTCATGAAAAGAGCAGACATGCAATGACACTGGTGGATCCATGTGTGGTTCATGGGAAGAACACACATGCAATGACACTGGGTGTGGTTCATGATATGGTTTGTGAGAAGAACACACATGCAATGACACTGGTGGATCCATGTGTGGTCTGTGAGAATAACACACATGCAATGACACTCGGCGTGGTTCATGATATGGTTTGTGAGAAGAACACACATGCAATGACACTGGTGGATCCATGTGTGGTCTTTGGGAAGAACACACATCCAATGACACTGGTGATATTGGTCTGTGAGAAGAACACACATCCAATGACTCTAGTTGTGGTTCATGAAAAGAGCAGACATGCAATGACACTAGTGGATCCATGTGTGGTTCATGGGAGGAACACACATGCAATGACACTAGGTGTGGTTCATGATATGGTTTGTGAGAAGAACACACATGCAATGACACTGGTGGATCCATGTGTGGACTGTGAGAAGAACACACATGCAATGACACTGGTGTGGTTCATGATATTGTTTATGAGAAGAACACACATGCAATGACACTCGTGGATCCATGTGTGGTCTTTGGGAAGAACACACATGCAATGACACTAGTGATATGTGGTATGTGAGAAGAACACACATCCAATGACTCTAGCTGTGGTTCATGAAAAGAGCAGACATGCAATGACACTAGTGTATCCATGTGTGGTTCATGGGAAGAACACACATGCGATGACACTGGGTGGATCCATGTGTGGTTTGTGAGAAGAACACACATGCAATGACATCGGTGGATCCATGTGTGGTTCATGGGAAGAACACACATGCAATGACTCTAGTGATATGTGGTTTGTGAAAAGAACAGACATGCAATGACTCTAGCTATGGTTAATGAGAAGAGCAGACATACAATGACACCGGTGGATCCATGTGTGATTTGTGAGAAGAACACACATACAATGACACTGGGTGTGGTTCATGATATGGTTTGTAAGAAGAACACACATGCAATGACTCTAGCTGTGGTTTGTGAAAAGAGCACGGATGCGATGACTCTAGTTGTGGTTCGTGGGAAGAGCAGACATACAATGACACTGGTGGATCCATGTGTGGTTCATGGGAAGAACACACATGCAACGACACCGGTGGATCCATGTGTGGTCTGTGGGAAGAACACACATGCAATGACACTGGTGGATCCATGTGTGGTTCATGGGAAGAACACACATGCAATGACACAGGTGATATGTGGTATGTGAGAAGAACACACATGCAATGACTCTAGCTGTGGTTAATGAAAACAGCTGACATGCAATGACACAGGTGGATCCATGTGTGGTTCATGGGTAGAACACACATGCAATGGCACTGGGTGTGGTTCATGATATGGTCTGTGAGAAGAATACACATGCAATGACACTGGTGGATTCATGTGTGGTCTGTGAGAAGAACACACATGCAATGACACTGGGTGTGGTTCATGATATGGTTTATGAGAAGAACACACATGCAATGACACTGGTGGATCCATGTGTGGTCTTTGGGAAGAACACACATGCAATGACACTGGTGATATGTGGTCTGTGATAGGAACACACATCCAATGACTCTACCTGTGGTTCATGAAAAGAGCAGACATGCAATGACACTGCTGGATCCATGTGTGGTTCGTGGGAAGAACACACATGCGATGACACTGGGTGGATCCATGTGTGGTTTATGAGAAGAACACACATGCAATGACACCGGTGGATCCATGTGTAGTTTATGGGAAGAACACACATGCAATGACTCTGGTGATATGTGGTTTGTGAAAAGAACAGACATGCTATGACTCTAGCTGTGGTTAATGAGAAGAGCAGACATGCAATGACACTGGTGGATCCATGTGTGGTTTGTGATAAGAACACACATGCAATGACACTAGTGGATCCATGTGTGGTCTTTGGGAAGAACACACATGCAATGACACTAGTGATATGTCGTCTGTGAGAAGAACACACATCCAATGACTCTAGTTGTGGTTCATGAAAAGAGCAGACATGCAATGACACTGGTGGATCCATGTGTGGTTCATGGGAAGAACACACATGCAATGACACTGGGTGTGGTTCATGATATGGTTTGTGAGAAGAACACACATGCAATGACACTGGTGGATCCATGTGTGGTCTGTGAGAATAACACACATGCAATGACACTCGGCGTGGTTCATGATATGGTTTGTGAGAAGAACACACATGCAATGACACTGGTGGATCCATGTGTGGTCTTTGGGAAGAACACACATCCAATGACACTGGTGATATTGGTCTGTGAGAAGAACACACATCCAATGACTCTAGTTGTGGTTCATGAAAAGAGCAGACATGCAATGACACTAGTGGATCCATGTGTGGTTCATGGGAGGAACACACATGCAATGACACTAGGTGTGGTTCATGATATGGTTTGTGAGAAGAACACACATGCAATGGCACTGGTGGATCCATGTGTGGACTGTGAGAAGAACACACATGCAATGACACTGGTGTGGTTCATGATATTGTTTATGAGAAGAACACACATGCAATGACACTCGTGGATCCATGTGTGGTCTTTGGGAAGAACACACATGCAATGACACTAGTGATATGTGGTATGTGAGAAGAACACACATCCAATGACTCTAGCTGTGGTTCATGAAAAGAGCAGACATGCAATGACACTAGTGGATCCATGTGTGGTTCATGGGAAGAACACACATGCGATGACACTGGGTGGATCCATGTGTGGTTTGTGAGAAGAACACACATGCAATGACATCGGTGGATCCATGTGTGGTTCATGGGAAGAACACACATGCAATGACTCTAGTGATATGTGGTTTGTGAAAAGAACAGACATGCAATGACTCTAGCTATGGTTAATGAGAAGAGCAGACATACAATGACACCGGTGGATCCATGTGTGATTTGTGAGAAGAACACACATACAATGACACTGGGTGTGGTTCATGATATGGTTTGTAAGAAGAACACACATGCAATGACTCTAGCTGTGGTTTGTGAAAAGAGCACGGATGCGATGACTCTAGTTGTGGTTCGTGGGAAGAGCAGACATACAATGACACTGGTGGATCCATGTGTGGTTCATGGGAAGAACACACATGCAACGACACCGGTGGATCCATGTGTGGTCTGTGGGAAGAACACACATGCAATGACACTGGTGGATCCATGCGTGGTTCATGGGAAGAACACACATGCAATGACACAGGTGATATGTGGTATGTGAGATGAACACACATGCAATGACTCTACCTGTGGTTAATGAAAACAGCTGACATGCAATGACACAGGTGGATCCATGTGTGGTTCATGGGTAGAACACACATGCAATGGCACTGGGTGTGGTTCATGATATGGTCTGTGAGAAGAATACACATGCAATGACACTGGTGGATTCATGTGTGGTCTGTGAGAAGAACACACATGCAATGACACTGGGTGTGGTTCATGATATGGTTTATGAGAAGAACACACATGCAATGACACTGGTGGATCCATGTGTGGTCTTTGGGAAGAACACACATGCAATGACACTGGTGATATGTGGTCTGTGATAGGAACACACATCCAATGACTCTACCTGTGGTTCATGAAAAGAGCAGACATGCAATGACACTGCTGGATCCATGTGTGGTTCGTGGGAAGAACACACATGCGATGACACTGGGTGGATCCATGTGTGGTTTATGAGAAGAACACACATGCAATGACACCGGTGGATCCATGTGTAGTTTATGGGAAGAACACACATGCAATGACTTTGGTGATATGTGGTTTGTGAAAAGAACAGACATGCTATGACTCTAGCTGTGGTTAATGAGAAGAGCAGACATGCAATGACACCGGTGGATCCATGTGTGGTTTGTGAGAAGAACACACATGCAATGACACTGGTGGATCCATGTGTGGTGTTTGGGAAGAACACACATGCAATGACACTAGTGATATGTGGTCTATGAGAAGAACACACATCCAATGACTCCAGTTGTGGTTCATGAAAAGAGCAGACATGCAATGACACTGGTGGATCCATGTGTGGTTCATGGGCAGAACACACGCGCAATGACACTGGTGGATCCATGTGTGGTCTGTGGGAAGAGCAGACATGCAATGACACCGGTGGATCCATGTGTGGTTCATGGGAAGAACACACATGCAATGACACTGGGTGTGGTTCATGATATGGTTTGTGAGAAGAACACACATGCAATGACACTGGTGGATCCATGTGTGGTCTGTGACAATAACACACATGCAATGACACTGGGTGTGGTTCATGATATGGTTTGTGAGAAGAACACACATGCAATGACACTGGTGGATCCATGTGTGGTCTTTGGGAAGAACACACATGCAATGACACTGGGTGTGGTTCATGATATGGTTTGTGAGAAGAACACACATGCAATGACACTGGTGGATCCATGTGTGGTCTTTGGGAAGAACACACATGCAATGACACTGGTGATATGTGGTCTGTGAGAAGAACACACATCCAATAACTCTACCTATGGTTCATGAAAAGAGCAGACATGCAATGACACTGGTGGATCCATGTGTGGTTCGTGGGAAGAACACACATGCGATGACACTGGGTGGATCCATGTGTTGTTTGTGAGAAGAACACACATGCAATTACACCGGTGGATCCATGTGTGGTTCATGGGAAGAACACACATGCAATGACTCTGGTTATATGTGGTTTGTGAAAAGAACAGACATGCTATGACTCTAGCTGTGGTTAATGAGAAGAGCAGACATGCAATGACATCGGTGGATCCATGTGTGGTTTGTGAGAAGAACACACATGCAATGACACTAGTGGATCCATGTGTGGTCTTTGGGAAGAACACACATCCAATGACACTAGTGATATGTGGTCTGTGAGAAGAACACACATCCAATGACTCTAGTTGTGGTTCATGAAAAGAGCAGACATGCAATGACACTGGTGGATCCATGTGTGGTTCATGGGAAGAACACACACGGAATGACACTGGTGGATCCATGTATGGTCTGTGGGAAGAGTAGACACGCAATGACACCGGTGGATCCATGTGTGGTTCATGGGAAGAACACACATGCAATGACACTGGGTGTCGTTCACGATATCGTTTGTGAGAAGAACACACATGCAATGACACTGGTGGATCCATGTGTGGTCTGTGCGAATAGCACACATGCAATGACACAACGGGTGTGGTTCATGATATGGTTTGTGAGAAGAACACACATGCAATGACAATGTTGGATCCATGTGTGGTCTTTGGGAAGAACACACATGCAATGACACTGGTGATATGTGGTCTCTGAGAAGAACACACATCCAATGACTCTAGCTGTGGTTCATGAAAAGAGCAGTCATGCAATGACACTAGTGGATCCATGTGTGGTTCATGGGAGGAACACACATGCAATGACACTGGGTGTGGTTCATGATATGGTTTGTGAGAAGAACACACATGCAATGACACTGGTGGATCCATGTGTGGTCTGTGAGAAGAACACTCATGCAATGACACTGGGTGTGTTCATGATATGGTTTATGAGAAGAACACACATGCAATGACACTGGTGGATCCATGTGTTGTCTTTGGGAAGAACACACATGCAATGACACTGGTGATATGTGGTCTGTGAGAAGAACAGACATCCAATGACTCTAGCTGTGGTTCATGAAAAGAGCAGACATGCAATGACACTAGTGGATCCATGTGTGTTTCATTGGAAGAACACACATGCGATGACACTGGGCGGATCCATGTGTGGTTTGTGAGAAGAACACACATGCAATGACACCGGTGGATCCATGTGTGGTTCATGGGAAGAACACACATGCAATGACTCTAGTGATATGTGGTTTGTGAAAAGAACAGACATGCAATGACTCTAGCTGTGGTTAATTAGAAGAGCAGACATGCAATGACACCAGTGGATCCATGTGTGGTTTGTGAGAAGAACACACATGCAATGACACTGGTGGATCCATGTGTGGTCCGTGAGAATAACACACATGCAATGACACTGGGTGTGGTTCATGATATGGTTTGTGAGAAGAACACACATGCAATGACACCGGTGGATCCATGTGTGGTCTTTGGGAAGAACACACATGCAATGACACTTGTGATATGTGGTCTATGAGAAGAACACACATCCAATGACTCTACCCATGGTTAATGAAAAGAGCAAACATGCAATGACACTGGTGGATCCATGTGTGGTTCGTGGGAAGTACACACATGCGATGACACTGGGTGGAACCATGTGTGGTTTGTGAGAAGAACACACATGCAATGACACTGGTGGATCCATGTGTGGTTCATGGGAAGAACACACATGCAATGACTCTAGTGATATGTGGTTTGTGAAAAGAACAGACATGCTATGACTCTAGCTGTGGTTAATGAGAAGAGCAGACGTGCAATGACACCGGTGGATACATTTGTGGTTTGTGAGAAGAACACACATGCAATGACACTGGTGGATCCATGTGTGGTCTTTGGGAAGAACACACATGCAATGACACTAGTGATATGTGGTCTGTGAGAAGAACACACATCCAATGACTCTAGTTGTGGTTCATGAAAAGATCAGACATGCAATGACACTGGTGGATCCATGTGTGGTTCATGGGAAGAACACACACGCAATGACACTGGTGGATCCATGTGTGGTCTGTGGGAAGAGCAGACATGCAGTGACACCGGTGGATCCATGTGTGATTCATGGGAAGAACACACATGCAATGACACTGGGTGTGGTTCATGATATGGTTTGTGAGAAGAACACACATGCAATGACACTAGTGGATCCATGTGTGGTCTGTGAGAATAACCCACATGCAATGATACTGGGTCTGGTTCATGATATGGTTTGTGAGAAGAACACACATGCAATGACACTGGTGGATCCATATGTGGTCTTTGGGAAGAACACACACGCAATGACACTGGTGATATGTGGTCTGTGAGAAGAACACACATCCAATGGCTCTAGCTGTGGTTCATGAAAAGAGCAGACATGCAATGACACTAGTGGATCCATGTGTGGTTCATGGGAGGAACACACATGCAATGACACTGGGTATCGTTCGTGATATGGTTTGTGAGAAGAACACACATGCAATGACACTGGTGGATCCATGTGTGGTCTGTGAGAAGAACACACATGGAATGACACTGGGTGTGGTTCATGATATGGTTTATGAGAAGAACACACATGCAATGACATTGGTGGATCCATGTGTGGTCTTTGGGAAGAACACACATGCAATGACACTGGTGATATGTGGTCTGTGAGAAGAACACACATACAATGACTCTAGCTGTGGTTCATGAAAAGAGCAGACATGCAACGACACTAGTGGATCCATGTGTGGTTCATTGGAAGAACACACATGCGATGACACTAGGCGGATCCATGTGTGGTTTGTGAGAAGAACACACATGCAATGACACCGGTGGATCCATGTGTGGTTCATGGGAAGAACACACATGCAATGACTCTAGTGATATGTGGTTTGTGAAAAGAACAGACATGCAATGACTCTAGCTGTGGTTAATGAGAAGAGCAGACATGCAATGACACCAGTGGATCCATGTGTGGTTTGTGAGAAGAACACACATGCAATGACACTGGTGGATCCATGTGTGGTCTGTGAGAATAACACACATGCAATGACACCAGTTGTGGTTCATGAAAAGAGCAGACATGCAATGACACTGGTGGATCCATGTGTGGTTCATGGGAAGAACACACGCGCAATGACACTGGTGGATACATGTGTGGTCTGTGGGAAGAGCAGACATGCAATGACACGGGTGGATCCATGTGTGGTTCATGGGAAGAACACACATGCAATGACACTGGGTGTGGTTCATGATATGGTTTGTGAGAAGAACACACATGCAATGACACTGGTGGATCCATGTGTGGTCTGTGACAATAACACACATGCAATGACACTGGGTGTGGTTCATGATATGGTTTGTGAGAAGAACACACATGCAATGACACTGGTGGATCCATGTGTGGTCTTTGGGAAGAACACACATGCAATGACACTGGTGATATGTGGTCTGTGAGAAGAACACACATCCAATGACTCTACCTGTGGTTCATGAAAAGAGCAGACATGCAACGACACTGGTGGATCCATGTGTGGTTCGTGGGAAGAACACACATGCAATGACTCTGGTGATATGTGGTTTGTGAAAAGAACAGACATGCAATGACTATAGCTATGGTTAATGAGAAGAGCAGACAAGCAATGACACCGCTGGATCCATGTGTGGTTTGTGAGAAGAACACACATGCAATGACACTGGTGGATCCATGTGTGGTGTTTGGGAAGAACACACATGCAATGACACTAGTGATATGTGGTCTATGAGAAGAACACACATCCAATGACTCTAGTTGTGGTTCATGAAAAGAGTAGACATGCAATGACACTGGTGGATCCATGTGTGGTTCATGGGAAGAACACACACGCAATGACACTGGTGGATCTATGTCTGGTCTGTGGGAAGAGCAGACATGCAATGACACCGGTGGATCCATGTGTGGTTCATGGGAAGAACACACATGCAATGACACTGGGTGTGGTTCATGATATGGTTTGTGAGAAGAACACACATGCAATGACACTGGTGGATCCATGTGTGGTATTTGGGAAGAACACACATGCAATGACAGTGGTGATATGTGGTCTGTGAGAAGAACACATATCCAATGACTCTACCTGTGGTTCATGAAAAGAGCAGACATGCAACGACACTGGTGGATCCATGTGTGGTTCGTGGGAAGAACACACATGCGATGACACTGTGTGGATCCATGTGTGGTTTGTGAGAAGAACACACATGCAATGACACCGGTGGATCCATGTGTGGTTCATGGGAAGAACACACATGCAATGACTGGTGATATGTGGTTTGTGAAAAGAACAGACATGCTATGACTCTAGCTGTGGTTAATGAGAAGAGCAGACATGCAATGACACCAGTGGATCCATGTGTGGTTTGTGAGAAGAACACACATGTAATGACACTGGTGGATCCATGTGTGGTGTTTGGGAAGAACACGCATGCAATGACACTAGTGATATGTGGTCTATGAGAAGAACACACATCCAATGACTCTAGTTGTGGTTCATGAAAAGAGCAGACATGCAATGACACTGGTGGATCCATGTGTGGTTCATGGGAGGAACACACGCGCAATGACACTGGTGGATCCATGTGTGGTCTGTGGGAAGAGCAGACATGCAATGACACCGGTGGATCCATGTGTGGTTCATGGGAAGAACACACATGCAATGACACTGGGTGTGGTTCATGATATGGTTTGTGAGAAGAACACACATGCAATGACACTGGTGGATCCATGTATGGTCTGTGACAATAACACACATGCAATGACACTGGGTGTGGTTCATGATATGGTTTGTGAGAAGAACACACATGCAATGACACTGGTGGATCCATGTGTGGTCTTTGGGAAGAACACACATGCAATGACACTGGTGATATGTGGTCTGTGAGAAGAACACACATCCAATGACTCTACCTGTGGTTCATGAAAAGAGCAGACATGCAACGACACTGGTGGATCCATGTGTGGTTCGTGGGATGAACACACATGCAATGACTCTGGTGATATGTGGTTTGTGAAAAGAACAGACATGCAATGACTCTAGCTATGGTTAATGAGAAGAGCAGACATGCAATGACACCGGTGGATCCATGTGTGGTTTGTGAGAAGAACACACATGCAATGACACTGGTGGATCCATGTGTGGTGTTTGGGAAGAACACACATGCAATGACACTAGTGATATGTGGTCTATGAGAAGAACACACATCCAATGACTCTAGTTGTGGTTCATGAAAAGAGTAGACATGCAATGACACTGGTGGATCCATGTGTGGTTCATGGGAAGAACACACACGCAATGACACTGGTGGATCTATGTCTAGTCTGTGGGAAGAGCAGACATGCAATGACACCGGTGGATCCATGTGTGGTTCATGGGAAGAACACACATGCAATGACACTGGGTGTGGTTCATGATATGGTTTGTGAGAAGAACACACATGCAATGACACTGGTGGATCCATGTGTGGTCTTTGGGAAGAACACACATGCAATGACACTGGTGATATGTGGTCTGTGAGAAGAACACACATCCAATGACTCTACCTGTGGTTCATGAAAAGAGCAGACATGCAACGACACTGGTGGATCCATGTGTGGTTCGTGGGAAGAACACACATGCAATGACTCTGGTGATATGTGGTTTGTGAAAAGAACAGACATGCAATGACTCTAGCTATGGTTAATGAGAAGAGCAGACATGCAATGACACCGGTGGATCCATGTGTGGTTTGTGAGAAGAACACACATGCAATGACACTGGTGGATCCATGTGTGGTGTTTGGGAAGAACACACATGCAATGACACTAGTGATATGTGGTCTATGAGAAGAACACACATCCAATGACTCTAGTTGTGGTTCATGAAAAGAGTAGACATGCAATGACACTGCTGGATCCATGTGTGGTTCATGGGAAGAACACACACGCAATGACACTGGTGGATCTATGTCTGGTCTGTGGGAAGAGCAGACATGCAATGACACCGGTGGATCCATGTGTGGTTCATGGGAAGAACACACATGCAATGACACTGGGTGTGGTTCATGATATGGTTTGTGAGAAGAACACACATGCAATGACACTGGTGGATCCATGTGTGGTCTTTGGGAAGAACACACATGCAATGACACTGGTGATATGTGGTCTGTGAGAAGAACACATATCCAATGACTCTACCTGTGGTTCATGAAAAGAGCAGACATGCAACGACACTGGTGGATCCATGTGTGGTTCGTGGGAAGAACACACATGCGATGACACTGTGTGGATCCATGTGTGGTTTGTGAGAAGAACACACATGCAATGACACCGGTGGATCCATGTGTGGTTCATGGGAAGAACACACATGCAATGACTGGTGATATGTGGTTTGTGAAAAGAACAGACATGCTATGACTCTAGCTGTGGTTAATGAGAAGAGCAGACATGCAATGACACCAGTGGATCCATGTGTGGTTTGTGAGAAGAACACACATGTAATGACACTGGTGGATCCATGTGTGGTGTTTGGGAAGAACACGCATGCAATGACACTAGTGATATGTGGTCTATGAGAAGAACACACATCCAATGACTCTAGTTGTGGTTCATGAAAAGAGCAGACATGCAATGACACTGGTGGATCCATGTGTGGTTCATGGGAGGAACACACGCGCAATGACACTGGTGGATCCATGTGTGGTCTGTGGGAAGAGCAGACATGCAATGACACCGGTGGATCCATGTGTGGTTCATGGGAAGAACACACATGCAATGACACTGGGTGTGGTTCATGATATGGTTTGTGAGAAGAACACACATGCAATGACACTGGTGGATCCATGTATGGTCTGTGACAATAACACACATGCAATGACACTGGGTGTGGTTCATGATATGGTTTGTGAGAAGAACACACATGCAATGACACTGGTGGATCCATGTGTGGTCTTTGGGAAGAACACACATGCAATGACACTGGTGATATGTGGTCTGTGAGAAGAACACACATCCAATGACTCTACCTGTGGTTCATGAAAAGAGCAGACATGCAACGACACTGGTGGATCCATGTGTGGTTCGTGGGAAGAACACACATGCAATGACTCTGGTGATATGTGGTTTGTGAAAAGAACAGACATGCAATGACTCTAGCTATGGTTAATGAGAAGAGCAGACATGCAATGACACCGGTGGATCCATGTGTGGTTTGTGAGAAGAACACACATGCAATGACACTGGTGGATCCATGTGTGGTGTTTGGGAAGAACACACATGCAATGACACTAGTGATATGTGGTCTATGAGAAGAACACACATCCAATGACTCTAGTTGTGGTTCATGAAAAGAGTAGACATGCAATGACACTGGTGGATCCATGTGTGGTTCATGGGAAGAACACACACGCAATGACACTGGTGGATCTATGTCTGGTCTGTGGGAAGAGCAGACATGCAATGACACCGGTGGATCCATGTGTGGTTCATGGGAAGAACACACATGCAATGACACTGGGTGTGGTTCATGATATGGTTTGTGAGAAGAACACACATGCAATGACACTGGTGGATCCATGTGTGGTCTTTGGGAAGAACACACATGCAATGACACTGGTGATATGTGGTCTGTGAGAAGAACACATATCCAATGACTCTACCTGTGGTTCATGAAAAGAGCAGACATGCAACGAAACTGGTGGATCCATGTGTGGTTCGTGGGAAGAACACACATGCGATGACACTGTGTGGATCCATGTGTGGTTTGTGAGAAGAACACACATGCAATGACACCGGTGGATCCATGTGTGGTTCATGGGAAGAACACACATGCAATGACTGGTGATATGTGGTTTGTGAAAGGAACAGACATGCTATGACTCTAGCTGTGGTTAATGAGAAGAGCAGACATGCAATGACACCAGTGGATCCATGTTTGGTTTGTGAGAAGAACACACATGTAATGACACTGGTGGATCCATGTGTGGTGTTTGGGAAGAACACACATGCAATGACACTAGTGATATGTGGTCTATGAGAAGAACACACATCCAATGACTCTAGTTGTGGTTCATGAAAAGAGCAGACATGCAATGACACTGGTGGATCCATGTGTGGTTCATGGGAAGAACACACACGCAATGACACTGGTGGATCCATGTGTGGTCTGTGGGAAGAGCAGACATGCAATGACACCGGTGGATCCATGTGTGGTTCATGGGAAGAACACACATGCAATGACACTGGGTTTGGTTCATGATATGGTTTGTGAGAAGAACACACATGCAATGACACTGGTGGATCCATGTGTGGTCTGTGAGAATAACACACATGCAATGACACTGGGTGTGGTTCATGATATGGTTTGTGAGAAGAACACACATGCAATGACACTGGTGGATCCATGTGTGGTCTTTGGGAAGAACACACATGCAATGACACTGGTGATATGTGGTCTGTGAGAAGAACACACATCCAATAACTCTACCTATGGTTCATGAAAAGAGCAGACATGCAATGACACTGGTGGATCCATGTGTGGTTCATGGGAAGAACACACATGCGATGACACTGGGTGGATCCATGTGTGGTTTGTGAGAAGAACACACATGCAATTACACCGGTGGATCCATGTGTGGTTCATGGGAAGAACACACATGCAATGACTCTGGTTATATGTGGTTTGTGAAAAGAACAGACATGCTATGACTCTAGCTGTGGTTAATGAGAAGAGCAGACATGCAATGACATCGGTGGATCCATGTGTGGTTTGTGAGAAGAACACACATGCAATGACACTAGTGGATCCATGTGTGGTGTTTGGGAAGAACACACATGCAATGACACAAGTGATATGTGGTCTGTGAGAAGAACACACATCCAATGACTCTAGTTGTGGTTCATGAAAAGAGCAGACATGCAATGACACTGGTGGATCCATGTGTGGTTCATGGGAAGAACACACACGGAATGACACTGGTGGATCCATGTATGGTCTGTGGGAAGAGTAGACATGCAATGACACCGGTGGATCCATGTGTGGTTCATGGGAAGAACACACATGCAATGTGTCACAACCCAAGATTTTCCAAATCTTGTAATGTGAAAAAAATAAATTAATAAAATAAAATCTTGTTGAAATCAGGGTGAAAAGAAACTTTTGTTTCTAAAAGGAGACTTAAAATCCCATCTTGAACAAACTTTGGTAGAAGTTTGAATTCAACAAAAATCCAAATCAAGGGAAATGCATTCCTCAATGAATGTATATGGAAATTTAAACATTTGGAAAATAAATTCAAAACCCTAAACCCTAATGGAAGGAAATCATTTTCCAAAGTATCTCCAAATCTATGGATTTAATCCGTACCAAATTTGATGAACAAATAATCACAAGGATCAAGAAAGACCATAGAGATTGATTTCACTTAGTTTGGAACCATAGACAAAATCTTGTGGATATAATAAGATAAGGAAATTGAATTTCCAAAGCCAATAAAGCCCTTATCAAAAGCCCATACCCTTTGGTGAACAAATAATCCTAAAGGGATTTTTAAAAATAAATATTTAATAAAGGAAAAATAAATTGTTTTGGAAATACTATTTTGGATCTTTTAATAAAAGACTTTGTTTTCAAATGAGAAGGTGAGCCAAATTAATTTTGGCTAAGCTTTTGTAATAAAATATTTTGTTTTGATAAAATGAGTAAAGGTTTATTTAAATAAAATAATAAGGATTTAAATATCCAATTTTATTTAAGTAAAAGCTTTTCCCATTTTAAATGGACACCAAGTATTTTATTACTACTTTGAAATCTTTTATTAAAAGGTTTTGCTTTGATTAAAATGAGTAAAGGATTATTTAAATAAAATAACAAGGATTTAAATATCCAATTTTATTTAAGTAAAGGCCTTCCCATTTTAATTAAAACACCAAAACTTATTTATTTATTTAAATAAGTTTCCAAGTATTCTTTTATTTTTCAAATTAAACCTTCTGGTTTCGTTTTGAAAATAATTGGAATTCAAATGGAAATTTTATTTAAAATAAATCAAACACTATTAAACAACTAAAGATCCATTTTATTTAATTATAAAATGGATCCTAAAATAAATAGAAATATTATTTCATTTTGAGATTTGGAGTATGTTGTCAAACAGAACCAAATTCAAATGAAAAGTTTGCTGTTTGAATTGATTGAGTGTTGTTTGAAATTGTTTGAATTAATGGGTTGAATTCCCAAACAGAAAATAGAATAGAAAAAGAAAAGTGTTTAGACAGAAAAAAAAAAGGAAAACAGGCTCAGCCCAACAGGCCCAGTCCAGCCCAGATTCTTTTCCCCGAAGAAAACGTTTGGCACCAATTAGTTGACCCACAGAACCAATGACAGCGTGGACCCACTTCTCCCTCTGCCTCACTCGCTGACATCAGACCCCACCTCTCTCTCTCACGACCCGAAACGTTTTTCTTCACCAATTAAACAACCCACTGAGACACCGACTGGTGGACCCCTCCTTCCTTCCTTTTTCCACTGACCAGAGGACCCCACTTCCACCTCCTTCTTCTTCCCCGCGACTTCTTCTCCCCCAGAGGACGCTGCCGTTGCTGCCTTCAATCCGTGGCTTCAATTCGCGTTAATACTGCATTAATCCCTCGCCGCGACGACGCCTACTTAAACGCCTCCCTCTCCTCTGTCATTTCCCTCAGACCCCTTCTCCAAGCTCGCCCCCAGGCCGCCTCAATTCCTCCTCGAACGCCCTCTGCTCCGACGAGCTGTCGCAGCAATCCCGGCCAACTCCGACCACCCCTATGCCTCTACTTCACGCGAGTGGACTCCTCTCGACCTCACGCATCTCCTAGTACTCCTAGTTCGCCCACGGGTGCCCTGAAACCTCGCCTTCGACGACGACCTGCAGCGCCGCCGTCTGTTCCAACTCTGGCGACATTCCCCGGTGAGCACAGACCTCCCCAACACCTCTCAATGATGCTCCCTCATTCGCGACCCTCGTGCGCACTTAACCCTGCCTCTCCTTTGCCTTAGGGCGATCTCCAGCGACGACTCCGACAAACTCTAAGCGCCACCGTGTCTGCTTCCTCTCCGACGAGTTTCCCCGGTAAGCCTTGACCGCCCCGAGCCCCCTCGTTCACGCTCACAGCTCCGCCATAACCTCCTGCGTCTAACCCTGCCCTCGGTCTGTCCTCTCTTGATCTGTAGCACCGTCTTCGACTACAGACAAAGCCGTCCATCGCCGTCCTATACTCCGGCGAGCAATCCCTGACAGCACCGTGCGCCCTTCGTCGAGACATCAGCACGTCGAGCTTCACCACAACCTCCTGAGCACGGTGAGCAACTTCCCTCTCTCCCTCTCCCCTGTAGCATCGCCTCCGTCGCCGACCGACCGCTCCGCCACCAGACGCCGCCGCCAGCGCCGCTGCTTAGTGGTCAAACGCCTAGCTACCGTTAGATGCAGATCCATCAGCTACGATAGTTTCACTTAACGCCGAAGAGGTACGCTACCTAAGCCGCACGATCTAACTTAGATCTAACGCACCGCAGCACACGATCCGGCCGAACCGGTATCGACCAGTAAGAACACGCCGCGTGGCCAGTGTTAGATCTGAATTAGAATTTGAAAACAGAAACTTTTGCCAATTTCAAACCCATGTATCTTTTGATCCACACATCCAAATTTTACAAATTTGATGTCGTTGGAATCAGCAAGACAAGACCTAGCCAACCCTACCCTTAGTTTAGCAAATATTAACTGTTAGCTTGTTTAATTTTGTAGATTCTTTTGTGTGCTTGCTAACATTAGAAAAATCATTTAAAAATGATTTTTAGGTTAAAACCTTTGCCAATTAGTTTGTTGTGACCTTACTGACCCTAGGAACCAACCCATAGTTTGGAAAGTGATTTTGGAAAAGAATAGGATGGATTAATTAGTTTAGTCCATTTCTAGCTAACTAAAACTATTTGTTTTGTTTATGAAAATGCTTTCATAAAGAAAACTTTGAGAAAATGTTTTGAACCAAACCTACTGACCCCAAAACACCAAGTTTTGCAATAGCAACTCATTTGGTGAAACCTATAGGTTAATACCCTAGTAGAAATATTTCTACACCACATAGAATAACACTTTGTTTTGCAAATGGTTTTATAGTGAAACCTTTTTGCAAATGACTTAGCCACTTCACAAAATGACCAAATAGGTGCCTTGTTTTGAAAATGGTTTTGAGGTGAAACCTTTTGCTAACAGCTTTGCCACTTTGGTAAATGACCAATTTGGGTCTTACAAAGTTTAGGAATCTAATAGAGACCCTATTTGCAAATGACTTTGCCATTTTGGTAAATGACCAATTTGGAACTTACGAAGTTAGAAGCCTAGTGAGGACCATCCCTACAATAGAACCAACCTTTGCATGCTTATGCATGACTTAGATGTACCCAAATGTCTATGACCCACTAGGAACCACTTTGGCAAACAAAGCAAAGCTTGGCATGCTTGCATGCAATTCTTTGACTTTGTTATTGTTATTTTATGTGTGTTGTTTTGCTTGATTGGTGGATTGAGTTTGTGTTTGCTTGATTGACTTGTAGTGAAATTAGAGAAGAGTGAGACTAGCAAGATCAAGGAGTAAACCTATACCCTCTACCAAAAAGGCAAGTGATACTTCATACTATATGTCCCATTATTTTCAATATGCATTAGTGTTTTTGCCAAGTAAAACTTGCATGGTTTTTATTTTGCTAAGTATAGACCTTACTATAGGAAAACTAGTAGAAAGAATCCTTAGTAGGATTTTTCTAAGTTAAGAATCCTATTACTACCAAGCTTAGCCTAGCTAATAGAAAACTTGGGTGGTATATATTCACTATGGAAAAATCTCTAAGTCTGAGGACTTATGTTTTTGATTAATAAAATAACTAAGTTAATGAATTACCTGGGTGGAAATGGAAGGAATGGTTTATGTTGAGTGGTTCACAAGGCCATGGACTTGGCTTGTGTATCTCACTTGTGGATGGCCACCCAGGAAACAAAGATATTTGAGATGTCAAATGTTGAGAAGCTTCAAGTGCAACCACTTGGCAATATGGGCTCTGCCACGATCATATAGGTTGCAAGAACTTAGCCACATGGACAGTGGGTGGTAGTGTTTGATAGGTTGGAGCGCGTCCATGTTGGTCTAAGGGAAGGCTTCTGAAAGATTTTGTCTTGGGAAACCAAGTCTTGTGGGAAAAGTGCACCACCTCTGCAGAGTGTAAAACCTAAGTACTTAGCCATGTCCCTGGTAAAGGACAATTTGAGCATCAAGACATAGAAGCAATCAAGAATCTCATCACTCCAACTTCTAAATTAAAACTTGTGGGTGAACAAGGGTTGTGTGAAATTCTTCAATCTTTGATGGAGAGATGTCTTGGTACAAGGATCTCAAAATCTTAGATTGAGGAAAATTGTTTTTGCCAAGAAAATCTTCAGTCTTTGATTGGTAGATGCCCTGAGTGGATCTTCAGTCTTTGATTGGTAGATGCCTTGGAATTTGTTTTTGCCAAACAAAACTTATTTTCAAAATGATAGGAAAAATCTATTTTTTTTGAGCAATACAAAGCCTCAACTCCACTTAGCCAAAATGCATATAGATGATAGACTCCACTATACTACCAAAGTATCACCTGCCAATACAATTCAAATGTATTGACCCTTGTGGCTGTAACTTATTATGTTGCAGGTTTGATTGATTTTAGTGAAGATTGATTGATTAGGATTACAAAGTCTACAACCAACATGTCTGCCTGTGGCACTTTGAAGATGAAGGACCCATGACTATAGTTATTCCTCTGCAATGTAATGTTCATAGCCAATGAGCTATGTTTGATGTAATAAAATTATTTTACTCCTGGTTATAAAGTTGTATTATGACCTTTGTTTCTTGATATTACATCTGAACTGTGGATGCTAGCTATTGATCCAGGGACTAGCATTGTAAACACAGGGGACTCAATCTTATTAAAGATTGAGGATCTTACAGATGGTATCAGAGCATTGTGTTGCCTGTAGGAATTGTAACCCTAGGATTGGACAAAAAACCCTTAGGAAAAAAATAGGAGTTGTATTTGTTCAAAAACTTATTTACAAAAAAAAAAAAAAAAAATCTTGTAAACTCTTTCCTCAACCATTTTGCTTTCAACTCTACCTCTCATCTATATTCAAAACTTGATGGAAAAGCCTACCCTATGACCAAAGACTTCATCATGAGCAAAGGACTTCTTCAACTTCATCAACTCTAATGACTTCAACTTCTTCAACATCTTCAACATGTACACCAAGGACTTTCAACTTGGATATCACTAGAGACTACAAGTCTTGAGTAACATTTCACTTGAAGACTAAGGAAACACAACTTAGAAGAAACCATCATCATCTTTGAAGATTTGTGACCAAGACACAAGAATTCTCCAAGGATACAAAGATCTCAATCAAGAAGAATCAACCAAGAAGGATGGAAAGATCACAAGTGAACCATGTAGATGGACCGCCATATTTAGTTTAAGACAAACCCACCAACTTATGTGGTGTAACAAAAATATTTTGTTGCCTAAGTATGTGCTAGACTTTGTTGTTTGAGTAAATTGATTTGTTTGTGATTGCTTGCACATTGCTTGTATGAATTGTGATGTGTGTGAATAGAATTGATTCCTTAGAAATCTTTTGCCTATTCTAATCCCCTCCAACCCAAACAGATGACTTCTCCAAGAAACTCTAACATCAAGGATGATGACATCAACAACAACCAGGAGGACAGCATGAGAGAACTCCTAGCAACCCAACACCAGTTGAGCCAACTAACAGCTCAGTTCATAGCCAACAATAGTGATAAAGACCCTACCTTGCAAAAGTTTTTGGAAGAACAATCCCAACTGATGCTTAAAGTGACTAATCAAATGATCAGCATGGAAGAAAACTATCCCAAAAGAGTGTATGACAACAAGGATGACAAGAATATTATGCTAGATGGAGCCCCAGCTTGCAATATTTGTGGAGACAAGGACCATACTTCCAAGGAGCATGAAGATCAATGCCCCAATTGTGAAGAGGAACATCCAGTTGGCCAATGCCCCACATCTCAAGTTACTTGCTACCTATGTGAAGGAAACGACCATGTTCCTATTCAATGCCCCATCTATGCCATTGTTGAACAAAGGAAACAAGAAGGATCCAAGTATACCAAGAATGTTGATGACAAAGGAAAAGGACCACTTATACCTCCAAACAAGACAACCCAATTCAAAGGATCAAAGAAGCCCAAGAAACCAAAGCAAGACATGAGCCTTGTGCAATGTCGTAAATGTAAGGAAATGGGACACTACCCTAGTGGATGCCCAGAGTCCATAAAGAATAAAGAGATCGGCCAAGTAGTGTGCAACAACTGCAAGGAACCAGGCCACTACGTAGCAATTTGTCCACAAGAGCAACGTAAAGAACTCCAAGATATCCATTGTTTCAATTGCAAGGAACCAGGACATTATGCAAGCAACTGCCCAGAAAAGATGAAGAACAAGATAAACAAGTCTATGGAGACGCCCAACCTTAGCCCATGAGTCAAGAATGGAAACAAGGACACTGAGCAAAAGATTTTTCCAAGAAGAAGTTTTCCTCAAGATTCCAAGCAAGCCAAGATGTAGTTTAGTTGGAAAAATTTTAAGGGTGGTAGTACCCTAGTTGTTTTGAACCTGCTTGTAACCCTAGGCTCCCCAAATCTCGGGACGAGATTTATTTTAAGGGTGGTAGCCTGTCACAACCCAAGATTTTCCAAATCTTGTAATGTGAAAAAAAAAATTAATAAAATAAAATCTTGTTGAAATCAGGGTGAAAAGAAACTTTTGTTTCTAAAAGGAGACTTAAAATCCCATCTTGAACAAACTTTGGTAGAAGTTTGAATTCAACAAAAATCCAAATCAAGGGAAATGCATTCCTCAATGAATGTATATGGAAATTTAAACATTTGGAAAATAAATCCAAAACCCTAAACCCTAATGGAAGGAAATCATTTTCCAAAGTATCTCCAAATCTATGGATTTAATCCATACCAAATTTGATGAACAAATAATCACAAGGATCAAGAAAGACCATAGAGATTGATTTCACTTAGTTTGGAACCATAGACAAAATCTTGTGGATATAATAAGATAAGGAAATTGAATTTCCAAAGCCAATAAAGCCCTTATCAAAAGCCCATACCCTTTGGTGAACAAATAATCCTAAAGGGATTTTTAAAAATAAATATTTAATAAAGGAAAAATAAATTGTTTTGGAAATACTATTTTGGATCTTTTAATAAAAGACTTTGTTTTCAAATGAGAAGGTGAGCCAAATTAATTTTGGCTAAGCTTTTGTAATAAAATATTTTGTTTTGATAAAATGAGTAAAGGTTTATTTAAATAAAATAATAAGGATTTAAATATCCAATTTTATTTAAGTAAAAGCTTTTCCCATTTTAAATGGACACCAAGTATTTTATTACTACTTTGAAATCTTTTATTAAAAGGTTTTGCTTTGATTAAAATGAGTAAAGGATTATTTAAATAAAATAACAAGGATTTAAACATCCAATTTTATTTAAGTAAAGGCCTTCCCATTTTAATTAAAACACCAAAACTTATTTATTTATTTAAATAAGTTTCCATGTATTCTTTTATTTTTCAAATTAAACCTTCTGGTTTGGTTTTGAAAATAATTGGAATTCAAATGGAAATTTTATTTAAAATAAATCAAACACTATTAAACAACTAAAGATCCATTTTATTTAATTATAAAATGGATCCTAAAATAAATAGAAATATTATTTCATTTTGAGATTTGGAGTATGTTGTCAAACAGAACCAAATTCAAATGAAAAGTTTGCTGTTTGAATTGATTGAGTGTTGTTTGAAATTGTTTGAATTAATGGGTTGAATTCCCAAACAGAAAATAGAATAGAAAAAGAAAAGTGTTTAGACAGAAAAAAAAATAGGAAAACAGGCTCAGCCCAACAGGCCCAGTCCAGCCCAGATTCTTTTCCCCGAAGAAAACGTTTGGCACCAATTAGTTGACCCACAGAACCAATGACAGCGTGGACCCACTTCTCCCTCTCCCTCACTCGCTGACATCAGACCCCACCTCTCTCTCTCACGACCCGAAACGTTTTTCTTCACCAATTAAACAACCCACTGAGACACCGATTGGTGGACCCCTCCTTCCTTCCTTTTTCCACTGACCAGAGGACCCCACTGCCACCTCCTTCTTCTTCCCCGCGACTTCTTCTCCCCCAGACGACGCTGCCGTTGCTGCCTTCAATCTGCGGCTTCAATTTGCGTTAATACTGCGTTAATCCCTCGCCGCGACGACGCCTACTTAAACGCCTCCCTCTCCTCTGTCATTTCCCTCAGACCCCTTCCCCAAGCTCGCCCCCAGGCCGCCTCAATTCCTCCTCGAACGCCCTCTGCTCCGACGAGCTGTCGCAGCAATCCCGGCCAACTCCGACCACCCCTCTGCCTCTACTTCACGCGAGTGGACTCCTCTCGACCTCACGCATCTCCTAGTACTCCTAGTTCGCCCACGGGTTCCCTGAAACCACGCCTTCGACGACGACCTGCAGCGCCACCGTCTGTTCCAACTACGGCGACATTCCCCGGTGAGCACAGACCTCCCCAGCACCTCTCAATGATGCTCCCTCATTCGCGACCCTCGTGCGCACTTAACCCTGCCTCTCCTTTGCCTTAGGGCGATCTCCAGCGACGACTCCGACAAACTCTAAGCGCCACCGTGTATGCTTCCTCTCCGACGAGTTTCCCCGGTAAGCCTTGACCGCCCCGAGCCCCCTCGTTCACGCTCACAGCTCCACCATAACCTCCTGCGTCTAACCCTGCCCTCGGTCTGTCCTCTCTTGATCTGTAGCACCGTCTTCGACTACAGACAAAGCCGTCCATCGCCGTCCTCTACTCCGGCGAGCAATCCCTGACAGCACCGTGCGCCCTTCGTCGAGACATCAGCACGTCGAGCTTCACCACAACCTCCTGAGCACGGTGAGCAACTTCCCTCTCTCCCTCTCCCCCCTGTAGCATCGCCTCCGTCACCGACCGACCGCTCCGCCACCAGACGCCGCCGCCAGCGCCGCTGCTTAGTGGTCAAACGCCTAGCTACCGTTAGATGCAGATCCATCGGCTACGATAGTTTCACTTAACGCCGAAGAGGTACGCTACCTAAGCCGCACGATCTAACTTAGATCTAACGCACCGCAGCACACGATCCGTCCGAACCGGTATCGACCAGTAAGAACACGCCGCGTGGCCAGTGTTAGATCTGAATTAGAATTTGAAAACAGAAACTTTTGCCAATTTCAAACCCATGTATCTTTTGATCCACACGTCCAAATTTTACAAATTTGATGTCGTTGGAATCAGCAAGACAAGACCTAGCCAACCCTACCCTTAGTTTAGCAAATATTAACTGTTAGCTTGTTTAATTTTGTAGATTCTTTTGTGTGCTTGCTAACATTAGAAAAATCATTTAAAAATGATTTTTAGGTTAAAACCTTTGCCAATTAGTTTGTTGTGACCTTACTGACCCTAGGAACCAACCCATAGTTTGGAAAGTGATTTTGGAAAAGAATAGGATGGATTAATTAGTTTAGTCCATTTCTAGCTAACTAAAACTATTTGTTTTGTTTATGAAAATGCTTTCATAAAGAAAACTTTGAGAAAATGTTTTGAACCAAACCTACTGACCCCAAAACACCAAGTTTTGCAATAGCAACTCATTTGGTGAAACCTATAGGTTAATACCCTAGTAGAAATATTTCTACACCACATAGAATAACACTTTGTTTTGCAAATGGTTTTATAGTGAAACCTTTTTGCAAATGACTTAGCCACTTCACAAAATGACCAAATAGGTGCCTTGTTTTGAAAATGGTTTTGAGGTGAAACCTTTTGCTAACAGCTTTGCCACTTTGGTAAATGACCAATTTGGGTCTTACAAAGTTTAGGAATCTAATAGAGACCCTATTTGCAAATGACTTTGCCATTTTGGTAAATGACCAATTTGGAACTTACGAAGTTAGAAGCCTAGTGAGGACCATCCCTACAATAGAACCAACCTTTGCATGCTTATGCATGACTTAGATGTACCCAAATGTCTATGACCCACTAGGAACCACTTTGGCAAACAAAGCAAAGCTTGGCATGCTTGCATGCAATTCTTTGACTTTGTTATTGTTATTTTATGTGTGTTGTTTTGCTTGATTGGTGGATTGAGTTTGTGTTTGCTTGATTGACTTGTAGTGAAATTAGAGAAGAGTGAGACTAGCAAGATCAAAGAGTAAACCTATACCCTCTACCAAAAAGGCAAGTGATACTTCATACTATCTGTCCCATTATTTTCAATATGCATTAGTGTTTTTGCCAAGTAAAACTTGCATGGTTTTTATTTTGCTAAGTATAGACCTTACTATAGGAAAACTAGTAGAAAGAATCCTTAGTAGGATTTTTCTAAGTTAAGAATCCTATTACTACCAAGCTTAGCCTAGCTAATAGAAAACTTGGGTGGTATATATTCACTATGGAAAAATCTCTAAGTCTGAAGACTTATGTTTTTGATTAATAAAATAACTAAGTTAATGAATCACCTGGGTGGAAATGGAAGGAATGGTTTATGTTGAGTGGTTCACAAGGCCATGGACTTGGCTTGTGTATCTCACTTGTGGATGGCCACCCAGGAAACAAAGAGATTTGAGATGTCAAATGTTGAGAAGCTTCAAGTGCAACCACTTGGCAATATGGGATCTGCCATGATCATATAGGTTGCAAGAACTTAGCCACATGGACAGTGGGTGGTAGTGTTTGATAGGTTGGAGCGCTTCCATGTTGGTCTAAGGGAAGGCTTCTGAAAGATTTTGTCTTGGGAAACCAAGTCTTGTGGGAAAAGTGCACCACCTCTGCAGAGTGTAAAACCTAAGTACTTAGCCATGTCCCTGGTAAAGGACAATTTGAGCATCAAGACATAGAAGCAATCAAGAATCTCATCACTCCAACTTCTAAATTAAAACTTGTGGGTGAACAAGGGTTGTGTGAAATTCTTCAATCTTTGATGGAGAGATGGCTTGGTACAAGGATCTCAAAATCTTAGATTGAGGAAAATTGTTTTTGCCAAGAAAATCTTCAGTCTTTGATTGGTAGATGCCCTGAGTGGATCTTCAGTCTTCGATTGGTAGATGCCTTGGAATTTGTTTTTGCCAAACAAAACTTATTTTCAAAATGATAGGAAAAATCTATTTTTTTGAGCAATACAAAGCCTCAACTCCACTTAGCCAAAATGCATATAGATGATAGACTCCACTATACTACCAAAGTATCACCTGCCAATACAATTCAAATGTATTGACCCTTGTGGCTGTAACTTATTATGTTGCAGGTTTGATTGATTTTAGTGAAGATTGATTGATTAGGATTACAAAGTCTACAACCAACATGTCTGCCTGTGGCACTTTGAAGATGAAGGACCCATGACTATAGTTATTCCTCTGCAATGTAATGTTCATAGCCAATGACCTATGTTTGATGTAATAAAATTATTTTACTCCTGGTTATAAAGTTGTATTATGACCTTTGTTTCTTGATATTACATCTGAACTGTGGATGCTAGCTATTGATCCAGGGACTAGCATTGTAAACACAGGGGACTCAATCTTATTAAAGATTGAGGATCTTACACAATGACACTCGGTGTCATTCATGATATCGTTTGTGAGAAGACCACACATGCAATGACACTGGTGGATCCATGTGTGGTCTGTGCGAATAGCACACATGCAATGACACAACGGGTGTGGTTCATGATATGGTTTGTGAGAAGAACACACATGCAATGACAATGTTGGATCCATGTGTGGTCTTTGGGAAGAACACACATGCAATGACACTGGTGATATGTGGTCTCTGAGAAGAACACACATCCAATGACTCTAGCTGTGGTTCATGAAAAGAGCAGTCATGCAATGACACTAGTGGATCCATGTGTGGTTCATGGGAGGAACACACATGCAATGACACTGGGTGTGGTTCATGATATGGTTTGTGAGAAGAACACACATGCAATGACACTGGTGGATCCATGTGTGGTCTGTGAGAAGAACACGCATGCAATGACACTGGGTGTGTTCATGATATGGTTTATGAGAAGAACACATATGCAATGACACTGGTGGATCCATGTGTGGTCTTTGGGAAGAACACACATGCAATGACACTGGTGATATGTGGTCTGTGAGAAGAACAGACATCCAATGACTCTAGCTGTGGTTCATGAAAAGAGCAGACATGCAATGACACTAGTGGATCCATGTGTGTTTCATTGGAAGAACACACATGCGATGACACTGGGCGGATCCATGTGTGGTTTGTGGGAAGAACACACATGCAATGACACCGGTGGATCCATGTGTGGTTCATGGGAAGAACACACATGCAATGACTCTAGTGATATGTGGTTTGTGAAAAGAACAGACATGCAATGACTCTAGCTGTGGTTAATTAGAAGAGCAGACATGCAATGACACCAGTGGATCCATGTGTGGTTTGTGAGAAGAACACACATGCAATGACACTGGTGGATCCATGCGTGGTCTGTGAGAATAACACACATGCAGTGACACTGGGTGTGGTACATGATATGGTTTGTGAGAAGAACACACATGCAATGACACTGGTGGATCCATGTGTGGTCTTTGGGAAGAACACACATGCAATGACACTTGTGATATGTGGTCTATGAGAAGAACACACATCCAATGACTCTACCCGTGGTTAATGAAAAGAGCAAACATGGAATGACTCTGGTGGATCCATGTGTGGTTCGTGGGAAGTACACACATGCGATGACACTGGGTGGAACCATGTGTGGTTTGTGAGAAGAACACACATGCAATGACACTGGTGGATCCATGTGTGGTTCATGGGAAGAACACACATGCAATGACTCTAGTGATATGTGGTTTGTGAAAAGAACAGACATGCTATGACTCTAGCTGTGGTTAATGAGAAGAGCAGACGTGCAATGACACCGGTGGATCCATTTGTGGTTTGTGAGAAGAACACACATGCAATGACACTGGTGGATCCATGTGTGGTCTTTGGGAAGAACACACATGCAATGACACTAGTGATATGTGGTCTGTGAGAAGAACACACATCCAATGACTCTAGTTGTGGTTCATGAAAAGATCAGACATGCAATGACACTGGTGGATCCATGTGTGATTCATGGGAAGAACACACACGCAATGACACTGGTGGATCCATGTGTGGTCTGTGGGAAGAGCAGACATGCAATGACACCGGTGGATCCATGTGTGATTCATGGGAAGAACACACATGCAATGACACTGGGTGTGGTTCATGATATGGTTTGTGAGAAGAACACACATGCAATGACACTAGTGGATCCATGTGTGGTCTGTGAGAATAACACACATGTAATGACACTGGGTGTGGTTCATGATATGGTTTGTGAGAAGAACACACATGCAATGACACTGGTGGATCCATGTGTGGTCTTTGGGAAGAACACACACGCAATGACACTGGTGATATGTGGTCTGTGAGAAGAACACACATCCAATGGCTCTAGCTGTGGTTCATGAAAAGAGCAGACATGCAATGACACTAGTGGATCCATGTGTGGTTCATGGGAGGAACACACATGCAATGACACTGGGTGTGGTTCGTGATATGGTTTGTGAGAAGAACACACATGCAATGACACTGGGTGTGGTGCATGATATGGTTTATGAGAAGAACACACATGCAATGACACTGGTGGATCAATGTGTGGTCTTTGGGAAGAACACACATGCAATGACACTGATGATATGTGGTCTGTGAGAAGAACACACATCCAATGACTCTACCTGTGGTTCATGAAAAGAGCAGACATGCAATGACACTGGTGGATCCATGTGTGGTTCGTGGGAAGAACACACATGCGATGACACTGGGTGGATCCATGTGTGGTTTGTGAGAAGAACACACATGCAATGACACCGGTGGATCCATGTGTTGTCTTTGGGAAGAACACACATGCAATGACACTAGTGATATGTGGTCTGTGAGAAGAACACACATCCAATGACTCTAGTTGTGGTTCATGAAAAGAGCAGACATGCAATGACACTGGTGGATCCATGTGTGGTTCATGGGAAGAACACACATGCAATGACACTAGTGATATGTGGTCTGTGGGAAGAACACACGTCCAATGACTCTAGTTGTGATTCATGAAAAGAGGAGACATGCAATGACACTGGTGGATCCATGTGTGGTTCATGGGAAGAACACACACGTAATGACACTGGTGGATCCATGTGTGGTCGGTGGGAAGAGCAGACATGCAATGACACCGGTGGATCCATGTGTGGTTCATGGGAAGAACACACATGCAATGACACTGGGTGTGGTTCATAATATGGTTTGTAAGAAGAACACACATGCAATGACACTGGTGGATCCATGTGTGGTCTATGAGAATAAGACACATGCAATGACACTGGGTGTGGTTCATGATATGGTTTGTGAGAAGAACACACATGCAATGACACTGGTAGATCCATGTGTGGTCTTTGGGAAGAACACACATGCAATGACATTGGTGATATGTGGTTTGTGAAAAGAACAGACATGCAATGACTCTAGCTGTGGTTAATGAGAAGAGCAGACATGCAATGACACCGATGGATCCATGTGTGGTTTGTGAGAAGAACACACATGCAATGACACTGGTGGATCCATGTGTGGTCTTTGGGAAGAACACACATGCAATGACACTAGTGATATGTGGTCTGTGAGAAGAACACACATCCAATGACTCTAGTTGTGGTTCATGAAAAGAGCAGACATGCAATGACGTTGGTGGATCCATGAATGGTTCATGGGAAGAACACACATGCAATGACACTAGTGATATGTGGTCTGTGAGAAGAACACACGTCCAATGACTCTAGTTGTGATTCTTGAAAAGAGCAGACATGCAATGACACTGGTGGATCCATGTGTGGTTCATGGGAAGAACACACACGCAATGACACTGGTGGATCCATGTGTGGTCGGTGGGAAGAGCAGACATGCAATGACACCGGTGGATCCATGTGTGGTTCATGGGAAGAACACACATGCAATGACACTGGGTGTGGTTCATAATATGGTTTGTAAGAAGAACACACATGCAATGACACTGGTGGATCCATGTGTGGTCTATGAGAATAATACACATGCAATGACACTGGGTGTGGTTCATGATATGGTTTGTGAGAAGAACACACATGCAATGACACTGGTAGATCCATGTGTGGTCTTTGGGAAGAACACACATGCAATGACACTGGTGATATGTGGTCTGTGAGAAGAACACACATCCAATGACTCTAGTTGTGGTTCATGAAAAGAGCAGACATGCAATGACACCGGTGGATCCATGTGTGGTTCATGGGAAGAACACACATGCGATGACACTGGGTGTATCCAAGTGTGGTTCATGAGAAGAGGAGACATGCAATGACACCGGTGGATCCATGTGTGGTTCATTGGTAGAACACACATGCAATGACACTTGGTGTGGTTCATGATATGGTTTATGAGAAGAGCAGACATGCAATGACACCGGTGGATCCATGTGTGGTTCATGGGAAGAACACACATGTAATGACACTGGGTGTGGTTCATAATATGGTTTGTAAGAAGAACACACATGCAATGACACTGGTGGATCCATGTGTGGTCTATGAGAATAACACACATGCAATGACACTGGGTGTGGTTCATGATATGGTTTGTGAGAAGAACACACATGCAATGACACTGGTAGATCCATGTGTGGTCTTTGGGAAGAACACACATGCAATGACACTGGTGATATGTGGTCTGTGAAAAGAACAGACATGCAATGACTCTAGCTATGGTTAATGAGAAGAGTAGACATGCAATGACACCGGTGGATCCATGTGTGGTTTGTGAGAAGAACACACATCCAATGACACTGGTGGATCCATGTGTGGTCTTTGGGAAGAACACACATGCAATGACACTAGTGATATGTGGTCTGTGAGAAGAACACACATCCAATGACTCTAGTTGTGGTTCATGAAAAGAGCAGACATGCCATGACACTGGTGGATCCATGAATGGTTCATGGGAAGAACACACATGCAATGACACTGGTGGATCGATGTGTGGTCTGTGGGAAGAGCAGACATGCAATGACACCGGTGGATCCATGTGTGGTTCATGGGAAGAAAACACATGCAATGACACTAGGTGTGGTTCATGATATGGTTTGTGAGAAGAACACACATGCAATGACACTGGTGGATCCATGTGTGGTCTATGAGAATAACACACATGCAATGACACTAGGTGTGGTTCATGATATGGTTTGTGAGAAGAAACGACATGCAATGACACTGGTGGATCCATGTGTGGTCTTTTTGAAGAACACACACGCAATGACACTGGTGATATGTGGTCTGTGAGAAGAACACACATCCAATGACTCTAGGTGTGGTTCATGAAAAGAGCAGACATGCAATGACACTGGTGGATCCATGTGTGGTTCGTGGGAAGAACACACATGCGATGACACTGGGTGGATCCATGTGTGGTTTGTGAGAAGAACACATATGCAATGACACCGGTGGATCCATGTGTGGATTGTGAGAAGAACACACATGCAATGACACTGGTGGATCCATGTGTGGTCTTTGGGAAGAACACACATGCAATGACACTAGTGATATGTGGTCTGTGAGAAGAACACACATCCAATGACTCTAGTTGTTTTTCATGAAAGGAGCAGACATGCAATGACACTGGTGGATCCATGTGTGGTTCGTGGGAAGAACACACACGCAATGACACTGGTGGATCCATGTGTGGTCTGTGGGAAGAGCAGACATGCAATGACACCGGTGGATCCATGTGTGGTTCATGGGAAGAACATACATGCAATGACACTGGGTGTGGTTCATGATATGGTTTGTGAGAAGAACACACATGCAATGACACTGGTGGATCCATGTGTGGTCTGTGAGAATAACACACATGCAATGACACTGGGTGTGGTTCATGATATGGTTTGTGAGAAGAACACACATGCAATGACACTGGTGGATCCATGTGTGGTCTTTGGGAAGAACACACATGCAATGATACTGGTGATATGTGGTCTGTGAGAAGAACACACATCCAATGACTCTAGTTGTGGTTCATGAAAAGAGCAGACATGCAATGACACTGGTGGATCCATGTGTGGTTCATGGGAAGAACACACATGCGATGACACTGGGTGTATCCAAGTGTGGTTCATGAGAAGAGCAGACATGCAATGACACCGGTGGATCCATGTGTGGTTCATGGGAAGAACACACATGCAATGACACTGGGTGTGGTTCATGATATGGTTTGTGAGAAGAACACACATGCAATGACACATGTGGATCCATGTGTGGTCTGTGAGAATAACACACATGCAATGACACTGGGTGTGGTTCATGATATGGTTTGTGAGAAGAACACACATGCAATGACACTGGTGGATCCATGTGTGGTCTTTGGCAAGAACACACATGCAATGACACTGGTGATATGTGGTCTGTGAGAAGAACACACATCCAATGACTCTAGTTGTGGTTCATGAAAAGAGCAGACATGCAATGACACTGGTGGATCCATGTGTGGTTCATGGGAAGAACACACATGCGATGATACTGGGTGTATCCAAGTGTGGTTCATGAGAAGAGCAGACATGCAATGACACCGGTGGATCCATGTGTGGTTCATTGGTAGAACACACATGCAATGACACTTGGTGTGGTTCATGATATGGTTTGTGAGAAGAACACACATGCAATGACACTGGTGGATCCATGTGTGGTCGGTGGGAAGGACAGACATGCAATGACACCGGTGGATCCATGTGTGGTTCATGGGAAGAACACACATGTAATGACACTGGGTGTGGTTCATAATATGGTTTGTAAGAAGAACACACATGCAATGACACTGGTGGATCCATGTGTGGTCTATGAGAATAACACACATGCAATGACACTGGGTGTGGTTCATGATATGGTTTGTGAGAAGAACACACATGCAATGACACTGGTAGATCCATGTGTGGTCTTTGGGAAGAACACACATGCAATGACACTGGTGATATGTGGTCTGTGAAAAGAACAGACATGCAATGACTCTAGCTGTGGTTAATGAGAAGAGCAGACATGCAATGACACCGGTGGATCCATGTGTGGTTTGTGAGAAGAACACACATCCAATGACACTGGTGGATCCATGTGTGGTCTTTGGGAAGAACACACATGCAATGACACTAGTGATATGTGGTCTGTGAGAAGAACACACATCCAATGACTCTAGTTGTGGTTCATGAAAAGAGCAGACATGCAATGACACTGGTGGATCCATGAATGGTTCATGGGAAGAACACACATGCAATGACACTGGTGGATCGATGTGTGGTCTGTGGGAAGAGCAGACATGCAATGACACCGGTGGATCCATGTGTGGTTCATGGGAAGAAAACACATGCAATGACACTAGGTGTGGTTCATGATATGGTTTGTGAGAAGAACACACATGCAATGACACTGGTGGATCCATGTGTGGTCTATGAGAATAACACACATGCAATGACACTAGGTGTGGTTCATGATATGGTTTGTGAGAAGAAACGACATGCAATGACACTGGTGGATCCATGTGTGGTCTTTGGGAAGAACACACACGCAATGACACTGGTGATATGTGGTCTATGAGAAGAACACACATCCAATGACTCTAGGTGTGGTTCATGAAAAGAGCAGACATGCAATGACACTGGTGGATCCATGTGTGGTTCGTGGGAAGAACACACATGCGATGACACTGGGTGGATCCATGTGTGGTTTGTGAGAAGAACACATATGCAATGACACCGGTGGATCCATGTGTGGATTGTGAGAAGAACACACATGCAATGACACTGGTGGATCCATGTGTGGTCTTTGGGAAGAACACACATGCAATGACACTAGTGATATGTGGTCTGTGAGAAGAACACACATCCAATGACTCTAGTTGTTTTTCATGAAAGGAGCAGACATGCAATGACACTGGTGGATCCATGTGTGGTTCGTGGGAAGAACACACACGCAATGACATTGGTGGATCCATGTGTGGTCTGTGGGAAGAGCAGACATGCAATGACACCGGTGGATCCATGTGTGGTTCATGGGAAGAACACACATGCAATGACACTGGGTGTGGTTCATGATATGGTTTGTGAGAAGAACACACATGCAATGACACTGGTGGATCCATGTGTGGTCTTTGGGAAGAACACACATGCAATGACACTGGTGATATGTGGTCTGTGAGAAGAACACACATCCAATGACTCTAGTTGTGGTTCATGAAAAGAGCAGACATGCAATGACACTGGTGGATCCATGTGTGGTTCATGGGAAGAACACACATGCGATGACACTGGGTGTATCCAAGTGTGGTTCATGAGAAGAGCAGACATGCAATGACACCGGTGGATCCATGTGTGGTTCATGGGAAGAACACACATGCAATGACACTGGGTGTGGTTCATGATATGGTTTGTGAGAAGAACACACATGCAATGACACATGTGGATCCATGTGTGGTCTGTGAGAATAACACACATGCAATGACACTGGGTGTGGTTCATGATATGGTTTGTGAGAAGAACACACATGCAATGACACTGGTGGATCCATGTGTGGTCTTTGGGAAGAACACACATGCAATGACACTGGTGATATGTGGTCTGTGAGAAGAACACACATCCAATGACTCTAGTTGTGGTTCATGAAAAGAGCAGACATGCAATGACACTGGTGGATCCATGTGTGGTTCATGGGAAGAACACACATGCGATGACACTGGGTGTATCCAAGTGTGGTTCATGAGAAGAGCAGACATGCAATGACACCGGTGGATCCATGTGTGGTTCATTGGTAGAACACACATGCAATGACACTTGGTGTGGTTCATGATATGGTTTGTGAGAAGAACACACATGCAATGACACTGGTGGATCCATGTGTGGTCGGTGGGAAGGACAGACATGCAATGACACCGGTGGATCCATGTGTGGTTCATGGGAAGAACACACATGTAATGACACTGGGTGTGGTTCATAATATGGTTTGTAAGAAGAACACACATGCAATGGCACTGGTGGATCCATGTGTGGTCTATGAGAATAACACACATGCAATGTGTTGGAGATATGCCCTAGAGGCAATAATAAATATAGTTATTATTATATATCTTTGTGTTTATGATAAATGTTTGCATTTATGCTATAATAGTATTAACAAGGAAACCATTAATACTTGTGTGATTTGTAAACTTAATTATAAGTCCCTAGTATAGCCTCTATACTTCACTAGCTTGTTGGTTGATTGATGATGTGGTTTCTTTGTCATGAACATTGAGATGTTATCAACAACAAGATCATATCGTTAGGAGAATGATATGGTGGACATACTCCTATAGACAAGCGTAGCATAAAGATCAAGTCATTTCAATAGTTCAATTGCTATATGCTTTCTGATACATAGTAACCTAATTCCTTCGACCATGAGATCATGCATATCACCTTTGCTGGATGGATGCTTTGATGTCATCAAACACCACACCGTAACAGGGTGGCTATAAAGGTGGCATTGAGTGTTCGGAAAGTATTGGTTGAGACACATGGATCAAGAGTGGGATTTGTCCATCCACATGACGGATAGATATTCTCTGGGCCCTCTCGGTGAAATGTCATCCAATTAGCTTGCAAGCATGTGACTTGGTCACAAGGGATCACATATCACGGGAACGAGAAAAGAGTACTTATCAGTAACGAGGATGAACTAGGTATGCAGAGATACCGACGATCATAACCTCGGATAAGTAACATATCGTGAGACAAAGGGAAATTGGTATCGTATGTAAGTGGTTCATTCGATCGCAAAGTAATCGTAGAAATATGTGGGAGCCATATGAATTTCCAGATTCCTCTATTGGTTATTGTTCGGAGAAGTGTCTCGATCATGTCCGCATAATTCACGAACCGTAGGGAGACACACTTAAGGATTCGACGTTGTTTGAGTAGTTATGGTATTATGAGAAAGAGACCGAATGTTGTTCGGAGTCTCGGATGGGATCCGGGATATCACGAGGTGATCCGGAATGGTCCGGAGAATAAGATTCATATAAGGAAAGTCCCGTTTCGGAGTTGGGGAATGGTTCCGGTGTTTTCATCGGGAACATTCTAGAAGGTCCCGGAATGTCCGGCACTCCGGAGGGGGAAGGGTACATGAGTGTGTCATTGCATATTGGAATGATTGCATCATGTACTAAGTGTTCTTGCTGTCCCAAATAAAGGATTTATTTAAATCCTAAATTGAAAAGTCAAACGGCTAGTTTGAAAGTCAAACGGCAGTTTTGGGAAGTGGGAAAAGAGGAGGAGAGGTGGAGGCCGAGTTGGAGGAGGGTTCCTCCCCTTGGCCGGTGCACCTCCCTACGCCGAGTTGGGGAGGAACTCCTCCCCTTGGCCGCCGGCCCTCCCACCTATAAAGGGAGGGGCAGGGCCTCCCCTCCTAGACACACAAGTTTCCTATCCTCTAAACTAAACCCTAGATCTAGACCCCGGTTTAGAGCTATTCGGTTTAGAGCCTTCTAATTGGTTTAGAGCCTTCTAATTGGTGTGTCTAATTACTAGACCACTAATAGCCTCTCTCATAAGCTCCACCATACTCGCACCGGCTTAAGGCGAAGCCCTGCGGGATCTCCCCTCTACCTCCGGTACCACGCCGTTGTGCTGCCGGAATCGCGAGGAGAGTGCTACAACCTCCGCTGCCTGCTGGAACAAGGGAGAGGAAGGTCTTCGTCGAGTACCGAACGTGTGACCGACTGCGGGAGCGCTGCGGGAACGCGGCGCCGGAAGGATCGTCTACGCGATCTTGAGATCGGAAAGAGTACGACTACATCACCCACGAGAATCTGCTCTCGTTAAACACTTTGGAATCTTCGAGGGTGAGTTATTACATCGACTCGTTGCTGCAATCTAGTAGATAGATCTTGGCTTGTTTGTTTGTATGCGATAGAAAATTTTTGTTTTCCATGCTACGAACCCCTACAGTGGTATCAGAGCCGTGTCTATATGTAGATCTGTTGCACGAGTAGAACACAATGGTCATTGTGGGCATTGATGCTTTTATTGTAGATTGCCTTTTGTGTACTTTGCATCTTGCGGTATGTTGGGATGAAGCGGCCCGGGCTAACCTTACATGACATCGTTCATGAGACTTGCTCCACGCTTAACATGCAACTCGTTTTGCATAAGTGGCTTTGCGGGTGCCTGTTTCTCCTAGCATAGTAAAGATCCAATTTACAACGGGTGATCAACAATGCTAGTATCAATGTTGTGGTTATTGTTCGTAAGTTAGAACGACACTTATGGAAAGCCCCAAACCACGTAAAATATGCAAAGAAAGTAGAAGCGTCTAACTTTGTTTTGCAGGGGTGTGCAGTGATGTGATATGGCCATGATTGTGATTATATTTGATGTATGCAATGTTCCTTATTGTAAGTTGGCAACCGGCAGGAGCCATATGGTTGTCTTTAATTTCTGTTAAGACCTGCGTGTCTATTCAAAATAGTTGTAATAGTTGAAGCTGGTGGACGACAACCATGGAGAAGCGTCATTGACCTTGATGCTATGCCGGTGATGATGGAGATCATATTCGTGCTTGAAGATGGAGATCGGAAGCACAAAGAAGAAAGGCCATATCATATCACATATTATGAATTGCATGTGATGTTAATCCTTTATGCATCTTGTATTGCTTAGTAGACGACGGTAGCATTATAAGATGATCCCTCATGCACATAAATTTCAAGTTCTAAAGTGTTCACCCTTAGTATGCACCGTTGCCAAAGCTTGCTGCTTCGAAGCACCACGTGATGATCAGGTGTCTTTGATTCCGCGGGTGAATACAACGTAAGCAAGCCAGATTTGCTTATGCGGTAGCTAAGGTTTGATCTTGACGAGCCTAGCATGTACAGACATGGCCTCAGGAACACGGATCGCCGAAAGGCAAAGCATGAATCATATAGTAGATATGATGAACATGATGATTGTTCGCCATTGAAACTATATCAACTCTCGTGATGATCGGTATTGATGTAGTGGATTTGGTTCGTGTGATCACTAAAACAATGTGAGGGATGTTGTTTTGAGTGGGAGTTCACCTAGTTTAATTTCATTAATTAATTTGAACTCAATTTGTCATAAACTTAGTCTAAACTATTGCAAATATGTTGTAGATCAATGGCAGCCCCTACCATCAATTTTAATGCGTTCCTAGAGAAAGAAAAGTTGAAAAACAATGGAAGCAACTTCGCGGATTGGTTCCGCAATTTGAGGATTGTCCTCACAGCTGGTAATTTGACCTATGTGCTGGATGCACCGCTGGGTGACCCACCTGCAGCTGATGCTACCGATGAAGTAAAGAATGTTTACCTTGCTCGGAAGAATCAGTACTCCATAGTTCAGTGTGCTATCTTGTATGGTTTAGAATCGGAGCTTCAGAAAAGGTTTGAAGAGTCAGATCCATATGATATTGTCGAGGATCTCAAATTAATCTTTGAGACTCATGCGGCAATTGAAAGTTATGAAGCTTCTGAAAAGTTCTTTAACTGCAAGATGGAAGAGGGTAGCTCCGTCAGTGAGCATGTGCTTAAGATGTCTGGGCACGCAAATAAACTTCAAAGTTTGGGTATAGTGATTCCTAATACTTTGGGAGTTTACCGCATCCTCCAATCACTACCACCAAGTTACAAGAACTTTGTGATGAACTACAACATGCAGAACATGAACAAAGAGTTGCCAGAACTATTTGCTATGTTAAAATCTGCAGAAGTGGAGATCAAGAAAGAGCACCAAGTGTTGATGGTCAATAAGACCACCAAATTCAAGAAAGGCAAGTCTAAGCAAAAGGGACACTTCAAGAAGGGTGGTAAGAAAGTTACCACGCCGACGAAGAAGACCAAGGCTGGACCTAAACCTGAAACTGAGTGCTTTTACTGCAAGGGAGAAGGTCACTGGAAGCGGAATTGCCCAAGGTACTTGGCGGATTTGAAGAACGGCAACATCAAGAAGAAAGGTATATCTGATATACATGTTATTGATGTGTATCTCACTAGTACTCGTAGTAGTGCCTGGGTATTTGATACTGGTTCGGTTGCTCATATTTGTAACTCGAAACAGGAGCTGCAGAATAAACGGAAGCTAGTGAAGAACGAGGTGACGATGCGCGTAGGAAACGGATCAAAGGTTGATGTGATCGCGGTCGGCACGCTACCTCTTCATCTACCATCGGGATTAGTTTTATACTTAAATAATTGTTATTTGGTGCCTGCATTAAGCATGAACATTATATCAGGATCTTGTTTATTGCGAGACGGTTACTTGTTTAAATCCGAGAATAATGGTTGTTCGATTTATATGAGTAACATGTTTCATGCACATGCACCTTTGATAGATGGTCTATTCATATTGAATCTCGATAGTGGAAATACACATATTAATAACATTGAAGCTAAACGTTTGAAATCAAGCGATAACTCGACCTATATGTGGCACTGTCGTCTTGGTCACATTGGAGTGAAGCGTATGAAGAAACTCCATTCCGATGGACTTCTTGAATCACTTGATTTTGAATCACTTGAAAGATGCGAGGCATGTCTGATGGGTAAAATGACTAAGACTCCATTTTCTGGTATGATGGAGCGAGCTACAGACTTATTGGAAATCATACATACCGATGTGTGTGGTCCAATGAGTGTAGCATCGCGCAGTGGTTATCGTTATGTTCTTACCTTCACGGATGATTTGAGTAGATATGGGTATATCTATTTCATGAAACATAAGTCCGAAACTTTCGAGAAGTTTAAGGAGTTTCAAAGTGAGGTAGAGAATCAACGTAACAAGAAGATTAAATTTCTACGTTCTGATCGTGGAGGTGAATATCTAAGTTACGAGTTTGGCGAGCATTTGAAGAAATGCGGAATACTTTCACAATTGACACCGCCGGGAACACCACAGCGTAATGGTGTGTCTGAACGTCGTAATCGAACTCTCTTAGATATGGTTCGTTCTATGATGTCACTTACAGATTTACCACTATCATTTTGGGGTTATGCATTAGAAACAGCCGCATTCACTTTAAATAGGGCACCATCTAAATCCGTTGAAACGACACCGTATGAATTATGGTTTGGGAAGAAACCTAAATTGTCGTTCCTTAAAGTTTGGGGATGCGAAGCCTATGTAAAGAAGTTACAGCCGGACAAGCTTGAACCCAAAGCGGAAAAATGCGTCTTCATAGGATACCCGAAGGAAACTATTGGGTATACCTTCTATCATAGATCCGAAGGCAAAATCTTCGTTGCCAAGAATGGATCCTTTCTAGAGAAGGAATTTCTCTCTAAAGAAGTGACTGGAAGGAAAGTAGAACTTGACGAGGTTGTCGAACCTTCTCTCGAAATTGCGAGTAGCGCAGCACCGGAAGAAGTTCCTGTGATGCCTGCACCAATAAGAGAGGAAGCTAATGATGGTGATCATGAAACTTCGGTTGAAGTTGCTACAGAGCCTCGGAGGTCAACGAGAACTCGTACCACTCCAGATTGGTATGATTCCGTTATGAATGTCATGTTGGTGGACAACACCGATGACCCCGAGACATATGAGGAAGCGATGATGAGCCCAGATTCCAATAAATGGCAAGAAGCCATGAAATCCGAGATTGGATCCATGTACGAAAACCAAGTATGGACTTTGGTGGACTTACCGGATGGCCGGAAGGCTGTCGAGAACAAATGGATTTTCAAGAAGAAAACAGATGCTGATGGTAATGTTACTGTCTATAAAGCTCGACTTGTCGCAAAAGGGTTTCGACAAATTCAAGGAGTTGACTACGATGAGACTTTCTCACCGGTAGCGAAGCTAAAGTCTGTGAGGATTATGTTAGCAATCGCTGCATATTATGATTATGAGATATGGCAGATGGATGTCAAAACAGCATTCCTCAATGGAGACATTGATGAAGAGTTGTATATGATACAACCCAAAGGTTTTGTCGATCCTAAAGATGCTAACAAGGTATGCAAACTTCAACGGTCCATCTATGGATTGAAGCAAGCATCCCGAAGTTGGAATCAACGTTTTGATAAGGTAATCAAAAGTTTTGGTTTTATACAAACTTATGGAGAAGCTTGTATTTACAAGAAAGTGAGTGGGAGCTCTGTAGCATTCTTAATACTATATGTGGATGACATATTGTTGATTGGGAATGATGTAGACCTTCTTAATAGTGTCAAAGAGTATTTGAATAATAGTTTTTCAATGAAGGATCTTGGCGAAGCAGCTTACATATTAGGCATAAAGATTTATAGAGATAGATCGAAACGCCAAATATCATTGTCACAAAGTACATATTTGGACAAAGTTCTAAAGAGGTTTGGAATGGAAGATAGCAAGAAAGGGTTCTTGCCCATGTTGCCCAATACGACCTTGAGTAAAACTCAAAGTCCGACATCGGCAGAAGATAGAGAAAGGATGAGTAAGACTCCCTATGCCTCAGCCATAGGATCTCTAATGTATGCCATGCTATGTACTAGACCCGACATCGCATATGCTGTTAGTTTAACTAGCAGATATCAAAGTGATCCAGGAGTGGATCATTGGATAGCGGTCAAAAACATCCTTAAGTACTTGAGAAGAACTAAGGATATGGTTCTTTCTTATGGAGGTGATGAACAGCTCGTTGTTAATGGTTACACCGATGCTAGTTGGAACACCGATCCGGATGATTCTAAATCACAATCTGGATACGTATTTATTTTGAATGGTGCAGCAGTTAGCTAGAGGAGTGCAAAGCAAAGCGTTGTGGCGAGATCTTCAACTGAATCGGAATACATGGCTGCTTCGGAGGCTTCACAAGAAGCGATATGGATGAAAGAGTTCATTGCAGAGCTGGGTGTGGTTCCAAGTGCGCTGGACCCAATGTTTATCTACTGTGATAACATGGGCGCCATAGCCAATGCGCAAGAACCAAGGTCACACAAGAAGCTGAAGCATATCAAGCTGCGTTTTCACGCTATTCGAGAACATATCCAGGATGGGGATATAAAGATTTGCAAAGTACACACAGATCTGAATGTGGCGGATCCGTTGACTAAACCTCTCCCGAGGGCAAAACATGACCAACACCAAACTGCCATGGGTGTTCGGTATATTACCATGTAATCTAGATTAGATGACTCTAGTGCAATTGGGAGACTGTTGGAGATATGCCCTAGAGGCAATAATAAATATAGTTATTATTATATATCTTTGTGTTTATGATAAATGTTTGCATTCATGCTATAATAGTATTAACAAGGAAACCATTAATACTTGTGTGATTTGTAAACTTAATTTGAAGTCCCTAGTATAGCCTCTATACTTCACTAGCTTGTTGGTTGATTGATGATGTGGTTTCTTTGTCATGAACATTGAGATGTTATCAACAACAAGATCATATCGTTAGGAGAATGATATGGTGGACATACTCCTATAGACAAGCGTAGCATAAAGATCAAGTCATTTCAATAGTTCAATTGCTATATGCTTTCTGATACATAGTAACCTAATTCCTTCGACCATGAGATCATGCATATCACCTTTGCTGGATGGATGCTTTGATGTCATCAAACACCACACCGTAACAGGGTGGCTATAAAGGTGGCATTGAGTGTTCGGAAAGTATTGGTTGAGACACATGGATCAAGAGTGGGATTTGTCCATCCACATGACGGATAGATATTCTCTGGGCCCTCTCGGTGAAATGTCATCCAATTAGCTTGCAAGCATGTGACTTGGTCACAAGGGATCACATATCACGGGAACGAGAAAAGAGTACTTATCAGTAACGAGGATGAACTAGGTATGCAGAGATACCGACGATCATAACCTCGGATAAGTAACATATCGTGAGACAAAGGGAAATTGGTATCGTATGTAAGTGGTTCATTCGATCGCAAAGTAATCGTAGAAATATGTGGGAGCCATATGAATTTCCAGATTCCTCTATTGGTTATTGTTCGGAGAAGTGTCTCGATCATGTCCGCATAATTCACGAACCGTAGGGAGACACACTTAAGGATTCGACGTTGTTTGAGTAGTTATGGTATTATGAGAAAGAGACCGAATGTTGTTCGGAGTCTCGGATGGGATCCGGGATATCACGAGGTGATCCGGAATGGTCCGGAGAATAAGATTCATATAAGGAAAGTCCCGTTTCGGAGTTGGGGAATGGTTCCGGTGTTTTCATCGGGAACATTCTAGAAGGTCCCGGAATGTCCGGCACTCCGGAGGGGGAAGGGTACATGAGTGTGTCATTGCATATTGGAATTATTGCATCATGTACTAAGTGTTCTTGCTGTCCCAAATAAAGGATTTATTTAAATCCTAAATTGAAAAGTCAAACGGCTAGTTTGAAAGTCAAACGGCAGTTTTGGGAAGTGGGAAAAGAGGAGGAGAGGGGGAGGCCGAGTTGGAGGAGGGTTCCTCCCCTTGGCCGGTGCACCTCCCTAGGCCGAGTTGGGGAGGAACTCCTCCCCTTGGCCGCCGGCCCTCCCACCTATAAAGGGAGGGGCAGGGCCTCCCCTCCTAGACACACAAGTTTCCTATCCTCTAAACTAAACCCTAGATCTAGACCCCGGTTTAGAGCTATTCGGTTTAGAGCCTTCTAATTGGTTTAGAGCCTTCTAATTGGTGTGTCTAATTACTAGACCACTAATAGCCTCTCTCATAAGCTCCACCATACTCGCACCGGCTTAAGGCGAAGCCCTGCGGGATCTCCCCTCTACCTCCGGTACCACGCCGTTGTGCTGCCGGAATCGCGAGGAGAGTGCTACAACCTCCGCTGCCTGCTGGAACAAGGGAGAGGAAGGTCTTCGTCGAGTACCGAACGTGTGACCGACTGCGGGAGCGCTGCGGGAACGCGGCGCCGGAAGGATCGTCTACGCGATCTTGAGATCGGAAAGAGTACGACTACATCACCCACGAGAATCTGCTCTCGTTAAACACTTTGGAATCTTCGAGGGTGAGTTATTCCATCGACTCGTTGCTGCAATCTAGTAGATAGATCTTGGCTTGTTTGTTTGTATGCGATAGAAAATTTTTGTTTTCCATGCTACGAACCCCTACACAATGACACTGGGTGTGGTTCATGATATGGTTTGTGAGAAGAACACACATGCAATGACACTGGTAGATCCATGTGTGGTCTTTGGGAAGAACACACATGCAATGACACTGGTGATATGTGGTCTGTGAAAAGAACAGACATGCAATGACTCTAGCTGTGGTTAATGAGAAGAGCAGACATGCAATGACACCGGTGGATCCATGTGTGGTTTGTGAGAAGAACACACATCCAATGACACTGGTGGATCCATGTGTGGTCTTTGGGAAGAACACACATGCAATGACACTAGTGATATGTGGTCTGTGAGAAGAACACACATCCAATGACTCTAGTTGTGGTTCATGAAAAGAGCAGACATGCAATGACACTGGTGGATCCATGAATGGTTCATGGGAAGAACACACATGCAATGACACTGGTGGATCGATGTGTGGTCTGTGGGAAGAGCAGACATGCAATGACACCGGTGGATCCATGTGTGGTTCATGGGAAGAAAACACATGCAATGACACTAGGTGTGGTTCATGATATGGTTTGTGAGAAGAACACACATGCAATGACACTGGTGGATCCATGTGTGGTCTATGAGAATAACACACATGCAATGACACTAGGTGTGGTTCATGATATGGTTTGTGAGAAGAAACGACATGCAATGACACTGGTGGATCCATGTGTGGTCTTTGGGAAGAACACACACGCAATGACACTGGTGATATGTGGTCTGTGAGAAGAACACACATCCAATGACTCTAGGTGTGGTTCATGAAAAGAGCAGACATGCAATGACACTGGTGGATCCATGTGTGGTTCGTGGGAAGAACACACATGCGATGACACTGGGTGAATCCATGTGTGGTTTGTGAGAAGAACACATATGCAATGACACCGGTGGATCCATGTGTGGATTGGGAGAAGAACACACATGCAATGACACTGGTGGATCCATGTGTGGTCTTTGGGAAGAACACGCATGCAATGACACTAGTGATATGTGGTCTGTGAGAAGAACACACATCCAATGACTCTAGTTGTTTTTCATGAAAGGAGCAGACATGCAATGACACTGGTGGATCCATGTGTGGTTCGTGGGAAGAACACACACGCAATGACATTGGTGGATCCATGTGTGGTCTGTGGGAAGAGCAGACATGCAATGACACCGGTGGATCCATGTGTGGTTCATGGGAAGAACACACATGCAATGACACTGGGTGTGGTTCATGATATGGTTTGTGAGAAGAACACACATGCAATGACACTGGTGGATCCATGTGTGGTCTTTGGGAAGAACACACATGCAATGACACTGGTGATATGTGGTCTGTGAGAAGAACACACATCCAATGACTCTAGTTGTGGTTCATGAAAAGAGCAGACATGCAATGACACTGGTGGATCCATGTGTGGTTCATGGGAAGAACACACATGCGATGACACTGGGTGTATCCAAGTGTGGTTCATGAGAAGAGCAGACATGCAATGACACCGGTGGATCCATGTGTGGTTCATGGGAAGAACACACATGCAATGACACTGGGTGTGGTTCATGATATGGTTTGTGAGAAGAACACACATGCAATGACACTGGTGGATCCATGTGTGGTCTGTGAGAATAACACACATGCAATGACACTGGGTGTGGTTCATGATATGGTTTGTGAGAAGAACACACATGCAATGACACTGGTGGATCCATGTGTGGTCTTTGGGAAGAACACACATGCAATGACACTGGTGATATGTGGTCTGTGAGAAGAACACACATCCAATGACTCTAGTTGTGGTTCATGAAAAGAGCAGACATGCAATGACACTGGTGGATCCATGTGTGGTTCATGGGAAGAACACACATGCGATGACACTGGGTGTATCCAAGTGTGGTTCATGAGAAGAGCAGACATGCAATGACACCGGTGGATCCATGTGTGGTTCATTGGTAGAACACACATGCAATGACACTTGGTGTGGTTCATGATATGGTTTGTGAGAAGAATACACATGCAATGACACTGGTGGATCCATGTGTGGTCGGTGGGAAGGACAGACATGCAATGACACCGGTGGATCCATGTGTGGTTCATGGGAAGAACACACATGTAATGACACTGGGTGTGGTTCATAATATGGTTTGTAAGAAGAACACACATGCAATGACACTGGTGGATCCATGTGTGGTCTATGAGAATAACACACATGCAATGACACTGGGTGTGGTTCATGATATGGTTTGTGAGAAGAACACACATGCAATGACACTGGTAGATCCATGTGTGGTCTTTGGGAAGAACACACATGCAATGACACTGGTGATATGTGGTCTGTGAAAAGAACAGACATGCAATGACTCTAGCTGTGGTTAATGAGAAGAGCAGACATGCAATGACACCGGTGGATCCATGTGTGGTTTGTGAGAAGAACACACATCCAATGACACTGGTGGATCCATGTGTGGTCTTTGGGAAGAACACACATGCAATGACACTAGTGATATGTGGTCTGTGAGAAGAACACACATCCAATGACTCTAGTTGTGGTTCATGAAAAGAGCAGACATGCAATGACACTGGTGGATCCATGAATGGTTCATGGGAAGAACACACATGCAATGACACTGGTGGATCGATGTGTGGTCTGTGGGAAGAGCAGACATGCAATGACACTGGTGGATCCATGTGTGGTTCATGGGAAGAAAACACATGCAATGACACTAGGTGTGGTTCATGATATGGTTTGTGAGAAGAACACACATGCAATGACACTGGTGGATCCATGTGTGGTCTATGAGAATAACACACATGCAATGACACTAGGTGTGGTTCATGATATGGTTTGTGAGAAGAAACGACATGCAATGACACTGGTGGATCCATGTGTGGTCTTTGGGAAGAACACACACGCAATGACACTGGTGATATGTGGTCTATGAGAAGAACACACATCCAATGACTCTAGGTGTGGTTCATGAAAAGAGCAGACATGCAATGACACTGGTGGATCCATGTGTGGTTCGTGGGAAGAACACACATGCGATGACACTAGGTGGATCCATGTGTGGTTTGTGAGAAGAACACATATGCAATGACACCGGTGGATCCATGTGTGGATTGTGAGAAGAACACACATGCAATGACACTGGTGGATCCATGTGTGGTCTTTGGGAAGAACACACATGCAATGACACTAGTGATATGTGGTCTGTGAGAAGAACACACATCCAATGACTCTAGTTGTTTTTCATGAAAGGAGCAGACATGCAATGACACTGGTGGATCCATGTGTGGTTCGTGGGAAGAACACACACGCAATGACATTGGTGGATCCATGTGTGGTCTGTGGGAAGAGCAGACATGCAATGACACCGGTGGATCCATGTGTGGTTCATGGGAAGAACACACATGCAATGACACTGGGTGTGGTTCATGATATGGTTTGTGAGAAGAACACACATGCAATGACACTGGTGGATCCATGTGTGGTCTTTGGGAAGAACACACATGCAATGACACTGGTGATATGTGCTCTGTGAGAAGAACACACATCCAATGACTCTAGTTGTGGTTCATGAAAAGAGCAGACATGCAATGACACTGGTGAATCCATGTGTGGTTCATGGGAAGAACACACATGCGATGACACTGGGTGTATCCAAGTGTGGTTCATGAGAAGAGCAGACATGCAATGACACCGGTGGATCCATGTGTGGTTCATGGGAAGAACACACATGCAATGACACTGGGTGTGGTTCATGATATGGTTTGTGAGAAGAACACACATGCAATGACACTGGTGGATCCATGTGTGGTCTGTGAGAATAACACACATGCAATGACACTGGGTGTGGTTCATGATATGGTTTGTGAGAAGAACACACATGCAATGACACTGGTGGATCCATGTGTGGTCTTTGGGAAGAACACACATGCAATGACACTGGTGATATGTGGTCTGTGAGAAGAACACACATCCAATGACTCTAGTTGTGGTTCATGAAAAGAGCAGACATGCAATGACACTGGTGGATCCATGTGTGGTTCATGGGAAGAACACACATGCGATGACACTGGGTGTATCCAAGTGTGGTTCATGAGAAGAGCAGACATGCAATGACACCGGTGGATCCATGTGTGGTTCATTGGTAGAACACACATGCAATGACACTTGGTGTGGTTCATGATATGGTTTGTGAGAAGAACACACATGCAATGACACTGGTGGATCCATGTGTGGTCGGTGGGAAGGACAGACATGCAATGACACCGGTGGATCCATGTGTGGTTCATGGGAAGAACACACATGTAATGACACTGGGTGTGGTTCATAATATGGTTTGTAAGAAGAACACACATGCAATGACACTGGTGGATCCATGTGTGGTCTATGAGAATAACACACATGCAATGACACTGGGTGTGGTTCATGATATGGTTTGTGAGAAGAACACACATGCAATGACACTGGTAGATCCATGTGTGGTCTTTGGGAAGAACACACATGCAATGACACTGGTGATATGTGGTCTGTGAAAAGAACAGACATGCAATGACTCTAGCTGTGGTTAATGAGAAGAGCAGACATGCAATGACACCGGTGGATCCATGTGTGGTTTGTGAGAAGAACACACATCCAATGACACTGGAGGATCCATGTGTGGTCTTTGGGAAGAACACACATGCAATGACACTAGTGATATGTGGTCTGTGAGAAGAACACACATCCAATGACTCTAGTTGTGGTTCATGAAAAGAGCAGACATGCAATGACACTGGTGGATCCATGAATGGTTCATGGGAAGAACACACATGCAATGACACTGGTGGATCGATGTGTGGTCTGTGGGAAGAGCAGACATGCAATGACACTGGTGGATCCATGTGTGGTTCATGGGAAGAAAACACATGCAATGACACTAGGTGTGGTTCATGATATGGTTTGTGAGAAGAACACACATGCAATGACACTGGTGGATCCATGTGTGGTCTATGAGAATAACACACATGCAATGACACTAGGTGTGGTTCATGATATGGTTTGTGAGAAGAAACGACATGCAATGACACTGGTGGATCCATGTGTGGTCTTTGGGAAGAACACACACGCAATGACACTGGTGATATGTGGTCTGTGAGAAGAACACACATCCAATGACTCTAGGTGTGGTTCATGAAAAGAGCAGACATGCAATGACACTGGTGGATCCATGTGTGGTTCGTGGGAAGAACACACATGCGATGACACTGGGTGGATCCATGTGTGGTTTGTGAGAAGAACACATATGCAATGACACCGGTGGATCCATGTGTGGATTGTGAGAAGAACACACATGCAATGACACTGGTGGATCCATGTGTGGTCTTTGGGAAGAACACACATGCAATGACACTAGTGATATGTGGTCTGTGAGAATAACACACATCCAATGACTCTAGTTGTTTTTCATGAAAGGAGCAGACATGCAATGACACTGGTGGATCCATGTGTGGTTCGTGGGAAGAACACACACGCAATGACATTGGTGGATCCATGTGTGGTCTGTGGGAAGAGCAGACATGCAATGACACCGGTGGATCCATGTGTGGTTCATGGGAAGAACACACATGCAATGACACTGGGTGTGGTTCATGATATGGTTTGTGAGAAGAACACACATGCAATGACACTGGTGGATCCATGTGTGGTCTTTGGGAAGAACACACATGCAATGACACTGGTGATATGTGGTCTGTGAGAAGAACACACATCCAATGACTCTAGTTGTGGTTCATGAAAAGAGCAGACATGCAATGACACTGGTGGATCCATGTGTGGTTCATGGGAAGAACACACATGCGATGACACTGGGTGTATCCAAGTGTGGTTCATGAGAACAGCAGACATGCAATGACACCGGTGGATCCATGTGTGGTTCATGGGAAGAACACACATGCAATGACACTGGGTGTGGTTCATGATTTGGTTTGTGAGAAGAACACACATGCAATGACACTGGTGGATCCATGTGTGGTCTGTGAGAATAACACACATGCAATGACACTGGGTGTGGTTCATGATATGGTTTGTGAGAAGAACACACATGCAATGACACTGGTGGATCCATGTGTGGTCTTTGGGAAGAACACACATGCAATGACACTGGTGATATGTGGTCTGTGAGAAGAACACACATCCAATGACTCTAGTTGTGGTTCATGAAAAGAGCAGACATGCAATGACACCGGTGGATCCATGTGTGATTCATGGGAAGAACACACATGCAATGACACTGGGTGTGGTTCATGATATGGTTTGTGAGAAGAACACACATGCAATGACACTAGTGGATCCATGTGTGGTCTGTGAGAATAACACACATGCAATGACACTGGGTGTGGTTCATGATATGGTTTGTGAGAAGAACACACATGCAATGACACTGGTGGATCCATGTGTGGTCCGTGACAATAACACACATGCAATGACACTGGGTGTGGTTCATGATATGGTTTGTGAGAAGAACACACATGCAATGACACTGGTGGATCCATGTGTGGTCTTTGGGAAGAACACACATGCAATGACACTGGGTGTCGTTCATGATATGGTTTGTGAGAAGAACACACATGCAATGACACTGGTGGATCCATGTGTGGTCTTTGGGAAGAACACACATGCAATGACACTGGTGATATGTGGTCTGTGAGAAGAACACACATCCAATAACTCTACCTATGGTTCATGAAAAGAGCAGACATGCATTGACACTGGTGGATCCATGTGTGGTTCGTGGGAAGAACACACATGCGATGACACTAGGTGGATCCATGTGTGGTTTGTGAGAAGAACACACATGCAATTACACCGGTGGATCCATGTGTGGTTCATGGGAAGAACACACATGCAATGACTCTGGTTATATGTGGTTTGTGAAAAGAACAGACATGCTATGACTCTAGCTGTGGTTAATGAGAAGAGCAGACATGCAATGACATCGGTGGATCCATGTGTGGTTTGTGAGAAGAACACACATGCAATGACACTAGTGGATCCATGTGTGGTCTTTGGGAAGAACACACATGCAATGACACTAGTGATATGTGGTCTGTGAGAAGAACACACATCCAATGACTCTAGTTGTGGTTCATGAAAAGAGCAGACATGCAATGACACTGGTGGATCCATGTGTGGTTCATGGGAAGAACACACACGGAATGACACTGGTGGATCCATGTATGGTCTGTGGGAAGAGTAGACACGCAATGACACCGGTGGATCCATGTGTGGTTCATGGGAAGAACACACATGCAATGACATTGGGTGTCGTTCACGATATCGTTTGTGAGAAGAACACACATGCAATGACACTGGTGGATCCATGTGTGGTCTGTGCGAATAGCACACATGCAATGACACAACGGGTGTGGTTCATGATATGGTTTGTGAGAAGAACACACATGCAATGACAATGTTGGATCCATGTGTGGTCTTTGGGAAGAACACACATGCAATGACACTGGTGATATGTGGTCTCTGAGAAGAACACACATCCAATGACTCTAGCTGTGGTTCATGAAAAGAGCAGTCATGCAATGACACTAGTGGATCCATGTGTGGTTCATGGGAGGAACACACATGCAATGACACTGGGTGTGGTTCATGATATGGTTTGTGAGAAGAACACACATGCAATGACACTGGTGGATCCATGTGTGGTCTGTGAGAAGAACACGCATGCAATGACACTGGGTGTGTTCATGATATGGTTTATGAGAAGAACACACATGCAATGACACTGGTGGATCCATGTGTGGTCTTTGGGAAGAACACACATGCAATGACACTGGTGATATGTGGTCTGTGAGAAGAACAGACATCCAATGACTCTAGCTGTGGTTCATGAAAAGAGCAGACATGCAATGACACTCGTGGATCCATGTGTGTTTCATTGGAAGAACACACATGCGATGACACTGGGCGGATCCATGTGTGGTTTGTGAGAAGAACACACATGCAATGACACCGGTGGATCCATGTGTGGTTCATGGGAAGAACACACATGCAATGACTCTAGTGATATGTGGTTTGTGAAAAGAACAGACATGCAATGACTCTAGCTGTGGTTAATTAGAAGAGCAGACATGCAATGACACCAGTGGATCCATGTGTGGTTTGTGAGAAGAACACACATGCAATGACACTGGTGGATCCATGTGTGGTCTGTGAGAATAACACACACGCAATGACACTGGGTGTGGTTCATGATATGGTTTGTGAGAAGAACACACATGCAATGACACCGGTGGATCCATGTGTGGTCTTTGGGAAGAACACACATGCAATGACACTTGTGATATGTGGTCTATGAGAAGAACACACATCCAATGACTCTACCCGTGGTTAATGAAAAGAGCAAACATGGAATGACACTGGTGGATCCATGTGTGGTTCGTGGGAAGTACACACATGCGATGACACTGGGTGGAACCATGTGTGGTTTGTGAGAAGAACACACATGCAATGACACTGGTGGATCCATGTGTGGTTCATGGGAAGAACACACATGCAATGACTCTAGTGATATGTGGTTTGTGAAAAGAATAGACATGCTATGACTCTAGCTATGGTTAATGAGAAGAGCAGACGTGCAATGACACCGGTGGATCCATTTGTGGTTTGTGAGAAGAACACACATGCAATGACACTGGTGGATCCATGTGTGGTCTTTGGGAAGAACACACATGCAATGACACTAGTGATATGTGGTCTGTGAGAAGAACACACATCCAATGACTCTAGTTGTGGTTCATGAAAAGATCAGACATGCAATGACACTGGTGGATCCATGTGTGGTTCATGGGAAGAACACACACGCAATGACACTGGTGGATCCATGTGTGGTCTGTGGGAAGAGCAGACATGCAATGACACCGGTGGATCCATGTGTGATTCATGGGAAGAACACACATGCAATGACACTGGGTGTGGTTCATGATATGGTTTGTGAGAAGAACACACATGCAATGACACTAGTGGATCCATGTGTGGTCTGTGAGAATAACACACATGCAATGACACTGGGTGTGGTTCATGATATGGTTTGTGAGAAGAACACGCATGCAATGACACTGGTGGATCCATGTGTGGTCTTTGGGAAGAACACACACGCAATGACACTGGTGATATGTGGTCTGTGAGAAGAACACACATCCAATGGCTCTAGTTGTGGTTCATGAAAAGAGCAGACATGCAATGACACTAGTGGATCCATGTGTGGTTCATGGGAGGAACACACATGCAATGACACTGGGTGTGGTTCGTGATATGGTTTGTGAGAAGAACACACATGCAATGACACTGGTGGATCCATGTGTGGTCTGTGAGAAGAACACACATGCAATGACACTGGGTGTGGTTCATGATATGGTTTATGAGAAGAACACACATGCAATGACATTGGTGGATCCATGTGTGGTCTTTGGGAAGAACACACATGCAATGACACTGGTGATATGTGGTCTGTGAGAAGAACACACATCCAATGACTCTAGCTGTGGTTCATGAAAAGAACACACATGCAATGACACTAGTGGATCCATGTGTGGTTCATTGGAAGAACACACATGCGATGACACTAGGCGGATCCATGTGTGGTTTGTGAGAAGAACACACATGCAATGACACCGGTGGATCCATGTGTGGTTCATGGGAAGAACACACATGCAATAACTCTAGTGATATGTGGTTTGTGAGAAGAACACACATGCAATGACACTGGTGGATCCATGTGTGGTCTTTGGGAAGAACACACATGCAATGACACTAGTGATATGTGGTCTGTGAGAAGAACACACATCCAATGACTCTAGTTGTGGTTCATGAAAAGAGCAGACATGCAATGACACTGGTAGATCCATGTGTGGTTCATGGGAAGAACACACACGCAATGACACTGGTGGATCCATGTGTGGTCTGTGGGAAGAGCATAAATGCAATGACACCGGTGGATCCATGTGTGGTTCATGGGAAGAACACACAGGCAATGACACTGGATGTGGTTCATGATATGGTTTGTGAGAAGAACACACATGCAATGACACTGGTGGATGCATGTGTGGTCTGTGAGAATAACACACATGCAATGACACTGGGTGTGGTTCATGATATGGTTTGTGAGAAGAAAACACATGCAATGACACTAGTGGATCCATGTGTGGTCTTTGGGAAGAACACACATGCAATGACACTGGTGATATGTGGTCTGTGAGAAGAACACACATCCAATGACTCTAGCTATGGTTCATGAGAAGAGCAGACATACAATGACACCGGTGGATCCATGTGTGGTTTGTGAGAAGAACACACATACAATGACACTGGGTGTGGTTCATGATATAGTTTGTAAGAAGAACACACATGCAATGACTCTAGCTGTGGTTTGTGAAAAGAGCACGGATGCGATGACTCTAGTTGTGGTTCGTGGGAAGAGCAGACATACAATGACACTGGTGGACCCATGTGTGGTTCATGGGAAGAACACACATGCAACGACACTGGTGGATCCATGTGTGGTCTGTGGGAAGAAGACACATGCAATGACACTGGTGGATCCATGTGTGGTTCATGGGAAGAACACACATGCAATGACACAGGTGATATTTGGTATGTGAGAAGAACACACATGCAATGACTCTAGCTGTGGTTAATGAAAAAAGCTGACATGCAATGACACAGGTGGATCCATGTGTGGTTCATGGGAAGAACACACATGCAATGGCACTGGGTGTGGTTCATGATATGGTCTGTGAGAAGAATCCACATGCAATGACACTGGTGGATTCATGTTTGGTCTGTGAGAAGAACACACATGCAATGACACTGGGTGTGGTTCATGATATGGTTTATGAGAAGAACACACATGCAATGACACTGGTGGATCCATGTGTGGTCTTGGGGAAGAACACACATGCAATTATGTGGTCTGTGAGAAGAACACACATCCAATGACTCTACCTGTGGTTCATGAAAAGAGCAGACATGCAATGACACTGGTGGATCCATGTGTGGTTCGTGGGAAAAAACACATGCGATGACACTGGGTGGATCCATGTGTGGTTTGTGAGAAGAACACACATGCAATGACACCGGTGGATCCATGTGTAGTTTATGGGAAGAACACACATGCAATGACTCTGGTGATATGTGGTTTGTGAAAAGAACAGACATGCTATGACTCTAGCTGTGGTTAATGAGAAGAGCAGACATGCAATGACACTGGTGGATCCATGTGTGGTTTGTGATAAGAACACACATGCAATGACACTAGTGGATCCATGTGTGGTCTTTGGGAAGAACACACATGCAATGACACTAGTGATATGTCGTCTGTGAGAAGAACACACATCCAATGACTCTAGTTGTGGTTCATGAAAAGAGCAGACATGCAATGACACTGGTGGATCCATGTGTGGTCTGTGACAATAACACACATGCAATGACACTGGGTGTGGTTCATGATATGGTTTGTGAGAAGAACACACATGCAATGACACTGGTGGATCCATGTGTGGTCTGTGAGGATAAAGCACATGCAATGACACTGGGCGTGGTTCATGATATGGTTTGTGAGAAGAACACACATGCAATGACACTGGTGGATCCATGTGTGGTCTTTGGGAAGAACACACATCCAATGACACTGGTGATATTAGTCTGTGAGAAGAACACACATCCAATGACTCTAGTTGTGGTTCATGAAAAGAGCAGACATGCAATGACACTAGTGGATCCATGTGTGGTTCATGGGAGGAACACACATGCAATGACACTAGGTGTGGTTCATGATATGGTTTGTGAGAAGAACACACATGCAATGACACTGGTGGATCCATGTGTGGACTGTGAGAAGAACACACATGCAATGACACTGGGTGTGGTTCATGATATTTTTTATGAGAAGAACACACATGCAATGACACTCGTGGATCCATGTGTGGTCTTTGGGAAGAACACACATGCAATGACACTGGTGATATGTGGTATGTGAGAAGAACACACATCCAATGACTCTAGCTGTGGTTCATGAAAAGAGCAGACATGCAATGACACTAGTGGATCCATGTGTGGTTCATGGGAAGAACACACATGCGATGACACTGGATGGATCCATGTGTGGTTTGTGAGAAGAACACACATGCAATGACACCGGTGGATCCATGTGTGGTTCATGGGAAGAACACACATGCAATGACTCTAGTGATATGTGGTTTGTGAAAATAACAGACATGCAATGACTCTAGCTATGGTTAATGAGAAGAGCAGACATACAATGACACCGGTGGATCCATGTGTGATTTGTGAGAATAACACACATACAATGACACTGGGTGTGGTTCATGATATGGTTTGTAAGAAGAACACACATGCAATGACTCTAGCTGTGGTTTGTGAAAAGAGCACGGATGCGATGACTCTAGTTGTGGTTCGTGGGAAGAGCAGACATACAATGACACTGGTGGATCCATGTGTGGTTCATGGGAGGAACACACATGCAACGACACTGGTGGATCCATGTGTGGTCTGTGGGAAGAACACACATGCAATGACACTGGTGGATCCATGTGTGGTTCATGGGAAGAACACACATGCAATGACACAGGTGATATGTGGTATGTGAGAAGAACACACATGCAATGACTCTAGCTGTGGTTAATGAAAACAGCTGACATGCAATGACACAGGTGGATCCATGTGTGGTTCATGGGTAGAACACACATGCAATGGCACTGGGTGTGGTTCATGATATGGTCTGTGAGAAGAATACACATGCAATGACACTGGTGGATTCATGTGTGGTCTGTGAGAAGAACACACATGCAATGACACTGGGTGTGGTTCATGATATGGTTTATGAAAAGAACACACATGCAATGACACTGGTGGATCCATGTGTGGTCTTTGGGAAGAACACACATGCAATGACACTGGTGATATGTGGTCTGTGATAGGAACACACATCCAATGACTCTACCTGTGGTTCATGAAAAGAGCAGACATGCAATGACACTGGGTGGATCCATGTGTGGTTTGTGAGAAGAACACACATGCAATGACACCGGTGGATCCATGTGTAGTTTATGGGAAGAACACACATGCAATGACTCTGGTGATATGTGGTTTGTGAAAAGAACAGACATGCTATGACTCTAGCTGTGGTTAATGAGAAGAGCAGACATGCAATGACACCGGTGGATCCATGTGTGGTTTGTGAGAAGAACACACATGCAATGACACTGGTGGATCCATGTGTGGTGTTTGGGAAGAACACACATGCAATGACACTAGTGATATGTGGTCTATGAGAAGAACACACATCCAATGACTCCAGTTGTGGTTCATGAAAAGAGCAGACATGCAATGACACTGGTGGATCCATGTGTGGTTCATGGGAAGAACACACGCGCAATGACACTGGTGGATCCATGTGTGGTCTGTGGGAAGAGCAGACATGCAATGACACCGGTGGATCCATGTGTGGTTCATGGGAAGAACACACATGCAATGACACTGGGTGTGGTTCATGATATGGTTTGTGAGAAGAACACACATGCAATGACACTGGTGGATCCATGTGTGGTCTGTGACAATAACACACATGCAATGACACTGGGTGTGGTTCATGATATGGTTTGTGAGAAGAACACACATGCAATGACACTGGTGGATCCATGTGTGGTCTTTGGGAAGAACACACATGCAATGACACTGGGTGTGGTTCATGATATGGTTTGTGAGAAGAACACACATGCAATGACACTGGTGGATCCATGTGTGGTCTTTGGGAAGAACACACATGCAATGACACTGGTGATATGTGGTCTGTGAGAAGAACACACATCCAATAACTCTACCTATGGTTCATGAAAAGAGCAGACATGCAATGACACTGGTGGATCCATGTGTGGTTCGTGGGAAGAACACACATGCGATGACACTGGGTGGATCCATGTGTTGTTTGTGAGAAGAACACACATGCAATTACACCGGTGGATCCATGTGTGGTTCATGGGAAGAACACACATGCAATGACTCTGGTTATATGTGGTTTGTGAAAAGAACAGACATGCTATGACTCTAGCTGTGGTTAATGAGAAGAGCAGACATGCAATGACATCGGTGGATCCATGTGTGGTTTGTGAGAAGAACACACATGCAATGACACTAGTGGATCCATGTGTGGTCTTTGGGAAGAACACACATGCAATGACACTAGTGATATGTGGTCTGTGAGAAGAACACACATCCAATGACTCTAGTTGTGGTTCATGAAAAGAGCAGACATGCAATGACACTGGTGGATCCATGTGTGGTTCATGGGAAGAACACACACGGAATGACACTAGTGGATCCATGTATGGTCTGTGGGAAGAGTAGACACGCAATGACACCGGTGGATCCATGTGTGGTTCATGGGAAGAACACACATGCAATGACACTGGGTGTCGTTCACGATATCGTTTGTGAGAAGAACACACATGCAATGACACTGGTGGATCCATGTGTGGTCTGTGACAATAACACACATGCAATGACACTGGGTGTGGTTCATGATATGGTTTGTGAGAAGAACACACATGCAATGACACTGGTGGATCCATGTGTGGTCTTTGGGAAGAACACACATGCAATGACACTGGGTGTGGTTCATGATATGGTTTGTGAGAAGAACACACATGCAATGACACTGGTGATATGTGGTCTGTGAGAAGAACACACATCCAATAACTCTACCTATGGTTCATGAAAAGAGCAGACATGCAATGACACTGGTGGATCCATGTGTGGTTCGTGGGAAGAACACACATGCGATGACACTGGGTGGATCCATGTGTTGTTTGTGAGAAGAACACACATGCAATTACACCGGTGGATCCATGTGTGGTTCATGGGAAGAACACACATGCAATGACTCTGGTTATATGTGGTTTGTGAAAAGAACAGACATGCTATGACTCTAGCTGTGGTTAATGAGAAGAGCAGACATGCAATGACATCGGTGGATCCATGTGTGGTTTGTGAGAAGAACACACATGCAATGACACTAGTGGATCCATGTGTGGTCTTTGGGAAGAACACACATGCAATGACACTAGTGATATGTGGTCTGTGAGAAGAACACACATCCAATGACTCTAGTTGTGGTTCATGAAAAGAGCAGACATGCAATGACACTGGTGGATCCATGTGTGGTTCATGGGAAGAACACACACGGAATGACACTGGTGGATCCATGTATGGTCTATGGGAAGAGTAGACACGCAATGACACCGGTGGATCCATGTGTGGTTCATGGGAAGAACACACATGCAATGACACTGGTTGTCGTTCACGATATCGTTTGTGAGAAGAACACACATGCAATGACACTGGTGGATCCATGTGTGGTCTGTGCGAATAGCACACATGCAATGACACAACGGGTGTGGTTCATGATATGGTTTGTGAGAAGAACACACATGCAATGACAATGTTGGATCCATGTGTGGTCTTTGGGAAGAACACACATGCAATGACACTGGTGATATGTGGTCTCTGAGAAGAACACACATCCAATGACTCTAGCTGTGGTTCATGAAAAGAGCAGTCATGCAATGACACTAGTGGATCCATGTGTGGTTCATGGGAGGAACACACATGCAATGACACTAGGTGTGGTTCATGATATGGTTTCTGAGAAGAACACACATGCAATGACATTGGTGGATCCATGTGTGGTCTGTGAGAAGAACACTCATGCAATGACACTGGGTGTGTTCATGATATGGTTTATGAGAAGAACACACATGCAATGACACTGGTGGATCCATGTGTGGTCTTTGGGAAGAACACACATGCAATGACACTGGTGATATGTGGTCTGTGAGAAGAACAGACATCCAATGACTCTAGGTGTTGTTCATGAAAAGAGCAGACATGCAATGACACTGGTGGATCCATGTGTGGTTCGTGGGAAGAACACACATGCGATGACACTGGGTGGATCCATGTGTGGTTTGTGAGAAGAACATATATGCAATGACACCGGTGGATCCATGTGTGGTTCATGGGAAGAACACACATGCAATGACTCTGGTGATAGGTGGTTTGTGAAAAGAACAGACATGCTATGACTCTAGTTGTGGTTAATGAGAAGAGCAGACATGCAATGACACCGGTGGATCCATGTGTGGTTTGTGAGAAGAACACACATGCAATGACACTGGTGGATCCATGTGTGGTCTTTGGGAAGAACACACATGCAATGACACTAGTGATATGTGGTCTGTGAGAAGAACACACATCCAATGACTCTAGTTGTGGTTCATGAAAAGAGCAGACATGCAATGACACTGGTAGATCCATGTGTGGTTCATGGGAAGAACACACACGCAATGACACTGGTGGATCCATGTGTGGTCTGTGGGAAGAGCATAAATGCAATGACACCGGTGGATCCATGTGTGGTTCATGGGAAGAACACACAGGCAATGACACTGGATGTGGTTCATGATATGGTTTGTGAGAAGAACACACATGCAATGACACTGGTGGATGCATGTGTGGTCTGTGAGAATAACACACATGCAATGACACTGGGTGTGGTTCATGATATGGTTTGTGAGAAGAAAACACATGCAATGACACTAGTGGATCCATGTGTGGTCTTTGGGAAGAACACACATGCAATGACACTGGTGATATGTGGTCTGTGAGAAGAACACACATCCAATGACTCTAGCTATGGTTCATGAGAAGAGCAGACATACAATGACACCGGTGGATCCATGTGTGGTTTGTGAGAAGAACACACATACAATGACACTGGGTGTGGTTCATGATATAGTTTGTAAGAAGAACACACATGCAATGACTCTAGCTGTGGTTTGTGAAAAGAGCACGGATGTGATGACTCTAGTTGTGGTTCGTGGGAAGAGCAGACATACAATGACACTGGTGGACCCATGTGTGGTTCATGGGAAGAACACACATGCAACGACACCGGTGGATCCATGTGTGGTCTGTGGGAAGAAGACACATGCAATGACACTGGTGGATCCATGTGTGGTTCATGGGAAGAACACACATGCAATGACACAGGTGATATTTGGTATGTGAGAAGAACACACATGCAATGACTCTAGCTGTGGTTAATGAAAAGAGCTGACATGCAATGACACAGGTGGATCCATGTGTGGTTCATGGGAAGAACACACATGCAATGGCACTGGGTGTGGTTCATGATATGGTCTGTGAGAAGAATCCACATGCAATGACACTGGTGGATTCATGTTTGGTCTGTGAGAAGAACACACATGCAATGACACTGGGTGTGGTTCATGATATGGTTTATGAGAAGAACACACATGCAATGACACTGGTGGATCCATGTGTGGTCTTGGGGAAGAACACACATGTAATTATGTGGTCTATGAGAAGAACACACATCCAATGACTCTACCTGTGGTTCATGAAAAGAGCAGACATGCAATGACACTGGTGGATCCATGTGTGGTTCGTGGGAAGAAAACACATGCGATGACACTGGGTGGATCCATGTGTGGTTTGTGAGAAGAACACACATGCAATGACACCGGTGGATCCATGTGTAGTTTATGGGAAGAACACACATGCAATGACTCTGGTGATATGTGGTTTGTGAAAAGAACAGACATGCTATGACTCTAGCTGTGGTTAATGAGAAGAGCAGACATGCAATGACACTGGTGGATCCATGTGTGGTTTGTGATAAGAACACACATGCAATGACACTAGTGGATCCATGTGTGGTCTTTGGGAAGAACACACATGCAATGACACTAGTGATATGTCGTCTGTGAGAAGAACACACATCCAATGACTCTAGTTGTGGTTCATGAAAAGAGCAGACATGCAATGACACTGGTGGATCCATGTGTGGTTCATGGGAAGAACACACATGCAATGACACTGGGTGTGGTTCATGATATGGTTTGTGAGAAGAACACACATGCAATGACACTGGTGGATCCATGTGTGGTCTGTGAGAATAACACACATGCAATGACACTGGGCGTGGTTCATGATATGGTTTGTGAGAAGAACACACATGCAATGACACTGGTGGATCCATGTGTGGTCTTTGGGAAGAACACACATCCAATGACACTGGTGATATTGGTCTGTGAGAAGAACACACATCCAATGACTCTAGTTGTGGTTCATGAAAAGAGCAGACATGCAATGACACTAGTGGATCCATGTGTGGTTCATGGGAGGAACACACATGCAATGACACTAGGTGTGGTTCATGATATGGTTTGTGAGAAGAACACACATGCAATGACACTGGTGGATCCATGTGTGGACTGTGAGAAGAACACACATGCAATGACACTGGGTGTGGTTCATGATATTGTTTATGAGAAGAACACACATGCAATGACACTCTTGGATCCATGTGTGGTCTTTGGGAAGAACACACATGCAATGACACTGGTGATATGTGGTATGTGAGAAGAACACACATCCAATGACTCTAGCTGTGGTTCATGAAAAGAGCAGACATGCAATGACACTAGTGGATCCATGTGTGGTTCATGGGAAGAACACACATGCGATGACACTAGGTGGATCCATGTGTGGTTTGTGAGAAGAACACACATGCAATGACACCGGTGGATCCATGTGTGGTTCATGGGAAGAACACACATGCAATGACTCTAGTGATATGTGGTTTGTGAAAAGAACAGACATGCAATGACTCTAGCTATGGTTAATGAGAAGAGCAGACATACAATGACACCGGTGGATCCATGTGTGATTTGTGAGAAGAACACACATACAATGACACTGGGTGTGGTTCATGATATGGTTTGTAAGAAGAACACACATGCAATGACTCTAGCTGTGGTTTGTGAAAAGAGCACGGATGCGATGACTCTAGTTGTGGTTCGTGGGAAGAGCAGACATACAATGACACTGGTGGATCCATGTGTGGTTCATGGGAAGAACACACATGCAACGACACCGGTGGATCCATGTGTGGTCTGTGGGAAGAACACACATGCAATGACACTGGTGGATCCATGTGTGGTTCATGGGAAGAACACACATGCAATGACACAGGTGATATGTGGTATGTGAGAAGAACACACATGCAATGACTCTAGCTGTGGTTAATGAAAACAGCTGACATGCAATGACACAGGTGGATCCATGTGTGGTTCATGGGTAGAACACACATGCAATGGCACTGGGTGTGGTTCATGATATGGTCTGTGAGAAGAATACACATGCAATGACACTGGTGGATTCATGTGTGGTCTGTGAGAAGAACACACATGCAATGACAGTGGGTGTGGTTCATGATATGGTTTATGAGAAGAACACACATGCAATGACACTGGTGGATCCATGTGTGGTCTTTGGGAAGAACACACATGCAATGACACTGGTGATATGTGGTCTGTGATAGGAACACACATCCAATGACTCTACATGTGGTTCATGAAAAGAGCAGACATGCAATGACACTGCTGGATCCATGTGTGGTTCGTGGGAAGAACACACATGCGATGACACTGGGTGGATCCATGTGTGGTTTATGAGAAGAACACACATGCAATGACACCGGTGGATCCATGTGTAGTTTATGGGAAGAACACACATGCAATGACTCTGGTGATATGTGGTTTGTGAAAAGAACAGACATGCTATGACTCTAGCTGTGGTTAATGAGAAGAGCAGACATGCAATGACACCGGTGGATCCATGTGTGGTTTGTGAGAAGAACACACATGCAATGACACTGGTGGATCCATGTGTGGTGTTTGGGAAGAACACACATGCAATGACACTAGTGATATGTGGTCTATGAGAAGAACACACATCCAATGACTCCAGTTGTGGTTCAGAAAAGAGCAGACATGCAATGACACTGGTGGATCCATGTGTGGTTCATGGGAAGAACACACGCGCAATGACACTGGTGGATCCATGTGTGGTCTGTGGGAAGAGCAGACATGCAATGACACCGGTGGATCCATGTGTGGTTCATGGGAAGAACACACATGCAATGACACTGGGTGTGGTTCATGATATGGTTTGTGAGAAGAACACACATGCAATGACACTGGTGGATCCATGTGTGGTCTGTGACAATAACACACATGCAATGACACTGGGTGTGGTTCATGATATGGTTTGTGAGAAGAACACACATGCAATGACACTGGTGGATCCATGTGTGGTCTTTGGGAAGAACACACATGCAATGACACTGGGTGTGGTTCATGATATGGTTTGTGAGAAGAACACACATGCAATGACACTGGTGGATCCATGTGTGGTCTTTGGGAAGAACACACATGCAATGACACTGGTGATATGTGGTCTGTGAGAAGAACACACATCCAATAACTCTACCTATGGTTCATGAAAAGAGCAGACATGCAATGACACTGGTGGATCCATGTGTGGTTCGTGGGAAGAACACACATGCGATGACACTGGGTGGATCCATGTGTTGTTTGTGAGAAGAACACACATGCAATTACACCGGTGGATCCATGTGTGGTTCATGGGAAGAACACACATGCAATGACTCTGGTTATATGTGGTTTGTGAAAAGAACAGACATGCTATGACTCTAGCTGTGGTTAATGAGAAGAGCAGACATGCAATGACATCGGTGGATCCATGTGTGGTTTGTGAGAAGAACACACATGCAATGACACTAGTGGATCCATGTGTGGTCTTTGGGAAGAACACACATGCAATGACACTAGTGATATGTGGTCTGTGAGAAGAACACACATCCAATGACTCTAGTTGTGGTTCATGAAAAGAGCAGACATGCAATGACACTGGTGGATCCATGTGTGGTTCATGGGAAGAACACACGGAATGACACTGGTGGATCCATGTATGGTCTGTGGGAAGAGTAGACACGCAATGACACCGGTGGATCCATGTGTGGTTCATGGGAAGAACACACATGCAATGACACTGGGTGTCGTTCACGATATCGTTTGTGAGAAGAACACACATGCAATGACACTGGTGGATCCATGTGTGGTCTGTGCGAATAGCACACATGCAATGACACTGGTGGATCCATGTGTGGTCTGTGGGAAGAACACACATGCAATGACACTGGTGGATCCATGTGTGGTTCATGGGAAGAACACACATGCAATGACACAGGTGATATGTGGTATGTGAGAAGAACACACATGCAATGACTCTAGCTGTGGTTAATGAAAACAGCTGACATGCAATGACACAGGTGGATCCATGTGTGGTTCATGGGTAGAACACACATGCAATGGCACTGGGTGTGGTTCATGATATGGTCTGTGAGAAGAATACACATGCAATGACACTGGTGGATCCATGTGTGGTCTTTGGGAAGAACACACATGCAATGACACTAGTGATATGTGGTATGTGAGAAGAACACACATCCAATGACTCTAGCTGTGGTTCATGAAAAGAGCAGACATGCAATGACACTGGGTGTGGTTCATGATATGGTTTATGAGAAGAACACACATGCAATGACACTGGTGGATCCATGTGTTGTCTTTGGGAAGAACACACATGCAATGACACTGGTGATATGTGGTCTGTGATAGGAACACACATCCAATGACTCTACCTGTGGTTCATGAAAAGAGCAGACATGCAATGACACTGCTGGATCCATGTGTGGTTCGTGGGAAGAACACACATGCGATGACACTGGGTGGATCCATGTGTGGTTTATGAGAAGAACACACATGCAATGACACCGGTGGATCCATGTGTAGTTTATGGGAAGAACACACATGCAATGACTCTGGTGATATGTGGTTTGTGAAAAGAACAGACATGCTATGACTCTAGCTGTGGTTAATGAGAAGAGCAGACATGCAATGACACCGGTGGATCCATGTGTGGTTTGTGAGAAGAACACACATGCAATGACACTGGTGGATCCATGTGTGGTGTTTGGGAAGAACACACATGCAATGACACTAGTGATATGTGGTCTATGAGAAGAACACACATCCAATGACTCCAGTTGTGGTTCATGAAAAGAGCAGACATGCAATGACACTGGTGGATCCATGTGTGGTTCATGGGAAGAACACACGCGCAATGACACTGGTGGATCCATGTGTGGTCTGTGGGAAGAGCAGACATGCAATGACACCGGTGGATCCATGTGTGGTTCATGGGAAGAACACACATGCAATGACACTGGGTGTGGTTTATGATATGGTTTGTGAGAAGAACACACATGCAATGACACTGGTGGATCCATGTGTGGTCCGTGACAATAACACACATGCAATGACACTGGGTGTGGTTCATGATATGGTTTGTGAGAAGAACACACATGCAATGACACTGGTGGATCCATGTGTGGTCTTTGGGAAGAACACACATGCAATGACACTGGGTGTGGTTCATGATATGGTTTGTGAGAAGAACACACATGCAATGACACTGGTGGATCCATGTGTGGTCTTTGGGAAGAACACACATGCAATGACACTGGTGATATGTGGTCTGTGAGATGAACACACATCCAATAACTCTACCTATGGTTCATGAAAAGAGCAGACATGCAATGACACTGGTGGATCCATGTGTGGTTCGTGGGAAGAACACACATGCGATGACACTGGGTGGATCCATGTGTTGTTTGTGAGAAGAACACACATGCAATTACACCGGTGGATCCATGTGTGGTTCATGGGAAGAACACACATGCAATGACTCTGGTTATATGTGGTTTGTGAAAAGAACATACATGCTATGACTCTAGCTGTGGTTAATGAGAAGATCAGACATGCAATGACATCGGTGGATCCATGTGTGGTTTGTGAGAAGAACACACATGCAATGACACTAGTGGATCCATGTGTGGTCTTTGGGAAGAACACACATGCAATGACACTACTGATATGTGGTCTGTGAGAAGAACACACATCCAATGACTCTAGTTGTGGTTCATGAAAAGAGCAGACATGCAATGACACTGGTGGATCCATGTGTGGTTCATGGGAAGAACACACACGGAATGACACTGGTGGATCCATGTATGGTCTGTGGGAAGAGTAGACACGCAATGACACCGGTGGATCCATGTGTGGTTCATGGGAAGAACACACATGCAATGACACTGGGTGTCGTTCACGATATCGTTTGTGAGAAGAACACACATGCAATGACACTGGTGGATCCATGTGTGGTCTGTGCGAATAGCACACATGCAATGACACAACGGGTGTGGTTCATGATATGGTTTGTGAGAAGAACACACATGCAATGACAATATTGGATCCATGTGTGGTCTTTGGGAAGAACACACATGCAATGACACTGGTGATATGTGGTCTCTGAGAAGAACACACATCCAATGACTCTAGCTGTGGTTCATGAAAAGAGCAGTCATGCAATGACACTAGTGGATCCATGTGTGGTTCATGGGAGGAACACACATGCAATGACACTGGGTGTGGTTCATGATATGGTTTGTGAGAAGAACACACATGCAATGACACTGGTGGATCCATGTGTGGTCTGTGAGAAGAACACTAATGCAATGACACTGGGTGTGTTCATGATATGGTTTATGAGAAGAACACACATGCAATGACACTGGTGGATCCATGTGTGGTCTTTGGGAAGAACACACATGCAATGACACTGGTGATATGTGGTCTGTGAGAAGAACACACATCCAATGACTCTAGGTGTTGTTCATGAAAATAGCAGACATGCAATGACACTGGTGGATCCATGTGTGGTTCGTGGGAAGAACACACATGCGATGACACTGGGTGGATCCATGTGTGGTTTGTGAGAAGAACATATATGCAATGACACCGGTGGATCCATGTGTGGTTCATGGGAAGAACACACATCCAATGACTCTGGTGATAGGTGGTTTGTGAAAAGAACAGACATGCTATGACTCTAGTTGTGGTTAATGAGAAGAGCAGACATGCAATGACACCGGTGGATCCATGTGTGGTTTGTGAGAAGAACACACATTCAATGACACTGGTGGATCCATGTGTGGTCTTTGGGAAGAACACACATGCAATGACACTAGTGATATGTGGTCTGTGAGAAGAACACACATCCAATGACTCTAGTTGTGGTTCATGAAAAGAGCAGACATGCAATGACACTGGTAGATCCATGTGTGGTTCATGGGAAGAACACACACGCAATGACACTGGTGGATCCATGTGTGGTCTGTGGGAAGAGCATAAATGCAATGACACCGGTGGATCCATGTGTGGTTCATGGGAAGAACACACAGGCAATGACACTGGATGTGGTTCATGATATGGTTTGTGAGAAGAACACACATGCAATGACACTGGTGGATGCATGTGTGGTCTGTGAGAATAACACACATGCAATGACACTGGGTGTGGTTCATGATATGGTTTGTGAGAAGAAAACACATGCAATGACACTAGTGGATCCATGTGTGGTCTTTGGGAAGAACAAACATGCAATGACACTGGTGATATGTGGTCTGTGAGAAGAACACACATCGAATGACTCTAGCTATGGTTCATGAGAAGAGCAGACATACAATGACACCGGTGGATCCATGTGTGGTTTGTGAGAAGAACACACATACAATGACACTGGGTGTGGTTCATGATATAGTTTGTAAGAAGAACACACATGCAATGACTCTAGCTGTGGTTTGTGAAAAGAGCACGGATGCGATGACTCTAGTTGTGGTTCGTGGGAAGAGCAGACATACAATGACACTGGTGGACCCATGTGTGGTTCATGGGAAGAACACACATGCAACGACACCGGTGGATCCATGTGTGGTCTGTGGGAAGAAGACACATGCAATGACACTGGTGGATCCATGTGTGGTTCATGGGAAGAACACACATGCAATGACACAGGTGATATTTGGTATGTGAGAAGAACACACATGCAATGACTCTAGCTGTGGTTAATGAAAAGAGCTGACATGCAATGACACAGGTGGATCCATGTGTGGTTCATGGGAAGAACACACATGCAATGGCACTGGGTGTGGTTCATGATATGGTCTGTGAGAAGAATCCACATGCAATGACACTGGTGGATTCATGTTTGGTCTGTGAGAAGAACACACATGCAATGACACTGGGTGTGGTTCATGATATGGTTTATGAGAAGAACACACATGCAATGACACTGGTGGATCCATGTGTGGTCTTGGGGAAGAACACACATGCAATTATGTGGTCTGTGAGAAGAACACACATCCAATGACTCTACCTGTGGTTCATGAAAAGAGCAGACATGCAATGACACTGGTGGATCCATGTGTGGTTCGTGGGAAGAAAACACATGCGATGACACTGGGTGGATCCTTGTGTGGTTTGTGAGAAGAACACACATGCAATGACACCGGTGGATCCATGTGTAGTTTATGGGAAGAACACACATGCAATGACTCTGGTGATATGTGGTTTGTGAAAAGAACAGACATGCTATGACTCTAGCTGTGGTTAATGAGAAGAGCAGACATGCAATGACACTGGTGGATCCATGTGTGGTTTGTGATAAGAACACACATGCAATGACACTAGTGGATCCATGTGTGGTCTTTGGGAAGAACACACATGCAATGACACTAGTGATATGTCGTCTGTGAGAAGAACACACATCCAATGACTCTAGTTGTGGTTCATGAAAAGAGCAGACATGCAATGACACTGGTGGATCCATGTGTGGTTCATGGGAAGAACACACATGCAATGACACTGGGTGTGGTTCATGATATGGTTTGTGAGAAGAACACACATGCAATGACACTGGTGGATCCATGTGTGGTCTGTGAGAATAACACACATGCAATGACACTGGGCGTGGTTCATGATATGGTTTGTGAGAAGAACACACATGCAATGACACTGGTGGATCCATGTGTGGTCTTTGGGAAGAACACACATCCAATGACACTGGTGATATTGGTCTGTGAGAAGAACACACATCCAATGACTCTAGTTGTGGTTCATGAAAAGAGCAGACATGCAATGACACTAGTGGATCCATGTGTGGTTCATGGGAGGAACACACATGCAATGACACTAGGTGTGGTTCATGATATGGTTTGTGAGAAGAACACACATGCAATGACACTGGTGGATCCATGCGTGGACTGTGAGAAGAACACACATGCAATGACACTAGGTGTGGTTCATGATATTGTTTATGAGAAGAACACACATGCAATGACACTCGTGGATCCATGTGTGGTCTTTGGGAAGAACACACATGCAATGACACTGGTGATATGTGGTATGTGAGAAGAACACACATCCAATGACTCTAGCTGTGGTTCATGAAAAGAGCAGACATGCAATGACACTAGTGGATCCATGTGTGGTTCATGGGAAGAACACACATGCGATGACACTGGGTGGATCCATGTGTGGTTTGTGAGAAGAACACACATGCAATGACACCGGTGGATCCATGTGTGGTTCATGGGAAGAACACACATGCAATGACTCTAGTGATATGTGGTTTGTGAAAAGAACAGACATGCAATGACTCTAGCTATGGTTAATGAGAAGAGCAGACATACAATGACACCGGTGGATCCATGTGTGATTTGTGAGAAGAACACACATACAATGACACTGGGTGTGGTTCATGATATGGTTTGTAAGAAGAACACACATGCAATGACTCTAGCTGTGGTTTGTGAAAAGAGCACGGATGCGATGACTCTAGTTGTGGTTCGTGGGAAGAGCAGACATACAATGACACTGGTGGATCCATGTGTGGTTCATGGGAAGAACACACATGCAACGACACCGGTGGATCCATGTGTGGTCTGTGGGAAGAACACACATGCAATGACACTGGTGGATCCATGTGTGGTTCATGGGAAGAACACACATGCAATGACACAGGTGATATGTGGTATGTGAGAAGAACACACATGCAATGACTCTAGCTGTGGTTAATGAAAACAGCTGACATGCAATGACACAGGTGGATCCATGTGTGGTTCATGGGTAGAACACACATGCAATGGCACTGGGTGTGGTTCATGATATGGTCTGTGAGAAGAATACACATGCAATGACACTGGTGGATTCATGTGTGGTCTGTGAGAAGAACACACATGCAATGACACTGGGTGTGGTTCATGATATGGTTTATGAGAAGAACACACATGCAATGACACTGGTGGATCCATGTGTGGTCTTTGAGAAGAACACACATGCAATGACACTGGTGATATGTGGTCTGTGATAGGAACACACATCCAATGACTCTACCTGTGGTTCATGAAAAGAGCAGACATGCAATGACACTGCTGGATCCATGTGTGGTTCGTGGGAAGAACACACATGCGATGACACTGGGTGGATCCATGTGTGGTTTATGAGAAGAACACACATGCAATGACACCGGTGGATCCATGTGTAGTTTATGGGAAGAACACACATGCAATGACTCTGGTGATATGTGGTTTGTGAAAAGAACAGACATGCTATGACTCTAGCTGTGGTTAATGAGAAGAGCAGACATGCAATGACACCGGTGGATCCATGTGTGGTTTGTGAGAAGAACACACATGCAATGACACTGGTGGATCCATGTGTGGTGTTTGGGAAGAACACACATGCAATGACACTAGTGATATGTGGTCTATGAGAAGAACACACATCCAATGACTCCAGTTGTGGTTCATGAAAAGAGCAGACATGCAATGACACTGGTGGATCCATGTGTGGTTCATGGGAAGAACACACGCGCAATGACACTGGTGGATCCATGTGTGGTCTGTGGGAAGAGCAGACATGCAATGACACCGGTGGATCCATGTGTGGTTCATGGGAAGAACACACATGCAATGACACTGGGTGTGGTTCATGATATGGTTTGTGAGAAGAACACACATGCAATGACACTGGTGGATCCATGTGTGGTCTGTGACAATAACACACATGCAATGACACTGGGTGTGGTTCATGATATGGTTTGTGAGAAGAACACACATGCAATGACACTGGTGGATCCATGTGTGGTCTTTGGGAAGAACACACATGCAATGACACTGGGTGTGGTTCATGATATGGTTTGTGAGAAGAACACACATGCAATGACACTGGTGGATCCATGTGTGGTCTTTGGGAAGAACACACATGCAATGACCCTGGTGATATGTGGTCTGTGAGAAGAACACACATCCAATAACTCTACCTATGGTTCATGAAAAGAGCAGACATGCAATGACACTGGTGGATCCATGTGTGGTTCGTGGGAAGAACACACATGCGATGACACTGGGTGGATCCATGTGTTGTTTGTGAGAAGAACACACATGCAATTACACCGGTGGATCCATGTGTGGTTCATGGGAAGAACACACATGCAATGACTCTGGTTATATGTGGTTTGTGAAAAGAACAGACATGCTATGACTCTAGCTGTGGTTAATGAGAAGAGCAGACATGCAATGACATCGGTGGATCCATGTGTGGTTTGTGAGAAGAACACACATGCAATGACACTAGTGGATCCATGTGTGGTCTTTGGGAAGAACACACATGCAATGACACTAGTGATATGTGGTCTGTGAGAAGAACACACATCCAATGACTCTAGTTGTGGTTCATGAAAAGAGCAGACATGCAATGACACTGGTGGATCCATGTGTGGTTCATGGGAAGAACACACACGGAATGACACTGGTGGATCCATGTATGGTCTGTGGGAAGAGTAGACACGCAATGACACCGGTGGATCCATGTGTGGTTCATGGGAAGAACACACATGCAATGACACTGGGTGTCGTTCACGATATCGTTTGTGAGAAGAACACACATGCAATGACACTGGTGGATCCATGTGTGGTCTGTGCGAATAGCACACATGCAATGACACAACGGGTGTGGTTCATGATATGGTTTGTGAGAAGAACACACATGCAATGACAATGTTGGATCCATGTGTGGTCTTTGGGAAGAACACACATGCAATGACACTGGTGATATGTGGTCTCTGAGAAGAACACACATCCAATGACTCTAGCTGTGGTTCATGAAAAGAGCAGTCATGCAATGACACTAGTGGATCCATGTGTGGTTCATGGGAGGAACACACATGCAATGACACTGGGTGTGGTTCATGATATGGTTTGTGAGAAGAACACACATGCAATGACACTGGTGGATCCATGTGTGGTCTGTGAGAAGAACACTCATGCAATGACACTGGGTGTGTTCATGATATGGTTTATGAGAAGAACACACATGCAATGACACTGGTGGATCCATGTGTGGTCTTTGGGAAGAACACACATGCAATGACACTGGTGATATGTGGTCTGTGAGAAGAACACACATCCAAGGACTCTAGGTGTTGTTCATGAAAAGAGCAGACATGCAATGACACTGGTGGATCCATGTGTGGTTCGTGGGAAGAACACACATGCGATGACACTGGGTGGATCCATGTGTGGTTTGTGTGAAGAACATATATGCAATGACACCGGTGGATCCATGTGTGGTTCATGGGAAGAACACACATGCAATGACTCTGGTGATAGGTGGTTTGTGAAAAGAACAGACATGCTATGACTCTAGTTGTGGTTAATGAGAAGAGCAGACATGCAATGACACCGGTGGATCCATGTGTGGTTTGTGAGAAGAACACACATGCAATGACACTGGTGGATCCATGTGTGGTCTTTGGGAAGAACACACATGCAATGACACTAGTGATATGTGGTCTGTGAGAAGAACACACATCCAATGACTCTAGTTGTGGTTCATGAAAAGAGCAGACATGCAATGACACTGGTAGATCCATGTGTGGTTCATGGGAAGAACACACACGCAATGACACTGGTGGATCCATGTGTGGTCTGTGGGAAGAGCATAAATGCAATGACACCGGTGGATCCATGTGTGGTTCATGGTAAGAACACACAGGCAATGACACTGGATGTGGTTCATGATATGGTTTGTGAGAAGAACACACATGCAATGACACTGGTGGATGCATGTGTGGTCTGTGAGAATAACACACATGCAATGACACTGGGTGTGGTTCATGATATGGTTTGTGAGAAGAAAACACATGCAATGACACTAGTGGATCCATGTGTGGTCTTTGGGAAGAACACACATGCAATGACACTGGTGATATGTGGTCTGTGAGAAGAACACACATCCAATGACTCTAGCTATGGTTCATGAGAAGAGCAGACATACAATGACACCGGTGGATCCATGTGTGGTTTGTGAGAAGAACACACATACAATGACACTGGGTGTGGTTCATGATATAGTTTGTAAGAAGAACACACATGCAATGACTCTAGCTGTGGTTTGTGAAAAGAGCACGGATGCGATGACTCTAGTTGTGGTTCGTGGGAAGAGCAGACATACAATGACACTGGTGGACCCATGTGTGGTTCATGGGAAGAACACACATGCAACGACACCGGTGGATCCATGTGTGGTCTGTGGGAAGAAGACACATGCAATGACACTGGTGGATCCATGTGTGGTTCATGGGAAGAACACACATGCAATGACACAGGTGATATTTGGTATGTGAGAAGAACACACATGCAATGACTCTAGCTGTGGTTAATGAAAAGAGCTGACATGCAATGACACAGGTGGATCCATGTGTGGTTCATGGGAAGAACACACATGCAATGGCACTGGGTGTGGTTCATGATATGGTCTGTGAGAAGAATCCACATGCAATGACACTGGTCGATTCATGTTTGGTCTGTGATAAGAACACACATGCAATGACACTGGGTGTGGTTCATGATATGGTTTATGAGAAGAACACACATGCAATGACACTGGTGGATCCATGTGTGGTCTTGGGGAAGAACACACATGCAATTATGTGGTCTGTGAGAAGAACACACATCCAATGACTCTACCTGTGGTTCATGAAAAGAGCAGACATGCAATGACACTGGAGGATCCATGTGTGGTTCGTGGGAAGAAAACACATGCGATGACACTGGGTGGATCCTTGTGTGGTTTGTGAGAAGAACACACATGCAATGACACCGGTGGATCCATGTGTAGTTTATGGGAAGAACACACATGCAATGACTCTGGTGATATGTGGTTTGTGAAAAGAACAGACATGCTATGACTCTAGCTGTGGTTAATGAGAAGAGCAGACATGCAATGACACTGGTGGATCCATGTGTGGTTTGTGATAAGAACACACATGCAATGACACTAGTGGATCCATGTGTGGTCTTTGGGAAGAACACACATGCAATGACACTAGTGATATGTCGTCTGTGAGAAGAACACACATCCAATGACTCTAGTTGTGGTTCATGAAAAGAGCAGACATGCAATGACACTGGTGGATCCATGTGTGGTTCATGGGAAGAACACACATGCAATGACACTGGGTGTGGTTCATGATATGGTTTGTGAGAAGAACACACATGCAATGACACTGGTGGATCCATGTGTGGTCTGTGAGAATAACACACATGCAATGACACTGGGCGTGGTTCATGATATGGTTTGTGAGAAGAACACACATGCAATGACACTGGTGGATCCATGTGTGGTCTTTGGGAAGAACACACATCCAATGACACTGGTGATATTGGTCTGTGAGAAGAACACACATCCAATGACTCTAGTTGTGGTTCATGAAAAGAGCAGACATGCAATGACACTAGTGGATCCATGTGTGGTTCATGGGAGGAACACACATGCAATGACACTAGGTGTGGTTCATGATATGGTTTGTGAGAAGAACACACATGCAATGACACTGGTGGATCCATGTGTGGACTGTGAGAAGAACACACATGCAATGACACTAGGTGTGGTTCATGATATTGTTTATGAGAAGAACACACATGCAATGACACTCGTGGATCCATGTGTGGTCTTTGGGAAGAACACACATGCAATGACACTGGTGATATGTGGTATGTGAGAAGAACACACATCCAATGACTCTAGCTGTGGTTCATGAAAAGAGCAGACATGCAATGACACTAGTGGATCCATGTGTGGTTCATGGGAAGAACACACATGCGATGACACTGGGTGGATCCATGTGTGGTTTGTGAGAAGAACACACATGCAATGACACCGGTGGATCCATGTGTGGTTCATGGGAAGAACACACATGCAATGACTCTAGTGATATGTGGTTTGTGAAAAGAACAGACATGCAATGACTCTAGCTATGGTTAATGAGAAGAGCAGACATACAATGACACCGGTGGATCCATGTGTGATTTGTGAGAAGAACACACATACAATGACACTGGGTGTGGTTCATGATATGGTTTGTAAGAAGAACACACATGCAATGACTCTAGCTGTGGTTTGTGAAAAGAGCACGGATGCGATGACTCTAGTTGTGGTTCGTGGGAAGAGCAGACATACAATGACACTGGTGGATCCATGTGTGGTTCATGGGAAGAACACACATGCAACGACACCGGTGGATCCATGTGTGGTCTGTGGGAAGAACACACATGCAATGACACTGGTGGATACATGTGTGGTTCATGGGAAGAACACACATGCAATGACACAGGTGATATGTGGTATGTGAGAAGAACACACATGCAATGACTCTAGCTGTGGTTAATGAAAACAGCTGACATGCAATGACACAGGTGGATCCATGTGTGGTTCATGGGTAGAACACACATGCAATGGCACTGGGTGTGGTTCATGATATGGTCTGTGAGAAGAATACACATGCAATGACACTGGTGGATTCATGTGTGGTCTGTGAGAAGAACACACATGCAATGACACTGGGTGTGGTTCATGATATGGTTTATGAGAAGAACACACATGCAATGACACTGGTGGATCCATGTGTGGTCTTTGGGAAGAACACACATGCAATGACACTGGTGATATGTGGTTTGTGATAGGAACACACATCCAATGACTCTACCTGTGGTTCATGAAAAGAGCAGACATGCAATGACACTGCTGGATCCATGTGTGGTTCGTGGGAAGAACACACATGCGATGACACTGGGTGGATCCATGTGTGGTTTATGAGAAGAACACACATGCAATGACACCGGTGGATCCATGTGTAGTTTATGGGAAGAACACACATGCAATGACTCTGGTGATATGTGGTTTGTGAAAAGAACAGACATGCTATGACTCTAGCTGTGGTTAATGAGAAGAGCAGACATGCAATGACACCGGTGGATCCATGTGTGGTTTGTGAGAAGAACACACATGCAATGACACTGGTGGATCCATGTGTGGTGTTTGGGAAGAACACACATGCAATGACACTAGTGATATGTGGTCTATGAGAAGAACACACATCCAATGACTCCAGTTGTGGTTCATGAAAAGAGCAGACATGCAATGACACTGGTGGATCCATGTGTGGTTCATGGGAAGAACACACGCGCAATGACACTGGTGGATCCATGTGTGGTCTGTGGGAAGAGCAGACATGCAATGACACCGGTGGATCCATGTGTGGTTCATGGGAAGAACACACATGCAATGACACTGGGTGTGGTTCATGATATGGTTTGTGAGAAGAACACACATGCAATGACACTGGTGGATCCATGTGTGGTCTGTGACAATAACACACATGCAATGACACTGGGTGTGGTTCATGATATGGTTTGTGAGAAGAACACACATGCAATGACACTGGTGGATCCATGTGTGGTCTTTGGGAAGAACACACATGCAATGACACTGGGTGTGGTTCATGATTTTGTTTGTGAGAAGAACACACATGCAATGACACTGGTGGATCCATGTGTGGTCTTTGGGAAGAACACACATGCAATGACCCTGGTGATATGTGGTCTGTGAGAAGAACACACATCCAATAACTCTACCTATGGTTCATGAAAAGAGCAGACATGCAATGACACTGGTGGATCCATGTGTGGTTCGTGGGAAGAACACACATGCGATGACACTGGGTGGATCCATGTGTTGTTTGTGAGAAGAACACACATGCAATTACACCGGTGGATCCATGTGTGGTTCATGGGAAGAACACACATGCAATGACTCTGGTTATATGTGGTTTGTGAAAAGAACAGACATGCTATGACTCTAGCTGTGGTTAATGAGAAGAGCAGACATGCAATGACATCGGTGGATCCATGTGTGGTTTGTGAGAAGAACACACATGCAATGACACTAGTGGATCCATGTGTGGTCTTTGGGAAGAACACACATGCAATGACACTAGTGATATGTGGTCTGTGAGAAGAACACACATCCAATGACTCTAGTTGTGGTTCATGAAAAGAGCAGACATGCAATGACACTGGTGGATCCATGTGTGGTTCATGGGAAGAACACACACGGAATGACACTGGTGGATCCATGTATGGTCTGTGGGAAGAGTAGACACGCAATGACACCGGTGGATCCATGTGTGGTTCATGGGAAGAACACACATGCAATGACACTGGGTGTCGTTCACGATATCGTTTGTGAGAAGAACACACATGCAATGACACTGGTGGATCCATGTGTGGTCTGTGCGAATAGCACACATGCAATGACACAACGGGTGTGGTTCATGATATGGTTTGTGAGAAGAACACACATGCAATGACAATGTTGGATCCATGTGTGGTCTTTGGGAAGAACACACATGCAATGACACTGGTGATATGTGGTCTCTGAGAAGAACACACATCCAATGACTCTAGCTGTGGTTCATGAAAAGAGCAGTCATGCAATGACACTAGTGGATCCATGTGTGGTTCATGGGAGGAACACACATGCAATGACACTGGGTGTGGTTCATGATATGGTTTGTGAGAAGAACACACATGCAATGACACTGGTGGATCCATGTGTGGTCTGTGAGAAGAACACTCATGCAATGACACTGGGTGTGTTCATGATATGGTTTATGAGAAGAACACACATGCAATGACACTGGTGGATCCATGTGTGGTCTTTGGGAAGAACACACATGCAATGACACTGGTGATATGTGGTCAGTGATAAGAACAGACATCCAATGACTCTAGCTGTGGTTCATGAAAAGAGCAGACATGCAATGACACTAGTGGATCCATGTGTGTTTCATTGGAAGAACACACATGCGATGACACTGGGCGGATCCATGTGTGGTTTGTGTGAAGAACACACATGCAATGACACCGGTGGATCCATGTGTGGTTCATGGGAAGAACACACATGCAATGACTCTAGTGATATGTGGTTTGTGAAAAGAACAGACATGCAATGACTCTAGCTGTGGTTAATTAGAAGAGCAGACATGCAATGACACCAGTGGATCCATGTGTGGTTTATGAGAAGAACACACATGCAATGACACTGGTGGATCCATGTGTGGTCTGTGAGAATAACACACATGCAATGACACTGGGTGTGGTTCATGATATGGTTTGTGAGAAGAACACACATGCAATGACACCGGTGGATCCATGTGTGGTCTTTGGGAAGAACACACATGCAATGACACTTGTGATATGTGGTCTATGAGAAGAACACACATCCAATGACTCTACCCATGGTTAATGAAAAGAGCAAACATGCAATGACACTGGTGGATCCATGTGTGGTTCGTGGGAAGTACACACATGCGATGACACTGGGTGGAACCATGTGTGGTTTGTGAGAAGAACACACATGCAATGACACTGGTGGATCCATGTGTGGTTCATGGGAAGAACACACATGCAATGACTCTAGTGATATGTGGTTTGTGAAAAGAACAGACATGCTATGACTCTAGCTGTGGTTAATGAGAAGAGCAGACGTGCAATGACACCGGTGGATACATTTGTGGTTTGTGAGAAGAACACACATGCAATGACACTGGTGGATCCATGTGTGGTCTTTGGGAAGAACACACATGCAATGACACTAGTGATATGTGGTCTGTGAGAAGAACACACATCCAATGACTCTAGTTGTGGTTCATGAAAAGATCAGACATGCAATGACACTGGTGGATCCATGTGTGGTTCATGGGAAGAACACACACGCAATGACACTGGTGGATCCATGTGTGGTCTGTGGGAAGAGCAGACATGCAATGACACCGGTGGATCCATGTGTGATTCATGGGAAGAACACACATGCAATGACACTGGGTGTGGTTCATGATATGGTTTGTGAGAAGAACACACATGCAATGACACTAGTGGATCCATGTGTGGTCTGTGAGAATAACACACATGCAATGATACTGGGTCTGGTTCATGATAGGGTTTGTGAGAAGAACACACATGCAATGACACTGGTGGATCCATATGTGGTCTTTGGGAAGAACACACACGCAATGACACTGGTGATATGTGGTCTGTGAGAAGAACACACATCCAATGGCTCTAGCTGTGGTTCATGAAAAGAGCAGACATGCAATGACACTAGTGGATCCATGTGTGGTTCATGGGAGGAACACACATGCAATGACACTGGGTGTCGTTCGTGATATGGTTTGTGAGAAGAACACACATGCAATGACACTGGTGGATCCATGTGTGGTCTGTGAGAAGAACACACATGGAATGACACTGGGTGTGGTTCATGATATGGTTTATGAGAAGAACACACATGCAATGACATTGGTGGATCCATGTGTGGTCTTTGGGAAGAACACACATGCAATGACACTGGTGATATGTGGTCTGTGAGAAGAACACACATCCAATGACTCTAGCTGTGGTTCATGAAAAGAGCAGACATGCAATGACACTAGTGGATCCATGTGTGGTTCATTGGAAGAACACACATGCGATGACACTAGGCGGATCCATGTGTGGTTTGTGAGAATAACACACATGCAATGACACCGGTGGATCCATGTGTGGTTCATGGGAAGAACACACATGAAATGACTCTAGTGATATGTGGTTTGTGAAAAGAACAGACATGCAATGACTCTAGCTGTGGTTAATGAGAAGAGCAGACATGCAATGACACCAGTGGATCCATGTGTGGTTTGTGAGAAGAACACACATGCAATGACACTGGTGGATCCATGTGTGGTCTGTGAGAATAACACACATGCAATGACACCAGTTGTGGTTCATGAAAAGAGCAGACATGCAATGACACTGGTGGATCCATGTGTGGTTCATGGGAAGAACACACGCGCAATGACACTGGTGGATACATGTGTGGTCTGTGGGAAGAGCAGACATGCAATGACACCGGTGGATCCATGTGTGGTTCATGGGAAGAACACACATGCAATGACACTGGGTGTGGTTCATGATATGGTTTGTGAGAAGAACACACATGCAATGACACTGGTGGATCCATGTGTGGTCTGTGATAATAACACACATGCAATGACACTGGGTGTGGTTCATGATATGGTTTGTGAGAAGAACACACATGCAATGACACTGGTGGATCCATGTGTGGTCTTTGGGAAGAACACACATGCAATGACACTGGTGAGATGTGGTCTGTGAGAAGAACACACATCCAATGACTCTACCTGTGGTTCATGAAAAGAGCAGACATGCAACGACACTGGTGGATCCATGTGTGGTTCGTGGGAAGAACACACGTGCAATGACTCTGGTGATATGTGGTTTGTGAAAAGAACAGACATGCAATGACTCTAGCTATGGTTAATGAGAAGAGCAGACAAGCAATGACACCGGTGGATCCATGTGTGGTTTGTGAGAAGAACACACATGCAATGACACTGGTGGATCCATGTGTGGTGTTTGGGAAGAACACACATGCAATGACACTAGTGATATGTGGTCTATGAGAAGAACACACATCCAATGACTCTAGTTGTGGTTCATGAAAAGAGTAGACATGCAATGACACTGGTGGATCCATGTGTGGTTCATGGGAAGAACACACACGCAATGACACTGGTGGATCTATGTCTGGTCTGTGGGAAGAGCAGACATGCAATGACACCGGTGGATCCATGTGTGGTTCATAGGAAGACCACACATGCAATGACACTGGGTGTGGTTCATGATATGGTTTGTGAGAAGAACACACATGCAATGACACTGGTGGATCCATGTGTGGTCTTTGGGAAGAACACACATGCAATGACAGTGGTGATATGTGGTCTGTGAGAAGAACACATATCCAATGACTCTACCTGTGGTTCATGAAAAGAGCAGACATGCAACGACACTGGTGGATCCATGTGTGGTTCGTGGGAAGAACACACATGCGATGACACTGTGTGGATCCATGTGTGGTTTGTGAGAAGAACACACATGCAATGACACCGGTGGATCCATGTGTGGTTCATGGGAAGAACACACATGCAATGACTGGTGATATGTGGTTTGTGAAAAGAACAGACATGCTATGACTCTAGCTGTGGTTAATGAGAAGAGCAGACATGCAATGACACCAGTGGATCCATGTGTGGTTTGTGAGAAGAACACACATGTAATGACACTGGTGGATCCATGTGTGGTGTTTGGGAAGAACACGCATGCAATGACACTAGTGATATGTGGTCTATGAGAAGAACACACATCCAATGACTCTAGTTGTGGTTCATGAAAAGAGCAGACATGCAATGACACTGGTGGATCCATGTGTGGTTCATGGGAAGAACACACGCGCAATGACACTGGTGGATCCATGTGTGGTCTGTGGGAAGAGCAGACATGCAATGACACCGGTGGATCCATGTGTGGTTCATGGGAAGAACACACATGCAATGACACTGGGTGTGGTTCATGATATGGTTTGTGAGAAGAACACACATGCAATGACACTGGTGGATCCATGTATGGTCTGTGACAATAACACACATGCAATGACACTGGGTGTGGTTCATGATATGGTTTGTGAGAAGAACACACATGCAATGACACTGGTGGATCCATGTGTGGTCTTTGGGAAGAACACACATGCAATGACACTGGTGATATGTGGTCTGTGAGAAGAACACACATCCAATGACTCTACCTGTGGTTCATGAAAAGAGCAGACATGCAACGACACTGGTGGATCCATGTGTGGTTCGTGGGAAGAACACACATGCAATGACTCTGGTGATATGTGGTTTGTGAAAAGAACAGACATGCAATGACTCTAGCTATGGTTAATGAGAAGAGCAGACATGCAATGACACCGGTGGATCCATGTGTGGTTTGTGAGAAGAACACACATGCAATGACACTGGTGGATCCATGTGTGGTGTTTGGGAAGAACACACATGCAATGACACTAGTGATATGTGGTCTATGAGAAGAACACACATCCAATGACTCTAGTTGTGGTTCATGAAAAGAGTAGACATGCAATGACACTGGTGGATCCATGTGTGGTTCATGGGAAGAACACACACGCAATGACACTGGTGGATCTATGTCTGGTCTGTGGGAAGAGCAGACATGCAATGACACCGGTGGATCCATGTGTGGTTCATGGGAAGAACACACATGCAATGACACTGGGTGTGGTTCATGATATGGTTTGTGAGAAGAACACACATGCAATGACACTGGTGGATCCATGTGTGGTCTTTGGGAAGAACACACATGCAATGACACTGGTGATATGTGGTCTGTGAGAAGAACACATATCCAATGACTCTACCTGTGGTTCATGAAAAGAGCAGACATGCAACGACACTGGTGGATCCATGTGTGGTTCGTGGGAAGAACACACATGCGATGACACTGTGTGGATCCATGTGTGGTTTGTGAGAAGAACACACATGCAATGACACCGGTGGATCCATGTGTGGTTCATGGGAAGAACACACATGCAATGACTGGTGATATGTCGTTTGTGAAAGGAACAGACATGCTATGACTCTAGCTGTGGTTAATGAGAAGAGCAGACATGCAATGACACCAGTGGATCCATGTTTGGTTTGTGAGAAGAACACACATGTAATGACACTGGTGGATCCATGTGTGGTGTTTGGGAAGAACACACATGCAATGACACTAGTGATATGTGGTCTATGAGAAGAACACACATCCAATGACTCTAGTTGTGGTTCATGAAAAGAGCAGACATGCAATGACACTGGTGGATCCATGTGTGGTTCATGGGAAGAACACACACGCAATGACACTGGTGGATCTATGTGTGGTCTGTGGGAAGAGCAGACATGCAATGACACCGGTGGATCCATGTGTGATTCATGGGAAGAACACACATGCAATGACACTGGGTTTGGTTCATGATATGGTTTGTGAGAAGAACACACATGCAATGACACTGGTGGATCCATGTGTGGTCTGTGAGAATAACACACATGCAATGACACTGGGTGTGGTTCATGATATGGTTTGTGAGAAGAACACACATGCAATGACACTGGTGGATCCATGTGTGGTCTTTGGGAAGAACACACATGCAATGACACTGGTGATATGTGGTCTGTGAGAAGAACACACATCCAATAACTCTACCTATGGTTCGTGAAAAGAGCAGACATGCAATGACACTGGTGGATCCATGTGTGGTTCGTGGGAAGAACACACATGCGATGACACTGGGTGGATCCATGTGTGGTTTGTGAGAAGAACACACATGCAATTACACCGGTGGATCCATGTGTGGTTCATGGGAAGAACACACATGCAATGACTCTGGTGATATGTGGTTTGTGAAAAGAACAGACATGCAATGACTCTAGCTGTGGTTAATGAGAAGAGCAGACATGCAATGACACTGATGGATCCATGTGTGGTTTGTGAGAAGAACACACATGCAATGACACTGGTGGATCCATGTGTGGTCTTTGGGAAGAACACACATGCAATGACACTAGTGATATGTGGTCTGTGAGAAGAACACACATCCAATGACTCTAGTTGTGGTTCATGAAAAGAGCAGACATGCAATGACGTTGGTGGATCCATGAATGGTTCATGGGAAGAACACACATGCAATGACACTAGTGATATGTGGTCTGTGAGAAGAACACACGTCCAATGACTCTAGTTGTGATTCATGAAAAGAGCAAACATGCAATGACACTGGTGGATCCATGTGTGGTTCATGGGAAGAACACACACGCAATGACACTGGTGGATCCATGTGTGGTCGGTGGGAAGAGCAGACATGCAATGACACCGGTGGATCCATGTGTGGTTCATGAGAATAACACACATGCAATGACACTGGGTGTGGTTCATGATATGGTTTGTGAGAAGAACACACATGCAATGACACTGGTAGATCCATGTGTGGTCTTTGGGAAGAACACACATGCAATGACATAGGTGATATGTGGTATGTGAGAAGAACACACATGCAATGACTCTAGCTGTGGTTAATGAAAAGAGCTGACATGCAATGACACAGGTGGAGCCATGTGTGGTTCATGGGAAGAACACACATGCAATGGCACTGGGTGTGGTTCATGATATGGTCTGTGAGAAGAATACACATGCAATGACACTGGTGGATTCATGTGTGGTCTGTGAGAAGAACACACATGCAATGACACTGGGTGTGGTTCATGATATGGTTTATGAGAAGAACACACATGCAATGACACTGGTGGATCCATGTGTGGTCTTTGGGAAGAACACACATGCAATGACACTGATGATATGTGGTCTGTGAGAAGAACACACATCCAATGACTCTACCTGTGGTTCATGAAAAGAGCAGACATGCAATGACACTGGTGGATCCATGTGTTGTCTTTGGGAAGAACACACATGCAATGACACTAGTGATATGTGGTCTGTGAGAAGAACACACATCCAATGACTCTAGTTGTGGTTCATGAAAAGAGCAGACATGCAATGACACTGGTGGATCCATGTGTGGTTCATGGGAAGAACACACATGCAATGACACTAGTGATATGTGGTCTGTGGGAAGAACACACGTCCAGTGACTCTAGTTGTGATTCATGAAAAGAGGAGACATGCAATGACACTGGTGGATCCATGTGTGGTTCATGGGAAGAACACACACGCAATGACACTGGTGGATCCATGTGTGGTCGGTGGGAAGAGCAGACATGCAATGACACCGGTGGATCCATGTGTGGTTCATGGGAAGAACACACATGCAATGACACTGGGTGTGGTTCATAATATGGTTTGTAAGAAGAACACACATGCAATGACACTGGTGGATCCATGTGTGGTCTATGAGAATAACACACATGCAATGACACTGGGTGTGGTTCATGATATGGTTTGTGAGAAGAACACACATGCAAGGACACTGGTAGATCCATGTGTGGTCTTTGGGAAGAACACACATGCAATGACACTGGTGATATGTGGTTTGTGAAAAGAACAGACATGCAATGACTCTAGCTGTGGTTAATGAGAAGAGCAGACATGCAATGACACCGATGGATCCATGTGTGGTTTGTGAGAAGAACACACATGCAATGACACTGGTGGATCCATGTGTGGTCTTTGGGAAGAACACACATGCAATGACACTAGTGATATGTGGTCTGTGAGAAGAACACACATCCAATGACTCTAGTTGTGGTTCATGAAAAGAGCAGACATGCAATGACGTTGGTGGATCCATGAATGGTTCATGGGAAGAACACACATGCAATGACACTAGTGATATGTGGTCTGTGAGAAGAACACACGTCCAATGACTCTAGTTGTGATTCATGAAAAGAGCAGACATGCAATGACACTGGTGGATCCATGTGTGGTTCATGGGAAGAACACACACGCAATGACACTGGTGGATCCATGTGTGGTCGGTGGGAAGAGCAGACATGCAATGACACCGGTGGATCCATGTGTGGTTCATGGGAAGAACACACATGCAATGACACTGGGTGTGGTTCATAATATGGTTTGTAAGAAGAACACACATGCAATGACACTGGTGGATCCATGTGTGGTCTATGAGAATAACACACATGCAATGACACTGGGTGTGGTTCATGATATGGTTTGTGAGAAGAACACACATGCAATGACACTGGTAGATCCATGTGTGGTCTTTGGGAAGAACACACATGCAATGACACTGGTGATATGTGGTCTGTGAGAAGAACACACATCCAATGACTCTAGTTGTGGTTCATGAAAAGAGCAGACATGCAATGACACCGGTGGATCCATGTGTGGTTCATGGGAAGAACACACATGCGATGACACTGGGTGTATCCAAGTGTGGTTCATGAGAAGAGCAGACATGCAATGACACCGGTGGATCCATGTGTGGTTCATTGGTAGAACACACATGCAATGACACTTGGTGTGGTTCATGATATGGTTTGTGAGAAGAACACACATGCAATGACACTGGTGGATCCATGTGTGGTCGGTGGGAAGAGCAGACATGCAATGACACCGGTGGATCCATGTGTGGTTCATGGGAAGAACACACATGTAATGTCACTGGGTGTGGTTCATAATATGGTTTGTAAGAAGAACACACATGCAATGACACTGGTGGATCCATGTGTGGTCTATGAGAATAACACACATGCAATGACACTGGGTGTGGTTCATGATATGGTTTGTGAGAAGAACACACATCCAATGACACTGGTAGATCCATGTGTGGTCTTTGGGAAGAACACACATGCAATGACACTGGTGATATGTGGTCTATGAAAAGAACAGACATGCAATGACTCTAGCTGTGGTTAATGAGAAGAGCAGACATGCAATGACACCGGTGGATCCATGTGTGGTTTGTGAGAAGAACACATATCCAATGACACTGGTGGATCCATGTGTGGTCTTTGGGAAGAACACACATGCAATGACACTAGTGATATATGGTCTGTGAGAAGAACACACATCCAATGACTCTAGTTGTGGTTCATGAAAAGAGCAGACATGCAATGACACTGGTGGATCCATGTGTGGTTCGTGGGAAGAACACACATGCGATGACACTGGGTGGATCCATGTGTGGTTTGTGAGAAGAACACATATGCAATGACACCGGTGGATCCATGTGTGGATTGTGAGAAGAACACACATGCAATGACACTGGTGGATCCATGTGTGTTCTTTGGGAAGAACACACATGCAATGACACTAGTGATATGTGGTCTGTGAGAAGAACACACATCCAATGACTCTAGTTGTTTTTCATGAAAGGAGCAGACATGCAATGACACTGGTGGATCCATGTGTGGTTCGTGGGAAGAACACACACGCAATGACATTGGTGGATCCATGTGTGGTCTGTGGGAAGAGCAGACATGCAATGACACCGGTGGATCCATGTGTGGTTCATGGGAAGAACACACATGCAATGACACTGGGTGTGGTTCATGATATGGTTTGTGAGAAGAACACACATGCAATGACACTGGTGGATCCATGTGTGGTCTGTGAGAATAACACACATGCAATGACACTGGGTGTGGTTCATGATATGGTTTGTGAGAAGAACACACACACAATGACACTGGTGGATCCATGTGTGGTCTTTGGGAAGAACACACATGCAATGACACTGGTGATATGTGGTCTGTGAGAAGAACACACATCCAATGACTCTAGTTGTGGTTCATGAAAAGAGCAGACATGCAATGACACTGGTGGATCCATGTGTGGTTCATGGGAAGAACACACATGCGATGACACTGGGTGTATCCAAGTGTGGTTCATGAGAAGAGCAGACATGCAATGACACCGGTGGATCCATGTGTGGTTCATGGGAAGAACACACATGCAATGACACTGGGTGTGGTTCATGATATGGTTTGTGAGAAGAACACACATGCAATGACACTGGTGGATCCATGTGTGGTCTGTGAGAATAACACACATGCAATGACACTGGGTGTGGTTCATGATATGGTTTGTGAGAAGAACACACATGCAATGACACTGGTGGATCCATGTGTGGTCTTTGGCAAGAACACACATGCAATGACACTGGTGATATGTGGTCTGTGAGAAGAACACACATCCAATGACTCTAGTTGTGGTTCATGAAAAGAGCAGACATGCAATGACACTGGTGGATCCATGTGTGGTTCATGGGAAGAACACACATGCGATGACACTGGGTGTATCCAAGTGTGGTTCATGAGAAGAGCAGACATGCAATGACACCGGTGGATCCATGTGTGGTTCATTGGTAGAACACACATGCAATGACACTTGGTGTGGTTCATGATATGGTTTGTGAAAAGAACACACATGCAATGACACTGGTGGATCCATGTGTGGTCGGTGGGAAGAGCAGACATGCAATGACACCGGTGGATCCATGTGTGGTTCATGGGAAGAACACACATGTAATGTCACTGGGTGTGGTTCATAATATGGTTTGTAAGAAGAACACACATGCAATGACACTGGTGGATCCATGTGTGGTCTATGAGAATAACACACATGCAATGACACTGGGTGTGGTTCATGATATGGTTTGTGAGAAGAACACACATCCAATGACACTGGTAGATCCATGTGTGGTCTTTGGGAAGAACACACATGCAATGACTCTAGCTGTGGTTAATGAGAAGAGCAGACATGCAATGACACCGGTGGATCCATGTGTGGTTTGTGAGAAGAACACACATCCAATGACACTGGTGGATCCATGTGTGGTCTTTGGGAAGAACACACATGCAATGACACTAGTGATATATGGTCTGTGAGAAGAACACACATCCAATGACTCTAGTTGTGGTTCATGAAAAGAGCAGACATGCAATGACACTGGTGGATCCATGAATGGTTCATGGGAAGAACACACATGCAATGACACTGGTGGATCGATGTGTGGTCTGTGGGAAGAGCAGACATGCAATGACACCGGTGGATCCATGTGTGGTTCATGGGAGGAAAACACATGCAATGACACTAGGTGTGGTTCATGATATGGTTTGTGAGAAGAACACACATGCAATGACACTGGTGGATCCATGTGTGGTCTATGAGAATAACACACATGCAATGACACTAGGTGTGGTTCATGATATGGTTTGTGAGAAGAAACGACATGCAATGACACTGGTGGATCCATGTGTGGTATTTGGGAAGAACACACACGCAATGACACTGGTGATATGTGGTCTGTGAGAAGAACACACATCCAATGACTCTAGGTGTGGTTCATGAAAAGAGCAGACATGCAATGACACTGGTGGATCCATGTGTGGTTCGTGGGAAGAACACACATGCGATGACACTGGGTGGATCCATGTGTGGTTTGTGAGAAGAACACATATGCAATGACACCGGTGGATCCATGTGTGGATTGTGAGAAGAACACACATGCAATGACACTGGTGGATCCATGTGTGTTCTTTGGGAAGAACACACATGCAATGACACTAGTGATATGTGGTCTGTGAGAAGAACACACATCCAATGACTCTAGTTGTTTTTCATGAAAGGAGCAGACATGCAATGACACTGGTGGATCCATGTGTGGTTCGTGGGAAGAACACACACGCAATGACATTGGTGGATCCATGTGTGGTCTGTGGGAAGAGCAGACATGCAATGACACCGGTGGATCCATGTGTGGTTCATGGGAAGAACACACATGCAATGACACTGGGTGTGGTTCATGATATGGTTTGTGAGAAGAACACACATGCAATGACACTGGTGGATCCATGTGTGGTCTGTGAGAATAACACACATGCAATGACACTGGGTGTGGTTCATGATATGGTTTGTGAGAAGAACACACACACAATGACACTGGTGGATCCATGTGTGGTCTTTGGGAAGAACACACATGCAATGACACTGGTGATATGTGGTCTGTGAGAAGAACACACATCAAATGACTCTAGTTGTGGTTCATGAAAAGAGCAGACATGCAATGACACTGGTGGATCCATGTGTGGTTCATGGGAAGAACACACATGCGATGACACTGGGTGTATCCAAGTGTGGTTCATGAGAAGAGCAGACATGCAATGACACCGGTGGATCCATGTGTGGTTCATGGGAAGAACACACATGCAATGACACTGGGTGTGGTTCATGATATGGTTTGTGAGAAGAACACACATGCAATGACACTGGTGGATCCATGTGTGGTCTGTGAGAATAACACACATGCAATGACACTGGGTGTGGTTCATGATATGGTTTGTGAGAAGAACACACATGCAATGACACTGGTGGATCCATGTGTGGTCTTTGGCAAGAACACACATGCAATGACACTGGTGATATGTGGTCTGTGAGAAGAACACACATCCAATGACTCTAGTTGTGGTTCATGAAAAGAGCAGACATGCAATGACACTGGTGGATCCATGTGTGGTTCATGGGAAGAACACACATGCGATGACACTGGGTGTATCCAAGTGTGGTTCATGAGAAGAGCAGACATGCAATGACACTGGTGGATCCATGTGTGGTTCATTGGTAGAACACACATGCAATGACACTTGGTGTGGTTCATGATATGGTTTGTGAGAAGAACACACATGCAATGACACTGGTGGATCCATGTGTGGTCGGTGGGAAGGGCAGACATGCAATGACACCGGTGGATCCATGTGTGGTTCATGGGAAGAACACACATGTAATGACACTTGGTGTGGTTCATAATATGGTTTGTAAGAAGAACACACATGCAATGACACTGGTGGATCCATGTGTGGTCTATGAGAATAACACACATGCAATGACACTGGGTGTGGTTCATGATATGGTTTGTGAGAAGAACACACATGCAATGACACTGGTAGATCCATGTGTGGTCTTTGGGAAGAACACACATGCAATGACACTGGTGATATGTGGTCTGTGAAAAGAACAGACATGCAATGACTCTAGCTGTGGTTAATGAGAAGAGCAGACATGCAATGACACCGGTGGATCCATGTGTGGTTTGTGAGAAGAACACACATCCAATGACACTGGTGGATCCATGTGTGGTCTTTGGGAAGAACACACATGCAATGACACTAGTGATATGTGGTCTGTGAGAAGAACACACATCCAATGACTCTAGTTGTTTTTCATGAAAGGAGCAGACATGCAATGACACTGGTGGATCCATGTGTGGTTCGTGGGAAGAACACACACGCAATGACATTGGTGGATCCATGTGTGGTCTGTGGGAAGAGCAGACATGCAATGACACCGGTGGATCCATGTGTGGTTCATGGGAAGAACACACATGCAATGACACTGGGTGTGGTTCATGATATGGTTTGTGAGAAGAACACACATGCAATGACACTGGTGGATCCATGTGTGGTCTGTGAGAATAACACACATGCAATGACACTGGGTGTGGTTCATGATATGGTTTGTGAGAAGAACACACACACAATGACACTGGTGGATCCATGTGTGGTCTTTGGGAAGAACACACATGCAATGACACTGGTGATATGTGGTCTGTGAGAAGAACACACATCCAATGACTCTAGTTGTGGTTCATGAAAAGAGCAGACATGCAATGACACTGGTGGATCCATGTGTGGTTCATGGGAAGAACACACATGCGATGACACTGGGTGTATCCAAGTGTGGTTCATGAGAAGAGCAGACATGCAATGACACCGGTGGATCCATGTGTGGTTCATGGGAAGAACACACATGCAATGACACTGGGTGTGGTTCATGATAAGGTTTGTGAGAAGAACACACATGCAATGACACTGGTGGATCCATGTGTGGTCTGTGAGAATAACACACATGCAATGACACTGGGTGTGGTTCATGATATGGTTTGTGAGAAGAACACACATGCAATGACACTGGTGGATCCATGTGTGGTCTTTGGCAAGAACACACATGCAATGACACTGGTGATATGTGGTCTGTGAGAAGAACACACATCCAATGACTCTAGTTGTGGTTCATGAAAAGAGCAGACATGCAATGACACTGGTGGATCCATGTGTGGTTCATGGGAAGAACACACATGCGATGACACTGGGTGTATCCAAGTGTGGTTCATGAGAAGAGCAGACATGCAATGACACCGGTGGATCCATGTGTGGTTCATTGGTAGAACACACATGCAATGACACTTGGTGTGGTTCATGATATGGTTTGTGAGAAGAACACACATGCAATGACACTAGTGGATCCATGTGTGGTCGGTGGGAAGGGCAGACATGCAATGACACCGGTGGATCCATGTGTGGTTCATGGGAAGAACACACATGTAATGACACTTGGTGTGGTTCATAATATGGTTTGTAAGAAGAACACACATGCAATGACACTGGTGGATCCATGTGTGGTCTATGAGAATAACACACATGCAATGACACTGGGTGTGGTTCATGATATGGTTTGTGAGAAGAACACACATGCAATGACACTGGTAGATCCATGTGTGGTCTTTGGGAAGAACACACATGCAATGACACTGGTGATATGTGGTCTGTGAAAAGAATAGACATGCAATGACTCTAGCTGTGGTTAATGAGAAGAGCAGACATGCAATGACACCGGTGGATCCATGTGTGGTTTGTGAGAAGAACACACATCCAATGACACTGGTGGATCCATGTGTGGTCTTTGGGAAGAACACACATGCAATGACACTAGTGATATGTGGTCTGTGAGAAGAACACACATCCAATGACTCTAGTTGTGGTTCATGAAAAGAGCAGACATGCAATGACACTGGTGGATCCATGAATGGTTCATGGGAAGAACACACATGCAATGACACTGGTGGATCGATGTGTGGTCTGTGGGAAGAGCAGACATGCAATGACACCGGTGGATCCATGTGTGGTTCATGGGAAGAAAACACATGCAATGACACTAGGTGTGGTTCATGATATGGTTTGTTAGAAGAACACACATGCAATGACACTGGTGGATCCATGTGTGGTCTATGAGAATAACACACATGCAATGACACTAGGTGTGGTTCATGATATGGTTTGTGAGAAGAAACGACATGCAATGACACTGGTGGATCCATGTGTGGTGTTTGGGAAGAACACACACGCAATGACACTGGTGATATGTGGTCTGTGAGAAGAACACACATCCAATGACTCTAGGTGTGGTTCATGAAAAGAGCAGACATGCAATGACACTGGTGGATCCATGTGTGGTTCGTGGGAAGAACACACATGCGATGACACTGGGTGGATCCATGTGTGGTTTGTGAGAAGAACACATATGCAATGACACCGGTGGATCCATGTGTGGATTGTGAGAAGAACACACATGCAATGACACTGGTGGATCCATGTGTGGTCTTTGGGAAGAACACACATGCAATGACACTAGTGATATGTGGTCTGTGAGAAGAACACACATCCAATGACTCTAGTTGTTTTTCATGAAAGGAGCAGACATGCAATGACACTGGTGGATCCATGTGTGGTTCGTGGGAAGAACACACGCGCAATCACACTGGTGGATCCATGTGTGGTCTGTGGGAAGAGCAGACATGCAATGACACCGGTGGATCCATGTGTGGTTCATGGGAAGAACACACATGCAATGACACTGGGTGTGGTTCATGATATGGTTTGTGAGAAGAACACACATGCAATGACACTGGTGGATCCATGTGTGGTCTGTGAGAATAACACACATGCAATGACACTGGGTGTGGTTCATGATATGGTTTGTGAGAAGAACACACATGCAATGACACTGGTGGATCCATGTGTGGTCTTTGGGAAGAACACACATGCTATGACACTGGTGATATGTGGTCTGTGAGAAGAACACACATCCAATGACTCTAGTTGTGGTTCATGAAAAGAGCAGACATGCAATGAAACTGGTGGATCCATGTGTGGTTCATGGGAAGAACACACATGCGATGACACTGGGTGTATCCAAGTGTGGTTCATGAGAAGAGCAGACATGCAATGACACCGGTGGATCCATGTGTGGTTCATTGGTAGAACACACATGCAATGACACTTGGTGTGGTTCATGATATGGTTTGTGAGAAGAACACACATGCAATGACACTGGTGGATCCCTGTGTGGTCGGTGGGAAGAGCAGACATGCAATGACACCGGTGGATCCATGTGTGGTTCATGGGAAGAACACACATGTAATGACACTGGGTGTGGTTCATAATATGGTTTGTAAGAAGAACACACATGCAATGACACTGGTGGATCCATGTGTGGTCTATGAGAATAACACACATGCAATGACACTGGGTGTGGTTCATGATATGGTTTGTGAGAAGAACACACATGCAATGACACTGGTAGATCCATGTGTGGTCTTTGGGAAGACACACATGCAATGACACTGGTGATATGTGGTCTGTGAAAAGAACAGACATGCAATGACTCTAGCTGTGGTTAATGAGAAGAGCAGACATGCAATGACACCGGTGGATCCATGTGTGGTTTGTGAGAAGAACACACATCCAATGACACTGGTGGATCCATGTGTGGTCTTTGGGAAGAACACACATGCAATGACACTAGTGATATGTGGTCTGTGATAAGAACACACATCCAATGACTCTAGTTGTGGTTCATGAAAAGAGCAGACATGCAATGACACTGGTGGATCCATGAATGGTTCATGGGAAGAACACACATGCAATGACACTGGTGGATCGATGTGTGGTCTGTGGGAAGAGCAGACATGCAATGACACCGGTGGATCCATGTGTGGTTCATGGGAAGAAAACACATGCAATGACACTAGGTGTGGTTCATGATATGGTTTGTGAGAAGAACACACATGCAATGACACTGGTGGATCCATGTGTGGTCTATGAGAATAACACACATGCAATGACACTAGGTGTGGTTCATGATATGGTTTGTGAGAAGAAACGACATGCAATGACACTGGTGGATCCATGTGTGGTCTTTGGGAAGAACACACACGCAATGACACTGGTGATATGTGGTCTGTGAGAAGAACACACATCCAATGACTCTAGGTGTGGTTCATGAAAAGAGCAGACATGCAATGACACTGGTGGATCCATGTGTGGTTCGTGGGAAGAACACACATGCGATGACACTGGGTGGATCCATGTGTGGTTTGTGAGAAGAACACATATGCAATGACACCGGTGGATCCATGTGTGGATTGTGAGAAGAACACACATGCAATGACACTGGTGGATCCATGTGTGGTCTTTGGGAAGAACACACATGCAATGACACTAGTGATATGTGGTCTGTGAGAAGAACACACATCCAATGACTCTAGTTGTTTTTCATGAAAGGAGCAGACATGCAATGACACTGGTGGATCCATGTGTGGTTCGTGGGAAGAACACACACGCAATGACACTGGTGGATCCAAGTGTGGTCTGTGGGAAGAGCAGACATGCAATGACACCGGTGGATCCATGTGTGGTTCATGGGAAGAACACACATGCAATGACACTAGGTGTGGTTCATGATATGGTTTGTGAGAAGAACACACATGCAATGACACTGGTGGATCCATGTGTGGTCTGTGAGAATAACACACATGCAATGACACTGGGTGTGGTTCATGATATGGTTTGTGAGAAGAACACACATGCAATGACACTGGTGGATCCATGTGTGGTCTTTGGGAAGAACACACATGCTATGACACTGGTGATATGTGGTCTGTGAGAAGAACACACATCCAATGACTCTAGTTGTGGTTCATGAAAAGAGCAGACATGCAATGAAACTGGTGGATCCATGTGTGGTTCATGGGAAGAACACACATGCGATGACACTGGGTGTATCCAAGTGTGGTTCATGAGAAGAGCAGACATGCAATGACACCGGTGGATCCATGTGTGGTTCATTGGTAGAACACACATGCAATGACACTTGGTGTGGTTCATGATATGGTTTGTGAGAAGAACACACATGCAATGACACTGGTGGATCCATGTGTGGTCGGTGGGAAGAGCAGACATGCAATGACACCGGTGGATCCATGTGTGGTTCATGGGAAGAACACACATGTAATGACACTGGGTGTGGTTCATAATATGGTTTGTAAGAAGAACACACATGCAATGACACTGGTGGATCCATGTGTGGTCTATGAGAATAACACACATGCAATGACACTGGGTGTGGTTCATGATATGGTTTGTGAGAAGAACACACATGCAATGACACTGGTAGATCCATGTGTGGTCTTTGGGAAGACACACATGCAATGACACTGGTGATATGTGGTCTGTGAAAAGAACAGACATGCAATGACTCTAGCTGTGGTTAATGAGAAGAGCAGACATGCAATGACACCGGTGGATCCATGTGTGGTTTGTGAGAAGAACACACATCCAATGACACTGGTGGATCCATGTGTGGTCTTTGGGAAGAACACACATGCAATGACACTAGTGATATGTGGTCTGTGATAAGAACACACATCCAATGACTCTAGTTGTGGTTCATGAAAAGAGCAGACATGCAATGACACTGGTGGATCCATGAATGGTTCATGGGAAGAACACACATGCAATGACACTGGTGGATCGATGTGTGGTCTGTGGGAAGAGCAGACATGCAATGACACCGGTGGATCCATGTGTGGTTCATGGGAAGAAAACACATGCAATGACACTAGGTGTGGTTCATGATATGGTTTGTGAGAAGAACACACATGCAATGACACTGGTGGATCCATGTGTGGTCTATGAGAATAACACACATGCAATGACACTAGGTGTGGTTCATGATATGGTTTGTGAGAAGAAACGACATGCAATGACACTGGTGGATCCATGTGTGGTCTTTGGGAAGAACACACACGCAATGACACTGGTGATATGTGGTCTGTGAGAAGAACACACATCCAATGACTCTAGGTGTGGTTCATGAAAAGAGCAGACATGCAATGACACTGGTGGATCCATGTGTGGTTCGTGGGAAGAACACACATGCGATGACACTGGGTGGATCCATGTGTGGTTTGTGAGAAGAACACATATGAAATGACACCGGTGGATCCATGTGTGGATTGTGAGAAGAACACACATGCAATGACACTGGTGGATCCATGTGTGGTCTTTGGGAAGAACACACATGCAATGACACTAGTGATATGTGGTCTGTGAGAAGAACACACATCCAATGACTCTAGTTGTTTTTCATGAAAGGAGCAGACATGCAATGACACTGGTGGATCCATGTGTGGTTCGTGGGAAGAACACACACGCAATGACACTGGTGGATCCAAGTGTGGTCTGTGGGAAGAGCAGACATGCAATGACACCGGTGGATCCATGTGTGGTTCATGGGAAGAACACACATGCAATGACACTAGGTGTGGTTCATGATATGGTTTGTGAGAAGAACACACATGCAATGACACTGGTGGATCCATGTGTGGTCTGTGAGAATAACACACATGCAATGACACTGGGTGTGGTTCGTGATATGGTTTATGAGAAGAACACACATGCAATGACACTGGTGGATCCATGTGTGGTCTTTCGGAAGAACACACATCCAATGACACTGGTGATATGTGGTCTGTGAGAAGAACACACATCCAATGACTCTAGCTGTGGTACATGAAAAGAGCAGACATGCAATGACACTAGTGGATCCATGTGTGTTTCATGGGAGGAACACACATGCAATGACACTAGGTGTGGTTCATGATATGGTTTGTGAGAAGAACACACATGCAATGACACTGGTGGATCCATGTGTGGACTGTGAGAAGAACACACATGCAATGACACTGGGTGTGGTTCATGATATGGTTTATGAGAAGAACACACATGCAATGACACTGGTGGATCCATGTGTGGTCTTTGGGAAGAACACACATGCAATGCCACTAGTGATATGTGGTATGTGAGAAGAACACACATCCAATGACTCTAGCTATGGCTCATGAAAAGAGCAGACATGCAATGACACTAGTGGATCAATGTGTGGTTCATGGGAAGAACACACATGCGATGACACTGGGTGGATCCATGTGTGGTTTGTGAGAAGAACACACATGCAATGACACCGGTGGATCCATGTGTGGTTCATGGGAAGAACACACATGCAATGACACTGGTGATATGTGGTCTGTGAGAAGAACACACATCCAATGACTCTAGCTATGGTTCATGAGAAGAGCAGACATACAATGACACCGGTGGATCCATGTGTGGTTTGTGAGAAGAACACACATACAATGACACTGGGTGTGGTTCATGATATGGTTTGTAAGAAGAACACACATGCAATGACTCTAGCTGTGGTTTGTGAAAAGAGCACGGATGCGATGACTCTAGTTGTGGTTCGTGGGAAGAGCAGACATACAATGACACTGGTGGATCCATGTGTGGTTCATGGGAAGAACACACATGCAACGACACCGGTGGATCCATGTGTGGTCTGTGGGAAGAACACACATGCAATGGCACTAGTGGATCCATGTGTGGTTCATGGGAAGAACACACATGCAATGACTCTAGCTGTGGTTAATGAAAAGAGCTGACATGCAATGACACAGGTGGATCCATGTGTGGTTCATGGGAAGAACACACATGCAATGGCACTGGGTGTGGTTCATGATATGGTCTGTGAGAAGAATACACATGCAATAACACTGGTGGATTCATGTGTGGTCTGTGAGAAGAACACACATGCAATGACACTGGGTGTGGTTCATGATATGATTGATGAGAAGAACACACATGCAATGACAGTGGTGGATCCATGTGTGGTCTTTGGGAAGAACACACATGCAATGACACTGGTGATATGTGGTCTGTGAGAAGAACACACATCCAATGACTCTACCTGTGGTTCATGAAAAGAGTAGACATGCAATGACACTGGTGGATCCATGTGTGGTTCGTGGGAAGAACACACATGCGATGACACTGGGTGGATCCATGTGTGGTTTGTGAGAAGAACACACATGCAATGACACCGGTGGATCCATGTGTAGTTTATGGGAAGAACACACATGCAATGACTCTGGTGATATGTGGTTTGTGAAAAGAACAGACATGCTATGACTCTAGCTGTGGTTAATGAGAAGAGCAGACATGCAATGACACTGGTGGATCCATGTGTGGTTTGTGAGAAGAACACACATGCAATGACACTGGTGGATCCATGTGTGGTCTTTGGGAAGAACACACATGCAATGACACTAGTGATATGTGGTCTGTGAGAAGAACACACATCCAATGACTCTAGTTGTGGTTCATGAAAAGAGCAGACATGCAATGACACTGGTGGATCCATGTGTGGTTCATGGGAAGAACACACATGCAATGACACTAGTGATATGTGGTCTGTGAGAAGAAAACACGTCCAATGACTCTAGTTGTGGTTCATGAAAAGAGCAGACATGCAATGACACTGGTGGATCCATGTGTGGTTCATGGGAAGAACACACATGTAATGACACTGGTGGATCCATGTGTGGTCGGTGGGAAGAGCAGACATGCAATGACACCGGTGGATCCATGTGTGGTTCATGGGAAGAACACACATGCAATGACACTGGGTGTGGTTCATAATATGGTTTGTAAGAAGAACACACATGCAATGACACTAGTGGATCCATGTGTGGTCTATGAGAATAACACACATGCAATGACACTGGGTGTGGTTCATGATATGGTTTGTGAGAAGAACACACATGCAATGACACTAGTAGATCCATGTGTGGTCTTTGGGAAGAACACACATGCAATGACATTGGTGATATGTGGTCTGTGAAAAGAACAGACATGCAATGACTCTAGCTATGGTTAATGAGAAGAGCAGACATGCAATGACACCGGTGGATCCATGTGTGGTTTGTGAGAACACACATGCAATGACACTGGTGGATCCATGTGTGGTCTTTGGGAAGAACACACATGCAATGACACTAGTGATATGTGGTCTGTGAGAAGAACACACATCCAATGACTCTAGTTGTGGTTCATGAAAAGAGCAGACATGCAATGACACTGGTGGATCCATGAATGGTTCATGGGAAGAACACACATGCAATGACACTGGTGGATCGATGTTTGGTCTGTGGGAAGAGCAGACATGCAATGACACCGGTGGATCCATGTGTGGTTCATGGGAAGAAAACACATGCAACGACACTGGGTGTGGTTCATGATATGGTTTGTGAGAAGAACACACATGCAATGACATTGGTGGATCCATGTGTGGTCTATGAGAATAACACACATGCAATGACACTAGGTGTGGTTCATGATATGGTTTGTGAGAAGAAACCACATGCAATGACACTGGTGGATCCACGTGTGGTCTTTGGGAAGAACACACACGCAATGACACTGGTGATATGTGGTCTGTGAGAAGAACACACATCCAATGACTCTAGGTGTTGTTCATGAAAAGAGCAGACATGCAATGACACTGGTGGATCCATGTGTGGTTCGTGGGAGGAACACACATGCGATGACACTGGGTGGATCCATGTGTGGTTTGTGAGAAGAACATATATGCAATGACACCGGTGGATCCATGTGTGGTTCATGGGAAGAACACACATGCAATGACTCTGGTGATAGGTGGTTTGTGAAAAGAACAGACATGCTATGACTCTAGTTGTGGTTAATGAGAAGAGCAGACATGCAATGACACCGGTGGATCCATGTGTGGTTTGTGAGAAGAACACACATGCAATGACACTGGTGGATCCATGTGTGGTCTTTGGGAAGAACACACATGCAATGACACTAGTGATATGTGGTCTGTGAGAAGAACACACATCCAATGACTCTAGTTGTGGTTCATGAAAAGAGCAGACATGCAATGACACTGGTAGATCCATGTGTGGTTCATGGGAAGAACACACACGCAATGACACTGGTGGATCCATGTGTGGTCTGTGGGAAGAGCATAAATGCAATGACACCGGTGGATCCATGTGTGGTTCATGGGAAGAACACACAGGCAATGACACTGGATGTGGTTCATGATATGGTTTGTGAGAAGAACACACATGCAATGACACTGGTGGATGCATGTGTGGTCTGTGAGAATAACACACATGCAATGACACTGGGTGTGGTTCATGATATGGTTTGTGAGAAGAAAACACATGCAATGACACTAGTGGATCCATGTGTGGTCTTTGGGAAGAACACACATGCAATGACACTGGTGATATGTGGTCTGTGAGAAGAACATACATCCAATGACTCTAGCTGTCGTTCATGAAAAGAGCAGACATGCAATGACACTAGTGGATCCATGTGTGGTTCATGGGAAGAACACACACGCAATGGCACTGGTGGATCCATGTGTGATCTATGGGAAGCGCAGACATGCAATGACACTAGTGGATCAATGTGTGGTTCATGGGAAGAACACACATGCGATGACACTGGGTGGATCCATGTGTGGTTTGTGAGAAGAACACACATGCAATGACACCGGTGGATCCATGTGTGGTTCATGGGAAGAACACACATGCAATGACACTGGTGATATGTGGTCTGTGAGAAGAACACACATCCAATGACTCTAGCTATGGTTCATGAGAAGAGCAGACATACAATGATACCGGTGGATCCATGTGTGGTTTGTGAGAAGAACACACATACAATGACACTGGGTGTGGTTCATGATATGGTTTGTAAGAAGAACACACATGCAATGACTCTAGCTGTGGTTTGTGAAAAGAGCACGGATGCGATGACTCTAGTTGTGGTTCGTGGGAAGAGCAGACATACAATGACACTGGTGGATCCATGTGTGGTTCATGGGAAGAACACACATGCAACGACACCGGTGGATCCATGTGTGGTCTGTGGGAAGAACACACATGCAATGACACTAGTGGATCCATGTGTGGTTCATGGGAAGAACACACATGCAATGACAAAGGTGATATGTGGTATGTGAGAAGAACACACATGCAATGACTCTAGCTGTGGTTAATGAAAAGAGCTGACATGCAATGACACAGGTGGATCCATGTGTGGTTCATGGGAAGAACACACATGCAATGGCACTGGGTGTGGTTCATGATATGGTCTGTGAGAAGAATACACATGCAATAACACTGGTGGATTCATGTGTGGTCTGTGAGAAGAACACACATGCAATGACACTGGGTGTGGTTCATGATATGATTGATGAGAAGAACACACATGCAATGACAGTGGTGGATCCATGTGTGGTCTTTGGGAAGAACACACATGCAATGACACTGGTGATATGTGGTCTGTGAGAAGAACACACATCCAATGACTCTACCTGTGGTTCATGAAAAGAGTAGACATGCAATGACACTGGTGGATCCATGTGTGGTTCGTGGGAAGAACACACATGCGATGACACTGGGTGGATCCATGTGTGGTTTGTGAGAAGAACACACATGCAATGACACCGGTGGATCCATGTGTAGTTTATGGGAAGAACACACATGCAATGACTCTGGTGATATGTGGTTTGTGAAAAGAACAGACATGCTATGACTCTAGCTGTGGTTAATGAGAAGAGCAGACATGCAATGACACTGGTGGATCCATGTGTGGTTTGTGAGAAGAACACACATGCAATGACACTGGTGGATCCATGTGTGGTCTTTGGGAAGAACACACATGCAATGACACTAGTGATATGTGGTCTGTGAGAAGAACACACATCCAATGACTCTAGTTGTGGTTCATGAAAAGAGCAGACATGCAATGACACTGGTGGATCCATGTGTGGTTCATGGGAAGAACACACATGCAATGACACTAGTGATATGTGGTCTGTGAGAAGAACACACGTCCAATGACTCTAGTTGTGGTTCATGAAAAGAGCAGACATGCAATGACACTGGTGGATCCATGTGTGGTTCATGGGAAGAACACACATGTAATGACACTGGTGGATCCATGTGTGGTCGGTGGGAAGAGCAGACATGCAATGACACCGGTGGATCCATGTGTGGTTCATGGGAAGAACACACATGCAATGACACTGGGTGTGGTTCATAATATGGTTTGTAAGAAGAACACACATGCAATGACACTAGTGGATCCATGTGTGGTCTATGAGAATAACACACATGCAATGACACTGGGTGTGGTTCATGATATGGTTTGTGAGAAGAACACACATGCAATGACACTAGTAGATCCATGTGTGGTCTTTGGGAAGAACACACATGCAATGACATTGGTGATATGTGGTCTGTGAAAAGAACAGACATGCAATGACTCTAGCTATGGTTAATGAGAAGAGCAGACATGCAATGACACCGGTGGATCCATGTGTGGTTTGTGAGAAGAACACACATGCAATGACACTGGTGGATCCATGTGTGGTCTTTGGGAAGAACACACATGCAATGACACTAGTGATATGTGGTCTGTGAGAAGAACACACATCCAATGACTCTAGTTGTGGTTCATGAAAAGAGCAGACATGCAATGACACTGGTGGATCCATGAATGGTTCATGGGAAGAACACACATGCAATGACACTGGTGGATCGATGTTTGGTCTGTGGGAAGAGCAGACATGCAATGACACCGGTGGATCCATGTGTGGTTCATGGGAAGAAAACACATGCAACGACACTGGGTGTGGTTCATGATATGGTTTGTGAGAAGAACACACATGCAATGACATTGGTGGATCCATGTGTGGTCTATGAGAATAACACACATGCAATGACACTAGGTGTGGTTCATGATATGGTTTGTGAGAAGAAACCACATGCAATGACACTGGTGGATCCATGTGTGGTCTTTGGGAAGAACACACACGCAATGACACTGGTGATATGTGGTCTGTGAGAAGAACACACATCCAATGACTCTAGGTGTTGTTCATGAAAAGAGCAGACATGCAATGACACTGGTGGATCCATGTGTGGTTCGTGGGAAGAACACACATGCGATGACACTGGGTGGATCCATGTGTGGTTTGTGAGAAGAACATATATGCAATGACACCGGTGGATCCATGTGTGGTTCATGGGAAGAACACACATGCAATGACTCTGGTGATAGGTGGTTTGTGAAAAGAACAGACATGCTATGACTCTAGTTGTGGTTAATGAGAAGAGCAGACATGCAATGACACCGGTGGATCCATGTGTGGTTTGTGAGAAGAACACACATGCAATGACACTGGTGGATCCATGTGTGGTCTTTGGGAAGAACACACATGCAATGACACTAGTGATATGTGGTCTGTGAGAAGAACACACATCCAATGACTCTAGTTGTGGTTCATGAAAAGAGCAGACATGCAATGACACTGGTAGAACCATGTGTGGTTCATGGGAAGAACACACACGCAATGACACTGGTGGATCCATGTGTGGTCTGTGGGAAGAGCATAAATGCAATGACACCGGTGGATCCATGTGTGGTTCATGGGAAGAACACACAGGCAATGACACTGGATGTGGTTCATGATATGGTTTGTGAGAAGAACACACATGCAATGACACTGGTGGATGCATGTGTGGTCTGTGAGAATAACACACATGCAATGACACTGGGTGTGGTTCATGATATGGTTTGTGAGAAGAAAACACATGCAATGACACTAGTGGATCCATGTGTGGTCTTTGGGAAGAACACACATGCAATGACACTGGTGATATGTGGTCTGTGAGAAGAACACACATCCAATGAATCTAGCTATGGTTCATGAGAAGAGCAGACATACAATGACACCGGTGGATCCATGTGTGGTTTGTGAGAAGAACACACATACAATGACACTGGGTGTGGTTCATGATATAGTTTGTAAGAAGAACACACATGCAATGACTCTAGCTGTGGTTTGTGAAAAGAGCACGGATGCGATGACTCTAGTTGTGGTTCGTGGGAAGAGCAGACATACAATGACACTGGTGGACCCATGTGTGGTTCATGGGAAGAACACACATGCAACGACACCGGTGGATCCATGTGTGGTCTGTGGGAAGAAGACACATGCAATGACACTGGTGGATCCATGTGTGGTTCATGGGAAGAACACACATGCAATGACACAGGTGATATTTGGTATGTGAGAAGAACACACATGCAATGACTCTAGCTGTGGTTAATGAAAAGAGCTGACATGCAATGACACAGGTGGATCCATGTGTGGTTCATGGGAAGAACACACATGCAATGGCACTGGGTGTGGTTCATGATATGGTCTGTGAGAAGAATCCACATGCAATGACACTGGTGGATTCATGTTTGGTCTGTGAGAAGAACACACATGCAATGACACTGGGTGTGGTTCATGATATGGTTTATGAGAAGAACACACATGCAATGACACTGGTGGATCCATGTGTGGTCTTGGGGAAGAACACACATGCAATTATGTGGTCTGTGAGAAGAACACACATCCAATGACTCTACCTGTGGTTCATGAAAAGAGCAGACATGCAATGACACTGGTGGATCCATGTGTGGTTCGTGGGAAGAAAACACATGCGATGACACTGGGTGGATCCATGTGTGGTTTGTGAGAAGAACACACATGCAATGACACCGGTGGATCCATGTGTAGTTTATGGGAAGAACACACATGCAATGACTCTGGTGATATGTGGTTTGTGAAAAGAACAGACATGCTATGACTCTAGCTGTGGTTAATGAGAAGAGCAGACATGCAATGACACTGGTGGATCCATGTGTGGTTTGTGATAAGAACACACATGCAATGACACTAGTGGATCCATGTGTGGTCTTTGGGAAGAACACACATGCAATGACACTAGTGATATGTCGTCTGTGAGAAGAACACACATCCAATGACTCTAGTTGTGGTTCATGAAAAGAGCAGACATGCAATGACACTGGTGGATCCATGTGTGGTTCATGGGAAGAACACACATGCAATGACAGTGGGTGTGGTTCATGATATGGTTTGTGAGAAGAACACACATGCAATGACACTGGTGGATCCATGTGTGGTCTGTGAGAATAACACACATGCAATGACACTGGGCGTGGTTCATGATATGGTTTGTGAGAAGAACACACATGCAATGACACTGGTGGATCCATGTGTGGTCTTTGGGAAGAACACACATCCAATGACACTGGTGATATTGGTCTGTGAGAAGAACACACATCCAATGACTCTAGTTGTGGTTCATGAAAAGAGCAGACATGCAATGACACTAGTGCATCCATGTGTGGTTCATGGGAGGAACACACATGCAATGACACTAGGTGTGGTTCATGATATGGTTTGTGAGAAGAACACACATGCAATGACACTGGTGGATCCATGTGTGGACTGTGAGAAGAACACACATGCAATGACACTGGGTGTGGTTCATGATATTGTTTATGAGAAGAACACACATGCAATGACACTCGTGGATCCATGTGTGGTCTTTGGGAAGAACACACATGCAATGACACTGGTGATATGTGGTATGTGAGAAGAACACACATCCAATGACTCTAGCTGTGGTTCATGAAAAGAGCAGACATGCAATGACACTAGTGGATCCATGTGTGGTTCATGGGAAGAACACACATGCGATGACACTGGGTGGATACATGTGTGGTTTCTGAGAAGAACACACATGCAATGACACCGGTGGATCCATGTGTGGTTCATGGGAAGAACACATATGCAATGACTCTAGTGATATGTGGTTTGTGAAAAGAACAGACATGCAATGACTCTAGCTATGGTTAATGAGAAGAGCAGACATACAATGACACCGGTGGATCCATGTGTGATTTGTGAGAAGAACACACATACAATGACACTAGGTGTGGTTCATGATATGGTTTGTAAGAAGAACACACATGCAATGACTCTAGCTGTGGTTTGTGAAAAGAGCACGGATGCGATGACTCTAGTTGTGGTTCGTGGGAAGAGCAGACATACAATGACACTGGTGGATCCATGTGTGGTTCATGGGAAGAACACACATGCAACGACACCGGTGGATCCATGTGTGGTCTGTGGGAAGAACACACATGCAATGACACTGGTGGATCCATGTGTTGTTCATGGGAAGAACACACATGCAATGACACAGGTGATATGTGGTATGTGAGAAGAACACACATGCAATGACTCTAGCTGTGGTTAATGAAAACAGCTGACATGCAATGACACAGGTGGATCCATGTGTGGTTCATGGGTAGAACACACATGCAATGGCACTGGGTGTGGTTCATGATATGGTCTGTGAGAAGAATACACATGCAATGACACTGGTGGATTCATGTGTGGTCTGTGAGAAGAACACACATGCAATGACACTGGGTGTGGTTCATGATATGGTTTATGAGAAGAACACACATGCAATGACACTGGTGGATCCATGTGTGGTCTTTGGGAAGAACACACATGCAATGACACTGGTGATATGTGGTCTGTGATAGGAACACACATCCAATGACTCTACCTGTGGTTCATGAAAAGAGCAGACATGCAATGACACTGCTGGATCCATGTGTGGTTCGTGGGAAGAACACACATGCGATGACACTGGGTGGATCCATGTGTGGTTTATGAGAAGAACACACATGCAATGACACCGGTGGATCCATGTGTAGTTTATGGGAAGAACACACATGCAATGACTCTGGTGATATGTGGTTTGTGAAAAGAACAGACATGCTATGACTCTAGCTGTGGTTAATGAGAAGAGCAGACATGCAATGACACCGGTGGATCCATGTGTGGTTTGTGAGAAGAACACACATGCAATGACACTGGTGGATCCATGTGTGGTGTTTGGGAAGAACACACATGCAATGACACTAGTGATATGTGGTCTATGAGAAGAACACACATCCAATGACTCCAGTTGTGGTTCATGAAAAGAGCAGACATGCAATGACACTGGTGGATCCATGTGTGGTTCATGGGAAGAACACACGCGCAATGACACTGGTGGATCCATGTGTGGTCTGTGGGAAGAGCAGACATGCAATGACACCGGTGGATCCATGTGTGGTTCATGGGAAGAACACACATGCAATGACACTGGGTGTGGTTCATGATATGGTTTGTGAGAAGAACACACATGCAATGACACTGGTGGATCCATGTGTGGCCTGTGACAATAACACACATGCAATGACACTGGGTGTGGTTCATGATATGGTTTGTGAGAAGAACACACATGCAATGACACTGGTGGATCCATGTGTGGACTGTGAGAAGAACACACATGCAATGACACTGGGTGTGGTTCATGATATTGTTTATGAGAAGAACACACATGCAATGACACTCGTGGATCCATGTGTGGTCTTTGGGAAGAACACACATGCAATGACACTGGTGATATGTGGTATGTGAGAAGAACACACATCCAATGACTCTAGCTGTGGTTCATGAAAAGAGCAGACATGCAATGACACTAGTGGATCCATGTGTGGTTCATGGGAAGAACACACATGCGATGACACTAGGCGGATCCATGTGTGGTTTGTGAGAAGAACACACATGCAATGACACCGGTGGATCCATGTGTGGTTCATGGGAAGAACACACATGCAATGACTCTAGTGATATGTGGTTTGTGAAAAGAACAGACATGCAATGACTCTAGCTATGGTTAATGAGAAGAGCAGACATACAATGACACCGGTGGATCCATGTGTGATTTGTGAGAAGAACACACATACAATGACACTAGGTGTGGTTCATGATATGGTTTGTAAGAAGAACACACATGCAATGACTCTAGCTGTGGTTTGTGAAAAGAGCACGGATGCGATGACTCTAGTTGTGGTTCGTGGGAAGAGCAGACATACAATGACACTGGTGGATCCATGTGTGGTTCATGGGAAGAACACACATGCAACGACACCGGTGGATCCATGTGTGGTCTGTGGGAAGAACACACATGCAATGACACTGGTGGATCCATGTGTTGTTCATGGGAAGAACACACATGCAATGACACAGGTGATATGTGGTATGTGAGAAGAACACACATGCAATGACTCTAGCTGTGGTTAATGAAAACAGCTGACATGCAATGACACAGGTGGATCCATGTGTGGTTCATGGGTAGAACACACATGCAATGGCACTGGGTGTGGTTCATGATATGGTCTGTGAGAAGAATACACATGCAATGACACTGGTGGATTCATGTGTGGTCTGTGAGAAGAACACACATGCAATGACACTGGGTGTGGTTCATGATATGGTTTATGAGAAGAACACACATGCAATGACACTGGTGGATCCATGTGTGGTCTTTGGGAAGAACACACATGCAATGACACTGGTGATATGTGGTCTGTGATAGGAACACACATCCAATGACTCTACCTGTGGTTCATGAAAAGAGCAGACATGCAATGACACTGCTGGATCCATGTGTGGTTCGTGGGAAGAACACACATGCGATGACACTGGGTGGATCCATGTGTGGTTTATGAGAAGAACACACATGCAATGACACCGGTGGATCCATGTGTAGTTTATGGGAAGAACACACATGCAATGACTCTGGTGATATGTGGTTTGTGAAAAGAACAGACATGCTATGACTCTAGCTGTGGTTAATGAGAAGAGCAGACATGCAATGACACCGGTGGATCCATGTGTGGTTTGTGAGAAGAACACACATGCAATGACACTGGTGGATCCATGTGTGGTGTTTGGGAAGAACACACATGCAATGACACTAGTGATATGTGGTCTATGAGAAGAACACACATCCAATGACTCCAGTTGTGGTTCATGAAAAGAGCAGACATGCAATGACACTGGTGGATCCATGTGTGGTTCATGGGAAGAACACACGCGCAATGACACTGGTGGATCCATGTGTGGTCTGTGGGAAGAGCAGACATGCAATGACACCGGTGGATCCATGTGTGGTTCATGGGAAGAACACACATGCAATGACACTGGGTGTGGTTCATGATATGGTTTGTGAGAAGAACACACATGCAATGACACTGGTGGATCCATGTGTGGTCTGTGACAATAACACACATGCAATGACACTGGGTGTGGTTCATGATATGGTTTGTGAGAAGAACACACATGCAATGACACTGGTGGATCCATGTGTGGTCTTTGGGAAGAACACACATGCAATGACACTGGGTGTGGTTCATGATATGGTTTGTGAGAAGAACACACATGCAATGACACTGGTGGATCCATGTGTGGTCTTTGGGAAGAACACACATGCAATGACACTGGTGATATGTGGTCTGTGAGAAGAACACACATCCAATAACTCTACCTATGGTTCATGAAAAGAGCAGACATGCAATGACACTGGTGGATCCATGTGTGGTTCGTGGGAAGAACACACATGCGATGACACTGGGTGGATCCATGTGTTGTTTGTGAGAAGAACACACATGCAATTACACCGGTGGATCCATGTGTGGTTCATGGGAAGAACACACATGCAATGACTCTGGTTATATGTGGTTTGTGAAAAGAACAGACATGCTATGACTCTAGCTGTGGTTAATGAGAAGAGCAGACATGCAATGACATCGGTGGATCCATGTGTGGTTTGTGAGAAGAACACACATGCAATGACACTAGTGGATCCATGTGTGGTCTTTGGGAAGAACACACATGCAATGACACTAGTGATATGTGGTCTGTGAGAAGAACACACATCCAATGACTCTAGTTGTGGTTCATGAAAAGAGCAGACATGCAATGACACTGGTGGATCCATGTGTGGTTCATGGGAAGAACACACACGGAATGACACTGGTGGATCCATGTATGGTCTGTGGGAAGAGTAGACACGCAATGACACCAGTGGATCCATGTGTGGTTCATGGGAAGAACACACATGCAATGACACTGGGTGTCGTTCACGATATCGTTTGTGAGAAGAACACACATGCAATGACACTGGTGGATCCATGTGTGGTCTGTGCGAATAGCACACATGCAATGACACAACGGGTGTGGTTCATGATATGGTTTGTGAGAAGAACACACATGCAATGACAATATTGGATCCATGTGTGGTCTTTGGGAAGAACACACATGCAATGACACTGGTGATATGTGGTCTCTGAGAAGAACACACATCCAATGACTCTAGCTGTGGTTCATGAAAAGAGCAGTCATGCAATGACACTAGTGGATCCATGTGTGGTTCATGGGAGGAACACACATGCAATGACACTGGGTGTGGTTCATGATATGGTTTGTGAGAAGAACACACATGCAATGACACTGGTGGATCCATGTGTGGTCTGTGAGAAGAACACTCATGCAATGACACTAGGTGTGTTCATGATATGGTTTATGAGAAGAACACACATGCAATGACACTGGTGGATCCATGTGTGGTCTTTGGGAAGAACACACATGCAATGACACTGGTGATATGTGGTCTGTGAGAAGAACACACATCCAATGACTCTAGGTGTTGTTCATGAAAAGAGCAGACATGCAATGACACTGGTGGATCCATGTGTGGTTCGTGGGAAGAACACACATGCGATGACACTGGGTGGATCCATGTGTGGTTTGTGTGAAGAACATATATGCAATGACACCGGTGGATCCATGTGTGGTTCATGGGAAGAACACACATGCAATGACTCTGGTGATAGGTGGTTTGTGAAAAGAACAGACATGCTATGACTCTAGTTGTGGTTAATGAGAAGAGCAGACATGCAATGACACCGGTGGATCCATGTGTGGTTTGTGAGAAGAACACACATGCAATGACACTGGTGGATCCATGTGTGGTCTTTGGGAAGAACACACATGCAATGACACTAGTGATATGTGGTCTGTGAGAAGAACACACATCCAATGACTCTAGTTGTGGTTCATGAAAAGAGCAGACATGCAATGACACTGGTAGATCCATGTGTGGTTCATGGGAAGAACACACACGCAATGACACTGGTGGATCCATGTGTGGTCTGTGGGAAGAGCATAAATGCAATGACACCGGTGGATCCATGTGTGGTTCATGGGAAGAACACACAGGCAATGACACTGGATGTGGTTCATGATATGGTTTGTGAGAAGAACACACATGCAACGACACTGGTGGATGCATGTGTGGTCTGTGAGAATAACACACATGCAATGACACTGGGTGTGGTTCATGATATGGTTTGTGAGAAGAAAACACATGCAATGACACTAGTGGATCCATGTGTGGTCTTTGGGAAGAACACACATGCAATGACACTGGTGATATGTGGTCTGTGAGAAGAACACACATCCAATGACTCTAGCTATGGTTCATGAGAAGAGCAGACATACAATGACACCGGTGGATCCATGTGTGGTTTGTGAGAAGAACACACATACAATGACACTGGGTGTGGTTCATGATATAGTTTGTAAGAAGAACACACATGCAATGACTCTAGCTGTGGTTTGTGAAAAGAGCACGGATGCGATGACTCTAGTTGTGGTTCGTGGGAAGAGCAGACATACAATGACACTGGTGGCCCCATGTGTGGTTCATGGGAAGAACACACATGCAACGACACCGGTGGATCCATGTGTGGTCTGTGGGAAGAAGACACATGCAATGACACTGGTGGATCCATGTGTGGTTCATGGGAAGAACACACATGCAATGACACAGGTGATATTTGGTATGTGAGAAGAACACACATGCAATGACTCTAGCTGTGGTTAATGAAAAGAGCTGACATGCAATGACACAGGTGGATCCATGTGTGGTTCATGGGAAGAACACACATGCAATGGCACTGGGTGTGGTTCATGATATGGTCTGTGAGAAGAATCCACATGCAATGACACTGGTGGATTCATGTTTGGTCTGTGAGAAGAACACACATGCAATGACACTGGGTGTGGTTCATGATATGGTTTATGAGAAGAACACACATGCAATGACACTGGTGGATCCATGTGTGGTCTTGGGGAAGAACACACATGCAATTATGTGGTCTGTGAGAAGAACACACATCCAATGACTCTACCTGTGGTTCATGAAAAGAGCAGACATGCAATGACACTGGTGGATCCATGTGTGGTTCGTGGGAAGAAAACACATGCGATGACACTGGGTGGATCCATGTGTGGTTTGTGAGAAGAACACACATGCAATGACACCGGTGGATCCATGTGTAGTTTATGGGAAGAACACACATGCAATGACTCTGGTGATATGTGGTTTGTGAAAAGAACAGACATGCTATGACTCTAGCTGTGGTTAATGAGAAGAGCAGACATGCAATGACACTGGTGGATCCATGTGTGGTTTGTGATAAGAACACACATGCAATGACACTAGTGGATCCATGTGTAGTCTTTGGGAAGAACACACATGCAATGACACTAGTGATATGTCGTCTGTGAGAAGAACACACATCCAATGACTCTAGTTGTGGTTCATGAAAAGAGCAGACATGCAATGACACTGGTGGATCCATGTGTGGTTCATGGGAAGAACACACATGCAATGACACTGGGTGTGGTTCATGATATGGTTTGTGAGAAGAACACACATGCAATGACACTGGTGGATCCATGTGTGGTCTGTGAGAATAACACACATGCAATGACACTGGGCGTGGTTCATGATATGGTTTGTGAGAAGAACACACATGCAATGACACTGGTGGATCCATGTGTGGTCTTTGGGAAGAACACACATCCAATGACACTGGTGATATTGGTCTGTGAGAAGAACACACATCCAATGACTCTAGTTGTGGTTCATGAAAAGAGCAGACATGCAATGACACTAGTGGATCCATGTGTGGTTCATGGGAGGAACACACATGCAATGACACTAGGTGTGGTTCATGATATGGTTTGTGAGAAGAACACACATGCAATGACACTGGTGGATCCATGTGTGGACTGTGAGAAGAACACACATGCAATGACACTGGGTGTGGTTCATGATATTGTTTATGAGAAGAACACACATGCAATGACACTCGTGGATCCATGTGTGGTCTTTGGGAAGAACACACATGCAATGACACTGGTGATATGTGGTATGTGAGAAGAACACACATCCAATGACTCTAGCTGTGGTTCATGAAAAGAGCAGACATGCAATGACACTAGTGGATCCATGTGTGGTTCATGGGAAGAACACACATGCGATGACACTGGGTGGATCCATGTGTGGTTTGTGAGAAGAACACACATGCAATGACACCGGTGGATCCATGTGTGGCTCATGGGAAGAACACACATGCAATGACTCTAGTGATATGTGGTTTGTGAAAAGAACAGACATGCAATGACTCTAGCTATGGTTAATGAGAAGAGCAGACATACAATGACACCGGTGGATCCATGTGTGATTTTTGAGAAGAACACACATACAATGACACTGGGTGTGGTTCATGATATGGTTTGTAAGAAGAACACACATGCAATGACTCTAGCTGTGGTTTGTGAAAAGAGCACGGATGCGATGACTCTAGTTGTGGTTCGTGGGAAGAGCAGACATACAATGACACTGGTGGATCCATGTGTGTTTCATGGGAAGAACACACATGCAACGACACCGGTGGATCCATGTGTGGTCTGTGGGAAGAACACACATGCAATGACACTGGTGGATCCATGTGTGGTTCATGGGAAGAACACACATGCAATGACACAGGTGATATGTGGTATGTGAGAAGAACACACATGCAATGACTCTAGCTGTGGTTAATGAAAACAGCTGACATGCAATGACACAGGTGGATCCATGTGTGGTTCATGGGTAGAACACACATGCAATGGCACTGGGTGTGGTTCATGATATGGTCTGTGAGAAGAATACACATGCAATGACACTGGTGGATTCATGTGTGGTCTGTGAGAAGAACACACATGCAATGACACTGGGTGTGGTTCATGATATGGTTTATGAGAAGAACACACATGCAATGACACTGGTGGATCCATGTGTGGTCTTTGGGAAGAACACACATGCAATGACACTGGTGATATGTGGTCTGTGATAGGAACACACATCCAATGACTCTACCTGTGGTTCATGAAAAGAGCAGACATGCAATGACACTGCTGGATCCATGTGTGGTTCGTGGGAAGAACACACATGCGATGACACTGGGTGGATCCATGTGTGGTTTATGAGAAGAACACACATGCAATGACACCGGTGGATCCATGTGTAGTTTATGGGAAGAACACACATGCAATGACTCTGGTGATATGTGGTTTGTGAAAAGAACAGACATGCTATGACTCTAGCTGTGGTTAATGAGAAGAGCAGACATGCAATGACACTGGTGGATCCATGTGTGGTTTGTGATAAGAACACACATGCAATGACACTAGTGGATCCATGTGTGGTCTTTGGGAAGAACACACATGCAATGACACTAGTGATATGTCGTCTGTGAGAAGAACACACATCCAATGACTCTAGTTGTGGTTCATGAAAAGAGCAGACATGCAATGACACTGGTGGATCCATGTGTGGTTCATGGGAAGAACACACATGCAATGACACTGGGTGTGGTTCATGATATGGTTTGTGAGAAGAACACACATGCAATGACACTGGTGGATCCATGTGTGGTCTGTGAGAATAACACACATGCAATGACACTCGGCGTGGTTCATGATATGGTTTGTGAGAAGAACACACATGCAATGACACTGGTGGATCCATGTGTGGTCTTTGGGAAGAACACACATCCAATGACACTGGTGATATTGGTCTGTGAGAAGAACACACATCCAATGACTCTAGTTGTGGTTCATGAAAAGAGCAGACATGCAATGACACTAGTGGATCCATGTGTGGTTCATGGGAGGAACACACATGCAATGACACTAGGTGTGGTTCATGATATGGTTTGTGAGAAGAACACACATGCAATGACACTGGTGGATCCATGTGTGGACTGTGAGAAGAACACACATGCAATGACACTGGTGTGGTTCATGATATTGTTTATGAGAAGAACACACATGCAATGACACTCGTGGATCCATGTGTGGTCTTTGGGAAGAACACACATGCAATGACACTAGTGATATGTGGTATGTGAGAAGAACACACATCCAATGACTCTAGCTGTGGTTCATGAAAAGAGCAGACATGCAATGACACTAGTGTATCCATGTGTGGTTCATGGGAAGAACACACATGCGATGACACTGGGTGGATCCATGTGTGGTTTGTGAGAAGAACACACATGCAATGACATCGGTGGATCCATGTGTGGTTCATGGGAAGAACACACATGCAATGACTCTAGTGATATGTGGTTTGTGAAAAGAACAGACATGCAATGACTCTAGCTATGGTTAATGAGAAGAGCAGACATACAATGACACCGGTGGATCCATGTGTGATTTGTGAGAAGAACACACATACAATGACACTGGGTGTGGTTCATGATATGGTTTGTAAGAAGAACACACATGCAATGACTCTAGCTGTGGTTTGTGAAAAGAGCACGGATGCGATGACTCTAGTTGTGGTTCGTGGGAAGAGCAGACATACAATGACACTGGTGGATCCATGTGTGGTTCATGGGAAGAACACACATGCAACGACACCGGTGGATCCATGTGTGGTCTGTGGGAAGAACACACATGCAATGACACTGGTGGATCCATGTGTGGTTCATGGGAAGAACACACATGCAATGACACAGGTGATATGTGGTATGTGAGAAGAACACACATGCAATGACTCTAGCTGTGGTTAATGAAAACAGCTGACATGCAATGACACAGGTGGATCCATGTGTGGTTCATGGGTAGAACACACATGCAATGGCACTGGGTGTGGTTCATGATATGGTCTGTGAGAAGAATACACATGCAATGACACTGGTGGATTCATGTGTGGTCTGTGAGAAGAACACACATGCAATGACACTGGGTGTGGTTCATGATATGGTTTATGAGAAGAACACACATGCAATGACACTGGTGGATCCATGTGTGGTCTTTGGGAAGAACACACATGCAATGACACTGGTGATATGTGGTCTGTGATAGGAACACACATCCAATGACTCTACCTGTGGTTCATGAAAAGAGCAGACATGCAATGACACTGCTGGATCCATGTGTGGTTCGTGGGAAGAACACACATGCGATGACACTGGGTGGATCCATGTGTGGTTTATGAGAAGAACACACATGCAATGACACCGGTGGATCCATGTGTAGTTTATGGGAAGAACACACATGCAATGACTCTGGTGATATGTGGTTTGTGAAAAGAACAGACATGCTATGACTCTAGCTGTGGTTAATGAGAAGAGCAGACATGCAATGACACTGGTGGATCCATGTGTGGTTTGTGATAAGAACACACATGCAATGACACTAGTGGATCCATGTGTGGTCTTTGGGAAGAACACACATGCAATGACACTAGTGATATGTCGTCTGTGAGAAGAACACACATCCAATGACTCTAGTTGTGGTTCATGAAAAGAGCAGACATGCAATGACACTGGTGGATCCATGTGTGGTTCATGGGAAGAACACACATGCAATGACACTGGGTGTGGTTCATGATATGGTTTGTGAGAAGAACACACATGCAATGACACTGGTGGATCCATGTGTGGTCTGTGAGAATAACACACATGCAATGACACTCGGCGTGGTTCATGATATGGTTTGTGAGAAGAACACACATGCAATGACACTGGTGGATCCATGTGTGGTCTTTGGGAAGAACACACATCCAATGACACTGGTGATATTGGTCTGTGAGAAGAACACACATCCAATGACTCTAGTTGTGGTTCATGAAAAGAGCAGACATGCAATGACACTAGTGGATCCATGTGTGGTTCATGGGAGGAACACACATGCAATGACACTAGGTGTGGTTCATGATATGGTTTGTGAGAAGAACACACATGCAATGACACTGGTGGATCCATGTGTGGACTGTGAGAAGAACACACATGCAATGACACTGGTGTGGTTCATGATATTGTTTATGAGAAGAACACACATGCAATGACACTCGTGGATCCATGTGTGGTCTTTGGGAAGAACACACATGCAATGACACTAGTGATATGTGGTATGTGAGAAGAACACACATCCAATGACTCTAGCTGTGGTTCATGAAAAGAGCAGACATGCAATGACACTAGTGGATCCATGTGTGGTTCATGGGAAGAACACACATGCGATGACACTGGGTGGATCCATGTGTGGTTTGTGAGAAGAACACACATGCAATGACATCGGTGGATCCATGTGTGGTTCATGGGAAGAACACACATGCAATGACTCTAGTGATATGTGGTTTGTGAAAAGAACAGACATGCAATGACTCTAGCTATGGTTAATGAGAAGAGCAGACATACAATGACACCGGTGGATCCATGTGTGATTTGTGAGAAGAACACACATACAATGACACTGGGTGTGGTTCATGATATGGTTTGTAAGAAGAACACACATGCAATGACTCTAGCTGTGGTTTGTGAAAAGAGCACGGATGCGATGACTCTAGTTGTGGTTCGTGGGAAGAGCAGACATACAATGACACTGGTGGATCCATGTGTGGTTCATGGGAAGAACACACATGCAACGACACCGGTGGATCCATGTGTGGTCTGTGGGAAGAACACACATGCAATGACACTGGTGGATCCATGTGTGGTTCATGGGAAGAACACACATGCAATGACACAGGTGATATGTGGTATGTGAGAAGAACACACATGCAATGACTCTACCTGTGGTTAATGAAAACAGCTGACATGCAATGACACAGGTGGATCCATGTGTGGTTCATGGGTAGAACACACATGCAATGGCACTGGGTGTGGTTCATGATATGGTCTGTGAGAAGAATACACATGCAATGACACTGGTGGATTCATGTGTGGTCTGTGAGAAGAACACACATGCAATGACACTGGGTGTGGTTCATGATATGGTTTATGAGAAGAACACACATGCAATGACACTGGTGGATCCATGTGTGGTCTTTGGGAAGAACACACATGCAATGACACTGGTGATATGTGGTCTGTGATAGGAACACACATCCAATGACTCTACCTGTGGTTCATGAAAAGAGCAGACATGCAATGACACTGCTGGATCCATGTGTGGTTCGTGGGAAGAACACACATGCGATGACACTGGGTGGATCCATGTGTGGTTTATGAGAAGAACACACATGCAATGACACCGGTGGATCCATGTGTAGTTTATGGGAAGAACACACATGCAATGACTTTGGTGATATGTGGTTTGTGAAAAGAACAGACATGCTATGACTCTAGCTGTGGTTAATGAGAAGAGCAGACATGCAATGACACCGGTGGATCCATGTGTGGTTTGTGAGAAGAACACACATGCAATGACACTGGTGGATCCATGTGTGGTGTTTGGGAAGAACACACATGCAATGACACTAGTGATATGTGGTCTATGAGAAGAACACACATCCAATGACTCCAGTTGTGGTTCATGAAAAGAGCAGACATGCAATGACACTGGTGGATCCATGTGTGGTTCATGGGCAGAACACACGCGCAATGACACTGGTGGATCCATGTGTGGTCTGTGGGAAGAGCAGACATGCAATGACACCGGTGGATCCATGTGTGGTTCATGGGAAGAACACACATGCAATGACACTGGGTGTGGTTCATGATATGGTTTGTGAGAAGAACACACATGCAATGACACTGGTGGATCCATGTGTGGTCTGTGACAATAACACACATGCAATGACACTGGGTGTGGTTCATGATATGGTTTGTGAGAAGAACACACATGCAATGACACTGGTGGATCCATGTGTGGTCTTTGGGAAGAACACACATGCAATGACACTGGGTGTGGTTCATGATATGGTTTGTGAGAAGAACACACATGCAATGACACTGGTGGATCCATGTGTGGTCTTTGGGAAGAACACACATGCAATGACACTGGTGATATGTGGTCTGTGAGAAGAACACACATCCAATAACTCTACCTATGGTTCATGAAAAGAGCAGACATGCAATGACACTGGTGGATCCATGTGTGGTTCGTGGGAAGAACACACATGCGATGACACTGGGTGGATCCATGTGTTGTTTGTGAGAAGAACACACATGCAATTACACCGGTGGATCCATGTGTGGTTCATGGGAAGAACACACATGCAATGACTCTGGTTATATGTGGTTTGTGAAAAGAACAGACATGCTATGACTCTAGCTGTGGTTAATGAGAAGAGCAGACATGCAATGACATCGGTGGATCCATGTGTGGTTTGTGAGAAGAACACACATGCAATGACACTAGTGGATCCATGTGTGGTCTTTGGGAAGAACACACATCCAATGACACTAGTGATATGTGGTCTGTGAGAAGAACACACATCCAATGACTCTAGTTGTGGTTCATGAAAAGAGCAGACATGCAATGACACTGGTGGATCCATGTGTGGTTCATGGGAAGAACACACACGGAATGACACTGGTGGATCCATGTATGGTCTGTGGGAAGAGTAGACACGCAATGACACCGGTGGATCCATGTGTGGTTCATGGGAAGAACACACATGCAATGACACTGGGTGTCGTTCACGATATCGTTTGTGAGAAGAACACACATGCAATGACACTGGTGGATCCATGTGTGGTCTGTGCGAATAGCACACATGCAATGACACAACGGGTGTGGTTCATGATATGGTTTGTGAGAAGAACACACATGCAATGACAATGTTGGATCCATGTGTGGTCTTTGGGAAGAACACACATGCAATGACACTGGTGATATGTGGTCTCTGAGAAGAACACACATCCAATGACTCTAGCTGTGGTTCATGAAAAGAGCAGTCATGCAATGACACTAGTGGATCCATGTGTGGTTCATGGGAGGAACACACATGCAATGACACTGGGTGTGGTTCATGATATGGTTTGTGAGAAGAACACACATGCAATGACACTGGTGGATCCATGTGTGGTCTGTGAGAAGAACACTCATGCAATGACACTGGGTGTGTTCATGATATGGTTTATGAGAAGAACACACATGCAATGACACTGGTGGATCCATGTGTTGTCTTTGGGAAGAACACACATGCAATGACACTGGTGATATGTGGTCTGTGAGAAGAACAGACATCCAATGACTCTAGCTGTGGTTCATGAAAAGAGCAGACATGCAATGACACTAGTGGATCCATGTGTGTTTCATTGGAAGAACACACATGCGATGACACTAGGCGGATCCATGTGTGGTTTGTGAGAAGAACACACATGCAATGACACCGGTGGATCCATGTGTGGTTCATGGGAAGAACACACATGCAATGACTCTAGTGATATGTGGTTTGTGAAAAGAACAGACATGCAATGACTCTAGCTGTGGTTAATTAGAAGAGCAGACATGCAATGACACCAGTGGATCCATGTGTGGTTTGTGAGAAGAACACACATGCAATGACACTGGTGGATCCATGTGTGGTCCGTGAGAATAACACACATGCAATGACACTGGGTGTGGTTCATGATATGGTTTGTGAGAAGAACACACATGCAATGACACCGGTGGATCCATGTGTGGTCTTTGGGAAGAACACACATGCAATGACACTTGTGATATGTGGTCTATGAGAAGAACACACATCCAATGACTCTACCCATGGTTAATGAAAAGAGCAAACATGCAATGACACTGGTGGATCCATGTGTGGTTCGTGGGAAGTACACACATGCGATGACACTGGGTGGAACCATGTGTGGTTTGTGAGAAGAACACACATGCAATGACACTGGTGGATCCATGTGTGGTTCATGGGAAGAACACACATGCAATGACTCTAGTGATATGTGGTTTGTGAAAAGAACAGACATGCTATGACTCTAGCTGTGGTTAATGAGAAGAGCAGACGTGCAATGACACCGGTGGATACATTTGTGGTTTGTGAGAAGAACACACATGCAATGACACTGGTGGATCCATGTGTGGTCTTTGGGAAGAACACACATGCAATGACACTAGTGATATGTGGTCTGTGAGAAGAACACACATCCAATGACTCTAGTTGTGGTTCATGAAAAGATCAGACATGCAATGACACTGGTGGATCCATGTGTGGTTCATGGGAAGAACACACACGCAATGACACTGGTGGATCCATGTGTGGTCTGTGGGAAGAGCAGACATGCAGTGACACCGGTGGATCCATGTGTGATTCATGGGAAGAACACACATGCAATGACACTGGGTGTGGTTCATGATATGGTTTGTGAGAAGAACACACATGCAATGACACTAGTGGATCCATGTGTGGTCTGTGAGAATAACCCACATGCAATGATACTGGGTCTGGTTCATGATATGGTTTGTGAGAAGAACACACATGCAATGACACTGGTGGATCCATATGTGGTCTTTGGGAAGAACACACACGCAATGACACTGGTGATATGTGGTCTGTGAGAAGAACACACATCCAATGGCTCTAGCTGTGGTTCATGAAAAGAGCAGACATGCAATGACACTAGTGGATCCATGTGTGGTTCATGGGAGGAACACACATGCAATGACACTGGGTGTCGTTCGTGATATGGTTTGTGAGAAGAACACACATGCAATGACACTGGTGGATCCATGTGTGGTCTGTGAGAAGAACACACATGGAATGACACTGGGTGTGGTTCATGATATGGTTTATGAGAAGAACACACATGCAATGACATTGGTGGATCCATGTGTGGTCTTTGGGAAGAACACACATGCAATGACACTGGTGATATGTGGTCTGTGAGAAGAACACACATACAATGACTCTAGCTGTGGTTCATGAAAAGAGCAGACATGCAACGACACTAGTTGATCCATGTGTGGTTCATTGGAAGAACACACATGCGATGACACTAGGCGGATCCATGTGTGGTTTGTGAGAAGAACACACATGCAATGACACCGGTGGATCCATGTGTGGTTCATGGGAAGAACACACATGCAATGACTCTAGTGATATGTGGTTTGTGAAAAGAACAGACATGCAATGACTCTAGCTGTGGTTAATGAGAAGAGCAGACATGCAATGACACCAGTGGATCCATGTGTGGTTTGTGAGAAGAACACACATGCAATGACACTGGTGGATCCATGTGTGGTCTGTGAGAATAACACACATGCAATGACACCAGTTGTGGTTCATGAAAAGAGCAGACATGCAATGACACTGGTGGATCCATGTGTGGTTCATGGGAAGAACACACGCGCAATGACACTGGTGGATACATGTGTGGTCTGTGGGAAGAGCAGACATGCAATGACACGGGTGGATCCATGTGTGGTTCATGGGAAGAACACACATGCAATGACACTGGGTGTGGTTCATGATATGGTTTGTGAGAAGAACACACATGCAATGACACTGGTGGATCCATGTGTGGTCTGTGACAATAACACACATGCAATGACACTGGGTGTGGTTCATGATATGGTTTGTGAGAAGAACACACATGCAATGACACTGGTGGATCCATGTGTGGTCTTTGGGAAGAACACACATGCAATGACACTGGTGATATGTGGTCTGTGAGAAGAACACACATCCAATGACTCTACCTGTGGTTCATGAAAAGAGCAGACATGCAACGACACTGGTGGATCCATGTGTGGTTCGTGGGAAGAACACACATGCAATGACTCTGGTGATATGTGGTTTGTGAAAAGAACAGACATGCAATGACTCTAGCTATGGTTAATGAGAAGAGCAGACAAGCAATGACACCGGTGGATCCATGTGTGGTTTGTGAGAAGAACACACATGCAATGACACTGGTGGATCCATGTGTGGTGTTTGGGAAGAACACACATGCAATGACACTAGTGATATGTGGTCTATGAGAAGAACACACATCCAATGACTCTAGTTGTGGTTCATGAAAAGAGTAGACATGCAATGACACTGGTGGATCCATGTGTGGTTCATGGGAAGAACACACACGCAATGACACTGGTGGATCTATGTCTGGTCTGTGGGAAGAGCAGACATGCAATGACACCGGTGGATCCATGTGTGGTTCATGGGAAGAACACACATGCAATGACACTGGGTGTGGTTCATGATATGGTTTGTGAGAAGAACACACATGCAATGACACTGGTGGATCCATGTGTGGTCTTTGGGAAGAACACACATGCAATGACAGTGGTGATATGTGGTCTGTGAGAAGAACACATATCCAATGACTCTACCTGTGGTTCATGAAAAGAGCAGACATGCAACGACACTGGTGGATCCATGTGTGGTTCGTGGGAAGAACACACATGCGATGACACTGTGTGGATCCATGTGTGGTTTGTGAGAAGAACACACATGCAATGACACCGGTGGATCCATGTGTGGTTCATGGGAAGAACACACATGCAATGACTGGTGATATGTGGTTTGTGAAAAGAACAGACATGCTATGACTCTAGCTGTGGTTAATGAGAAGAGCAGACATGCAATGACACCAGTGGATCCATGTGTGGTTTGTGAGAAGAACACACATGTAATGACACTGGTGGATCCATGTGTGGTGTTTGGGAAGAACACGCATGCAATGACACTAGTGATATGTGGTCTATGAGAAGAACACACATCCAATGACTCTAGTTGTGGTTCATGAAAAGAGCAGACATGCAATGACACTGGTGGATCCATGTGTGGTTCATGGGAGGAACACACGCGCAATGACACTGGTGGATCCATGTGTGGTCTGTGGGAAGAGCAGACATGCAATGACACCGGTGGATCCATGTGTGGTTCATGGGAAGAACACACATGCAATGACACTGGGTGTGGTTCATGATATGGTTTGTGAGAAGAACACACATGCAATGACACTGGTGGATCCATGTATGGTCTGTGACAATAACACACATGCAATGACACTGGGTGTGGTTCATGATATGGTTTGTGAGAAGAACACACATGCAATGACACTGGTGGATCCATGTGTGGTCTTTGGGAAGAACACACATGCAATGACACTGGTGATATGTGGTCTGTGAGAAGAACACACATCCAATGACTCTACCTGTGGTTCATGAAAAGAGCAGACATGCAACGACACTGGTGGATCCATGTGTGGTTCGTGGGAAGAACACACATGCAATGACTCTGGTGATATGTGGTTTGTGAAAAGAACAGACATGCAATGACTCTAGCTATGGTTAATGAGAAGAGCAGACATGCAATGACACCGGTGGATCCATGTGTGGTTTGTGAGAAGAACACACATGCAATGACACTGGTGGATCCATGTGTGGTGTTTGGGAAGAACACACATGCAATGACACTAGTGATATGTGGTCTATGAGAAGAACACACATCCAATGACTCTAGTTGTGGTTCATGAAAAGAGTAGACATGCAATGACACTGGTGGATCCATGTGTGGTTCATGGGAAGAACACACACGCAATGACACTGGTGGATCTATGTCTGGTCTGTGGGAAGAGCAGACATGCAATGACACCGGTGGATCCATGTGTGGTTCATGGGAAGAACACACATGCAATGACACTGGGTGTGGTTCATGATATGGTTTGTGAGAAGAACACACATGCAATGACACTGGTGGATCCATGTGTGGTCTTTGGGAAGAACACACATGCAATGACACTGGTGATATGTGGTCTGTGAGAAGAACACACATCCAATGACTCTACCTGTGGTTCATGAAAAGAGCAGACATGCAACGACACTGGTGGATCCATGTGTGGTTCGTGGGAAGAACACACATGCAATGACTCTGGTGATATGTGGTTTGTGAAAAGAACAGACATGCAATGACTCTAGCTATGGTTAATGAGAAGAGCAGACATGCAATGACACCGGTGGATCCATGTGTGGTTTGTGAGAAGAACACACATGCAATGACACTGGTGGATCCATGTGTGGTGTTTGGGAAGAACACACATGCAATGACACTAGTGATATGTGGTCTATGAGAAGAACACACATCCAATGACTCTAGTTGTGGTTCATGAAAAGAGTAGACATGCAATGACACTAGTGGATCCATGTGTGGTTCATGGGAAGAACACACACGCAATGACACTGGTGGATCTATGTCTGGTCTGTGGGAAGAGCAGACATGCAATGACACCGGTGGATCCATGTGTGGTTCATGGGAAGAACACACATGCAATGACACTGGGTGTGGTTCATGATATGGTTTGTGAGAAGAACACACATGCAATGACACTGGTGGATCCATGTGTGGTCTTTGGGAAGAACACACATGCAATGACACTGGTGATATGTGGTCTGTGAGAAGAACACATATCCAATGACTCTACCTGTGGTTCATGAAAAGAGCAGACATGCAACGACACTGGTGGATCCATGTGTGGTTCGTGGGAAGAACACACATGCGATGACACTGTGTGGATCCATGTGTGGTTTGTGAGAAGAACACACATGCAATGACACCGGTGGATCCATGTGTGGTTCATGGGAAGAACACACATGCAATGACTGGTGATATGTGGTTTGTGAAAAGAACAGACATGCTATGACTCTAGCTGTGGTTAATGAGAAGAGCAGACATGCAATGACACCAGTGGATCCATGTGTGGTTTGTGAGAAGAACACACATGTAATGACACTGGTGGATCCATGTGTGGTGTTTGGGAAGAACACGCATGCAATGACACTAGTGATATGTGGTCTATGAGAAGAACACACATCCAATGACTCTAGTTGTGGTTCATGAAAAGAGCAGACATGCAATGACACTGGTGGATCCATGTGTGGTTCATGGGAGGAACACACGCGCAATGACACTGGTGGATCCATGTGTGGTCTGTGGGAAGAGCAGACATGCAATGACACCGGTGGATCCATGTGTGGTTCATGGGAAGAACACACATGCAATGACACTGGGTGTGGTTCATGATATGGTTTGTGAGAAGAACACACATGCAATGACACTGGTGGATCCATGTATGGTCTGTGACAATAACACACATGCAATGACACTGGGTGTGGTTCATGATATGGTCTGTGAGAAGAACACACATGCAATGACACTGGTGGATCCATGTGTGGTCTTTGGGAAGAACACACATGCAATGACACTGGTGATATGTGGTCTGTGAGAAGAACACACATCCAATGACTCTACCTGTGGTTCATGAAAAGAGCAGACATGCAACGACACTGGTGGATCCATGTGTGGTTCGTGGGAAGAACACACATGCAATGACTCTGGTGATATGTGGTTTGTGAAAAGAACAGACATGCAATGACTCTAGCTATGGTTAATGAGAAGAGCAGACATGCAATGACACCGGTGGATCCATGTGTGGTTTGTGAGAAGAACACACATGCAATGACACTGGTGGATCCATGTGTGGTGTTTGGGAAGAACACACATGCAATGACACTAGTGATATGTGGTCTATGAGAAGAACACACATCCAATGACTCTAGTTGTGGTTCATGAAAAGAGTAGACATGCAATGACACTGGTGGATCCATGTGTGGTTCATGGGAAGAACACACACGCAATGACACTGGTGGATCTATGTCTGGTCTGTGGGAAGAGCAGACATGCAATGACACCGGTGGATCCATGTGTGGTTCATGGGAAGAACACACATGCAATGACACTGGGTGTGGTTCATGATATGGTTTGTGAGAAGAACACACATGCAATGACACTGGTGGATCCATGTGTGGTCTTTGGGAAGAACACACATGCAATGACACTGGTGATATGTGGTCTGTGAGAAGAACACATATCCAATGACTCTACCTGTGGTTCATGAAAAGAGCAGACATGCAACGACACTGGTGGATCCATGTGTGGTTCGTGGGAAGAACACACATGCGATGACACTGTGTGGATCCATGTGTGGTTTGTGAGAAGAACACACATGCAATGACACCGGTGGATCCATGTGTGGTTCATGGGAAGAACACACATGCAATGACTGGTGATATGTGGTTTGTGAAAGGAACAGACATGCTATGACTCTAGCTGTGGTTAATGAGAAGAGCAGACATGCAATGACACCAGTGGATCCATGTTTGGTTTGTGAGAAGAACACACATGTAATGACACTGGTGGATCCATGTGTGGTGTTTGGGAAGAACACACATGCAATGACACTAGTGATATGTGGTCTATGAGAAGAACACACATCCAATGACTCTAGTTGTGGTTCATGAAAAGAGCAGACATGCAATGACACTGGTGGATCCATGTGTGGTTCATGGGAAGAACACACACGCAATGACACTGGTGGATCCATGTGTGGTCTGTGGGAAGAGCAGACATGCAATGACACCGGTGGATCCATGTGTGATTCATGGGAAGAACACACATGCAATGACACTGGGTTTGGTTCATGATATGGTTTGTGAGAAGAACACACATGCAATGACACTGGTGGATCCATGTGTGGTCTGTGAGAATAACACACATGCAATGACACTGGGTGTGGTTCATGATATGGTTTGTGAGAAGAACACACATGCAATGACACTGGTGGATCCATGTGTGGTCTTTGGGAAGAACACACATGCAATGACACTGGTGATATGTGGTCTGTGAGAAGAACACACATCCAATAACTCTACCTATGGTTCATGAAAAGAGCAGACATGCAATGACACTGGTGGATCCATGTGTGGTTCATGGGAAGAACACACATGCGATGACACTGGGTGGATCCATGTGTGGTTTGTGAGAAGAACACACATGCAATTACACCGGTGGATCCATGTGTGGTTCATGGGAAGAACACACATGCAATGACTCTGGTTATATGTGGTTTGTGAAAAGAACAGACATGCTATGACTCTAGCTGTGGTTAATGAGAAGAGCAGACATGCAATGACATCGGTGGATCCATGTGTGGTTTGTGAGAAGAACACACATGCAATGACACTAGTGGATCCATGTGTGGTGTTTGGGAAGAACACACATGCAATGACACAAGTGATATGTGGTCTGTGAGAAGAACACACATCCAATGACTCTAGTTGTGGTTCATGAAAAGAGCAGACATGCAATGACACTGGTGGATCCATGTGTGGTTCATGGGAAGAACACACACGGAATGACACTGGTGGATCCATGTATGGTCTGTGGGAAGAGTAGACATGCAATGACACCGGTGGATCCATGTGTGGTTCATGGGAAGAACACACATGCAATGTGTCACAACCCAAGATTTTCCAAATCTTGTAATGTGAAAAAAATAAATTAATAAAATAAAATCTTGTTGAAATCAGGGTGAAAAGAAACTTTTGTTTCTAAAAGGAGACTTAAAATCCCATCTTGAACAAACTTTGGTAGAAGTTTGAATTCAACAAAAATCCAAATCAAGGGAAATGCATTCCTCAATGAATGTATATGGAAATTTAAACATTTGGAAAATAAATTCAAAACCCTAAACCCTAATGGAAGGAAATCATTTTCCAAAGTATCTCCAAATCTATGGATTTAATCCGTACCAAATTTGATGAACAAATAATCACAAGGATCAAGAAAGACCATAGAGATTGATTTCACTTAGTTTGGAACCATAGACAAAATCTTGTGGATATAATAAGATAAGGAAATTGAATTTGCAAAGCCAATAAAGCCCTTATCAAAAGCCCATACCCTTTGGTGAACAAATAATCCTAAAGGGATTTTTAAAAATAAATATTTAATAAAGGAAAAATAAATTGTTTTGGAAATACTATTTTGGATCTTTTAATAAAAGACTTTGTTTTCAAATGAGAAGGTGAGCCAAATTAATTTTGGCTAAGCTTTTGTAATAAAATATTTTGTTTTGATAAAATGAGTAAAGGTTTATTTAAATAAAATAATAAGGATTTAAATATCCAATTTTATTTAAGTAAAAGCTTTTCCCATTTTAAATGGACACCAAGTATTTTATTACTACTTTGAAATCTTTTATTAAAAGGTTTTGCTTTGATTAAAATGAGTAAAGGATTATTTAAATAAAATAACAAGGATTTAAATATCCAATTTTATTTAAGTAAAGGCCTTCCCATTTTAATTAAAACACCAAAACTTATTTATTTATTTAAATAAGTTTCCAAGTATTCTTTTATTTTTCAAATTAAACCTTCTGGTTTCGTTTTGAAAATAATTGGAATTCAAATGGAAATTTTATTTAAAATAAATCAAACACTATTAAACAACTAAAGATCCATTTTATTTAATTATAAAATGGATCCTAAAATAAATAGAAATATTATTTCATTTTGAGATTTGGAGTATGTTGTCAAACAGAACCAAATTCAAATGAAAAGTTTGCTGTTTGAATTGATTGAGTGTTGTTTGAAATTGTTTGAATTAATGGGTTGAATTCCCAAACAGAAAATAGAATAGAAAAAGAAAAGTGTTTAGACAGAAAAAAAAAGGAAAACAGGCTCAGCCCAACAGGCCCAGTCCAGCCCAGATTCTTTTCCCCGAAGAAAACGTTTGGCACCAATTAGTTGACCCACAGAACCAATGACAGCGTGGACCCACTTCTCCCTCTGCCTCACTCGCTGACATCAGACCCCACCTCTCTCTCTCACGACCCGAAACGTTTTTCTTCACCAATTAAACAACCCACTGAGACACCGACTGGTGGACCCCTCCTTCCTTCCTTTTTCCACTGACCAGAGGACCCCACTTCCACCTCCTTCTTCTTCCCCGCGACTTCTTCTCCCCCAGACGACGCTGCCGTTGCTGCCTTCAATCCGTGGCTTCAATTCGCGTTAATACTGCGTTAATCCCTCGCCGCGACGACGCCTACTTAAACGCCTCCCTCTCCTCTGTCATTTCCCTCAGACCCCTTCTCCAAGCTCGCCCCCAGGCCGCCTCAATTCCTCCTCGAACGCCCTCTGCTCCGACGAGCTGTCGCAGCAATCCCGGCCAACTCCGACCACCCCTATGCCTCTACTTCACGCGAGTGGACTCCTCTCGACCTCACGCATCTCCTAGTACTCCTAGTTCGCCCACGGGTGCCCTGAAACCTCGCCTTCGACGACGACCTGCAGCGCCGCCGTCTGTTCCAACTCTGGCGACATTCCCCGGTGAGCACAGACCTCCCCAACACCTCTCAATGATGCTCCCTCATTCGCGACCCTCGTGCGCACTTAACCCTGCCTCTCCTTTGCCTTAGGGCGATCTCCAGCGACGACTCCGACAAACTCTAAGCGCCACCGTGTCTGCTTCCTCTCCGACGAGTTTCCCCGGTAAGCCTTGACCGCCCCGAGCCCCCTCGTTCACGCTCACAGCTCCGCCATAACCTCCTGCGTCTAACCCTGCCCTCGGTCTGTCCTCTCTTGATCTGTAGCACCGTCTTCGACTACAGACAAAGCCGTCCATCGCCGTCCTATACTCCGGCGAGCAATCCCTGACAGCACCGTGCGCCCTTCGTCGAGACATCAGCACGTCGAGCTTCACCACAACCTCCTGAGCACGGTGAGCAACTTCCCTCTCTCCCTCTCCCCCTGTAGCATCGCCTCCGTCGCCGACCGACCGCTCCGCCACCAGACGCCGCCGCCAGCGCCGCTGCTTAGTGGTCAAACGCCTAGCTACCGTTAGATGCAGATCCATCAGCTACGATAGTTTCACTTAACGCCGAAGAGGTACGCTACCTAAGCCGCACGATCTAACTTAGATCTAACGCACCGCAGCACACGATCCGGCCGAACCGGTATCGACCAGTAAGAACACGCCGCGTGGCCAGTGTTAGATCTGAATTAGAATTTGAAAACAGAAACTTTTGCCAATTTCAAACCCATGTATCTTTTGATCCACACATCCAAATTTTACAAATTTGATGTCGTTGGAATCAGCAAGACAAGACCTAGCCAACCCTACCCTTAGTTTAGCAAATATTAACTGTTAGCTTGTTTAATTTTGTAGATTCTTTTGTGTGCTTGCTAACATTAGAAAAATCATTTAAAAATGATTTTTAGGTTAAAACCTTTGCCAATTAGTTTGTTGTGACCTTACTGACCCTAGGAACCAACCCATAGTTTGGAAAGTGATTTTGGAAAAGAATAGGATGGATTAATTAGTTTAGTCCATTTCTAGCTAACTAAAACTATTTGTTTTGTTTATGAAAATGCTTTCATAAAGAAAACTTTGAGAAAATGTTTTGAACCAAACCTACTGACCCCAAAACACCAAGTTTTGCAATAGCAACTCATTTGGTGAAACCTATAGGTTAATACCCTAGTAGAAATATTTCTACACCACATAGAATAACACTTTGTTTTGCAAATGGTTTTATAGTGAAACCTTTTTGCAAATGACTTAGCCACTTCACAAAATGACCAAATAGGTGCCTTGTTTTGAAAATGGTTTTGAGGTGAAACCTTTTGCTAACAGCTTTGCCACTTTGGTAAATGACCAATTTGGGTCTTACAAAGTTTAGGAATCTAATAGAGACCCTATTTGCAAATGACTTTGCCATTTTGGTAAATGACCAATTTGGAACTTACGAAGTTAGAAGCCTAGTGAGGACCATCCCTACAATAGAACCAACCTTTGCATGCTTATGCATGACTTAGATGTACCCAAATGTCTATGACCCACTAGGAACCACTTTGGCAAACAAAGCAAAGCTTGGCATGCTTGCATGCAATTCTTTGACTTTGTTATTGTTATTTTATGTGTGTTGTTTTGCTTGATTGGTGGATTGAGTTTGTGTTTGCTTGATTGACTTGTAGTGAAATTAGAGAAGAGTGAGACTAGCAAGATCAAGGAGTAAACCTATACCCTCTACCAAAAAGGCAAGTGATACTTCATACTATATGTCCCATTATTTTCAATATGCATTAGTGTTTTTGCCAAGTAAAACTTGCATGGTTTTTATTTTGCTAAGTATAGACCTTACTATAGGAAAACTAGTAGAAAGAATCCTTAGTAGGATTTTTCTAAGTTAAGAATCCTATTACTACCAAGCTTAGCCTAGCTAATAGAAAACTTGGGTGGTATATATTCACTATGGAAAAATCTCTAAGTCTGAGGACTTATGTTTTTGATTAATAAAATAACTAAGTTAATGAATTACCTGGGTGGAAATGGAAGGAATGGTTTATGTTGAGTGGTTCACAAGGCCATGGACTTGGCTTGTGTATCTCACTTGTGGATGGCCACCCAGGAAACAAAGATATTTGAGATGTCAAATGTTGAGAAGCTTCAAGTGCAACCACTTGGCAATATGGGCTCTGCCACGATCATATAGGTTGCAAGAACTTAGCCACATGGACAGTGGGTGGTAGTGTTTGATAGGTTGGAGCGCGTCCATGTTGGTCTAAGGGAAGGCTTCTGAAAGATTTTGTCTTGGGAAACCAAGTCTTGTGGGAAAAGTGCACCACCTCTGCAGAGTGTAAAACCTAAGTACTTAGCCATGTCCCTGGTAAAGGACAATTTGAGCATCAAGACATAGAAGCAATCAAGAATCTCATCACTCCAACTTCTAAATTAAAACTTGTGGGTGAACAAGGGTTGTGTGAAATTCTTCAATCTTTGATGGAGAGATGTCTTGGTACAAGGATCTCAAAATCTTAGATTGAGGAAAATTGTTTTTGCCAAGAAAATCTTCAGTCTTTGATTGGTAGATGCCCTGAGTGGATCTTCAGTCTTTGATTGGTAGATGCCTTGGAATTTGTTTTTGCCAAACAAAACTTATTTTCAAAATGATAGGAAAAATCTATTTTTTTTGAGCAATACAAAGCCTCAACTCCACTTAGCCAAAATGCATATAGATGATAGACTCCACTATACTACCAAAGTATCACCTGCCAATACAATTCAAATGTATTGACCCTTGTGGCTGTAACTTATTATGTTGCAGGTTTGATTGATTTTAGTGAAGATTGATTGATTAGGATTACAAAGTCTACAACCAACATGTCTGCCTGTGGCACTTTGAAGATGAAGGACCCATGACTATAGTTATTCCGCTGCAATGTAATGTTCATAGCCAATGAGCTATGTTTGATGTAATAAAATTATTTTACTCCTGGTTATAAAGTTGTATTATGACCTTTGTTTCTTGATATTACATCTGAACTGTGGATGCTAGCTATTGATCCAGGGACTAGCATTGTAAACACAGGGGACTCAATCTTATTAAAGATTGAGGATCTTACAGATGGTATCAGAGCATTGTGTTGCCTGTAGGAATTGTAACCCTAGGATTGGACAAAAAACCCTTAGGAAAAAAATAGGAGTTGTATTTGTTCAAAAACTTATTTACAAAAAAAAAAAAAAAAATCTTGTAAACTCTTTCCTCAACCATTTTGCTTTCAACTCTACCTCTCATCTATATTCAAAACTTGATGGAAAAGCCTACCCTATGACCAAAGACTTCATCATGAGCAAAGGACTTCTTCAACTTCATCAACTCTAATGACTTCAACTTCTTCAACATCTTCAACATGTACACCAAGGACTTTCAACTTGGATATCACTAGAGACTACAAGTCTTGAGTAACATTTCACTTGAAGACTAAGGAAACACAACTTAGAAGAAACCATCATCATCTTTGAAGATTTGTGACCAAGACACAAGAATTCTCCAAGGATACAAAGATCTCAATCAAGAAGAATCAACCAAGAAGGATGGAAAGATCACAAGTGAACCATGTAGATGGACCGCCATATTTAGTTTAAGACAAACCCACCAACTTATGTGGTGTAACAAAAATATTTTGTTGCCTAAGTATGTGCTAGACTTTGTTGTTTGAGTAAATTGATTTGTTTGTGATTGCTTGCACATTGCTTGTATGAATTGTGATGTGTGTGAATAGAATTGATTCCTTAGAAATCTTTTGCCTATTCTAATCCCCTCCAACCCAAACAGATGACTTCTCCAAGAAACTCTAACATCAAGGATGATGACATCAACAACAACCAGGAGGACAGCATGAGAGAACTCCTAGCAACCCAACACCAGTTGAGCCAACTAACAGCTCAGTTCATATCCAACAATAGTGATAAAGACCCTACCTTGCAAAAGTTTTTGGAAGAACAATCCCAACTGATGCTTAAAGTGACTAATCAAATGATCAGCATGGAAGAAAACTATCCCAAAAGAGTGTATGACAACAAGGATGACAAGAATATTATGCTAGATGGAGCCCCAGCTTGCAATATTTGTGGAGACAAGGACCATACTTCCAAGGAGCATGAAGATCAATGCCCCAATTGTGAAGAGGAACATCCAGTTGGCCAATGCCCCACATCTCAAGTTACTTGCTACCTATGTGAAGGAAACGACCATGTTCCTATTCAATGCCCCATCTATGCCATTGTTGAACAAAGGAAACAAGAAGGATCCAAGTATACCAAGAATGTTGATGACAAAGGAAAAGGACCACTTATACCTCCAAACAAGACAACCCAATTCAAAGGATCAAAGAAGCCCAAGAAACCAAAGCAAGACATGAGCCTTGTGCAATGTCGTAAATGTAAGGAAATGGGACACTACCCTAGTGGATGCCCAGAGTCCATAAAGAATAAAGAGATCGGCCAAGTAGTGTGCAACAACTGCAAGGAACCAGGCCACTACGTAGCAATTTGTCCACAAGAGCAACGTAAAGAACTCCAAGATATCCATTGTTTCAATTGCAAGGAACCAGGACATTATGCAAGCAACTGCCCAGAAAAGATGAAGAACAAGATAAACAAGTCTATGGAGACGCCCAACCTTAGCCCATGAGTCAAGAATGGAAACAAGGACACTGAGCAAAAGATTTTTCCAAGAAGAAGTTTTCCTCAAGATTCCAAGCAAGCCAAGATGTAGTTTAGTTGGAAAAATTTTAAGGGTGGTAGTACCCTAGTTGTTTTGAACCTGCTTGTAACCCTAGGCTCCCCAAATCTCGGGACGAGATTTATTTTAAGGGTGGTAGCCTGTCACAACCCAAGATTTTCCAAATCTTGTAATGTGAAAAAAAAATTAATAAAATAAAATCTTGTTGAAATCAGGGTGAAAAGAAACTTTTGTTTCTAAAAGGAGACTTAAAATCCCATCTTGAACAAACTTTGGTAGAAGTTTGAATTCAACAAAAATCCAAATCAAGGGAAATGCATTCCTCAATGAATGTATATGGAAATTTAAACATTTGGAAAATAAATCCAAAACCCTAAACCCTAATGGAAGGAAATCATTTTCCAAAGTATCTCCAAATCTATGGATTTAATCCATACCAAATTTGATGAACAAATAATCACAAGGATCAAGAAAGACCATAGAGATTGATTTCACTTAGTTTGGAACCATAGACAAAATCTTGTGGATATAATAAGATAAGGAAATTGAATTTCCAAAGCCAATAAAGCCCTTATCAAAAGCCCATACCCTTTCGTGAACAAATAATCCTAAAGGGATTTTTAAAAATAAATATTTAATAAAGGAAAAATAAATTGTTTTGGAAATACTATTTTGGATCTTTTAATAAAAGACTTTGTTTTCAAATGAGAAGGTGAGCCAAATTAATTTTGGCTAAGCTTTTGTAATAAAATATTTTGTTTTGATAAAATGAGTAAAGGTTTATTTAAATAAAATAATAAGGATTTAAATATCCAATTTTATTTAAGTAAAAGCTTTTCCCATTTTAAATGGACACCAAGTATTTTATTACTACTTTGAAATCTTTTATTAAAAGGTTTTGCTTTGATTAAAATGAGTAAAGGATTATTTAAATAAAATAACAAGGATTTAAACATCCAATTTTATTTAAGTAAAGGCCTTCCCATTTTAATTAAAACACCAAAACTTATTTATTTATTTAAATAAGTTTCCATGTATTCTTTTATTTTTCAAATTAAACCTTCTGGTTTGGTTTTGAAAATAATTGGAATTCAAATGGAAATTTTATTTAAAATAAATCAAACACTATTAAACAACTAAAGATCCATTTTATTTAATTATAAAATGGATCCTAAAATAAATAGAAATATTATTTCATTTTGAGATTTGGAGTATGTTGTCAAACAGAACCAAATTCAAATGAAAAGTTTGCTGTTTGAATTGATTGAGTGTTGTTTGAAATTGTTTGAATTAATGGGTTGAATTCCCAAACAGAAAATAGAATAGAAAAAGAAAAGTGTTTAGACAGAAAAAAAAATAGGAAAACAGGCTCAGCCCAACAGGCCCAGTCCAGCCCAGATTCTTTTCCCCGAAGAAAACGTTTGGCACCAATTAGTTGACCCACAGAACCAATGACAGCGTGGACCCACTTCTCCCTCTCCCTCACTCGCTGACATCAGACCCCACCTCTCTCTCTCACGACCCGAAACGTTTTTCTTCACCAATTAAACAACCCACTGAGACACCGATTGGTGGACCCCTCCTTCCTTCCTTTTTCCACTGACTAGAGGACCCCACTGCCACCTCCTTCTTCTTCCCCGCGACTTCTTCTCCCCCAGACGACGCTGCCGTTGCTGCCTTCAATCTGCGGCTTCAATTTGCGTTAATACTGCGTTAATCCCTCGCCGCGACGACGCCTACTTAAACGCCTCCCTCTCCTCTGTCATTTCCCTCAGACCCCTTCCCCAAGCTCGCCCCCAGGCCGCCTCAATTCCTCCTCGAACGCCCTCTGCTCCGACGAGCTGTCGCAGCAATCCCGGCCAACTCCGACCACCCCTCTGCCTCTACTTCACGCGAGTGGACTCCTCTCGACCTCACGCATCTCCTAGTACTCCTAGTTCGCCCACGGGTTCCCTGAAACCACGCCTTCGACGACGACCTGCAGCGCCACCGTCTGTTCCAACTACGGCGACATTCCCCGGTGAGCACAGACCTCCCCAGCACCTCTCAATGATGCTCCCTCATTCGCGACCCTCGTGCGCACTTAACCCTGCCTCTCCTTTGCCTTAGGGCGATCTCCAGCGACGACTCCGACAAACTCTAAGCGCCACCGTGTCTGCTTCCTCTCCGACGAGTTTCCCCGGTAAGCCTTGACCGCCCCGAGCCCCCTCGTTCACGCTCACAGCTCCGCCATAACCTCCTGCGTCTAACCCTGCCCTCGGTCTGTCCTCTCTTGATCTGTAGCACCGTCTTCGACTACAGACAAAGCCGTCCATCGCCGTCCTCTACTCCGGCGAGCAATCCCTGACAGCACCGTGCGCCCTTCGTCGAGACATCAGCACGTCGAGCTTCACCACAACCTCCTGAGCACGGTGAGCAACTTCCCTCTCTCCCTCTCCCCCCTGTAGCATCGCCTCCGTCACCGACCGACCGCTCCGCCACCAGACGCCGCCGCCAGCGCCGCTGCTTAGTGGTCAAACGCCTAGCTACCGTTAGATGCAGATCCATCGGCTACGATAGTTTCACTTAACGCCGAAGAGGTACGCTACCTAAGCCGCACGATCTAACTTAGATCTAACGCACCGCAGCACACGATCCGTCCGAACCGGTATCGACCAGTAAGAACACGCCGCGTGGCCAGTGTTAGATCTGAATTAGAATTTGAAAACAGAAACTTTTGCCAATTTCAAACCCATGTATCTTTTGATCCACACGTCCAAATTTTACAAATTTGATGTCGTTGGAATCAGCAAGACAAGACCTAGCCAACCCTACCCTTAGTTTAGCAAATATTAACTGTTAGCTTGTTTAATTTTGTAGATTCTTTTGTGTGCTTGCTAACATTAGAAAAATCATTTAAAAATGATTTTTAGGTTAAAACCTTTGCCAATTAGTTTGTTGTGACCTTACTGACCCTAGGAACCAACCCATAGTTTGGAAAGTGATTTTGGAAAAGAATAGGATGGATTAATTAGTTTAGTCCATTTCTAGCTAACTAAAACTATTTGTTTTGTTTATGAAAATGCTTTCATAAAGAAAACTTTGAGAAAATGTTTTGAACCAAACCTACTGACCCCAAAACACCAAGTTTTGCAATAGCAACTCATTTGGTGAAACCTATAGGTTAATACCCTAGTAGAAATATTTCTACACCACATAGAATAACACTTTGTTTTGCAAATGGTTTTATAGTGAAACCTTTTTGCAAATGACTTAGCCACTTCACAAAATGACCAAATAGGTGCCTTGTTTTGAAAATGGTTTTGAGGTGAAACCTTTTGCTAACAGCTTTGCCACTTTGGTAAATGACCAATTTGGGTCTTACAAAGTTTAGGAATCTAATAGAGACCCTATTTGCAAATGACTTTGCCATTTTGGTAAATGACCAATTTGGAACTTACGAAGTTAGAAGCCTAGTGAGGACCATCCCTACAATAGAACCAACCTTTGCATGCTTATGCATGACTTAGATGTACCCAAATGTCTATGACCCACTAGGAACCACTTTGGCAAACAAAGCAAAGCTTGGCATGCTTGCATGCAATTCTTTGACTTTGTTATTGTTATTTTATGTGTGTTGTTTTGCTTGATTGGTGGATTGAGTTTGTGTTTGCTTGATTGACTTGTAGTGAAATTAGAGAAGAGTGAGACTAGCAAGATCAAAGAGTAAACCTATACCCTCTACCAAAAAGGCAAGTGATACTTCATACTATCTGTCCCATTATTTTCAATATGCATTAGTGTTTTTGCCAAGTAAAACTTGCATGGTTTTTATTTTGCTAAGTATAGACCTTACTATAGGAAAACTAGTAGAAAGAATCCTTAGTAGGATTTTTCTAAGTTAAGAATCCTATTACTACCAAGCTTAGCCTAGCTAATAGAAAACTTGGGTGGTATATATTCACTATGGAAAAATCTCTAAGTCTGAAGACTTATGTTTTTGATTAATAAAATAACTAAGTTAATGAATCACCTGGGTGGAAATGGAAGGAATGGTTTATGTTGAGTGGTTCACAAGGCCATGGACTTGGCTTGTGTATCTCACTTGTGGATGGCCACCCAGGAAACAAAGAGATTTGAGATGTCAAATGTTGAGAAGCTTCAAGTGCAACCACTTGGCAATATGGGATCTGCCATGATCATATAGGTTGCAAGAACTTAGCCACATGGACAGTGGGTGGTAGTGTTTGATAGGTTGGAGCGCTTCCATGTTGGTCTAAGGGAAGGCTTCTGAAAGATTTTGTCTTGGGAAACCAAGTCTTGTGGGAAAAGTGCACCACCTCTGCAGAGTGTAAAACCTAAGTACTTAGCCATGTCCCTGGTAAAGGACAATTTGAGCATCAAGACATAGAAGCAATCAAGAATCTCATCACTCCAACTTCTAAATTAAAACTTGTGGGTGAACAAGGGTTGTGTGAAATTCTTCAATCTTTGATGGAGAGATGGCTTGGTACAAGGATCTCAAAATCTTAGATTGAGGAAAATTGTTTTTGCCAAGAAAATCTTCAGTCTTTGATTGGTAGATGCCCTGAGTGGATCTTCAGTCTTTGATTGGTAGATGCCTTGGAATTTGTTTTTGCCAAACAAAACTTATTTTCAAAATGATAGGAAAAATCTATTTTTTTGAGCAATACAAAGCCTCAACTCCACTTAGCCAAAATTCATATAGATGATAGACTCCACTATACTACCAAAGTATCACCTGCCAATACAATTCAAATGTATTGACCCTTGTGGCTGTAACTTATTATGTTGCAGGTTTGATTGATTTTAGTGAAGATTGATTGATTAGGATTACAAAGTCTACAACCAACATGTCTGCCTGTGGCACTTTGAAGATGAAGGACCCATGACTATAGTTATTCCGCTGCAATGTAATGTTCATAGCCAATGAGCTATGTTTGATGTAATAAAATTATTTTACTCCTGGTTATAAAGTTGTATTATGACCTTTGTTTCTTGATATTACATCTGAACTGTGGATGCTAGCTATTGATCCAGGGACTAGCATTGTAAACACAGGGGACTCAATCTTATTAAAGATTGAGGATCTTACACAATGACACTCGGTGTCGTTCATGATATCGTTTGTGAGAAGACCACACATGCAATGACACTGGTGGATCCATGTGTGGTCTGTGCGAATAGCACACATGCAATGACACAACGGGTGTGGTTCATGATATGGTTTGTGAGAAGAACACACATGCAATGACAATGTTGGATCCATGTGTGGTCTTTGGGAAGAACACACATGCAATGACACTGGTGATATGTGGTCTCTGAGAAGAACACACATCCAATGACTCTAGCTGTGGTTCATGAAAAGAGCAGTCATGCAATGACACTAGTGGATCCATGTGTGGTTCATGGGAGGAACACACATGCAATGACACTGGGTGTGGTTCATGATATGGTTTGTGAGAAGAACACACATGCAATGACACTGGTGGATCCATGTGTGGTCTGTGAGAAGAACACGCATGCAATGACACTGGGTGTGTTCATGATATGGTTTATGAGAAGAACACATATGCAATGACACTGGTGGATCCATGTGTGGTCTTTAGGAAGAACACACATGCAATGACACTGGTGATATGTGGTCTGTGAGAAGAACAGACATCCAATGACTCTAGCTGTGGTTCATGAAAAGAGCAGACATGCAATGACACTAGTGGATCCATGTGTGTTTCATTGGAACAACACACATGCGATGACACTGGGCGGATCCATGTGTGGTTTGTGGGAAGAACACACATGCAATGACACCGGTGGATCCATGTGTGGTTCATGGGAAGAACACACATGCAATGACTCTAGTGATATGTGGTTTGTGAAAAGAACAGACATGCAATGACTCTAGCTGTGGTTAATTAGAAGAGCAGACATGCAATGACACCAGTGGATCCATGTGTGGTTTGTGAGAAGAACACACATGCAATGACACTGGTGGATCCATGCGTGGTCTGTGAGAATAACACACATGCAGTGACACTGGGTGTGGTACATGATATGGTTTGTGAGAAGAACACACATGCAATGACACTGGTGGATCCATGTGTGGTCTTTGGGAAGAACACACATGCAATGACACTTGTGATATGTGGTCTATGAGAAGAACACACATCCAATGACTCTACCCGTGGTTAATGAAAAGAGCAAACATGGAATGACTCTGGTGGATCCATGTGTGGTTCGTGGGAAGTACACACATGCGATGACACTGGGTGGAACCATGTGTGGTTTGTGAGAAGAACACACATGCAATGACACTGGTGGATCCATGTGTGGTTCATGGGAAGAACACACATGCAATGACTCTAGTGATATGTGGTTTGTGAAAAGAACAGACATGCTATGACTCTAGCTGTGGTTAATGAGAAGAGCAGACGTGCAATGACACCGGTGGATCCATTTGTGGTTTGTGAGAAGAACACACATGCAATGACACTGGTGGATCCATGTGTGGTCTTTGGGAAGAACACACATGCAATGACACTAGTGATATGTGGTCTGTGAGAAGAACACACATCCAATGACTCTAGTTGTGGTTCATGAAAAGATAAGACATGCAATGACACTGGTGGATCCATGTGTGATTCATGGGAAGAACACACACGCAATGACACTGGTGGATCCATGTGTGGTCTGTGGGAAGAGAAGACATGCAATGACACCGGTGGATCCATGTGTGATTCATGGGAAGAACACACATGCAATGACACTGGGTGTGGTTCATGATATGGTTTGTGAGAAGAACACACATGCAATGACACTAGTGGATCCATGTGTGGTCTGTGAGAATAACACACATGTAATGACACTGGGTGTGGTTCATGATATGGTTTGTGAGAAGAACACACATGCAATGACACTGGTGGATCCATGTGTGGTCTTTGGGAAGAACACACACGCAATGACACTGGTGATATGTGGTCTGTGAGAAGAACACACATCCAATGGCTCTAGCTGTGGTTCATGAAAAGAGCAGACATGCAATGACACTAGTGGATCCATGTGTGGTTCATGGGAGGAACACACATGCAATGACACTGGGTGTGGTTCGTGATATGGTTTGTGAGAAGAACACACATGCAATGACACTGGGTGTGGTGCATGATATGGTTTATGAGAAGAACACACATGCAATGACACTGGTGGATCAATGTGTGGTCTTTGGGAAGAACACACATGCAATGACACTGATGATATGTGGTCTGTGTGAAGAACACACATCCAATGACTCTACCTGTGGTTCATGAAAAGAGCAGACATGCAATGACACTGGTGGATCCATGTGTGGTTCGTGGGAAGAACACACATGCGATGACACTGGGTGGATCCATGTGTGGTTTGTGAGAAGAACACACATGCAATGACACCGGTGGATCCATGTGTTGTCTTTGGGAAGAACACACATGCAATGACACTAGTGATATGTGGTCTGTGAGAAGAACACACATCCAATGACTCTAGTTGTGGTTCATGAAAAGAGCAGACATGCAATGACACTGGTGGATCCATGTGTGGTTCATGGGAAGAACACACATGCAATGACACTAGTGATATGTGGTCTGTGGGAAGAACACACGTCCAATGACTCTAGTTGTGATTCATGAAAAGAGGAGACATGCAATGACACTGGTGGATCCATGTGTGGTTCATGGGAAGAACACACACGTAATGACACTGGTGGATCCATGTGTGGTCGGTGGGAAGAGCAGACATGCAATGACACCGGTGGATCCATGTGTGGTTCATGGGAAGAACACACATGCAATGACACTGGGTGTGGTTCATAATATGGTTTGTAAGAAGAACACACATGCAATGACACTGGTGGATCCATGTGTGGTCTATGAGAATAAGACACATGCAATGACACTGGGTGTGGTTCATGATATGGTTTGTGAGAAGAACACACATGCAATGACACTGGTAGATCCATGTGTGGTCTTTGGGAAGAACACACATGCAATGACATTGGTGATATGTGGTTTGTGAAAAGAACAGACATGCAATGACTCTAGCTGTGGTTAATGAGAAGAGCAGACATGCAATGACACCGATGGATCCATGTGTGGTTTGTGAGAAGAACACACATGCAATGACACTGGTGGATCCATGTGTGGTCTTTGGGAAGAACACACATGCAATGACACTAGTGATATGTGGTCTGTGAGAAGAACACACATCCAATGACTCTAGTTGTGGTTCATGAAAAGAGCAGACATGCAATGACGTTGGTGGATCCATGAATGGTTCATGGGAAGAACACACATGCAATGACACTAGTGATATGTGGTCTGTGAGAAGAACACACGTCCAATGACTCTAGTTGTGATTCTTGAAAAGAGCAGACATGCAATGACACTGGTGGATCCATGTGTGGTTCATGGGAAGAACACACACGCAATGACACTGGTGGATCCATGTGTGGTCGGTGGGAAGAGCAGACATGCAATGACACCGGTGGATCCATGTGTGGTTCATGGGAAGAACACACATGCAATGACACTGGGTGTGGTTCATAATATGGTTTGTAAGAAGAACACACATGCAATGACACTGGTGGATCCATGTGTGGTCTATGAGAATAACACACATGCAATGACACTGGGTGTGGTTCATGATATGGTTTGTGAGAAGAACACACATGCAATGACACTGGTAGATCCATGTGTGGTCTTTGGGAAGAACACACATGCAATGACACTGGTGATATGTGGTCTATGAGAAGAACACACATCCAATGACTCTAGTTGTGGTTCATGAAAAGAGCAGACATGCAATGACACCGGTGGATCCATGTGTGGTTCATGGGAAGAACACACATGCGATGACACTGGGTGTATCCAAGTGTGGTTCATGAGAAGAGGAGACATGCAATGACACCGGTGGATCCATGTGTGGTTCATTGGTAGAACACACATGCAATGACACTTGGTGTGGTTCATGATATGGTTTGTGAGAAGAACACACATGCAATGACACTGGTGGATCCATGTGTGGTCGGTGGGAAGAGCAGACATGCAATGACACCGGTGGATCCATGTGTGGTTCATGGGAAGAACACACATGTAATGACACTGGGTGTGGTTCATAATATGGTTTGTAAGAAGAACACACATGCAATGACACTGGTGGATCCATGTGTGGTCTATGAGAATAACACACATGCAATGACACTGGGTGTGGTTCATGATATGGTTTGTGAGAAGAACACACATGCAATGACACTGGTAGATCCATGTGTGGTCTTTGGGAAGAACACACATGCAATGACACTGGTGATATGTGGTCTGTGAAAAGAACAGACATGCAATGACTCTAGCTATGGTTAATGAGAAGAGTAGACATGCAATGACACCGGTGGATCCATGTGTGGTTTGTGAGAAGAACACACATCCAATGACACTGGTGGATCCATGTGTGGTCTTTGGGAAGAACACACATGCAATGACACTAGTGATATGTGGTCTGTGAGAAGAACACACATCCAATGACTCTAGTTGTGGTTCATGAAAAGAGCAGACATGCCATGACACTGGTGGATCCATGAATGGTTCATGGGAAGAACACACATGCAATGACACTGGTGGATCGATGTGTGGTCTGTGGGAAGAGCAGACATGCAATGACACCGGTGGATCCATGTGTGGTTCATGGGAAGAAAACACATGCAATGACACTAGGTGTGGTTCATGATATGGTTTGTGAGAAGAACACACATGCAATGACACTGGTGGATCCATGTGTGGTCTATGAGAATAACACACATGCAATGACACTAGGTGTGGTTCATGATATGGTTTGTGAGAAGAAACGACATGCAATGACACTGGTGGATCCATGTGTGGTCTTTTTGAAGAACACACACGCAATGACACTGGTGATATGTGGTCTGTGAGAAGAACACACATCCAATGACTCTAGGTGTGGTTCATGAAAAGAGCAGACATGCAATGACACTGGTGGATCCATGTGTGGTTCGTGGGAAGAACACACATGCGATGACACTGGGTGGATCCATGTGTGGTTTGTGAGAAGAACACATATGCAATGACACCGGTGGATCCATGTGTGGATTGTGAGAAGAACACACATGCAATGACACTGGTGGATCCATGTGTGGTCTTTGGGAAGAACACACATGCAATGACACTAGTGATATGTGGTCTGTGAGAAGAACACACATCCAATGACTCTAGTTGTTTTTCATGAAAGGAGCAGACATGCAATGACACTGGTGGATCCATGTGTGGTTCGTGGGAAGAACACACACGCAATGACACTGGTGGATCCATGTGTGGTCTGTGGGAAGAGCAGACATGCAATGACACCGGTGGATCCATGTGTGGTTCATGGGAAGAACATACATGCAATGACACTGGGTGTGGTTCATGATATGGTTTGTGAGAAGAACACACATGCAATGACACTGGTGGATCCATGTGTGGTCTTTGGGAAGAACACACATGCAATGATACTGGTGATATGTGGTCTGTGAGAAGAACACACATCCAATGACTCTAGTTGTGGTTCATGAAAAGAGCAGACATGCAATGACACTGGTGGATCCATGTGTGGTTCATGGGAAGAACACACATGCGATGACACTGGGTGTATCCAAGTGTGGTTCATGAGAAGAGCAGACATGCAATGACACCGGTGGATCCATGTGTGGTTCATGGGAAGAACACACATGCAATGACACTGGGTGTGGTTCATGATATGGTTTGTGAGAAGAACACACATGCAATGACACATGTGGATCCATGTGTGGTCTGTGAGAATAACACACATGCAATGACACTGGGTGTGGTTCATGATATGGTTTGTGAGAAGAACACACATGCAATGACACTGGTGGATCCATGTGTGGTCTTTGGCAAGAACACACATGCAATGACACTGGTGATATGTGGTCTGTGAGAAGAACACACATCCAATGACTCTAGTTGTGGTTCATGAAAAGAGCAGACATGCAATGACACTGGTGGATCCATGTGTGGTTCATGGGAAGAACACACATGCGATGATACTGGGTGTATCCAAGTGTGGTTCATGAGAAGAGCAGACATGCAATGACACCGGTGGATCCATGTGTGGTTCATTGGTAGAACACACATGCAATGACACTTGGTGTGGTTCATGATATGGTTTGTGAGAAGAACACACATGCAATGACACTGGTGGATCCATGTGTGGTCGGTGGGAAGGACAGACATGCAATGACACCGGTGGATCCATGTGTGGTTCATGGGAAGAACACACATGTAATGACACTGGGTGTGGTTCATAATATGGTTTGTAAGAAGAACACACATGCAATGACACTGGTGGATCCATGTGTGGTCTATGAGAATAACACACATGCAATGACACTGGGTGTGGTTCATGATATGGTTTGTGAGAAGAACACACATGCAATGACACTGGTAGATCCATGTGTGGTCTTTGGGAAGAACACACATGCAATGACACTGGTGATATGTGGTCTGTGAAAAGAACAGACATGCAATGACTCTAGCTGTGGTTAATGAGAAGAGCAGACATGCAATGACACCGGTGGATCCATGTGTGGTTTGTGAGAAGAACACACATCCAATGACACTGGTGGATCCATGTGTGGTCTTTGGGAAGAACACACATGCAATGACACTAGTGATATGTGGTCTGTGAGAAGAACACACATCCAATGACTCTAGTTGTGGTTCATGAAAAGAGCAGACATGCAATGACACTGGTGGATCCATGAATGGTTCATGGGAAGAACACACATGCAATGACACTGGTGGATCGATGTGTGGTCTGTGGGAAGAGCAGACATGCAATGACACCGGTGGATCCATGTGTGGTTCATGGTAAGAAAACACATGCAATGACACTAGGTGTGGTTCATGATATGGTTTGTGAGAAGAACACACATGCAATGACACTGGTGGATCCATGTGTGGTCTATGAGAATAACACACATGCAATGACACTAGGTGTGGTTCATGATATGGTTTGTGAGAAGAAACGACATGCAATGACACTGGTGGATCCATGTGTGGTCTTTGGGAAGAACACACACGCAATGACACTGGTGATATGTGGTCTATGAGAAGAACACACATCCAATGACTCTAGGTGTGGTTCATGAAAAGAGCAGACATGCAATGACACTGGTGGATCCATGTGTGGTTCGTGGGAAGAACACACATGCGATGACACTGGGTGGATCCATGTGTGGTTTGTGAGAAGAACACATATGCAATGACACCGGTGGATCCATGTGTGGATTGTGAGAAGAACACACATGCAATGACACTGGTGGATCCATGTGTGGTCTTTGGGAAGAACACACATGCAATGACACTAGTGATATGTGGTCTGTGAGAAGAACACACATCCAATGACTCTAGTTGTTTTTCATGAAAGGAGCAGACATGCAATGACACTGGTGGATCCATGTGTGGTTCGTGGGAAGAACACACACGCAATGACATTGGTGGATCCATGTGTGGTCTGTGGGAAGAGCAGACATGCAATGACACCGGTGGATCCATGTGTGGTTCATGGGAAGAACACACATGCAATGACACTGGGTGTGGTTCATGATATGGTTTGTGAGAAGAACACACATGCAATGACACTGGTGGATCCATGTGTGGTCTTTGGGAAGAACACACATGCAATGACACTGGTGATATGTGGTCTGTGAGAAGAACACACATCCAATGACTCTAGTTGTGGTTCATGAAAAGAGCAGACATGCAATGACACTGGTGGATCCATGTGTGGTTCATGGGAAGAACACACATGCGATGACACTGGGTGTATCCAAGTGTGGTTCATGAGAAGAGCAGACATGCAATGACACCGGTGGATCCATGTGTGGTTCATGGGAAGAACACACATGCAATGACACTGGGTGTGGTTCATGATATGGTTTGTGAGAAGAACACACATGCAATGACACATGTGGATCCATGTGTGGTCTGTGAGAATAACACACATGCAATGACACTGGGTGTGGTTCATGATATGGTTTGTGAGAAGAACACACATGCAATGACACTGGTGGATCCATGTGTGGTCTTTGGGAAGAACACACATGCAATGACACTGGTGATATGTGGTCTGTGAGAAGAACACACATCCAATGACTCTAGTTGTGGTTCATGAAAAGAGCAGACATGCAATGACACTGGTGGATCCATGTGTGGTTCATGGGAAGAACACACATGCGATGACACTGGGTGTATCCAAGTGTGGTTCATGAGAAGAGCAGACATGCAATGACACCGGTGGATCCATGTGTGGTTCATTGGTAGAACACACATGCAATGACACTTGGTGTGGTTCATGATATGGTTTGTGAGAAGAACACACATGCAATGACACTGGTGGATCCATGTGTGGTCGGTGGGAAGGACAGACATGCAATGACACCGGTGGATCCATGTGTGGTTCATGGGAAGAACACACATGTAATGACACTGGGTGTGGTTCATAATATGGTTTGTAAGAAGAACACACATGCAATGACACTGGTGGATCCATGTGTGGTCTATGAGAATAACACACATGCAATGTGTTGGAGATATGCCCTAGAGGCAATAATAAATATAGTTATTATTATATATCTTTGTGTTTATGATAAATGTTTGCATTTATGCTATAATAGTATTAACAAGGAAACCATTAATACTTGTGTGATTTGTAAACTTAATTATAAGTCCCTAGTATAGCCTCTATACTTCACTAGCTTGTTGGTTGATTGATGATGTGGTTTCTTTGTCATGAACATTGAGATGTTATCAACAACAAGATCATATCGTTAGGAGAATGATATGGTGGACATACTCCTATAGACAAGCGTAGCATAAAGATCAAGTCATTTCAATAGTTCAATTGCTATATGCTTTCTGATACATAGTAACCTAATTCCTTCGACCATGAGATCATGCATATCACCTTTGCTGGATGGATGCTTTGATGTCATCAAACACCACACCGTAACAGGGTGGCTATAAAGGTGGCATTGAGTGTTCGGAAAGTATTGGTTGAGACACATGGATCAAGAGTGGGATTTGTCCATCCACATGACGGATAGATATTCTCTGGGCCCTCTCGGTGAAATGTCATCCAATTAGCTTGCAAGCATGTGACTTGGTCACAAGGGATCACATATCACGGGAACGAGAAAAGAGTACTTATCAGTAACGAGGATGAACTAGGTATGCAGAGATACCGACGATCATAACCTCGGATAAGTAACATATCGTGAGACAAAGGGAAATTGGTATCGTATGTAAGTGGTTCATTCGATCGCAAAGTAATCGTAGAAATATGTGGGAGCCATATGAATTTCCAGATTCCTCTATTGGTTATTGTTCGGAGAAGTGTCTCGATCATGTCCGCATAATTCACGAACCGTAGGGAGACACACTTAAGGATTCGACGTTGTTTGAGTAGTTATGGTATTATGAGAAAGAGACCGAATGTTGTTCGGAGTCTCGGATGGGATCCGGGATATCACGAGGTGATCCAGAATGGTCCGGAGAATAAGATTCATATAAGGAAAGTCCCGTTTCGGAGTTGGGGAATGGTTCCGGTGTTTTCATCGGGAACATTCTAGAAGGTCCCGGAATGTCCGGCACTCCGGAGGGGGAAGGGTACATGAGTGTGTCATTGCATATTGGAATGATTGCATCATGTACTAAGTGTTCTTGCTGTCCCAAATAAAGGATTTATTTAAATCCTAAATTGAAAAGTCAAACGGCTAGTTTGAAAGTCAAACGGCAGTTTTGGGAAGTGGGAAAAGAGGAGGAGAGGTGGAGGCCGAGTTGGAGGAGGGTTCCTCCCCTTGGCCGGTGCACCTCCCTACGCCGAGTTGGGGAGGAACTCCTCCCCTTGGCCGCCGGCCCTCCCACCTATAAAGGGAGGGGCAGGGCCTCCCCTCCTAGACACACAAGTTTCCTATCCTCTAAACTAAACCCTAGATCTAGACCCCGGTTTAGAGCTATTCGGTTTAGAGCCTTCTAATTGGTTTAGAGCCTTCTAATTGGTGTGTCTAATTACTAGACCACTAATAGCCTCTCTCATAAGCTCCACCATACTCGCACCGGCTTAAGGCGAAGCCCTGCGGGATCTCCCCTCTACCTCCGGTACCACGCCGTTGTGCTGCCGGAATCGCGAGGAGAGTGCTACAACCTCCGCTGCCTGCTGGAACAAGGGAGAGGAAGGTCTTCGTCGAGTACCGAACGTGTGACCGACTGCGGGAGCGCTGCGGGAACGCGGCGCCGGAAGGATCGTCTACGCGATCTTGAGATCGGAAAGAGTACGACTACATCACCCACGAGAATCTGCTCTCGTTAAACACTTTGGAATCTTCGAGGGTGAGTTATTACATCGACTCGTTGCTGCAATCTAGTAGATAGATCTTGGCTTGTTTGTTTGTATGCGATAGAAAATTTTTGTTTTCCATGCTACGAACCCCTACAGTGGTATCAGAGTCGTGTCTATATGTAGATCTGTTGCACGAGTAGAACACAATGGTCATTGTGGGCATTGATGCTTTTATTGTAGATTGCCTTTTGTGTACTTTGCATCTTGCGGTATGTTGGGATGAAGCGGCCCGGGCTAACCTTACATGACATCGTTCATGAGACTTGCTCCACGCTTAACATGCAACTCGTTTTGCATAAGTGGCTTTGCGGGTGCCTGTTTCTCCTAGCATAGTAAAGATCCAATTTACAACGGGTGATCAACAATGCTAGTATCAATGTTGTGGTTATTGTTCGTAAGTTAGAACGACACTTATGGAAAGCCCCAAACCACGTAAAATATGCAAAGAAAGTAGAAGCGTCTAACTTTGTTTTGCAGGGGTGTGCAGTGATGTGATATGGCCATGATTGTGATTATATTTGATGTATGCAATGTTCCTTATTGTAAGTTGGCAACCGGCAGGAGCCATATGGTTGTCTTTAATTTCTGTTAAGACCTGCGTGTCTATTCAAAATAGTTGTAATAGTTGAAGCTGGTGGACGACAACCATGGAGAAGCGTCATTGACCTTGATGCTATGCCGGTGATGATGGAGATCATATTCGTGCTTGAAGATGGAGATCGGAAGCACAAAGAAGAAAGGCCATATCATATCACATATTATGAATTGCATGTGATGTTAATCCTTTATGCATCTTGTATTGCTTAGTAGACGACGGTAACATTATAAGATGATCCCTCATGCACATAAATTTCAAGTTCTAAAGTGTTCACCCTTAGTATGCACCGTTGCCAAAGCTTGCTGCTTCGAAGCACCACGTGATGATCGGGTGTCTTTGATTCCGCGGGTGAATACAACGTAAGCAAGCCAGATTTGCTTATGCGGTAGCTAAGGTTTGATCTTGACGAGCCTAGCATGTACAGACATGGCCTCAGGAACACGGATCGCCGAAAGGCAAAGCATGAATCATATAGTAGATATGATGAACATGATGATTGTTCGCCATTGAAACTATATCAACTCTCGTGATGATCGGTATTGATGTAGTGGATTTGGTTCGTGTGATCACTAAAACAATGTGAGGGATGTTGTTTTGAGTGGGAGTTCACCTAGTTTAATTTCATTAATTAATTTGAACTCAATTTGTCATAAACTTAGTCTAAACTATTGCAAATATGTTGTAGATCAATGGCAGCCCCTACCATCAATTTTAATGCGTTCCTAGAGAAAGAAAAGTTGAAAAACAATGGAAGCAACTTCGCGGATTGGTTCCGCAATTTGAGGATTGTCCTCACAGCTGGTAATTTGACCTATGTGCTGGATGCACCGCTGGGTGACCCACCTGCAGCTGATGCTACCGATGAAGTAAAGAATGTTTACCTTGCTCGGAAGAATCAGTACTCCATAGTTCAGTGTGCTATCTTGTATGGTTTAGAATCGGAGCTTCAGAAAAGGTTTGAAGAGTCAGATCCATATGATATTGTCGAGGATCTCAAATTAATCTTTGAGACTCATGCGGCAATTGAAAGTTATGAAGCTTCTGAAAAGTTCTTTAACTGCAAGATGGAAGAGGGTAGCTCCGTCAGTGAGCATGTGCTTAAGATGTCTGGGCACGCAAATAAACTTCAAAGTTTGGGTATAGTGATTCCTAATACTTTGGGAGTTTACCGCATCCTCCAATCACTACCACCAAGTTACAAGAACTTTGTGATGAACTACAACATGCAGAACATGAACAAAGAGTTGCCAGAACTATTTGCTATGTTAAAATCTGCAGAAGTGGAGATCAAGAAAGAGCACCAAGTGTTGATGGTCAATAAGACCACCAAATTCAAGAAAGGCAAGTCTAAGCAAAAGGGACACTTCAAGAAGGGTGGTAAGAAAGTTACCACGCCGACGAAGAAGACCAAGGCTGGACCTAAACCTGAAACTGAGTGCTTTTACTGCAAGGGAGAAGGTCACTGGAAGCGGAATTGCCCAAGGTACTTGGCGGATTTGAAGAACGGCAACATCAAGAAGAAAGGTATATCTGATATACATGTTATTGATGTGTATCTCACTAGTACTCGTAGTAGTGCCTGGGTATTTGATACTGGTTCGGTTGCTCATATTTGTAACTCGAAACAGGAGCTGCAGAATAAACGGAAGCTAGTGAAGAACGAGGTGACGATGCGCGTAGGAAACGGATCAAAGGTTGATGTGATCGCGGTCGGCACGCTACCTCTTCATCTACCATCGGGATTAGTTTTATACTTAAATAATTGTTATTTGGTGCCTGCATTAAGCATGAACATTATATCAGGATCTTGTTTATTGCGAGACGGTTACTTGTTTAAATCCGAGAATAATGGTTGTTCGATTTATATGAGTAACATGTTTCATGCACATGCACCTTTGATAGATGGTCTATTCATATTGAATCTCGATAGTGGAAATACACATATTAATAACATTGAAGCTAAACGTTTGAAATCAAGCGATAACTCGACCTATATGTGGCACTGTCGTCTTGGTCACATTGGAGTGAAGCGTATGAAGAAACTCCATTCCGATGGACTTCTTGAATCACTTGATTTTGAATCACTTGAAAGATGCGAGGCATGTCTGATGGGTAAAATGACTAAGACTCCATTTTCTGGTATGATGGAGCGAGCTACAGACTTATTGGAAATCATACATACCGATGTGTGTGGTCCAATGAGTGTAGCATCGCGCAGTGGTTATCGTTATGTTCTTACCTTCACGGATGATTTGAGTAGATATGGGTATATCTATTTCATGAAACATAAGTCCGAAACTTTCGAGAAGTTTAAGGAGTTTCAAAGTGAGGTAGAGAATCAACGTAACAAGAAGATTAAATTTCTACGTTCTGATCGTGGAGGTGAATATCTAAGTTACGAGTTTGGCGAGCATTTGAAGAAATGCGGAATACTTTCACAATTGACACCGCCGGGAACACCACAGCGTAATGGTGTGTCTGAACGTCGTAATCGAACTCTCTTAGATATGGTTCGTTCTATGATGTCACTTACAGATTTACCACTATCATTTTGGGGTTATGCATTAGAAACAGCCGCATTCACTTTAAATAGGGCACCATCTAAATCCGTTGAAACGACACCGTATGAATTATGGTTTGGGAAGAAACCTAAATTGTCGTTCCTTAAAGTTTGGGGATGCGAAGCCTATGTAAAGAAGTTACAGCCGGACAAGCTTGAACCCAAAGCGGAAAAATGCGTCTTCATAGGATACCCGAAGGAAATTATTGGGTATACCTTCTATCATAGATCCGAAGGCAAAATCTTCGTTGCCAAGAATGGATCCTTTCTAGAGAAGGAATTTCTCTCTAAAGAAGTGACTGGAAGGAAAGTAGAACTTGACGAGGTTGTCGAACCTTCTCTCGAAATTGCGAGTAGCGCAGCACCGGAAGAAGTTCCTGTGATGCCTGCACCAATAAGAGAGGAAGCTAATGATGGTGATCATGAAACTTCGGTTGAAGTTGCTACAGAGCCTCGGAGGTCAACGAGAACTCGTACCACTCCAGATTGGTATGATTCCGTTATGAATGTCATGTTGGTGGACAACACCGATGACCCCGAGACATATGAGGAAGCGATGATGAGCCCAGATTCCAATAAATGGCAAGAAGCCATGAAATCCGAGATTGGATCCATGTACGAAAACCAAGTATGGACTTTGGTGGACTTACCGGATGGCCGGAAGGCTGTCGAGAACAAATGGATTTTCAAGAAGAAAACAGATGCTGATGGTAATGTTACTGTCTATAAAGCTCGACTTGTCGCAAAAGGGTTTCGACAAATTCAAGGAGTTGACTACGATGAGACTTTCTCACCGGTAGCGAAGCTAAAGTCTGTGAGGATTATGTTAGCAATCGCTGCATATTATGATTATGAGATATGGCAGATGGATGTCAAAACAGCATTCCTCAATGGAGACATTGATGAAGAGTTGTATATGATACAACCCAAAGGTTTTGTCGATCCTAAAGATGCTAACAAGGTATGCAAACTTCAACGGTCCATCTATGGATTGAAGCAAGCATCCCGAAGTTGGAATCAACGTTTTGATAAGGTAATCAAAAGTTTTGGTTTTATACAAACTTATGGAGAAGCTTGTATTTACAAGAAAGTGAGTGGGAGCTCTGTAGCATTCTTAATACTATATGTGGATGACATATTGTTGATTGGGAATGATGTAGACCTTCTTAATAGTGTCAAAGAGTATTTGAATAATAGTTTTTCAATGAAGGATCTTGGCGAAGCAGCTTACATATTAGGCATAAAGATTTATAGAGATAGATCGAAACGCCAAATATCATTGTCACAAAGTACATATTTGGACAAAGTTCTAAAGAGGTTTGGAATGGAAGATAGCAAGAAAGGGTTCTTGCCCATGTTGCCCAATACGACCTTGAGTAAAACTCAAAGTCCGACATCGGCAGAAGATAGAGAAAGGATGAGTAAGACTCCCTATGCCTCAGCCATAGGATCTCTAATGTATGCCATGCTATGTACTAGACCCGACATCGCATATGCTGTTAGTTTAACTAGCAGATATCAAAGTGATCCAGGAGTGGATCATTGGATAGCGGTCAAAAACATCCTTAAGTACTTGAGAAGAACTAAGGATATGGTTCTTTCTTATGGAGGTGATGAACAGCTCGTTGTTAATGGTTACACCGATGCTAGTTGGAACACCGATCCGGATGATTCTAAATCACAATCTGGATACGTATTTATTTTGAATGGTGCAGCAGTTAGCTAGAGGAGTGCAAAGCAAAGCGTTGTGGCGAGATCTTCAACTGAATCGGAATACATGGCTGCTTCGGAGGCTTCACAAGAAGCGATATGGATGAAAGAGTTCATTGCAGAGCTGGGTGTGGTTCCAAGTGCGCTGGACCCAATGTCTATCTACTGTGATAACATGGGCGCCATAGCCAATGCGCAAGAACCAAGGTCACACAAGAAGCTGAAGCATATCAAGCTGCGTTTTCACGCTATTCGAGAACATATCCAGGATGGGGATATAAAGATTTGCAAAGTACACACAGATCTGAATGTGGCGGATCCGTTGACTAAACCTCTCCCGAGGGCAAAACATGACCAACACCAAACTGCCATGGGTGTTCGGTATATTACCATGTAATCTAGATTAGATGACTCTAGTGCAATTGGGAGACTGTTGGAGATATGCCCTAGAGGCAATAATAAATATAGTTATTATTATATATCTTTGTGTTTATGATAAATGTTTGCATTCATGCTATAATAGTATTAACAAGGAAACCATTAATACTTGTGTGATTTGTAAACTTAATTTGAAGTCCCTAGTATAGCCTCTATACTTCACTAGCTTGTTGGTTGATTGATGATGTGGTTTCTTTGTCATGAACATTGAGATGTTATCAACAACAAGATCATATCGTTAGGAGAATGATATGGTGGACATACTCCTATAGACAAGCGTAGCATAAAGATCAAGTCATTTCAATAGTTCAATTGCTATATGCTTTCTGATACATAGTAACCTAATTCCTTCGACCATGAGATCATGCATATCACCTTTGCTGGATGGATGCTTTGATGTCATCAAACACCACACCGTAACAGGGTGGCTATAAAGGTGGCATTGAGTGTTCGGAAAGTATTGGTTGAGACACATGGATCAAGAGTGGGATTTGTCCATCCACATGACGGATAGATATTCTCTGGGCCCTCTCGGTGAAATGTCATCCAATTAGCTTGCAAGCATGTGACTTGGTCACAAGGGATCACATATCACGGGAACGAGAAAAGAGTACTTATCAGTAACGAGGATGAACTAGGTATGCAGAGATACCGACGATCATAACCTCGGATAAGTAACATATCGTGAGACAAAGGGAAATTGGTATCGTATGTAAGTGGTTCATTCGATCGCAAAGTAATCGTAGAAATATGTGGGAGCCATATGAATTTCCAGATTCCTCTATTGGTTATTGTTCGGAGAAGTGTCTCGATCATGTCCGCATAATTCACGAACCGTAGGGAGACACACTTAAGGATTCGACGTTGTTTGAGTAGTTATGGTATTATGAGAAAGAGACCGAATGTTGTTCGGAGTCTCGGATGGGATCCGGGATATCACGAGGTGATCCGGAATGGTCCGGAGAATAAGATTCATATAAGGAAAGTCCCGTTTCGGAGTTGGGGAATGGTTCCGGTGTTTTCATCGGGAACATTCTAGAAGGTCCCGGAATGTCCGGCACTCCGGAGGGGGAAGGGTACATGAGTGTGTCATTGCATATTGGAATTATTGCATCATGTACTAAGTGTTCTTGCTGTCCCAAATAAAGGATTTATTTAAATCCTAAATTGAAAAGTCAAACGGCTAGTTTGAAAGTCAAACGGCAGTTTTGGGAAGTGGGAAAAGAGGAGGAGAGGGGGAGGCCGAGTTGGAGGAGGGTTCCTCCCCTTGGCCGGTGCACCTCCCTAGGCCGAGTTGGGGAGGAACTCCTCCCCTTGGCCGCCGGCCCTCCCACCTATAAAGGGAGGGGCAGGGCCTCCCCTCCTAGACACACAAGTTTCCTATCCTCTAAACTAAACCCTAGATCTAGACCCCGGTTTAGAGCTATTCGGTTTAGAGCCTTCTAATTGGTTTAGAGCCTTCTAATTGGTGTGTCTAATTACTAGACCACTAATAGCCTCTCTCATAAGCTCCACCATACTCGCACCGGCTTAAGGCGAAGCCCTGCGGGATCTCCCCTCTACCTCCGGTACCACGCCGTTGTGCTGCCGGAATCGCGAGGAGAGTGCTACAACCTCCGCTGCCTGCTGGAACAAGGGAGAGGAAGGTCTTCGTCGAGTACCGAACGTGTGACCGACTGCGGGAGCGCTGCGGGAACGCGGCGCCGGAAGGATCGTCTACGCGATCTTGAGATCGGAAAGAGTACGACTACATCACCCACGAGAATCTGCTCTCGTTAAACACTTTGGAATCTTCGAGGGTGAGTTATTCCATCGACTCGTTGCTGCAATCTAGTAGATAGATCTTGGCTTGTTTGTTTGTATGCGATAGAAAATTTTTGTTTTCCATGCTACGAACCCCTACACAATGACACTGGGTGTGGTTCATGATATGGTTTGTGAGAAGAACACACATGCAATGACACTGGTAGATCCATGTGTGGTCTTTGGGAAGAACACACATGCAATGACACTGGTGATATGTGGTCTGTGAAAAGAACAGACATGCAATGACTCTAGCTGTGGTTAATGAGAAGAGCAGACATGCAATGACACCGGTGGATCCATGTGTGGTTTGTGAGAAGAACACACATCCAATGACACTGGTGGATCCATGTGTGGTCTTTGGGAAGAACACACATGCAATGACACTAGTGATATGTGGTCTGTGAGAAGAACACACATCCAATGACTCTAGTTGTGGTTCATGAAAAGAGCAGACATGCAATGACACTGGTGGATCCATGAATGGTTCATGGGAAGAACACACATGCAATGACACTGGTGGATCGATGTGTGGTCTGTGGGAAGAGCAGACATGCAATGACACCGGTGGATCCATGTGTGGTTCATGGGAAGAAAACACATGCAATGACACTAGGTGTGGTTCATGATATGGTTTGTGAGAAGAACACACATGCAATGACACTGGTGGATCCATGTGTGGTCTATGAGAATAACACACATGCAATGACACTAGGTGTGGTTCATGATATGGTTTGTGAGAAGAAACGACATGCAATGACACTGGTGGATCCATGTGTGGTCTTTGGGAAGAACACACACGCAATGACACTGGTGATATGTGGTCTGTGAGAAGAACACACATCCAATGACTCTAGGTGTGGTTCATGAAAAGAGCAGACATGCAATGACACTGGTGGATCCATGTGTGGTTCGTGGGAAGAACACACATGCGATGACACTGGGTGGATCCATGTGTGGTTTGTGAGAAGAACACATATGCAATGACACCGGTGGATCCATGTGTGGATTGGGAGAAGAACACACATGCAATGACACTGGTGGATCCATGTGTGGTCTTTGGGAAGAACACACATGCAATGACACTAGTGATATGTGGTCTGTGAGAAGAACACACATCCAATGACTCTAGTTGTTTTTCATGAAAGGAGCAGACATGCAATGACACTGGTGGATCCATGTGTGGTTCGTGGGAAGAACACACACGCAATGACATTGGTGGATCCATGTGTGGTCTGTGGGAAGAGCAGACATGCAATGACACCGGTGGATCCATGTGTGGTTCATGGGAAGAACACACATGCAATGACACTGGGTGTGGTTCATGATATGGTTTGTGAGAAGAACACACATGCAATGACACTGGTGGATCCATGTGTGGTCTTTGGGAAGAACACACATGCAATGACACTGGTGATATGTGGTCTGTGAGAAGAACACACATCCAATGACTCTAGTTGTGGTTCATGAAAAGAGCAGACATGCAATGACACTGGTGGATCCATGTGTGGTTCATGGGAAGAACACACATGCGATGACACTGGGTGTATCCAAGTGTGGTTCATGAGAAGAGCAGACATGCAATGACACCGGTGGATCCATGTCTGGTTCATGGGAAGAACACACATGCAATGACACTGGGTGTGGTTCATGATATGGTTTGTGAGAAGAACACACATGCAATGACACTGGTGGATCCATGTGTGGTCTGTGAGAATAACACACATGCAATGACACTGGGTGTGGTTCATGATATGGTTTGTGAGAAGAACACACATGCAATGACACTGGTGGATCCATGTGTGGTCTTTGGGAAGAACACACATGCAATGACACTGGTGATATGTGGTCTGTGAGAAGAACACACATCCAATGACTCTAGTTGTGGTTCATGAAAAGAGCAGACATGCAATGACACTGGTGGATCCATGTGTGGTTCATGGGAAGAACACACATGCGATGACACTGGGTGTATCCAAGTGTGGTTCATGAGAAGAGCAGACATGCAATGACACCGGTGGATCCATGTGTGGTTCATTGGTAGAACACACATGCAATGACACTTGGTGTGGTTCATGATATGGTTTGTGAGAAGAATACACATGCAATGACACTGGTGGATCCATGTGTGGTCGGTGGGAAGGACAGACATGCAATGACACCGGTGGATCCATGTGTGGTTCATGGGAAGAACACACATGTAATGACACTGGGTGTGGTTCATAATATGGTTTGTAAGAAGAACACACATGCAATGACACTGGTGGATCCATGTGTGGTCTATGAGAATAACACACATGCAATGACACTGGGTGTGGTTCATGATATGGTTTGTGAGAAGAACACACATGCAATGACACTGGTAGATCCATGTGTGGTCTTTGGGAAGAACACACATGCAATGACACTGGTGATATGTGGTCTGTGAAAAGAACAGACATGCAATGACTCTAGCTGTGGTTAATGAGAAGAGCAGACATGCAATGACACCGGTGGATCCATGTGTGGTTTGTGAGAAGAACACACATCCAATGACACTGGTGGATCCATGTGTGGTCTTTGGGAAGAACACACATGCAATGACACTAGTGATATGTGGTCTGTGAGAAGAACACACATCCAATGACTCTAGTTGTGGTTCATGAAAAGAGCAGACATGCAATGACACTGGTGGATCCATGAATGGTTCATGGGAAGAACACACATGCAATGACACTGGTGGATCGATGTGTGGTCTGTGGGAAGAGCAGACATGCAATGACACTGGTGGATCCATGTGTGGTTCATGGGAAGAAAACACATGCAATGACACTAGGTGTGGTTCATGATATGGTTTGTGAGAAGAACACACATGCAATGACACTGGTGGATCCATGTGTGGTCTATGAGAATAACACACATGCAATGACACTAGGTGTGGTTCATGATATGGTTTGTGAGAAGAAACGACATGCAATGACACTGGTGGATCCATGTGTGGTCTTTGGGAAGAACACACACGCAATGACACTGGTGATATGTGGTCTGTGAGAAGAACACACATCCAATGACTCTAGGTGTGGTTCATGAAAAGAGCAGACATGCAATGACACTGGTGGATCCATGTGTGGTTCGTGGGAAGAACACACATGCGATGACACTAGGTGGATCCATGTGTGGTTTGTGAGAAGAACACATATGCAATGACACCGGTGGATCCATGTGTGGATTGTGAGAAGAACACACATGCAATGACACTGGTGGATCCATGTGTGGTCTTTGGGAAGAACACACATGCAATGACACTAGTGATATGTGGTCTGTGAGAAGAACACACATCCAATGACTCTAGTTGTTTTTCATGAAAGGAGCAGACATGCAATGACACTGGTGGATCCATGTGTGGTTCGTGGGAAGAACACACACGCAATGACATTGGTGGATCCATGTGTGGTCTGTGGGAAGAGCAGACATGCAATGACACCGGTGGATCCATGTGTGGTTCATGGGAAGAACACACATGCAATGACACTGGGTGTGGTTCATGATATGGTTTGTGAGAAGAACACACATGCAATGACACTGGTGGATCCATGTGTGGTCTTTGGGAAGAACACACATGCAATGACACTGGTGATATGTGGTCTGTGAGAAGAACACACATCCAATGACTCTAGTTGTGGTTCATGAAAAGAGCAGACATGCAATGACACTGGTGAATCCATGTGTGGTTCATGGGAAGAACACACATGCGATGACACTGGGTGTATCCAAGTGTGGTTCATGAGAAGAGCAGACATGCAATGACACCGGTGGATCCATGTGTGGTTCATGGGAAGAACACACATGCAATGACACTGGGTGTGGTTCATGATATGGTTTGTGAGAAGAACACACATGCAATGACACTGGTGGATCCATGTGTGGTCTGTGAGAATAACACACATGCAATGACACTGGGTGTGGTTCATGATATGGTTTGTGAGAAGAACACACATGCAATGACACTGGTGGATCCATGTGTGGTCTTTGGGAAGAACACACATGCAATGACACTGGTGATATGTGGTCTGTGAGAAGAACACACATCCAATGACTCTAGTTGTGGTTCATGAAAAGAGCAGACATGCAATGACACTGGTGGATCCATGTGTGGTTCATGGGAAGAACACACATGCGATGACACTGGGTGTATCCAAGTGTGGTTCATGAGAAGAGCAGACATGCAATGACACCGGTGGATCCATGTGTGGTTCATTGGTAGAACACACATGCAATGACACTTGGTGTGGTTCATGATATGGTTTGTGAGAAGAACACACATGCAATGACACTGGTGGATCCATGTGTGGTCGGTGGGAAGGACAGACATGCAATGACACCGGTGGATCCATGTGTGGTTCATGGGAAGAACACACATGTAATGACACTGGGTGTGGTTCATAATATGGTTTGTAAGAAGAACACACATGCAATGACACTGGTGGATCCATGTGTGGTCTATGAGAATAACACACATGCAATGACACTGGGTGTGGTTCATGATATGGTTTGTGAGAAGAACACACATGCAATGACACTGGTAGATCCATGTGTGGTCTTTGGGAAGAACACACATGCAATGACACTGGTGATATGTGGTCTGTGAAAAGAACAGACATGCAATGACTCTAGCTGTGGTTAATGAGAAGAGCAGACATGCAATGACACCGGTGGATCCATGTGTGGTTTGTGAGAAGAACACACATCCAATGACACTGGAGGATCCATGTGTGGTCTTTGGGAAGAACACACATGCAATGACACTAGTGATATGTGGTCTGTGAGAAGAACACACATCCAATGACTCTAGTTGTGGTTCATGAAAAGAGCAGACATGCAATGACACTGGTGGATCCATGAATGGTTCATGGGAAGAACACACATGCAATGACACTGGTGGATCGATGTGTGGTCTGTGGGAAGAGCAGACATGCAATGACACTGGTGGATCCATGTGTGGTTCATGGGAAGAAAACACATGCAATGACACTAGGTGTGGTTCATGATATGGTTTGTGAGAAGAACACACATGCAATGACACTGGTGGATCCATGTGTGGTCTATGAGAATAACACACATGCAATGACACTAGGTGTGGTTCATGATATGGTTTGTGAGAAGAAACGACATGCAATGACACTGGTGGATCCATGTGTGGTCTTTGGGAAGAACACACACGCAATGACACTGGTGATATGTGGTCTGTGAGAAGAACACACATCCAATGACTCTAGGTGTGGTTCATGAAAAGAGCAGACATGCAATGACACTGGTGGATCCATGTGTGGTTCGTGGGAAGAACACACATGCGATGACACTGGGTGGATCCATGTGTGGTTTGTGAGAAGAACACATATGCAATGACACCGGTGGATCCATGTGTGGATTGTGAGAAGAACACACATGCAATGACACTGGTGGATCCATGTGTGGTCTTTGGGAAGAACACACATGCAATGACACTAGTGATATGTGGTCTGTGAGAATAACACACATCCAATGACTCTAGTTGTTTTTCATGAAAGGAGCAGACATGCAATGACACTGGTGGATCCATGTGTGGTTCGTGGGAAGAACACACACGCAATGACATTGGTGGATCCATGTGTGGTCTGTGGGAAGAGCAGACATGCAATGACACCGGTGGATCCATGTGTGGTTCATGGGAAGAACACACATGCAATGACACTGGGTGTGGTTCATGATATGGTTTGTGAGAAGAACACACATGCAATGACACTGGTGGATCCATGTGTGGTCTTTGGGAAGAACACACATGCAATGACACTGGTGATATGTGGTCTGTGAGAAGAACACACATCCAATGACTCTAGTTGTGGTTCATGAAAAGAGCAGACATGCAATGACACTGGTGGATCCATGTGTGGTTCATGGGAAGAACACACATGCGATGACACTGGGTGTATCCAAGTGTGGTTCATGAGAACAGCAGACATGCAATGACACCGGTGGATCCATGTGTGGTTCATGGGAAGAACACACATGCAATGACACTGGGTGTGGTTCATGATTTGGTTTGTGAGAAGAACACACATGCAATGACACTGGTGGATCCATGTGTGGTCTGTGAGAATAACACACATGCAATGACACTGGGTGTGGTTCATGATATGGTTTGTGAGAAGAACACACATGCAATGACACTGGTGGATCCATGTGTGGTCTTTGGGAAGAACACACATGCAATGACACTGGTGATATGTGGTCTGTGAGAAGAACACACATCCAATGACTCTAGTTGTGGTTCATGAAAAGAGCAGACATGCAATGACACCGGTGGATCCATGTGTGATTCATGGGAAGAACACACATGCAATGACACTGGGTGTGGTTCATGATATGGTTTGTGAGAAGAACACACATGCAATGACACTAGTGGATCCATGTGTGGTCTGTGAGAATAACACACATGCAATGACACTGGGTGTGGTTCATGATATGGTTTGTGAGAAGAACACACATGCAATGACACTGGTGGATCCATGTGTGGTCTGTGACAATAACACACATGCAATGACACTGGGTGTGGTTCATGATATGGTTTGTGAGAAGAACACACATGCAATGACACTGGTGGATCCATGTGTGGTCTTTGGGAAGAACACACATGCAATGACACTGGGTGTCGTTCATGATATGGTTTGTGAGAAGAACACACATGCAATGACACTGGTGGATCCATGTGTGGTCTTTGGGAAGAACACACATGCAATGACACTGGTGATATGTGGTCTGTGAGAAGAACACACATCCAATAACTCTACCTATGGTTCATGAAAAGAGCAGACATGCATTGACACTGGTGGATCCATGTGTGGTTCGTGGGAAGAACACACATGCGATGACACTAGGTGGATCCATGTGTGGTTTGTGAGAAGAACACACATGCAATTACACCGGTGGATCCATGTGTGGTTCATGGGAAGAACACACATGCAATGACTCTGGTTATATGTGGTTTGTGAAAAGAACAGACATGCTATGACTCTAGCTGTGGTTAATGAGAAGAGCAGACATGCAATGACATCGGTGGATCCATGTGTGGTTTGTGAGAAGAACACACATGCAATGACACTAGTGGATCCATGTGTGGTCTTTGGGAAGAACACACATGCAATGACACTAGTGATATGTGGTCTGTGAGAAGAACACACATCCAATGACTCTAGTTGTGGTTCATGAAAAGAGCAGACATGCAATGACACTGGTGGATCCATGTGTGGTTCATGGGAAGAACACACACGGAATGACACTGGTGGATCCATGTATGGTCTGTGGGAAGAGTAGACACGCAATGACACCGGTGGATCCATGTGTGGTTCATGGGAAGAACACACATGCAATGACACTGGGTGTCGTTCACGATATCGTTTGTGAGAAGAACACACATGCAATGACACTGGTGGATCCATGTGTGGTCTGTGCGAATAGCACACATGCAATGACACAACGGGTGTGGTTCATGATATGGTTTGTGAGAAGAACACACATGCAATGACAATGTTGGATCCATGTGTGGTCTTTGGGAAGAACACACATGCAATGACACTGGTGATATGTGGTCTCTGAGAAGAACACACATCCAATGACTCTAGCTGTGGTTCATGAAAAGAGCAGTCATGCAATGACACTAGTGGATCCATGTGTGGTTCATGGGAGGAACACACATGCAATGACACTGGGTGTGGTTCATGATATGGTTTGTGAGAAGAACACACATGCAATGACACTGGTGGATCCATGTGTGGTCTGTGAGAAGAACACGCATGCAATGACACTGGGTGTGTTCATGATATGGTTTATGAGAAGAACACACATGCAATGACACTGGTGGATCCATGTGTGGTCTTTGGGAAGAACACACATGCAATGACACTGGTGATATGTGGTCTGTGAGAAGAACAGACATCCAATGACTCTAGCTGTGGTTCATGAAAAGAGCAGACATGCAATGACACTCGTGGATCCATGTGTGTTTCATTGGAAGAACACACATGCGATGACACTGGGCGGATCCATGTGTGGTTTGTGAGAAGAACACACATGCAATGACACCGGTGGATCCATGTGTGGTTCATGGGAAGAACACACATGCAATGACTCTAGTGATATGTGGTTTGTGAAAAGAACAGACATGCAATGACTCTAGCTGTGGTTAATTAGAAGAGCAGACATGCAATGACACCAGTGGATCCATGTGTGGTTTGTGAGAAGAACACACATGCAATGACACTGGTGGATCCATGTGTGGTCTGTGAGAATAACACACACGCAATGACACTGGGTGTGGTTCATGATATGGTTTGTGAGAAGAACACACATGCAATGACACCGGTGGATCCATGTGTGGTCTTTGGGAAGAACACACATGCAATGACACTTGTGATATGTGGTCTATGAGAAGAACACACATCCAATGACTCTACCCGTGGTTAATGAAAAGAGCAAACATGGAATGACACTGGTGGATCCATGTGTGGTTCGTGGGAAGTACACACATGCGATGACACTGGGTGGAACCATGTGTGGTTTGTGAGAAGAACACACATGCAATGACACTGGTGGATCCATGTGTGGTTCATGGGAAGAACACACATGCAATGACTCTAGTGATATGTGGTTTGTGAAAAGAATAGACATGCTATGACTCTAGCTATGGTTAATGAGAAGAGCAGACGTGCAATGACACCGGTGGATCCATTTGTGGTTTGTGAGAAGAACACACATGCAATGACACTGGTGGATCCATGTGTGGTCTTTGGGAAGAACACACATGCAATGACACTAGTGATATGTGGTCTATGAGAAGAACACACATCCAATGACTCTAGTTGTGGTTCATGAAAAGATCAGACATGCAATGACACTGGTGGATCCATGTGTGGTTCATGGGAAGAACACACACGCAATGACACTGGTGGATCCATGTGTGGTCTGTGGGAAGAGCAGACATGCAATGACACCGGTGGATCCATGTGTGATTCATGGGAAGAACACACATGCAATGACACTGGGTGTGGTTCATGATATGGTTTGTGAGAATTACACACATGCAATGACACTAGTGGATCCATGTGTGGTCTGTGAGAATAACACACATGCAATGACACTGGGTGTGGTTCATGATATGGTTTGTGAGAAGAACACGCATGCAATGACACTGGTGGATCCATGTGTGGTCTTTGGGAAGAACACACACGCAATGACACTGGTGATATGTGGTCTGTGAGAAGAACACACATCCAATGGCTCTAGTTGTGGTTCATGAAAAGAGCAGACATGCAATGACACTAGTGGATCCATGTGTGGTTCATGGGAGGAACACACATGCAATGACACTGGGTGTGGTTCGTGATATGGTTTGTGAGAAGAACACACATGCAATGACACTGGTGGATCCATGTGTGGTCTGTGAGAAGAACACACATGCAATGACACTGGGTGTGGTTCATGATATGGTTTATGAGAAGAACACACATGCAATGACATTGGTGGATCCATGTGTGGTCTTTGGGAAGAACACACATGCAATGACACTGGTGATATGTGGTCTGTGAGAAGAACACACATCCAATGACTCTAGCTGTGGTTCATGAAAAGAACACACATGCAATGACACTAGTGGATCCATGTGTGGTTCATTGGAAGAACACACATGCGATGACACTAGGCGGATCCATGTGTGGTTTGTGAGAAGAACACACATGCAATGACACCGGTCCCATGTGTGGTTCATGGGAAGAACACACATGCAATAACTCTAGTGATATGTGGTTTGTGAAAAGAACAGACATGCAATGACTCTAGCTGTGATTAATGAGAAGAGCAGACATGCAATGACACCAGTGGATCCATGTGTGGTTTGTGAGAAGAACACACATGCAATGACACTGGTGGATCCATGTGTGGTCTGTGAGGATAACACACATGCAATGACACTGGGTGTGGTTCATGATATGGTTTGTGAGAAGAACACACATGCAATGACACTGGTGGATCCATGTGTGGTCTCTGGGAAGAACACACATGCAATGACACTGGTGATATGTGGTCTGTGAGAAGAACACACATCCAATGAATCTACCTGTGGTTCATGAAAAGAGCAGACATGGAATGACACTGGTGGATCCATGTGTGGTTCGTGGGAAGAACACACATGCGATGACACTGGGTGGATCCATGTGTGGTTTGTGAGAAGAACACACATGCAATGACACTGGTGGCTCCATGTGTGGTTCATGGGAAGAACACACATGCAATGACTCTAGTGATATGTGGTTTGTGAAAAGAACAGACATGCTATGACTCTAGCTATGGTTAATGAGAAGAGCAGACATGCAATGACACCGGTGGATCCATGTGTGGTTTGTGAGAAGAACACACATGCAATGACACTGGTGGATCCATGTGTGGTCTTTGGGAAGAACACACATGCAATGACACTAGTGATATGTGGTCTGTGAGAAGAACAAACATCCAATGACTCTAGTTGTGGTTCATGAAAAGAGCAGACATGCAATGACACTGGTGGATCCATGTGTGGTTCATGGGAAGAACACACACGCAATGACACTGGTGGAATCATGTGTGGTCTGTGGGAAGAGCAGACATGCAATGACACCGGTGGATCCATGTGTGGTTCATGGGAAGAACACACATGCAATGACACTGGGTGTGGTTCATGATATGGTTTGTGAGAAGAACACACATGCAATGACACTGGTGGCTCCATGTGTGGGCTTTGGGAAGAACACACAAGCATTAACACTGGTGATATGTGGTCTGTGAGAAGAACACATATCCAATGACTCTAGCTGTGGTTCATGAAAAGAGCAGACATGCAATGACACTAGTGGATCCATGTGTGGTTCATGGGAGGAAAACACATGCAATGACAATGGGTGTCGTTCATGACATGGTTTGTGAGAAGAACACACATGCAATGACACTGGTGGATCCATGTGTGGTCTATGAGAAGAACACACATGCAATGAGACTGGGTGTGGTTCATGATATGGTTTATGAGAAGAACACACATGCAATGACACTGGTGGATCCATGTGTGGTCTTTGGGAAGAACACACATGCAATGACACTGGTGATATGTGGTCTGTGAGAAGAACACACATCCAATGACTCTAGCTGTGGTTCATGAAAAGAGCAGACATGCAATGACACTAGTGGATCCATGTGTGGTTCATGGGAAGAACACACATGCGATGACACTGGGTGGATCCATGTGTGGTTTGTGAGAAGAACACACATGCAATGACACCGGTGGATCCATGTGTGGTTCATGGGAAGAACACACATGCAATGACTCTAGTGATATGTGGTTTGTGAAAAGAACAGACATGCAATGACTCTAGCTGTGGTTAATTAGAAGAGCAGACATGCAATGACACCAGTGGATCCATGTGTGGTTTGTGAGAAGAACACACATGCAATGACACCGGTGGATCCATGTGTGGTCTTTGGGAAGAACACACATGCAATGACACTTGTGATATGTGGTCTATGAGAAGAACACACATCCAATGACTCTACCCGTGGTTAATGAAAAGAGCAAACATGGAATGACACTGGTGGATCCATGTGTGGTTCGTGGGAAGTACACACATGCGATGACACTGGGTGGAACCATGTGTGGTTTGTGAGAAGAACACACATGCAATGACACTGGTGGATCCATGTGTGGTTCATGGGAAGAACACACATGCAATGACTCTAGTGATATGTGGTTTGTGAAAAGAATAGACATGCTATGACTCTAGCTATGGTTAATGAGAAGAGCAGACGTGCAATGACACCGGTGGATCCATTTGTGGTTTGTGAGAAGAACACACATGCAATGACACTGGTGGATCCATGTGTGGTCTTTGGGAAGAACACACATGCAATGACACTAGTGATATGTGGTCTGTGAGAAGAACACACATCCAATGACTCTAGTTGTGGTTCATGAAAAGATCAGACATGCAATGACACTGGTGGATCCATGTGTGGTTCATGGGAAGAACACACACGCAATGACACTGGTGGATCCATGTGTGGTCTGTGGGAAGAGCAGACATGCAATGACACCGGTGGATCCATGTGTGATTCATGGGAAGAACACACATGCAATGACACTGGGTGTGGTTCATGATATGGTTTGTGAGAAGAACACACATGCAATGACACTAGTGGATCCATGTGTGGTCTGTGAGAATAACACACATGCAATGACACTGGGTGTGGTTCATGATATGGTTTGTGAGAAGAACACACATGCAATGACACTGGTGGATCCATGTGTGGTCTTTGGGAAGAACACACATGCAATGACACTGGTGATATGTGGTCTGTGAGAAGAACACACATCCAATGGCTCTAGTTGTGGTTCATGAAAAGAGCAGACATGCAATGACACTAGTGGATCCATGTGTGGTTCATGGGAGGAACACACATGCAATGACACTGGGTGTGGTTCGTGATATGGTTTGTGAGAAGAACACACATGCAATGACACTGGTGGATCCATGTGTGGTCTGTGAGAAGACACACATGCAATGACACTGGGTGTGGTTCATGATATGGTTTATGAGAAGAACACACATGCAATGACATTGGTGGATCCATGTGTGGTCTTTGGGAAGAACACACATGCAATGACACTGGTGATATGTGGTCTGTGAGAAGAACACACATCCAATGACTCTAGCTGTGGTTCATGAAAAGAACACACATGCAATGACACTAGTGGATCCATGTGTGGTTCATTGGAAGAACACACATGCGATGACACTAGGCGGATCCATGTGTGGTTTGTGAGAAGAACACACATGCAATGACACCGGTGGATCCATGTGTGGTTCATGGGAAGAACACACATGCAATAACTCTAGTGATATGTGGTTTGTGAAAAGAACAGACATGCAATGACTCTAGCTGTGATTAATGAGAAGAGCAGACATGCAATGACACCAGTGGATCCATGTGTGGTTTGTGAGAAGAACACACATGCAATGACACTGGTGGATCCATGTGTGGTCTGTGAGGATAACACACATGCAATGACACTGGGTGTGGTTCATGATATGGTTTGTGAGAAGAACACACATGCAATGACACTGGTGGATCCATGTGTGGTCTCTGGGAAGAACACACATGCAATGACACTGGTGATATGTGGTCTGTGAGAAGAACACACATCCAATGAATCTACCTGTGGTTCATGAAAAGAGCAGACATGGAATGACACTGGTGGATCCATGTGTGGTTCGTGGGAAGAACACACATGCGATGACACTGGGTGGATCCATGTGTGGTTTGTGAGAAGAACACACATGCAATGACACTGGTGGATCCATGTGTGGTTCATGGGAAGAACACACATGCAATGACTCTAGTGATATGTGGTTTGTGAAAAGAACAGACATGCTATGACTCTAGCTATGGTTAATGAGAAGAGCAGACATGCAATGACACCGGTGGATCCATGTGTGGTTTGTGAGAAGAACACACATGCAATGACACTGGTGGATCCATGTGTGGTCTTTGGGAAGAACACACATGCAATGACACTAGTGATATGTGGTCTGTGAGAAGAACAAACATCCAATGACTCTAGTTGTGGTTCATGAAAAGAGCAGACATGCAATGACACTGGTGGATCCATGTGTGGTTCATGGGAAGAACACACACGCAATGACACTGGTGGAATCATGTGTGGTCTGTGGGAAGAGCAGACGTGCAATGACACCGGTGGATCCATGTGTGGTTCATGGGAAGAACACACATGCAATGACACTGGGTGTGGTTCATGATATGGTTTGTGAGAAGAACACACATGCAATGACACTGGTGGCTCCATGTGTGGGCTTTGGGAAGAACACACAAGCATTAACACTGGTGATATGTGGTCTGTGAGAAGAACACATATCCAATGACTCTAGCTGTGGTTCATGAAAAGAGCAGACATGCAATGACACTAGTGGATCCATGTGTGGTTCATGGGAGGAAAACACATGCAATGACAATGGGTGTCGTTCATGACATGGTTTGTGAGAAGAACACACATGCAATGACACTGGTGGATCCATGTGTGGTCTATGAGAAGAACACACATGCAATGAGACTGGGTGTGGTTCATGATATGGTTTATGAGAAGAACACACATGCAATGACACTGGTGGATCCATGTGTGGTCTTTGGGAAGAACACACATGCAATGACACTGGTGATATGTGGTCTGTGAGAAGAACACACATCCAATGACTCTAGCTGTGGTTCATGAAAAGAGCAGACATGCAATGACACTAGTGGATCCATGTGTGGTTCATGGGAAGAACACACATGCGATGACACTGGGTGGATCCATGTGTGGTTTGTGAGAAGAACACACATGCAATGACACCGGTGGATCCATGTGTGGTTCATGGGAAGAACACACATGCAATGACTCTAGTGATATGTGGTTTGTGAAAAGAACAGACATGCAATGACTCTAGCTGTGGTTAATTAGAAGAGCAGACATGCAATGACACCAGTGGATCCATGTGTGGTTTGTGAGAAGAACACACATGCAATGACACCGGTGGATCCATGTGTGGTCTTTGGGAAGAACACACATGCAATGACACTTGTGATATGTGGTCTATGAGAAGAACACACATCCAATGACTCTACCCGTGGTTAATGAAAAGAGCAAACATGGAATGACACTGGTGGATCCATGTGTGGTTCGTGGGAAGTACACACATGCGATGACACTGGGTGGAACCATGTGTGGTTTGTGAGAAGAACACACATGCAATGACACTGGTGGATCCATGTGTGGTTCATGGGAAGAACACACATGCAATGACTCTAGTGATATGTGGTTTGTGAAAAGAATAGACATGCTATGACTCTAGCTATGGTTAATGAGAAGAGCAGACGTGCAATGACACCGGTGGATCCATTTGTGGTTTGTGAGAAGAACACACATGCAATGACACTGGTGGATCCATGTGTGGTCTTTGGGAAGAACACACATGCAATGACACTAGTGATATGTGGTCTGTGAGAAGAACACACATCCAATGACTCTAGTTGTGGTTCATGAAAAGATCAGACATGCAATGACACTGGTGGATCCATGTGTGGTTCATGGGAAGAACACACACGCAATGACACTGGTGGATCCATGTGTGGTCTGTGGGAAGAGCAGACATGCAATGACACCGGTGGATCCATGTGTGATTCATGGGAAGAACACACATGCAATGACACTGGGTGTGGTTCATGATATGGTTTGTGAGAAGAACACACATGCAATGACACTAGTGGATCCATGTGTGGTCTGTGAGAATAACACACATGCAATGACACTGGGTGTGGTTCATGATATGGTTTGTGAGAAGAACACACATGCAATGACACTGGTGGATCCATGTGTGGTCTTTGGGAAGAACACACACGCAATGACACTGGTGATATGTGGTCTGTGAGAAGAACACACATCCAATGGCTCTAGCTGTGGTTCATGAAAAGAGCAGACATGCAATGACACTAGTGGATCCATGTGTGGTTCATGGGAGGAACACACATGCAATGACACTGGGTGTGGTTCGTGATATGGTTTGTGAGAAGAACACACATGCAATGACACTGGTGGATCCATGTGTGGTCTGTGAGAAGAACACACATGCAATGACACTGGGTGTGGTTCATGATATGGTTTATGAGAAGAACACACATGCAATGACATTGGTGGATCCATGTGTGGTCTTTGGGAAGAACACACATGCAATGACACTGGTGATATGTGGTCTGTGAGAAGAACACACATCCAATGACTCTAGCTGTGGTTCATGAAAAGAACACACATGCAATGACACTAGTGGATCCATGTGTGGTTCATTGGAAGAACACACATGCGATGACACTAGGCGGATCCATGTGTGGTTTGTGAGAAGAACACACATGCAATGACACCGGTGGATCCATGTGTGGTTCATGGGAAGAACACACATGCAATAACTCTAGTGATATGTGGTTTGTGAAAAGAACAGACATGCAATGACTCTAGCTGTGATTAATGAGAAGAGCAGACATGCAATGACACCAGTGGATCCATGTGTGGTTTGTGAGAAGAACACACATGCAATGACACTGGTGGATCCATGTGTGGTCTGTGAGGATAACACACATGCAATGACACTGGGTGTGGTTCATGATATGGTTTGTGAGAAGAACACACATGCAATGACACTGGTGGATCCATGTGTGGTCTCTGGGAAGAACACACATGCAATGACACTGGTGATATGTGGTCTGTGAGAAGAACACACATCCAATGAATCTACCTGTGGTTCATGAAAAGAGCAGACATGGAATGACACTGGTGGATCCATGTGTGGTTCGTGGGAAGAACACACATGCGATGACACTGGGTGGATCCATGTGTGGTTTGTGAGAAGAACACACATGCAATGACACTGGTGGATCCATGTGTGGTTCATGGGAAGAACACACATGCAATGACTCTAGTGATATGTGGTTTGTGAAAAGAACAGACATGCTATGACTCTAGCTATGGTTAATGAGAAGAGCAGACATGCAATGACACCGGTGGATCCATGTGTGGTTTGTGAGAAGAACACACATGCAATGACACTGGTGGATCCATGTGTGGTCTTTGGGAAGAACACACATGCAATGACACTAGTGATATGTGGTCTGTGAGAAGAACAAACATCCAATGACTCTAGTTGTGGTTCATGAAAAGAGCAGACATGCAATGACACTGGTGGATCCATGTGTGGTTCATGGGAAGAACACACACGCAATGACACTGGTGGAATCATGTGTGGTCTGTGGGAAGAGCAGACGTGCAATGACACCGGTGGATCCATGTGTGGTTCATGGGAAGAACACACATGCAATGACACTGGGTGTGGTTCATGATATGGTTTGTGAGAAGAACACACATGCAATGACACTGGTGGCTCCATGTGTGGGCTTTGGGAAGAACACACAAGCATTAACACTGGTGATATGTGGTCTGTGAGAAGAACACATATCCAATGACTCTAGCTGTGGTTCATGAAAAGAGCAGACATGCAATGACACTAGTGGATCCATGTGTGGTTCATGGGAGGAAAACACATGCAATGACAATGGGTGTCGTTCATGACATGGTTTGTGAGAAGAACACACATGCAATGACACTGGTGGATCCATGTGTGGTCTATGAGAAGAACACACATGCAATGAGACTGGGTGTGGTTCATGATATGGTTTATGAGAAGAACACACATGCAATGACACTGGTGGATCCATGTGTGGTCTTTGGGAAGAACACACATGCAATGACACTGGTGATATGTGGTCTGTGAGAAGAACACACATCCAATGACTCTAGCTGTGGTTCATGAAAAGAGCAGACATGCAATGACACTAGTGGATCCATGTGTGGTTCATGGGAAGAACACACATGCGATGACACTGGGTGGATCCATGTGTGGTTTGTGAGAAGAACACACATGCAATGACACCGGTGGATCCATGTGTGGTTCATGGGAAGAACACACATGCAATGACTCTAGTGATATGTGGTTTGTGAAAAGAACAGACATGCAATGACTCTAGCTGTGGTTAATTAGAAGAGCAGACATGCAATGACACCAGTGGATCCATGTGTGGTTTGTGAGAAGAACACACATGCAATGACACCGGTGGATCCATGTGTGGTCTTTGGGAAGAACACACATGCAATGACACTTGTGATATGTGGTCTATGAGAAGAACACACATCCAATGACTCTACCCGTGGTTAATGAAAAGAGCAAACATGGAATGACACTGGTGGATCCATGTGTGGTTCGTGGGAAGTACACACATGCGATGACACTGGGTGGAACCATGTGTGGTTTGTGAGAAGAACACACATGCAATGACACTGGTGGATCCATGTGTGGTTCATGGGAAGAACACACATGCAATGACTCTAGTGATATGTGGTTTGTGAAAAGAATAGACATGCTATGACTCTAGCTATGGTTAATGAGAAGAGCAGACGTGCAATGACACCGGTGGATCCATTTGTGGTTTGTGAGAAGAACACACATGCAATGACACTGGTGGATCCATGTGTGGTCTTTGGGAAGAACACACATGCAATGACACTAGTGATATGTGGTCTGTGAGAAGAACACACATCCAATGACTCTAGTTGTGGTTCATGAAAAGATCAGACATGCAATGACACTGGTGGATCCATGTGTGGTTCATGGGAAGAACACACACGCAATGACACTGGTGGATCCATGTGTGGTCTGTGGGAAGAGCAGACATGCAATGACACCGGTGGATCCATGTGTGATTCATGGGAAGAACACACATGCAATGACACTGGGTGTGGTTCATGATATGGTTTGTGAGAAGAACACACATGCAATGACACTAGTGGATCCATGTGTGGTCTGTGAGAATAACACACATGCAATGACACTGGGTGTGGTTCATGATATGGTTTGTGAGAAGAACACACATGCAATGACACTGGTGGATCCATGTGTGGTCTTTGGGAAGAACACACACGCAATGACACTGGTGATATGTGGTCTGTGAGAAGAACACACATCCAATGGCTCTAGCTGTGGTTCATGAAAAGAGCAGACATGCAATGACACTAGTGGATCCATGTGTGGTTCATGGGAGGAACACACATGCAATGACACTGGGTGTGGTTCGTGATATGGTTTGTGAGAAGAACACACATGCAATGACACTGGTGGATCCATGTGTGGTCTGTGAGAAGAACACACATGCAATGACACTGGGTGTGGTTCATGATATGGTTTATGAGAAGAACACACATGCAATGACATTGGTGGATCCATGTGTGGTCTTTGGGAAGAACACACATGCAATGACACTGGTGATATGTGGTCTGTGAGAAGAACACACATCCAATGACTCTAGCTGTGGTTCATGAAAAGAACACACATGCAATGACACTAGTGGATCCATGTGTGGTTCATTGGAAGAACACACATGCGATGACACTAGGCGGATCCATGTGTGGTTTGTGAGAAGAACACACATGCAATGACACCGGTGGATCCATGTGTGGTTCATGGGAAGAACACACATGCAATAACTCTAGTGATATGTGGTTTGTGAAAAGAACAGACATGCAATGACTCTAGCTGTGATTAATGAGAAGAGCAGACATGCAATGACACCAGTGGATCCATGTGTGGTTTGTGAGAAGAACACACATGCAATGACACTGGTGGATCCATGTGTGGTCTGTGAGGATAACACACATGCAATGACACTGGGTGTGGTTCATGATATGGTTTGTGAGAAGAACACACATGCAATGACACTGGTGGATCCATGTGTGGTCTCTGGGAAGAACACACATGCAATGACACTGGTGATATGTGGTCTGTGAGAAGAACACACATCCAATGAATCTACCTGTGGTTCATGAAAAGAGCAGACATGGAATGACACTGGTGGATCCATGTGTGGTTCGTGGGAAGAACACACATGCGATGACACTGGGTGGATCCATGTGTGGTTTGTGAGAAGAACACACATGCAATGACACTGGTGGATCCATGTGTGGTTCATGGGAAGAACACACATGCAATGACTCTAGTGATATGTGGTTTGTGAAAAGAACAGACATGCTATGACTCTAGCTATGGTTAATGAGAAGAGCAGACATGCAATGACACCGGTGGATCCATGTGTGGTTTGTGAGAAGAACACACATGCAATGACACTGGTGGATCCATGTGTGGTCTTTGGGAAGAACACACATGCAATGACACTAGTGATATGTGGTCTGTGAGAAGAACAAACATCCAATGACTCTAGTTGTGGTTCATGAAAAGAGCAGACATGCAATGACACTGGTGGATCCATGTGTGGTTCATGGGAAGAACACACACGCAATGACACTGGTGGAATCATGTGTGGTCTGTGGGAAGAGCAGACATGCAATGACACCGGTGGATCCATGTGTGGTTCATGGGAAGAACACACATGCAATGACACTGGGTGTGGTTCATGATATGGTTTGTGAGAAGAACACACATGCAATGACTCTGGTGGCTCCATGTGTGGGTTTAGGAAGAACACACAAGCATTAACACTGGTGATATGTGGTCTGTGAGAAGAACACATATCCAATGACTCTAGCTGTGGTTCATGAAAAGAGCAGACATGCAATGACACTAGTGGATCCATGTGTGGTTCATGGGAGGAAAACACATGCAATGACAATGGGTGTCGTTCATGACATGGTTTGTGAGAAGAACACACATGCAATGACACTGGTGGATCCATGTGTGGTCTATGAGAAGAACACACATGCAATGAGACTGGGTGTGGTTCATGATATGGTTTATGAGAAGAACACACATGCAATGACACTGGTGGATCCATGTGTGGTCTTTGGGAAGAACACACATGCAATGACACTGGTGATATGTGGTCTGTGAGAAGAACACACATCCAATGACTCTAGCTGTGGTTCATGAAAAGAGCAGACCTGCAATGACACTAGTGGATCCATGTGTGGTTCATGGGAAGAACACACATGCGATGACACTGGGTGGATCCATGTGTGGTTTGTGAGAAGAACACACATGCAATGACACCGGTGGATCCATGTGTGGTTCATGGGAAGAACACACATGCAATGACTCTAGTGATATGTGGTTTGTGAAAAGAATAGACATGCAATGACTCTAGCTGTGGTTAATGAGAAGAGCAGACATGCAATGACAGCGGTGGATCGATGTGTGGTTTGTGAGAAGAACGCACATACAATGACACTGGGTGTGGTTCATGATATGGTTTGTAAGAAGAACACACATGCAATGACTTTAGCTGTGGTTTGTGAAAAGAGCACGGATGCGATGACTCGTGCTGTGGTTCATGGGAAGAGCAGACATACAATGACACTGGTGGATCCATGTGTGGTTCATGGGAAGAACACACATGCAACGACACCAGTGGATCCATGTGTGGTCTGTGGGAAGAACACACATGCAATGACACTGGTGGATCCATGTGTGGTTCATGGGAAGAACACACATGCAATGACACAGGTGATATGTGGTATGTGAGAAGAACACACATGCAATGACTGTAGCTGTGGTTAATGAAAAGAGCTGACATGAAATGACACGGGTGGATCCATGTGTGGTTCATGGGAAGAACACACATGCAATGGCACTGGGTATGGTTCATGATATGGTCTGTGAGAAGAAAACACATGCAATGACACTGGTGGATCCTTGTGTGGTATGTGAGAAGAACACACATGCAATGACACTGGGTGTGGTTCATGATATGGTTTATGAGAAAAACACACATGCAATGACACTGGTGGATCCATGTGTGGTCTTTGGGAAGAACACTCATGCAATGACACTGGTGATATGTGGTCTGTGAGAAGAACACACATCCAATGACTCTAGCTATGGTTCATGAAAAGAGCAGACATGCAATGACACTGGTGGATCCATGTGTGGTTCATGGGAAGAACACACATGCGATGACACTGGGTGGATCCATGTGTGGTTCATGAGAAGAGCAGACATGCAATGACACCGGTGGATCCATGTGTGGTTCATGGGAAGAACACACATGCAGTGACTCTGGTGATATGTGGTTTGTGAAAAGAACAAACATGCAATGACTCTAGCTATGGTTAATGAGAACAGCAGACATGCAATGACACCGGTGGATCCATGTGTGGTTTGTGAGAAGAACACACATGCAATGACACTGGTGGATCCATGTGTGGTCTTTGGGAAGAACACACATGCAATGACACTAGTGATATGTGGTATGTGAGAAGAACACGCATCCAATGACTCTAGTTGTGGTTCATGAAAAGAGCAGAAATGCAATGACACTAGTGGATCCATGTGTGGTTCATGGGTAGAACACACACGCAATGACACTGGTGGATCCATGTGTGATCTGTGGGAAGAGCAGACATGCAATGACACCGGTGGATCCATGTGTGGTTCATGGGAAGAACACACATGCAATGACACAGGGTGTGGTTCATGATATGGTTTGTGAGAAGAACACACATGCAATGACACTGGTGGATCCATGTGTGGTCTGTGAGAATAACACACATGCAATGACACTAAGTGTGGTTCATGATATGGTTTGTGAGAAGAACACACATGAAATGACACTGGTGGATCCATGTGTGGTCTTTGGGAAGAACACACATGCAATGACACTGGTGATATGTGGTCTGTGAGAAGAACATACATCCAATGACTCTAGCTGTCGTTCATGAAAAGAGCAGACATGCAATGACACTAGTGGATCCATGTGTGGTTCATGGGAAGAACACACACGCAATGGCACTGGTGGATCCATGTGTGATCTATGGGAAGAGCAGAAATGCAATGACACCGGTGGATCCATGTGTGGTTCATGGGAAGAACACACATGCAATGACATAGGGTGTGGTTCATGATATGGTTTGTGAGAAGAACACACATGCAATGACACTGGTGGATCCATGTGTGGTCTGTGAGAATAACACACATGCAATGACACTAAGTGTGGTTCATGATATGGTTTGTGAGAAGAACACACATGAAATGACACTGGTCGATCCATGTGTGGTCTTTGGGAAGAACACACATGCAATGACACTGGTGATATGTGGTCGGTGAGAAGAACACACATCCAATGACTCTAGCTGTGGTTCATGAAAAGAGCAGACATGCAATGACACTGGTGGATCCATGTGTGGTTCGTGGGAAGAACACACATGCGATGACACTGGGTGGATCCATGTGTGGTTTGTGAGAAGAACACACATGCAATGACACCGGTGGATCCATGTGTGGTTCATGGGAAGAACACACATGCAATGAATCTAGTGATATGTGGTTTGTGAAAAGAACAAACATGCAATGACTCTAGCTGTGGTTAATGAGAAGAGCAGACATGCAATGACACCAGTGGATCCATGTGTGGTTCGTGAGAAGAACACACATACAATGACACTGGTGGATCCATGTGTGGTCTGTGAGAATAACACACATGCAATGACACTGGGTGTGGTTCATGATATGGTTTGTGAGAAGAACACACATGCAATGACAATGGTGGATCCATGTGTGGTCTTTGGGAAGAATACACATGCAATGACACTGGTGATATGTGGTCTGTGAGAAGAACACACATCCAATGACTCTACCTATGGTTCATGAAAAGATCAGACATGCAATGACACTGGTGGATCCATGTGTGGTTCATGGGAAGAACACACATGCGATGACACTGGGTGGATCCATGTGTGGTTTGTGAGAAGAACACACATGCAATGACACTGGTGGATCCATGTGTGGTTCATGGGAAGAACACACATGCAATGACTCTGGTGATATGTGGTTGGTGAAAAGAACAGACATGCTATGACTCTAGCTGTGGTTAATGAGAAGAGCAGACATGCAATGACACCGGTGGATCCATGTGTGGTTTGTGAGAAGAACACACATGCAATGACACTGGTGGATCCATGTGTGGTCTTTGGGAAGAACACACATGCAATGACACTAGTGATATGTGGTATGTGAGAAGAACACACATCCAATGACTCTAGTTGTGGTTCATGAAAAGAGCAGACATGCAATGACACTGGTGGATCCATGTGTGGTTCATGGGAAGAACACACATGCAATGACACCGGTGGATCCATGTGTGGTCATGGGAAGAACACACATGCAATGACTCTAGTGATATGTGGTTTATGAAAAGAACAGACATGCAATGACTCTAGCTGTGGTTAATGAGAAGAGCAGACATGCAATGACACCAGTGGATCCATGTGTGGTTTGTGAGAAGAACACACATGCCATGACACTGGTGGATCCATGTGTGGTCTGTGAGAATAACACACATGCAATGACACTGGGTGTGGTTCATGATATGGTTTGTGAGAAGAACACACATGGAATGACACTGGTGGATCCATGTGTTGTCTTTGGGAAGAACACACATGCAATGACACTGGTGATATGTGGTCTGTGAGAAGAACACACATCCAATGACTCTACCTGTGGTTCATGAAAAGAGCAGACATGCAATGACACTGGTGGATCCATGTGTGGTTCGTGGGAAGAACACACATGCGATGACACTGGGTGGATCCATGTGTGGTTTGTGAGAAGAACACACATGCAATGACACTGGTGGATCCATGTGTGGTTCATGGGAAGAACACACATGCAATGACTCTAATGATATGTGGTTTGTGAAAAGAACCGACATGCTATGACTCTAGCTGTGGTTAATGAGAAGAGCAGACATGCAATGACACCGGTGGATCCATGTGTGGTTTGTGAGAAGAACACACATGCAATGACACTGGTGGATCCATGTGTGGTCTTTGGGAAGAACACACATGCAATGACACTAGTGATATGTGGTCTGTGAGAAGAACAGACATCCAATGACTCTAGTTGTGGTTCATGAAAAGAGCAGACATGCAATGACACTGGTGGATCCATGTGTGGTTCATGGGAAGAACACACACGCAATGACACTGGTGGATCCATGTGTGGTCTGTGGGAAGAGAAGACATGCAATGACACCGTTGGATCCATGTGTGGTTCATGGGAAGAACACACATGCAATGACACTGGGTTTGGTTCATGATATGGTTTGTGAGAAGAACACACATGCAATGACACTGGTGGCTCCATGTGTGGTCTTTGGGAAGAACACACAAGCAATGACACTGGTGATATGTGGTCTGTGAGAAGAACACACATCCAATGACTCTAGCTATGGTTCATGAAAATAGCAGACATGCAATGACACTGGTGGATGCATGTGTGGTTCATGGGAAGAACACACATGCGATGACACTGGGTGGATCCATGTGTGGTTCATGAGAATAGCAGACATGGAATGAGACCGGTGGATCCATGTGTGGTTCATGGGAAGAACACACATGCAATGACTCTGGAGATATGTGGTTTGTGAAAAGAAAAAACATGCAATGACTCTAGCTATGGTTAATGAGAAGAGCAGACATGCAATGACACCGGTGGATCCATGTGTGGTTTGTGAGAAGAACACACATGCAATGACACTGGTGGATCCATGTGTGGTCTTTGGGAAGAACACTCATGCAATGATACTAGTGATATGTGGTATGTGAGAAGAACACGCATCCAATGACTCTAGTTGTGGTTCATGAAAAGAGCAGACATGCAATGACACTAGTGGATCCATGTGTGGTTCATGGGAAGAACACACACGCAATGACACTGGTGGATCCATGTGTGATCTGTGGGAAGAGCAGACATGCAATGACACGGGTGGATCCATGTGTGTTTCATGGAAGAACACACATGCAATGACACAGGGTGTGGTTCATGATATGGTTTGTGAGAAGAACACACATGCAATGACACTGGTGGATCCATGTGTGGTCTGTGAGAATAACACACATGCAATGACACTAAGTGTGGTTCATGATATGGTTTGTGAGAAGAACACACATGAAATGACACTGGTGGATCCATGTGATGTCTTTGGGAAGAACACACATGCAATGACACTGGTGATATGTGGTCTGTGAGAAGAACACACATCCAATGACTCTAGCTGTGGTTCATGAAAAGAGCAGACATGCAATGACACTGGTGGATCCATGTGTGGTTCGTGGGAAGAACACACATGCGATGACACTGGGTGGATCCATGTGTGGTTTGTGAGAATAACACACATGCAATGACACCGGTGGATCCATGTGTGGTTCATGGGAAGAACACACATGCAATGACTCTGGTGATTTGTGGTTTGTGAAAAGAACATACATGCTATGACTCTAGCTGTGGTTAATGAGAAGAGCAGACATGCAATGACACCGGTGGATCCATGTGTGGTTTGTGAGAAGAACAGACATGCAATGACACTGGTGGATCCATGTGTGGTCTTTGGGAAGAACACACATGCAATGACACTAGTGATATGTGGTCTGTGAGAAGAACACACATCCAATGACTCTAGTTGTGGTTCATGAAAAGAGCAGACATGCAATGACACTGGTGGATCCATGTGTGGTTCATGGAAAGAACACACATGCAATGACACCGGTGGATCCATGTGTGGTTCATGGGAAGAACACACATGCAATGACTCTAGTGATATGTGATTTGTGAAAAGAACAAACATGCAATGACTCTAGCTGTGGTTAATGAGAAGAGCAGACATGCAATGACACCAGTGGATCCATGTGTGGCTTGTGAGAAGAACACACATGCAATGACACTGGTGGATCCATGTGTGGTCTGTGAGAATACCACACATGCAATGACACTGGGTGTGGTTCATGATATGGTTTGTGAGAAGAACACACATGCAATGACACTGGTGGATCCATGTGTGGTCTTTGGGAAGAACACACATGCAATGACACTGGTGATATGTGGTCTGTGAGAAGAACACACATCCAATGACTCTACCTGTGGTTCATGAAAAGAGCAGACATGCAATGACACTGGTGGATCCATGTGTGGTTCATGGGAAGAACACACATGCGATGACACTGGGTGGATCCATGTGTTGTTTGTGAGAAGAACACACATGCAATGACACCGGTGGATCCATGTGTGGTTCATGGGAAGAACACACATGCAATGACTCTGGTGATATGTGGTTTGTGAAAAGAACAGACATGCTATGAATCTAGCCGTGGTTAATGAGAAGAGCAGACATGCAATGACACCCGTGGATCCATGTGTGGTTTGTGAGAAGAACACACATGCAATGACACTGGTGGATCCATGTGTGGTCTTTGGGAAGAACACACATGCAATGACACTAGTGATATGTGGTATGTGTGAAGAACACACATCCAATGACTCTAGTTGTGGTTCATGAAAAGAGCAGACATGCAATGACACTGGTGGATCCATGTGTGGTTCATGGGAAGAACACACATGCAATGACACTGGTGGATCCATGTGTGGTTTGTGAGAAGAACACACATGCCATGACACTGGTGGATCCATGTGTGGTCTGTGAGAATAACACACATGCAATGACACTGGGTGTGGTTCATGATATGGTTTGTGAGAAGAACACACATGCAATGACACTGGTGGATCCATGTGTGGTCTTTGGGAAGAACACACATGCAATGACAATGGTGATATGTGGTCTGTGAGAAGAACACACATCCAATGACTCTACCTGTGGTTCATGAAAAGAGCAGACATGCAATGACACTGGTGGATCCATGTGTGGTTCATGGGAAGAACACACATGCGATGACACTGGGTGGATCCATGTGTGGTTTGTGAGACGAACACACATGCAATGACACTGGTGGATCCATGTGTGGTTCATGGGAAGAACACACATGCAATGACTCTAGTGATATGTGGTTTGTGAAAAGAACAGACATGCTATGACTCTAGGTGTGGTTAATGAGAAGAGCAGACATGCAATGACACCGGTGGATCCATGTGTGGTTTGTGAGAAGAACACACATGCAATGACACTGGTGGATCCATGTGTGGTCTTTGGGAAGAACACACATGCAATGACACTAGTGATATGTGATCTGTGAGAAGAACAGACATCCAATGACTCTAGTTGTGGTTCATGAAAAGAACAGACATGCAATGACACTGGTGGATCCATGTGTGGTTCATGGGAAGAAAACACAGGCAATGACACTGGTGGATCCATGTGTGGTCTGTGGGAAGAGCAGACATGCAATGACACCGTTGGATCCATGTGTGGTTCATGGGAAGAACACACATGCAATGACACTGGGTGTGGTTCATGATATGGTTTGTGAGAAGAACACACATCCAATGACACTGGTGGCTCCATGTGTGGTCTTTGGGAAGAACACACAAGCAATGACACTGGTGATATGTGGTCTGTGAGAAGAACACATATCCAATGACTCTAGCTGTGGTTCATGAAAAGAGCAGACATGCAATGACTCTAGTGGATCCATGTGTGGTTCATGGGAGGAATACACATGCAATGACACTGGGTGTGGTTCATGACATGGTTTGTGAGAAGAACACACATGCAATGACACTGGTGGATCCATGTGTGGTCTATGAGAAGAACACACATGCAATGAGACTGTGTGTGGTTCATGATATGGTTTATGAGAAGAACACACATGCAATGACACTGGTGGATCCATGTGTGGTCTTTGGGAAGAACACACATGCAATGACACTGGTGATATGTGGTTTGTGAGAAGAACACACATCCAATGACTCTAGCTGTGGTTCATGAAAAGAGCAGACATGCAATGACACTAGTGGATCCATGTGTGGTTCATGGGAAGAACACACATGCGATGACACTGGGTGGATCCATGTGTGGTTTGTGAGAAGAACACACATGCAATGACACCGGTGGATCCATGTGTGGTTCATGGGAAGAACACACATGCAATGACTCTAGTGATATGTGGTTTGTGAAAAGAACAGACATGCAATGACTCTAGCTGTGGTTAATGAGAAGAGCAGACATGCAATGACACCGGTGGATCCATGTGTGGTTTGTGAGAAGAACGCACATACAATGACACTGGGTGTGGTTCATGATATGGTTTGTAAGAAGAACACACATGCAATGACTCTAGCTGTGGTTTGTGAAAAGAGCACGATTGCGATGACTCTAGCTGTGGTTCATGGGAAGAGCAGACATACAATGACACTGGTGGATCCATGTGTGGTTCATGGGAAGAACACACATGAAACAACACCAGTGGATCCATGTGTGGTCTGTGGGAAGAACACACATGCAATGACACTGGTGGATCCATGTGTGGTTCATGGGAAGAACACACATGCAATGACACAGGTGATATGTGGTATGTGAGAAGAACACACATGCAATGACTCTAGCTGTGGTTAATGAAAACAGCTGACATGCAATGACACGGGTGGATCCATGTGTGGTTCATGGGAAGAACACACATGCAATGGCACTGAGTGTGGTTCAAGATATGGTCTGTGAGAAGAAAACACATGCAACAACACTGGTGGATCCATGCGTGGTATGTGAGAAGAACACACATGCAATGACACTGGGTGTGGTTCATGATATGGTTTATGATAAGAACACACATGCAATGACACTGGTGGATCCATGTGTGGTCTTTGGGAAGAACACACATGCAATGACACTGGTGATATGTGGTCTGTGAGAAGAACACGCATCCAATGACTCTAGCTATGGTTCATGAAAAGAGCAGACATGCAATGACACTGGTGGATCCATGTGTGGTTCATGGGAAGAACACACATGCGATGACACTGGGTGGATCCATGTGTGGTTCATGAGAAGAGCAGACATGCAATGACACCGGTGGATCCATGTGTGGTTCATGGGAAGAACACACATGCAATGACACTGGCTGTGGTTCATGATATGGTCTATGAGAAGAACACACATGCAATGACACTGGTGGATCCATGTGTGGTCTGTGAGAAGAACACACATGCAACGACATTGGGTGTGGTTCATGATATGGTTTGTGAGAAGAACACACATGTAATGACACTAGTGGATCCATGTGTGGTCTTTGGGAAGAACACACATGCAATGACACTAGTGATATGTGGTATGTGAGAAGAACACGCATCCAATGACTCTAGTTGTGGTTCATGAAAAGAGCAGACATGCAATGACACTGGTGGATCCATGTGTGGTTCATGGGAAGAACACACACACAATGACACTGGTGGATCCATGTGTGGTCTATGGGAAGAGTAGACATGCAATGACACCGGTGGATCCATGTGTGGTTCATGGGAAGAACACACATGCAATGACACAGGGTGTGGTTCATGATATGGTTTGTGAGAAGAACACACATGCAATGACACTGGTGGATCCATGTGTGGTCTGTGAGAATAACACACATGCAATGACACTAAGTGTGGTTCATGATATGGTTTGTGAGAAGAACACACATGAAATGACACTGGTGGATCCATGTGTGGTCTGTGAGAATAACACACATGCAATGACACTGGGTGTGGTTCATAATATCGTTTGTGAGAAGAACACACATGCAATGACACTGGTGGATCCATGTGTGGTCTGTGAGAATAACACACATGCAATGACACTGGTGGCTCCATGTGTGGTCTTTGGGAAGAGCACACAAGCAATGACACTGGTGATATGTGGTCTGTGAGAAGAACACATATCCAATGACTCTAGCTGTGGTTCATGAAAAGAGCAGACATGCAATGACTCTAGTGGATCCATGTGTGGTTCATGGGAGGAATACACATGCAATGACACTAGGTGTGGTTCATGATATGGTTTGTGAGAAGAACACACATGCAATGCCACTGGTGGATCCATGTGTGGTCTGTGATAAGAACACACATGCAATGACACTGGGTGTGGTTCATGATAGTTTGTGAGAAGAACACACATGCAATGACACTGGTGGATCCATGTGTGGTCTTTGGGAAGAACACACATGCAATGACACTGGTGATATGTGGTCTGTGAGAAGAACACACATCCAATGACTCTAGCTGTGGTTTGTGAAAAGAGCACGCATGCAATGACACTGGTGGATCCATGTGTGGTTCATGGGAAGAACACACATGCGATGACACTGGGTGGATCCAAGTGTGGTTCATGAGAAGAGCAGACATGCAATGACACCGGTGGATCCATGTGTGGTTCATGGGAAGAACACACATGCAATGGCTCTAGTGATATGTGGTTTGTGAAAAGAACAGACATGCAATGACTCTAGCTGTGGTTAATGAGAAGAGCAGACATGCAATGACACCGGTGGATCCATGTGTGGTTTGTGAGAAGAACGCACATACAATGACACTGGGTGTGGTTCATGATATGGTTTGTAAGAAGAACACACATGCAATGACTCTAGCTGTGGTTTGTGAAAAGAGCACGGATGCGATAACTCTAGCTGTGGTTCATGGGAAGAGCAGACATACAATGACACTGGTGGATCCATGTGTGGTTCATGGGAAGAACACACATGCAACAACACCAGTGGATCCATGTGTGGTCTGTGGGAAGAACACACATGCAATGACACTGGTGGATCCATGTGTGGTTCATGGGAAGAACACACATGCAATGACACAGGTGATATGTGGTATGTGAGAAGAACACACATGCAATGACTCTAGCTGTGGTTAATGAAAATAGCTGACATGCAATGACACGGGTGGATCCATGTGTGGTTCATGGGAAGAACACACATGCAATGGCACTGAGTGTGGTTCATGATATGGTCTGTGAGAAGAAAACACATGCAATGACACTGGTGGATCCATGCGTGGTATGTGAGAAGAACACACATGCAATGACACTGGGTGTGGTTCATGATATGGTTTATGATAAGAACACACATGCAATGACACTGGTGGATCCATGTGTGGTCTTTGGGAAGAACACACATGCAATGACACTGGTGATATATGGTCTGTGAGAAGAACACGCATCCAATGACTCTAGCTATGGTTCATGAAAAGAGAAGACATGCAATGACAATGGTGGATCCATGTGTGGTTCATGGGAAGAACACACATGCGATGACACTGGGTGGATCCATGTGTGGTTCATGAGAAGAGCATACATGCAATGACACCGGTGGATCCATGTGTGGTTCATGGGAAGAACACACATGCAATGACACTGGGTGTGGTTCATGATATGGTCTATGAGAAGAACACACATGCAATGACACTGGTGGATCCATGTGTGGTCTGTGAGAAGAACACACATGCAACGACATTGGGTGTGGTTCATGATATGGTTTGTGGGAAGAACACACATGTAATGACACTGGTGGATCCATGTGTGGTCTTTGGGAAGAACACACATGCAATGACACTAGTGATATGTGGTCTGTGAGAAGAACACGCATCCAATGACTCTAGTTGTGGTTCATGAAAAGAGCAGACATGCAATGACACTGGTGGATCCATGTGTGGTTCATGGGAAGAACACACACACAATGACACTGGTGGATCCATGTGTGGTCTATGAGAAGAGCAGACATGCAATGACACCGGTGGATCCATGTGTGGTTCATGGGAAGAACACACATGCAATGACACAGGGTGTGGTTCATGATATGGTTTGTGAGAAGAACACACATGCAATGACACTGGTGGATCCATGTGTGGTCTGTGAGAATAACACACATGCAATGACACTAAGTGTGGTTCATGATATGGTTTGTGAGAAGAACACACATGAAATGACACTGGTGGATCCATGTGTGGTCTTTGGGAAGAACACACATGCAATGACACTGGTGATATGTGGTCTGTGAGAAGAACACACATCCAATGACTCTAGTTGTGGTTCATGAAAAGAGCAGACATGCAATGACACTGGTGGATCCATGTGTGGTTCGTGGGAAGAACACACATGCGATGACACTGGGTGGATCCATGTGTGGTTAGTGAGAAGAACACACATGCAATGACACCGGTGGATCCATGTGTGGTTCATGGGAAGAACACACATGCAATGACTCTGGTGATATGTGGTTTGTGAAAAGTACAGACATGCTATGACTCTAGCTGTGGTTAATGAGAAGAGCAGACATGCAATGACACCGGTGGATCCATGTGTGGTTTGTGAGAAGAACACACATGCAATGACACTGGTGGATCCATGTGTGGGCTTTGGGAAGAACACACATGCAATGACACTAGTGATATGTGGTCTGTGAGAAGAACACACATCCAATGACTCTAGTTGTGGTTCATGAAAACAGCAGACATGCAATGACACTGGTGGATCCATGTGTGGTTCATGGGAAGAACGCACACGCAATGACACTGGTGGATCCATGTGTGGTCTGTGGGAAGAGCAGACATGCAATGGCACCTGTGGATCCATGTGTGGTTCATGGGAAGAACACACATGCAATGACACTGGGTGTGGTTCATTATATCGTTTGTGAGAAGAACACACATGCAATGACACTGGTGGATCCATGTGTGGTCTGTGAGAATAACACACATGCAATGACACTGGGTGTGGTTCATGATATGGTTTGTGAGAAGAACACACATGCAATGACACTGGTGGGTCCATGTGTGGTCTTTGGGAAGAACACACATGCAATGACACTGGTGATATGTGGTCTGTGAGAAGAACACACATCCAATGACTCTAGCTATGGTTCATGAAAAGAGCAGACATGCAATGACACTGGTGGATCCATGTGTTGTTCGTGGGAAGAACACACATGCGATGACAGTGGGTGGATCCATGTGTGGTTTGTGAGAAGAACACACATGCAATGACACCGGTGGATCCATGTGTGGTTCATGGGAAGAACACACATGCAATGACTCTGGTGATATGTGGGTTGTGAAAAGAACAGACATGCTATGACTCTAGCTGTGGTTAATGAGAAGAGCAGACATACAATGACACCGGTGGATCCATGTGTGGTTTGTTAGAAGAACACACATGCAATGACACTGGGTGTGGTTCATGATATAGTTTGTAAGCACAACACACATGCAATGACTCTAGCAATGGTTTGTGAAAGGAGCACGCATGCGATGACTCTAGCTGTGGTTCATGGGAAGAGCAGACATACAATGACACTGGTGGATCCATGTGTGGTTCATGGGAAGAACACACATGCAACGACACTGGTGATATGTGGTCTGTGAGAAGAACATACATGCAATGACTCTAGTGTAGTTAATGAAAAGAGCTGACATGCAATGACACCGGTGGATCCATGTGTGGTTCATGGGAAGAACACACATGCAATGACACTGGGCGTGGTTCATGATATGGTCTGTGAGAACAACACACATGCAATGACACTAGTGGATCCATGTGTGGTCCGTGAGAAGAACACACATGCAATGACACTAGGTGTGGTTCATGATATGGTTTGTGAGAAGAACACACATGCAATGACACTGGTGGATCCATGTGTGGTCTTTGGGAAGAACACACATGCAATGACACTGGTGATATGTGGTCTATGAGAAGAACACACATCCAATGACTCTAGTTGTGGTTCATGAAAAGAGCAGACATGCAATGACACTGGTGGATCCATGTGTGATTCATGGGAAGAACACACATGCGATGACACTGGGTGGATTCAAGTGTGGTTCGTGAGAAGAGCAAACATGCAATGACACCGGTGGATCCATGTGTGGTTCATGGGTAGAACACACATGCAATGACTCGGGTGATATGTGGTTTGTGAAAAGAACAGACATGCAATGACTCTAGCTGTGGTTAATGAGAAGGGAAGACATGCAATGACACCGGTGGATCCATGTCTGGTTTGTGAGAACAACACACATGCAATGACAATGGGTGTGGTTCATGATATGGTTTGTAAGAAGAACACACATCCAATGACTCTAGCTGTGGTTTGTGAAAAGAGCACGCATGCGATGACTCGAGCTGTGGTTCGTGGGAAGAGCAGACATACAATGACACTGGTGGATCCACGTGTGGTTCATGGGAAGAACACACATTCAACGACACTAGTGGATCCATGTGTCGTCTGTGGGAAGAACACACATGCAATGACACTGGTGGATCCATGTGTGGTTCATGGGAAGAACACACATGCAATGACACAGCTGATATATGGTCTGTGAGAAGAACACACATGCAATGACTCTAGTTGTGGTTAATGAAAAGAGCAGACATGCAATGACACCGGTGGATCCATGTGTGGTTCATGGGAAGAACACACATGCAATGATACTGGGTGTGGTTCATGATATGGTCTGTGAGAAGAACACACATGCAATGACACTGGTGGATCCATGTGTGGTTTGTGAGAAGAACACACATGCAATGACACTGGTGGATCCATCTGTGGTCTTTGGGAAGAACACACAAGCAATGACACTAGTGATATGTGGTTTGTGAGAAGAACACACATCCAATGACTCTAGTTGTGGTTCATGAAAAGAGCAGACATGCAATGACACTGGTGGATCCATGTGTGGTTCATGGGAAGAACACATATGCGATGACACTGGGTGGATCCAAGTGTGGTTCATGAGAAGAGTAGACATGCAATGACACTGGTGGATCCATGTGTGGTTCATGGGACGAACACACATGCAATGACACTGGGTGTGGTTCATGATAGTTTGTGAGAAGAACACACATGCAATGACACTGGTGGATCCATGTGTGGTCTTTGGGAAGAACACACATGCAATGACACTGGTGATATGTGGTCTGTGAGAAGAACACACATCCAATGACTCTAGCTGTGGTTTGTGAAAAGAGCACGCATGCAATGACACTGGTGGATCCATGTGTGGTTCATGGGAAGAACACACATGCGATGACACTGGGTGGATCCAAGTGTGGTTCATTTGAAGAGCAGACATGCAATGACACCGGTGGATCCATGTGTGGTTCATGGGAAGAACACACATGCAATGGCTCCAGTGATATGTGGTTTGTGAAAAGAACAGACATGCAATGACTCTAGCTGTGGTTAATGAGAAGAGCAGACATGCAATGACACCGGTGGATCCATGTGTAGTTGGTGAGAAGAACACACATGCAATGACACTGGGTGTGGTTCATGATATGGTTTGTAAGAAGAACACACATGCAATGACTCTAGCTGTGGTTTGTGAAAAGAGCACGCATGCGATGACGCTAGCTGTGGTTCATGGGAAGAGCAGACATACAATGACACTGGTGGATCCATGTGTGGTTCATGGGAAGAACACACATGCAACGACACTGGTGGATCCATGTGTGGTCTGTGGGAAGAACACACATGCAATGACACTGGTGGATCCTTGTGTGGTCTTTCGGAAGAACACACATGCAATGACTCCGATGATATGTGCTATGTGAGAAGAACACACATGCAATTACTCTAGCTGTGGTTAATGAAAAGTGCAGACATGCAATGACACCGGTGGATCCATGTGTGGTTCATGGGAAGAACACACATGCAATGACACTGGGTGTGGTTCATGATATGGTCTGTGAGAAGAACACACATGCAATGACACTGGTGTATCCATGTGTGGTCTGTGAGAAGAACACACATGCAATGACACTGGGTGTGGTTCATGATATGGTTTTTGAGAAGAACACACATGCAATGACACTGGTGGATCCATGTGTGGTCTTTGGGAATAACACACATGCAATGACATTGGGTGTGGTTCATGATATGGTTTGTGAGAAGAACACACATCCAATGACTCTAGATGTGGTTGATGAAAAGAGCAGACATGCAATGACACTGGTGGATCCATGTGTGGTTTGTGAGAAGAACACACATGCAATGACACTGGTGGATCCATCTGTGGTCTTTGGGAAGAACACACAAGCAATGACACTAGTGATATGTGGTTTGTGAGAAGAACACACATCCAATGACTCTAGTTGTGGTTCATGAAAAGAGCAGACATGCAATGACACTGGTGGATCCATGTGTGGTTCATGGGAAGAACACATATGCGATGACACTGGGTGGATCCAAGTGTGGTTCATGAGAAGAGTAGACATGCAATGACACTGGTGGATCCATGTGTGGTTCATGGGACGAACACACATGCAATGACACTGGGTGTGGTTCATGATAGTTTGTGAGAAGAACACACATGCAATGACACTGGTGGATCCATGTGTGGTCTTTGGGAAGAACACACATGCAATGACACTGGTGATATGTGGTCTGTGAGAAGAACACACATCCAATGACTCTAGCTGTGGTTTGTGAAAAGAGCACGCATGCAATGACACTGGTGGATCCATGTGTGGTTCATGGGAAGAACACACATACGATGACACTGGGTGGATCCAAGTGTGGTTCATTTGAAGAGCAGACATGCAATGACACCGGTGGATCCATGTGTGGTTCATGGGAAGAACACACATGCAATGGCTCCAGTGATATGTGGTTTGTGAAAAGAACAGACATGCAATGACTCTAGCTGTGGTTAATGAGAAGAGCAGACATGCAATGACACCGGTGGATCCATGTGTAGTTGGTGAGAAGAACACACATGCAATGACACTGGGTGTGGTTCATGATATGGTTTGTAAGAAGAACACACATGCAATGACTCTAGCTGTGGTTTGTGAAAAGAGCACGCATGCGATGACGCTAGCTGTGGTTCATGGGAAGAGCAGACATACAATGACACTGGTGGATCCATGTGTGGTTCATGGGAAGAACACACATGCAACGACACTGGTGGATCCATGTGTGGTCTGTGGGAAGAACACACATGCAATGACACTGGTGGATCCTTGTGTGGTCTTTCGGAAGAACACACATGCAATGACTCCGATGATATGTGCTATGTGAGAAGAACACACATGCAATTACTCTAGCTGTGGTTAATGAAAAGTGCAGACATGCAATGACACCGGTGGATCCATGTGTGGTTCATGGGAAGAACACACATGCAATGACACTGGGTGTGGTTCATGATATGGTCTGTGAGAAGAACACACATGCAATGACACTGGTGTATCCATGTGTGGTCTGTGAGAAGAACACACATGCAATGACACTGGGTGTGGTTCATGATATGGTTTTTGAGAAGAACACACATGCAATGACACTGGTGGTTCCATGTGTGGTCTTTGGGAATAACACACATGCAATGACATTGGGTGTGGTTCATGATATGGTTTGTGAGAAGAACACACATCCAATGACTCTAGATGTGGTTCATGAAAAGAGCAGACATGCAATGACACTGGTGGATCCATGTGTGGTTTGTGAGAAGAACACACATGCAATGACACTGGTGGATCCATCTGTGGTCTTTGGGAAGAACACACAAGCAATGACACTAGTGATATGTGGTTTGTGAGAAGAACACACATCCAATGACTCTAGTTGTGGTTCATGAAAAGAGCAGACATGCAATGACACTGGTGGATCCATGTGTGGTTCATGGGAAGAACACATATGCGATGACACTGGGTGGATCCAAGTGTGGTTCATGAGAAGAGTAGACATGCAATGACACTGGTGGATCCATGTGTGGTTCATGGGACGAACACACATGCAATGACACTGGGTGTGGTTCATGATAGTTTGTGAGAAGAACACACATGCAATGACACTGGTGGATCCATGTGTGGTCTTTGGGAAGAACACACATGCAATGACACTGGTGATATGTGGTCTGTGAGAAGAACACACATCCAATGACTCTAGCTGTGGTTTGTGAAAAGAGCACGCATGCAATGACACTGGTGGATCCATGTGTGGTCCATGGGAAGAACACACATGCGATGACACTGGGTGGATCCAAGTGTGGTTCATTTGAAGAGCAGACATGCAATGACACCGGTGGATCCATGTGTGGTTCATGGGAAGAACACACATGCAATGGCTCCAGTGATATGTGGTTTGTGAAAAGAACAGACATGCAATGACTCTAGCTGTGGTTAATGAGAAGAGCAGACATGCAATGACACCGGTGGATCCATGTGTAGTTGGTGAGAAGAACACACATGCAATGACACTGGGTGTGGTTCATGATATGGTTTGTAAGAAGAACACACATGCAATGACTCTAGCTGTGGTTTGTGAAAAGAGCACGCATGCGATGACGCTAGCTGTGGTTCATGGGAAGAGCAGACATACAATGACACTGGTGGATCCATGTGTGGTTCATGGGAAGAACACACATGCAACGACACTGGTGGATCCATGTGTGGTCTGTGGGAAGAACACACATGCAATGACACTGGTGGATCCTTGTGTGGTCTTTCGGAAGAACACACATGCAATGACTCCGATGATATGTGCTATGTGAGAAGAACACACATGCAATTACTCTAGCTGTGGTTAATGAAAAGTGCAGACATGCAATGACACCGGTGGATCCATGTGTGGTTCATGGGAAGAACACACATGCAATGACACTGGGTGTGGTTCATGATATGGTCTGTGAGAAGAACACACATGCAATGACACTGGTGTATCCATGTGTGGTCTGTGAGAAGAACACACATGCAATGACACTGGGTGTGGTTCATGATATGGTTTTTGAGAAGAACACACATGCAATGACACTGGTGGATCCATGTGTGGTCTTTGGGAATAACACACATGCAATGACATTGGGTGTGGTTCATGATATGGTTTGTGAGAAGAACACACATCCAATGACTCTAGATGTGGTTGATGAAAAGAGCAGACATGCAATGACACTGGTGGATCCATGTGTGGTTTGTGAGAAGAACACACATGCAATGACACTGGTGGATCCATCTGTGGTCTTTGGGAAGAACACACAAGCAATGACACTAGTGATATGTGGTTTGTGAGAAGAACACACATCCAATGACTAGTTGTGGTTCAAGAAAAGAGCAACATGCAATGACACTGGTGGATCCATGTGTGGTTCATGGGAAGAACACATATGCGATGACACTGGGTGGATCCAAGTGTGGTTCATGAGAAGAGCAGACATGCAATGACATCGGTGGATCCATGTGTGGTTCATGGGACGAACACACATGCAATGACACTGGGTGTGGTTCATGATATGGTTTGTGAGAAGAACACACATGCAATGCCACTGGTGGATCCATGTGTGGTCTGTGATAAGAACACACATGCAATGACACTGGGTGTGGTTCATGATAGTTTGTGAGAAGAACACACATGGAATGACACTGGTGGATCCATGTGTGGTCTTTGGGAAGAACACACATGCAATGACACTGGTGATATGTGGTCTGTGAGAAGAACACACATCCAATGACTCTAGCTGTGGTTTGTGAAAAGAGCACGCATGCAATGACACTGGTGGATCCATGTGTGGTTCATGGGAAGAACACACATGCGATGACACTGGGTGGATCCAAGTGTGGTTCATGAGAAGAGCAGACATGCAATAACACCGGTGGATCCATGTGTGGTTCATGGGAAGAACACACATGCAATGGCTCTAGTGATATGTGGTTTGTGAAAAGAACAGACATGCAATGACTCTAGCTGTGGTTAATGAGAAGAGCAGACATGCAATGACACCGGTGGATCCATGTGTAGTTGGTGAGAAGAACACACATGCAATGACACTGGGTGTGGTTCATGATATGGTTTGTAAGAAGAACACACATGCAATGACTCTAGCTGTGGTTTGTGAAAAGAGCACGCATGCGATGACGCTAGCCGTGGTTCATCGGAAGAGCAGACATACAATGACACTGGTGGATCCATGTGTGGTTCATGGGAAGAACACACATGCAACGACACTGGTGGATCCATGTGTGGTCTGTGGGAAGAACACACATGCAATGACACTGGTGGATCCATGTGTGGTCTTTCGGAAGAACACACATGCAATGACTCCGGTGATATGTGGTATGTGAGAAGAACACACATGCAATGACTCTAGCTGTGGTTAATGAAAAGTGCAGACATGCAATGACACCGGTGGATCCATGTGTGGTTCATGGGAAGAACACACATGCAATGACACTGGGTGTGGTTCATGATATGGTCTGTGAGAAGAACACACATGCAATGACACTGGTGTATCCATGTGTGGTCTGTGATAAGAACACACATGCAATGACACTGGGTGTGGTTCATGATATGGTTTTTGAGAAGAACACACATGCAATGACACTGGTGGATCCATGTGTGGTCTTTGGGAAGAACACACATGCAATAACACTGGGTGTGGTTCATGATATGGTTTGTGAGAAGAACACACATGCAATGACACTGGTGGATCCATGTGTGGTCTTTGGGAAGAACACACATGCAATGACACTAGTGATATGTGGTCTGTGAGAAGAACACACATCCAATGACTCTAGCCGTGGTTCATGAAAAGAGCAGACATGCAATGACACTGGTGGATCTATGTGTGGTCCATCGGAAGAACGCACATGCAATGACACTGGTGGATCCATGTGTGGTATGTGGGAAGAACACACATGCAATGATTCTAGCTGTGGTTCATGAAAAGAGCAGACATGCGATGACACTGGTGGATCCATGTGTGGTTTGTGATAAGAATACACATGCAATGACACCGGTGGATCCATGTGTGGTCTGTGGGAAGAACACACATGCAATGACACTGGTGATATGTGGTTTGTGAGAAGAACACACATCCAATGACTCTAGTGGATCCTTACATGGTTTATGAGCGGTTTATGAGAAGAACACACATCCAATGAACTCTTGTGGATCTATCTTGGCATAATTTGATGTATGCCACGATGTATTTCATTGTGCAAGACACTCACTTTCCATTTTTATACTACTCAGTATCGCCCTTGGTTTTATGTGGTACTACTCAGTTTTGCCCCCCACCTCTCTATCTTTTATAGAAGCACAAATTTGTGTTCACCCTGTCTGCTACTCCTTGATTGGTTATCACAGTTGTCACGCGGATCATGCGCACCAACCGTTGATTCTGTGTGATCCAATGATGATCGTTGCACACGTCGTGCGCTTCATAGTATAGCGCGAGACAACACGGACGTCTCCCTCAGCGAGACTTCTACAAGAAGGAACACGATGCCGTCCATGGAAAAAGTCGTCGAGCGGTCATGTCATGTTTAATCAAGTCTGAAAAGCCTACTACTGCTACTACTACGCCACAACGCATGCGTCATCGATTGCACGGTCATCGATGGACAGCTGCAATTTATTGCCACTTGATTTTAATAAGACATATCCCATTTTTTACGCAGCGGCTCTCAATCACCAATTTTAGGGCCGTGTCAAACTTCGTACACAGAAATTGTGTGTGTGCCCTTTGCATGCGGCTCAATACAGAACTGCCATGCATGGCCCGGGAAAAAACGTGACGTACCGTGCACGTGTCGTGCTGCACGGTGCAGTTGACTGTGCGGCGTGTTGCACGGTGGTGCAACGAAACGTGCCTTGCTTCTATCCACCTTAGCTATAGAGCCTCTCTCCGCACAACCACTCCCACTCTCGCTCACTATCCCCACGCAACCCTCTCCATTGTCCCACCAGCATCCGCAAACTCCCGAGAATACCCCGTCCGCTCTGGCGATGGCCGAGGAGGATAAGGTGGCCATCGTCGCCTCCGTGGCCGCCAGTGAGGAGGCCCCCGTCTCCTTGCCGGTCCTCCTCGACGCATTGAAAGCAGCCGCTGTCCCTGTCTAGGCCCTAGTGGAGGCATCGATGGCAACCGTCGTTCCCGTCCAGGCCCCCGTCCCAGCTACCGACGGAGACACCGAAGAGGAGCCCCCCGCCGGCGAGGAGGCCCCCGCCAGTCACAAGCAGATCACGCACTTCTTGGGCACCTACGATCCAGATAAGTACATCGCTCCGCTGAACCCCTACGATACCGGCATCGACGACCTATGGTCTGAGGTAAGTTGGGTTTGCTCCCCTCCCCTGGTTCTTCTACCGTTTGTTAGAAATAATGGGCTAATCTATTTAAAATTTAGCTGGTATTGTCATGTTTAATATTCTGGAATTAATCATGGAAATTGTGCCTAATTATCCAACACCGTTCCCATCATTGGATGCTAGATCTTGGTTTATTAGGATTCGCTTGTTCACATTTCGATTGCTCGATCTTCTTACACCATCTACTCCCCCATATTCCCTTTCTTCCAGTAGGTTTCTGGCAGCGACGTCTGCAGCGATGAAGAGTCCATTCACACCAAGGCTCGTCAGGTGCTGAGGAGGCTGCGGGCCGGCAAGTACGACGGCTTCCTCGGGGACCCCTACAGCTGCCCCTTCCGCAAGAGGGGCGTCTACTGCTTGATGATTCGCCCCGCCAGCGGCACCGTATTGAACACCTTACTGAAGCATGCAGAGGCCGCGGGCTCCGGCATCCACAAAAGCGGCAAGACCGAGCCCGCGAACATCAACGCCTACATCGCTGAACACCGTGCTCTCTGCATTCACCTCCGAAACCTCCAGCGGGTGGCCATCAAAGAGGGTCGCATGCCTCCAATCAGGCCCAAGGCCCCCAAGTCCAAGAAACTGGGTAGCAAGAAGTGGCGGAAGCACCAGAGGGAGATGGCGGAGGCGCGGGCACTTGCAGGATGTGCCTGCAGCTGCGGCGGCTGCCCCTGCTGCCCAGCAGCTCCTTTCTAGCTATATCCTATTTCTGGATGAATGCATCGAACCTCGTTAAGCAACCTACTTTCTATCGATATATCCTATTTAGTTGCGCACAGCTATATCTACATTTGTTTTGTTTTCTGAATGAATGTATTCTGCCTGGTGTGATTTGCTGCTCTAGATTTGCTACCTGTTGGGAGGCAAAAAGAGGTCCAAAGGGAACGAAATATCGAAGTGAGAATCTTCTCTAGATTTGCTACCAATTTGGGCAAAATGAAACAGATATGTTTAGCGAGAGAGGAAAAGGGAACTGTTTCAAACTTCCAGTTAAGAAGCTACCATCTTGACAAGCTACAAGACACATACATAAACATAACACAACTAGGGTTAAATTTATTTTACTAGTATCACTTGATGCGCTAGACATCTTGGCAAGCTAACTGAGTTCCACAAAACAGAAACATAACACTGACAAGTAAACTTTAATTCACTCCTCATCAGACCACTTGACGCGCTTGCCATCGTTCCTAGGGGACGAACTGCGACCATTCCAGGTACTCCACATCTCATGAACTGCTTTGTCCCAATTGTCATCTGACATGGCTTTCCTATCTGCAGCGTCCTGCGGCACAATTAGCGGTGCATCACAGGCCTGATTGTTGCCGCTAGAAGATGCTACCTCTCTGTTTGCCGCTTCAGCTGCAACCTCTCTGTCAGCTGCTTCTTCAGCTGCAAGCTCTCTTTCAGCTGCTTCTGCAGCCTCTTTGTCAGCTGCATCAGATGCAGCCAATTTCTTTGCATATTCAACTTCAAACTCAGCTATTCTGCATTTTCTACAAAGGGCTCCCCTAAGCTCGTCTTCCCTCTTGCAAATAGGGCAAAATAAGAGGTAACGCAGAAAAAAATGGATCTTCTTGTACAGCTGGTAGGTCACGTAAGCATCAATGGCTGCATACTTCAGGTTTATATCAGACAATGACCACTCGTCCCAGAAATCATGCCTATCCGTAGGGAAATCTTCCTTCATTGTGACGTACGACTCATCGAGGATTCTAGTTGCGAGTGATGCCATTCCATCCTTCTTCCTGCCCCCTAGGATCTTGACAAGACGCTGAATATCGATCCAGTTGTGCGCAGGAATTATAATTTCCTCTTGATACAATTTCGAAAAATCAGTTGTTGTGTCAACAGTGCAGAAAACAATTCCCTTTTTTCAAGGAACTGGCGCAGCGCCGGACATATCATGTCAGTCCTGAAAGTATGTAGTTTGTCATCACCAAAATTTGTAACTACAAATATTTTGTCAATGCAAGATCATCATCTCAATACAATTTTGAAAAGTTTAGTAAATGCAAGATCAAGACTCTCAACATTGTATTGTCATAATTTATTCGGTTTTGCTATTTCTCAGTCGACTGAACGAGTTGCATATTTCTTTTAACTACGGTTGTACTTTTTTTAGGTGATTGAGACTAAAGAAAATCTCAGTCGATTGAGACATAGGCAAACCCTAATTTATTTGGTCCTAAGTAAAATCCAGTAGTTGCAAGATGAGAAAGTAGATAAAGAACAAGAGGAGAAAACCCTAAAAGCGGTTAGCTAAAGAGAGCAGATCTACAAACCAGGAGAGGTGGTAGACGAGGACGTGTTTCCGCATGGCAAGTTGAACGACGACGACTTCATTCACTTCATATGGGCGCTCCAGGGTGTACTCGAGGTCCAATCCCACAAACTTGTCCTTGTCTATCCCTAGCCAATCCTCGTACATCCTCAGGACACGCACCACTATCTCCTCCTCGTTGGTGTAGACAACGTCTATCTTCTTGTTGTCATGGGTAGTGAAGCTTGTCTCTAGAGTGCGTAGATCTTCCATGGCGGCAAGGAGAAGACAGGAAGAAGATAGTAGATGACAGGAAGAAGAAGAGTGGTTTCTGCGAGGCAGGGGAACGATGGAACCGTCAATGCGCTTTTATGGTAGGGGTTAACGATTGGGACGGAAGTCCAAGGAGAGACGCATGGCGGTGGGCGTTCCAGCTCTGAGTAAACAAAAAATAATTATAACGCCGATACATGGGCGCTGTTTTGTCACGTCAATACACTGGGTAGGGGGCGTTTTCATATCCACTGTGGCAATGCTGCAAGCCTACGTGACAGCCACCCCGCCTAAGCGACGGGAGCGACATAACAGCGACCTGACAAGGGGGCCCCAACTTGACGCCCGTTACCCTGATTTTTTGTATGGAAAAGTAAAGTTGAATTCGTGACGGAAAAAGACCCTCTGAGTATTTGGCACACCAACTATAGTCATCCCTGCTGATTTCAGGGAACTTGGGTACCGCGTTGCCTGTACACCCCAACTTTCGGGCCGCAAAGTGATAATGTCCCTGGCGCGGCCAGGCCTAGCCCGTGCGGCCAGGTGGTGTGGCCAGGCCCCAGCCCCTCTCCGTCTCGTATTCTGGCTCCTTGAGTCTTCTGGTGAAATAGGATTTTTGGCATATTTTCTGGGATTTTTCCTGGTAGTTGATTTTCTGCACAAAAACTAGACACCAAGGTAATTCTGCTGAAAACAGCGTCAGTCCGTGTTAGTTGTATCCAAATCACACAAGTTTAGAGGAAAATAATAGCAAAAGTGTTCGGAAAAGTAGATACGTTTTGGACGTATCAACTCCCCCCAAGCTTAGCTTATTGCTTATCCTCAAGCAATTCAGTTGAAAACTAAGTGCGATAAAAGAAACTTTCACGAACACATTTGCTTCATAAGATGTATATATTCTCAGCATATGATCAGCTACTTAGGCAATTCATAATAAGGAGTATGCAACTAAGTTTACTTAATAGTCAATGCAAGCTATGAAGAGATCCCAACTCAAAAATAATGAGTAGCATGAAACAAAAACATAAGCAACATTGTACTGCTCATAAAAAGGTATGATAGAGTGGTATCTCGCTTGCCTTTGATTGTAGAGCAAACATAAATGCCAAGGCACCTCTGAAGTTCAAGTGAAGACTATAAGTAAAGATATCAAAGATACAAGCATCAAAGTCATAACACAAATAATCAAGTTTTGAGACAAGCATATTACACTAAGAATGACAACTATGCTCTCAAGCAAGTGCTCATAGAATATGTGGAGACTCAACAAAGAAATGAAAAAGTTTTGAATAGTTTGAAAGGCTTCCAAATGCTGAAAGTATGGTACTCATTAGCTTTGATCTCTCATTGCCCCTATCATAAGCATCTTTAAATGGTTAAGGTTAAAGCGACACAACTAAGAGGATATGCTTGACAAGTTATAAGCTAAAATCTCATGCCCCTTACTTAAGAGTACCGGACCTCATGCTACTCAACTTTAGTCACAAGTAAGCTCTTGTCATTGTAAGTACATATGTATCATAGAGAACCGCCAATGGGGTACCCCTTGCACATGATACAGGAGTTATCCCATAATCAAAATGACAAGGCAAGCAGACAATGAGCATCTCAGCGATCTTTTTATTTGCTATTTGCATAGGTTTTTATTGAGGATGCTTCATAGAGTGCTCATTATGGTTATGCTGCAAGTTTCCACCATGATTAGGCATGGCTTAGGCTAGCGGCCCAGGCGTTTCACTAACACATATACAAACTCCATGATCTTACAAGTTCCCCTTTTATTTCACACCCCCGGGATCCATAAGCAAAAGAATCATGATATCAACAAGGTATAAAGTACCAGTGTGATGTTGAAAGTGTTCCCCATGATACATGGTTCTGCTAACTTCAACTTATAAAGCGCTAGCATATACGCAACAAAGATGGACGCAATTGTTCAAGATTATTAAGTGCAAGAAAGTAAAGTGTGCCATCAAGTTCGTGAGAGCTTTACTAACTAACTTTCTCATAACAAGCAAACATTTTATTCGGAAGAAAACAAGGCATACTTGTAACATCCCTAAATATCATGTTTCAAAAACTCATTCATATCATCTTTGCATCATTCATCCATTTAGGGTTTTTCTCAAAATCATCTAGAAGCACAAACTTTGGCTATGATTTCATGTGGGCAATTTATCTCAATTGGCCATCACCCCTTGAGATTTGATTGTCCATGGTCTTGTTTGCTTGCCTCCATGGTTGGAAAGATTAGGAGTAGCATTTAAACCCAAGTTTCCAATTTAGAAATATTTTCTAAACCCTATTTCAAACTAGAGACAAAGAGATAAAGTCTCTGTTTAATTTCAAAACCTAAGCTTGACCAAACCCTTGCTAGTAACGACATGGTCATCTGACTCATTTTTGAACCTACAGAACCCTGCAAAAATCCTCAAAGCAGTTTGAATTCAAAAGGATTTGAATTCATATCAAATTCTATCCAGAAAATGAATTTAGAAAAAAGAAAAAGCTTAAAGAAAAGAAAAAGGCCGCGCGGCCAGAATCTGGCCCAGCAGCGGATCAAGCCCAGCAAGCCCACCCGAGGATCTCCTTATTCTTCTCTCACGCGCAAGCGCACGCGCTGAGCCGCTGACAGCCCGACCCCACCTGCACTCCGCGCTCCTCGCTGACAGGCGGGCCTTCTCCACGTCACCGTCGTCTCCACCCGCACGACCCGTTCATCCCCAAATCAACGCGGGCGTTTCTGTGTTTAAATTCGCGACGTCAATTCGATTTATTGGCCGAGTAATTCTCGCTCGTGACCAGGCTATAAGAACCCCCTCTGTCTCCACTCTCTTCTCACTCAAACCGCGAACCCAGAGCGCCACCAGGCTGCGTGTATTGCTCTCTGAAACCCCGCCGTCTCCGACGACCGCGCCGGTGAATTCCGGTGAGTCCAGAGCTCCCCTCTGCCTCTCGTTCTTGCAAACTGATTCAGTGAGTCTCTGCGCTTCTTTTAACACTTTTCGTTTGCTCTCGCATGGACCGTAGCGCCGGCAACATCATCGACTAGTCGCCACCGACGTCTGCACGAACTCCGGCGAACTGTAGTGGTAAGACCAGACCGCCCCGCACTTTCTAGTTCACGCACATGGCTCTGTCTCGACTCTGTGAATCTAACCGTGTCCTCGCCTTGCCTTGGGGTGATTCACAGCGACGTCCACGACGACCACCCGACGCAACCGCCGCCCACAGCAACTCCGGCGAGCAATCACAACCTTGTCCGAGCGCCCCTTGACCAACCGCGAGTACGACAAGCATCGCCGTGACCTCCAAAGCCCGGTGAGCTACTCCTCCTTCTCCCTCGCCATCTGCATCTTCGGCAACGTCATCGACCGACAGTTCCGCCGTCGGTAGCCTCCGCTCCGCCGCTAGTTTCTGGCCAGGTCGATAGGAACCGTTAGATCTGCATCTGATGGCTTAGATAGAATGACTAATCGAAGGGGTACGCGTTGATCTGAGCCGCACCTGCCCTTTTAGATCCAGCGGTCTATATCGCTCGATCCGGACGAACCGGTACGGACGAATAGGAACATGACGCGTGGCTAGGTTAAGATCTGGAAATAGAATTTAAAAACAGATTTTGATCCAGATTTCAAATGCCTATATCTTTTGAATTCCACGTTGGAATTTTGCAAACTTTATACCGTTGGATTCAGAAAAACAAGACTTTTCTGCCTATCCAATTTGTTTAGCAAATAGTAACCATTAGATGTACTTAAATTGCAGAGACTTGTTTGAGGCCTTTTTGAGTATAGATTTAGTTTAGTATTTTATTTTGGGGCTAAATAAGTTGTCTTGGCTATTTTGTGACTTGTTTAGTTTCTGTATTCATGCACTTGCTTGGTTGAGTTTTCAAAAAATCACAACTTAGTAGATTCATGCATGCATGCATTCATAATGTTTTTGTTTGTATATATTTGTGTGTAATTGTGTGCTACAACTTTGTGTGTAGATTTTGCTAGTGATTGTGATTGTGACGAGTGCTACTCTCCACACTACCAAGGCAAGTGATATCTTCATGAATATTCCATACCTATATTTTATACTTGCATTAGATATATTTTGTTAGGACTTGCATGCTACTTTTGTCAATTGATGTTGGGAAATCCTATTTAGAATAGAATGCTCGAATTGCTAGGAAAAATTCTCTAAGGATAAGTTACCATGCCATGCTTAGCCTAGCTATTAGAAAACAAGGGTGGTTTATATATTCACACTATAAAAAAAATATTCTAAGTCTTTGGACTTGTGTTTTATTTAACAAAACAACTAAGTTAAAGAATCACCTGGGTGGAATGGAAGGAATGGTTTATGTTGAGTGGTTCACAAGGCCATGACATGGCTTGTGTATCTCACTTGTGGATGGCCACCCAGGAAACAAAGAGATTTGAGATGTCAAATGTTGAGAAGCTTCAAGTGCAACCACTTGGTAATATGGGCTCTGCCATGATCTTAGGATGCTAGAACTTAGTCTTTTGGACAGAGGGTGGTAGATGGGATGATAGGTTGGAACGCGTCCATTTGACTAAGGGAAGGCTACTGAAGGATCATGTCTTGGGAAACCAAGGCTTGTGGGGAAAGTGCACCACCTCTGCAGAGTGTAAAACCTAAGTACTTAGCCATGTCCCTGGTAAAGGACAATTTGAGCATCAAGACATGGAAACTTCAAGACTCTCAACACTCCAATTTCAAAATAAAACTTGTGGGTGAACAAGGGTAAAAGGATCTTCAGTCATTGATTGGTAGATGCCCTGAGTGGATCTTCAGTCTTTGATTGGTAGATGCCTTGGGTATTTTTGCCAAGCAAATCTTTAGTCCTTGATTGGTAGATGCCCTGAGTGGATCTTCAGTCTTGGATTGGTAGATGTCTTGGAAAGTTTTTGCCAAACAAAACTTAGTATTTTCAAAAGTTAAGGAAAAATCTATTTTGAGCAATGCAAGCCTAAGCTCCACCAGCCAAATGCATATAGTATTATAGTCCACTTATATTATACTAAGGTATCACTTGCCAATACTATTCCAAAGTATTGACCCTCTGTGGCTGTAACTTATGATGTTGCAGGTTACTCTGATGATGAATAGGAGTCATGAGTCTACACTCAACATGCTTGCCTGTGGCACATGAAGATGAAGACTTATGTTTATTTACATATTCCATAAACTCTTGTATTAGGCCTTTGGCCATGAGTTGTAAAAGACTATGTTTTATCTCTAGAATGACTGTAATAAACGACCTTTGTATCTGTGTACTTCATCTTAAACTGTGGATGCTAGCATTGATCCAGGGACTAGCATTGCAATCACAGGGATCTTTTCCTTTACAAAGGAGGGATCTTACAAATGGTATCAGAGCACTGTGTTGCCTGTAGGATTATGACCCTAGGATTGGAAACCACTAAGGAAAAATTTTAACTTCTTCTACACTTGTCTATTCTTCTCGTAAACTTTTCTAATCTTCTCATTCTCATCTCTATTTGTAGATGAACTCCGTCAACGAAGCCGTGAAGAAAGGACCACTCATGACCATGACCTTGGAGTGTGAGACTGAGTTTCCCAAGATTCTCAAGGACCTCATGGAGACCATGGGAGTACATGGTGCAGCAGTGTACAAGGGCTTTCCAGTGATGGAGGATGGAGTGGAGTATTGGTGGGTGCAACTTCACTTGTACAAGAATAAGGAAGACAACCACAAAGAAAAAGGCTTCTGCATGTACACCAACACTTTTATGCACACCACATTCTTTGAGTCAGCAAAAGAAGCAGCTTGGAAGACTATCAAGGAACTAAGTGCTAGAGTCAAGTGCAAGATGCTCAACCTCCAAAAAGACTTAGAGAAAGAAAAGGAACATACCCAAGAGTTGGAAGTCACCAACCAATCCTTAAGAGGAGATATCATAGACTTAGTGATAGAAGCATGTGAACAAGATAGGGTGATTGCCACTAGGAACATTGTGTTAGCCACCAGATCCAATGAGATAGGATTGTAAGCGCACTTCGTTAGTTGGACCACCACCTATCACCTTATTTTCCAAAATGATACCCTAAAAGTGTGAACCTTGGTTGATGTAATGGATTTATGTATGCATGACTTGTGTGATTTTTGTGTTCCATGGTTATGCTTGAATGTTTGTCTTGTTAAATTTAAATTTGTGTTGTTCTAACTTTTCAATGTTATAAATAGATGCCTATTGCCATCAGCACTGTTGAGGAGTTCCAGGCTACCCGTTTTGGTCCTCGTATCGTAGATCTTACTACTTTACTCGATCTCCCTCTTCCTATCATTACGGTGCACCCACTCACCAAGTTTGAGAGGAAGGACCTTTGGGGCTTCAAGGTGAACCAGCCAGGACGCCAGTCAGAGCCTACTACGGAGGCCATCGTCTTCAAGCTTATGCACGATGACAGGGAGAGAGGCATGGAGGTTGTCATGCAGGATCTGATAGGACGACTGTTAGGTCGTCACTCCCGACAGGTTAGAGGCACTCACTTCCACGCCTTCGGAAGGCGTGATGATGACGGAGAGTCCATCGACTTTGAGGACGACTCGAGGGTCACAGCAGAGCCGATACGCCTGTACCTCCAGGACTTAGAGACTCTCATTAGGCACGTGGATACCGATAGGACCAACGTCATGCTTAGTAATGACGAGCTCCAGGTGCAGCTTCGCGAGAAGGACAAGCTCTTCGCGCAGCAGGATGAGATAGTCAAGGCGATGGAGGCGAAGTTCGAGACCCAAGACCGTAAGTTCAAGAGTCAAGAGAAGCGTGTCCAGGATAGGAACAAGAGGATTCGTGATATGACCGAGGAACTGCAGTCCAAGGACTTCGAGTTAGAGCAGCAGCAGACAGTGATTGAGAGGCTTCATTCCTAGAAGAGGGCTCTCAAGGCCAAGATCGACTCTTTGACCACTACCATCGAGGAGAACAAGACCGCAATGGAGAACGCAGGTCTTACCTTTGTCGAGGAGGAGATTGATGCCGACGAGTAGATTTGACTACTCAATTATCTTTATTTACCGCACTTGTTATTTGTGAACTTAATGTTTGGACCATCCGACATGTGGATGGCTTGCCACTTGTGTGTATTTGCTTTGAGACTTTTTGATATCTTGTTGTTGAGCTTTATCCTTGTGTTGCATGATATATGTTTGCTTGTGTGATGTATTGTGCATAAATCATGTAAGGGTATCTCATTCTTATCTCTATATGAATAAACCACAGATGCCTCCCCGTCGCGCAAACACCAACCCCAACCCCAACATTACCCCGGAAATGCAACAAATGATGAATGCGCAGACACAGCTTATGCAAATGATGATGACGTTCATCCAGAACCAGAACAACAACAACCCCAACAACAACAACAATAACAACAATAACAACAACAACAACCCTCCAGGTTTTGATATGCTCACCAGATTTCTGCGTCTGAGGCCAGCTAAGTTTTCGGGAACGACTGATCCCATGGTGGCCAATGATTGGCTACGTTCTGTGAACAAAGACTTAGTGACCGTGGGATGCACAGATGCTGAAAAGGTCAGGTTCGCAGCACATCTGTTGGAAGGACCAGCCGCCGCATGGTGGGACAATTTCCAGATTACCACACCTATTGATGAGGTGACTTGGGCTATATTTGAAGATGGTTTTCGTACTACTCATATCTCACCAGGTATGATGAGCCTGAAAAAGAAGGAATTTCACACTCTGAAGCAACGCCACCACAGCGTGGCTGAATATATTGAAGAGTTCAACAATCTGGCACGCTATGCACCGGATGAGGTTGACACTGATGCCAAAAGGAAGGAAAAGTTTCTGGAAGGCTTGAATGACGAACTGAATCTGCAGCTGTCTGTGGCATATGTTCCAACTTACCAGTCGCTGTGTGACAAGGCTGTTATTGTGGAGAATAAAATGAAGCAAGTCGAGAGTAGAAAGAGGAAACACTCCGACAAGCATAGCTCGGGATCGTCTCATAAACGATCACACTATGATGATAGTGTCAGCTCAGGATCCCACAAGCATGGGAAATTTAACAAGCACCACAACCACAACCGTCATGACAACAAGCATCATCGCAGTCATGAAAATGATAAATACAAGAACCACAAGAGTGGATATAAGAGCCACCATAGTGGAGGTGGAAGTGGAAGTAGAAGTCAGCCTAAGACGGACATCAGTCAGGTTGAGTGCTACAAATGCAAGAAGCTGGGGCATTATGCTAATGAGTGTCCTGAGAAGAAAGTTGAAGGACCTTTCAAGCCCAATCCTTTTCAGAAGGGACAGGTTAACCACATCAATGTGGAGGATGTCTATGAAGAGCCTGATGCTGTTGCTGGTAAGTTCAGACTCAATTCCATCTCAGCATTTGTACTCTTTGACACTGGTGCATCACATTCATTCATATCAAAAGCATTTGTCGAAAGAAATGAACTACCGGTAGAAACCATTGGGTGTCCTATAAGAGTAAGTTCTCCTGGGGGAGAAATGATAGTAAACTCAGGATGTCATGATTTAGTCATAGAGATTGGAAAACATAAGTTTCCAGTAAACTTAATAATCCTGAATTCCCAAGGATTGGATGTGATTTTGGGAATGGATTGGATGGCTAAGTATGAGGGAGTACTAGATTGTGCCAATCGTACTATTTCACTCACAACCCCTGAAGGTAAGAGGATAACATTTAAGTCCAATTTTAAATCTAAAGGAAGCAAGCTAAATTCTCTTAAGGGGGTTAGCATGGACACGGTGCCAATTGTGTGTGAGTATCCGGATGTGTTTCCAGAAGAATTACCAGGAATGCCACCAGATAGAGATGTGGAGTTCATAATAGATTTGGTACCAGGTTCTGGACCAAGGGCAAAGAGGCCTTATAAAATGTCAGTTGACGAACTTAAGGAACTCAAGAAACAACTTGGAGAACAATTGCAGAAAGGATTCATCCAGCCAAGTTCTTCATCTTGGGGAGCTCCAGTTTTGTTCGTAGAGAAGAGAGATAGAACTCAAAGATTATGTATAGATTACCGTTTTCTCAACGAGGTAACCATCAAGAACAAATATCCTTTGCCAAGAATCAATGACTTGTTTGATCAGCTAGAAGGAGCATGTGTGTTCTCAAAGATTGATCTTCGGTCAGGCTATTTTCAACTCAAGATAAGAGAGCAAGACATACCTAAAACAACCTTCACCACAAGGTATGGGTTGTATGAGTACACGGTGATGCCTTTTGGTTTAACCAACGCTCCAGCATACTTCATGAATATGATGAACAAAGTGTTCATGGAATTTCTCGACAAGTTCGTTGTCGTTTTCATCGATGACATCTTAGTCTACTCCAAGAGCAAGGAAGAACATGAAGGACATCTACGCTTGATACTTGAGAAACTAAGGGAACATAAGCTTTATGCCAAATTCAGCAAGTGTGAGTTTTGGTTAGAGGAAGTTGGATTTCTTGGTCATGTTATGACAAAGGATGGTGTAGCAATTGATCCTGCTAAAGTTTCGGCTGTGACAGAATGGGAATCTCCTAAGAATGTAAAAGAGGTTCGTAGTTTCCTTGGTTTAGCAGGTTACTACAGAAGATTCATTGAAATTTTTTCAAAGGTTGCTAAACCAATGACAGAATTGTTAAAGAAAGATAAGAAATTTGCTTGGTCCGAAGGATGTGAACTCAGCTTTCAAGAATTAAAGAAGAGACTTGTGTCAGCACCAGTTCTGTGCCTACCAGATTTGGAAAAGGATTTCCAAGTGTATTGTGATGCTTCGCATCAAGGATTAGGAGCCTTACTTATGCAAGGCGGAAAAGTTGTGGCTTATGCCTCGAGACAACTCAAAACTCATGAAGTAAATTATCCTACTCATGATTTAGAGTTAGCCGCTGTTGTCCATGCACTCAAAACATGGAGACATTACCTTTTGGGAAAACGTTGTGAAGTATTCACCGATCATAAGAGCTTGAAGTATATCTTCACCCAGAAGGAGATCAATATGAGACAAAGAAGATGGCTAGAACTTATCAAGGATTACGACTTGAATTTGCAATACCACCCCGGTAAAGCAAATGTAGTAGCAGATGCTCTAAGTCGTAAAGCGTTTGTAAATGGCCTTACCAAAGGTGAATTGCCAGATGATTTGTGTAAGCAATTCAAGGAACTCAGGTTGGAGATTGTGCCAGAAGGACATCTTATGTCTTTAGATGTTCAACCCACTATGTTGGATAAGATTAAAGAAGCCCAAAAGACGGATAAAGAAATCGAAGAGATTAAGGAAAGGATTAGCCAAGGGAAAGCTGAAAGTTTCCATATGGACGAACAAGGTACTTTATGGCACGGGAAACGTATTTGTGTACCTCAAGATCCGGAATTGCGGAAACTGATTCTACAAGAAGCCCATAACTCTCCGTATTCTATTCACCCGGGAAACACCAAAATGTACATGGATATGAAAGAAAGATTTTGGTGGAATAATCTTAAAAGGGACATCGCCGAACACATTGCTTTGTGTGATGTGTGTAGTAGAGTGAAAGCGGAGCATCAGAAACCAGCAGGATTGCTTCAACCAATGCCTATTCCTGAATGGAAGTGGGAAAATATTGGTATGGATTTCATTACCGGATTACCAAGGACCAGGTCAGGGTATGATTCCATATGGGTAGTAGTGGATCGCCTAACTAAAGTGGCTCATTTTATACCCGTAAAGACAACTTATACCAGTGCCAAGTTAGCCAAAATCTACATGAGCAAAATTGTATGCCTTCACGGTGTACCTAAGAGTATTGTGTCTGATAGAGGAACTCAGTTCACTTCTCACTTTTGGAGACAACTTCATGAATCTTTAGGGACGAGATTGGAATTCAGCACTGCTTTTCATCCTGAAACTGATGGACAAACAGAAAGGACTAATCAAATTCTTGAAGACATGTTGAGGGCATGTGCCCTAGACTATGGAGCAAGTTGGGATGAAAGTCTGCCTTACGCAGAGTTCTCTTACAACAACAGTCACCAATCTAGTATTGGGATGGCACCATTCGAGTTTCTCTACGGAAGGAAGTGTACCACCCCATTGCTATGGAATGGTGTGGGAGAAAGGAGTTTGTTTGGACCAGACCTTATCAAAGACGCCAAAGAAAAGGTCAAATTGGTTAGAGACAGATTGAAGATAGCACAGTGTCGACAGAAAAGCTATGCAGATGCTAAGCGTAGAGAAATCACCTACGAAGTTGGGGATAAAGCTTATCTTAGAGTATCACCACTTCGAGGAGTGAAAAGATTTGGAGTCAAAGGAAAGTTGGCACCAAGATATGTTGGACCATTTAACATTCTAAGTCGCAAGGGAGAAGTTGCATATGAAATTGAATTGCCAGCATCTCTATCAGCGGTCCATAATGTTTTTCATGTAAGCCAACTTAAGAAATGTCACCCAGAAATGGAAGAAACATCTTTGAAGGATACCATACCTTTGGAGGAAGTTCAACTAGAAAGTGATCTCACCTATGAAGAAAAGCCTGTCAAGATTCTTGAGACCACAGAAAGAGTCACAAGAACAAAGACTATCAAGTTTTGCAAAGTACAATGGAATCATCATTCCGAAGAAGAAGCAACATGGGAAAGAGAAGATGATCTTCGGAAAGACCACCCACACCTATTTGCTAGCCAATCCGAATCTCGAGGGCGAGATTCATCTTAAGGGGGTTAGATTGTAACATCCCTAAAAATCATGTTTCAAAAACTCATTCATATCATCTTTGCATCATTCATCCATTTAGGGTTTTTCTCAAAATCATTTAGAAGCACCAACTTTGGCTATGATTTCATGTGGGCAATTTATCTCAATTGGCCATCACCCCTTGAGATTTGATTGTCCATGGTCTTGTTTGCTTGCCTCCATGGTTGGAAAGATTAGGAGTAGCATTTAAACCCAAGTTTCCAATTTAGAAATATTTTCTAAACCCTATTTCAAACTAGAGACAAAGAGATAAAGTCTCTGTTTAATTTCAAAACCTAAGCTTGACCAAACCCTTGCTAGTAAACACATGGTCATCTGACTCATTTTTGAACCTACAGAACCCTGCAAAAATCCTCAAAGCAGTTTGAATTCAAAAGGATTTGAATTCATATCAAATTCTATCCAGAAAATGAATTTAGAAAAAAGAAAAAGCTTAAAGAAAAGAAAAAGGCCGCGCGGCCAGAATCTGGCCCAGCAGCGGATCAAGCCCAGCAAGCCCACCCGGGGATCTCCTTATTCTTCTCTCACGCGCAAGCTCACGCGCTGAGCCGCTGACAGCCCGACCCCACCTGCACTCCGCGCTCCTCGCTGACAGGCGGGCCTTCTCCACGTCACCGTCGTCTCCACCCGCACGACCCGTTCATCCCCAAATCAATGCGGGCGTTTCTGTGTTTAAATTCGCGACGTCAATTCGATTTATTGGCCGAGTAATTCTCGCTCGTGACCAGGCTATAAGAACCCCCTCTGTCTCCACTCTCTTCTCACTCAAACCCCAAACCCAGAGCGCCACCAGGCTGCGTGTATTGCTCTCTGAAACCCCGCCGTCTCCGACGACCGCGCCGGCGAATTCCGGTGAGTCCAGAGCTCCCCTCTGCCTCTCGTTCTTGCAAACTGATTCAGTGAGTCTCTGCGCTTCTTTTAACACTTTTCTTTTGCTCTCGCATGGACCGTAGCTCCGGCAACATCATCGACTAGTCGCCACCGACGTCTGCACGAACTCCGGCGAACTCTAGTGGTAAGACCAGACCGCCCCGCACTTTCTAGTTCACGCACATGGCTCTGTCTCGACTCTGTGAATCTAACCGTGTCCTCGCCTTGCCTTGGGGTGATTCACAGCGACGTCCACGACGACCACCCGACGCAACCGCCGCCCACAGCAACTCCGGCGAGCAATCGCAACCTTGTCCGAGCGCCCCTTGACCAACCGCGAGTACGACAAGCATCGCCGTGACCTCCAGAGCTCGGTGAGCTACTCCTCCTTCTCCCTCGCCGTCTGCATCATCGGCAACGTCATCGACCGATAGTTCCGCCGCCGGTAGCCGCCGCTCCGCCGCCAGTTTCTGGCCAGGTCGATAGGAACCGTTAGATCTGCATCTGATGGCTTAGATAGAATGACTAATCGAAGGGGTACGCGTTGATCTGAGCCGCACCTGCCCTTTTAGATCCAACGGTCTGTATTGCTCGATCCAGACGAACCGGTACGGACGAATAGGAACATGACGCGTGGCTAGGTTAAGATCTGGAAATAGAATTTAAAAACAGATTTTGATCCAGATTTCAAATGCCTATATCTTTTGAATTCCACGTTGGAATTTTGCAAACTTTATACCGTTGGATTCAGAAAAACAAGACCTTTCTGCCTATCCAATTTGTTTAGCAAATAGTAACCATTAGATGTAATTAAATTGCAGAGACTTGTTTGAGGCCTTTTTGAGTATAGATTTAGTTTAGTATTTTATTTTGGGGCTAAATAAGTTGTCTTGGCTATTTTGTGACTTGTTTAGTTTCTGTATTCATGCACTTGCTTGGTTGAGTTTTCAAAAAATCACCACTTAGTAGATTCATGCATGCATGCATTCATAATATTTTTGTTTGTATATATTTGTGTGTAATTGTGTGCTACAACTTTGTGTGTAGATTTTGCTAGTGATTGTGATTGTGACGAGTGCTACTCTCCACACTACCAAGGCAAGTGATATCTTCATGAATATTCCATACCTATATTTTATACTTGCATTAGATATATTTTGTTAGGACTTGCATGCTACTTTTGTCAATTGATGTTGGGAAATCCTATTTAGAATAGAATGCTAGAATTGCTAGGAAAAATTCTCTAAGGATAAGTTACCATGCCATGCTTAGCCTAGCTATTAGAAAACAAGGGTGGTTTATATATTCACACTATAAAAAAAAATATTCTAAGTCTTTGGACTTGTGTTTTATTTAACAAAACAACTAAGTTAAAGAATCACCTGGGTGGAATGGAAGGAATGGTTTATGTTGAGTGGTTCACAAGGCCATGACATGGCTTGTGTATCTCACTTGTGGATGGCCACCCAGGAAACAAAGAGATTTGAGATGTCAAATGTTGAGAAGCTTCAAGTGCAACCACTTGGTAATATGGGCTCTGCCATGATCTTAGGATGCTAGAACTTAGTCTTTTGGACAGAGGGTGGTAGATGGGATGATAGGTTGGAACGCGTCCATTTGACTAAGGGAAGGCTACTGAAGGATCATGTCTTGGGAAACCAAGGCTTGTGGGGAAAGTGCACCACCTCTGCAGAGTGTAAAACCTAAGTACTTAGCCATGTCCCTGGTAAAGGACAATTTGAGCATCAAGACATGGAAACTTCAAGAATCTCAACACTCCAATTTCAAAATAAAACTTGTGGGTGAACAAGGGTAAAAGGATCTTCAGTCATTGATTGGTAGATGCCCTGAGTGGATCTTCAGTCTTTGATTGGTAGATGTCTTGGGTATTTTTGCCAAGCAAATCTTCAGTCCTTGATTGGTAGATGCCCTGAGTGGATCTTCAGTCTTGGATTGGTAGATGTCTTGGAAAGTTTTTGCCAAACAAAACTTAGTATTTTCAAAAGTTAAGGAAAAATCTATTTTGAGCAATGCAAGCCTAAGCTCCACCAGCCAAATGCATATAGTATTATAGTCCACTTATATTATACTAAGGTATCACTTGCCAATACTATTCCAAAGTATTGACCCTCTGTGGCTGTAACTTATGATGTTGCAGGTTACTCTGATGATGAATAGGAGTCATGAGTCTACACTCAACATGCTTGCCTGTGGCACATGAAGATGAAGACTTATGTTTATTTACATATTCCATAAACTCTTGTATTAGGCCTTTGGCCATGAGTTGTAAAAGACTATGTTTTATCTCTGGAATGACTGTAATAAACGACCTTTGTATCTGTGTACTTCATCTTAAACTGTGGATGCTAGCATTGATCCAGGGACTAGCATTGCAATCACAGGGATCTTTTCCTTTACAAAGGAGGGATCTTACAATACTAAGCATGCACGGAATAGCAAATGACGCTAGTAGGTAGGTATGGTGGACACTTTTGGCAATATTTGGTTTTAGGGAGTTGGAAACACGAGTAAAGCTTATACTCAGTGCAGGTGAATGCTACTAATAGTAAGGGAGCGACAAACGAGAGAGCAATAACTGTCATAATCACGCTTGCAAAAAAACATGACTAATCATGGCATGAAAGTGATTCAAGACCCCTGAGGCAAAATAATTCATCGAGGCTTAACTGATTATTGTTTTAGTCATATGCATGCATGAGCATGTGCCAAGGCAATTCAAGTGAAACATTCAGAGGAGGATACCACAGTGTCATACCAAATTATGAATAGAGCAATGCAAGCAAACATTCGTATGACAAGCTACAAACTATTAGCAAGCTAAAGCTAATCATAAGAAAGCAAGAACTACTAAACATCCATAAATAACATACACCCTACATGAATAGACTAAGCATGCCCACAATGATGAGTATATGTAGAAAAATGAAAAAAATAGAGTTCGTTACCAGCCTCTCACCACACCTCAAATTTTCATTAATCCTCATTATTTCCCTTCACTTGTGTGGCTTGAATAATAACATGAAACCAAATTCCACTGAGGACTGCTAAACCCTGCAACAAACTCACAAAACCAAAGAAGAACAACAAATATTTTTGGTGTTTTCGATTTTTAAAAACAAGAACCAAAAAGGAAGAACAAACAAAGCAAAATCTTTTTGGGTTTTTCGGATAGTTCAAACAAAGCAAAAAGGGAAAAGCAAACCAAGGCAAAAAAGAAGAAGAAGCAAACAAAGAGAAACAATAGAAATATTTTTGGTATTTTTGTGTTTTAGGAAGCAAAAACAAAGAGAGAATGAAAACTAAAAAGAGAACGAAACATGAATATACAAAGTACCGAAGAAACATGATATGGAGATGAGTGTGATGTCGGTGTACCTCCCCCCAAGATTAGGCTTTTAAACTAAGTGGGTATCAATCCAAATACAAGTAAGGGTTCCAAGCAGGCGGGTCATTGTAAGAATGATCATAGTTAGGCCCTTGGGAAGAAGAAGAAGCTCCCCAATCATAGGTAGGATGCTGATATGAAGACTCCCCCTCATTCGAGGGCTAGATCGAATCATATGTGACCTCCCTTCTAGTATCCTGCTCCTGTTGGAAGAGCTCTCCCAAGTACGTATCAAGCTCCTCCTCAGTGAGTGACCATCCTACCCCGGTATCAAGGTTAAACAAAACAGGTGGAGGCAAAAGAAGAAATCGCTCGGACCAGGCAAAACAGGTTACTCTTTCTCCAACCAGCCTTGAGAAAGGTTATTTCATAAGACAACTCACTCAAATTAGCCCAAGAAGAAACAAATTTATGCTATATCATGGAATTAAGGTCAAGCCTTTCTATGGGAAACTGTAGGTCTAGATGATGAGGCACTAAACCATGCAATGCAAATAAATGAGAAGCGATGAGGCCTCCACAAATTCCTCCTTTCTCGTGGTTAGCAGCAAGATGGAAAGCTATCAAGGCACCCAAGTTGTAAGTTCTATCTCGTTTTAAAGGAGCTGAGATGAATGCTAGATCATATGAGGATAAGTTATTAGCAATTTTCCTAGCGAGAACACACTTGGCAATAAAGTAAGCAAAGTAGCGAATAGATGGGAGATGAATGTTACAAATTTTCCCACTCTCCTTTGAGAAGTTGCTCCCTTGGAAAATCTCCGCATACGGGTCCATGAGTGGTGCAGGTCGCTCTTTAATCCTCCCACACGATCCCCACTAAGGTACCTTAATAGCTGCACAAAAGTCATCAAGAGGAAGGTTGAGAGTTATATTGTAAGTTTTGTAGTGGACCATGGGGTTAGGCAAAGAGTGACTAAATCGAAAGTCCTGCACTACAGACATAGTTAGTTTCACAAATTGACAAGGTTCATCCTCCACAAAGTGCTCGAATCCTGCATTAGCAACCAAAGTATGGAAGTCCTGGGAAATTCCTGCAGCCCTCATGAATTCGAGGCATGGATAGATGGAAGGAAAAACCTCCTCCTCTCGGTGAACCTTCATAACCTCAGGCACCCTCAGTTCATGTTGGTTGAGTTGATGCTCATTCATATTCTATTCTGAAATTTTAACATCTATTACACAAGTGATTGCAAAGTGAATATATAATGAAGGGCACTACTCGTAGGGACTTGTAAGAGGCCTAAACATGCATCAAAACAATATCTCTAAGCATTGAATAAGCTTACAAGCTCTCATAACCTGTCACCTATAGGAGCAAAATACTCAAGATATAAACCATAAACACAAATCTACTTGGACAAGCGGAAGAGTCACATACCGGAGAACAAATGCTCCAAATTTCAGCAGCAAAGATCGGCTGAGCAAGGAGATTGAAAAAATCGAAGGCAAGAACAACAAGAACGCGATTTCGAGCAATGAACTGGTGTTTCTCGGGGGGGAGAGAGAGCAGTGGCAAGTGAGAGAGGGAGTGGAGGGCCAGGGGTGGCCCACACCATGGCCAGGCGTGCCCCTGGGCTGGCCGCGCCACCAGGTGGTGTGCCTGCCTGGTGGGCCCCCCGGTACCTTCCAGGCACTTCTCTGCCCCTTTTCACGTAAAAATTTAATATGAATTTTCTGGAATTTTTTGAGACACTTTATTTTTGAGCAATTTTCAGGCATAGCTGAATGATTTTCTGATAGAAAAAAGTTTCTAGAATGATGCAATGACAAAACAAGGCTAAAACTTCAGAAGTTCTAAGGCACTCTAACATGCAAGCAACTAACAATAGAAAAGTAAACTAAATGAAAGAAAAAGCTAAAATGGATAGAATAGAAGTAAGCGGAAATAATCATGGTGGAAACATTATTTTGTTCATGAAAATCCCTTTGTTAACAAGGTTGATCAGGTCTTGTTACCAAAACAATTTCATATGAAACAAAACTTTGTATTCCACTAATGATCACGTTACCTCAACTTTGACAGCAATGGTCCCAATCATAATAGTTTCATATTTTTCTCTTGGTATGGGACAATATATTTCTCCAACTTGAATGCCCTCAACATGTTCAATTGAGTTTAAACCATAAGTCCTATCAATCTTCTTGGGGAAATAGACAGTATGCTCTTTGTCATTAACACTAAAAGTCACCTTTCCTTGATTACAATTAATAACAGCCCCTGCAGTATTAAGAAAAGGTCTTCCAAGAATAATAGACATATTATCATCTTCAGGCATTTCAAGCACAACAAAATCATTTAATATAAAGCAATTATGAGCCACTTGAACAGGTACATCCTCACATATACCCACATGAATAGTAGTAGATTTATCAGCCATTTGCAAAGATATATCAGTTGGTATTAGTTTTTCCAGTTGAAGTCTCTTATAGAGAGAAAAAGGCATAACACTAACTCCTGCTCCCAAATCACACAAAGCAGTTCTAAAATAACTATTTTTAATATAACACGGGATAGTTGGAATCCCTGGGCGTCCAAGTTTCTTTGGAACCTTACCATTAAAGGAATAATTAGCAAGCAAAGTAGAAATTTCTTCATTAGGGATCTTCCTTTTATTCGAGACAATATACTTCATATACTTTGAATAAGGAGGCAATTTAATAGCATCAGTCAAAGGAATTTGCAAGAATAAAGGTTTCATCCACTCACAAAACTTATTACAGTGTTCATCTTCCTTTGACTTGTGTTTCTTATCAGGGAAAGGCTTAGGTTTTTGGACCCAAGGCTCTCTTTCACTACCATGTTTCTTAGCAACAAAATTTTCTTTAGTGTATTTAGTATTCTTAGTGTGCCTTTCAGGTTCTTCCTCAACCTTCTCTTTATCAGGAGCATCATTTTCTTCATTGCCACATTTAGTTTCAGCATTAGACACAGATATACTATTAGGATCTTTAGCAGGTTTAGAGGGTTCTACAATAGATTTATGTTTCTTTTTTCTTTTTCTATGAGTAGTACCACTATTTTCATCTTGTTGAGAATCCTTCTCAATTCTTTTGGGATGCCCCTCAGGATATAGAGGATCCTGGGTAGCACCACCACTTCTAGTTCTAATTTCATAAGCATGTTTTTCTTTGGCAGCATTAACTAGCAAGTCTTTTTGTACTTTAATAAGTTGATCTATTTGAGTTTGAACCATTTGAAAATGTTTAACAAGCATTTTAACATCATTAGAGGTTCTTTCCACAATATCTTCTAACTCAACAATAGCTCTAGTGTTCTCCATTAAATGATTTTGCACCCTTTTATTAAAATTATCTTGCTTAGCAATAAAAACATCAAATTCTTCTAAGCATTGATCAGGAGGTTTAGAGTAAGGGATATGACCATCATCAAAATGTTGGAGAGAGTGTACCTCAATAGTGGATGAGTGGGAGATTGGCTAACATAATTCTTCTATAGGAGGTAAATTCTTCACATCTGCAGCTTTAATTCCCTTCTCCTTAAGACATTTCTTAGCTTCCTTCATCACTTCATCATTTAGTTCAATAACTCCCCTCTTCTTTGATGTTGGTATAGACACAGGAATAGTTGGTTCAGGAGGAGTCTAGTCTTCATAAATCTTGCTTATTCTAGCCATTAATTCCTCAGCTTCCTTGGGAGTCCTATTCCTGAAAACACAATCAGCACAACTATCCAGGTATGTCCTAGATTCTTCAGTTAGTCCATTATAAAATATATCAAGAAGGTCATTCTTAGGTAAAGGACATCCAGCCTGTGCATGAATCAAAGCACAAAACCTTGCCCATGATTTAGGCAATATCTCTTTTTCTCCCTGTTTAAAATCAAAAAGTTCCTGCAAAATAGCATGTCCGGCACTAGGAGGAAAATATTTCTATAGGAAAGTATTAATCAAGCAATCCGGGCTATGAATAGATCCAGGAGGTAAATTATTAAACCAACTTTTAGCTTCTCCTTTTAGTGAAAAGGGGAAAATTTTAGCAACAAAGTAGGTGCGCATCTTAATATCATCAGAAAACAGGCCACTCATGGTAGAAAGCTCAGTCATATGTGCTACCGCACTTTCATTCTTACTCCCACAAAAAGGTTCTTTATCAACAATAGCTATGTAAGATAGATCAAGAGAGAAATCATAATCCTTATCTTTAATGTTTATGGGAGATGCAACAAACTTAGCATTAGGAGACAATTTGGGTTTTATAGTACGCCTCTCAAGGAGACTCTTAATAGCACTCCTATCATGGGTGTTTTGACATTCTTTAATAAATTCATCGTTCATCTCAATATAACCGTCTTCAATATCATAGCTCTCTCAAGACTCAGGTAAACTAACAGGTGTAGTAGTGTCTTCATTAGGAGCTTCAGTATTTCCAGCTATAGTTCTAGCAATCATAGCATCTAGGAAAGGACCTAATGAACCACTCTTATCAAGCACAGTAGAAGCAGCATCATAAGTATCAGAAGTTTCAGATTCAGCAGTAGTAGCAGTGTGTGTAGCATGTGTATGTGGTGGTGTAAGGAACTTACTCATAACAGATGGTGAATAAAGAGCAACAAAGGTGTTCAGAACCGTACCTCTTCTTGTAGTGGATGGTAAAATAGGAACCTTGCCATCACGAGACTTACCCATGATGGATGGATGGTAGCGAACAATAGTGATTCCAAGTGGACTTGATAAATAAAGCTATGCTCCCCGGCAACGGTGCCAGAAAATAGTCTTGATGACCCACAAGTATAGGGGGTGTATCGCACTATTTTCGAGGAAAGTGAAACCCAATTTATTGATTCGACACAAGGGGAGCCAAAGAATATTGATAAGCCTTAACAACTGAGTTGTCAATTCAGCTGCACCTGGAAACAATCTTGCTCACAACAGTTTATCAGTAGCAATAGTTTTGTAGTAGCAATAGTAAAGTAATAGCAGTAGTAAAAGTAAAGACAGTAGTAACAATTGCAGCAAACAGTAGGATTAAAGCGCGGTAGGCATAGGGATGGATGGATGGGCGTTGCATGGACAAGACAATTCATATAGCAATCAGAACATAGGGCATTTGCAGATAAATAAGATAAAGCATCCAAGTACTAAATAATCATAGGCATGTGTTCCATATATAGTCATACATGCTCGCATTGAGAACTTGCACAACATGTTTTGTCCTGCCAGCCCGCTTGCAGCGGGGACTCAAGGGAACTACTGGCGATTAAGGTGCTCCTTTTAATAGAGCACCGGAGCAAAGCATTAACACTCCGTGAACACATGTGATCCTCACATCAAAGCCATTCCCTCCGGTTATCCCGATTTCTGTCACTTTGGGGCCTTTGGTTCCGGACAATAATGTGTGTATACAACTTACAGGCAAGACCATAAACAATACTATCATAATGAATCAATAACATGTTCAGATCTGAAATCATAGCACTCGGTCCCTAGTGACAAGCATTAAGCATAACAAGTTGCAACAAAGTCAAAAAGCACTAATAGTAGATACTAGGCACCATGCCCTAACAATCCGATGCCATTACATGAACTATCTCATCCAATCCCTACCATCCCTATAGCCTACACCTGGGGATTACTCACTCATAGATGGGGGAAATATGGATGGTCGATGGAGAAGAGATGATGATGATGGCGATGGCGATGATCTCCTCCAATTCCTCATCCCAGCAGGTTGCCAGAATGGAGTTTCTGGTTCCGAATAGCGGCATCTGGTGGTGGCGGCGTAGCGGAACTCTTTCTGGAAAAATGTCGAACCCCCTTTGGTTTTTAGGTCAAGAGGCAACTTATAGGCGAAGAGGGAGACCGAGGGGGTGCCTGGGTCGGCCAGACCACCCCCTGACGCGGCCAGGTGGTGTGGCCAGGCCCCAACCCCTCTCTGTCTTGTATTCTGGCTCCTTGAGTCTTCTGGTGAAATAGGATTTTTGGCATATTTTCCGAGATTTTTCCTGATAGTTGATTTCCTGCACACAAGAGAGGATTAACTTGGAGCGTGCTGAGAGATAAAACCTGGAGGAGAGGTTAAAAGAAGAGTGTGCTGAAAGGGAAAAATTGTTGGAAGAGAAGCGTGTTAAAAAGGATAAATTGTTGGAAGAGGAAGATCAAGAATGGAATTTGAGAGAAACATGATGTCAAAGTTTGCAAAGTTGAGCCAACAGATGGGAACTAAATAGACGCAAGCTAATCAGGTGATTATAGTCATATGCTGATTATAGTCATATGATTACGAACTTGTAAGATTAATTTTGCTTACTTGTGTTCTAAAAGCGCGCTTCTATTTGCGCTTCTATTTGCAGACACCCAAGAAAACGACTAGCAAAGAAAATAGTAATCCAAACCTGCAAAATACTCTTCTAAAGACCGCTAGTACTATTGGGGCTGTAGGTACAAGCCAAACTATTATTTCTCAAAATACGCTTATACAAGCTGCAACAAAGAATAATAGACAGTTTCGAGCAATGGTAAGTCACAACCTTCGTTTTTCTTCATGTCGACCTTTATTCGATTGTACCGAGCATGTTTCATTTGCCATTAAGTACACAAGTGTTTCTAGTTGAAGCTTTACACAAAGCATGCGAATCAGATTATTGTTTTAAACCATTACCCAAGATTCTCAATTTTTTGATCTTGTTAATCATCAATACGAAATCATCAATCAAGAAAGAAATAGAAGAAAAATGTGCAGCTTCTTATTGTGCAGCGGCCGTCCTGCCGTTTTGGGAGAATAAAAGATAGTATATTTCTTTTGGTAGGCAAAACTTAAGCACCATTCTTAATACTGTTTGTAGTGCAGAATTCAGACAAGAATACCAGTTGAAAAGAATAGAAATGCTCTTATATCTGCCAACCACAAATCATGGTTTGATTACTTTCTTTTTAATGAGTTAACCGGTGGTTATTAAGGTTCGGACCACTTGTAAAATTATGCAATATGAAATAGTAGGGAAAGAAGTCCGCATAACCCCCCTATCTATCATGTTTGGAACCCTAAACCCACCTAAACTTGGATTGGGCCACTTAACCCTCCTAAGTATCCTAAACCAGGTAAATTACCCCTCCATCCAGTTTGTGAGGCAATTGGGTGTTTTGTTTAGTGGTTTTGGTCCACGTGGATTGTACCAGTTAGCCATACAAACATGGTACGATTGAGCTAGCCAGATAACCCCTCTGACACCTGGACTGGTCGAGCCAGTTCATCCCACGCTGCCTCTCTCCTCTTGCCTGCGTGCTCTGCTCCCCCTCTCTCCGCCGCTCTGCTCCTCGCGGCTCGTGGACGATCTGGGCGGATGATCAGCCGCTCGAGTTGGTGATTCGATGGTCACTCCACGATCAGCAAATACTTAGGGATTTTGAGTTGGGACGATCAGGTTGGACTGAACAAGGCCGGGTTTTGATTGCCGAGTCTGATTGACAACAACACCTTGCGAGTAGTTCTATTTGTAGTTGGTAGTATGTCCATATCTTTCTCTCTTAGCAGAAGTACTGTAGAGTCTAACAGCACCCTGCATTTGCAGCTGCTAGTTCCTGGGTGTTGAGATTGGAGAAAGCAGACGATGCAGCTCCTACAACATCCGCCCCCCAAGTATGTGCAGTCTCGATAGCTGGAACAACTAGTGTCTAGAGAGGGAATGATGTGGATGCGTTGATCAATGGTATGCTTGATAACGAACCATATGTCTCAAAAAATACATTGGAGGGGGATTTGGACTCAGCTGAACCACCTTTGCGTCCTAGCTGTGCTAAACCACAGTCCAGATCAGCTAAACCACCAGATCATGTCTACATATACGCATAGTTTAGCTTGCTAGATTCCTGTTATTTTTCTATTGAACATGCCGGATGGTGTATATTGATGGATAAAAGTTTGCACTGTGATGTGGTACCATTGCTTAACCTGATATTCCGGACATTTGTTCTTCTGGAAGTCCTGCTTGGCTACTGATTTTTTTGTGCTGTTTATATTGCAAAGTACTTTCTAAACTTGCTTGGACTATCTGAATTTCCCTAGTATAGAATGAGTGCAACATTGCATTACTTGAATTTTAAAGTACTAAGTGCATGTATTTTTGTTGTTCGCAGGATTCAAATATTTAATTGGACTGGACATTCAGTATGCACCACAGATAGTTTAATCTTTGCACTTAATTAGGATAGTATGTTAAATGATTGCTTAATTATTTATGGATATTCTCTATGCAAAATATGATATTTTATGAATCTATATCAGATACATGTGGTTCGAATCATGTAATTGAATGTCTTTTTTAGGTTGCAATAGTCTATTACTACAAACTAGTTTCGGTTGCAACAGGTTAGTACCACGAAAAATATAGCGTTGCGTCAAATCCTAACCGCCACGTCTACCTGTCGTGTTGCACTAGGATGTTACCACAAAACGTTTGTATGTTGCAATTTTTTGTTACCATGATTTTGAGAGGTGCTGCCATAAATTAATGCCACAAACATAGGGTTTGTGGCGAAAGAGGTGTACCCACGAAAAAAGAGTTGTTGCTATAGGGTTCAGGTCTATTGCAACAATTGGTTATTGCCACGAAAAGTCATGCGCCACAAAACATGTGTTGTTGGAATAGGCTATCACCACAAATTCCTATCGTCACAAAAGGCCAATCGCCACAATTTTGTTCATTGCTGCATTAAGCTATTTCCACGAACCAAATTGTGGTATTTAGAAAGTACCGCCACGAGATAAAATGTGGCGACCTGTCGCATCGGCGTTGCAATAGCACATTTTCTTGCCATGGTTTGGTTTTCGTGGCAATAATCTATTACCATACGTCTTATCGTAACGCTTGGCAACAAAAGTCATGTCGTTCAATAGGTAACTATTGCCACAATTTGGCTCTTATTGCCACGAATCTAGTTGTTGCAATAGACCTGAATCCTTGTAGTGTTGCTTGCTAGTTTTATGTAGCATAAACAAAATTGGAATGTTGCTATTTGGGTGTAATCAAGCGATTCTAGCTATGCAGATGGGAATGTTCTATTCAGTAACATATTGTAGCACCTCGCTAAAACCACTACTAGAAAATCGCTATGTTTTTGTGTTGCACATCATCATGACCGCATGCTCATGTCATCATGCCATATTGCATTTGAGCATCGTCATGTCATCATGCATTTGTTGCCTAAAACTATTTTTCAATAGCCTATCTGTGTTTTCTAAATAGCCCCTATGTATTTGAAATGTAAAACCCCGAACCTCCGGAGTATTTTGTTTGTCTAAACTATTTATTAAATCTTCTATTAAAACTAAAATAAACATTTTTTGAAGATAACAGTTGCTTTGGGGGAGGTAGCCGGCTAGGCCAAAAGGCCCAACCAGCTACCTACCCTACCCGGCCCAAAACCACCCATCCTCACCAAAACCTAATCTAACATAATCCCCAGCCACACCCCAGCAGCCGCACCCACTCTCCTACCCAGCCGACCCGCGTCGCGCGCCCCACCCTGCCGCAGCTCAGCGAACCACCCACGCATCCCACGCACAAACACAACTGCTCGCAACTGCACGCGATGCACGCTCCGCTCGCACCTAGCTACCCAGACCTACCCTGCGTACACTACACACACTCCACTAGCACGGGATCCCCTGATCCTATCGCGGTCGGTACCCCACCTTCCTCGATCCCTTCCTCTCATCCCCATCGCGACCACGACCCACGCGCCACCGCGAACGGGCCCCTGCCGTGCCACCGCTCCTCTGCCCCACACCCCTCCTTGATCTCTCGCAGAGCTCCGCCTTCCTCGGTTCCCAGCGCCGCTCGCCGCGTGTCTGCCCCGCGCCTGTACAAGCCTGACCTCGCTCGAGCCCCTCGTCATCGTCGCCATCGACCCCAAGCTCATGTGTCGTCTTCCGCCGCCGCGTCCCAGTGGCACTCGCTCGCAGGAACTTCGGTCGCTGCCAAGACAGCCCTCCGCCTGCTCCTTCATCTCTTGAGACGGTTGCCGGCCCCGTGGCCGCGAGTCGTCGAGTCGGCCCCGCACCTCGTCTACCTTGTCGTCCCTCCAACCCGTGAGTCCTCCGCCCGGTTGTCCCTGCCCCCTGCGTGACCCCGCGCCCATGTCCCCGGTGCTCCCTCCTGCTTGGGCCTCGCCTCCGGTTCCTCCTGCACCCACCCCGGGGCCGTCGACCCTGCTCCCTGCCATGGGCTGCTGCCGTGAGCCCTCCCTGCAGCGTCATGAGCCCCACCGGCGCCAAGCCCGACCACAGCTTCCACCCTCTCGTGCATAAGGGAGGCACTCTGATTCGGGTCTCTGCCATCTACAGCTAGCAGCAGCACTTTTGGCCTCCTCCTGTATTAATGTTGAGTCCTGCACCGTCTGGTGATGCCTCACGTCTCTGAAGCTAATACTACGAGCCCATACTCCTTGAGTTGTTTTGCTTCTGGCCTCGGATGTATGCATGAACGAGTTCTCCTACAAGGCTATCTGCAACATGTTTAACGCCAAGTTCTGCATTGCCAAGGTCTTACGAGTCAAGTTTGTCATTGATGCCGGAGACCAAGAGCACCAAGCCTGCCAGGGACCGACGACAAGGCCATCTTCTTGGAACGGAGGATCTTAACCGACACAATACAAGTTATCCATCGACATCATCCCCGGACTCGAAGCCCTGATCGATCAAACCCTGACAACGTTCTCCTTCCTCTCTGAACACCGATCCCACTGGACCCGAACCTCTCAGAACCAAGACCTTTCACCCCTAATGTAATCCCCTATTCGATACCCTATTTTATAATATGATATCTATTTTACTGCATGTTAAATTGTTCATGACTGCATACATACTTGTCATTTGGGGCGTATTTTGTCGACTCACCTAATAATTAAATATGGAGATTATATACGGGCTATTTGAGTCTTATATTGCCTTCATTTAAATTTTTGTAGCGAACCGATGTCATGCTTTGCCTTGTTAATGCAACATTTAAATTGCGGGGTATCTAAATAACATGAACCATCTAATTAATTGTCGGGACCCTGGTTCCGCTTAATATTACCTAGTTGTATCGCATCTTTGCCATGTCATGCATCATACATGCATCATGCCCGATCTTCTGCCGTAGTATTAAATAGTGCATTCGGTGTTTCTTTTAGTGCTTTGGTTCTTCGCGGATTAGGCCGTTGAGTTGATTCGAGTATTGACAAGTTCTTCAGATAATGTATCTTCGGCTATGTTTCCCAGGCGAGCATCTCCCCCTTTCTACCTATTTTGCAATTATAGTCTTTATTTCCTCCTGTTGATCTATTGTTATCCGTGTCGCAATGCTTTAGTGTTCCGTACCAGATATATTCCGTGCAACCTTTATATTGCCTTGGACACCTCCTATTACCTGTTTTTTGGTAGATAGATGGTCTTGCGAGTCGTAGTCGCTTGCTCAGGTGCGATCCCGTGTCGTGAAGTACCACATAGTTATTGGAATATTGTCATATGCTTTACGGTGGAGAGGATCATGACTTTAAATACAACTATTAAATTGCTGGGACAACTAAAGAAAGAGGCACCGGTGGGCAATATATGCTATTTGGTTTTTCATGTCCACTTGTGTCCCGTAGGCCCCGAGTACTTGATACCTATTCCTTGACTATTCGCACTATCCACATACGGGAGACTCTATGAACCCCCCTTAGCCAGAGCTTGATTCATTTCTTATTTCTTGGGGCCAAAAAGTAGTTTGGGGCTTTATTACTATCCTGTACTTATGCCATGCTTTACTGCTTTATTTACGATTGTACGTGGAGCACCTGTACTGTTTTGGAACGTGCCATGTTTTTGCGGTATCGACAAGCCCAGTCACACTTTCGGGTTCCCAGTCGTTTACAGCCATTGTCACAAACCCTGGGTCCCTCTCGGAGCCGGCCAACTTTGTTGCGGGTAGTTTAGTGGGGTGACCCCCTAAAATATTTTATGAATCCTGTGATTGCTTTGTCGTGAAAGCCTCGTTGGGTTTTGATTTGGTTTTTCCAAGGTTGATCGTGTGTGTGTTGCTATTTGTGCACCCCTGCAGGGTAAATCTTTCTAAAAGCCGTGTCTGCGGTAATGGACGACTTGGAGCACAGTATCGCGATCATAGACAAGCATAACTAAAGTAGTGCCATAAATTTGACTTAATATGTGACTAGTAATCATCTTCACAATAATGGAATGGAAAATAAAAGTGCGAACAACTGCTGGGTTTGGAATGTCACGTGCTAATTGTATCTGACTAGTAAGTACTGCAACTACAACTGAATGGTTAACTAAAACCGTCCACTACTTATGCTATCAGGATGACTCGTGCTATCTATATCTGACTAGTAAGTGCTGCAACTATAATGAAATGAATAAAACTATCAACTGTGTGAGTTCCTCGGTTTGACTTCCTCGTTTGGTCTCAAGGGGGAATACCAGGATGGGTATGATTGCTGTTAGTATCAGGTTGGATTCGAATAGGTCTTTCTTATCTCTCTCTAATAGCCGACAATTTATCGAGTCTCTATAGGTTGTTTAGTGCATGCTGCGCTGCCGCTTCAGTCCACCATACCTATGTAGGCGAGAGCCGCCGAATTCTAGCCTCGCCGTGTACTGGCCTCAGTACTGACGCTCCTCTTTTTCCTTTGGCCTTTGTCGGCACCCCTTTTTATTTAACAGGTATAAGTTCGACGTCGTTAGCAGGGTTACCCTTCCGGCTTGTTCTGGGTAGGGTTATGGATACCATTGGTTATTCTTTAGGGCTCTTAGACCAATTTGCTTCTTATCCGTACTCGAATGTTGTATCGTTTTCAAGGTGATTTGGATCTTTTTATTGTATAACTGTATTTTTGACTCATGGAGTCGTTGTTGTATATATATGTTTTTGTGGGTTCCATTGTCGACTATTGTGTATTGTTATTACTTCATTTTTCCACCCACACGCAAGTGACTGGTGGACGTCCTTGAATCGTTTCTATGCTGGTTTGACGGGAAGCGCTGAAACTTGCATAGGGCCGATTCGAGGGTGTTACACATATTGTTCCCAGGGTGTCTGTTTTAATACGTGGACATGAATTGTTGTTATAGTGGTGATATACTTTCGGTGAAATGTGTTATAAGGAAGATGTAGGTTCTGAATTTATTCTCTAGTTAATTCTAAAAAGAATTCTTGATGAGTCTTAGTTTTTCAGGATCCTAGTTTCTGCCTCACGTGTAGTAATTCTCAGGAATCTGCCATGGTGTCCGTCGGCACCCGCATGTACTCATGCGCACGTGTCAGCATCCACTTGGCCCAACCCAACACTTAGCCTACGTTTTCGACGTTCATACGCTCACAGCCTAACTATAAGAAGAGAGCCCACTCCATCCCAAAAGCCCGGACTGAAAGGAGGAAGGAATCTCTCCCTTATAAGGTGGGTGTGGCCTCCTTTCATAGGAGAGGTGGAACTAAACTTCGTGTAGCCTCACCAGTCAATAGCAGCCTAACATCCCATCCCCCTGAGAAGCCCCTCAGGAAGGCATAACGATCGCTAGCTCTGATACCAGATGTTAGCGTCCACTTGGCCCAACCCAGCACTCAACCTACATTCTGAACGTTTATGCGCACACAACCCAACAATAAGAAGAGAGCCCACTCCATCCAAAAGTCCGGACTGAAGGGAGGAAGGAATCTCTTCCTTATAAGATGGGTGTGGCCTCCTTCCGTAGACGAGGTGGGACTAAACTAGTGTACCCTCCACTGGACCATCCCCAACTGTGCCACCCATTCGAGAGCTGACATCCCATCCTCCTAAACAGGAGTGATGCAGATCTCCACACACCTAATAGCGGTGCACACACTGGCTTTAATACCAGATGTCAGCGTCCATTTGGCCCAGCCCAACACTCATCCTACGTTTTGGATGTTCAAGCGCTCATAGCCCAACTATAAGAAGAGAGCCCACTGCATCCCAAAAGCCCGGACTGAAAGGAGGAAAGAATCTCTTCCTTATAAGGTGGGTGTGGCCTCCTTCCATAGGCGAGGTGGGACTAAACTTCGTGTAGCCTCACCGGTCAACAACAGCCTAACAACGCGGCTTCGTCGAGCTGGTCGGACGTCCCGCGCAGCTTGGCCGAGGGAGGTGGGGTCGGTGCTACACCCCGACGAGCGTGCACTAGCCACAAGGACGCGAAGGCGGGGGCACGAGCGACGGAGTCCAAGCTGCTTCCTCAATCGCGGAGAGAGGCAGATGAGATGTCGGCCTCATTCTTCTCCGCCGCCATTTTCCTGGCACTAGTGGACGTGGGATCCCGTGTCTTATTTGTGGCACCATGTTCTAGTGGCACCACTACACCATGTTTTCATAATTCAGGTGTCTTATTTCTTAGGGCATGTACAATGCTGGAGAAGTCATGCCTTCTCTTAGCCCTCAACATCATCTAGAGAAGACACTATATTTCCATCTCTACCAATTAATGAGAACTAACTATTTTTAGTAAGAAATTGTTTTTTCTAAGGGAAGACATGTGCTATAATGGATAAAATAGCCTTCTCTTATTTCTAAGAGATCATCCTTTAGTTAAGGGAAGACAATCTTCTCTTTCTTATTTCTCTCACCTCCAACTAAGCAAAAATCTAATATGGCAATCATAAGGGAAGGCTGACATCACCGCATTGTACGTGCTCTTATCTATGCACAGTCCGCAAAGCTGGTACATAAGAAAAAGATTTTGTAAGGACATGTATACAATGGTCATAGTTGAGATTTTGGATGCTTTGTTTGCCGCTACCTATTTTTTTTTGCAAAATTCCACTAATCTATTAATAATCATCAACAACGGTACAAAGAGCCCCAAAAGTAATATAAATTATAAATAGACAAATGGACCACCTAGCGCCGACTAGAAACACTGACACGAGCCGAAGGCGCGCCGCCGTCTTCACCCCTCCATCACCGGAGCCGGACAAAGCTTGTCGTAGTAGAGCTTGTTGTAGTAGACGGACGGAAAGTCGTCGTGCTAAGACCCCAAAGGACCAGCGCACCAGAGCAGCAACCATCGCCGAAGATGAACAACGTAGATCGGAAGAGACTGACCTCAAAACACACATACGAAAAACGACTGGATCCCAAAGAATCCATCGGACACATGACTCCACGCGTCCTCCACTGATGCTAGACGCACCACCACCTTTATTGTGGCATCGGAACATTGTGATATATTGTGTAACGGGTTTAGTGCCGGTTTTAATTTTTTCGAGTCTGTTGAGAAATTTAAGGAATAGCTGCCGCTGATAGTACAGTCTTGAGTTCCAGCAGTCTGTTGTTGGCGTTGATTTAATTTGACCTAGTAGTAGTAGTACTGTTGGTACTTTTATATCTTCTTTTATATACTACGTACTATTTTTCTCTCGCCTTGAAGAATGGAAAACATATATTTATATTTATTATCCATAGTCTTATTTTGGCCTCTTTTATGGTACCTTTTACTACCGCCCAAGTATGGAGTAGTATAAATCTAATACAGCCGTCTATTCTTTGGGCACTTTAGACATTTAGGTTAATCGTTATCTTATTCTTTAGCTATAGACGAGGCCCATAAGCCCAGTAACAATGGATCGACAGATTGTGCCTTTGTCCTCCACCTTGGTACGAGTTCTTTGTCCTTACCATTGCCGCCGTCGTCGAGTTCTCACCAGCTGCTCCTCTAGCGATGTTCTGATTTTCTTCTCATACTACAGAGAACAGAGAAAAGAAATATGCCACAACGTGCCGGGCAGGTCTAAGAGAGCATATCACATCGCTTTAAAGCATAACAAGATTATTGCTCTATTGCTCGCCTAAAATTTCTTGTTGTGCCACATGGATACCATCCCAGGGCAGCAATCTTGTTACTAGGTCCGATCCATATTAATGTTCTTTGATTTGTCTAGATTCGGCCATATCTAGAATTAAAACATGATTAGATACATCCAAATCTGGACAAATCTGAGAACAATAATATGAACCGGACGGAGTATTAATTTCCATTCAGAACTATTACTACAAACTATCATGCGGTTGCACAAATCTATAATTATAAAATTTGATCCACACGAATCAGTATTCTCTGTCCAACTTCCATGAACGCCACCAGCAAGAGCTCAAGATGCATCGGCGGCGACTAAAGTTTGTCTAGCAGCAACACCGGCTTCCCGGACAATAGCGACTCCTACGGAGGTGGGCTTCTAGGCGGAGGAATGAATTTCTCGGGGACGCATGACCGTTGAAGAGGACCACCGGAACACAACTACACAATGCGTCGGTGATGAGGGCATGATAGATAGGGGATTTTTTTTTCGAACGACAATACCGATGGGCTCCATTGGGCCGTGTAAGACTATGTTGGGGATTTTTCTGGTAGTACTGACTCCGCCCATGTTTTGATTAGTAGTATCATTATACTAGTCATGTTTTTAACACTAGTATAAACTGATATTGGCCTTTGGATCATCAAAAACACTCTTATTCATTTGAGGGTACCACAAAACACTTCCTTATTTTAAGACAATTCGGATTCGGTAGCTGTTTTGGCTGCTTAAGTGGTATATGTTTCATCGGCAGATGAATGAGTGGTAGGTATAGTTTCTGTCATCTGAAGATAATTTGAATCTGAGAAATGCCGAAGTTACCTTTCTATGAGATGACCATATCTCGTCGATGTCATGTTGCTCTGACAAATTGCTTTGCTTGTTCTACAAGATATGAAGGAAGCATATTTGTACACTGGAGCTGAACTAGATTTGACACGATGTCATATGTATTTTATAATGGACACAACTCTGTTCTAGATATCCAGACGTGTTTCAATGTGTAGGTTCTCTCATTTTGGAAAAAGACTGACAATTAATTTGGAATGGAGGGAGTGGTTTGTAGAATTGTTGGCATAACTTGTTTTCACGCTGCAAGTAAAATTTGCTTCTTCTGCTCTTTACTTGGAATAACTAAAGAGACTAAAGGATTCCATATATATTGTTAGCATCACAATCTACTGATACTTGGTAGGGTAAAATAATAATCGACAAGTTCTCTCTCTATTAGACTGGAGGGTTATTTTTTTTTGCTATTTCAGCTGAAAAAAGAAAAGGAAAACCTTAAAACTAGCATTTGCAACTATGGTTTTGAAAACATTACAGCCGTTGATCATCGTACCGATCTGCATGTCCAGATGCCTCATTTACATTACATAAGCCAAAGGTTTAACATACTGAAAATGAGGTAGTTTTAGGAATACTATATCCTCAGCCTTAAACTGTCGGAATTCTAAATGCGTTCCATCATCATCTCATACGGATGCATCTAGTTGCAAGGTGTTGCAATTTTCGTAGGTTTCAGCTGGAACACCAGGGCAGTAATTAAGGGGAGATGGAATGCACCGACAAAGATATGATCCATCCCACCTTAAGGACTAAGATACCCAGATTCGCGCTGCCTCTCACTGTCACAAGCATGGTGGTATGAACCTCTCCTGGACATGGTCAGATCTTGATCTCGTCGTCGGCACACTTGGGTGATTTTTTGCTGGACATGATGCTGTTGAAGTTCTCCGATTTACATAGCAAGATCTCAATCTGAAACAATGGACAACGGTAGAGAGTGAAGGTGTTATGCATGGATTCAGGATACAAGTGGGACATCAGTTTCAAAAAAAAAAGATACAAGTGGGACATCCAAATTAAGGTAGGGTTGATTATCTTGCCTTAGCTTTACGGACTAGTCGCCCCTTTGACTCATCTTTGGTGCCAATGGTTGTTGTCAGGATCTCTGGACACAAGGAGGAACAAAAACATGGACAGAATTAGGTGTGATTACTAATGTAAGGTTTGATGATTCAGATGGTAGACGATGAAAACAACTAGAAGAAGGCTTACTCTTTTCGGTGGCCAAACCATTGTTTTTGAGGATCTCCGAAACCGTCACAACGGTGCCAATGGCTGGAATAGCGTGATATCATTATCCATGAACTGATTATGGAAGATAACAGGAATTAAAACGGTGAGGTAAGTAAACAGTGATCACCCATCCCCAGAGCAGATAGTTCAACCTCGTCGTAGTTCTGCATGTACTTCTGCAGCCAGCAATACAGACAAAGGATACCTAATTTTGTTACGAATTGATTGATTTGGATGAATGAAACGTAGTATATGGCTCTTAGTCTGGCGACGTCCCGTGTGCATACCTTGGCGAGGTTGACGTAGAAGTAGAGCGACTTCTTGTTGGTGGACACCTGGATCCGATTTTTCCTAGCTGACGCCCCGGCCTCGGCCTCGATCTCCCCCTCCACCTCCTCGTCAGCCTCCGCCTCGACGGCCTTCTGCTCCCCCACCACCGCCACCTCCTTTTCCTCCGGCGCCTCCTCCTGCGCCGCCTTCACCACCTCCCTGATCTCCTGCGCCTCCGACTCCGTCTGCTCCTCCGCCGCCGGCCTCACCGCCTGCATTGTGGCTGGATTGCCTGATGGTGTACGCACGTGAGTTGATCTGGAGGAAGAGAGAGGGCTGCGAGTGGGTCCCCGGCCATGGTGGTGCCTACAAGTAGCACTGAGCTGGCCGTTGCGCGCGTTCGCGCGGTCACCCGGAGATGACGGTTGCCTTTATTCCTGGTGCTTTTGCATGCTCACGTCGATTTGGACCGGGCGACCGACCATCAAGTGGCTCCTCTATGTGGTCGTCTAAATATAGACCCCCTCCACATCCTGCTACCCGTCGTCCACATGTGAGGACGGAGCGACGATCGTCCAAACCAACTGCTGGCTCGCAGATCCTGAGGCAGGCGTGCAGCTGCGGATCCTGAGGAACTTGTAGACTGAATTACCATCTAGTGTTAACTTGTTATTTGGTTGCAAATTGCAGTGGATTTAGACCTGCTATTTGCATTAGAGAGAGGATTGTGGATTGTACTATGACCTGCTATTTTCCTGGGAAGCTGTTGGTTCCAGAACTGCTATTGGATTGGATTTTTGACCTGCTGTTTATTTCTTGTACAGCTGGACAACTGGAAGATGGATGACATTGGATTTTTAGACATGATGAATGTTGGATCCCGTGACGTGAATTGGAAAGGCTCACAATATTGTAGCCCAATCGCAGTACAAGAGACGATGTCAACTCCAGATGTTGCTGGATCTGCAAAACAAAAATCAAAAGGAACAAGAGCACCATCCACGAAAGGGAAAAATTGGTCTAGTCATGATGACAAGTTGTTGATAAAAGCATGGACAAACACTAGTTTGGATGTCGTGATTGGGACGGATCAAAATTCAAGTTGTTATTGGAATAGGAGTTTAGCTTACTACAACATGCACAAGGAACCGTCATGGCCAGAGAGAATGTTAATGCAGTCAATTGCCGTTACACCACTATTTCAGCACTCACGAGTAAATTTTGTGGATGTGTTCAACAGATATTAAATAAAAATGAAAGTGGAAGGACTCTTGATGAGAAGGTAACACTTCATTTCTGTTTGCAACAAGTTCTGATTTTCCTCTAATTTTGTATATGTGTTGTATGCAAGTGTTAACACTACATTTGTTTGTGCAGCAAAGAGATGCACACTGCTTGTACATGGAATTGGATCCTAGAAAGAAACCATTAACACTCATGCATTGCTATATAGAGTTGGAGAAGTACCCAAAGTGGTAGACACGTTCGGGTTCTCGGAAAAAACAAAAGAAGACCTCGGTCCTCGGATGCAAGTCCGGGTTTGACCTCGAATAATGAAGAGTTTGGTGCATGCATGGATGGTCTTGAAAAAGAGAAAAGACCCCCTGGTGCAAAGTATGAGAAAGAACGGAAAGATAAAGCTCATGCTTCTAATGGTAGTGTTGTGAAGCTTTCATTAGAAAGTGTGTGGGCACAAAAGATAGAGAAAGATGATCTAAAAGAGGCCGCAAAGAATGCTCGCTACGCATTAGCATTTGAATTGCAAAAGAAGCAAATTGCATTGCAAGAGAGGGAGGATGCAAGGCAAGAGAGGGAGGATGCACGAAAACAATTTGAATTAGAACAGAAAATCATGTTCATGGATACTAGTGGTATGAGTGTGGCACAAAAGCAATTCTACAAGGACAAGCAGGATGAGATCATCGCTTGGCGCTAGCATCAAACTATTTTAAGTATGAACTATCTGTATGAGTATGAACTATTTGTTGCGTCCAAACATCAAACTAGTACATCGATTACATGGCATTATGACATAGTACATGATAGGATCCCACTACGTTATTATTACAACATCGTCCATGAAAGAAACTTGACTACATTATTATTACAACATCGCACATGAAAGAAACTTGACTACATCACTCATGTCCAAACTTTTTCCAGAGGTGCTTAACCAAATCATCTTGAAGCTGAGAACGGCCATCTCTATTTCTAATCTGTTGATACATCTGAATGAATGCACTCAGCTCTTCCGCATGAGTACGAGACACTCGAACTCTTTCTCCCATTGCCTCATAAGTGTAGCTCTGCCGACCAGTGTGTCGCTCCTCTTCAACTATCATCTTGTGAATTATGACACAAGCTTTCATGACATCGCCGAGTTCTTTACGTTTCCATCCTTTCGCAGGTCCTCGAACAATGGAAAAACGGGACTGCAGAACTCCAAAGGCTCGTTCCACGTCCTTTCTAGCAGCCTCTTGCCTTTGGGCAAAATGTTTCTTCTCTGTGGTTGATGGAGTTGGTGATTCACAAATGTAGACCACTATGGATATATGCCATATCTTGAGACGGTTGCCGGCCCCGTGGCCGCGAGTCGTCGAGTCGGCCCCGCACCTCGTCTACCTTGTCGTCCCTCCAACCCGCGAGTCCTCCGCCCGGTTGTCCCTGCCCCCTGCGTGACCCCGTGCCCATGTCCCCGGTGCTCCCTCCCGCTTGGGCCTCGCCTCCGGTTCCTCCAGCACCCACCCCGGGGCCGTCGACCCTGCTCCCTGCCATGGGCTGCCGCCGTGAGCCCTCCCTGCAGCGTCATGAGCCCCACCGGCGCCAAGCCCGACCACAGCTTCCACCCTCTCGTGCATAAGGGAGGCACTCTGATTCGGGTCTCTGCCATCTACAGCTAGCAGCAACACTTTTGGCCTCCTCCTGTATTAAAGTTGAGTCCTGCACCGTCTGGTGATGCCTCACGTCTCTGAAGCTAATCCTACGAGCCCATACTCCTTGAGTTGTTTTGCTTCTGGCCTCGGATGTATGCATGAACGAGTTCTCCTACAAGGCTATCTGCAACATGTTTAACGCCAAGTTCTGCATCGCCAAGGTCTTACGAGTCAAGTTTGTAATTGATGTCGGAGACCAAGAGCACCAAGCCTGCCAGGGACCGACGACAAGGCCATCTTCTTGGAACGGAGGATCTTAACCGCGACAATACAAGTTATCCATCGACATCATCCCCGGACTCGAAGCCCCGATCGATCAAACCCTGACGACATTCTCCTTCCTCTCTGAACACCGATCCCGCTGGACCCGAACCTCTCACAACCAAGACCTTTCGCCCCTAATGTAATCCCCTATTCGAGACCCTATTTTATAATATGATATCTATTTTACTGCATATTAAATTGTTCATGACTGCATACATACTTGTCATTTGGGGCGTATTTTGTCGACTCACCTAATAATTAAATATGGAGATTATATACGGGCTATTTGAGTCTTATATTGCCTTCATTTAAATTTTTGTAGCGAACCGATGTCATGCTTTGCCTTGTTAATGCAACATTTAAATTGCGGGGTATCTAAATAACATGAACCATCTAATTAATTGTTGGGACCCTGGTTCCGCTTAATATTACCTAGTTGTATCGCATCTTTGCCATGTCATGCATCATACATGCATCATGCCCGATCTTCTGCCGTAGTATTACATAGTGCATTCGGTGTTTCTTTTAGTGCTTTGGTTTTTCGCGGATTAGGCCGTTGAGTTGATTCGAGTATTGACAAGTTCTTCAGATAATGTATCTTCGGCTATGTTTCCCAGGCGAGCATCTCCCTCTTTCTACCTATTTTGCATTTATAGTCTTTATTTCCTCCTGTTGATCTATTGTTATCCGTGTCGCAATGCTTTAATGTTCCGTACCAGATATATTCCGTGCAACCTTTATATTGCCTTGGACACCTCCTACTACCTGTTTTTTGGTAGATAGATGGTCTTGCGAGTCGTAGTCGCTTGCTCAGGTGCGATCCCGTGTCGTGAAGTACCACATAGTTATTGGAATGTTGTCATATGCTTTACGGTGGAGAGGATCATGACTTTAAATACAACTATTAAATTGCTGGGACAACTAAAGAAAGGGGCACCGGTGGGCAATATATGCTATTTGGTTTTTCATTTCCACTTGTGTCCCGTAGGCCCCGAGTACTTGATACCTATTCCTTGACTATTCACACTATCCACATACGGGAGACTCTATGAACCCCCCTTAGCCAGAGCTTGATTCATTTCTTATTTCTTGGGGCCAAAAAGTAGTTTGGGGCTTTATTACTATCCTGTACTTATGCCATGTTTTACTGCTTTATTTACGATTGTGCGTGGAGCACCTGTACTGTTTTGGAACGTGGCATGTTTTCGCGGTATCGACAAGCCCAGTCACACTTTCGGGTTCCCAGTCGTTTACAGCCATTGTCACAAACCCTGGGTCCCTCTCGGAGCTGGCCAACTTTGTTGCGGGTAGTTTAGTGGGGTGGCCCCCTAAAATATTTTATGAATCCTGTGATTGCTTTGTCGTGAAAGCCTCGTTGGGTTTTGATTTGGTTTTTCCAAGGTTGATCGTGTGTGTGTTGCTATTTGTACACCCCTGCAGGGTAAATCTTTCTAAAAGCCGTGTCTGCGGTAATGGACGACTTGGAGCACAGTATCGCGATCGTAGACAAGCATAACTAAAGTAGTGCCATAAATTTGACTTAATATGTGACTAGTAATCAGCTTCACTATAATGGAATGGAAAATAAAAGTGCGAACAACTGCTGGGTTTGGAATGTCACGTGCTAATTGTATCTGACTAGTAAGTACTGCAACTACAAATGAATGGTTAACTAAAACCGCCGACTACTTATGCTATCAGGATGACTCGTGCTATCTATATCTGACTAGTAAGTGCTGCAACTATAATGGAATGAATAAAACTATCAACTGGGTGAGTTCCTCGGTTTGACTTCCTCGTTTGGTCTCGAGGGGGAATACCAGGATGGATATGATTGCTGTTAGTATCAGGTTGGATTCGAATAGGTCTTTCTTATCTCTCTCTAATAGCCGACAATTTATCGAGTCTCTATAGGTTGTTTAGTGCATGCTGCGCTGTCGCTTCAGTCCACCATACCTATGTAGGCGAGAGCCGCCAAATTCTAGCCTCTCCGTGTACTGGCCTCAGTACTGACGCTCCTCTTTTTCCTTTGGCCTTTGTTGGCACCCCTTTTTATTTAACAGGTATAAGTTCGACGTCGTTAGCAGGGTTACCCTTCCGGCTTGTCCTGGGCAGGGTTATGGATACCATTGGTTATTCTTCAGGGCTCTTAGCCCAATTGGCTTCTTATCCGTACTCGAATGTTGTATCGTTTTCAAGGTGATTTGGATCTTTTTATTGTATATCTGTATTTTTGACTCATGGAGTCGTTGTTGTATATATATGTTTTTGTGGGTTCCATTGTCGACTATTGTGTAATGTTATTACTTCATTTTCCACCCACACGCAAGTGCCTGGTGGACGTCCTTGAATCGTTTCTATGCGGGTTTGACGGGAAGCGCTGAAACTTGCATAGGGCCAATTCGAGGGTGTTACACATATTGTTCCCAGGGTGTCTGTTTTAATACGTGGACATGAATTGTTGTTATAGTGGTGATATACTTTCGGTGAAATGTGTTATAAGGAAGATGTAGGTTCTGAATTTATTCTCTAGTTAATTCTAAAAAGAATTCTTGATGAGTCTTAGTTTTTCAGGATCCTAGTTTCTGCCTCACGTGTAGTAATTCTCAGGAATCTGCCATGGTGTCCGTCGGCACCCGCATGCACTCATGCGCACGTGTCAGCATCCACTTGGCCCAACCCAGCACTTAGCCTACGTTCTGGACGTTCATACGCTCACAGCTTAACTATAAGAAGAGAGCCCACTCCATCCTAAAAGCCCGGACTGAAAGGAGGAAGGAATCTCTCCCTTATAAGGTGGGTGTGTGGCCTCCTTTCATAGGAGAGGTGGAACTAAACTTCGTGTAGCCTCACCAGTCAATAGCAGCCTAACATCCCATCTCCCTGAGAAGCCCCTCAGGAAGGCATGACGATCGCTAGCTCTGATACCAGATGTTAGCGTCCACTTGGCCCAACCCAGCACTCAACCTACATTCTGAACGTTTATGCGCACACAACCCAACAATAAGAAGAGAGCCCACTCCATCCAAAAGTCCGGACTGAAGGGATGAAGGAATCTCTTCCTTATAAGATGGGTGTGGCCTCCTTCCGTAGACGAGGTGGGACTAAACTAGTGTACCCTCCACTGGACCATCCCCAACTGTGCCACCCATTCGAGAGCTGACATCCCATCCTCCTAAACAGGAGTGATGCAGATCTCCACACACCTAATAGCGGTGCACACACTGGCTTTGATACCAGATGTCAGCGTCCATTTGGCCCAGCCCAACACTCATCCTACGTTTTGGATGTTCAAGCGCTCATAGCCCAACTATAAGAAGAGAGCCCACTCCATCCCAAAAGCCCGGACTGAAAGGAGGAAGGAATCTCTTCCTTATAAGGTGGGTGTGGCCTCCTTCCATAGGCGAGGTGGGACTAAACTTCGTGTAGCCTCACCGGTCAACAACAGCCTAACAACGCGGCTTCGTCGAGCTGGTCGGACTTCCCGCGCAGCTTGGCCGAGGGAGGTGGGGTCGGTGCTACACCCCGACGAGCGTGCACTAGCCACAAGGACGCGAAGGCGGGGGCGCGAGCGACGGAGTCCAAGCTGCTTCCTCAATCGCGGAGAGAGGCAGATGAGATGTCGGCCTCATCCTTCTCCGCCGCCATTTTCCAGGCACTAGTGGACGTGGGATCCCGTGTCTTATTTGTGGCACCATGTTCTAGTGGCACCACTACACCATGTTTTCATAATTCAGGTGTCTTATTTCTTAGGGCATGTACAATGCTGGAGAAGTCATGCCTTCTCTTAGCCCTCAACATCATCTAGAGAAGACACTATATTTCCATCTCTACCAATTAATGAGAACTAACTATTTTTAGTAAGAAATTGTTTTTTCTAAGGGAAGACATGTGCTATAATGGATAAAATAGCCTTCTCTTATTTCTAAGAGATCATCCTTTAGTTAAGAGAAGACAATCTTCTCTTTCTTATTTCTCTCACCTCCAACTAAGCAAAAATCTAATATGGCAATCATAAGGGAAGGCTGACATCACCGCATTGTACGTGCTCTTATCTATGCACAGTCCGCAAAGCTGGTACATAAGAAAAAGATTTTGTAAGGACATGTATACAATGGTCATAGTTGAGATTTTGGATGCTTTGTTTGCCGCTACCTTTTTTTTTGCAAAATTCCACTGATCTATTAATAATCATCAACAACGGTACAAAGAGCCCCAAAAGTAATATAAATTATAAATAGACAAATGGACCACCTAGCGCCGACTACAAACACTGACACGAGCCGAAGGCGCGCCGCCGTCTTCACCCCTCCATCACCGGAGCCGGACAAAGCTTGTCGTAGTAGAGCTTGTTGTAGTAGACGGACGGAAAGTCGTCGTGCTAAGACCCCAAAGGACCAGCGCACCAGAGCAGCAACCATCGCCGAAGATGAACAACGTAGATCGGAAGAGACTGACCTCAAAACACATATACGAAAAACGACTGGATCCCAAAGAATCCATCGGACACATGACTCCACGCGTCCTCCACTGATGCTAGACGCACCACCACCTTTATTGTGGCATCGGAACAATGTGATATATTGTGTAACGGGTTTAGTGCCGGTTTTAATTTTTTCGAGTCTGTTGAGAAATTTAAGGAATAGCTGCCGCTGATAGTACAGTCTTGAGTTCCAGCAGTCTGTTGTTGGCGTTGATTTAATTTGACCTAGTAGTAGTAGTACTGTTGGTACTTTTATATCTTCTTTTATATACTACGTACTATTTTTCTCTCGCCTTGAAGAATGGAAAACATATATTTATATTTATTATCCATAGTCTTATTTTGGCCTCTTTTATGGTACCTTTTACTACTGCCCAAGTATGGAGTAGTATAAATCTAATACAGCCGTCTATTCTTTGGGCACTTTAGACATTTTAGGTTAATCGTTATCTTATTCTTTAGCTATAGACGAGGCCCATAAGCCCAGTAACAATGGATCAACAGATTGTGCCTTTGTCCTCCACCTTGGTACGAGTTCTTTGCCCTTACCATTGCCGCCGTCGTCGAGTTCTCACCAGCTGCTCCTCTAGCGATGTTCTGATTTTCTTCTCATACTACAGAGAACAGAGAAAAGAAATATGCCACAACGTGCCGGGCAGGTCTAAGAGAGCATATCACATCGCTTTAAAGCATAACAAGATTATTGCTCTATTGCTCGCCTAAAATTTCTTGTTGTGCCGGATGGATACCATCCCAGGGCAGCAATCTTGTTACTAGGTCCGATCCATATTAATGTTCTTTGATTTGTCTAGATTCGGCCATATCTAGAATTAAAACATGATTAGATACATCCAAATCTGGACAAATCCGAGAACAATAATATGAACCGGACGGAGTATTAATTTCCATTCAGAACTATTACTACAAACTATCATGCGGTTGCACACATCTATAATTATAAAATTTGATCCACACGAATCAGTATTCTCTGTCCAACTTCCATGAACGCCACCAGCAAGAGCTCAAGATGCATCGGCGGCGACTAAAGTTTGTCTAGCAGCAACACCGGCTTCCCGGACAATAGCGACTCCTACGGAGGTGGGCTTCTAGGCGGAGGAATGAATTTCTCGGGGACGCATGACCGTTGAAGAGGACCACCGGAACACAACTACACAATGCGTCGGTGATGAGGGCATGATAGATAGGGGATTTTTTTTCGAACGACAATACCGATGGGCTCCATTGGGCCGTGTAAGACTATGTTGGGGATTTTTCTAGTAGTACTGACTCCGCCCATGTTTTGATTAGTAGTATCATTATACTAGTCATGTTTTTAACACTAGTATAAACTGATATTGGCCTTTGGATCATCAAAAACACTCTTATTCATTTGAGGGTACCACAAAACACTTCCTTATTTTAAGACAATTCGGATTCGGTAGCTGTTTTGGCTGCTTAAGTGGTATATGTTTCATCGGCAGATGAATGAGTGGTAGGTATAGTTTCTGTCATCTGAAGATAATTTGAATCTGAGAAATGCCGAAGTTACCTTTCTATGAGATGACCATATCTCGTCGATGTCATGTTGCTCTGACAAATTGCTTTGCTTGTTCTACAAGATATGAAGGAAGCATATTTGTACACTGGAGCTGAACTAGATTTGACACGATGTCATATGTATTTTATAATGGACACAACTCTGTTCTAGATATCCAGACGTGTTTCAATGTGTAGGTTCTCTCATTTTGGAAAAAGACTGACAATTAATTTGGAATGGAGGGAGTGGTTTGTAGAATTGTTAGCATAACTTGTTTTCACGCTGCAAGTAAAATTTGCTTCTTCTGCTCTTTACTTGGAATAACTAAAGAGACTAAAGTATTCCATATATATTGTTAGCATCACAATCTACTGATACTTGGTAGGGTAAAATAATAATCGACAAGTTCTCTCTCTATTAGACTGGAGGGTTATTTTTTTTTTGCTATTTCAGCTGAAAAAAGAAAAGGAAAACCTTAAAACTAGCATTTGCAACTATGGTTTTGAAAACATTACAGCCGTTGATCATCGTACCGATCTGCATGTCCAGATGCCTCATTTACATTACATAAGCCAAAGGTTTAACATACTGAAAATGAGGTAGTTTTAGGAATACTATATCCTCAGCCTTAAACTGTCGGAATTCTAAATGCGTTCCATCATCATCTCATACGGATGCAGCTAGTTGCAAGGTGTTGCAATTTTCGCAGGTTTCAGCTGGAACACCAGGGCAGTAATTAAGGGGAGATGGAATGCACCGACAAAGATATGATCCATCCCACCTTAAGGACTAAGATACCCAGATTCGCGCTGCCTCTCACTGTCACAAGCATGGTGGTATGAACCTCTCCTGGACATGGTCATACCTTGATCTCGTCGTCGGCACACTTGGGTGATTTTTTGCTGGACATGATGCTGTTGAAGTTCTCCGATTTACATAGCAAGATCTCAATCTGAAACAATGGACAACGGTAGAGAGTGAAGGTGTTATGCATGGATTCAGGATACAAGTGGGACATCAGTTTCAAAAAAAAAGATACAAGTGGGACATCCAAATTAAGGTAGGGTTGATTATCTTGCCTTAGCTTTACGGACTAGTCGCCCCTTTGACTCATCTTTGGTGCCAATGGTTGTTGTCAGGATCTCTGGACACAAGGAGGAACAAAAACATGGACAGAATTAGGTGTGATTACTAATGTAAGGTTTGATGATTCAGATGGTAGACGATGAAAACAACTAGAAGAAGGCTTACTCTTTTCAGTGGCCAAACCATTGTTTTTGAGGATCTCCGAAACCGTCACAACGGTGCCAATGGCTGGAATAGCGTGATATCATTATCCATGAACTGATTATGGAAGATAACAGGAATTAAAACGGTGAGGTAAGTAAACAGTGATCACCCATCCCCAGAGCAGATAGTTCAACCTCGTCGTAGTTCTGCATGTACTTCTGCAGCCAGCAATACAGACAAAGGATACCTAATTTTGTTACGAATTGATTGATTTGGATGAATGAAACGTAGTATATGGCTCTTAGTCTGGCGACGTCCCGTGTGCATACCTTGGCGAGGTTGACGTAGAAGTAGAGCGGCTTCTTGTTGGTGGACACCTGGATCCGATTTTTCCTAGCTGACGCCCCGGCCTCGGCCTCGATCTCCCCCTCCACCTCCTCGTCAGCCTCCGCCTCGACGGCCTTCTGCTCCCCCACCACCGCCACCTCCTTTTCCTCCGGCGCCTCCTCCTGCGCCGCCTTCACCACCTCCCTGATCTCCTGCGCCTCCGACTCCGTCTGCTCCTCCGCCGCCGGCCTCACCGCCTGCATTGTGGCTGGATTTCCTGATGGTGTACGCACGTGAGTTGATCTGGAGGAAGAGAGAGGGCTGCGAGTGGGTCCCCGGCCATGGTGGTGCATACAAGTAGCACTGAGCTGGCCGTTGCGCGCGTTCGCGCGGTCGCCCGGAGATGACGGTTGCCTTTATTCCTGGTGCTTTTGCATGCTCACGTCGATTTGGACCGGGCGACCGAGCATCAAGTGGCTCCTCTATGTGGTCGTCTAAATATAGACCCCCTCCACATCCTGCTACCCGTCGTCCACATGTGAGGACGGAGCGACGATCGTCCAAACCAACTGCTGGCTCGCGGATCCTGAGGCAGGCGTGCAGCCGCGGATCCTGAGGAACTTGTAGACTGAATTACCATCTACTGGTAACTTGTTATTTGGTTGCAAATTGCAGTGAATTTAGACCTGCTATTTGCATTAGAGAGAGGATTGTGGATTGTACTATGACCTGCTATTTTCCTGGGAAGCTGTTGGTTCCAGAACTGCTATTGGATTGGATTTTTGACCTGCTGTTTATTTCTTGTACAGCTGGACAACTCGAAGATGGATGACATTGGATTTTTAGACATGATGAATGTTGGATCCCGTGACGTGAATTGGGAAGGCTCACAATATTGTAGCCCAATCGCAGTACAAGAGACGATGTCAACTCCAGATGTTGCTGGATCTGCAAAACAAAAATCAAAAGGAACAAGAGCACCGTCCACGAAAGGGAAAAATTGGTCTAGTCATGATGACAAGTTGTTGATAAAAGCATGGACAAACACTAGTTTGGATGTCGTGATTGGGACGGATCAAAATTCAAGTTGTTATTGGAATAGGAGTTTAGCTTACTACAACATGCACAAGGAACCGTCATGGCCAGAGAGAATGTTAATGCAGTCAATTGCCGTTACACCACTATTTCAGCACTCACGAGTAAATTTTGTGGATGTGTTCAACAAATATTAAATAAAAATGAAAGTGGAAGGACTCTTGATGAGAAGGTAACACTTCATTTCTGTTTGCAACAAGTTCTGATTTTCCTCTAATTTTGTATATGTGTTGTATGCAAGTGTTAACACTACATTTGTTTGTGCAGCAAAGAGATGCACACTGCTTGTACATGGAATTGGATCCTAAAAAGAAACCATTAACACTCATGCATTGCTATATAGAGTTGGAGAAGTACCCAAAGTGGTAGACACGTTCGGGTTCTCGGAAAAAACAAAAGAAGACCTCGGTCCTCGGATGCAAGTCCGGGTTTGACCTCGAATAATGAAGAGTTTGGTGTATGCATGGATGGTCTTGAAAAAGAGAAAAGACCCCCTGGTGCAAAGTATGAGAAAGAACGGAAAGGTAAAGCTCATGCTTCTAATGGTAGTGTTGTGAAGCTTTCATTAGAAAGTGTGTGGGCACAAAAGATAGAGAAAGATGATCTAAAAGAGGCCGCAAAGAATGCTCGCTATGCATTAGCATTTGAATTGCAAAAGAAGCAAATTGCATTGCAAGAGAGGGAGGATGCAAGGCAAGAGAGGGAGGATGCACAGAAACAATTTGAATTAGAACAGAAAATCATGTTCATGGATACTAGTGGGATGAGTGTGGCACAAAAGCAATTCTACAAGGACAAGCAGGATGAGATCATCGCTTGGCGCTAGCATCAAACTATTTTAAGTATGAACTATCTGTATGAGTATGAACTATTTGTTGCGTGCAAACATCGAACTAGTACATCGATTACATGGCATTATGACATAGTACATGATAGGATCCCACTACGTTATTATTACAACATCGTCCATGAAAGAAACTTGACTACATTATTATTACAACATCGCACATGAAAGAAACTTGACTACATCACTCATGTCCAAACTTTTTCCAGAGGTGCTTAACCAAATCATCTTGAAGCTGAGAACGGCCATCTCTATTTCTAATCTGTTGATACATCTGAATGAATGCACTTAGCTCTTCCGCATGAGTACGAGACACTCGAACTCTTTCTCCCATTGCCTCATAAGTGTAGCTCTGCCGACCAGTGTGTCGCTCCTCTTCAACTATCATCTTGTGAATTATGACACAAGCTTTCATGACATCGCCGAGTTCTTTACGTTTCCATCCTTTCGCAGGTCCTCGAACAATGGAAAAACGGGACTGCAGAACTCCAAAGGCTCGTTCCACGTCCTTTCTAGCAGCCTCTTGCCTTTGGGCAAAATGTTTCTTCTCTGTGGTTGATGGAGTTGGTGATTCACAAATGTAGACCACTATGGATATATGCCATCTGTAAGGTAATACCCCATTGTGTACTGATGACCACTGATGGTACAATTCACTTCTAGAGCTTCACCTTCAGCTAGCTTTGCAAACACATGAGAACATTTAGATCATTGTTGGACCCTGATAAACAAAAAAAGCATGCCAAATCCAAAGATCTTGTGAAGCAACTGCTTCCAAGATCATTGTGGGATCTTTCACATGGCCTTTAAACATTCCGTGCCATTTTTTGGGCAATTTTTCCAACCCCAGTACATACAATCTATACTCCCCAACATACTAGGAAATCCTCTTTCCTCCCCTATTGCAAGTAATCTATCAGTATCTTCTTCATTTGGAGATCTGAGGTATTCCTCTCCAAACACTTCACAAACTTTGATCACAAACTTCTTGCAAGCCTCTAGATTTGTAGCTTTTGCTGATCGGATGTACTCATCGGCACCATCAGCTGCTATTCCGTAAGTTAGCATCTGCATTGCCGCGGTAATCTTTTGCAATGGATGAAAACCAAGATGTCCACAAGAACTTCTTGTTTGCGTAAAATAACCATCATAATCATGTTGAAGAATAGTGCCAACTATGTGGTTAAACAAATTACGGGACATCCTAAACCTATGCGTGAAAAAGTAAATGAGATAGAGAGGTAAAAAATCACGCAAATAGAGTGTAATATAGCAATTACAAACCTTCGCCGAAACAAGTTTTCAGGATAGCGGGGATTTTCTCTGAAGTAGTCATCCCAGAGAAGAACAAATCCGGAATCTCTTGCTCGATTGATTGTTTGACACCCATGCTTGGAACCGCTATGGCATCGAGCATTCCCTTTCTCTTTCTCCTCACGCTCCGTAGATGCTATAAGAATGAGTTCGTCATTGTCAGAGGAAGATGCAGACGGATTCATGAGCATACCTAAAGAGGAAAAGTTCCCACTCATGATTCTGTTGTATGAGAGATGATAATGGAATTTAGAAGAGAGATGAGAGAAGGCACAACCAAGAATGCTGGATGAGATGTGGGAGGGGTGGTATATATAGATATGAGAACATAGCCGTTAGAAATTTAGCCGTTGGAAAATATAGCTATTGAAGATATAACCGTTGGAATTATAGTCGTTGGAAAATATAGCCGCCGTTGGATGGTAGTTAAAATGTACTATTAAAATATAGGAGAGAGAATATATACGTCCTAGATATATACGTTCCACTGAAAAAATGAGGACGTCTAAAAGAGAATCTTTATAGACCACCGTCTATATGGAGATATAGGCGTCCTCATTTAGACGTTCCACAAGAGACGAGGGTGATTTTTTTGCTATTCCAGCAGAAAAAAGAAAAAGAAAACCTTAAAACTAGCATTTGCAACTATGGTTTTGAAAACATTACAGCCGTTGATCATAGTACCAATCTGAATGTCCAGATGCCTCATTTACATCACATAAGGCAAAGGTACAACATACTAAAAATTAAGGTGGTTTTAGGAATACTATATCCCCAGCCTTAAACGGTCAGAATTCTAAATGCCTTCCACATCTCATACGGATGCAGCTAGTTGCAAGGTGTTGTAATTTTCATAGGTTTCAGCTGGAACACCAGAGCAGTAATTAAGGGGAGATGGAATGCACCGACAAAGATAAGGTCCATCCCTCCTTAAGGACTAAGATACCCCAATAACTATGGAATCAGATTCGCGCTGCCTCTCACTATCACAAGCATGGTGGTATGAACCTCTCCTGGACATGGTCAGACCTTGATCTCATCGTCGGCACACTTGGGTGATTTTTTGCTGGACATGATGCTGTTGAAGTTCTCCGATTTACACAGCAGGACCTCAGTCTGAAACAATGCACAACAGTACAGAGTGAATGTGTTATGCATGGATTCAGGATATAGGTGGGACATTCAAATTAAGGTAGGGTTGATTATCTTGCCTTAGCTTTACGGACTTGTCTCCCCTTTGCCTCATCTTTGGTGCCAATGGTTGATGTCAGGATATCTCGACACAAGGAGGAACAAAAACATGGACAAAATTAGGTATGATTACTAATGTAATATGAGTCAAGGTTTGATGATTAAGATGGTAGACGATGAAAACGACTAGAAGAGGGACTACTCTTTTCAGTGGCAAAACCACTGTTCTTGAGGATCTCCGAAACAGTCACAACGGTGCCAATGGCTAGAATAACATGCTATCGTTGACCATGAACTGATTCTGGAAGATAACATGAATTAAAACAGTGAGGTGAGTAAACAGTGATCACCCATCCCCAGAGCAGACAGTTCAACCTCGTCGTAGTTCTACATGTACCTCTGCATCCAACAATACAGCAGAGGATTCCTAATTTTGTTACGAATTGATTGATTTGGATGAGTGAAACATAGTATATGGCTCTTGGTTTGGCGACGTCCTTTGTGCATACCTTGGCGAGGTTGATGTAGAAGTAGAGCAGATAGTTCAACCTCGTCGTAGTTCTACATGTACCTCTGCGTCCAACAATACAGCAGAGGATTCCTAATTTTGTTACGAATTGATTGATTTGGATGAGTGAAACATAGTATATGGCTCTTGGTTTGGCGACGTCCTTTGTGCATACCTTGGCGAGGTTGATGTAGAAGTAGAGCCGCTTCTTGTTGGTGGACACCTGGATCCGTTTTTCTTGGCTGAAGCCCCGGCCTAGGTCTCGATCTCCGCCTCCACCTCGGCGGCCTTCTGCTCTCCCACCATCGCCACCTCCTTCTCCTCCTGTGCTGCCTTCACCACCTCCCTAACTTCCTGCACCTCTGACTCTGTCTGCTCCTCCGCCGCCGGCCTCACCGCCTGCATTGTGGCTGGATCGCCTGATGGTGTACATACGTGAGCTGATCTGGAGGAAGAGAGAGGGGTTGCAAGTGGGTCCCCGGCCATGGTGGTGCACACAAGTAGCACTGAGCCGGCCATTGCGCGTGTTCACATGGTCGCCTGGAGGTGGCGGTTGCCTGGGTGGTTATTCCCGATGCTTTTGCATGCTCGCATCGATTTGGACCTAGCTTCCATCATGGCCACTGAGATGGATACTTAGGCCAACTCTAATGGTCCCCCGCAAACGGACCCCGTGGGTCTGATCCTATACTCCCGGACCGAGATCACGGCCCAACGTGCACCTGCAAAGCGAGAGACAGCCCCGGACTCGTCCATTTCGGTGCAAACTGGGCCAAAAGTTGAGCTCAGTTTGTGGGGGCCCAGACTGCCCGCGCGTTTGGGCCATGTCCTGCACTTCCACGCCCTTGCCCTCTCGTCAACTACACACTCGCGTCCCACCCCCTGCTTCCCTACCTTCCCTTCTCCCACCCCCTTGACATCCTCCCTCCTGGAAGGCCTCTATTAGAGTCCAGGGCCTCCTCCTAGAAGGCCAACTTCCCTCCTCGTGACTGTTGAAGCCTGTTTGCCATTGAAGCCTCCAGTACCCAAAGATCTTTCTGTCCCAGAGCATCGAGTTCGGCCTGCTCCTACGCAGCACTCCACCTATTCGACCATTTCCTCGGTGTTCAGGTTCTGCATTCTACCACCTTCGCCTCGTCCTTGTCCTAGTCCTAGAGGACTGACTCATCTGTCTCACCATGCAGACCATGGATGACAGTGGAGACGAGTTCTTCAAGAAATATGTCATGCCGTCCTCCGACGAGTCCGATGATGACAGTGAACTTTTTCTCCCCACAACCGTGCTCCGCCATTAGCACAATGAGGGGACAAAGCGAACGTACCATGGCTCCGTCAAGGGCCGGTCAGCAGCGCTGGAATGTGGCCGAGTCGACGGCTACAAGATGCTGTTTCGGGATTACTTCCACTGCACCAGGCCTTTGTACCCTCCCCCTCTTTTTCAGCGCTGGTTTCAGATGTCAAGGAAGGTGTTCATGCGTATTCTTCACAAAGTGAGGGATCATGATGACTACTTCTCTTTGAATAAATATGCTACCATAAGCTCGGCTTCACCTCCTACCAAAAATGTACCGCAGCTATTCGCATGCTTGCTTACGAAGTAGCCGCTGATTTTGTCGATGAGTACTTGCGCATGAGCGAGTCTACATGTTTGGAAGCAATGTACATGTTCTGCAAAGCTGTGGTGGCCATTTTTGGTTAAGAATTCCTAAGGCCACCCAATGCGGACGACACTCGCCGACTCTTGGCTTTCAATGAAACTAGAGGGTTCCCAGGAATGATTGGAAGCATAGATTGTATGCACTGGGAGTGGAAGAATCACTAAGGGAAATCATTAAAGAATCAGATGTGTTATCGCCTCCCACGCTAGTTCTTCCCTGCCTCTGTCTTGTGGTAGCCTCTCCACGACTAGAGTCACCCTACAGAGGTCCAGGGGTTCGGCTTAATATCCACCACTTGACAACTTCACCAAGATGGCGATCCTCTCCTCCTACCTCTCTCTAGCTCCTACCCTCTCACCCTTCCTTCCCCTGTCTAGCCATTGACGCTGCCACCCTCCCCTCTAGTGCATGACCGCCCCCTTCCCGGCATGGCTCTCATGGAAACAACCAGTTTCAAGATCTGATACCCTTGAAGGACTCCTAGGAATGAGAGAGAAAGTACAAGGACAATCTTATTTTCTAAGGATAGGTGGTATTCAATAATTAACATAGTTCAGTTAGAGTGGATTTGAAAAGCTATAGCAGATCGATAAGTTGCTAATGTAGCTAAGTCAACTTAGCGAGTAGAGGAATAGTTTCTAGTTTTGGAACCACCTAAACAGGAATCACTGATCCACCTTCACTTGTTTCCTCTGGCTTCGGTTCTTTTATTGTATAGTGGACGACTTAGGAGCTTTAAAGCCGCACTAACCCTCGTGAAGAGGGAAGGATCTCGGATGAAGCTCCAGAGTTCTTGACCGCAAGTCTTTGTCATTGTCAGTCAACTAAGGTTAGCCCTCAGCCCGCTATGAATCCATAAATCATAGAACATGCCGCAAAAAAAATATGGTCCCCTATGCATTTCATTCTTTCCGGAACGCAAAGAATAAAAGTACCGAGGAAAGAGATAATTGATAGTTACAAAAACCTCATGAGATTAGTGAAATTCATAAGTCTCAATTCCCGAGCGATCACACCAAAAACTCGAGTTCCTTTTGGATTTCCTTCTTGATCAATGACGTCCGTCATCATATCGTATTATCATACTATTGTCACGTTTGGGTTCTTTACATGTACGTACAATTACAGCTCGTCTTACTTCTGTCTGATCTTTCTAGAGGCATTTTGGGCACTAGAGCAGACGGAACGTCTTTTGTTTGGCCTTTGGCCTTTTCATTTCACTACCGAAGCCGAGTAGATCAATCAGATGACCATGGGTATGGGTCTCTTGTTTCACCTTCAGGTGTCCCATTTCTGCAGCCGAGCCTCGTGCCTTTCCCCTTAACGGGTATCCTTAAATATAGTGTCATTAATTAAGTAAGGCCGAAGGTGCCCTTTAAGATTTATGTACCTCAAAATAATAAGTACAAATCAAATAAAGGAGCAACTTTCAGTTTAATTTAGTGGGTATTACCTCGCCGATTTGAAAGGGGATGGGATTGGATTCATTCACTTGCATTCTTGCTAGCACTACAAAAATCTCCGGTCTTAACACCTTTCCCAGCTGCCCGAATAAGTTGATCATTCAAAAGTATCGAACTAGTGGATCACTATATCTAAACTATCTAATACAACTATGGAATGCGCTTTGCATTGCACTTCTGCTCGTAACCACTACGAACCGGAAAGGAAGGAAGGTTCTTTAGAGGAGGGATGCCGTCAAAGGGGTATGCCAGATTTGGGCTTTCCCAGAACTCTATCCCCCCGATTCATTCCCTTCTTGAAGAAAATGATACCAAGAACACCATCCAGGCAATAACACTTGCTAAAATGAAAATACCATCTGGTGGTCTACGCCTCTCTAGGAATGAGGCTCGATTTCTCCCCTGTCCTTAAGTTCAGCAACGAAGTCTCCCATAGTTTTGACTCTACGGTGCATCTTGTTGGCTATGCCAACAAATTTCTGCTTCTCATTCGTCGCACCTGCTTCTGATTGGATGAGGATTCAGTCACCATTTCCCTACAATCCTACATCGGTGGGCTATGTGGGAATCTGGAAGTCATCTCCCTACGGGATCGAGTTTTCCAGTTCTCAGTCTGCAGTAAAAAGGTCGGGCTTCTTGTTGCTTCCCTATGCTACTACAGAGGTGAATCTTTCAAATGCTTCTTCCACCTTTGGAGTGGTGGAGGTCCAAATTGGCAACACGAATTCAAAGATTGGTGTAGAGATCAGACTGAAGAAGGGACTATTGTTTCCCTACCAAAACTTGAGCTCATAGAGCGATGCAAGTCATGGATTCAACAAGGGGAAAGGGGGTCAAACCCATCCTGAAGAAATCTAGCCCTTGTTCTGTTGCTCCTAAGCGGAGGCTGACCTTTGCTCAGAACATCTTCTACCCTGCCTACATTGGATACTGTGATCCTTCGCTGCCCATGATATTGGAATCATTGTCACCATGTATCCATTTTGGTTCATTCGCGGGTGCCCATCCTACTCCGGCGACCTCCCCGTCATCCAGGAGGCCTGAGCTGGAGCAGATGACCGTTGTGAATCAAAGCCTAGTCATTAATGCAGCTCCGCACCCGAGCAACAATGGTTTAGCTACCGCCTCCACGGGCTCTTTGATTCCCACGCATGAGTCGTCACACAATGAAGGTGGGAATCCTTCCTTTTCTCGCGCGCCTAATACCCCCAGGTTGTCTCACCTTGTGGTTCCACACCTCAAGCGTGTTACAACTGTTTGGGGGTATGGCCACATTTTTTCTAAATGCACCTTGGAAATTAGATGCAAAGCTTGCTATAATTACAGACACGTGCCCAAATCCTGCTTCTCTGAGAAGCGCAAGCAGTCGAGTGCTCCCTCCATCCCCACACTCCGCCTCCTCTATGAGAGATCCTGGCGCATGGCTCAATAGGATACCCATACCAACAAGTTGCAACTTCTTTCTCGGAAGCTCATCCAAAAAGAACCTCCAGGTTAAGCGTGCTTGTCTTGGAGCAATCTGAGGATGGGTGAATGACCGAGAAGTTGTTCCCAGGTGAGCACGAGTGAGGACAAAGTGCGCACAAAAGACAAGTGTTGGTCTGTGGGGCCAGTCTAGGGATCCTAGTAAGTTGCTAGGAGTCACACCCTCGGGGCCTGGTGGACGGGGTGTTATAAGTGGTATCAAAGCCGATCCTCATGGTTACACGGGTGTGTGCGGGTCAATGGCGGGCTTGTGGAGCATGGCGCGTGTGGCCCAGAGTGGACACGATATGGCACATGTGCCAGCACTGGACGCACATACATGTGCCAAGATGGGATGTTCCTGGCTTGTGGTTGATCGATGAGGGCATTAATCTTCTAAGGGTGGGTGTAAGTGAGATCTTGGCACATGGCTTCATAGGATTCCTAGGATACCCAAACCAACAAATTGCAACTTCTTTTATGGAAGCTCATCCAAAAAGAGCCTAGAGCAATTTGAGGATGGGTGACCAACAGGGAAGTTGTTCCCGGGTGCACACAGGTAAGGACAAAGTGCGCGGAAAAGTTAAGTGTTGGTCTGTGGGGCCATTCTAGAGATCCTAGTAAGATGCCAGGAGTGACACCCACATGGCCTGTTGGACGGGGTGTTACACTCTAGAACTCCTCTCCTAGCTCCCGCCCCAACTTCTCGCCTGAGCTATCCACCATGGCCAACTTGGACATTGATCCCACCCCTTTGTCCCCCTGGCTTCTCTATCCGTGAAGGCGGGGTGGAGCGCGTGCACCGCACCCGAGTGCTTGCTATGGACGACCAGCCCCTGGAAGGAGAGATCTTCGCTCTAGCCATCATCCATCTGGAGCCGGAGATAGAAGATCTCAAATGCTCTGCTAGAGATGCCATCTGTGCCTACCTCAGAGACGTCCTCAAGGAACTTGTTATTCTTTCTGGGCCTCATGCGCTTAGAGTTGGCTTATTTCAGTTCTCTTCAGTATTTGCTCGAGACCGCCTTGTTCAGAGCCTACGCCCAGCTTTCCCAGGGTCGGGAGATCTCTCTTTCATAAATGAGGATGAAGCCCATAACGCTAGGACCTTGAATGAGCTGGTTCGGTGTTGGTTTCTCCTTCTCGGCATGCTGCAACAGTTGATCAAGCCAGATTCAATATGAGCAATTATGTGTTTTTTGGTGGTGTTCTTATCTTCTGGCATGAAGCTGCTCACATCAGTCACCAGGTTCTTGTCAAGTGTGTGGTGGAGGACTTGGATCATATCCCTAGAGATATTTCATATGGAAAAATTCTCTCCCGCAATGGTTTTAGAAGATCTTGGACTATCACTTCATATCCTCTCATTGGTGATGTCCCACCTGCTCAACTGCCGCTTGTTGAAGAACTTCAACCGAGTGATATAGATTCCCATCCCTTCCATGGCCCTCTTTAGAATGCACACCTGGTCGATATTTCCTGGAATCTTTTTGCGGCTGGAGATGCGGCTGGTGGGAATACGACCGCTAGTGTGCGGCTTGCTGAGCAATATCATACCCAACTCATGTCGAGCCACAATAGCCAGTGTTGAATGTTGGGGCTAGCAGCTTTGTTCCTACTCCTAGTACCACCCATTTGTCTCCCTATCCAGTTTCCAAGACACTGGCTCCTAATGTTGAGCTCTCTGATTCTGATATGAATATTGAGGACTCCTCTCCATGCAATCTGGCCGAAGTTACCGATCTTCACAAGATGGCTGACTACTCTGATGAGGATATTGACTTCATGATCAATAAAATCAAAACTTTAGAAGAGCCTTACATTTCTGGAACCCCTAATGCAGCTGTCGACAAGTATGGCACTTTCTCCCCCTTAACCCAGATGAAACAGCCGAGTGTTTGAAGTTTTCTGGTTACTCTGAGGAAGATGTTGAGCATACGTTCGAGAAGATCAAATCTTCATGAATACCTTAAGTACCTTGCTTGCCCTCATGGATCATTGGGATCCCCCAATAGTACATGCTGTTACATGCAGGATGCAGACCTGCTCAATCCTGGCCTGTGTTAACAGACCCCTCTTCCTCATCCCAACACAACAAAACAACCATTGCACCATGCTCCAGGACCTTCTCCTCAACCTTTCCGGTGGACCTCTTAAGTAGAGCATGCTAGCTCCTCCACGAAGAGAGGATTTGCTAATCAGTTTGTCATGAAGATTGCTGCCTCCGTCAGCTTTCACTGTACTATTTTTAATGTGAGCAAGATTAACACGCGCCTGCCTTTTGATGTTTTGCTCCATGTGCAAGCTCCCCTCCCTCTTGAGGGCCAGAGGGGCCAACCCATCTTCAACCCTTTTTGCAACAAAAATGGTTACCCTGATCACCAACCATAGGCACAAGCATCATGTAGTTCCTATCACAGCTGGCACACTTAGGAGGAGTCCAAGAATTTTCAACCTTGACAACGGTTTCAAATCTAGCAGCCAGGGCACTCCTCACACGTCTGAGAAACTGAAGAAGTTGGGTCCACGACATGGCACTACTTTTAAAAAGAAGCAAACCCCCTTGTAGAAGATGAAGCAGAAAGTTATTGGCATGGATTTCCTAGACATTTCACCACAACATTAGCAACCAACGCCCTTCCTTCCAATTGTTACTCTACGCGTGTTGGGCACCAACTTATGTGGCCTCTCTTGAGGAGGTTGCTAATGACAAGCCACTCCACCTGAAGGTTTGCAATGATGATCTGGACCGAAGAATGGAAGCGGTTGCCGGTGGCCCCCTTCATCGGCCCTCCTACCTAGGAGCTAGTCCTTTTGCTGATTAAGAACTTTACCTTTATGTCAGCTTGCCCAGTTAACTTGTTGTGGACTACTGCAGCTTGTTGCTATGTTTCTGTCCTGCTTGTTTGGAACCTTGCTTATCTATTAAAGTACATTTGTTGTTTGCTCCTATTTTTGTGTGCTGCCATGTGTGCTTGGCATACCAAAACCCACGTAGAGGGCAGTTAAGCTTGCCCTCTTTTAACTCCCTCTCCCACCCATGGAGCTGAGAACCATTTGGCAAATCCTAGACTAGAACATTTGTTGTATTGGTTCCAATATCAAATGGGATGCCATTAGTGAAAAAATTGAGGAAACCAATTGCTCTATTATTTGTATCCAAGAAACCAAAGAGACACCTTTGATCACTCTTTCATTAGAAAAGTCGCTCCTAGACGTTTTGACCACTTCTGTTTCCAACCTTCCATTGGCAACTCGGGTGGTATAGTCACTATCTGGAATGGATCCTGTTGAAGTAGAAGTGCATTGCCTAGTCTCTTCCATCAGATTGGTCTTTTGGTTGCATTGGCTAGAGCATGCAGTTCTATATGGTATAAGATCCAAAAGGTCTCAAGTTTAAGACCCTGCTCACGCAGTTTACAAGAAAAAAGATTTTGCAGCCTGCATCGAGCCCACACTAAGGAACAAAATAGCATATACGTGAGTGGGGAGTTAAGAATATAATACACACCTAGCTCTTTCCATCAGTTCAGTCTTTTGGTGTAGTTGGCTAGTGCATCAATTCAATAGATCCATCTTCACGGGGCAAGTAGTGGAGGTCAAATAGTTTGTCGTTCATATCACACTTACCTCATACTCCTCAGGACAAACTTTCCACCTACTTAACATCTATGGTCCTAGGTCTAGACCATTTTGTGCAATGGTTGACGGATTTGGTTATTCCAGAAGATGAACTCTGGCTCTTCGCTGGTGATTTTAACTTCTACCGGTCTGAAGATAATAGAAATATGGAGGGAGGCAACTTCCAGAACATGTGCGCTTTCAACAACATTATAAACATGCAAGGTCTCATTGAAATTCCCATCCTAGGATAGGCCTACACTTGGAGTAATATGCAGGAAACCCTCCTATTAGAGCAAGTGCCTACACTTGGAGTAATATGCATGAAACACCCTTCTTAGAGAAAGTGGACTGAATCTTTTCTTCTGTCCAATGGACCACAGCCTTCACAAACACCGAAGTGAAGCCCCTCGCACACCACGCATCAGATCATGTCCCTCTATCAATCTCCATTGAGACAAAAATCCCTAGAGCAAGAAAATCATATTCGAAAACTTTTCGATCAACTGATCGGGTTTCTTCCAAGCCATCCAAAATGCTTGGTAAATTCCGTGCCGCGAGAGAGATAATGCATGCCGTTTATTTTCCAAGCTTAAAAACAGTCACAAAGCTCTCAGAAACTAGAGTAAATCAGTTTCCCGCCTTTCTATGTGGATTGATCACTGCAACTTAGACTTCAATATTCTTGATGGGTTGGAAGAGCAGCACCCCCTCTCTATCCTGGAGTTCAACTTCAGTATCATTGTCAAACAACGCATTACGAATTTGCTCCACTACAAACATACATTCTGGAAAACAGATGTACTATTTGCTGGGTTAAGTTAGGAGGGGAGAATACCAAATACTTCCATGTTGCAGCAACTAAATCCTTCCGAAGAAACAAAATTCCCACTCTTTGATCGAGCTCCAAAACCATGGTCAGCGATCATGATAGCAAAGCTACTAGTATATGGATGTTTTTACGCAACATATGGGACATGCCACGAATCCAGCAATGCATTTTAGCCTTAACAAGCTGATCCCTCGTGTGGAGGGGCTTGATTCGCTCTTGCTCCCTTTCTCAACTGCTGAAATTGATAATATAATAAGATCTCTTCCTCCCAATCGTGCTTCCAGCCCAGATGGCTTTAACGGCCTCTTTATGAAGAAATGTTGTATCATCATAAATGATGACTTCTATGCACTTTTCAAAGACTTTTACAATGGAAGAAACAACCTCTAGTGCATCAACAACTGTCTTATCACCCTCGTTCCAAAAGTGCCAACCCCCAAGACTATTGGAGACTACAGGCCCATCTCACTCATTAACTCCTGCCTCAAGCTCCTGACTAAGCTTTTGGCAGATCGTCTTCAAAAAGTAATTCTAGAACTTGTGCATTGTAACCAATATGGCTTCATCAAAGGTCGCACCATCCAGAACTGCCTAGCTTGGAGCTATGAGTTTCTGCATCAATGTCACCACTCTAAAAGATAAATTGTTGTCCTTAAATTGGACTTCGAGAAGGCCTTCGATACCATCAAACATAATGCTATCCTTACTTTGCTCAAGCATTTGGGCCTTGATGATAGTTGGATTGGTTGGATTAAGTCCATCCTTCAAAAAAAGTCCGTCCTATCTTCAGGCACCTCGGCTGTCCTCCTTAATGGAGTACCAGGGAAAAAGTTCCATTGTAGATGAGGTTTAAGACTAGGGTACCTCCTATCCCCTTTCTATTTATCTTTGGGTCCGAACTCCAATTTATTATCAACCTGGCCTGTCAACACGACCTCATCAAGTTTCCCGTCCTAACCCCTCGGTCATCCTCCTTAATGGAATACCGGGAAAAAAGTTCCATTGTAGACGAGGTTTAAGACAAGGGGACCCCCTCTCTCCCCTTCTATTTGTCCTTGGGACCTATCTTCGGGTACCTCGGTCGTCCTCCTTAATGGAGTACTAGGGAAAAAGTTCCGCTGTAGATGAGGTTTAAGACAAGGGGACCTCATCTCCCCTTTCTCTTTGTCCTTGGGTCCAAACTACTCCAATTTATCATGAACCTGGCCTGTTAACGCGACCTCATCAAGTTGCCCATCCCAACCCCTAATGGTGATTTCCCTATTGTTCAGCTCCTGATAATGTCGGCCTGCTCTAGAAAATTGCTATGTGATGACCCACAAGTATAGGGGGTTTATCACAGTATTTTCGATAAGTAAGAGTGTCGAACCCAACGAGGAGCAGAAGGTGCTGGCTAGTGGTATGGATCAGGAATTCTCTGCAAATACTTAGCAAACAGATTTTTAGGGGTTTTTGATAAAGCAAGTAAACAAAGTACGAGTAAATAAAAGACAGTAGGAATAAATGTAGCAAGTGGCCCAATCCTTTATGCAGCAAAGGACAAGCCGGTTGTATTACTTAAGATGACCAAACATTCTCGAGGACACATGGGAAGATTGTCAAGTGCTTTCGCTTCATATAGTTGATTAATCTTCTTTAGCTTGCTAAGTGTTGTGTGGGTGAACCTGTGCTAATGTACCGACCTTCCTAGGACTAATACAAACTTGTGATTATACCCCTTGCAAACATCCGTAAGTACAAGAAAGTAATTAAGGTAGAAACCTAACCATAACTTTAAACTCTAAGACCCTTACATCCCTTGTGCAATGGTTTCCTAACGGGGGTTCAGGTTTCTGTCACTCTGGCAACCCCTACGATTAGTATCCAAATACACAATGCATTCCCCTAGGCCCATATAGGTGAAGTGTCATGTAGTCGACGTTCACATGACACCACTAGAAGAAGTACACCACAACTTAAATATCAAACTATTGAATCTTTCTCAACACAACTCCACTACTAACAACATGACTTCTCCCATGTCCTCAAGAACAAAACGAACTACTCACAAGACATCATATGGATCATGATCAGAGATGGAATAATGATGTATAACAATCTGAACATAAACAATAATTCAATGGTTCACTCAATAGCATCAACTACAAAGTGTAATCAACACCGGGAAAGTTTCCCCTATGAACTATGCAAGATTCAACGCAATTGTTACAGCAATATGGAGATGGTGATGAGGGTGCTGATGGTGATGATGGTGGTGATGATGATGATGATCCTGATGAAGTCCAGCTTGATGGTGGTGTTGATGGCGACGATCTCCCCTCTCCGGGAAGGAATTCCCCCGGTAGAAATCTGTCTGCCAGAGACATCTTTCTCTCTCGGTGTTTTCCGCCCCGCAGAGGCGGCGGAATCTTTCTGTGGTCCCTCCCCGAGTCTTAGGGTTTCGGGAGGATAATATACGACAGAGAGGAGTGCCAGGGGTGGACCAGGGTGGCCACACCACCTAGTGGCACGGCCTAGGCTGGCCCGCGCTAGGGGGTGGTGTGGGCCCCCTGTGGCCCATCTCCAGCCCCCCTTCTGGCTTCCTTCATCTTCTAGAAAAATAGGATTTTCTGATCTTCACGAATTTTGCGTCCAAACAGCACCTTTTCCATCAGAATCCTGACTGCAGCGGTCCATGCTCCAAAAGTCATCAACCATGCAAAAACAGATGAAATATCATAAGTATCACCTCTCAATATGAAATATATCAATGAATAACACTGAATTATGATATAGAATAATGATGCAAAATGGACGTATCACTATGCCTCAAAGGACTACTCGAAACCTTTGCGCAATCCACTAGGCTTAGAGTAAACTATGCGACATCCTGCCTCCCTATTAGCCTCGATGGGGATAAAACTAGGTTGCTTGCTAGCCTTTTTGGCTGTTGCATGGGCTCTTTCCCTTTCCCTACCTTGGCTGTCGGGGTCTTGATAACAGGGGTACCACGACCTGACGGTTATCGGGCCCATCGCCCCCTCTAGTGTAAAAGCGACATGGGTGACTTCAGCACGAGAAGGGCCGCTCCTTGCCACTTTGGTGCAAGGAAGGATGCGGGAGGCATCGTGTAGTATCGGACGGCATCAGCAGCCTCAGCTTTACGAAGGATCGGCGGGCAGCAAGCAGCCTCGGACCTAGTCCACACAAATTAGACTAATGGACCAAGCACCCTTCGGGCGGCAATGTGGCGACCCTTCCCGCCTAAATATTGAGGGAAGAGGCCCTATGCCCCTATAAAAGGAGAGGCATCCCAGCCTTAGAAAGGGGGATCCCGACGATCTAAAACCCTAGAAATTCATCTACACCCTGTCCACTGGGCCTCGGGGGTGTCACTCCTAGAAGCTTAATAGGATATCTAGACTGGCCCCATAGACAAACACTAGTCTTTTCTGTGCACTTTGTCCTCACTCGTGCGCACCCGGTACCCACTTCCCAATCGGTCACCCATCCTCAAATTGCTCTAGGCCAAGCACGCTTAACCTTAGAGTTTTTCCGAATGAGCTTCTAGAAAATAAGTTGCAACTTGTTGATATAAGTATCCTACCAATCCTATTAAGCCATATGCCTGGATCTCACACTTTGTACCAAGCATGTTGGGAGGATACCCCCGGGTAGGGTCACTCCAGGGAAAATATCATTGTGCAGCATGAAAGTTGGGGCGCCTAGGCAACGCGGTACCCAAGTTGCCTGTAATCAGCCGCGATGACTACAGTCGGTGTGCCAAATACTTAGAGGATCTTTTTTGGCACGAATTCAACTTTACGTTTCAATACAAAATATCAGGATAATGGCTGTCAAGTCGGGCCGCCCTATCAGTTCTCGCTGTTATGTCGCTCCTGTCGATTAGGCGGGGTGGCTGTCACGTAAGCTTGCAGCGCTGGCACAGTGGATAGGACACCGCGACCGGCCCAGTGTATTGACGTGACAAAACATGGCACATATATTGTCATTATAATTATTTTTTGTTTACTCAAAACCTGGAAGGGCCACCGCCATGTGTCTCTCCTGTGGACTTTCATCCCCGTCGTTAAGCACTACCTTAAAAGAGCATTGACGGTTCCACCGTTCCCCTTCCTCGCAGAAACCACTCTTCTTCTTCCTGTCATCTGTCTTCTTCCCGTCTTCTCCTTGCCACCATGGAAGGTTGTCGCACTCTAGAGACAAGATTCACTACCCATGACAATATGAAGATAGATGTCATCTACACCAACGAGGAGGAGAAAGTGGTGCGAGTCCTAAGGATGTACGAGGGTTGTCTTGAGAAAGACGAGGACAAGTTTGTGGGACTGGACCTCGAGTACACCCCGTAGGACCCATATGAAGGGAGTGAAGTCGCCGTCGTTCAACTGGCCATGAGGAAACACGTCCTTGTCTACCACGTCTCCCGGTTGGTAGATCTGCTCTGTGTAGCTAACCGCTTTTAGGGTTTTCTCCTCTTGTTCTCTATCAATTTGCTCATCTTGCAACTACTGGATTTTATTTAGGACCAAATAAATTATGACAAGACAATGTTGAGAGTCTTGATCTTGCATTTACTAAACTTTTTAAAATTATATTCAGATGATGATCTTGCATTGACAAAATATTTGTAGTTACAAATTTTGGTGATGACAAAGTACATACTTTCAGGACTGACAGGAATTGTCCGGCGCTGCGCCAGTTCCTTGTAGAAAAGGGAATTGTTTTCTGCACAGTCGACAATACAACTGATTTTTTGAAATTTCATCGAGAGGGAATTACAATTCCTGCGCACAACTGGATCGATATTTAGAGTCTTGTCAAGATCCTAGGGGGCTCGAGGAAGGATGGAATGGCATCACTCACGACTAGAATCCTCGATGAGTCGTACGACAGAATGAAGGAAGATTTCCCTACGGATAGGCAAGATTTATAGGACGAGTGGCCATTATCTGATATAAACCTGAAGTATGCAGCCATAGATGCTTACATGACCTACCAGCTATACAAGAAGATCCATTTTTCTACGTGACCTCGTGTTTTCCCCTATTTTCAAGAGGGAAGACGAGCTTAGGGGAGCCCTTTGTGGAAAATGCAGAATAGCTGAGTTTGAAGCTACATCTGCAAAGGAAATGGCTGCATCTGAAGGAGCTGACAGAGAGGCTGCAGAAGCAGCTGAAAGAGAGCTTGCAGCTGAAGCTGAAGCAGTTAACAGAGAGGCTGTAGCTGAAGCAGCAAACAGAGAGGCAACATCTTCTTACGGCAACAATCAGGTCTATGATGCACCGCTAATTGTTTCGCAGGACGCTAAAGATAGGGAAGGCAAGTCAGATCCCAGGTGGTACGAAGCATTTCATGAGCTGTGGAGTGCCAATAATGTAAGATCCACCTGGAATGATCACAGTTGGTCGCCTAGGAACGATGGCAAGCACCTCAAGTGGGCTGATGAGAAGTGAATTAAATTTTACTCCTGTGTGTTATGTTTCTATTTTGTGGAACTCATTTATCTTATCAAGATGTCTAGAGCCTCAAGTGAGAGTAGTAAAATATATTTAACCCTCTTTGTGTTATGTTTCTGTATGTGTCTTGTAGCTTGTCAAGATGGTAGCTCGTTAACTGGCAGTTTGAAAGAGTACTTTTTTCCTCTCTCGCTAAAAATATATGTTTCATTTTGCCAAAGTTGCTAGCAAATCTAGAGAAGATTCTCTCTTTGATAATTCATTCCCTTTTGGACCTCTTTTTTCCTCTAATCTGGTAGCAAATCTAGAGCAGCAAATCACGCCAGGCAGAATACATTCATTCAGAAAACAAAAAAAATGTAGATATCGCTGTGTGCGTTTAAATAGGATATAGTGATAGAAAGTAGGTTGCTTAACGATGTTCGATGCATTCAACCAGAAATAGGATCCAAGCAAAATATAGAAAATCAAAAGAATCTGCTTAGCAGCAGCAGCAGACACATTCAATCCCTCCTTGCATGCACCTGCGCCTCCGCCTCCTCCCTCCGGCGCTTCCTCCACTTCTTGCTGCCCAGTCCCTTGATCTTGGGGGCCTTGGGATTGATTGGAGGCATGCGACCCTCTTTGATGGCCACCCGCTGGAGGTTTCGGAGGTGAATGCCGAGAGCCTGGTGTTCAGCGATGTAGGCATTGACGTTCATGGTCTGGCCGCCTTGGTGGATGCCAGAACCCGGGTCCTCTGCATGCTTTAGTAAGGAGTTGAAGTCGGTGCCGGCGAGACTCACACAACAGAAGGCGATCCCCTTGCAGAAGGGGCAGCTGTAGTCGCCGCTAGCAAAGAAGGCCTCCTACTGGCCGGCCTGCAGCCTCCTCAGCACCTGACGAGTCTTGGTGTGCCTGGACTTGTCATCGCTGCAGACATTGCTGTCGTAAACCTATTGGAAGAAAAGTAAAATGGGGGAGTAGATGATGTAAGAAGATCGAGCAATCGAAATGCGAACAAGCGCATCCTAATAAACCAAGATCTAGCATCCAACGATGGGAACAGTAGAAGAACCAGGGAAGGGGAGCAAACCCTAGTTACCTCCGACCATGGGTCATCGATGCCGGTGTCATAGGGGTTTAGCGGAGCGATGTACTCATCTAGATCGTAGGTGCCCATGAAGTGTTGGATATGCTTGTGACCGATGGGAGCCTCCTTGCCGGCGGGGGGATCCTCTTCGGCGGCTACGTCAGTAGCGGGGACGGGGGCCTAGACGGGAACGGCGGCTGCCATCGATGCCTCGACTAGGGCCTGGATGGGGACGGCGGCTGCTTTCAACGTCTCGATGGGGACCGGCGAGAAGACGGGGGCCTCATCGGCGGCTACGTCGGTAGTGGGGACGGGGGCCTGACAGGAACGGCGGCTGCCATCGATGGCTCGACTGGGGCCTGGACGGGGACGGGGGCTGCTTTCAACGCGTCGAGGGGGACCGACGAGGAGACGGGCGCCTCCTCGTCGGCAGCCTCAGAGGAGACGATGGCCACCGTATCCTCCTCCACCATCGCCAGTGCGGAGGGTATTATCAGGAGTTTGCAGATGCTGGTGGGATAGTGGAGAGGGTTGCGTGGGAGAGTGAGCTAGAGTGACAGTGGTTGTGCGGAGAGGGGCTCTATAGTTAAGGTAGGGGCTCTATAGTTAAGGTGGAGAGGGGCTCTAGAGTTCATTGGATGTGTGTTCTTCTCATAAACCACATGGACCCACTAGAGTTCATTGCATGTGTGTTAATGTCATAAACCACATGCATCCACCGGTGTCATTGCATGTGTGTTATTTTCATAAACCACATGTTGATCCACCAATGTCATTGCATGTGTGTTCTTTTCATAAACCACATGTTGATACAGCAATGTCATTGCATGTCTATTCTTTTCATGAACCACAGCTAGAGTCACTGCATGTCTCTTCTTCTCACATACCACATAAGGATCCACCCGTGTCATTGGATGTGTGTTCTTTTCATGAACCACACCCAGTGTCATTGCATGTCTGTTCCTTTCATAAACCAGACATGGATCCACCAGTGTCATTGCATGTCTGTTCCTTTTATAAACCACACATGGATCCACCAGTGTCATTGCATGTCTATTCTTCTCACAAACCACATAAGGATACACGAGTGTCATTGCATGTTTGTTCTTCTCATGAACCACATCTAGAGTAATTGCATCTCTGTTCTTCTCACAAACCACATAAGGATCCACCAGTGTGATTGGATGTGTGTTCTTTTCATGAACCACACCCAGTGTCATTGCATGTCTGTTCTTCTCACAAACCTCACATGGATCCACAAGTTTCATTGCATGTCTATTCTTTTCATGAACCACACATGGATCCACCCAGTCTCATTGCATGTCTGTTCCTTTCAAAAACCACACATGGATCCACCAGTGTCATTGCATGTGTGTTCTTTTCATGAACCACACCCAGTGTCATTGCATGTTTGTTTGTCTCACAAACCACATAAGGATACACCAGTGTCATTGCATGTCTGTTCTTCTCATGAACCATAGCTAGAGTCATTGCATGTCTGTTCTTCTCACAAACCACATAAGGATCCACCAGTGTCATTGGATGTTTGTTCTTTTCATGAACCACAGCTAGTGTCATTGCATGTGTGTTCTTCTCACAAACCACACATGGATCAACCAGTGTCATGCATGTCTGTTCTTGTCAAAATCGACACATGGTTCCACGAAGTGTGACTGCATGTCTGTTCTTTTCATAAACCACATATGGATCCACCAATGTCGTTGCATGCGTGTTCTTTTCATGAACCACATCCAGTGTCATTGCATGTTTGTTCTTCTCACAAACCACATAAGGATCCACTAGTGTCATTGGATGTGTGTTCTTTTCATGAACCACACCCATTGTCATTACATGTGTGTTCTTTTCATTAAACCACACATGGATCCACCAGTGTCATTGGCTGTCTGTTCTTTTCATGTAGCACACATGGATCCACTAGTGTCATTGCATGTCTGTTCTTCTCACAAACCACATAAGGATCCACCAGTGTCATTGCATGTCTATTCTTCTCATGAACCACATCTAGAGTCATTGCATGTCTATTCTTCTCACAAACCACACAAGGATCCACCAGTGTGATTGGATGTGTGTTCTTTTCATGAACCCCACCCAGTGTCATTGCACGTCTGTTCTTCTCACAAACCACACATGGATCCACCAATGTCATTGCGTGTCTGTTCTTTTCATGAACCACACATGGATCCACCCAGTGTGATTGCATGTCTGTTCTTTTCACAAACCACATATGGATCCATCAGTGTCATTGCATGTCTATTCTTTTCATGAACCACACTCAGTGTTATTGCATGTCTATTCCTTTCATAAACCACACATGGATCCACCAGTGTCATTGCATGTGTGTTCTTTTCATGAACCACAGCTAGTGTCATTGCATGCCTGTTCTTGTCACAAACCACATAAGGATACACCAGTGTCATTGTATGTCTGTTCTTTTCATGAACCACAACCAGAGTCATTGCATGTATGTTCTTCTCACAAACCACATAAGGATCCACAATTGTCATTGGATGCGTGTTCTTTTCATGAACCACACCCAGCGTCATTGCATGTCTGTTCCTTTCATAAACCACACATGGATCCACCAGTGTCATTGCATGTGTGTTCTTATCATGAACCACACCTAGAGTCATTGCATGTCTGTTCTTCTCACAAACTACCTAAGGATACACCAGTGTCATTGCATGTCTGTCTTTTCATGAACTACAGCTAGAGTCCTTGCATGTTTGTTCTTCTCACAAACCACATAAGGATCCACCAGTGTCATTGTATGTGTGTTCTTTTCATGAACCACATCTAGTGTCATTGCATGTCTGTTATTCTCACAAACCACATAAGGATACACCAATGTCATTGCATGTGTGTCATTGCATGTCTGTTCTTCTCACAAACCACGTAAGGATACACCAGTGTCATTGCATGTGTGTTCTTTTAATGAAATACATCTAGAGTCATTGCATGTATGTTCTTCTCACAAACCAAATAATGATTCACCAGTGTCATTGGATGTGTGTTCTTTTCATGAACCACACCCAGTGTCATTGCATGTGTGTTATTCTCACAAACCACACATGGATCCACCAGTATCATTGCATGTCTGTTCTTTTCATGAACCACACATGGATCCACCCAGTGTGATTGCATGTATGTTCTTTTCACAAACCACATATGGATCCACCAGTGTCATTGCATGTATGTTCTTTTCATGAACCACACCAAGTGTCATTGCATGTATGTTCCTTTCACAAACCACACATGGATCCACCAGTGTCATTGCATGCGTGTTCTTTTTCATGAACCACAACTAGAGTCATTGCATGTGTGTTCTCCTCAAAAACCACATATGGATCCACCAGTGTCATTGGATGTGTGTTCTTTTCATGAACCACACATGGATCCACCAGTGTCATTGGATGTCTGCTCTTTTCATTAACCACATTTAGAGTCATTGCTTGTGTGTTCTTTTCACAAACCACATATCACCAGTGTCATTGCATGGGTGTTGTTCTCATAAACCACATATGGACCCTAACCTTAGGAGATCCCTAACCTTAGCCCCCCAATGGTTCATAAGGATACACCAGTGTCATTGCATGTGTGTACGGGAAGGCACGCCCTAACACAGTTGTTCTGCTTGACGATTATTACATACCATTCGATCGGGGCGCTTGGACGATTGGGATGGTCTTCGTGAGAGCGATCCGTGAGTAGGCTGTTCTGCGGCATGATTGGTCACACTTGCTGATGGGGATATGCCAAAGAGGGTATGCCCAGCAGGACGTTCCGATTGGGCCGAAAGGCCTGTGAGTGCGCCTGTAGGATGGCGACTGGACTACAACGGAAGGAGAGGCCCGGCGATTGGCGACTAGAAGCCTAGGAGCATAACAGAAGCCCAGTCGGATTAGGTCAAAACCTCCAAATCCTTATCTTATTCGGTTGTAACTTGTAAACCCTAGCGAGGTGCCTCATATATAAACCTCCCTAGGGTATCCTAAAGACTTACGTTCCATCATACACCCCCTCAAGCGACTCACTGCATAGCCACCGAGCTCGCCACCCCTGTAACTCACTCTCCAATAATCTAATCTAGGAGTAGGTCTTTACCCTCCGGGGGGTGAACCTGGGTAAACCCATGTGCATCCGCCCCCATCTCGCACCGCAGATGGCCGCCAACTCTTCCTCACGAAACACTCAATCGCTGCCAGTGGCAGCGACTGCTGTGGCCATTTCCACAACAGTGGCGCCCACCATGGGGCATAGCGGAACTGGCCTGAGTTCTGCGGCGAGACCCTACTCGCCGATTGTCAGGGGGATGATCCCCAGGTACCCCAACCGGACAAGAACCAAGCAGTCGGATCGCGTCCGGCTGACCAAGCACAGCTGGACAGGGCAAGACAGGCCGGCTACCGTTCGGTAGCCGGGTCAGCAAAAAGTAGCCGGCTACGGCGACGTAGCCGGACCCAATCAGTGAGACAGGACGACATGCGTATCAGTGCACGGTACGCCCTGTACGATGACAAGACTGGCAACCACCGGGCCATACCGAAGACTTTGTGGGGATGACGCAGGAATAGTGGCCCGATGCTGACAACAGGCTCGCACGGCGTCCACTGTGCCTACGACAGCCATACCGCTCATACTCCGATGAGACACACCATACCGGACACTGTAGATGACCAGCCGACTGGGACCCGCATGCGGGGCCCGCCAGTCGGATTGGCCAGTGAGACCGTTGCCTCTGCCTATATAAGGAGAGGCAAGGCCTCAGTAGAAAGGGTTGGTCTCATTGCATTTAAGGCAGTAGCTAGAGAATACAGCTCGAGGAGCACTTGTAGTTCGTATATCCCTGATAGTCAGACTCGACGGAGTAGGGACTTTACCTCATCACGAGGGCCCCAAACCTGGGTACTTCTTGTGTCCAGCTACGCTCGCTTGTATCCAATCCCGCCTGCGGACGCCGTCGATAGCTTCCCTGACAGTTGGTGCCCACCATTTGATTAGATGGCTTCGACCAGAGTCACGTTCCGCACGGGACCCTGCACTTCAGCCGGTGAGCGCGTGGCCTCTGGACTGGTGCTCACGCTTGGCAAATTCGACTGCGTCATCGACAACGCTTCCGCTTCGCCGGAACCTCCTTCCCGGCGAGCGGCACCGTCCTGCTATTCGGTGACCTCCCTGTCTACGTCGCCACCGTTCCGGAGCGTTTCCCTAGGGAAATCGTCTCTGTCACGGGGCTGCCGCGTCCAGGCGGTGGCACCTCCGTCGCACCCTGCGGCGTGGAGGTCATGATGGCCGGCTCCAGCTCTCACCACCGCCAGCCGCGGGAGCGAGGCGCGGACGAGGTTGGGACTTCTGCCTTACCGCAGCCTCGGAACCCGGTGGAGGATGCCATCGATCGGCTCCAGACGCCGGTCAACCTTGGGGATAACCCGGAGGAAAAGGAGGACAACTTCGCCATGGAGAGACAGATCCTCCTCCAGGAGTCAATGGAGCTTGCGGCAGCCCACAGGCAACTCGAGATCACCCGACGCGAGTACGACCGCGCGTGCGGCTTCACTCCGGCTACCGCGGAGCCGAGCCGGCACGGCCAGGTGCGGCACCGGGGCGGAGAGCTAGGCGGTAGGATGGAAAAGGATGGGGAGCCGGACCCCGCACCCGCCCTCATCCGGCCCACCTACAACACGCCCATCAAGAACCCGCGGCAGAAGAGCTGCCAAGTCTGGAGGGCGAGGAGCGAGCCCGCCAGCACGCTCGCATGCAGGAGCTCCTCCGCATCACAGACGACCAGGCCGACGCCAACCGGCAGATGCAGGAGGACCCCAGCTACTCCAGGGGGAGCAAGCTGCCTGCCAACAGCAGGGGCACGCCGCGCGACACCCAGCAGGCATCCTCCCCTCAGCCGCCTAAGGCCCGTAGCAGGCGTCGCATCTCCAGCAACAGGGGCCAGCCGCGCCAGGAGCAGACGGTGAATAACAACCCACCGCCTCCCCCTCCACCAACCAGAGCACCCAGACCAGCCGGATCCCGTCTCTCGGGCCAGATGGGAGCGCCCAACCCATATTGTCCGGATGCCCGTTACCGCATCAAGCTCCTCGCTCAAGCGCGCGTCACGGAGGAGGAATATTCTACTGGCCCGGTTTGTTTCGGGCCCCGCATCTGGAACGAGCCATTTCCAGATAAGTTCTCCCTGCCGAGGGACACACCCAAGTACGACAGCAACATGAAACCAGATTGGCTGACCGACTATGCTACGGCAGTCATCATCGCCCATGGGAACAAGCGCACAGCCGTACGCTACGTCCCCCTCATGCTAACCGGTCGGCAAGGATGTGGCTCAACAGCCTCGCGCCCAATAGCATCAAGGCCTGGCCGGACATCGAGAAGGTGTTCGTCCGCAACTTCAACGGCACGTACAAGGTGACCGCGAGACCGACCGCGAATACCTCGCCAAGTGGACGGAGTTGCGCAACACCTGGGAGGGCATCCTGGAGAGCCAGGCTATCGGCTTCTTCATCGAGGGTTGCCGAGAGGGCACCATGCTTCGCCACCAGCTACTGTGTGACGAGCCGAAAACCATGGCGGAGCTCATGACGGTTGCGGACCAGTACTCCATGGCGGATGCCGCCATGAAGAAGCCCCTCCGAGTAAATGCTGTCAGGCGTCCGACTCCTATGGAGCCAGCTCGTGACCGTCCAAGAAACCTGACTGGCGAAGCCCGATCCTCTAGGCGCCACGACAACGACAACCGGTTCCACAGGGACCGCCAAGCCGGGCAACAGAAGCCCCACTACCACGCGTGGCAAGTTAATGCTATGGAGGGTGCGCCCGACGCACCCGCTAACAACGCAAGGAGGCAGAAGCCACGGCTCACCTTCGACCAGATGTTTGACGGCCCGTGCAAGTGGCACAGCGGTCCCTTCAAACCGGCTACGCACACCACCGGAATTGCAGCTGGACCCGCCAGTTAAAAGACCAGGGTAACCAGCCTCGTCTCCCCCTCCCGCTCCCGGTGGACCTCCACCACCGGCTAGGGGGGCCGGCAATGATGGTAACGGCGGCAACAACAACAACGGCTACCCACAGCCGTGTGCCGCCTACCACATCTTCGAGACGTAGCAGGACGACAAGCACAGCCACAGGCGACGCTCCAAGGAGGTCAATGCCGTCGTCTCTCCGGTCCCCCAGTACCTGAACTGGTCGGAAACCCCCATCACCTGGAGCCGTGCAGATCAGCCGGAGCATCTACCGACTCCCGGGGGCTACGCCATGGTGCTCGACCCCCTCATTGTCTCCAACGCGCGTACCTGCCGATTCTCGCGCGTCCTCATCGACGGAGGCAACAGCCTCAACCTCCTTTACCAGTCCTCACTGGAGAAGCTAGGCATTCACGAAAGCGACCTGCGCCTGACTACCACAACGTTCCACGGCGTACTACCGGGGCCAGCCTGCGCCCAGCTGGGGAAAATCCAGCTGGACGTCATCTTCGGGACTGAGGAGAACTTCTGCCACGAACCAATCTGGTTCGAGGTGGTAAACCTGACGAGCTCCTACCATTCTCTCCTCGAGCGCCCCGCCCTCGCAAAGTTCATGGCCGTCCCCCACTACGCGTACCTCAAGACAAAGATGCCGGGACCCCGCGGCGTGATCACTGTCGCCGGCTGCTTCAGGCGGTCAATGGAGAGCGCCTCATCCGGTTCAAAACTGGCAGATGCCCTCATCATAGCCGAGAAGAAGCGTGTGATCATGCGCAACATGGCCATGGCCCAGCAGGACATGCCGACTAGCAGCAAACCGGCTAGAGAAGGAACTTTCCAGCTGGCAAAGGAGACAAAGAGGATTCTGCTCGACCCCTCCGACCCGACTAAGTTCGTCACCATTGGTGTCGGCTTGGACAGCAAATAGGAAGGCGCGCTCGTCGACTTCCTCCATGAGAATCGGGACATCTTTGCATGGTCCCCCAAGGACATGCCGGGTGTGCCGAGGGAGTTCGCCGAGCACTCACTTCATGTGCGTCCGGATGCCAAGCCGGTCAAGCAACCTCTGCGCCAGTTCACAGATGAGAAGAGGAAGATAATCGGTGACGAGATCACCTGGCTCCTTGCAGCCGGGTTCGTTATGGAAGTGTACCACCCGGACCTGTTGGCAAACCCAGTCCTGGTGCTAAAGAAGAACAAGACCTGGCACATGTGTATCGACTACACTAGCCTGAACAAGGCGTGCCCGAAAGACCCCTTCGCCTTGCCCCGTATAGATCAAGTCATCGATTCCACGGCCGGCTGTGATTTGTTGTCTTTTCTAGATTGCTATTCCGGGTACAATCAGATCCGGCTAAACCCGGCTGATTAGATTAAGACATCATTTATCACCCCCTACGGGGCTTTCTGCTATGTAACCATGCCTTTCGGTCTAAAGAATGCAGGCGCTACCTACCAGCGCTGGATGCAGAAGTGCTTGCACTCACAGATAGGCCGAAACGTGCATGCTTATGTGGACGATGTGGTCATCAAGACCAAGGAGAAGCGCACCCTCCTCGAGGATCTGGGAGAAACATTTGGCAACCTCTACCAGTACCAGATGAAGCTGAACCCGGAGAAGTGCGTCTTCGGAGTACCATCCGGTCAGTTACTCGGTTTCGTTGTATCGCAAGGAGGTATCGAGGCGAATCCCGAGAACATCGTGGCCATCGAGAGGATGCAACCGCCTAGGAACCTGCTGGGGGTCCAGAAGTTCACCGGATGCCTGGCCTCCCTCAGTCGCTTCGTCAGCCGGCTGGGGGAGAAGGCACTCCCGTTGTACCAGCTGATGAAGAAGACGGACAAGTTCTCCTGGACTGTGCAAGCCGACATTGCATTTCACGACCTCAAGCGCATGCTATCCACAACACCGGTTCTAGCCACGCCGGCTAGCAAGGAGCCGATGTTTCTCTATATAGCAGCCATCAGCCGGGTCGTCAGCGTCGTCCTGGTGGTGGAGCGCCCCGAGGAAGGCAAGGCTCAGCCGGTTCAGAGGCTCGTCTACTACCTCAGTGAGGTTCTCTCCCTCTCCAAGCAGAACTACCCCCACTACCAGAAGATGTGCTACGGCGTGTGCCTAGCATGCAAGAAGCTCAGGCACTACTTCCAGGAGCATCCGATTAAGGTCGTGTGCACTGCACCCCTTTCGGAAATCATCGGCAACAAAGACGCCACCGGCCGAGTTGCCAAATGGGCCATCGAGCTCACCACCTACTCCATCCAGTATGAGCCCCGGTCACAATCAAGTCACAGGCATTGGCGGACTTCCTCGTCGACTGGGCTGAGACCCAGTATCTCCCACCGGTTCCGGATTCGGAGCACTAGAAGATGCACTTCGACGGGTCGAAGATGCTCGGGGGCTTGGGAGCCGGCATCGTGCTCACCTCGCCCAAGGGAGACCGGCTGGAGTACGTGCTGCAGATCCACTTCAAGGCCTCCAACAACGTAGCCGAATACGAGGCACTGGCGCACAGGCTCCGGCTGGCCAAGGAGATCACTGTCAGCCGGATCCTATGCTTCAGTGATTCGGATCTGGTGGTGGAGCAAGTATCCGGAGAATGGGACGCCAGAGATGCAAACATGGCCCTCTACCGATTCCACATCCAGAAGCTCAGCGCCTACTTCGACGGGTGCGAATTTCACCACGTCCCTCGCGTCAACAACGAGGCAGCCGATTCGCTCTCCAAGATCGGATCCACCAGGCAGGCGATCCCACCAGGGGTCTCCTTGGAGCACCTGCGCAAGTCGTCCATCAACCCGTCACCAGAATCAGACTCGATCATCTGGGCAGGGAGCGTTCCGGCTGGCGGAACAGCAGAAGCGGAGCCGGCAGAGCCACCGAAGAAGAAGACCCGCACCAATTCCAGCAAGGCAGTGCCCTCCGGCGCGCATGACCCAGGGGCTGCCGGTTTATCAAGCAGCTCGGGGGCTGCCGTCCCGGGCACGCCACCTAGACGAACCCCTGACATCCGTCAACTGGAGGACGGGAGCGTCCTCATCATTCGAGAAGTACCGTCCTGGGCATAACCCTTCATGAGCTACATCGCCAACGGAGAAATTCCGGATGACGAGGTAGAAGCCAGGCAAATTCGGCGTCGCGCACGCACGTGCACCATCATAAACGGCGAACTTTACAAGCGCAGCATATCCGGCATCTTCCAGAGATGTGTCGACATAGACACGGGCTACCGGCTACTCAAGGACATCCACCAGGGTGAGTGTGGGCATCACGCTTCGTCAAGGGCGATAGTCGCCAAGGCATTCCGCCACGGTTTCTATTGGCCCACCACCCTCGAGGACGCTGAGAAGCTAGTCCGTGCGTGCAATGGATGCCAGCGCTTCGGGCAGCTCTGGCACATGCCAACTTTGGTGCTCAAGACCATACCAATCACCTGGCCCTTCGCAGTTTGGGGCCTCGTCATGGTCGGTCCCTTCAAGCGGGCGCGCGCGGGCATGACCCATGTGCTGGTAGCAGTGGACAAGTTTACAAAGTAGATCGAGGCTAAGCCCATCCAGAAGCTGGATGGGGCGACAGTCGTCACCTTCTTCACCGACATCCTCAACTGATTCGGATACCCCAACAGCATCATCACCGACAACGGCACGAATTTCGCCAAGGGGGCCTTCGCTCGGTTCTGCAGCAACAAGGGCATCCGGCTGGACCTTGCCTCCGTCACGCACCCGTAGTCCAACGGGCAAGTCAAAAGAGCAAATGGCTTGGTGCTAGCCGGCATCAAGCCACGCCTCATTGAGCCATTAGAGCGGTCACCCGGATGTTGGATCGAAGAACTTCCGGCTGTGCTGTGGAGCCTCCACACCACACCGAATAGATCAACCGGCTACACGCCGTTCTTCCTGGTCTATGGATCGGAAGCCGTCCTCTCCGTCGACATCGAGTTCGACTCCCCGCGCAAGCTCCTATACGACGAAAAAGCCAACCAGGAGCGCGGGAGGATGGAGTGGACCTCCTGGAGGAGGCCCGTGAGCTGGCTCTGTCTAGGTCAGCCCTGTACCAGCAGCGACTATGTTGCTACCATTCAAGCCGGATTCGCCCAGTCGTGTTTCGCGAGGGTGACCTGGTTCTCCGGCTGGTGCAAGACACGAAGGGCATGCACAAGTTATCGCCACCCTGGGAGGGCCCCTTCATCATTAGTCAGGCACTCCATAACGACTCCTACTACCTCATCAACATGCAGCAGCCGTGCAAGAACAAGATGGACAAGTCAGACGAAGAGACCGAGCGTCCCTGGAATGCGGCCCTGATGCACCAGTTTTACACCTAGTCGCCAGGCAGTGTATGTATCCCGAACACCCCATGAATGAAAATGCGGACCCCTACGAGAATCTCGGGGGCTCCTTGCTAGAAATGTTTCTTCACATCTACTTTTCCGGTTCTGATTTTCCGGCTCCGGCAACCCCTACCGGGGGCTTGCCGGCTGGCCCGGCCTGCTAAGTCAACAAACCGACCGAGTAGTGTGTGATGATGTCAGAGGCCCACTCTTCGTCTTAGCTACATACCGCAACCCGGCTGTCCGGCTAGCAAGAGCAAATGCCCGAGGCATCCCACACGAAAAACAGGGAGGAGACGCGACAGACCAGGCGTTCTGGCCTTGCAACTAGCCCGAACCAATCCGCCTACTAAGCTGTTAGTACCGTGCACAATGTATTGTCAGCTCCCTTTGATTTCGGCTGCAGACCGCAACCCGGCTGCCCGGTAAGGACGCAGCGAAAACAGCAGAGCACACAGGAAACCGACCAAATGTCTAGAGAGGCACATGCCAGTTTTCGAAAAAACAAGCAGTTTTCCGGCTACAATTTGACAGAATAACCTATTAACCTGTGAGGATGCATGTGTATGTATATGTATATTCTTGCCTGACTACTTCGAGTCAGAATTCAGGAAAAGGGAAGAAGATTCGAAGTCCTTGCCTTCATCAAGCGCTCCGAATCCCGGGGGCTACACCCACTGGGTGCGCTCGCGCGTCCCCAGTGGAATCTTGTAGTTCCTGACCGGCTAAGGGCGTTTAGCCGGCCGTTCGGAGCCCAGGTGAGGGCAAGGGCAGGAGCAAGAGAAGACAAGGAAGATTCGAAGCACCTGGCTACGCCAGGTATTCCGAATCTCGGGGGCTACACCTAGTGGGTGCGCTCGCGCGCCCCCACTTGAATGTTAGTTCCCTCGGCTGAAAGCATTCAGCCGACGAAAGAAGCCAACTAGGACGAGGCTAATTGGATAAAGTTAGAAGACTTGCGAAAAATAAGGAAGATTCGAAGCACCTGGCTACGCCAGCTACTCTGAATCTCGGGGGCTACACCCAGTGGGTGCGCTAGCGTGCCCCCACCAGAGGTGTAGTTTCTCCGGCTAAAGGTGTGTAGCCGGACAAAATTAGCCGGCGAAATATTGAAAGAAAATTCAAGACGCACAAGCTAAAGGAAACTCAAGAGTTCCATATTAACAAACAAAAAGGAGGCGAAGCTCCCATAAGTTACCCGGCATCAAAGATAGCCGGTGTAGACAGACAAGTTTTATGCGTAACAAAAGCAAGACAAATACACCCGGCATCCTGGGGCAGCAGCTAAGCGGCAGGACCATTGCCGTGAGGAGCACCTTGACCAGCAAAAGCTTCGGGCGCAGGAGGAGGCGCAGAGCTCGATCCGGTTCCAGCGCCCGCGGGCGGTGGCATCGAGCCTTCCACATCAGGAGTACCGACGGACTCCGAGTCGATGAGCACCTCGTCGGGGTCCATGTAGTCAGCAATCTTGATGGCAGACCCGCGGAGCTTCGGATGGGCTTGGCGGATGGCGGCAAGGTCGGCGCCGGCACGGAAGCCTCCGTCGATCTTCTCGACATGGGCGTCCTTGTACCAGGAGAGCATAAGGGCCAGCGCCATCTCCGCTCCGGCTCGTGCCGCTAGGTCCCGCAGCCGGTCCACCGCAGCCGGCACCTCCCCCACCTTCGCAGCCAGCTACGCCATCGTCTCCGGAACCGGAGCCTCTGGCCACACGAAGGAGAAGACGTCCCGTGCCGCTAGGCGAAGCTTGGCAGCCTCTTCGCCAAGCAGGACGACGAGCTCCTGAGTTGTCGGCTGCGCTCCTGGCCAGTTCTCCTGTAGCCGGTTGTAGGCCAGCAGGTCTATGCTGGGGTAAAAGGCTGTCAGAAAAAAGGGTCAGATCCGGCTACCAGATCCAGAAAGAAAAGAAGGTAGAAAAAGGGAACTTACCCTTAACCGTGTGGCCGACTTGCATCAGCTCCTCCACCAGAGCCTTCTCCTTTGTCGCCAGCCGTTTGATCTCCTTCTCTTGGTCCTTGTTCTGGGCCTCGAGAAGGGTGAAGGCTTCGGTTCGGCTAGCGAGCGAGGCGTCGCGCTCCTTGATGGTGGCCTCCAGACCGTCTACCCTCGCCTGCCAATCCTTATTCCATAGCCGCAGAGTGGAAGTGGACTTGCTCAACCGGTCGTTCGCTTTCTTCAAGCGATCGGTCTCGCGCTGAGCGCACACGAGGATGGCTGCAACAAAACCGGCTATCAGTAAAAAAAGCAAAGACAGATGAAGCTAACTCACTCTAGGAAGTCCCGTTAGCAGCGGCTAGCTTCTGCTCCAGGGACCGGTTCCCGCTGGCGGTGGCCTCCAGCAGCCGGATCTCCTTCACCGCCAGCTCGAGCGTGGCGGCTAGGTCCGTCAGCGAGGCGGCGGAGGAAGCGTCATCGTCCACAGCATTGATGGCCAAGGACTCCTTCGTCAGGATCCCACTACAACCAGAACTGGCCTTAGTCGCCATGGTTGTGGAACCTAGCGACTGGACAGCACGATACGTCGCCTTCTTGGAACACAAACTCCTACCAAGCAATGAGACGGAGGCACGAATGATCGTGCGCCGCTGCAAATCCTTCGTCATCATCAACGGCGAGCTCCACAGACGCAGCGTGACCGGCGTGTTCCAGCGCTGTGTACAGCCAGAAGAACGCCGCAAGATCCTCCAGGACATTCACGCCGGCGACTGCGGCCATCACGCTGGCGCCAAGTCGCTAGTCACCAAGGCCATGCGGCACGGTTTCTACTGGCTCACCGCACACGCCGACGCCACCAACATCGTCCAACGATGCGTCGGGGTGCCAAAAGTACACCCACCAGACGCACCTCCCTGGCTCGGCACTCAAGGCCATCCCCATCACGTGGCCATTCGCCGTATGGGGCATGGACATGGTAGGCCCATTCAAGAAGGCCCCGTCTGGCTTCACTCACCTCCTGGTCGCAGTCGACAAGTTCACCAAATGGGTCGAGGCCAAGCCAATAAAAAAGTGCGACGGCAAGACGGCCACCAAGTTCCTACGCGAGCTCATCTACTGGTACGGCTACCCGCATAACATCATAACAGACAATGGCACCAACTTCACCAAGGGGGCCATGGAGGAATTCTGTGAAGAACATGGCATACGACTCGACCTCGCATCAGTCGCCCACCCAGAGTCAAATGGCCAAGCAGAACACGCCAACCAGAGCGTCCTCCATGGCCTCAAGCCCCGACTCCAGGTGCCCCTCGAGCGCACCCCAGGATGCTGTGTCGACGAGATCCCCTCCGTAATATGGGGGATCCGCACCTCCGTCAATTGCTCCACCGGGTTCATGCCCTTCTTCATGGTGTATGGCACCGAGGCCGTAATGCCAACTGACCTAGAGCGCGACTCACCTCGAGTCGCCAACTACATCGAGGCGGCCAACGAGGTCGCCCGCCAAGACAGCATCGATCAACTCGATGAGGCATGCGACCTGGCTCGCTCCCGCACCACCATATACCAGCAAGGACTCTGCCGCTACCACAGCCGCCGAGTGCGAACTCGCACCTTCTAGGAAGGCGACCTGGTCCTACGACTGGCTCAGGACAAGAAGGGCATGCACAAACTCTCCCCCCCATGGGAGGGGCCATTCGCCATAGGCCGAGTCCTTGGCAATGATGCCTACTACCTCATCGACATACGGGGTGACGGCCAACTGGAGGTCGGGAGTCCATGGAATGTAAACCTCCTCAGAAAGTTCTATACTTAGAAACTCACATTGTACTCCGCTGGCATATATAATGAAATTCATCCGGATCGCACAAATTGTGTCCACTCGCCATACTCTTGTACCACTCACACTCGTACATATTAGCAATACGCTACTTACAGAAGTCAACCTCTGGCTGAGCAACCGACACGGCTAAGTAGTGCGGCACAAGGGCACCAGAAATATACGGGCCCTGGGTCATCCACGAAAACGCTAACCTAGAGCCGCCATTGGAGTCGCCTAGCCCGACTGGCCCACCGGGCCAAGACAACCGATACACGCTTCTCACAGCGACCTGTCCCTCCCATCCTCGTGCAAAGCCACTCGAACGATTAAGTACCATGCACGGGGACTCCGCAAAATGGGAACCACCACGCGGCTCTGGAACACACCAAGTAAGAGAGCTGCCTAGGACTCGCCAAGCGACTGGCTCTCCGGGCCAGGGAAGGAGACGCGTTACAAACAACGCATTCACAACCTGCAACAGGAACATGACCAATGTGGTCGGGCACCACGCTCAGGGACTCTCTTGCAAGTCAGTCCTACTCGTGCTCGGGGACTCGCCACTCAGAAGACGCGAGAGATAAAAACAATGCATAACCAAAACAATACACAAAAGTATACAATCGAGTTATACCCCATTAAAGGGCGGACGCGCTCGGGGACTCGCTCAACCAAAAACAAACACAACACACAATCCTAGTCGCAATACGAGTCGATTGACTCCCCTTGGCATACATTGCAAAATATTTTACAGCACTCTCCACTTGGCATACATCACAAATTAGACAATTACAATGTTTCACTACTAGGAAACAACTCTTCGCATGTAATTACATCTTCTGTGGCGCATATCCTAGTCGCCACTGTTATCTCGCCACTGATATCTGCTTCCTGTGGCGCATATAGATATGCGCCACAGAAGTCCCAGACTTTTGTGGCGCATTTCTTCATATGCGCCACAGGAATAACTTCTGTGGCGCATTTACACATATGCGCCACAGAAAAGCCATGTGCCACTGACTATATAATTATATGCGCCACTGATTGCGTAACATGTATTCAAAGTAAAATACTTTCCTGGTGTATAATCAGGTATTTATACAGGATTTATACAGTATTTATCCAGATGAGTATAAAATTCATTGCACAAGTAGTAGATGCATGAAAACTGACATATATATAATACAAACACTTAGAGCCCGATCGACATATATATATAGTGTCAAGTGCCAAATTTTTACACAAGAGCCGAATACAAAGTTCTTATCAGCTCACATTACAAATATGAAGTGGCCACCGCCGCCTACACTAGGATCAAATACTGTGATAATGGTGAGCAAGAGCATTAGCCCGACCAATATCTTCATCTGGTTCTTCTTCCACAAGTGGTTCCTCCACTTCGCTATCGCCTCCTCTCTAGTCGCGTATCCTTTGTAGATGTTGCCGCTGAACTTGTTCACTTGTTTGTGGCAAAATCCTCCCACTCCTCGTAGACTCTTCGAACCCTACCCATGTACACCACATACCACCTCGTCGCCATCTCTATAGACGACAAGGCATATTAGTAAAAATACAACGAAAAGAATGAATAAAGGGTTCACATCCATATATATATATGTTCACAGAATATAAAACAAATGATCCATAAAACTAAAAGTTAGATCATCATAGAAGCAATAAGTTCAATGACAACACGACCACAAGGTAGTTTAAGTCTAACAACAATGACCATTTCGACCACGAGATAGTAAAGTTTATGACACACACACTAATACAGCACGCTTCCATCAAGAATATACACACACTGGATCATGCTAGAGGCACACATCGATCATGACAAAGACTTCCTCTTCTCGCTCGGCTTCGGAAATGGTAGATAGCCCTCTTTCGTCATCCACGTCCTTGTGTCACCCTTCTTCTGGAGGCGTTCTCCGATCTCCCTCTTACTCAACCCTCTAGCTTGTTGTAGGGGACCGCCCCTTGTGTTGACATCTTCAATGATGATTTGCGACAACTTCATCTGAATGCGATGGAAGTCTTATCTAAGATCAGCATCATCGATTTTCACCAAAGTTTCTGCCCATCCTCGGAGACTAGATGGCAGCGTTAGGTTCTAGCAATCCCGAACATAGCCTTTAAGGTGATGGAGGACGTAGAAGGCCTCCTTGGCACCAGTAGTCGACTGCTTGACGCAGGGGAAGTCGAGCACGTGCTTGAACACGTGTTTGCCATCCTTGATACATTCCCCCTTATCTACGAAGGTGCATCCCTTCTTGGTGTAGCCCTCGAGAGCCTCATTGATAACACCCCTTATTCTGGTGTAGTCTTTCTTTTTCGTCAAACTCCCTGAGTCGAAATACGTGGCTAGTGAATACCTCAGGGCAAGGACGATGAGTGTGCAGTATTTGTCTCTGCGCAACACAATTGGAATGGAATGTTGGAAAAGGAGCAAAGGAAGAAATCTATAAGAAATGCATAAGTTACGGTGGCGATGAGCGAGTGTGTGTACTTACTCGGGAAAGAAAGGCAAAAGAAGTGTGCCCTTCCTCTTGTTGTCCACCATGAACTTCTCGAGGTACACCGTCGCCTTGGTCTGTGTCTCTGATCCTTCGACCAACTGGCCGTCCCTCATGTAGTAGGGATCCACTATCGCGATTTTTGGGGTACTTTCTCTCTTGATCGTGAGCGCCAGATTGAGAGCATATAGGCGGACCAAGTTATAGTCCAGTCGTTTCGTGAGAAACAGCTTGAATATGTCCTTGAACGCTATGAAGAATATATCCGTGGGGGGTTCATCGATGAAGCCCACATCCAATGGCACCTTGGCCGTGAAAACTGGGTAATTTGGATCTTCGTCTTTAAGAAGGAGGGCCTCTAGTGTCTTGACACCCTCGTGCAAAGTTAACATGTCTCCAACCGCAATGTGGATCATATCCGGAGTCAATATCGGATCACCAGCTACATGCACTTGGGGCACGCCAAATTGTGTGGATGGTACGAAGACGGCGTCCTGACCCCAGATCCTCTTCAGAAGAGGTTGGCTCGCACCCTTCTTCTTATTATTATTATTACCTCTCTTCATGCAGTGCTTCTTCTTCACAATAGTGTCAGCCACTGCCATCTGCTCATCAGTCGCCTTTCGGAGTGTGTTGGGGATGAAAACCAATCCCAGTTTCTCTTGTGGTGGATCGGCGACCGGAGGCGTCTCTTGAGAAATACCATGGAAGACCAGGCGCTGCGTGCATGTATTGGGCCAACCAGCTTGATGGTTGTCGCGAGCTGCGAAGGGTTCTTCATCCACAGAAGGCATATACAATCCTTTGGCGGCACCGGTGTTGATGAAGTCGTCAATGTTGACCAATTCATCATCATCTTCATGGGTGCCATCATGTGGTGGTGGTAGCGGGGGCGACAGCGGTTGCGGCACAATGTCTTTGCCATGTGGCGGTGCACACGCTGCCAAGAGTTGATGGTGACGACTGGTGGTGGCGACAACGGCGGCTACTGGCTTCCGAGGTGGTGGCCGGGCGATGATCGGTCGAGAGGTGGCACCGATGCTCCCCCCCGCAAGACGAATCTAGGTCTTCGGCCATGTCAAGGGCCAGTTGTAGCATTCCCCAAGGGTCTTGTGTTTGTTGGCTCCCTGAGGTCGAAAGGGAGGGTCCATGTCATTGCACCCTGGCAACACCAGAGCCAACCTGACCCTCATCACATCATCATCCATTGGACTGTTGTGCATCGTGCGGCTCGCCGGTTGTATAAGAGTGCCCTTGGCAACATCCTTCAACTCACCGCCGACATCTTTAAGCAGGAGTAAGCAAGAAATGTCCTGAGGCAAAAACATGTTGTTGGGCGTCATGAGATGGCAGCAGTCATGCAGCAATGGCATAAAGGAGATGACGTGCACTAACTAATTAGTTACCTTGGTGATGGCGTGGATCTCGGCTAATGTAGAGACACGGCCGATGCCGGCGGCCGGCCTATCATCATATGCAATCTCCCGCTCGGGTGCCTCATGAAGCACCACCACCGTCGGCTGCGCCTTATTGGTATCTTTGGCGGGAGGGGGCGTCGGTGTGACCAAAACGAGCGGCTGCGTCCCGACATTCACGGCCGGCGGGGTCACCAGGTCCAGCGACACGGTAACATTGATGCCCGAGTTGCTGCCGCTTAAGCTGGGCAGATGTATCGGCCCCTGTCGACCTCCCGCATTCCAAGCAGTAAGCCCCTCGAAAAACTCAAGGGGGATCATCGAGCGGAGCTTCTCTTCCACTAACTTGTCCACCGTTTTCCCGTCCACCGCCTTCTCCTCCAGTGTCTGCACCTTCATCTTCAGCTCTGCAACAGCGGCTTTATCCTGGTTCTTCCTCTCCCTTCTTTTCTTGGCGTCCTCTTTGTAGTACTCCTTGAACTTCATGCTCGTACCGAAGCCAGACACACGGCCAGCTGAGGACGGCGGCAACCCCTTGCCCCTCTTCTTGTAAGCATTGGTCGCCCTGTTGAAAACCGTGTCCCACTGCTCCGTCGAATCCTGGGACGACTCTGTGGCAGTAGCGTTCAGTTCATCCTCCTGCAGAGACAAGGAAAGGTGAACCCATTTAGATTCTTGACTTCATTATCTTAATTAGAACGCAATAGACTTGAGATCGGCGATAAATTCCTTACCAGCTTCTTCTCGAATGCCTTCACCTCCGGATCGTCGGTGATGAACTCCCCTATTTCCTTGTCCAGGTAGTAGCGGGCCCAAACAAATTTCCTAAGCTACAAGTCCGTGATTTTAAGCCAAGGGTTGTCTTTACCAAGGCGTTCAAGCTCGGCGTCCTCCTTGTCCCAAATGGCATGTTTCCCCTGTAAACGTTGCTTCCAAGGCGGTGGTTACCTATGTTCTGTTCCCGCATACTCCTTCCCCATTGAGTCCATTTTATAGCGTCAGCGGTAGCTATATCCGCCTTGAATATCCTAAACTCCTCTTCGTCGAGCATCGGATTTTTCTTACTAATAACCTCCCAGCTTTCACCTTTGTCAATGCTATTCTTCACCCGGGTTTTCCAACTGCTCAAGGCGTTGCTCATCTTTGTGAGGGCTAGTTTGTTCACCGGGTTCTTTCTCTCGAGGTTTCTAAACCGCTCTGGGAATCTGTATCGCTTGTGAACTTCTTAAGGAGGTTATCAACCAAAGCTGCATGGTCAGCATGTCTGATGTACTTCGTGTTGATCGACATGCTTTCCCGGACGATGCACCCGAGTTGCAGGCCGTACCCTTTAGCAATCGCCTCTGGCGCAATGGGTTGGCCACTTTCTGTGACCTCAGTGAACTCATCGCAAACGGTGGCGAGCACTGGCACCTTTCGCTCCTTCTATTCCTTCTTCTTCTTCTGAGAAGCGATCGGGTTGCCGCTACCGCCATCCGTGCGCTCGCCACCATCGGTGCGTGCGCTGCCATCGGTGGTGTCATCCTCTTCGCCGCCGCCTTCACTAGTTCCATCGTAGTCGTCTTCGTCCACCTCGTAATCAGGATCTCCGCCCTCATTGGCCCCAGTAGCTCTAGCGACGGTCGCCTCCTCCTCCGGTGGTGGTGTCATCCTCATCGCCTCCTCCTCCTCCTGTTGGGACCCCCGCTAGAATGACTGGTTGGCCTGTCTAGTTTGTTCTTCGATGATGATCATGTGCTTAGAAGGGCCAGACTCCTTGTTTCCTGACATGTTTGCACTACTCTATTTAAAAGAGGCAAAAAGTTAGCACAAATCTCGGTCGAAAAATTCAGCATGACCTTTGCCAATTTTTTGACCTATGAGTGCCCATTTCTCAACCGAAACGGAAGTGAATCGACACTTCGGGAGAAATGGGCAACTCAAATAAAGAAATATATCCCTGCAAGACAAAAGACCCCATCCCCCATGCATTAACCCCAGTATCCATCATCCATCATCCATCATCCATAGTACATTTCAACAGCAGGTACCATCATCACCATACAACTTGTATAACAGATATATATAACGAGCTCTAATTCTGGCATAACAGATATATAATGGGCACACACACATGCACACACAGACATGCTAACCCAGCATTGTGCAATGCCTCCACATTCCCCACTCTGATACATGAGCATTGAAGTAGGCAGAGGTTAAATAAAAAAGAGCTCTAGCTATTTAAACAGTAGATGTATCAAAGTATATATGTAAACAGTAGCTATTTAAACATGTCCTAAAATGTGTGTCAATAAAACTAAAAACATCGCGCCACCAAAACGACCTCCTAGCATTTTCAGCGTGAGGAGGACCTAGACCATAAACTGACCAAACTAGCCAAACTGATGTAAGCCTGCAGTAGCTCTACACGCAACCGGAAAGAAGCAAATAAAATATACAATTCGTAAGACATGTACTTCTGTTCTAACAAAGAATACATTCACTTCTTGACAGAAAACAAGCCCAACTTTCTTTAGGCACGAAATCTTTTTCTGGATATGTCTGCTCCAAAATGTAGAATCTTTTGGTTCAGCCTACTCTAATTAACATTGGTGGCATTAACTATTAACCCTGTACTCTAATTACCAAGCTAGAGATCAAATTCTAAGTAACAGAAATATACAAGACTAGATAGACAGATCAGCATGCATCATGAATCAGATGAGGGCCATCGGCTAGAAGGCCAGGATAGAAACACCCATGGATGTGGTATCACAGAGCACAAGGGAGTCGGAGATCGATGTGAGACCAAGAGGCTTACTTAGTCTTCTTATTGGTCTTATTCTTTCTCTCTAACTTCCAAAATTCAAAGACACACAGCAGAAACATGATTGCATAATAGTAACTACTAGCAAGAGTGGACAAACCAAATTACATCTTTAAAAAAGACACCATTGTGTGTATTTGTTGGATCAAAAAAACCAATTTGATCAAGTCCAGATCAGCACCAACTAGATATGGACAACTAAAAATGGCAATTTCCAAGATAATTAAACTATGCGAATTCTAGCTAGCAGCTAGCACCAGCTAACCTTAAACTATACTCCCTCCGTTCCTATATATAAGACACTTATATTTAGGAACAAAGGTACTACAATCAAACCTGAAACTATCTTATTATCCGCAGCATGTCGTGGCCCAATAACCTCAAACCATACTACAATTACAACAGATGAATACCACAAAATATAAGTAAAGCCCGAGGAAGATAAATATCACAAACTGATCTCCTGAAGAACATCAACCCATACTACAATTACAACAGATGAATACCACAAAACAACCACACACATAGAAATCGATATACGAAGACCTTATGAACGATCATACGACTTTTCTTCGAAAATACTTCTGGAAGTTGATAATCTCATGTAAGATAAAAATATTCATGTGGTGGGGGGTGGGGGACGAACTTGTTGTGGTGGTTGACGATGACGAGGGTTGCAGGGTCCGGCGCGGTAGCTCCTCCTTCGCGACTTCTCCTCCACGGGCTGCAGGGCTGCATGGTAGCTCCTCCTCCGGCGGCTCCTCCTCCACGGGTTCGTCGGGCAGCTCCTCCTCCACTGGTTCGCCGGGCGGCGCGGCGGTGGTAGCTCCGGCAGCAAGGGCTAGCGCGGCGTTGGCGGCTCTGGCAAGGTCTAGGTCTAGGGCTAGTGCGCGGCGGTGACTGAATATGGGGAGAAGGGGGAATGAAGGCCGAACCGTTTATTTCGCTAAGTCCATAGGTTTTGTGGCGCATTTCGGCAATATGCGCCACAGAAGTTGTGGCGCATATTGCCGAAATGCGCCATAGAACCTGTGGAACTTCTGTGGCGCATATTGCCGAAATGCGCCACAGAACCTGTGGACTTAGTACAAAACACGGCGCGCGTGGTAGTATGACAAGATCACACAGTTGCCTTAGTGGTCTCTACTGCTTGCTTGTGCCATTCTAAACCTGGGGAAGCCAGGTTCGAATCCTGGCTGTCTCACACTTTTTTATTTTTAAAAAATATATTTTTAATTATAGATCTGTTTAAAAATAAAGAAAAAACATATTTTTAATTATAGATCTGTTTAGTTATAGATCTATTTTCAATTATATTATTTTTTAAAATAAAGCAAGAACATATACAAACATTCATATTTATTCAAAAAACTCTCTCCCTGAACATATACAATCATGTAATGTGTTTTTAATTATATATATGTCTAAAATAAAGCAAGAACATATAAAAAATTCATATTTATTCAAAAAACTCTCTCTCTGAACATATACAATCATGTGATGTGTCGAGCTAGTGTCTCTTCACAATCTTCTTGCCCTTTTTCACCGTTGTTGAATACTTTAGCCCGTGCACTTTGAGATTTCTTCTTGTGAATGGACAACCTTTAGTAGGCAGTGTGGTCTTCATTCTTACTTTAGTAGTAGTAGGCATGTCGAAGTACTTGTCGAATTCCTCTTTGATCTTTGGGTCGCGTTTTTGTCGAAGTTTTGCTCGTTGGCGGCTCCTTCCATTCCGATGATGCTCCTCTTGCCCCTCCTAACTACAACACGGTTGGGCTTTGACGGGTCAGTAATAAAAAAGCGTTGATTAACTTGGCTAGCGAGTACCCAAGGCTCATTTTTTGCGGAGGCAATCTTCGTTGATTTGGCATCTGGTATAACCATTGTGGTGAAATAGCGGCCTTCTTTTTCCATGTTCTTGGCCCATCTAACACGGAACATCGGTACGATCTCTCCATAGTAGCCGAGCTCCCATATCTCCTTGATCCTTCCGTAGAATCTTTACATCACAGTAGTCTCGTCATCAGCAAAGGATAACATAGTTACTCCTGAGTTTTGATATTCACTATTCTTGTCCTTTTCCTCGGTGTAGAATCTGTAACCGTTTATGTCGTATGACTGATAGATCCTTAGATTCTGCCCTGTTTCCTACGACAAGGAGAATATGAGTTTTTGATCTTCCCTAGAAGGCGTCTGTGGGGGATGGTCCAGTTGCCTTTTCTTGAACCAACCCGTGAAGCTGGAGTTGTGTTCTCTGGTTACGTCTCCCTTCTTCCTTGGCTGTCCCTGGTCGACGTACTCCTGCTCGATTAAGCTTCTGTGCTCTTCGACCCAAGGGCCGACCACTTCAATGTGTTGTAGCGCGACTCGGCGTGCCCTTTCAAAATCAGTGCGTCGACCATCAATGCCGACATGTAGTGAGCGACAGCCCTCGCGGTGACCATATCCACTGAGCCTGCCGAGGTGCTTCTTTGTGGGTATTCCAACATCCTCGTTCTCGGTGGTTAGATAATTCTGGCAGAAGGAGATGCATTCGTAGATCAGAAAGCCCTTGGCTATGCTTCCATCTGGACGAGACCTGTTGCGAACAAATCCTTTGATGACACTGTTTAGCCTTTCAAACGACATCATGTTGTGCAGGAATGTCGGCCCGAGCTGGATGATGTCATCCACGACATGTACAAGCAGATGCACCATGATGTCGAAGAATGTGGGCAGGAAGTAAATCTCAAGCTCGCATAGTATCATCACGATCTCTTCCTGTAGCCTATCGAGCTTCTTCACACCGATCAACTTCCTAGATATGACGTCGAAAAAGTTACAGAGGCCAAACAACGTCTCACGGACATGCTCGTCCATTATCCCACGGATCAGGACGTGATAGTCGTGGGACTTCATACCGCTGAACCTCTTCTTCTCCACGTCCAGATATCTGCTTATCTTCCCCGAGTAACCGTGAGGAACTTTCACTCCTAAGAGGCACCTGAAAAACTGCTCGAGCTCCTCTAGACTCAGAGTGAAGCAGGCAGCACGAAGCACCACCTCATTCTTCTTAACTCTTTTGCGGCGACCTTGAGTCCCTTCCATCTGATCATCATCATCATCATCATCACTATCAGGGTACTGAAGATCTTTCTTTATGCCAAGCAATTTAAGGTCCTTTCTTGCTTTCAGCCCATCCTTGGTCCTCTCCGGCATGTTCAGTAGAGTGCCAAGCAGACTCTCGGTAACGTTCTTCGTGATGTGCATTACATCGAGGCTATGGGGAGTGTGAAGGTCCTTCCAATACGGCAGGTCCCAGAAAACAGACCTTGCTTTCCATACACCCAGCAGCGGCTTTGTCCTCGGTCATTTTTTTCCACGCGCAGGGCAATCTACCCAATTATTCAAAAGCTCCTCGATTTCTTCGCCACTCCTCGGACGCGGGGCTCTTTGGAGCTCGTCCTTACCATTGAACAGGTCACCACGTTTTCTCCACGGGTGATCCATGCGTAGCCACTTTCGAGTACCTTGGAACACGGTTTTCGAAGACCCAGGATCCCTTGGTAGCTAGAGATGCGGTGTCTCATCCATGCACTTGACACATGCATTGTGTCCGTGGTTCACCTGGGCCGATACATATGCGTAACCAGGATAGTCCTTGACGGTCGTGAGCAACGCGGCTCTCAGATGGAAATATTCTTTAGTGTAGGCGTCCCACGTACGGGCCGACGTCTCCCACAAGCTGGCTAACTCCTCTCTCAATAGCCCGAGATACAGATGCATATCGATACCTGGTTGTTTTGACCCCTGAATAAGAATGCTCATATGTACATACCTTTGCTTCGTGCATAGCCACGGGGGGAGGTTGTATGGCCATACAAACACGGGCCAGGTGCTATGCGTGCTACTCTGGTTTCCAAAAGGATTGAGTCCATCGGTGCTCATACCCAGCCTGACGCTCCTTGCATCGCCCCCGAACTCTTCGAAATCGATGTCTAATGCATTCCACTAGCTAGCGTCTGAAGGATGTGTCAGGATCTTGCCCTTCTCTGGATCATCTTCGGGTTTCTCTCTTTCTGCATGCCATTGCATGAGCTTTGCTTCCTTAGGATCTACAAAATATCGCTACATACGAGGGGTGATAGGAAAGTACCATACCACTTTTCAAGGAACTTTCTTGTTCCCTCTCTTGTACCGTCCTTGGCCACACACCGGACATGTGGTTCTATCCGCGTACTCATTCTGATAAAGTGCACAATCATTGATGCATGTGTGGTATTTAATCTGTGGTAGGTTGAGAGGGCACACGATTTTCTTAGCCTCCTCGATACTTGTTGGCAATGTGTTCCACTTAGGAAGTCGGTCGTGCTAGTATTCCATGTTCGCGTTGAAGCTCACATCGGTCCATTTGTGTTCGGCCTTCATCTCTAGAGCCTTGAGCGTTACACTCAAACGTGTATCCTCGGGGCGACACCTAGGATACAATGGAGTCATTCCGTCTACCTCCATTTGGGCCAGCTTGGCTTTCTCTCTAGCTGCAGCTTTGTTGTTGCTCGTCTCCTTGAGGAGCAGTTCTTGAACATGAGGGTCCTGCAAGACTGAAGTTAGCAGCGTCTGTGTGTTCGCGTCTTCTCCTTCTTCATGATCATGATCATGCCCGTCGCCATCTCCTTCTCCATGCTGATCATGCCCGCCGGCATCTCCTTCGTCATGATGATCATCCCGGTAGACTCTTCGTCTTCTCGCCCGCCCACGTCTCCGTGACCACCACCATGTCCTGCCGGCACCTCATTGAGGTCGCGCATTAAACCGCGCCTGAGCAGGTGACCCTCCAATTGTCCAGATTCAGGGTCGATCCAGCACTACAGTTTGCATGTTCGACATGGACATCTAATCATGGTCTTGTTGTTCAGAATCATGTCCTCCTTCGTGCCTTTCTTGTACCTAGCAATTCGACCTTCGCTCATCGTGAGGACCATGGTTGCCTGAGCGGTCAAAACAGAGAGTATAGGTGAGAACCACACCATATGAACACACACATGCATGAATGCTAGCCGGAAATTTTTTGGCATGACCTTTCCTAAAATTAGGACATATGGGTAGTGCAAAAATTTGGCGAAATGGAAATGAATCAACATTTCGGCAAACATCCATGCAACCACACCGGCCGGGCCTGACATAACAACAAGCAACCAACAAAAAACTTCCTCCCATTGCAAACATTCATGCACCACACAAGCATCATCTCGCCATGGATCGCACACACACACTGCCCGCGCGACAAGCTTCACCTACATGTTCATGGCCAAGTACTCACCTAGTAGACACAATAATAGCGAGACGAGACCGCGCGATGAGAGAGTGTGGACAAATAGATCTACAATGCAAGTTGGTGGAGAGGAAATTAGTAAACAAATAGAGATGTGAGAGAGAAAAGTAAGGAACTTTTAGATCTAGAAGTTGGAGCGAAGCTTCCACTTACCAATCTATGGATTAAAGTAGGTTTACTTACAAGAAAATGGAGAAACTATGGGCAAGATGGGGTGTGAGGGAGGAGGAAGACGAGCTGGGAGGAGGTAGAGATGTGAAATGGGTGGTGGTGGATAGATAGATAAGAAAGCTAGATTTTGTCACCTTTTTAACATGGATCTGGATGCCCTCATCTGTGGCGCATATGGAGGAAATGCGCCACAAATGCTAAAACTTATGTGGCGCATAAGTCCATATACGCCACAGAAGTGGGTGAATTAGATTCCCTGTGTGGGGCCCACCTCCAAGTTCTGTGGCGCATGTTGGGATATGCGCCACAGAAGTGAAACACATCTGGGGCACATATCAGAACATGCGCCATAGAATTTGGGTGAATTAGATTCCGTGGTGGGGCCCCCCTCCATGTTCTGTGGCGCATGAGGAAATATGCGCCACAGAAGAGGCAACATCTGTGGCGCATATCTCAGAATGCACCACAGAACTTGGATCAAGCCAGCTCGGCTGGCGGGTCCCACCAATCTTCTGTGGCGCATACTCTGGAGAATGTGCCACAAAACTTCCAATCTTCTGTGGTGCATGCTTTCTGGTGCGCCACTGATGTTTTCCTGTGGCGCATGGTTTCGCATATGCGCCACTGAACAACTTGTCTATCTATAGGTTGTTTCCTAGTAGTGTTTATTACACAAGCCCTAATGAAGAAGCAGCGTCGCCCCCCTTGACACGAACAAAAGGATGCCACGGATTCGTCGGGTACGTCATCAGGGACTTTGACAACGACGACCAGAAGGGCTGCTCCAACTTCATATCGCGATGCTCCGGCTCAGGGTCGCTAGGCGCCAACACCGTCTCTTGGTACGGCAGCAGATCCCCCATCACCAAGACCCGATCGACGTAAGGTGCGGCCTTTGCGTTCAGCTTCAGCACCTCTGACATCTCCACCGTGCCGGTCGCCGATGGATAGCCACTCGTCACGTTGTCAAGGTCGAAGTCGTCGGGGAAGTGGGCGAGACCTAAGCTCAATCCTGTGATGGCCCCGCGCCTGAACGCTGAGCTTGCCATCCACTCCACGACGGCAGGCACCTCCTCCAGATAGCACCACACCTCCGTAAGCCCCCAGGAATAACTTCGGTGGGGGACATGCCCTGAAGAGCCGCTTGGACGCACAACACCGAGGCCATGGCCGCGTTCACCACGGCAGTCACGCACTGCGAGGCATTGTAGGTCTGCACCACCGGATCGCTTTGGCCTAGCACAGCTGCAAAGTTAGGTGTCAGTGAAACTATGAAACCCCCAAATCAGGGACTCGACAAACGGGTCAGGCAAAGACGGAGACTCACCAAGGAGTTTGCGGCAGTTCTCCGTGACGTGCTTCTCCAAAGCGGTTTGCTCGTTGTGCAGACCCACGATGATGGAGTCCGTGGCTTTGTGTTCTTCCTTAGCCGCAGCAACGGCAGACCTTGCTCGCTCCGCCGAAGAAACTGAGGCCGCTTTCGCCTCCTCCAAGTCCTGGACCAGGGAGGCTATTCGTCCATTCGCCGCGTCCAGCTCGGCGACTGGAACATACCCCTCACGGGACTTGGAAATCACAGCCAGGAAACCATCTGCAAGAGAAACCATTAGCGTGCTATACACCAATAGTTCACACCCGACAGAGGAAAAGAAAGACAAATAGATACTCACCAATAGTTTCCTGAAGCCGTCGGTTCGCCTCTTGCGCTTTGCGCAAGTCACGCTCCATGCGCTCTCTCATGGCCTGCCGATCGGTGGACTCCCTTTGCAATCCCTGCAAACAAACAACAAACCTCAGCATTTGACAAAACAAAAAGCTAGTTCCCAGCCACTGAAATTCAGCGACCAGGAACTCGAGGACTGGAGAAGGAGAAAGAAACTCAATTCCTAGCCGCCGAAATTCAGTGACTGGAGAAGGAGAAAGAAACTCAACTCCTAGCCGCCGAAATTCAGCGACTAGGAATTCGGGGACTGGAGAAGGAGAAAGAAACTCAATTCCTAGCCGCCAAAATTCAACGACTAGGAATTTGGGGACTGGAGAGGAGCAAGAAGTTCAGTTCCCAGCCGCTGAAATTCAGCGACTAGGAACTCGGGGACTTGACATACCTGAATAGCAGCGCCGAGCATCCTGTGAAGTTCTTCGGCGTCAGTCGACGGGATCGTGAAGGAAGTGCACCCGCGACGGGACCCAATGTCCGCATCCAGGATATCTGGACTCTACGGAGACTGGGTGTCCACCACACCTGGAAACCCCCTCGCCATGAAGCGCGGGGACGTCGCCGACGCTCTGGCGGGGGCACTAGTTGTCGGGGCCGGCGGTTCCGGCATGGACGCAGCCAAGACCGGTTCCGATCGCGCCGCCACCACCTCTTCGGTGACTGACACAGCATCTGGCTATGTGGCGTTGTCCTTGCCTGCGGCGTTGGCGGCACCCCCTTCTGCTTCTTCGTGACTACCGCGGCCGCCACATCTCCGGCGGCCTTTCTCTTCTTGGGGAGGTCGCCCTCTCCCGTGGGGACGGTCGGTGGAATTTTAGCCACCGAGGGACGGTCAATCTTCTTGGCCCCCGACCTGCACGAGTTCCCACAATCAATAGAATGACAATACAAAAAGAGCAAGGCGAATCGGGATTGCGGAGCAGTACTCACTTAGAGACCGGGAGGACGCGAAGCCCAGTGCTGATGTGGGCGGGCTTGTCCAACTCGGGACCCAACTTGCGGGTGAGGCCCCTCTCGAAGACGTCTGAAGCCCACGAAACCGCGGGCTTCCTCGATGATGAAGCCGCAGTCGCTGGGATCTCCGGCTTTGACGCGGCCGCCCTTGATGGCTGCGGCGACTTGGACGTCATCGCCTCAGCCGCTTCTTGGCTTGGAACCCCCGAGGCCGTCGGCGCAACCGCCGCTAGGGGAACCTCTACCACTACCTTCGTGTGCTCGCCCTCCAACCCCTTTGTCAGGGTTGCATCCTTTGGGGCCTTGTGCGAGACTTCGAGGGAACCTTCATCATTGGAGTCGTCATCCGACTCGAACACCACCGCCGATTTGGACGGCGACGTGGGCCTCTTCACTGGCGACTTGGGCTTGCGTGCAGGCTTGGACAGCGTAGCAGTACACCGGGATGTGTGCTCCTGCACGACCTCGTTGCCTCCGTCGTATTCGTCCATGCTGCGGCTCGGCTCGAACTCACGTTGTTTCTGCATGCAGGTCTTGCGAGCCACAGGCGCTGGGGGAGGAACCTCTTCCTCCTCCCCGTCGCTGTCAGAAGAGTCTCCCTCGCAGTCTGCCTCCAGTTCCTGGGGAACCTCTTCATCGAGCGGAGGGAGCCAGCCCTCCAACACCTGAAAAAGCTGAAAACCACCACGAGTAAAACACCAAACGTGGAGACTGAGAACTGAGGTATGGACATAGCGATTGGGAAGAGAACTTACTGTGGGGGCTTCATTCTTCACAGGAGTGTACGGGGCGAGCCCGACCGCCACGATGGTGAAATCTGCATCGGTGATCTTCTTCAGGGCGGCCTTGTAGTCTGCAGCCTCCCATGATTCCTTGCTGGTTCGGGAGGGGTCATGCTTCCCGCTGTATTCATACATCCAGTGCGACCGAGCCGCCAGCAGAACCAGACGCCGCCCGAGTCAGCAGTTGTAGAGGTTGATCGGAATCAACCCCTGGTCCTTCAGCTTCTGGATCTGGTCCATCATTTCCGCGATGGCCATCCGCTGGTCTTCGGGAAGCTTCTTCGGCGCCAACCAGCGAGGCTCGCTCCTCTCGGTGACGAACTCGGGAAGAGCCACCTCGCTGGAGGGAGTAGCTTCTTTGACGTAGAACCAACTATTCTTGCACTCGCTGGCGGACTTCTTCGGCAGGAGGAGCTTGACGAAATTGGCCTTCGGCTTTAGTTGGAATGTGACACCACCTGCGGCCAACATCAAACCACCGGACGCCTCGCGCCCAATGTGGCTGTGGAAGAGATCCAACCATAGCGAGAAGTATGGCCTGCAGCCAAGATAACATTCACAGAAGGCGACGAAGATTGCCAGCTGCTCGATGCTGTGCGGAACGAGATCCGATGGCTTGATCGTGTAGTACGTGCAGAAGAGGTGGAAAAAGAGTGAAGTAGGGAATCCCAGACCCCTCTTGAGATGGCTGGGGAAGCAGATGAATTCGCCGAGTCGCAGCTTCGGCTCGGTCTCGGAGGAGGGGGAACCCGCCAGTTACCCTTGCGGAGGACTCCGGCGTCCTCGAAGGATTTAAGCTGGACTATGGTACACCCGGATTTTCCCCATGAGCCTTTGGGAGGCGCCATCGGGTAGGATGTGGAATCGCGCGATGCGGAAAAGACAAGTCGGAAGGATGTAGGCAGGGAGATTGGAGACAGGAAGAACAAACGAGGAAGAATGAAGAATGCGGAGAAGGTATGCAGAGCTGAACCATCACTCCCCTTATATGGGAACGCCACCCACCAAAATCGGGATAGCCGTTACTCACGGTAATTGCACCGAAGTTACCATTGGAAATTCCAACGGATAGTTTGACCGGATTTGACGGTCCAACTCCTTCATTTCACCCGCTACCCGCCAGGCTTTTCCACTCGCCGGAACGAAGACTTGGCAGCGGTAACATTCATTGGGGTGGCGAATGGAAACATGGGGAAATTATCCTTGCTTCTGATGGAGTCCATCGCTAACTCGACTAGACGCCCAAATTGGGCTCGCCTACTCCGAACACCAAAAGGACGTCTGCGCCTGCATCAATGATGGCCTCGAGGACTACTGATGGGGATATGCCAAAGGGGGTATGCCCAGCAGGACGTTTCGATTGGGCCGAAAGTCCTGTGAGTGCGCCTGGAGGATAGCGACTGGACTACAACGGAAGGAGAGGCCCGGCGACTGGCGACTGGAAGCCCAGGAGCGTAACAGAAGCCCAGTCGGATTAGGTCAAAACCTCTGAATCCTTATCTTATTCGGTTGTAACTTGTAAACCCTAGCGAGGTGCCTCATACATAAACCTCCCTAGGGTATCCTAGAGACTTACGTTGCATCATAAACCCCTTCAAGCGACTCGATGCATAGCCGCCGAGCTTGCCACCCTTGTAACTCGCTCTCTAATAATCTAATCTAGCAGGAGTAGGTCTTTACCCTCTGGGGGGCCGAACCTGGGTAAACCCATGTGCATCCGCCCCCATCTCGCACCGCAGATGGCCGCCAACTCTTCCTCACGAAACACTCAATCGCTGCCAGTGGCAGCGACTGCCGTGGCCATTTCCACGACACTTGCTCTAGACAAACTGGCAACACCGGGCACTCCCCTGTTGCGAGTGTAACGACTCACGAGTTTAGTGGGCCATATTCCAGTGTCACGTCCCCATTACTTCTCTTCCTCCCCGTACTTATCTTCCTTCCCCTCGAAGTCACTTTCCCCACTTCACCCCCATCCTGTCATAGCCGCAAGCCGACTACACCTCCATCCCAATCCCCTCTCCGGCAGCCACCCTCTCGCCATGGGTTCAAGGGGAGACGGTGAGGAAACGCGTCGTGACGACAGGGATGGTGATTTCGATGTGAGTCATCTCATGTCTATCTCTATCATTCGTGGCCAGTTATCTATTTTGAGCTAGATCTACTCTATTTACTCATGCGCGTATGATGTGTTAGGCCAACCAGACGTTGTATGACTCCGACTATCACGGTTTAGCGGATGAAGACAGTCCTCTGCTATGTAAACATGGATATGTGCCCGCTAAATTTGTAGCGTTCGAAGGACGAAACGCAGGTAGGAGGTTTCTACGATATCAAGGACATTGTGCAATGATGCAAGGTGGAAGTTGCGGTGTTGTCAAATGGGTAGATCCAGAGGAGAAAATTGCACAAACCACCACACGTTGCTGCCATCATTACGCAAAACACCAACTTTACCTGTTTTTGCACGGATCACCAACTATTGGTGTAATACGGACACAGGTACAAATCCTAGATTAGGTTGTTTAATTGAAATCTGACGACCAGGATCCACAAGGTGATGATGTGGTCAACGTGTCATTATCTAGTGAGTTCTTTTCACACTTTTTCAAAAAAAAAATACTTTTGGTAATTGAAATAATATAAACAACCCTAAACTAACTAATCTAGAAAATTTTGAAAGAATATTTTTTCAATAGTTGGAATTTTTATTTTTTTCAAAAAGATAAAAAAGCACTAGATAATGACACATGGACATCAGATCTTTATGGCATGGGCCCGGTCGTAAGGATTGCGATTAATCCACTTAATATGAGATTTAGACCTGTGTGCAACCTATTACACCAATAGTTAGTGGTTTGTGCAAAAAACATGAAAAGTTGTTGTTTTGCGAAACATCGACCATGATAAGTGGTGGTTTGTGCAATTCCCTTGATCCAGAGTGGTCCAAATCGATGCAAAAAACGCTGGACAAACTATGGGATATGACTGTTGAGTTGAAAGAATCCGTAGTCAGCTCACTTCTTGACAGTGTTGAGATGAAGCTATGGGACCCAGTTGACACGACCAAGCTTAACCGAGATCTCGGGAGGGTGCAAGACAAGGTTAGCAAAGTCGAGAAGGAGAGGGACATGGCATTGGAGAATATCATTTTGCGGCCCGAAAGTTGGGGTGTCCAGGCAACGCGGTATCCAAGTTGCTTACAATCATCTGTGTTGCCCAAAGTTGGTGTGTCAAATACTCAGAGGGTCTTTTTCGGCATGAATTCAACTTTACGTTTCAATACAAAATATCAGGCTAACGACCGTCAAGTTGCCCCCCCCCGTTAGTTCTCGCCGTTTTGTCGCTCCCGTTGCTTAGGCGGGGTGGTTGTCACATAGGCTTGTAGCGTTGGCACAGTGGATAGGACAATACCCCATGCCCAGTGTATTGACGTGACAAAACAGGGCACATGTATCGGCGTTAAAATTATTTTTTGTTTACTCAGAAGCTGGAACAGCCACCGCCACGCGTCTCTCCTTGGACTTCCGTCCCTGTCGTTAACCACTACCTTAAAAGCACAATGATGGTTCCACCATTCCCCTGCTTCGCAGAAACCACTCTTCTTCTTCCTGTCATCTGCCTTCTTCCCGTCTTCTCCTTGCCGCCATGGAAGGTTGTCGACTCTAGAGACAAGCTTCACTACCCATGACAATAAGAAGATAGACGTTGTCTACAGCAACAAGGAGGAGACATTGGTGCGTGTCCTGAGGATGTACGAGGGTTGGCTTGAGAAAGACGAGGACAAGTTTGTGGGATTGGACCTCGAGTACACCCCGGAATACCCATATGAAGGGAGTGAAGTCACCGTCGTTCTACTGGCCATGAGGAAACATGTCCTCGTCTAACACCTCTCCCAGTTTGTAGATCTGCTCTCTGTGGCTAACCGCTTTTAGGGTTTTCTCCTCTTGTTTTTTATCCATTTGCTCATCTTGCAACTACTGGACTTTATTTAGGACGAAATAAATTATGACAAGACAATGTTGAGAGTCTTGATCTTGCATTTACTAAACTTTTCAAAATTATATTCAGGTGATGATCTTGCATTTACAAAATATTTTTAGTTACAAATTTTGGTGATGACAAACTACATACTTTTAGGACTGACAAGAATTGTCCGGCGCTGCGGCAGTTCCTTGTAGAAAAGGGAATTGTTTTCTGCACTGTCGACAATACAATAGATTTTTTGAAATTTTATCAAGAGGGAATTATAATTCCTGCGCACAACTAGATCGAAATTCAGAGTCTTGTCAAGACCCTAGGGGGCTCGAGGAAGGATGGAATGGCATCACTCACAACTAGAATCCTCGATGAGTCGTATGATAGAATGAAGGCAGATTTCCCTACGGATAGGCACAATTTCTGGGACGAGTGGCCGTTGTCTGATATAAACCTGAAGTATGGAGCCATAGATGCGTACGTGACCTACCAGCTGTACAAGAAGATCCATTTTTTTACGTTACCTCGTGTTTTGCCCTATTTGCAAGAGGGAAGACGATCTTAGGGGAGCCCTTTGTAGAGAATGCAGAATAGCTGAGTTTGAAGCTGCATATGCAAAGGAAATGGCTACATCTGAAGCAGCTAATAGAGAGGCTGCAGAAGCAGCTGAAAGAGAGCTTGCAGCTGAAGCTGAAGCAGCTGACAGAGAGGCTACAGCTGAAGCAGCAAACAGAGAGGCTACAACTGAAGTAGCAAACAGAGAGGCAGCATCTTCTAGCGGCAACAATCAGGTATGTGATGCACCGCTAATTGTGTCGCAGGATGCTAAAGATAGGGAAGGCAAGTCAGATCCCAGGTGGGACGAAGCATTTCGTGAGTTGTGGAGTGCCAATAATGTAAGATCCACCTAGAATGATCGCAGTTGGTCGCCTAGGAACAATGGCAAGCACCTCAAGTGGACTGATGAGAAGTGAATTAAATTTTACTTCTCAGTGTTATGTTTTTATTTTGTGGAACTCATTTATCTTATCAAGATGTCTAGCGCCTCAAGTGAGAGTAGTAAAATAAATTTAACCCTCTTTGTGTTATGTTTATGTATGTGTCTTGTAGCTTGTCAAAATGGTAGCTCGTTAACTGGCAATTTGAAAGAGTACCCTTTTCCTCTCTTGCTACATAGATATGTTTCATTTTGCCCAAATTGGTAGCAAATCTAGAGAAGATTCTCTCTTCGATAATTCGTTCCCTTTTGGACCTCTTTTTGACTCCGATCAGGTAGCAAATCTAGAGCAGCAAATCACACTAGGCAGAATACATTCATTCGGAAAACAAAACAAATGTAGATATAGCTGTGCGCAGCTAAATAGGATATAGCGATAGAAAGTAGGTTGCTTAACGAGGTTCGATGCATTCAGCGAGAAATAGGATGCAAGCAATGTTGGGGATATACTTTCCAGGTATCCTCACAGTTCCTCACTGACCAGGGTAGCCCACTTCGGGTTAGAGATTTTCTTCACGGGCGACCTAGTCAGGGAGAAGAGACGGAGTTCAGTTCAGCTACGGGAAGGCCCAGAAGACTTACTGACTTAGGCCCATAGTGTTACTTGTAGTTCAAGATGTACTCTGTAACTGACTCTTAGTCGTAGCCGGATAGATCTCTCCTGTAAACCCTAGGCCAAATATCTATATAAGTCTTCCTAGGGAGAGCCTTTAGGGCACACCTCAATAGTCTACAATCTCAACTCGCACAGGCGAAACCCTTGTAACCCATATTTCGTCTCTGCCGTATTATTGGATTGCTAGCAGGAGTAGGGTCCGTCCAAAGCCGGCGGATTTGAACCTGGGTAAACTTGTGTGCTCACCGTCTCGGAACACCGTATATCTCACACCCCTCTCTTCCGCACGCCTCGAGGACCCCCTCATGATGTACTTGTCATCAATCCGACGACAGTTGGCGCCCACTGTGGGGAAAGTGAGCTTCGAATCTGTGTTCTGAGCGGAATCTGCAAGAATCGGAATCGGCGAGACTATCGTCGTCGGTCGCATCCTCTATGCCAGCGACATCCCTCTCATCATTCTCAACGAGACTTGGGTTCCGGCTAGGGAGGCCGTGACTGCCTACACAATCATGTATTTTGGCGAGATCGATGTTTACATCGGTTTCACTGAACCTGCCCCACCCACCCCAGCGGTGATGATAGAGGCAGAAGAACCTTCTGGATCCCCACTGTCCGTGGAGGCGGCAGAGTTCTGGATCTCAGAAAACCCTAATCCCACCCAGCCTGCACCAGTTGCAGAGATAGTGGAGAAATCCGAGCCTGAGGAAGACCTAGCGGTCAAAGTCGAATCTGGAGTGGATATTGATACATTGCAAATGTATCTATAATTTTTGATGTTCCATTCTTGGTTTTATGCACTTTCTTGTGTTTTGTTCCAACTTTGGAGTAGTTTTCTTATGATTTCTTGGACTAACCTATTAACAAGAGCCATAGTGCCAACTGCCTGTTTTCTGCTGTTTTTGGTTCCAGGAAAGTCAGAAAATGAATATTCTCAAAATTGTACGGGACAAAAGCCAAAGTGCCTATTTTTCCGGATATCATCAAGTGCCAGAATACGAGACGGAGATGGGCCAGAGGGCGGCCACACCACCTGGCCATGCGGCCAGGCCTGGCCCGCGCCAGGGGGTGGTGTGGCCAGCCCAGGCACCCCCCCTCGGCCTCTCCTTCCGACTATAAGATGCCCTCGGGACATAAACCCTAAGTGCCCGATCAAAAATCCACGAAAGAGTCTGTAGCCACCGCCATCTCTATCCCTAGATCAGGAGGGATCTGAAGCTCTTCCCGGCACCCTGTCGAAGAGGGGAATTCACCCTGGAGGCCTTCTTCATCACCATGCAAGCCTCCGGTGTGATGCGTAAGTAGTTCATCCTTGGACTATGGATCCATGTAGTAGCTAGATGGCTGGTTCTCCTCCCTTGTGCTTTCATGTCTAGATCTTGTGAGCTCCGTTCATGATCAAGATCATCTATTTGTAATTTATACATGTTGTATTTCTAGGGATCCGATGGATATTGAGATGCCATTTCAGATTTGTTATTGATTCTATCATGTCTTTGTTATTTGTGATCTTGCATGATTTCCGTTGTTAGTAGCTATCTTGGCCAAGTAGATGCTAGCAACTCCAAGAGTTAGTATTTATGCTCGATAGTGGGTTCATGCCTCTGGTAATCTGGGGAAGTGATAGAAATCTCTAAGGTACTAGATGTGCTGTTGCTACTAGGGAGAAAACAACAATCCTTTGTTCATAGAACAATCGTATTATTTACTTTACACGTAGTTTGTAAAGTAATAATCTGTTGCTTGCAACTTAATCCTGGAGGGGGTTCGGATGATAACCTGAAGGTGGATTATTAGACATAGATGTAGTTGGATGGCGGTCTATGTATAATGTTGTAATGCCCAATCAAGTCTCAAAGGAGTCAAGATGATTAGTATATGCATGTATTGCTTTCTCGATGTTTGTCAATTGCCCCACTGTAATTTGTTCACCCATCATGTTATCTATCTAAGGAGAGCCACCTCTAGTGAACTATGGATCCCGGTCCTTTTCTTTTACATACAATCTATAAACTATTTACTTTGTTTTCTGCAAAACACGGTGAGATTGACAACCTCATCGCAAGTTGGGGACAAAGTTCTGTGGTTGTGTTGTGCAGGTCTCCACGTTGCTACTAGCACCGGTAGTGCGCCCTGCCAAGGCTCAGCTAGTAACACGTTTGGGGTGTTTCCTTGCTCCTACTGGTTCGATTAAACCTTGGTTTCATAACTGAGGGAAACTTGCTGCTGTGCTCATCATACCTTCCTCTTGGGGTTCCCAACGAGCTCTACATCAACACCGCCATCAAGCATTTTTTTGGGCGCCGTGCATTGAGGCATCAAGCATTTTTCTGGCGCCGTTGCCGGGGAGTCAAGGACATCTTCACAAGGGGAGTCCCTCATAAACAATCTCTTTACTTTGGTATTTTTGTTTTGCTTAGTTTCTTTTTTCTTTGGTTGCTTGTTTTGTTATTCAAAAAACACAAAAAAAATAGTTTTACTTGTTTGCTTTCTTATTTACACAAAAAAAATTAGTTCCTATCCTAAGTTGCCACTATGTCTAGCCTTGCTCCAGTCACTATGTCACCCGAGGAAATGATTTTCACTTTTAAACAAGGAATTGAGGAAAGTTTTAAGGAAGCTTGGTCTAGAATCTCTGATCTACATGAAAAAACTGAGCCTAAAATGACTCAAAGCTTGTTCCTTAGCAGTTTTTACCTTGGGATTGCTCTTTGCTATAGATATGCTTTAGATCCTGTTGTGGGAGGAGATTTCCTCCAATGTAATGAGGATGATGCTATTAATGCTATAAAGAAATTGATCCTCACTTACAACATGCCTAGCCAAACTGATATTTCTTTCGCAAAAATATTTGCTAGGTTAAACACTCTTGAGACTAGCACTACTAGCTTAGAAAGTTGCTATAATACGCTTAGGGAGCATCACAATTATGTTCCAATAAACTCTGAACCATCAAAGTGGCTCCCTACAGTAAATATTGAGATAACACTGAAACTTTTCAAGCTAGCTGTGATATCATGTCTGAATTTTGTCTTATGCCCAAAGATATTTATGAATCTCTGAATACTTGGGGGCTTACTGAAGGAGGAAATGAAATATCTCTTGCTAATAATACTACAATATTACCTCTTGGAATAGCTTAAGGAGTGTTTGCAAAGATCCTTGGTAAAACGATTTCTATTGATTATCTTGTTATTGAATGTGCAGGAAAAGGACAAATTACACTTGGAAAGTCCCTATTAGAACTCCTTGGAGCAATAATAGATGTGGGAAAGGGGATCATGCACCTTTCCTCTCCACCAAACAATCATATTTTCCCAAAGGTTAAGAATAAAAATAAGAGAGGTAAGGGCAAGAAATTTGGTTTTAATGCTTCTTCATTTGAGAACACTTGATTCTTTTTCTTTGCTTCTTATGCCTAACTTAAAGGCGTTAAAGAAAAGTACTTATTGGGAGATAACCCAAAAGTTTTAGATGAGTCTTGGAAGTTATTACCTCTGTAATAACCTCTCCTTATCCTTTTTATTTGCTTTTTGTGCCAAGAGTAACCTCTAATGAGAGAGAAGTAATGATTGGGAAAGTTGTTGTCCCGAAACAGATTTTTGTGCTTCACCGTAAAAATTCGTGTAAAATCTCTGAAAGTCTTTTTGAGGCGTGAATATTTGTGCTTCTGCCCCAGGTTGTTATCTAACTTTCGTTAGTTCAACAATTTTTGATTTGAGCAACACAAGGTCTTCGAAAAAATTCGTCTTTACCTGCTGGTCTGTTTTGACAGATTTCTGCCATTTTCTGCATTTGCTTCTTGTTGGTTCCTTCTTGAGTTCTTTTGGGGAATTGAGCTTTTTGAGGGAAGTGCTACATTAGCTAGTGTTCTAATGGAAGTTTATTTGGTGTTATAACTGAACCTTAAGTCCTATTATCTTGAGTGCACTAATGTTGGTAATGAGATTGTGTGAAGTTTTGTATGAAGGAAAATTTTCAGGTGTATGGAAGGAATGAGTAATGAGATGAAGGATGGACTAAATCTCAAGCTTGGGGATGCCACGCGTGTCACCCCAAGAACTATCTAAGAAGTACAAGCGTCAAAGCTTGGGGATGCCCAAGTCATTCCCCTTCTTCATCAATAAAAATCCTAGGTTTCTTCCAAACGCTTCATTTTTATTGTTTCATGCACAGTTGTGTTGTTCTTGGAGCGCCTTCTTTTTCATTTTCATTTTGGTATTTAGTTTTATTGGTTTGCTTAGTTTTCTGAATAAATTGGTTAGACCCCCTCTTTCATACATTGGTTTGCAAATAGTTTGGTTTGGTTTGGAAAAGAGTAGGAAAGTTCATGCTTATGTGGTAAAAAGAGCTTGTTCTTGACTGTGGCCTATGCTTTGTCATGCCATTCTTGATATTGTTTTGGCTTTATGATTAGTATTCTTTGCTATAGCATGACTTGTTATAAACAATTGAGATTTCTTAATGTGCCTTGGATGAATCATGCGTTGTTTTAGCATATTAAAGCATAGTATAGTGGTATTCTCCTTTGATGCTTTATTTGGGTTAACTTGGCGCATGCTCACACCATGTTATGACTATCTCAAGTCACCATAGCCTTTATGATCCTTTAGTTTTCAACTTTTAGTATCACTTTATGCTTTGATCAATGATGTTTTGTCGCTCTGCATGATTATGGCCATTATTGCTCTCTTAGTTTGTCGCTCCCAGTCTTTTGCTAGCCTCCACAACCAAGTATGAGTTCCACTCATGCATCCAACTCCCTAAACCAAGTTATTCCAAAGAATCCACTATACCTACCTACTAGCTTATGCTATTCCATGTATATTCATTCTTTTGTTTACCTTCCAAATTAAACTTGTTATGAGAAAACTAGTGATTAAAGCTCTCACGAACTTGATGGCACACTTTACTTTATTGCCTCTAATAAACTTGAACCATTGGGTCCTTCTTTGTTGCGTATATGCTTGCGCTTTATAAGTTGAAATTAGCAAAACCATGTTTCATGGGGAACACTTTCAACATTGCACTTTACTTTGTACCCCGTTGATATCATGTTCTTTTGCTTACGGATCCCGGCGGTGTGAAATAAAAGTGGAACTTGCAAGATCATGGAGTTTGTATGTGTGTTAGAGAAACGCCTAGGCCGCTAGCCTAAGCCATGCCTAATCATGGTGAAAACTTGTAGAATCACCATAATGAGCAATCTATGAAGCATCCTCAATAAAAACCTATGCAAATAGCAAATAAAAAGATCACTGAGATGCTCATTGTCTGCTTGCCTTGTCATTTTGATTATGGGAAAGCTCCCGTATCATGTGCAAGGGGTACCCTGTTGGCGGTTCTTAATGATACACATATACTTACAATGACAAGAGCTTACTCCTGTCCGAAGTTGAGTAGCATGAGGATCGGTCTTCGTAAGTAAGGGGCATGAGATTTCGGTTTATAACTTGTCAAGCATATCCTCTTAGTTGTGTCACTTTAACCTTAATCATCTTCAAGATGCTTATGATAGGGGCAATGAGAGTTGAAAGCTATAAGTAACATAATTTTTGGAAGCTCTTTATGAGACTTGAATCCCTACTTCCTTTTACAAAGGCCTTTCTTCCACCATTATATTGAGTCTCCACCATCTATCTTTATGCACCTACTTTAAAAGCATAGTGGCCATTCTTAGTTCTATGTGCATTGTCCCAAGACTAGTTGATTGATGCATACTTTGATATTGCTTGTTTTAAACTATTGTATCTAGTCACTCTTATGAACTTTGAAGGTGTCCTATGCATTTATATTTGCTACTCTATTGAGGGACAAGCTGAATACTATTATGCTATGTTTTATTTATGTGAAACAAACAAACGTCTTCCAAAGCATTGTTATTCATGAATATTTTGTTTGTGCCTTTTCATGTTGCATCATAGTTTCTTTGCTTATTGCTAGAACTTTGCTTTCATGTTATGATTGAAGTACTATGATCCTAGGTTTGAATGTTTTACAAATACTTTGATCAAGTCTTTGATGGTGCATGTCACCTAAAAAATTATTCTTTCTTTTATCACTTACCTACTCGAGGACGAGCAGGAGTTAAGCTTGGAGATGTTGATACATTGCAAATGTATCTATAATTTTTGATGTTCCATGCTTGGTTTTATCCACTTTCTTGTGTTTTGTTCCAACTTTGGTGTACTTTTCTTATGATTTCTTGGACTAACCTATTAACAAGAGCCACAGTGCCAGCTACCTGTTTTCTGCTGTTTTTGGTCCAGGAAAGTCAGAAAATTAATATTCTCGGAATTGGACGGGACAAAAGCCAAAGTGCCTATTTTTCCGGATGTCATCAAGTGCTAGAATACGAGACGGAGAGGGGCCAGAGGGCGGCCACACCACCTGGCCACGCGGCCAGGCCTGGCCTGCTCCAGGGGCTGGCGTGCCCAGCCCATGCACCCCTCGGCCTCTCCTTCCGAATATAAGATGCCCTCGGGACGTAAACCCTAAGTGCCCGATCAAAAATCCATGAAAGAGTCTATAGCCGCCGTCATCTCCATTCCTAGATTGGGAGGGATCTGAAGCTCTTTCCGGCACCCTGTCGGAGATGGGAATTCACCCTGGAGGCCTTCTTCATCACCATGCAAGCCTCCGGTGTGATGCGTGAGTAGTTCATCCTTGGACTACGGATCCATGTAGTAGCTAGATGGCTGGTTCTCCTCCTTTGTGCTTTCATTTATAGATCTTGTGAGCTCCGTTCATGATCAAGATCATCTATTTGTAATTCATACATGTTGTGTTTGCGGGGATCCGATGGATATTGAGATGCTATTTCAGATTGATTATTGATTCTATCATGTCTTTGTTATTTGTGATCTTGCATGCTTTTCGTTGTTAGTAGCTATCTTGGCCAAGTAGATGCTAGCAACTCCAAGAGTTAGTATTTATGCTCGATAGTGGGTTCATGCCTCTGGTAATCTAGGGAAGTGACAGAAATCTCTAAGGTACTAGATGTGTTGTTGCTACTAGGGAGAAAACAACAATCCTTTGTTCATAGAACAATAGTATTGTTTACTTTACACGTAGTTCGTAAAGCAATAATCTGTTGCTTGCAACTTAATACTGGAGGGGGGTCGGATGATAACCTGAAGGTGGATTATTAGTCATAGATGCAGTTGGATGGAGGTCTATGTATAATGTTGTAATGCCCAATCAAGTCTCAAAGGAGTCAAGATGATTAGTATATGCATGTACTGCTTTCTCGATGTTTGTCAATTTCCCCACTGTAATTTGTTCACCCAGCATGTTATCTATCTAAGGAGAACCACCTCTAGTGAACTATGGATCTCGGTCCTTTTCTTTTACATACAATCTATAAACTGTTTACTTCTTGTGTTTACTTTCTGCAAACTTTTACTTCTTTCCATTCGATACGTTTAATCCTTTGTTTTCCACAAAACACGGTGAGATTGACAACCTCATCGCAAGTTGGGGACAAAGTTCTATGGCTGTGTTGTGCAGGTCTCCACGTTGCTATTAGCACTGGTAGTGCGCCCTGCCAAGGCTCAGCTAGTAACACCTTTGTTAGGGGGATGATCCCCGGGTACCCCACCCGAATAAGAAACAGAGCAGCCGGATCGCGTCCGGCTAACCAGACGTAGCCGGACAGGACCGGATGAGCCGGCTACCACCCAGTAACCGGATCATAAAGAGGCAGCCGGATACGGCGACGTAGCCGGATCCAATTAGAGAGACAGGACGACATGCGTATCAGTGCACGGTACGCCCTGTACGATGACAAGACGGGCAATCATCAGCCCATGCCGAAGACTTTGCGTGGCTGACGCCGGAACAGTGGCCTGTGCTAACGACGGACTCGCACGGCGTCCACTGTGCCAACGATAGCCATACCGCTCATATACCGAAGGGACAAGCCATGCTGGACACTGTAGATGACTAGTCGGCTGGGACCCGCCTGTGGGGCCTGCCAGTCGGACTAGCCAGTGAGACCCTTGCCTCTCATTTAAAGCAGTAGCTAAAGAATACAGCTCGAGGAGCACTTGTGGTTCGTGTATTCCACATAGTCAGATCCGGCAGGAGTAGGGGCTTTACCTCATCACGAGGGCCCCGAACCTGGGTACTTCTTGCGTCCCGCTACGCTCGCTCGTACCCAATCTCGCATGCGGACGCCGTCGATAGCTTTCCTGCTAGTCCCCACACCTCTATCTAACCTTTTTAGGTATTGCCGTTCCCAATACAACGACAGTTGGCGCCCACCGTGGGGCGTGATGGCTTCGACCGGAGTCACGTTCCGCACGGGACCCCGCACTTCAGCCGGTGAGCGCGTGGCCTCCGTCCTGGTGCTCACGCTCGGCAAGTTTGACTGCGTCATCGACAACGCCTCCTGCTTTGTCGGAACTTCCTTCCCAGCGAATGGCACCGTTCTGCTATTCGGCGATCTCCCCGTCTACATCGCCACCGTCCCGGAGCGTTTCCCTAGGGAAATCGTCTCTGTCGTGGGGCCGCCATGCTCAAGCGGCGGCACCTCCGCCGCACCTTGCGGCGTGGAGGTCATGACGGCCGGATCCAGCTCGCACCCCCGCCAGCCGCGGGAGCGAAGCGTGGACGAGGTCGGAACTTCCACTCCCCCGCAGCCTCGGAACCTGGTGGAGGATGCCATTGATCGGCTCCTGACACCGGTTAACCTCGGGGACAACCCTGAGGAGGCGGAGGCCAACTTCACCATGGAGAGACAGATCCGCCTCTAGGAGGCCATGGAACTGGCAGCAGCCCGCAAGGAGCTGGAGATCGCTAGGCGCGAGTACGACTGCGCGCACGGCCTCACTCCGGCTACTGTGGAGCCGAGCCGGCACAGCCAGGTACGACGCTGGGGCGGTGAGCTAGGCGGCAGGATGGAGAAGGACGGAGAACCGGATCCCGCGCCTGCTCCTACATGGCCCACCTACAGCACGCCCATCAAGAACTTGCGCGCGGCGCGAGCCGCAGCAAAAGAACTACCCAGCCTGGAGGGCGAGGAGCGAGCCCGCCAGCACGCTCGCGTCCAGGAGCTCCTCCGCGTCGCGGATGAGCAGGCCGGCGCCAACCGGCTGACGTAGGGGGACCTTAGCTACTCTAGAGGAAGCGAACTACCTGCCAACAGCAGGGGCGCACCACGCGACACCCAGGAGGCGTCCTCCCCTCAGCCGGCCAGGGCCCACAGCAGGCGTCGCAGCTCCGGCAACAGAGGCCAGCCACGCCAGGAGCAGACGGTCAACAGCAACCCGCCACCTCCGCCCCCACCAGCCGGAGCGCCCAGACCAGCCGGTTCCCGCCTCTCGGGCCGGGTGGGCGCACCTAACCCGGATTGTCCGGATGCCCGCGACCGCATCGAGCTGCTCGCTCAAGCGCGCGTCACGGAGGAGGAAGATTCTACCGGACCAGTTTGTTTCGGACCCCGCATCCGGAACGAGCCGTTTTCGGATAAATTCTCCCTGCCCAGGGACACCCCCAAGTACGGCAGCAGCATGAAGCTGGAAGATTGGCTAACCGACTACGCTACGGCAGTCGGCATCGCCCACGGGAATAAGCGCACAGCCGTGCGCTACGTCCCTCTCATGCTAACCAGGTCGGCAAGGACATGGCTCAATAGCCTTGCGCCCAGCAGGATCAACGCCTGGCCCGACTTCGAGAAGGTGTTCGTCCGCAACTTCAACGGCACGTACAAGCGCCCAGGACGCCCGCGCGACCTGGCCTTGTGCGTCCAGGGCGACCGCGATACCGACCGCGAATACCTCGCCAAGTGGACGGAGCTCCGCAACACTTGCAAGGGCATCCTGGAGAGCCAAGCCATCGGCTTCTTCATCGAAGGATGCCGAGAGGGCACCATGCTTCGCCATCGGCTACTGTGTGACGAGCCGAAGACCATGGCGGAGCTGATGACGGTTGTGGACCAGTACGCCACGGCGGATGCCGCCATGAAGAAGCCCCTCCGAGTAAATGCGGACGGCCGTCCGACTCCCACGGAGCCGGATCGCGACCGTCCGAGCAATCCGGCTTGTGAAGCCAGATCCTCCAGACGCCACGGCAACGAAAACCGGTTCCACGGGGACTGCCAGGACAGGCAACAGAAGCCTCGCTACCACAGGCGGCAGGTCAATGCTGTAGAGGATGCGCCCGACGCACCGGCTAACGACACAAGAATGCAGAAGCCCCGGCTCACATTCTACCAGATGATCGACGGCCCGTGCAAGTGGCATAGCGGTCCCTTCAAACCGGCTACGCACACAACCCGGAACTGTAGCTGGTCCCGCCAGCTAAAGGACCAGGGCAACCAACCTCGTCTCCCTCCTCCCCCACCGGGTGGACCCCCACCACCGGCTAGGGGAGCTGGTAATGATGGTAATGGCGGCAACAACAACAACGGCTACCCCTAGACGCATGCCGCCTACCACTTCTTCGAGACGGAGCAGGACGACAAGCACAGCCGCAGGCGATGCTCCAAGGAGGTCAACGCCATCGTCTCTCCGGTCCCCCAGTACCTGAACTGGTCGGAAACCCCCGTCACCTGGAGCCGGGCAGATCAGCCTGAGCATCTGCCGACTCCTGGGGCTACGCCATGGTGCTCGACCCCCTCATCGTCTCTAACGTGCGCACCTGCCGATTCTCGCGCGTCCTCATCGACGGAGGCAGCAGCCTCAACCTCCTCTACCAGTCCTCGCTGGAGAAGATGGGCATTCGCGAAAGCGACCTGCGCCCGACTACCACGACGTTCCACGGCGTACTGCCGGGGCCAGCCTGCACTCCGCTGGGAAAAATCCAGCTAGACGTCATCTTCGGGACCGAGGAGAACTTCCGCCGTGAACCAATCTGGTTCGAGGTGGTAAGTTTGACGAGCTCCTACCATGCTCTCCTTGGGCGCCCCGCCCTCGCCAAGTTCATGGCCATCCCCCACTACGCATACCTCAAGACAAAGATGCCAGGACCCCACGGCGTGATCACCATCGCCGGCTGCTTCAGGCGATCGATGGAGTGCGCCTCAGCCGGCTCCAAACTGGCAGAGGCCCTCATCATAGCCGAAGAAAAGCGCGCGATCATGCACAATGTGGCCATGGTCCAGCAGGACATCCCGGCTAGCAGCAAACCGGCTAGAGAAGGAGCCTTCCAACCGGCAAAGGAGACGAAGAGGATCCTGCTCGACCCCTCCGACTCGACTAAGTTCGTCACCATCGGTGCCGGCTTGGACATCAAATAGGAAGGCGCGCTTGTCGACTTCCTCCGTGAGAATCGGGACATCTTCGCATGGTCTCCCAAAGACATGCCGGGTGTGCCGAGGGAGTTCGCCGAGCACTCACTTCATGTGCGTCCGAATGCCAAGCCGGTCAAGCAATCTTTGCGTTGTTTCGCAGAGGAGAAGAGAAAGATAATCGGTGACGAGATCACCCGGCTCCTCGTAGCCGGGTTCATCATGGAAGTATACGACCCGGACTGGCTGGCGAACCCAGTCTTGGTGTTGAAGAAGAACAAGACCTGGCGCATGTGTATCGACTACACCAGCCTGAACAAGGTGTGCCCGAAAGACCCCTTCGCCTTGCCCCGTATCGATCAAGTCATCGATTCCACGGCCGGCTGTGATTTGTTGTCTTTTCTAGATTATTATTCCGGGTATAATCAGATCCGGCTAAACCCGGCTGATCAGATTAAGACATCATTTATCACCCCCTACGGGGCTTTCTGCTATGTAACCATGCCTTTCGGCCTAAAGAACGCAGGCGCCACCTATCAGCGATGTATGCAGAAATGCTTGCACTCGCAGATAGGCCGAAACATGCACGCTTACGTTGATGACGTAGTCATCAAAACCAAGGAGAAGCGCACCCTCCGCGACGATCTGAGAGAGACATTTGGCAACCTCCGCCAGTACCGGATGAAGCTGAACCTGGAAAAGTGCGTCTTCGGAGTACCATCCGGCCAGCTACTCGGTTTCCTCGTATCTCAATGAGGCATCGAGGCAAATCTAGAGAAGATCGCGGCCATCGAGAGGATGCAGCCGCCCAAGAACCTGCTTGGAGTCCAGAAGTTCACCGGATGCCTGGCTTCCCTCAGTCGTTTCGTCAGCCGGCTGGGGGAGAAGGCACTTCCATTGTACCAACTGATGAAAAAGACGGACAAGTTCTCCTAGACTTCGCAGGCCGACACCGCTTTTCACGACCTCAAGCGCATGCTATCCACAGCGCCGGTTCTGGCCACGCTGGCTAGCAAGGAGCTGATGTTGCTCTATATAGAAGCCACCAGCCGGGTCGTCAGCGTCGTCCTGGTGGTGGAGAGCCCCGAGGAAGGCAAGGCCCAGCCGGTTCAGAGACCCGTCTACTACCTCAGCGAGGTTCTCTCCCTCTCCAAGCAGAACTACCCCCACTACCAAAACATGTGCTACGGCGTGTACCTGGCATGCATGAAGCTGAAGCACTACTTCCAGGAGCACCCGATCAAGGTCGTGTGCATTGCCCCCTTTCGGAAATCATCGGCAACAAGGACACCACCGGCCGGGTCGCCAAATGGGCCATCAAGCTCGCTGCCTACTCCATCCAGTACAAGCCCCGGCTCACGATCAAGTCACAGGCGATGGCAGACTTCCTCGTCGACTGGGCCGAGACCTAGTATCTCCCGCCGGTGCCGGACTCAGACCACTAGCGGATGCACTTCGACGGGTCAAAGATGCTCGAGGGCTTTGGAGCCAGCATCGTGCTCACCTCGCCCAAGGGAGACCGGCTGGAGTACGTGTTGCAGATCCACTTCAAGGCCTCCAACAACGTAGCCGAATACGTGGCGCACGGGCTCCGGCTGGCCAAGGAAATCAGCGTCAACCGGATCCTGTGCTTCAGCGACTCGGACTTGGTGGTGCAACAGGTGTCCGAGGAATGGGACGCTAGAGATGCCAACATGGCCCTCTACCGGTTCCACATCCAGAAGCTCAGCTCCTCCTTCAACGGGTGCGAATTTCATCACGTCCCCACACCAACAACGAGGTAGCCGACGCGCTCTCCAAGATAGGGTCCACCAGGCAGGCCATCCCACCAGGGGTCTCCCTGGAGCATGTGCGCAAGCCATCCATCAACCCGTCGCCGGAATCAGATTCCATCATCTGGGCGGGAAGCGTTCCGGTGGCCGGGGCAGTTGAAGCGGAGCCGGCAGAACCGCCGAGGAAGAAAACTCGCGCCAACTCCGGCCAGGCGGTGCCCTCCGGCTCGCAGGACCCGGGGGCTGTCGGCTCGCCCAGTGGCTCAGGGGATGCCGTCCCGGATATCCCACCCGGACAGCCCCCCGACACCCGTCAGCCGGAGGACAGGAGTGTCCCCGTCATCCGGGAAGTGCCATCCTGGGCACAGCCCTTCATGAACTACATCGCCAACTGCGAACTCCCGGACGAGGAGGTGGAGGCCAGGCAAATCCGACGCCGTGCGCATACATACACCATCATAAACAGCGAGTTGTACAAGCGCAGTGTATCCGGTATCTTCCAAAGATGTGTCGATGTAGACACAGGCTACCGGCTACTCAAGGACATCTACCAGGGTGAGTGTGGGCACCACGCTTCGTCAAGGGCGATAGTCGCCAAGGCGTTTCGCCATGGTTTCTATTGGCCCACCGCCCTCGAGGATGCCGAGCAGCTGGTCCACACGTGCAATGGGTGCCAACGCTTCGGGCAGCTCAGGCACATCCCAACCTCGTGCTCAAGACCATAACGATCACCTAGCCCTTCGCGGTTTGGGGCCTCGACATGGTCGGGCCCTTCAAGCAAGCTTGCGCGGGAATGACCCACCTGCTGGTAGCGGTGGACAAGTTCACAAAGTGGATCGAGGCCAAGCCTATCCGGAAGCTAGATGGAGCGACAGTTGTTACCTTCTTCACCGACATCATCAACCGCTTCAGTTACCCCAATAGCATCATCACCGACAACGGCACGAACTTCGCCAAGGGGGCCTTCGCCCAGTTCTACAGCAACAAGGGCATCCGGCTAGACCTCGCCTCCGTTGCGCATCCGCAGTCCAACGGGCAAGTCGAACGGGCAAACGGCTTGGTGCTAGCAGGCATCAAACCACGTCTCATCAAGCCGTTGGAGCGGTCACCCGGATGCTGGATCGAAGAACTTCCGGCTGTGCTGTGGAGCCTCCGCACCACACCGAACAGGTCAACCGGCTACACGCCATTCTTCCTGGTCTACGGATTGGAAGCCGTCCTCTCTGCCGACATCGAATTCGACTCCCCCCGCAAGCTCCTCTATGATGAGCAGGCCAACAAGGAGGTGCGGGAGGACGGGGTGGATCTCCTGGAGGAGACCCGCGAGCTGGCCCTGTCCGGATCTGCCCTGTACCAGTAGCGACTACGCCGCTACCATTCCAGCCGGATTCGCCCAGTCGCATTCCGCGAGGGTGACCTGGTTCTCCGGCTGGTGCAAGACACGAAGGGCATGCACAAGCTATCACCACCCTGGGAGGGCCCCTTCATCATCAGCCGAGCGTTGCCCAACGACTCCTACTACCTCATCGACGCACAGCAGCCGCGCAAGAACAAGATGGACAAATCAGACGAGGAGACCGAACGTCCTTGGAGCCCTGTTGTGCCCGTTTTACACCTAGTCGCCAAACAGTGTATGTATCCCGAAAAACCTCATGAATGAAAATGCGGACTCCCACGAGAATCTCGGGGGCTCCTTCTAGAAATGTGTGCGTACCTATTCTTCGATTAAAATTTTCCGGCTCCGGCAACCCCTACCCAGGGGCTCGCCGGCTGGCCCGGCCTGTTAAGCCAACAAACCGGCTGAGTAGTGTGCGATGATGTTAGAGGCCCACTCTTCGTCTCAGCTACAGACCGCAACCCGGCTGTCCGGCTAGCAAGAGCAAAAGCTCGAGGCATCCCACATGAAAAACAGGGAAGAGGCATGACAGATCGGCGAGCATCCTTGTACCAGGAAAGCATCAGCGCCAGGGCCATCTCCGCTCCACCCTGCGCCGCCAGATCCCGCAGCCAGTCCACCGCAGTCGGCACCTCTCCCAGCTTCGTCGCCAGCTGCGCCATCGTCTCCGGAACCGGAGCCTCCAGCCACATAAAGGAGAAGATGTCCCGCGCCGCCTGACGAAGCTTCGCGGCCTCCTTGCCAAGAAGGACGACGAGCTCCTGAGCCGTCGGCTGCACTCCCGGCCAGTTCTCCTGCAGCCGGTTGTAGACCAGCAGGTCTATGCCGGGGTAAAAGGCTGTCAGAAAAGGGGAGTCAAATCCGGCTACCGGGTCCGTAAAGAAAAGAAGACGGAAGAAAGAACTCACCTTTGGCAGTGTGGCCGACTTGCATCAGCTCCTCCACTAGCGCCTTCTCCTTGACCGCTAGCCGTTTTATCTCCTTCTCTTGGTCCTTGTTCTGGGCCTCGAGAAGGGAGAAGGCTTCGGCCCGGCTAGCGAGTGAGGCGTCGCGCTCCTTGACGGTAGCCTCCAAGCCGTCTACTCGCGCGTGCCAGTCCTTGTTCTTCAAGTGCAAGTTGGACCTGCTCAGCCGGTCATTCGCTTTCTTCGAGAGATCGATCTCGCGCTGGGCGCACACGAGGACAGCTGCAACAAAGCCGACTATTACAAAAAAAAAAAGAAAAGAGAGAGCCTGACGGATAAGGCGAACTTACTCTGGGAGGTCCCGTTGGCAGCAGCAAGCTTCTGCTCCAGGGTCCGGTTCCCACCGGCGGTGGCCTCAAGCAGCCGGATCTCCTTCACCGCCAGCTCAAGCGTGGCGACAAGATCCGACAGCGAAGCGGCAGAAGAGGCGTCGTCGTCCACGGCGTTGACGGCCAAGGACTCCTTGGCCGCAAGCACCGCTGTTTGCCACTCCTCCCCGAGCTCCTCGTCGGAGTTGTCGTTGCCAACCACGACAAGCTCCTTGCCAGTTGCCCCCCGCGCGCCCACGGAGGAACCTTCCGGCTGGGAGCGATTCGCTTCCGGCTGGGGACCCTCCGGCTGGGAGGGGGCAGTTGGCTCAGCTTGAGGAGGAGAAGGAGGCTACGCCTTAGAGGAAGGGGAGGCGCGGGTTGGATCAGTCGGGGCGCGAGGCGGCGACCCGGCTGGCGTCCGAGCCGGGCTCGCGGCGCCGAAAGAAACCAGTGCGCTAAAGGGAGAGAAGAAAAGACAAGAGCAAAACAGGCTAAAGTCAGAAAAGCAAGGACGAGGACAAACAAACAGAAAACACCGAGGGATGGGGAGAAAAACGTACCCCGGCACGACGGGGGGGCGGCCCTTTCTTCCGGCCAAGACGGCTTGGCGGCAGGGTGGTAGTCCGGCCCCTCTTCAGAGCCAGCTCCTCCGCCACAGGCCGACGGGAGCCGGAATGGCTGGAGCCGCTCCCGCCTGCTTCGCCGTCCGTCGTGGAGCGCGTCACCGGCTCCGCGGTCGACCCGACCTCCTCCTCCTCGTGCACTTCCACGTGCGGGTCGGCGGCCGGCTCGTCGTTCCGGCTGGGGAAGGCGTCGTCGTCCCCATCCGATTCCTCGCCGGATCGCCGAGCGCGCGGCTCGGGCAAGTTCGGCGCGAATACCTCGAGGGGAGCCTCACCCTCCTCGTGGAGGATGCAGGCGAACATCTGGCGAACGCAAGAGGTCAACCAGACAGAACAAGAAGATAACACAGGGGGAATAAACAAAAATTCCGGCTACGAGAACTTACCCGGGGCGCGCGGTTCTCCCGGTTGTAAGGCTCCAGGCCAAACTTCTAGTTCTCCGACAGTCGCTCCTTGCTGATCGTCCACAACCACTCCTTCAAGTTGTCGTAGCGGGGATCACGGCACGACAGCCGGGTCGGGTCCAGCCAGCCGGAGTAGAAGCACATCTTGTGCACCCGCTGCTGCAGCGGCATCATCAGCCGGGACATCCAGCTAAGAGTGATGTCCCGACCGGATAGATGGAAGGTGACAAGGGAGCGCATGCGTGCCAGCATCGCATCCGTCTCCGCCTTGTCGCCGTAGATCTTCAGGTCCCAGTGCTGCCGGCTGGACTCGACATCTTGGAAGGCCGGTAGGTTTATCCGGTCGACGTTGGTGACATTCTTAACGTAGAAGTACGACTGCCGCCACAGCCGTACCGTGTCCTGGAGCAAGAATTTCGGGTAGTCGGATTGGGTGCGGGAGTATATGGAGGCACCGCCGTAGACGACTAGCGGGCCCTTCGTGTACTGCACCTGCGGCCGAACTCGGAAGAGCCGGCAGAAGAACCCGAGATCCAGCTGGATCTCGAGGTAACTCTCGAAGAACGCCATGAAGTGCGTCAGCGTTCCGATGTCGTTGGCGCCGAGGTGGTGGAGGCGGAGGTCGAAGAAGGCCAGAAAAGTCAGAAAGAAGGGGTGGAGCGGCAGCGCAAACCCGCGGGCTAGGTGCGAGAGGAAGATAACATGCTCCCCCTCCGCCGGATGCGGCGACACTTCCCCCACCGGCGCCAACCGCACCGCCACCTCCTCCGCCGGCGGGAGGACGCGGGTCGCGCGATACTTCACAATCTGATCCTCGGTGATGGAGGAGCCGCACCAGGCTCCACGGTCAGCGGCCATTTCCGGCTGAGGAGAAGGAGCGGCAACGGAGGAGTGACGGTGGCCCGTAACATCGACGATGGCGAGCGGGCGGCACAGAAGGCAAGAGCACAGGAGCAGCAGCATGCGAGAAGGAGAGAAAGATTGCAGCGGGGGAGCGAAGGGAAAGAACTGCCTCCCTCGTGGCGTCCCTTTAAAGGGCCGGAAGGGCAACCGTCGGTAGGGCCACGTGGCGCGCATCCGGGCAACCCACATCCCAACCACCGCCTAGCTCTCGTGTGCCGGGACAGGATGCGCAGAAGATCCTGGAGCGAGAACCGAAGCACCGGACAAGCAGTTCCCCGAGGCGACATGCGACGGGACGTTATGCTACCCGCCGCAGAGCAATGATGGCGCGTGCACGCGTGTCCGGCGTCAGCACTGACGTCACGGGTAGCGCAACCGCCAGGCTCAGCCGGATGAAAATTCGAAAAGCAAGAAGGAGCGCGCGCACATTTCGCCTAAGGGCGGAATCCACACGCGCTCGGGGGCTAGTGTCAGGGGGATGATCCCCGGGTACCCCACCCGAATAAGAAACAGAGCAGTCAGATCGCGTCCGGCTAACCAGACGCAGCCGGACGGGACGGATGAGCCGGCTACCACCCGGTAGCCGGATCATAAAGAGGTAGCCGGGTACGACGACATAGCCGGATCCAATCAGAGAGATAGGACGACGTGCGTATTAGTTCACGGTACGCCCTGTACGATGACAAGACGGGCAATCACCAGCCCATGCCGAAGACTTTGCGTGGCTGACGCCGGAACAGTGGCATGTGCTGACGACGGACTCGCACGGCGTCCACTGTGCCAACGATAGCTATACCGCTCATATACCGAAGGGACAAGCCATGCTAGACACTGTAGATGACTAGTCGGCTGGGACCCGCCTGTGGGGCCCGCCAGTCGGACTAGCCAGTGAGACCCTTGCCTCTCTTCCTATATAAAGAGAGGGAGGGCGTCAGTAGAAAGGGTTGGTCTCAGTTCATTTAAAGCAGTAGCTAAAGAATACAGCTCGAGGAGCACTTGTGGTTCGTGTATTCCACATAGTCAGATCCGGCAGGAGTAGGGGCTTTACCTCATCACGAGGGCCCCGAACCTAGGTACTTCTTGCATCCCGCTACGCTCGTGCGTACCCAATCTCACCTGCGGACACCGTCGACAGCTTTCCTGCTAGTCCCCACACCTCTATCTAACCTTTTTAGGTACTGTCATTCCCAATACAACGACAACCTTTGGGGTATTTCCTTGCTCCTACTGGTTCGATTAAACCTTGGTTTCATAACTGAGGGAAACTTGTTGCTGCGCTCATCATACCTTCCTCTTGGGCTTCCCAACAAGCTCTACATCAACACCGCCATCAAGCATTTTTCTGGGCATCGTGCATTGAGCCATAAGATCTCCTTGGAGAAGCCAGATCCCAGATCGACCCACCCACAGAAGTCGAAATCCAGGAGGAGCATATCAACGACACTGATCCCTGCTCTGATGATGCCGGGACAGACAGGCCTTTCCTGAGGTACACACTGCGACATATGATAATGCAAAACTCAGGCGTAGATGCAATTCTCGAGACCATCAAAAGTTTTGACGAAGCTGATCGCGAGAGCCGCAGGTACCTCAGGAGGAGCGCAACGCACTTTGTCGGATACGTTGGATACGGATCCGGCTCTGCCGATGCTGGAGACAACACCGACTCTGTACTAGAGGCAATTGGAACAAACACCGACGTACCCGCATCCTCGGATGAATCGATGACGTCGGCAGATTTCCGAAAGTTCTCTACGGAATATGAAGAGGAGTATAACTCCAAAGCTGCAGAGGAAGAAGAAGCCCTAGATGAAGGATCCGGGGAACACTCTCCCAAAGTGCAGAACGACATGGAAGTCGGAGACAATCCCGAAGTCCAGATGTCCAAAAGTACTGATCAGAGCTTGACTTCGGGAAACGGACCCAAAGCCGTCTTTGCTACCGGCGCCGCCAAGAAGGCAAAGATGAAGAACAAGACCCCAGAAAAAGACCCTCTGTGAGAGGAGGTGATTGCCGAGGAATATGAGGAAGACTCGGATGGAGCACTTATCCTGGAAGAGCCAAAAAAGAGGAATCGGTGGATGGACACATGATCACTGAAGGTGCGCGTAAACTCATTGATGATGCATTAACCACACCTATCCCTACAGCTGCATAACTTACTGCTGAAGAGATGGACAAAAGGGCCCAAGCCCTAGAAGCACGTCGAGGAGGAAAAGAAACACATGGCAGCTAAGGATTACATGTCTCGGTTACATCAGAAGACCCGGAAACGTTACACACGTGACGGTCAATTTTCGGAAGTGAACAGGGTCCTCTTTGAAGGAGATCCAGGGATGCCTCGTCTCGACAGCAAAGGAGATCTGGTGTACCCAACGCCAGTACAGAACACTGTCGCAGCTCGAGATATTCTGTCAAATAACCCAGGCCCAGAATAGGTTCGATTGGGCATCAAGCTACTCACCAAGGATCTGGAGCAACAGATGGCTACGAAATCCAGAAGTGGAAAACTGGTCTCCAAATCCGACCAATGTCACACGGACTCAGCCTGGAATGATATAAGGCCTCAGCATGTTCTGGAACAGCATCACCGTTCTGACCGACGGGAAGACAACTACTCCAGAATCGGATCATCAGGACAGCATCACAGACCTGCACATGACTGGAGCAACGTGGCTCCAGCGGCCGAACTAGAGGCCATTTCTGCACGGTATCCGAGGAATCCTCCCCGACGTGAGTTGAACGATCGAAGGGGAGAAGATAAAGAGAAACGTCGGGAGGCGGATCGTCAAAAAATGCCACCTCCTAGACACGCAAGCCGTCCCACTGAGCCTCACCGTAGTGGGAACGATGGACGAAGGAACGACGAAAACCATGTTGAGGCAAGTCAGCAGGGGGCTCGTCGTAGTGAAGACCCTCCCCGGAACCGGAATAATGATGCTCCGGAAGGAGGCCGGCGAACAGCCGGAAACAATCCAGCTGCCCCACCCACTCCACCAAGTAGTCATCACAATGTCTCTTGAGGAGGACAAGGAGGTCGACGTGGCGGAGGAGGAGGTGGAAGAAGCCGAAGTCCGGCTCCAGGGCACCGCAGCCACAACCGACATTCGGGACGATCTCTATCCCCGAACGACACAAGACGCAGGATACCTGGCTACAGGATTTGGACCACGTATCAGAGATTTGGACCACGTATCAGAGCTACAAAATTCCTGGAAGGATTTGCTATCTCAAGACCTATCCAAGCCTACGACGGCATTGCTCGGCCAGATACCTGGCTACAGGATTTCTTCCAAGCTTGCTGCATCGCCAAAGGCGGAAACAGCCTGGTCACAACCCGATATCTCCCACTTATGTTGCGGAAGATGACACGATCATGGATTAATGAACTTCCGGAGAACACCATCCACAACTGGTATGACATGCAAAGTGCGTTCTTTCGGAATTTCGAAGGCACATACCGGAGGCCCTGTACGGTCAGAGACCTACAGCGTTGCACCCAGAAGGCCGGAGAAACTTGCCGGGATTACCTCGGATGATGGATCGACACCAAGAACTCCTATGAAGGAGTAAATGATCAAACTGCAATTGAAGCTTTCATTGCAGGTCTCCCAATTGGTTTACTACGTCATCGCTTGAAGTGTGACAAGGTCACTGATTTGGGAGAGATGATAGAAACAGTGAGCAAGTATGCAGATGTTGATGATGATGCAGAGGGATTACTCAATGCCCTAGATGTGCCATAGTCGGCAAAACAACCAAAGCAACAAGCTCAGAAGCGCAAAAATACCTTGGAAGAAAAACCCAACGCGGAAACGGCAGTGGTCACTGCTACTTTCGGGTCTGGAGGATGAGGAGGACGCGGCGGAGGCCACGGGCGTGGCCGTGGGACTTCAAGAGTCCAAGGTAGAGGAGACCAGCAACCGGGCAAAACCTACTCTTGGGCCTACATTGCCAATAACCTATGTGTGCATCACTTAGACGCCAATGGGGGCTCATCCCACACCAGCGCTGAATGTCGTTTCAATGACAACATCAAAATAGATGACACCACGGGCTACAAAGCTAAGCGGAAGAAGGGAAAGAAGAATCTCGAAAAAGATAAAGAGACCAAGGAAGATTCCGACATGGAGGAAGCTGATGCTTCAAATCCCAAGCCAGAACGGAAGAAAAATTTTCCAACCAAAAAAGACACTTATGTCACCTTCCTCGGATCTCAACCAACAAAGGTTAAGAAAGTAGTTCTACATGAGCTCAATGCAACAGTTCCGGCTGTCCCCCAATTCTTGGACTAGTCGGAAGTGGCAATCACATTTGACCGCGCTGATCATCCGCCTAAGTTGCACAAGCAAGGAAAATACGTCTTAATCGTCAATCCACTTATTGACGGTTATGGTTTCTCTATGACCCTCATGGACGACAGCAGCAGTATCAATATTCTCTATGTCGAAACGCTACGCCAGATGAAGATCTCAGAGACCCAGCTGAACCATAGCTCTGTGATTTTTCATGGAGTTGTCCCAGGAAGACAGGCTAATTCCCTGGGGGAGATTACTTTGGATGTTACCTTTGGAACTCCAAAGAATTATCAGACGGGGGCACTTTCCTTCGAAGTGGTCCCATTCAAGAGCGCGTACCACGCTATATTTGGACGTCTGGCTTACTAGGATTTTATGGCTCGTCCGTGTTACATTTATAATGTGATGAAAATTCCAGGTCCCAACGGCGTGATCACCATCAGGGGAGACCCGAACAAAGCGCGAGAGTGCGAGGATGGAAATGCCACTGATGACTCAATGCACGGCGCCTAGAAAAATGCTTGTTGGCGGTGTTGATGTAGAGCTCGTTGGGAACCCCAAGAGGAAGGTATGATGAGCACAACAGAAAATTTCCCTCAGTTATGAAACCAAGGTTTAATCGAACTAGTAGGAGCAAGGAAACACCCCAAAGGTGTTACTAGCTGAGCCTTGGCAGGGCGCACTACCAGTGCTAGTAGCAACATGGAGACCTGCACAACACAACCACAGAACTTTGTCCCCAACTTGCGATGAGGTTGTCAATCACACCGTGTTTTGCGGAAAACAAAGGATTAAACGTATCGAATGGAAAGAAGTAAAAGTTTGCAGAAAGTAAACACAAAACAGTAAACAGTTTATAGATTGTATGTAAAGAAAAGGACCGGGATCCATAGTTCACTAGAGGTGGCTCTCCTTAGATAGATAACATGCTGGGAGAACAAATTACAGCGGGGCAATTGACAAACACTAAGAAAGCAATACATGCATATACTAATCATCTTGACTCCTTTGAGACTTGATTAGGCATTACAACATTATACATAGACCGCCATCCAACTGCATCTATGACTAATAATCCACCTTCAGGTTATCATCCGAACCCCCTCCAGTATTAAGTTGCAAGCAACGGATTATTGCTTTACGAACTACGTGTAAAGTAAACAATACGATTGTTCTATGAACAAAGGATTGTTGTTTTCTCCCTAGTAGCAAAAACACATCTATTACCTTAGAGATTTCTGTCACTTCCCTAGATTACCAGAGGCATGACCCCACTACCGAGCATAAATACTAACTTTTGGAGTTGCTAGCATCTACTTGGCCAAGATAGCTACTAACAACGGAAAGCATGCAAGATCACAAATAACAAAGACATGATAGAATCAATAATCAATCTGAAATAGCATCTCAATATCCATCGGATCCCCGCAAACACAACATGCAGAATTACAAATAGATGATCTTGATCATGAGCGGAACTCACAAGATCTAGACATGAAAGCACAGAGGAGGAGAACCAACCATCTAGCTACTACATGGATCCGTAGTCCAAGGATGAACTACTCACACATCACACCGGAGGCTTGCATGGTGATGAAGAAGGCCTCTAGGGTGAATTCCCCTCTCCGGCAGGGTGCCGGGAAGAGCTTCAGATCCCTCCTAATCTAGGGATGGAGATGCCGGCGGCTACAGACTCTTTCGTGGATTTTTGATTGGGGACTTAGGGTTTTTGGGTGCCGGGAGCGGCCACACCACCCGCTGGCGCGGACCAGGCCTAGCCGCATGGCCAGGTGGTGTGGTGGCCCCCTGGCCCCTCTCCGTCTCGTATTCTGGCACTTGATGACATCCAAAAAAATAGGCACTTTGGCTTTTGTCCCGTCCAATTCCGAGAATATTCATTTTCTGACTTTCCTGGAACCAAAAATAGCAGAAAACAGGCAGCTGGCACTGTGGCTCTTGTTAATAGGTTAGTCCAAGAAATTATAAGAAAAGTACTCCAAAGTTGGAACAAAACACAAGAAAGTGGATAAAACCAAGCATGGAGCATCAAAAATTATAGATACATCTGCAATGTATCAACATCCCCAAGCTTAACTCCTGCTCATCCTCGAGTAGGTAAGTGATAAAAAGAAAGAATAATTTTTGAGGTGACATGCACCATCAAAGACTTGATCAAGGTATTTGCAAAACATTCAAAGCTGGGATCATAGTACTTCAATCATAACATGAAAGACATATCTAGCAATAAGCAAGGAAACTATGATGCAACATGAAAAGGCACAAACAAAAGATTCATGAATAACAATGCTTTGTAAGACGTTTGTTTGTTTCACATAAAGAAAACATAGCATAAAAGTATTCAGCTTGTCCCTCAATAGAGTAGCAAATAAAAATGCATAGGACACCTTCAAAGTTCATAAGAGTGACTAGATACAACAGTTTAAAACAAGCAATATCAAGTTATGCATCAGTCAACTAGTCTTGGGACAATGCACATAGAACTAAGAATGGCCCCTATGCTCTCAAAGTAGGTGCATAAAGATAGAAGATGGAGACTCAATATAATGGTGGAAGAAAGGCCTTTTGTATAAAAGGAAGTAGGGATTCAAGTCTCATAAAGAGCTTCCAAAAATTATGGTACTTATAGCTTTCAGCTCTCATTGCCCCTATCATAAGCATCTTGAAGTGATTAAGGTTAAAGTGAACAAACTATGGTGTACATGCTTGACGAAGTATAAGTTAGAAATCTCATGTCCCTTGTATACGAGGGCCGCTCCTCATGCTACTCAAGTTTAGTCACCGGTAAGTTCTTGTCATCGTAAGTATATGTGTATCATAGAGAACCGCCAACGGGGTACCCCTTGCTCGATGATACGGAAGAATCCCCATATCAAAATGACAAGGCAAGCAGACAACAAGCATCTCAGCATTCTTCTTATTTACCATGGGAATAAGGTGCTTTTTTTCTCTCTTTCCTCCTTTCATAGTATCTCTTTTTTTCTCTTTTTTCTCAATATAGGACTCTTTTTTTATAAGAAGAATGCTTCATAGACAGCTCATTATGGTTACGCTGCAGGTTTCCACCATGTTAGCATGAATTAGACCAGCGGCCCAGGTGTTTCTCTAACACATATACATAACTCCATGGACTTACAAGCTCCCCTTTCATTTCACACCGACGACATCCATATACAAAAGAGCATGATATCAACTAGACACAAGTACCAAGTGCAATGTTGAAAGCGTTCCCCATGAAAGCATGGTTCTGCTAATTCCCAACAAATAAGTGCAAGCATATACAACATAGAAGACACAATGGTTCAAGTTTATTAAGGGCAAGTAAAGTAAAGTGTGCCATCAAGTTCGTGAGAGCTTGAATCACTAGTTTTCTCATAACAAGTTTAATTTGGAAGGTAAACAAAAGCATGAATATACTTGGAATAGCATAAGCTAGTAGGTAGGTATGGTGGACTCTTTGGAATAACTTGGTTTAGGGAGTTGGATGCATGAGTGGAACTCATACTTTGTTGTGGAGGCTAGCAAAAGACTGGGAGCGACAAACTAAGAGAGCAATAATGGCCATAATCATGCAGAGCGACAAAACATCATTGATCAAAGCATAAAGTGATACTACAAGTTGAAAACTAAAGGATCATAAAGGCTATGGTGACTTGAGACAGTCATAACATGGTGTGAGCATGCGCCAAGTCAACCCAAATAAAGCATCAAAGGAGAATACCACTATACTATGCTTTAATATGCTAAAACAACGCATGATTCATCCAAGGCACATTAAGCAATCTCAATTTTTTATAACAAGTCATGCTACAGCAAATAATACTAAGCATAAAGCCAAAACAATATCAAGCATGGCATGACAAAACATAGGCCACAGTCAAAAACGAGCTCTTTTTACCACATAAGCATGAACTTTCCTACTCTTTTCCAAACCAAACCAAACTATTTGCAAACCAATGTATGAAAGAGGGGGTCCAACCAATTTATTCAGAAAACTAAGCAACTAAGCAAACGAAAAACCAAAACAAAAACAAAAAAGAGGACACTCCAAGAACAACACAACTGTGCATGAAACAATAAAAATGAAGCGTTTGGAAGAAACCTGGGATTTTTATTGATGAAGAAGGGGATGCCTTGGGCATCCCCAAGCTTTGATGCTTGTACTTCTTGGATATTTCTTGGGGTGACACGCGTGGCATCCCCAAGCTTGAGCTTTAGTCCATCCTTCATCTCATTACTCATTCCTTCCATACACCTGAAAATTCTCCTTCATACAAAACTTCACACAATCTTTATTAGCAACATTAGTGCACTCAAGATAAATAAGTCTTAAGGTTCAGTTCTAACACCAAATAAACTTCCATTAGAACACTAGCTACTGTATCACTTCCCTCAAAAAGCTCAATTCCCCAAAAGAACTCAAAAAGGAACCAACAAGAAGCAAATGCAGAAAATGGCAGAAATCTGTCAAAACAGACCAGCAGGTAAAGACGAATTTTTTCGAAGACCTTCTGTTGCTAAAATCAAAAAGTTATGAACTAACTAAAGTTATATAACAATCTGGGGCAGAAGCACAAACAATTACAGCTCAATCCGACATACAGAGCTCTCTCAAGAATTTTTACGGTGAAGCACACAAATCTGTTTCGGGACAACAACTTTCCCAATCATTACTTCTCTCTCATTAGAGGTTACTCTTGGCACAAAAAGCAAATAAAAAGGATAAGGAGCGGTTATTACTGAAGTAATAACTTCCAAGACTCATCTAAAACTTTTGGGTTATCTCCCAATAAGTACTTTTCTTTAACGCCTTTAAGTTAGGCATGATAGTTTGAGAAGATGTTCACATAAGAAATATGAATGGAAGTAAAAGAGAGCATCAAGAAGCAAATTCAAAACACATTTAAGTCTAACCCACGTCCTATGCATAGGAATCTTGTAAGAAAATAAATCAAAGAAGCACATAGTAATAAGAATGGGTAGATAAAACAAGAGCAACTTTAAAACTTTTAGCATATAGAGAGGTGGTTCATTACCATAAAAACTTCTACAACAATATTTTCCTCTCTCATAACAATTTTCAGTAGCCTCATGAATAAACTCAACAATATAACTATCACATAAAGCATGCTTTTCATGATCTACAAACACTAGAGCTTTATTATAAACAATTTCAAAAGAATCCTCAGGAACATGACATTCGTCCTCCTTTGGTAAGCATGGGGGACAATCAAATAATGTAAGGGATAAAGAGTTACTCTCATTAGAAGGTAGGCATGGGTAGCTAATCCATTCTTCCTCCTTTTGTTCATCACTCTCCTCCTCTTTTTCATCTAATGAGATTTTAGGTTCATTAATTTCTTCTTCCATAGGATCCTGCAAGGCATTAGTTTCTTCCATTTGTGGAAAGCATCTATTAAAATATTCAAGAATATAGCCATTTTCATCCTTGTAATTATCAAAGCAAAATTTAAGTATACCATAAACCTCATATTTGTAAGGTGAATCATCAATATTTTCAAGCAAACTAGCAAGTTAAAAAGCACCCTTCCAAGCAATAAATTCTTCAATTTGTTCCGCATCATAAAAGTCATAAATTACTTTAGCATAAGAAGATATGGTATCATTATCATTATACTCACATTGAAAAGGGAGGTGTTTATACCTCTTTCTGCAACAAGATTTATCAGAGCAATAAGTAACATTATAAGTAGAGCACACGTTTCTAGCAATGGTATACAATTTATCAATTAGTTCCCATAAGTGTTTACCCTTTTGTGACAAGCGGTGTTCCTTATAATAATATTTTTGATCTTCTGTGAACCCACCTTGCCAATAAGATTCAGTTTCAAAGAAACCAACCATTGACAACAAGCATGATAAAGCAAGACAATAACAGACCAACGAAAATAACAACTAGAGTAGGAACTAAATTTTTTTGGGTTTTCAAATAAGAAAGCAAACTTGTAAAACTAATTTTTTTGTGTTTTTGAAAAACAAAACAAGCAAACAAAGCAAAAAGAAACTAAGCAAAACAAAAATAACAAAGTAAAGAGATTGGTTATGAGGGACTCCCCTTGTGAAGATGTCCTTGACTCCCCGGCAACGGTGCCAGAAAATCGCTTGATGGCTCAATGCATGGCGCCCAGAAAAATGCTTGTTGGCGGTGTTGATGTAGAGCTCGTTGGGAACCCCAAGAGGAAGGTATGATGGGCACAGCAGCAAGTTTCCCTCAGTTATGAAACCAAGGTTTAATCGAACTAGTAGGAGCAGGGAAACACCCCAAAGGTGTTACTAGCTGAGCCTTGGCAGGGCGCACTCCCGGTGCTAGTAGCAACGTGGAGACCTGCACAATACAACCACATAACTTTGTCCCCAACTTTCGATGAGGTTGTCAATCTCACCGTGTTTTGCGAAAAACAAAGGATTAAACGTATCTTATGGAAAGAAGTAAAAGTTTGTAGAAAGTAAACACAAAACAGTAAATAGTTTATAGATTGTATGTAATGAAAAGGACCGGGATCCAAAGTTCACTAGAGGTGGCTCTCCTAAGATAGATAACATGCTGATTGAACAAATTACGGCAGGGCATTACAACATTATACATAGACCGCCATCCAACGGCATCTATGTCTAATAATCCACCTTAAGGTTATCATCCGAACCCCCTCTAGTATTAAGTTGCAAGCAACAGATTATTGCTTTACAAACTGCGTGTAAAGTAAACAATACGATTGTTCTATGAACAAAGGATTATTGTTTTCTCCCTAGTAGCAATAGCACATCTAGTACCTTAGAGATTTCTGTCACTTCCCCAGATTACCAGAGGCATGAACCCACTATCGAGCATAAATACTAACTCTCGGAGTTGCTAGCATCTACTTAGCCAAGATAGCTACTAACAACGGAAAGCATGCAAGATCACAAATAGCAAAGACATGATAGAATCAATAATCAATCTGAAATAGCATCTCAATATCCATCGGATCCCCGCAAACACAACATGCAGAATTACAAATAAATGATCTTGATCATGAACGGAGCTCACAAGATCTCGACATGAAAGCACAAAGGAGGAGAACCAGCCATCTAGCTACTACATGGATCCGTAGTCCAAGGATGAACTACTCACGCATCACACCGGAGGCTTGCATGGTGATGAAGAAGGCCTCCAGGGTGAATTCCCCTCTTCGGCAGGGTGCCGGGAAGAGCTTCAGATCCCTCCCGATCTAGGGATGGAGATGATGGCGGCTATAGACTCTTTCGTGGATTTTTGATCGGGGACTTAGGGTTTTCATCCCAAGGGCATCTTATAGGCGGAAGGAGAGGCCGAGGGGGTGCCGGGAGCGGCCACACCACCCCCTGGCGCGGGCCAGGCCTGGCCGCACGGCCAGGTGCTGTGGTGGCCCCCTGGCCCCTCTCCGTCTCGTATTCCGGCACTTGATGACATCCGGAAAAATAGGCACTTTGGCTTTTGTCCCATCCAATTCCGAGAATATTCATTTTCTTACTTTCCTGGAACCAAAAACAACCGAAAGCAGGCAGCTGGCACTGTGGTTAGTCCAAGAAATCATAAGAAAAGTACTCCAAAGTTGGAACAAAACACAAGAAAGTGGATAAAACCAAGCATGGAACATCAAAAATTATAGATACATTTGCAATGTATCAGCCACATTTGCCGAAGCCGTGCTGCACGCCCAGGAGTACCAAGAGATCAAGAAGAGCATAGATCCGTCCAAGATGCCCGCAACAAAGAAGGAGGTGACAAAGCCAAATCCAGAGTTCAAGGCATCAGAAGAGACGAAGAATACGCCGTTGAAGGATGATGACCCCTCCAAGGTGACCCAGATAGGCGTTGGCCTAGGTAGCACATAGGAAAGCGCGCTCGTCAAGTTCCTCCAAGCAAATCAAGATATCTTCGCATGGCAGCCATCTGACATGACCGGAGTACCTAGGGAACTTGCCGAGAACTCTTTAAATGTAAACCCGAACGCTAAACCCGTCAAACAGTCCTTACGATGTTTTGGCGATGAAAAGCGTAAGGCAATAGCTAAGGAACTAGCACGGCTCGAGTTAGCCGGATTCATAGAAGAGGTCATCCACACTGAGTGGTCGGCCAATCCTGTAATGGTCCCTAAAAAGGACACCACTGATTTAAGGATGTGTGTTGATTATACTGCCTTGAACAAGGCTTGTCCAAAAGATCCGTTCGCTCTGCCTAGAATTGATCAAGTTATCGATTCTATGACAGGCTCGGAACTCCTCTGTTTTCTCGATGCATATTCCGGTTATCACCAAATCCGGATGAAGGAATCTGACAAAGTCAAAACTTCATTCATAACCTCCTTCGGAACCTTCTGTTTTGTTACGATGCCCTTTGGGCTGAAGAACGCAGGAGCTACGTACCAGCTCACGATGCAGTGTTGCCTCCATGACCAACTCGTACACAATGTACATGCATACGTGGATGATATTGCGGTGATGTCCAAAAAGAAGGAAACACTGATTTCCGACTTGGAGGAAACATTCGCCAATCTACGAAAATACAACATCATGCTTAACCCGAAGAAATGTTTCTTTGGAATACCAGCCGGAAAATTGTTAGGTTTCATCGTGTCTCAAAGAGGCATAGAGGTGAACCGGGACAAAATCAAGGCTATAGTCAATATTTCCAGGCCAACTCGCCTAAAGGACGTACAAAGACTAACTGGCTGCATCGCTGTGGTCAGTCGATTTGTAAGCCGGCTTGGAGAAAGAGCCGCACCATTATACAAACTCCTGAAAAAGACCAAGGATTTTGTTTGGACTGACGAAGTTGAAGCTCCACTACAAGACCTGAAGAAAGTACTCTCATCTGCTCCTATCATTGCTGCACCAGAACCTCAGGAACCGATGTTGCTCTATCTTGCTGCGACAAATAAGGTCGTCAGTATCGTTATGGTGGTGGAGAGACCAGAGGAAAATCAGGAACACCTAGTGCAGCGTTCGACTTACTTTGTTAGTGAGGTCCTGACAGAATCAAAATAGCAATATCTGCACTATCAAAAGTTGGCTTACGGTGTTTTTCTAGCATCTTGTAAGCTACGACATTATTTTCAGGAGCATCCAATTACCGTGGTGAGCACAGCTCCCATGAGAGATATAATCAACAATAGTGACGCCACGGGACGCGTCGCCAAATGGGGCATAGAGCTTTCAGCTTTTGATATTGAGTATAAACCTCGGACAGCAATCAAATCCCAGATCCTTGCTAACTTTGTCACTGATTGGACAGAGACGAAGGAGAACATGACCCTCCCTGAGTCGGAATACTGGACCCTCTATTTTGATGGGTCTAAGGCTCGAGGGGGCTCGGGGACTGGCGTGGTACTCAAATCACCCCAAGGAGATAAACTTTTATACGTGTTGCAGATCCACTTCACAGTGACAAATAATATTGCCGAGTATGAAGCACTGCTACATGGAATCCGGATTTCTATGGATATTGGCATCCGACGTTTGATGTGTTACGGAGATTCGGATCTTGTTGCTCAATAAGTGTCGGATATTTGTAATGCAAATAAGCGTATAAAGCTGTCATGGATGATTTATCTAAATCTTTCGAAGGGTTTGAGGTTCAACACATCCCTCGAGCAGAAAATGAGGAAGCAGATGCACTATCTCTGATAGGCTCTGCACGGAAAGAGGTCCCGGATGGCGCTTTTCTAGAGCACCTCAAAGTTCCCTCAATAAAGGGAGTTGATGAGGAAGAAGGAGTGGAAATCTTAAGGGAAATCCACGAAGGCGAGTGTGGTCACCATGATGCAGCCAAATCTTTAGTGGAAAAAGCTTTTAGACACAGATTTTTCTAGCTTACAGCTTAGGCAGATGCCGAACGATTAGTCAAGATGTGCAAAGGCTGCCAAAAGTATGCCAAACAAGCTCATGTTCTGGCTGATCAGCTGCGAACAATACCTATAACATGGCCTTTTGTGGCCTGGGGGCTTGATATGGTAGGACCATTTAAACAAGCTCCAAGTAGATTTACTCATCTCTTAGTGATGGTGGATAAATTCACCAAATGGATTGAGGCTAAACCTGTCACTAGTTGTGACGGAGCAACAGCCAAAAGATTTGTTGAGGATGTTATAATCCGGTATGGTTATCCGCATAGCATTATCACGGACAACTGGAGTAACTTCTCTATGGGAGAATTGGCCGAATTCTGCAACGAGCAAAATATCCAGCTTGACATTGCGTCAGTCGCACATCCACAGGCTAACAGACAAGTTGAAAGAGCAAATGGTTTAATCCTACAAGGCCTAAAACTGAGACTCGACGCACCACTACAACATGCTGTGGGGGCTTGGGCAGAGGAATTACCCTCTGTAATATGGAGTTTGCGAACGACTCCGAACAGGTCAACCGGATACACACCTTTCTTCTTGGTCTATGGCGTAGAAGCAGTTCTTCCTAGTGATTTGATTCACACTTCTCCTAGAGTGGCCACGTATATTGAAGAGGATGCCGAGATTTATCGACAAAATGATCTCGACTTAGTCGAAGAAGTTCGCGTCGTTGCTGAAATGATATCAGCAGCCTATCAGCAGAAGTTACGCAAGTATCATAGCAAGAGAGTCCGAAATAGATATTTCAATAAAGGCGATTTGGTTCTCCGGCTTGTGCAACAAAGAAAGCACAAACTTTCCCCAATATGGGAAGGGCCCCTTTTAGTTAGTCGAGTATTGCACAATGGTTTGTACTACTTAACTGACATGAGGCCATTCAAAGAAAGACCTGCTACTAAGAAGAGAAAGAGAGATGGAGGCAGTACAAATCCGGATGAGTTAGACAGACCGTGGAATATTGCTCAACTACGTCCCTTTTATTCTTAGTTTATGCTTCTTTGTAATCATATATATGTACATGTTCTATGAGAAATAAAAGTTTTGGTTTCCTCAAGTTTTTCTGAGAAGTTTTTACCATCTTATTTCCGAATGATCATGTCATAGTCGAAAATCCCAGAATGCTTGAAAGTACTTTATGCTCATGCTCGTTCTGGTTTAGATTTCCGATTCTAAAATTGCTACCCTCGGGTATAACTTTAAAGTTTCTAGTCTTTACTTTGGTTATTTGTCTGATTGCCGGATGTGGGTATTTTCCGAGTAGTGAATTGTTGGTACTGGAAGCCGGCTTTGTTTTCGAGTTTAAACTGGTTTAGCAATTGAGCTCCGTTGCTCGGCAAAGTTTCTGGGCAGAAGGTTTAGCCGGCTCATGAAAGGGACGAGGTGGAAAGCTAGATAAACCATAAGTATAGCCGAAAAAGTTCAAGTGCTTCTGTAAACATTTCAGGCACACAAAAATTTAAAGCCAAAAGTGGTGAATAGATCAAAAGCTTACCACTAGCAAAATTATAGTACTGCATATTTACAGATCCATCAGGTTTTTTAGAATAATACAAATGTTTCTGACAATCTATGATGCAGGAGGAGAAGAAGGAGCTGCCGGCTCGCTGGATACATCGCCTTGATATCATTCCGAGATGTCCACATCCAAAATGGTGCGGTCATCGTCGGAAACTTCTGCTGCTTCTTCTGGAGGCAGAGGCGGAGTGTCCACGCGGGTGAAGAAAGGAGTGTCGTAGCTGGTCAAATCAGCCACATGGCACCCATATCCGGCACAGGAGTCCATAATAGCCTTGATGTCCTACTCTTGGCCGTCTTCATCCACTGTAGAATACCCTCTGGTCACTTGCCATATCTCCATGCTTCCATGGTGGCTCATGACCATGGTAAGAGTGTTCTGCGTTGCGGATCGCACGTAGGATATATTCCAATCCTGTACAAGCTGCGGCATCTCCTTTGCTTTGTCCCGGACCTAAAAATCCGACATGCTATACATGTCTGGAATCTTGAGAGCTTCGCCAATATCCTCAAGGGATTGGCGGAAGTCATGAAGCAGGTCACCGACTTGGGTAAGCCGGTGGGTGCGGGGCTCGGCGGAGGTGGAGTCCGTCAAGTTCAGAGGACCTATACACAAAACAGTTAAGAAAATCCGACATTGAAAGAAGTCGATGAAAATGGACAAGTCAGACAGATGGAACAGACCGAAGATGACATCGTCAATCTTGGTCTTCTCTTCTCGAAGACTCCGGAGTTCATCCCGGAGTGCCTCGGAAAGGTCCTTCTCTCTGCACAGCTCATTATTGAGGTCCGAGATTTTCTGATCTTGAGCGGCAATTTTGCGATCACGCTCATCAGTAGCCATGGAGGAGGACTCAGGAACTTGAGCTATGCTCTTCTCATGATCCTCTTTGAGCTTATCCAGCTCTTGGCGAAGTTCCTTGTTCTCCACCACCAAAGTTTTGAGGTTCTCGGACTCTTCAATCATGGCGCAGGACTGTTTTACGAGCGCTATAAGTCAAAAAAGCACAACAGTTCAGTCAAAGTCCGACTATGAAAACATGAAAGACAAGGTTTGAGTCTCAGAATGTTTACCTTCGGCTTCATCCTTGGAGACCTTAAGCTCAACATTCTTAAGTCGGAGAGCCCTGATCTCTCTATTGCAGACATTTTTCAACAAATCCTAGTTATAGGAACATACTTTCTTTAAGTCAGAATACCCAAAGTCAGAAGTCTACTAAAGATTCAGGCTAATATTTTTACTAATATCAGCACGAGCCTTGGGGGCTACACTAGTTCATTCTTTGGCATCCTAAGGAAGCGTAAACCCAGATTATATATCCTACTTCATGCTTGGGGGCTAGAGGATATGATATGAAATGAGGGAAAAACAAGAGTTAGAATTCTGACTTACATATTGCTCGCGAGTAAGTTTATCCAAACTCGCATTTACTTCAACAGCAACCTTCTCAGCGAGAGTCAGAGGGACCACTGGATCTATTGGAAGCTCACCGGTCATTATCCTCTCGTTGCAAAGACACACTTGTGCAATAAGGTCAGAGTACTTGATGTCCTCTGCCTCTTGTGCTTCTTCTTCGGCAGATAAATTTCTTTTCTCCAGGCATTGCCTGGCCAGCCGCTAGATCTCTTCCACACATTTCTAGGACAAGCCAAACTTGGCAAGACCTGGATTGTTGAGAAGGTTTTCGGCGAAGATCTCTGCCAAGGGATCATTACCCGAAGAGGGTTCACCCTTATCTGTACCTGACTCACTCATGGTGACGTCAGTTTGTGATTCAAGGATCACGGGCTTCGTTGAAGGAGCCGGATCTTCTGCGATAGCCGGAGAAGGAATGATCACCGACGTTGTGGAAGGTTGGGGGGCAGGAGTCGGAGGACCCACGGCAGGAGAAGCCATGGAAAGCTTTGTCTGTCGTAGAGGCTTCGAAGAAGTTCCCTTCCCCTTGCCCTTGATGAGCTTCTTATCTCTGATAATGTAATAAAGTCGAAAACATTACATCTCGGAAGAAAATTCGAATAAGGTATAAAGGCGGAAATTGTGTTGAAAGTTACCTCTTCATGATAGGCACCTCCGTTGTGCCGACAGCCACTGTTGGAGCCTTGCGTTTCTTAAGCGTAATGTCCGGCAATGGGACCAGTTCCGCCTCCTGAGAAAACTCTGGAGGATATCCCTCGAGTGGAGCAAGTTCTGACTCGGGGAGGTTAGCAAGCTGAAAAGAGGAAAACATATCAGTATTGCGATATAAACTTAAAGATTGAAACACATAAAAAGGTTCATTGTTAGAAGTTTACCGGCACTACGGGTTTTCCACCGTATGCATATCCAGCGAAACCTCCGGGATCCTCCTCTTGATCCGCTCCCTTATCAGCCATTTAATCTGGCTTATATAACCTTGCGTGGTATAGGCTCTAGGGCTGATGCGGAGGGAATCTTTCTTGGACGACGTGATGGAGTGCGTCAGTCGGTCTCTGTGGTAATGAAGGGGTTGGATCCGACATGACACGCAACATTGGACCAAGTCGGATCCCTTTAGTCCTTTGTGTTTAATCAGATATTCGATCCGCCTCTTGGTGAGGATTAGATCCTCACTGAGAGCCGGAGGGGCCTCGTCCCAGGATGGTTGGGACGTGGCAGCTCCGTCGATGAAAGCCGGTAAAGCAGTCGCTTTGCCGGGAGCCGGAATATCCTTGTGATAAAAGAAGGTGGCTAGCCACTGTTTGACCGAGTCACTAGCTAAGATCTTAGGATATGCGCGCTCGCGTCTAAGTGAAAAACTAATTGTGCTGGTGATATAAGGAACACCAGCAGTGATAGAATTTCTCCGGACATGGAAGTAGTACCGGAATAAGGTAAGACTCGGCCTAATGCCGAGAAATCCCTCGCACAAAGCCACGTAGGCGCTCATCTCTAGGAGAGAGTTGGGAGGAAGATGGTGGAGTTGAACACTATAATGATCTATCACCTCGGAAAAGAATTCCGAGGGAGGAAACAACAAACCTCTGTCGAGGTGGGTGCCGAAGTGGACCAGCTCGCCGGCGTGTGGGTTGGGGACGGTCTCCCTGAAGCCCCTCCGTCAGTCGCCGGCACGGAGGAGCCCTTCTGTCTCCACGCCACGGAGCTTCTCGTCGTCCAGCACACATGGGATCCAGACACCGCGATAGCTTTCCTTCTCCGCCGCCGCCTCCGTCACCACCGTCACCGCCGCTGCCGCCAAACCGAAAGAGGGTGAAGAAGCCATTTCTCCGGTGAGCTGATGACCTAAGATGGGCGGTGCTGGGAAATTTGGGAAAGAGGAGGAGCTCTGTGCGCGGGGGAGATTTGGAGGAGAGGAAACAACAAGGGAATAGGTGAAGAAAGGAGGAGGAGAATCCTCACCCCTTATATCCACCTAACCGCGCCAAGATTCGTGCAAATGCTACAGTGTAACCGCCACGCATCGTGGAAGGAACTGGGAAGGACCCACGCGATGATTACATCGCCTCGATCTTCACGTACGCATTAAAACGACGCCTCGGTTCCACGAACCATGGACCCACCAACGGTCGTGCTGATAGGATGTCTGTCAGCTGACGTGACTTGACCATGACTGGTGTCAGGTGGCGTTAGAGACCAAATTCCGACTTAGTTTGAAATCAAGATGGAAATTCCGAGTAACCTGTTGATAGGTCCGACTTATTTTTTAAGACCTGGATCGTATTTTTTGTTGTGAAGTTTCAGGAACCCTTCAAGATTCTGCAAGCCGAAGATCAAGCTAGACGATGATAAATCCGACTTTGGATCTTGGAGACTTCCAGGGGCTGCTGTTGGGGATATACTTTCTGGGTATCCTCACAGTTCCTCAATGACCAGGGTGGCCCACTTTGGGTTAGAGCTTTGCTTCACGAGAGGCCCAGTCAGGGGAAGAGACGGAGTTCAGTCCGGCTACGGGAAGGCCTAGAAGACTTACCGACTTAGGCCCATAGTGTTACTTGTAGTTCAAGATGTACTCTGTAACTGACTCTTAGTCGTAGCCGGATAGATCTCTCCTGTAAACCCTAGGCCGGATATCTATATAAGTCGTCCTAGGGAGAGCCTTTAGGGCACACCTCAATAGTCTACAATCTCAACTCGCACAGGCGAAACCCTTGTAACCCATATTCCAGCTCTGCCGTATTACTGGATTGCTAGCAGGAGTAGGGTCCGTCGAAAGCCGGCGGATTCGAACCTGGGTAAACTTGTGTGCTCACCGTCCCGGAACACCGTACGTCTCACACCCCTCTCTTCCGCACGCCTCGAGGACCCCCTCATGGCGTACTTGTCGTTAATCCGACGACAAACAAAATATAGAAAATCAAAAGAAGCTGCTTAGCAGCAGCAACCGCCGCAGCAGCAGATACATTCAAGGACACATCCAACTCGTCCTTCATGCACCCGTGCCTCCGCCTCCTCCATCCGGCGCTTCCTCCACTTCTTGTTGTCCAGTCCCTTAATCTTAGGGGCCTTGGGCCTGATTGGAGGCATGTGACCCTCTTTGATGGCCACCCGCTGGAGGTTTCGGAGGTGAATGCCGAGAGCCCAGTGTTCAGCGATGTAGGCGTTGATGTTCACGGTCTCGCGCTCGCCACCTTTGTGGATGCCAGAGCCTGGGGCCTCTGCATGCTTCAGTATGGAGTTGAAGTCGGTGCCGGCTAGACTCACCCAGCAGAAGGCGATCCACTTGCAGAAGGGGCAGTGCCGAGAGCGGCCCCTGAAGAAGGCATCGTACTATCCGGCCTGCAGCCTTCTCAGCACCTGACGAGTCTTGGTGTGGATGGACTCGGCATCGCTGCAGACATCGCTGCCGGAAACCTATTAGAAGAAAAGGAAAATGGGGGAGTAGATGATGTAATAAGATCGAGCAATCGAAATGCAAACAAGCGAATCCTAATAAACCAAGATCTAGCATCCAACGATGGGAACGGTAGAAGAACCAGGGGAGGGGAGCAAACCCTAGTTACCTCCGACCATGGGTCATCGATGCCGGTGTCGTAGGGGTTCAGCGGAGTGATGTACTTATCTGGATCATAGGTGCCAAAAAAGTGCTTGATCTGCTTGTGACCGGTGGGGGCCTCCTCGCCAGTGGGGGGCTCCTCTTCGGCGGCCCCGTCGGTAGCGGGGACAGGGGCCTGGAGGGGAACGGCGGCTTCCATCGATGGCTTGACTGTGGCCTGGACAAGGATGGTGGCTGCTTTCAACGTGTTGAGGGGAACCGGTGATGAGACGGGGGCCTACTCGCCGGCGGCCTTGGAGGCGACGATGGCCACCTTATCCTCCTCCGCCATCGCTGGCGTGGACGGGGTATTCTCGGGAGTTTGGGGATGCTGGTGGGACAGTGGAGAGGGTTGCGTGGGGAGAGTGAGCAAGAGTGAGAGTGGATGTGCAGAGAGGGGCTCTATAGTTAAGATGGATGGAAGCAAGGCACGTTTCATTGCACCACAGTGCAACACGCCACGCAGTCTACTGCACCGTGCAATGTGACACGCGCATGGTACATCACGTTTTTTTCCCAGGCCATGCATGGCAGTTCTATATTGAGCCGCATCCAAAGGGCGCATACACAATCTCTATGTACGAAGTTTGACACGGCCCTAAAATTGGCAATAGTTAAAAGTAGAAATGCAGAGGGGAAGGTAGGTGGCTGTACGGCGAGATTTGTGGGGTTGTCACTACTAGTGGTCTTGCTCGCTTGCTCTCACCTAGGGCAGCCAGGTTCGAATCCTGGCTGTCTCACACATTTTTTTCATGTTTTTAAATATTTTTAATTACATACATATGAATATTTATTCAAAAAAAGCAAGAACATATACATATATGCATATTTATTCACATATGCATATTTATATTTAAAAAAGCAAGAACATATACATATATCATATTTATTCAAAAAAAGCAAGAACACATATGCATATTTATTCAAACATATATATATGTGTGTGTTTGCTTGTCACACACAAATGTGAATTTGTATACCCACACGAATATCACATTATATTTTTTAGTCTCTAACTAATACCCACACTAATATCACATTATACCCACACGAATTAATACACCAAAAAGTCACACAATTGCTAGTGTCTCTTCACAATCTTCTTGCCTTTTTTCGTCGCGGTTGAATACTTTAGCCCGTGCACTTTGAGATTTCGTCTTGTGAATGGACAACCTGTAGTAGGCAGTGTGGTCTTCCTTCTTACTTTAGTAGTAGTAGGCATGTCGAAGTACTTGTCGAATTCCTCTTCGATCTTTGGGTCGCTGTTTTTGTCGAAGTTTTGCTTGTTGGCGGCTCCTTCCATTCTGATGATGCTCCTCTTGCCCCTCCTAACTACAACACGGTTGGGCTTTGACGGGTCGGTAATAAAAAAGCATTGATCAACTTGGCTAGCGAGTACCCAAGGCTCATTTTTTCTGGAGGCATTCTTCGTCGATTTGGCATCTGGTATAACCATTGTGGTGAAATACCGGCCTTCTTTTTCCACGCTCTTGGCCCATCTAACACGGAACATCGGTACGATCTCTCCACAGTAGTCGAGCTCCCATATCTCCTCGATCCTTCCGTAGAATCTTTCCATCAGCAAAGGATAACATAGTTACTCCTAAGTTTTGATATTCGCTATTCCTATCCTTTTCCTCGGTATAGAATCTATAACCTTTTATGTCGTATGACTGATAGGTCCTTTGGTTGTGCCCTGGGCCCTGCGACAAGGAGAATATGAGTTTTTGATCTTCGATAGAAGGCGTCTGTGGGGGATTGTCCAGTAGCCTTTTCTTGAACCAACCAGTGAAGCTGGAGTTGTGATTTCTGGTTATGTCTCCTTTCTTCCTCGGTCGGCCCTGGTCGACATACACCTGCCCGATTAAGCTTCTGTGCTCTTTGTTCTTGGTGGTTAGATAATTCTGGCAGAAGGAGATGCACTCATAGATCAGAAAGCCCTTGGCTATGCTTCCATCTGGACGAGACCTGTTGCGAACGAATCCTTTGATGACACCGTTTAGTCTTTCAAAAGGCATCATGTTATGTAGGAATGTCGGCCCGAGCTGGATGATGTCATCCACGACATGTACAAGCAGATGCACCATGATGTCGAAAAATGCAGGCGGGAAGTAAATCTCAAGCTCGCATAGTATCATCACGATCTCTTCCTGTAGCCTGTCGAGCTGCTTCACACTGATCGACTTTCTGGATATGACGTTGAAAAAGTTACAGAGGCCAAACATCGTCTCACGGACATACTCGTCCATTATCCCACGGATCGCAACGGGGAGTATCTGCATCATCAGCACATGACAGTCGTGCGACTTCATACCGCTGAACCTCTTCTTCGCCAATTCCAGATATCTGCTTATCTTCCCTGAGTAACCGTGAGGAACTTTCACTCCTAAGAGGCACCTGAAAAACTGCTCGAGCTCCTCCAAACTCAGAGTGAAGCAGGCAGCACGAAGCACCACCTCGTTCTTCTTAACTCTTTGCGGCGACCTTGAGTCCCTTCCGTCTGATCATCATCATCACTATCAGGGTACTGAAGATCTTTCTTGATGCCAAGCAATTTAAGGTCCTTTCTTGCTTTCAGCCCATCCTTGGTCCTCTCTGGCATGTTCAGTAGAGTGCCAAGCAGACTCTCGGTAACGTTCTTCGTGATGTCCATTACATCGAGGCTATGGGGAGTGTGAAGGACCTTCCAATACGGCAGGTCCCAGAAAACAGACCTTGCTTTCCATACACCCAGTAGCGGCTTTGTCCTCGGTCATTTTTTTCCAGGCGCAGGGCAATCTACCCAATTATTCAAAAGCTCCTTGATTTCTTTGCCGCTCCTCGGACACGGGGCTCTTTCGAGCTTGTCCTTACCATTGAACAGGTCACCACGTTTTCTCCACGGGTGATCCATGCGGAGCCACTTTCGAGTACCTTGGAACACGGTTTTCAAAGACCCGGGATCCCTTGGTAGCTGGAGATGTGGTGTCTCATCCATGCACTTGACGCATGCATTGTGTCCGTGGTTCACCTGGGCCGATACATATGCGTAACCAGGATAGTCCTGCACGGTCATGAGCAACACGGCTCTCAGATGGAAATATTCTTTAGTGTAGGTGTCCCACGTACGGGCCGGCGTCTCCCACAAGCTGGCTAACTCCTCTATCAATAGCCTGAGATACAGATGCATATCGATACCTAGTTGTTTTGGCCGCTGAATAAGAATGCTCATGTGTACATACCTTTGCTTCGTGCATAGCCACGGGGGGAGGTTGTACGGCCATACAAACACGGGCCAGGTGCTATGCGTGCTACTCTGGTTTCCAAAAGGATTGAGTCCATCGATGCTCATACCTAGCCTGACGTTCCTTGCATCGCCCCCGAACTCTTCGAAATCGATGTCTAATGCATTCCATTGGCTAGCATATGAAGGGTGTGTCAGGATCTTGCCCTTCTCTGGATCATCTTCGGGTTTCTCTCTTTCCGCTTGCCATTGCATGTGCTTTGCTTCCTTAGGATCTACGAAATATCGCTATAGACGGGGGTGATAGGAAAGTACCATACCACTTTTTGAAGAACTTTCTTGTTCCCTCTCTTATACCGTCCTTGCCACACACCAGACATGTGGTTCTATCCGCATACTCGTTGCGATAAAGTGCAAAATCATTGATGCATGCGGGGTATTTAATGTGTGGTAGGTCGAGAGGGCACACGATTTTCTTGGCCTCCTCGATACTTGTTGGCAATGTGTTCCCCTTAGGAAGTCGGTCGTGCCAGTATTCCATGCTCGCGTTGAAGCTCACATCGGTCCATTTGTGTTCGGCCTTCATCTCCAGAGCCTTGAGCATTACACTCAAACGTGTATCCTCGGGGCGACACCCAGAATACAATGGAGTCATCTCGTCTACCTCCATTTGGGCCAGCTTGGCTTTCTATCAGGCTGAAGGTTTGTCGTTGCTCGTCTCCTTGAGGAGCAGTTCTTGAACATGAGGGTCCTGCAAGACCGAAGTTAGCAGTGTATGTGTAGTGTTCACGTCTTCTCCTTCTTCATGATGATCATGCCTGTCGCCATCTCCTTCTCCATGCTGATCATGCCCGCTGGCATCTCCTTCGTCATGATGATCATGCCCGCCGGTATCTCCTTCGTCATGATGATCATGCCCGGTAGACTCTTCGTCTTCTCGCGCGCCCACGTCTTCGTGACCACCATGTCTTGTCGGCACCTCATTGAGGTCGCGCATGAAACCGCGCGTGAGCAGGTGACCCTCCAATTGTCCAGATTCAGGGTCGATCCAGTGCTGTAGTTTGCATGTTCGACATGGATATCTTATCATGGTCTTGTTGTTCAGAATCATGTCCTCCTTTGCATCTTTCTTGTACCTAGCAATTTGACCTTCGCTCATCGTGAGGACCATGGTTGCCTGAGCGGTCAAAACAGAGAGTATAGGTGAGAACCACACCATATGAACACACACATGCATGCATGAATGCTAGCCAGAAAAAAATCGGCATGACCTTTCCTAAAATTAGGACATATGGGTAGTGCAAAAATTTGCCGAAATGGAAATGAATCAACATTTCGGCAAACATCCATGCAACCACACCGGCCGGGACAAGAAGAAGCAAGCAACAAAAAACTTCCTCCCATTGCAAACATTCATGCACCACACAAGCATCGTCTCGCCATGGATCACACACACACACTGCCCGCGTGACAAGTTTCACCTACATGTTCATGGCCAAGTTCTGTGGCGCATATCTCATTATGTGCCACAGAACTTGGATCAACCCACTCGGCTAGCGGGTCCCAATCTTCCGTGGCGCATATTTCACAAAATGCGCCACAGAACTTCCAGGTTTTTGTGGCGCATGCTTCCTAGTGAGCCACTGACAAGTCTCTGTGGCGCATGTATTTACATATTCGCCACATATTAACTTGTCTACCTATAGGTTGTTTCCTAGTAGTGTGTGCTAGATCGGGTAGAGGGATGTGTTGATGAAGGCGAGTGAGTCGATGAAGGCGGAGACGTTAGGTGTCGTTGAGCTCAGCTCTTCGGCCTCCGGCTAGTGCGTGCAAGTTTCTTATGGCGGGGCCCAGTTGGAAGTGAGATTGAGAGCCGCTGCGTAAAAAATGGGATATGTCTTATTAAAATCAAGTGGCAATAAATTGCAGTTGTCCATCGACGACCGTGCACTCGATGACACATGTGCTGTGGCATAGTAGTAGCAGTAGTAGGCTTTTCAGACTTGATTAAACATGACATGACAACTCAACAACATTTTCCATGGACGGCATCGTGTTCCTTCTTGTAGAAATCTCGCTGAGGGAGACGTCCGTGCTGTCTCACGCTATAATGTGAAGGGCACGACGTGTGAAATGATCATTGTTGGATCTCACAGAATCAACGGTTGGTGCGTAGGATCCGCGTGGCAACTATGACAACCAATCAGGGAGTAGCAGACAGAGTGAGCACATGTTTGGGCTTCTACGAAAGATAGAGAGAGGGGGGCAAAACTAAGTAGTATCAAAAAACGAAGGGTAAAACTAAGTAGTATAAAAATGGAAAGTGAATGTCTTGTACAATGAAATACATCATGGCATACATCAAATTATGCCAAGATAGATCCACTAGAGTTCATTGGATGTGTGTTCTTCTCATAAACCACATAGACCAACTAGAGTTCATTGCATGTGTGTTATTGTCATAAACCACATGGATCCACCGATGTCATTGCATGTGTGTTCTTCTCATAAACCACATGTTGATCCCCCGATGTCATTGCATGGGTGTTCTTCTCATAAACCACATGTTGATCCCCCGATGTCATTGCATCTGGTCATTGCATGTGTGTTCTTCTAAACAAACCACACATGGATCCAGCAATATCATTGCATGTCTTTTCTTTTCATGAACCACACCCAGTGTCATCGCATGTCTGTTCTTCTCACAAAACACATAAGGATCAACCAGTGTCATTGCATGTCTGTTCTTCTCATGAACCACATCTAGATTCATTGCATGAGTGTTCTTCTCACAAACCACATAAGGATCCGCCAGTGTCATTGGATGTGTGTTCTTTTCATGAACCACATCCAGTGTCATTGGATGTGTGTTCTTCTCTCAAACCACACATGGATCCACCAGTGTCATTGGATGTGTGTTCTTTTCATGAACCACACCTAGTGTCATTGGATGTGTGTTCTTCTCACAAACCACATAAGGATACACCAGTGTCATTGGATGTGTGTTCTTTTCACAAACCACAGCTAGAGTCATTGCATGTGTGTTCTTCTCAGAAACGACATAAGGATACACCAATGTCATTGGATGTGTGTTCTTTTCATGAACCACACCCAGTGTCATTGGATGTGTCTTCTTCTCTCAAACCACACATGGATCCACCAGTGTCATTGGATGTGTGTTCTTCTCACAAACTACACATGGATCCACCAGTGTCATTGCATGTGTGTTCTTTTCATGAACCACACATGGATCCACATAGTGTGTTTGCATATCAGTTCTTCTCACAAACCACATAAGGATCCACCAGTGTCATTGCATGTCTGTTCTTTTCACGAACCACACCCAGTAGCATTGCATGTCTGTTCCTCTAAACAAACCACACATGGATCCACCAGTGTCATTGCATGTGTGTTCTTTTCATGAAACACACATGGATCCACCTAGTGTGATTGCATGTCTATTATTTTCACAAACCACATATGGATCCACTAGTGTCATTGCATGTTTGTTCTTCTAAACAAACCACACATGGATCCACCAGTGTCATTGGATGTGTGTTCTTTTCATGAACCACAACCAGTGTCATTGGATGTGTGTTCTTTTCATGAACCACACACAGTGTCATTGGATGTCTGTTCTTTTCATAAACCACATAAGGATCCACTAGTGTCATTGGATGTGTGTTCTTTTCATGAACCACAACTAGAGTCATCGCATGTCTGTTCTTCTCACAAACCACACATGGATACACCAGTGTCAGTGCATGTCTGTTCTTCTCATGAACCACAGCTAGAGTCATTGCATGTCTGTTGTTCTCACAAACCACATAAGGATACACTAGTGTCATTGGATGTGTGTTCTTTTCATGAACCACACCCAGTGTCATTGGATGTGTGTTCTTCTCTCAAACGACATAAGGATACACTAGTGTCATTGCATGTGTGTTTTTTCACAAACCACAGCTAGAGTCATTGCACGTGTGTTCTTCTCAGAAACCACATAAGGATACACCAGTGTCATTGGATGTGTGTTCTTTTCATGAACCACACCCAGTGTCATTGGATGTGTGTTCTTTTCTCAAACAACACATGGATCCACCAGTGTCATTGCATGTGTGTTATTTTCATGAACCACACATGGATCCACCCAGTGTGATTGCATGTCAGTTCTTCTCACAAACCACATAAGGATCCACCTGTGTCATTGCATGTCTGTTCTTTTCCTGAACCACACCCAGTATCATTGCATGTCTGTTCCTCTAAACAAACCACACATGGATCCACCAGTGTCATTGCATGTGTGTTCTTGTAAACAAACCATATAAGTATACACCAGTGTCATTGGATGTGTGTTCTTTTCATGAACCACACCCAGTGTTATTGCATGTCTGTTCTTCTCACAAACCACATATGGATCCACCAGTGTCTCTAGATGTGTGTTGTTTTCATGAACCACACCCAGTGTGATTGCATGTCTGGTCTTCTCACAAACCACATATGGATCCACCAGTGTCATTGCATGTCTGTTCTTCTCATGAACCACATCTAGAGTCATCGCATGTGTGTTCTTCTCACAAACCACATAAGGATACACTAGTGTAATTGCATGTATGTTCTTCTCATGAACCACATCTGGAGTCATTGCATGTCTATTCTTCTCACAAACCACATAAGGATCTACCAGTGTCATTGGATGTGTGTTCTTTTCTTGAACCACACCTAGTGTCATTGCATGTGTGTTCTTCTCTCGAACCACACATGGATATAGTGTCATTGGATGTGTGTTCTTTTCATGAACCACACCCACTGTCATTGGATGTGTATTCTTCTCACAAACCACACATGGATCCACCAGTGTCATTGCATGTGTGTTCTTTTCATGAACAACACATGGATCCACATAGTGTGATTGCATGTTAGTTCTTCTCACAAATCACATAAGGATCCACCAGTGTCATTGCATGTCTGTTCTTTTCATAAACCACACCCAGTATCATTGCATGTCTGTTCCTCTAAACAAACCACACATGGATCCACCAGTGTCATTGCATGTGTGTTCTTTTCATGAACCACACATGGATCCAAACAGTGTGATTGCATGTCAGTTCTTCTCACAAACCACATCAGGATCCGCCTGTGTCATTGCATGTCTGTTCTTTTCATGATCCACACCCACTATCATTGCATGTATGTTCGTCTAAACAAACCACACATGGATCCACCAGTGTCATTGCATGTGTGTTCTTTTCATGAACCACACATGGATCCACCCAGTGTGATTGCATGTCTATTCTTTTCACAAACCCCATATGGATCCACCAGTGTTATTGCATGTTTGTTCTTCTAAAAAACACACATGGATCCACCAGTGTCATTGGATGTGTGTTCTTTTCATGAACCACAACCAGTGTCATTGGATGTGTGTTCTTTTCATGAACCACACACAGTGTCATTGGATGTCTTTTTTTTCATAATCCACATAAGGATCCACAAATGTCATTGGATGTGTGTTCTTTTGATGAACCACAACTAGAGTCATCGCATGTATGTTCTTCTCACAAACCACACATGGATACACCAGTGTCATTGCATGTCTGTTCTTCTCATGAACCACATCTAGAGTCATTGCATGTCTGTTCTTCTCACAAACCACATAAGGATACATCAGTGTCATTGGATGTGTTTTCTTTTCATGAACCACACCCAGTGTCATTAGATGTGTGTTCTTCTCTCAAACCACATAAGGATACACCAGTGTCATTGCATGTGTGTTCTTTTCATGAACCACACATGGATCTACCTAGTGTGATTTCATGTCAGTTCTTCCCACAAACCACATAAGGATCCACCAGTGTCATTGCATCTTGTTCTTTTCATGAACCACACCCAGTATCATTGCATGTCTATTCCTCTAAACAAACCACGTATGGATCCACCAGTGTTATTGGATGTGTGTTCTTTTCATGAACCACAACCAGTGTCATTGCATGTCTGTTCTTCTCATGAACCACAGCTAGAGTCATTGCATGTCTGTTCTTCTCACAAACCACGTAAGGATACATCAGTGTCATTGGATGTGTTTTCTTTTCATGAACCACACCCAGTGTCATTAGATGTGTGTTCTTCTCTCAAACCACATAAGGATACACCAGTGTCATTGCATGTGTGTTCTTTTCACAAACCACAGCTAGAGTCATTGCATGTGTGTTCTTCTCAGAAACCACATAAGGATACACCAGTGTCATTGGATGTGTGTTCTTTTCATGAACCACACCCAGTGTCATTGGATCTGTGTTCTTCTCTCAAACCACACATGGATCCACCAGTGTCATTGCATATGTGTTCTTTTCATGAACCACACATGGATCTACCTAGTGTGATTTCATGTCAGTTCTTCCCACAAACCACATTAGGATCCACCAGTGTCATTGCATCTTTTTCTTTTCATGAACCACACCCAGTATCATTGCATGTCTATTCCTCTAAACAAACCACACATGAATCCACCAGTGTCATTGCATGTGGTCATTGCATGTGTGTTCTTCTAAACAAACCACATAAGGATACATCAGTGTCATTGGATGTGTGTTCTTTTCATGAACCACACCCAGTGTTGTTGCATGTATGTTCTTCTCAGAAACCACATATGGTTCCACCAGTGTCACTAGATGTGTGTTCTTTTCATGAACCACACCTAGTGTCATTGCATGTCTGTTGTTCTCACAAACCACATAGGGATCCACCAGTGTCATTGCATGTCTGTTCTTCTCATGAACCACATCTAGAGTCATCGCATGTGTGTTCTTCTCACAAACCACATAAGGATACACTAGTGTAATTACATGTCTGTTCTTCTCATAAACCACATCTAGAGTCATTGCATGTCTGTTCTTCTCACAAACCACATAAGGATCCGCCAGTGTCAGTGGATGTGTGTTCTTTTGATGAACCACACATAGTGTCATTGGATGTCTGTTCTTTTCATAATCCACATAAGGATCCACCAGTGTCATTGGATGTGTGTCCTTTTCTTGAACCACACCCAGTGTCATTGCATGTGTGTTCTTCTCACGAACCACACAAGGATCCACCAGTGTCATTGGATGTGTGTTCTTTTCATGAACCACACATGGATCCACACAGTGTGATTGCATGTCAGTTCTTCTCACAAACCACATCAAGGATCCACCAGTGTCATTGCATGTCTATTCTTTTCATGAACCACACCAAGTATCATTGCATGTATGTTCCTCTAAACAAACCACACATGGATCCACTAGTGTCGTAGCATGTGTGTTCTTTTCATGAACCACACATGGATCCACCTAGTGTGATTACATGTCTATTCTTTTCACAAACCACATATGGATCCACCAGTGTCATTGGATGTGTGTTCTTTTCATGAACCACAACCAGTGTCATTGCATGTCTGTTCTTCTCATGAACCACAGCTAGAGTCATTGCATGTCTGTTCTTCTCACAAACCACATAAGGATACATCAGTGTCATTGGATGTGTTTTCTTTTCATGAACCACACCCAGTGTCATTAGATGTGTGTTCTTCTCTCAAACCACATAAGGATACACCAGTGTCATTGCATGTGTGTTCTTTTCACAAACCACAGCTAGAGTCATTGCATGTGTGTTCTTCTCAGAAACGACATAAGGATACACCAATGTCATTGGATGTGTGTTCTTTTCATGAACCACACCCAGTGTCATTGGATGTGTCTTCTTCTCTCAAACCACACATGGATCCACCAGTGTCATTGGATGTGTGTTCTTCTCACAAACTACACATGGATCCACCAGTGTCATTGCATGTGTGTTCTTTTCATGAACCACACATGGATCCACATAGTGTGTTTGCATATCAGTTCTTCTCACAAACCACATAAGGATCCACCAGTGTCATTGCATGTCTGTTCTTTTCACGAACCACACCCAGTAGCATTGCATGTCTGTTCCTCTAAACAAACCACACATGGATCCACCAGTGTCATTGCATGTGTGTTCTTTTCATGAAACACACATGGATCCACCTAGTGTGATTGCATGTCTATTATTTTCACAAACCACATATGGATCCACTAGTGTCATTGCATGTTTGTTCTTCTAAACAAACCACACATGGATCCACCAGTGTCATTGGATGTGTGTTCTTTTCATGAACCACAACCAGTGTCATTGGATGTGTGTTCTTTTCATGAACCACACACAGTGTCATTGGATGTCTGTTCTTTTCATAAACCACATAAGGATCCACTAGTGTCATTGGATGTGTGTTCTTTTCATGAACCACAACTAGAGTCATCGCATGTCTGTTCTTCTCACAAACCACACATGGATACACCAGTGTCAGTGCATGTCTGTTCTTCTCATGAACCACAGCTAGAGTCATTGCATGTCTGTTGTTCTCACAAACCACATAAGGATACACTAGTGTCATTGGATGTGTGTTCTTTTCATGAACCACACCCAGTGTCATTGGATGTGTGTTCTTCTCTCAAACGACATAAGGATACACCAGTGTCATTGCATGTGTGTTTTTTCACAAACCACAGCTAGAGTCATTGCACGTGTGTTCTTCTCAGAAACCACATAAGGATACACCAGTGTCATTGGATGTGTGTTCTTTTCATGAACCACACCCAGTGTCATTGGATGTGTGTTCTTTTCTCAAACAACACATGGATCCACCAGTGTCATTGCATGTGTGTTATTTTCATGAACCACACATGGATCCACCCAGTGTGATTGCATGTCAGTTCTTCTCACAAACCACATAAGGATCCACCTGTGTCATTGCATGTCTGTTCTTTTCCTGAACCACACCCAGTATCATTGCATGTCTGTTCCTCTAAACAAACCACACATGGATCCACCAGTGTCATTGCATGTGTGTTCTTCTAAACAAACCATATAAGTATACACCAGTGTCATTGGATGTGTGTTCTTTTCATGAACCACACCCAGTGTTATTGCATGTCTGTTCTTCTCACAAACCACATATGGATCCACCAGTGTCTCTAGATGTGTGTTGTTTTCATGAACCACACCCAGTGTGATTGCATGTCTGTTCTTCTCACAAACCACATATGGATCCACCAGTGTCATTGCATGTCTGTTCTTCTCATGAACCACATCTAGAGTCATCGCATGTGTGTTCTTCTCACAAACCACATAAGGATACACTAGTGTAATTGCATGTATGTTCTTCTCATGAACCACATCTGGAGTCATTGCATGTCTGTTCTTCTCACAAACCACATAAGGATCTACCAGTGTCATTGGATGTGTGTTCTTTTCTTGAACCACACCTAGTGTCATTGCATGTGTGTTCTTCTCTCGAACCACACATGGATACAGTGTCATTGGATGTGTGTTCTTTTCATGAACCACACCCACTGTCATTGGATGTGTATTCTTCTCACAAACCACACATGGATCCACCAGTGTCATTGCATGTGTGTTCTTTTCATGAACAACACATGGATCCACATAGTGTGATTGCATGTTAGTTCTTCTCACAAATCACATAAGGATCCACCAGTGTCATTGCATGTCTGTTCTTTTCATAAACCACACCCAGTATCATTGCATGTCTATTCCTCTAAACAAACCACACATGGATCCACCAGTGTCATTGCATGTGTGTTCTTTTCATGAACCACACATGGATCCAAACAGTGTGATTGCATGTCAGTTCTTCTCACAAACCACATCAGGATCCGCCTGTGTCATTGCATGTCTGTTCTTTTCATGATCCACACCCACTATCATTGCATGTATGTTCGTCTAAACAAACCACACATGGATCCACCAGTGTCATTGCATGTGTGTTCTTTTCATGAACCACACATGGATCCACCCAGTGTGATTGCATGTCTATTCTTTTCACAAACCCCATATGGATCCACCAGTGTTATTGCATGTTTGTTCTTCTAAAAAAACACACATGGATCCACCAGTGTCATTGGATGTGTGTTCTTTTCATGAACCACAACCAGTGTCATTGGATGTGTGTTCTTTTCATGAACCACACACAGTGTCATTGGATGTCTTTTTTTTCATAATCCACATAAGGATCCACAAATGTCATTGGATGTGTGTTCTTTTGATGAACCACAACTAGAGTCATCGCATGTATGTTCTTCTCACAAACCACACATGGATACACCAGTGTCATTGCATGTCTGTTCTTCTCATGAACCACATCTAGAGTCATTGCATGTCTGTTCTTCTCACAAACCACATAAGGATACATCAGTGTCATTGGATGTGTTTTCTTTTCATGAACCACACCCAGTGTCATTAGATGTGTGTTCTTCTCTCAAACCACATAAGGATACACCAGTGTCATTGCATGTGTGTTCTTTTCATGAACCACACATGGATCTACCTAGTGTGATTTCATGTCAGTTCTTCCCACAAACCACATAAGGATCCACCAGTGTCATTGCATCTTGTTCTTTTCATGAACCACACCCAATATCATTGCATGTCTATTCCTCTAAACAAACCACGTATGGATCCACCAGTGTTATTGGATGTGTGTTCTTTTCATGAACCACAACCAGTGTCATTGCATGTCTGTTCTTCTCATGAACCACAGCTAGAGTCATTGCATGTCTGTTCTTCTCACAAACCACGTAAGGATACATCAGTGTCATTGGATGTGTTTTCTTTTCATGAACCACACCCAGTGTCATTACATGTGTGTTCTTCTCTCAAACCACATAAGGATACACCAGTGTCATTGCATGTGTGTTCTTTTCACAAACCACAGCTAGAGTCATTGCATGTGTGTTCTTCTCAGAAACCACATAAGGATACACCAGTGTCATTGGATGTGTGTTCTTTTCATGAACCACACCCAGTGTCATTGGATCTGTGTTCTTCTCTCAAACCACACATGGATCCACCAGTGTCATTGCATATGTGTTCTTTTCATGAACCACACATGGATCTACCTAGTGTGATTTCATGTCAGTTCTTCCCACAAACCACATTAGGATCCACCAGTGTCATTGCATGTTGTTCTTTTCATGAACCACACCCAGTATCATTGCATGTCTATTCCTCTAAACAAACCACACATGAATCCACCAGTGTCATTGCATGTGGTCATTGCATGTGTGTTCTTCTAAACAAACCACATAAGGATACACCAGTGTCATTGGATGTGTGTTCTTTTCATGAACCACACCCAGTGTTGTTGCATGTATGTTCTTCTCAGAAACCACATATGGTTCCACCAGTGTCACTAGATGTGTGTTCTTTTCATGAACCACACCTAGTGTCATTGCATGTCTGTTCTTCTCACAAACCACATAGGGATCCACCAGTGTCATTGCATGTCTGTTCTTCTCATGAACCACATCTAGAGTCATCGCATGTGTGTTCTTCTCACAAACCACATAAGGATACACTAGTGTAATTACATGTCTGTTCTTCTCATAAACCACATCTAGAGTCATTGCATGTCTGTTCTTCTCACAAACCACATAAGGATCCACCAGTGTCAGTGGATGTGTGTTCTTTTGATGAACCACACATAGTGTCATTGGATGTCTGTTCTTTTCATAATCCACATAAGGATCCACCAGTGTCATTGGATGTGTGTTCTTTTCTTGAACCACACCCAGTGTCATTGCATGTGTGTTCTTCTCACGAACCACACAAGGATCCACCAGTGTCATTGGATGTGTGTTCTTTTCATGAACCACACATGGATCCACACAGTGTGATTGCATGTCAGTTCTTCTCACAAACCACATCAAGGATCCACCAGTGTCATTGCATGTCTATTCTTTTCATGAACCACACCAAGTATCATTGCATGTATGTTCCTCTAAACAAACCACACATGGATCCACTAGTGTCGTAGCATGTGTGTTCTTTTCATGAACCACACATGGATCCACCTAGTGTGATTACATGTCTATTCTTTTCACAAACCACATATGGATCCACCAGTGTCATTGGATGTGTGTTCTTTTCATGAACCACAACCAGTGTCATTGCATGTCTGTTCTTCTCATGAACCACAGCAAGAGTCATTGCATGTCTGTTCTTCTCACAAACCACATAAGGATACATCAGTGTCATTGGATGTGTTTTCTTTTCATGAACCACACCCAGTGTCATTAGATGTGTGTTCTTCTCTCAAACCACATAAGGATACACCAGTGTCATTGCATGTGTGTTCTTTTCACAAACCACAGCTAGAGTCATTGCATGTGTGTTCTTCTCAGAAACCACATAAGGATACACCAGTGTCATTGGATGTGTGTTCTTTTCATGAACCACACCCAGTGTCATTGGATCTGTGTTCTTCTCTCAAACCACACATGGATCCACCAGTGTCATTGCATGTGTGTTCTTTTCATGAACCACACATGGATCTACCTAGTGTGATTTCATGTCAGTTCTTCCCACAAACCACATAAGGATCCACCAGTGTCATTGCATGTTGTTCTTTTCATGAACCACACCCTGTATCATTGCATGTCTATTGCTCTAAACAAACCACACATGGATCCACCAGTGTCATTGCATGTGGTCATTGCATGTGTGTTCTTCTAAACAAACCACATAAGGATACAGCAGTGTCATTGGATGTGTGTTCTTTTCATGAACCACACCCAGTGTTATTGCATGTCTGTTCTTCTCAGAAACCACATATGGTTCCACCAGTGTCACTAGATGTGTGTTCTTTTCATGAACCACACCTAGTGTCATTGCATGTCTCTACTTCTCACAAACCACATAGGGATCCACCAGTGTCATTGCATGTCTGTTCTTCTCATGAACCACATCTAGAGTCATCGCATGCGTGTTCTTCTCACAAACCACATAAGGATACACTAGTGTAATTGCATGTCTGTTCTTCTCATAAACCACATCTAGAGTCATTGCATGTCTGTTCTTCTCACAAACCACATAAGGATCCACCAGTGTCAGTGGATGTGTGTTCTTTTGATGAACCACACATAGTGTCATTGGATGTCTGTTCTTTTCATAATCCACATAAGGATCCACCAGTGTCATTGGATGTGTGTTCTTTTCTTGAACCACACCCAGTGTCATTGCATGTGTGTTCTTCTCACGAACCACACATGGATCCACCAGTGTCATTGGATGTGTGTTCTTTTCATGAACCACACATGGATCCACACAGTGTGATTGCATGTCAGTTCTTCTCACAAACCACATCAAGGATCCACCAGTGTCATTGCATGTCTATTCTTTTCATGAACCACACCAAGTATCATTGCATGTATGTTCCTCTAAACAAACCACACATGGATCCACTAGTGTCGTAGCATGTGTGTTCTTTTCATGAACCACACATGGATCCACCTAGTGTGATTACATGTCTATTCTTTTCACAAACCACATATGGATCCACCAGTGTTATTGGATGTGTGTTCTTTTCATGAACCACAACCAGTGTCATTGGATGTGTGTTCTTTTCATGAACCACACATAGTGTCATTAGATGTCTGTTCATTTCATAAACCACATAAGGATCCACTAGTGTCATTGGATGTGTGTTCTTTTCATGAACCACAACTAGAGTCATCGCATGTTTGTTCTTCTCACAAACCACACATGGATACACCAGTGTCATTGCATGTATGTTCTTCTCATGAACCACAGCTAGAATCATTGCATGTCTGTTCTTCTCACAAATGACATAAGGATACACCAGTGTCATTAGATGTGTGTTCTTTTTATGAACCACACCAGTGTCATTGGATGTGTGTTCTTATCTCAAACCACATAAGGATACACCAGTGTCATTGCATGTGTGTTCTTTTCACAAACCACAGCTAGAGTCATTGCATGTGTGTTCTTGTCAGAAACCACATAATGATACACTAGTGTCATTGGATGTGTGTTCTTTTCATGAACCACACCTAGTGTCATTTGATGTGTGTTCTTCTCTCAAACCACACATGGATCCACCAGTGTCATTGCATGTGTGTTCTTTTCTTGAACCACACATGGATCCACCCAGTGTGATTGCATGTCAGTTCTTCTCACAAACGACATAAGGATCCACCAGTGTCATTGCATGTTGTTCTTTTCATGAACCACACCCAGTATCATTGCATGTCTGTTCCTCTGAACAAACCACACATGTATGCACAAGTGCCATTGCATGTGGTCATTGCATGTGTTTTCTTCGAAACAAACCACATAAGGATACACGAGTGTCATTCGATGTGTGTTCTTTTCATGAACCACACCCAGTGTCATTGCATGTCTGTTCTTCTCACAAACCACATATGGATCCACTAGTGTTAGTGGATGTGTGTTCTTTTCATGAACCACACCCAGTGCCATTGCATGTCTATTCTTCTCAAAAACCACACAGGGATCCACCAGTGCCATTGCATGTCTGTTCTTCTCATGAACCACATCTAGAGTCATCGCATGTGTGTTCTTCTCACAAACCACATAAGGATACACTAGTGTAATTGCATGTATGTTCTTCTCATGAACCACATCTAGAGTCATTGCATGTCTGTTCTTCTCACAAATCACATAAGGATCCACCAGTGTCATTGGATGTGTGTTCTTTTCATGAACCACACCCAGTGTCATTGCATGTGTGTTCTTCTAGCAAACCACACATGGATCCACCAGTGTCATTGGATGTGTGTTCTTTTCACAAACCACAGCTAGATTCATTGCATGTGTGTTCTTCTCACAAACCAGATAAGGATACACTAGTGTCATTGCATGTGTGTTCTTTTCATGAACCACAGCTAAAGTCATTGCATGTGTGTTCTTCTCACAAACCACATAAGGATACACCAGTGTAATTGCATGTGTGTTCTTTTCATGAACCACAACTAGAGTCATTGCATGTGTGTTCTTCTCAGAAACCACATTAGGATACACCAGTGTCATTGGATATTTGTTCTTCTCTCAAACTACACATGCATCCACCAGTGTCATTGGATGTGTGTTCTTTTCATGAACCACACCTAGTGTCATTGGATGTGTGTTCTTCTCATAAACCACACATGGATCCACCAGTGTCACTGCATGTGTGTTATTTTCGTGAACCACACATGGATCCACCCAGTGTGATTGCATGTGAGTTCATCTCACAAATCACATAAGGATCCATTATTGTCATTCTATGTTGTTCTTTTCATGAACCACACCCAGGATCATTGCATGTCTGTTCCTCTAAAGAAACCACACATGGATCCACCAGTGGCATTGCATGTGTGTTCTTCTAAACAAACCACATAAGGATACACCAGTGTCGTTGGATGTGTGTTCTTTTCATGAACCACACCTAGTGTCATTGCATGTATGCTCTTCTAACAAACCACATAAGGATACACTAGTGTCATTGCATGTGTGTTCTTTTCATGAACCACACCCAGTGTCATTGCATGTCTGTTCTTCTCACAAACCACATAGGGATCCACTAGTGTCATTGCATGTCTGTTCTTCTCATGAACCACAGCTAGAGTCATTGCATGTCTGTTCTTCTCACAAACCACATAGGGATACACCAGTTTCATTGGATGTGTGTTCTTTTCATGAACCACACCCAGTGTCATTGGATGTGTGTTCTTATATCAAACAACATAAGGATAAACCAGTGTCATTGCGTGTGTGTTCTTTTCACAAACCACAGCTAGAGCCATTGCATGTGTGTTCTTCTCAGAAACCACATAAGGATACACCAGTGTCATTAGATGTGTGTTCTTTTCATGAACCACACCCAGTGTCATTGGATGTGTGTTCTTCTCTAAAACCACACATGGATCCACCAATTTCATTGTATGTGTGTTCTTTTCTTGAACCACACATGGATCCACCCAGTGTGATTGCATGTCAGTTCTTCTCACAAACCACATAAGGATCCACCAGTGTCATTGCATGTTGTTCTTTACATGAACCACACCCAGTATCATTGCATGTCTATTCCGCTGAACAAACCACACATGGATCCACCAGTGTCATTGCATGTGGTCAATGCATGTGTGTTCTTCGAAACAAACCACATATGGATACACCAGTGTCATTCGATGTGTGTTCTTTTCATGAACCACACCCAGTGTCAGTGCATGTCTGTTCTTCTCACAAACCACATATGGATCCACTAGTGTCAGTGGATGTGTGTTATTTTCATGAACCACACCCAGTGTCATTGCATGTCTATTCTTCTCACAAACCACATAGGGATCCACCAGTGCCATTGCATGTCTGTTCTTCTCATGAACCACATCTAGAGTCATTGCATGTCTGTTCTTCTCACAAACCACATAAGGATCCACCAGTGTCATTGGATGTGTGTTCTTTCCATGAACCACACACAGTGTCATTGCATGTCTGTTCTTTTCATAAACCACATAAGGATCCACCAGTGTCATTGGATGTGTGTTCTTATCTCAAACCACATAAGGATACACAAGTGTCATTGCATGTGTGTTCTTTTCACAAACCACAGCTAGAGTCATTGCATGTGTGTTCTTGTCAGAAACCACATAAGGATACACCAGTGTCATTGGATGTGTGTTCTTTTCATGAACCACACCTAGTGTCATTTGATGTGTGTTCTTCTCTCAAACCACACATGGATCCACCAGGGTCATTGCATGTGTGTTCTTTTCTTGAACCACACATGGATCCACCCAGTGTGATTGCATGTCAGTTCTTCTCACAAACCACATAAGGATCCACCAGTGTCATTGCATGTTGTTCTTTTCATGAACCACACCCAGTATCATTGCATGTCTGTTCCTCTGAACAAACCACACATGTATGCACAAGTGTCATTGCATGTGGTCATTGCATGTGTGTTCTTCTAAACAAACCACATAAGGATACACGAGTGTCATTCGATGTGTGTTCTTTTCATGAACCACACCCAGTGTCATTGCATGTCTGTTCTTCTCACAAACCACATATGGATCCACTAGTGTTAGTGGATGTGTGTTCTTTTCATGAACCACACCCAGTGTCATTGCATGTCTATTCTTCTCAAAAACCACATAGGGATCCACCAGTGCCATTGCATGTCTGTTCTTCTCATGAACCACATCTAGAGTCATCGCATGTGTGTTCTTCTCACAAACCACATAAGGATACGCTAGTGTAATTGCATGTATGTTCTTCTCATGAACCACATCTAGAGTCATAGCATGTTTGTTCTTCTCACAAACCACATAAGGATCCACCAGTGTCATTGGATGTCTGTTCTTTTCATGAACCACACATAGTGTCATTGGATGTCTGTTCTTTTCATAAACCACATAAGGATCCACCAGTGTCATTGGATGTGTGTTCTTTTCATGAACCACACCCAGTGTCATTGCATGTGTGTTCTTCTAGCAAACCACACATGGATCCACCAGTGTCATTGGATGTGTGTTCTTTTCACAAACCACAGCTAGATTCATTGCATGTGTGTTCTTCTCACAAACCAGATAAGGATACACTACTGTCATTTCATGTGTGTTCTTTTCATGAACCACAGCTAAAGTCATTGCATGTGTGTTCTTCTCACAAACCACATAAGGATACACCAGTGTCATTGCATGTGTGTTCTTTTCATGAACCACAACTAGAGTCATTGCATGTGTGTTCTTCTCAGAAACCACATTAGGATACACCAGTGTCATTGGATGCGTGTTCTTCTCTCAAAATACACATGCATCCACCAGTGTCATTGGATGTGTGTTCTTTTCATGAACCACACCTAGTCTCATTGGATGTGTGTTCTTCTCATAAACCACACATGGATCCACCAGTGTCACTGCATGTGTGTTCTTTTCATGAACCACACATGGATCCACCCAGTGTGATTGCATGTCAGTTCATCTCACAAATCACATAAGGATCCATCATTGTCATTCCATGTTGTTCTTTTCATGAACCACACCCAGGATCATTGCATGTCTGTTCCTCTAAAGAAACCACACATGGATCCACCAGTGGCATTGCATGTGTGTTCTTCGAAACAAACCACATAAGGATACACCAGTGTCGTTGGATGTGTGTTCTTTTCATGAACCACACCTAGTGTCATTGCATGTATGCTCTTCTAACAAACCACATAAGGATACACTAGTGTCATTGCATGTGTGTTCTTTTCATGAACCACACCTAGTGTCATTGCATGTCTGTTCTTCTCACAAACCACATAGGGATCCACCAGTGTCATTGCATGTCTGTTCTTCTCATGAACCAGAGCTAGAGTCATTGCATGTCTGTTCTTCTCACAAACCACATAGGGATACACCAGTTTCATTGGATGTGTGTTCTTTTCATGAACCACACCCAGTGTCATTGGATGTGTGTTCTTATCTCAAACCACATAAGGATAAACCAGTGTCATTGCGTGTGTGTTCTTTTCACAAACCACAGCTAGAGCCATTGCATGTGTGTTCTTCTCAGAAACCACATAAGGATACACCAGTGTCATTGGATGTGTGTTCTTTTCATGAACCACACCCAGTGTCATTGGATGTGTGTTCTTCTCTAAAACCACACATGGATCCACCAATTTCATTGTATGTGTGTTCTTTTCTTGAACCACACATGGATCCACCCAGTGTGATTGCATGTCAGTTCTTCTCACAAACCACATAAGGATCCACCAGTGTCATTGCATGTTGTTCTTTACATGAACCACACCCAGTATCATTGCATGTCTATTCCTCTGAACAAACCACACATGGATCCACCAGTGTCATTGCATGTGGTCAATGCATGTGTGTTCTTCGAAACAAACCACATATGGATACACCAGTGTCATTCGATGTGTGTTCTTTTCATGAACCACACCCAGTGTCAGTGCATGTCTGTTCTTCTCACAAACCACATATGGATCCACTAGTGTCAGTGGATGTGTGTTATTTTCATGAACCACACCCAGTGTCATTGCATGTCTATTCTTCTCACAAACCACATAGGGATCCACCAGTGCCATTGCATGTCTGTTCTTCTCATGAACCACATCTAGAGTCATTGCATGTCTGTTCTTCTCACAAACCACATAAGGATCCACCAGTGTCATTAGATGTGTGTTCTTTCCATGAACCACACACAGTGTCATTGCATGTCTGTTCTTTTCATAAACCACATAAGGATCCACCAGTGTCATTGGATGTGTGTTCTTATCTCAAACCACATAAGGATACACAAGTGTCATTGCATGTGTGTTCTTTTCACAAACCACAGCTAGAGTCATTGCATGTGTGTTCTTGTCAGAAACCACATAAGGATACACCAGTGTCATTGGATGTGTGTTCTTTTCATGAACCACACCTATTGTCATTTGATGTGTGTTCTTCTCTCAAACCACACATGGATCCACCAGGGTCATTGCATGTGTGTTCTTTTCTTGAACCACACATGGATCCACCCAGTGTGATTGCATGTCAGTTCTTCTCACAAACCACATAAGGATCCACCAGTGTCATTGCATGTTGTTCTTTTCATGAACCACACCCAGTATCATTGCATGTCTGTTCCTCTGAACAAACCACACATGTATGCACCAGTGTCATTGCATGTGGTCATTGCATGTGTGTTCTTCTAAACAAACCACATAAGGATACACGAGTGTCATTCGATGTGTGTTCTTTTCATGAACCACACCCAGTGTCATTGCATGTCTGTTCTTCTCACAAACCACATATGGATCCACTAGTGTTAGTGGATGTGTGTTCTTTTCATGAACCACACCCAGTGTCATTGCATGTCTATTCTTCTCAAAAACCACATAGGGATCCACCAGTGCCATTGCATGTCTGTTCTTCTCATGAACCACATCTAGAGTCATCGCATGTGTGTTCTTCTCACAAACCACATAAGGATACACTAGTGTAATTGCATGTATGTTCTTCTCATGAACCACATCTAGAGTCATAGCATGTTTGTTCTTCTCACAAACCACATAAGGATCCACCAGTGTCATTGGATGTCTGTTCTTTTCATGAACCACACGTAGTGTCATTGGATGTCTGTTCTTTTCATAAACCACATAAGGATCCACCAGTGTCATTGGATGTGTGTTCTTTTCATGAACCACACCCAGTGTCATTGCATGTGTGTTCTTCTAGCAAACCACACATGGATCCACCAGTGTCATTGGATGTGTGTTCTTTTCACAAACCACAGCTAGATTCATTGCATGTGTGTTCTTCTCACAAACCAGATAAGGATACACTACTGTCATTTCATGTGTGTTCTTTTCATGAACCACAGCTAAAGTCATTGCATGTGTGTTCTTCTCACAAACCACATAAGGATACACCAGTGTCATTGCATGTGTGTTCTTTTCATGAACCACAACTAGAGTCATTGCATGTGTGTTCTTCTCAGAAACCACATTAGGATACACCAGTGTCATTGGATGCGTGTTCTTCTCTCAAAATACACATGCATCCACCAGTGTCATTGGATGTGTGTTCTTTTCATGAACCACACCTAGTCTCATTGGATGTGTGTTCTTCTCATAAACCACACATGGATCCACCAGTGTCACTGCATGTGTGTTCTTTTCATGAACCACACATGGATCCACCCAGTGTGATTGCATGTCAGTTCATCTCACAAATCACATAAGGATCCATCATTGTCATTCCATGTTGTTCTTTTCATGAACCACACCCAGTATCATTGCATGTCTGTTCCTCCAAAGAAACCACACATGGATCCACCAGTGGCATTGCATGTGTGTTCTTCTAAACAAACCACATAAGGATACACCAGTGTCGTTGGATGTGTGTTCTTTTCTTGAACCACACCTAGTGTCATTGCATGTATGCTCTTCTAACAAACCACATAAGGATACACTAGTGTCATTGCATGTGTGTTCTTTTCATGAACCACACCCAGTGTCATTGCATGTCTGTTCTTCTCACAAACCACATAGGGATCCACCAGTGTCATTGCATGTCTGTTCTTCTCATGAACCACATCTAGAGTCATTACATGTCTGTTCTTCTCACAAACCACATAGGGATACACCCGTGTCATTGGATGTGTGTTCTTTTCATGAACCACACCCAGTGTCATTGGATGTGTGTTCTTATCTCAAACCACATAAGGATAAACCAGTGTCATTGCGTGTGTGTTCTTTTCACAAACCACAGCTAGAGCCATTGCATGTGTGTTCTTCTCAGAAACCACATAAGGATACACCAGTGTCATTGGATGTGTGTTCTTTTCATGAACCACACCCAGTGTCATTTGATGTGTGTTCTTCTCTAAAACCACACATGGATCCACCAATGTCATTGTATGTGTGTTCTTTTCATGAACCACACATGGATCCACCCAGTGTGATTGCATGTCAGTTCTTCTCAAAAACCACATAAGGATCCACCAGTGTGATTGCATGTTGTTCTTTTCATGAACCACACCCAGTATCATTGCATGTCTATTCCTCTGAACAAACCACACATGGATCCACCAGTGTCATTGCATGTGGTCAATGCATGTGTGTTCTTCGAAACAAACCACATATGGATACACCAGTGTCATTCGATGTGTGTTCTTTTCATGAACCACACCCAGTGTCATTGCATGTCTGTTCTTCTCACAAACCACATATGGATCCACTAGTGTCAGTGGATGTGTGTTCTTTTCATGAACCACACCCAGTGTCATTGCATGTCTATTCTTCTCACAAACCACATAGGGATCCACCAGTGCCATTGCATGTCTGTTTTTCTCATGAACCACATCTAGAGTCATTGCATGTCTGTTGTTCTCACAAACCACATAAGGATCCACCAGTGTCATTGGATGTGTGTTCTTTCCATGAACCACACACAGTGTCATTGCATGTCTGTTCTTTTCATAAACCACATAAGGATCCACCAGTGTCATTGGATGTGTGTTCTTATCTCAAACCACATAAGGATACACCAGTGTCATTGCATGTGTGTTCTTTTCACAAACCACAGCCAGAGTCATTGCATGTGTGTTCTTGTCAAAACCACATAAGGATACACTAGTGTCATTGGATGTGTGTTCTTTTCATGAACCACACCTAGTGTCATTTGATGTGTGTTCTTCTCTCAAACCACACATGGATCCACCAGTGTCATTGCATGTGTGTTCTTTTCTTGAACCACACATGGATCCACCCAGTGTGATTGCATGTCAGTTCTTCTCACAAACCACATAAGGATCCACCAGTGTCATTGCATGTTGTTCTTTTCATGAACCACACCCAGTATCATTGCAGGTTTGTTCCTCTGAACAAACCACACATGTATGCACCAGTGTCATTGCATGTGTGTTCTTCGAAACAAACCACATAAGGATACATGAGTGTCATTCGATGTGTGTTCTTTTCATGAACCACACCCAGTGTCATTGCATGTATGTTCTTCTCACAAACCACATATGGATCCACTAGTGTTAGTGGATGTGTGTTCTTTTCATGAACCACACCCAATGTCATTGCATGTCTATTCTTCTCAAAAACCACATAGGGATCCACCAGTGCCATTGCATGTCTGTTCTTCTCATGAACCACATCTAGAGTCATCGCATGTGTGTTCTTGTCACAAACCACATAAGGATACACTAGTGTAATTGCATGTATGTTCTTCTCATGAACCACATCTAGAGTCATTGCATGTCTGTTCTTCTCACAAACCACATAAGGATCCACCAGTGTCATTGGATGTGTGTTCTTTTCATGAACCACACATAGTGTCATTGGATGTCTGTTCTTTTCATAAACCACATAAGGATCCACTAGTGTCATTGGATGTGTGTTCTTTTCATGAACCACACCCAGTGTCATTGCATGTGTGTTCTTCTAGCAAACCACACATGGATCCACCAGTGTCATTGGATGTGTGTTCTTTTCACAAACCACAGCTAGATTCATTGCATGTGTGTTCTTCTCAGAAACCACATAAGGATACACCAGTGTCTTTGCATCTGTGTTCTTTTCATGAACCACAGCTAAAGTCATTGCATGTGTGTTCTTCTCACAAACCACATAAGGATACACCAGTGTCATTGCATGTGTGTTCTTTTCATGAACCACAACTAGAGTCATTGCATGTGTGTTCTTCTCAGAAACCACATTAGGATACACCAGTGTCATTGGATGCGTGTTCTTCTCTCAAAATACACATGCATCCACCAGTGTCATTGGATGTGTGTTCTTTTCATGAACCACACCTAGTCTCATTGGATGTGTGTTCTTCTCATAAACCACACATGGATCCACCAGTGTCACTGCATGTGTGTTCTTTTCATGAACCACACATGGATCCACCCAGTGTGATTGCATGTCAGTTCATCTCACAAATCACATAAGGATCCATCATTGTCATTCCATGTTGTCCTTTTCATGAACCACACCCAGTATCATTGCATGTTTGTTCCTCTAAAGAAACCACACATGGATCCACCAGTGGCATTGCATGTGTGTTCTTCTAAACAAACCACATAAGGATACACCAGTGTCGTTGGATGTGTGTTCTTTTCATGAACCACACCTAGTGTCATTGCATGTATGCTCTTCTAACAAACCACATAAGGATACACTAGTGTCATTGCATGTGTGTTCTTTTCATGAACCACACCCAGTGTCATTGCATGTCTGTTCTTCTCACAAACCACATAGGGATCCACCAGTGTCATTGCATGTCTGTTCTTCTCATGAACCACATCTAGAGTCATTACATGTTTGTTCTTCTCACAAACCACATAGGGATACACCCGTGTCATTGGATGTGTGTTCTTTTCATGAACCACACCCAGTGTCATTGGATGTGTGTTCTTATCTCAAACCACATAAGGATAAACCAGTGTCATTGCGTGTGTGTTCTTTTCACAAACCACAGCTAGAGCCATTGCATGTGTGTTCTTCTCAGAAACCACATAAGGATACACCAGTGTCATTGGATGTGTGTTCTTTTCATGAACCACACCCAGTGTCATTTGATGTGTGTTCTTCTCTAAAACCACACATGGATCCACCAATGTCATTGTATGTGTGTTCTTTTCTTGAACCACACATGGATCCACCCAGTGTGATTGCATGTCAGTTCTTCTCACAAACCACATAAGGATCCACCAGTGTGATTGCATGTTGTTCTTTTCATGAACCACACCCAGTATCATTGCATGTCTATTCCTCTGAACAAACCACACATGGATCCACCAGTGTCATTGCATGTGGTCAATGCATGTGTGTTCTTCGAAACAAACCACATATGGATACACCAGTATCATTCGATGTGTGTTCTTTTCATGAACCACACCCAGTGTCATTGCATGTCTGTTCTTCTCACAAACCACATATGGATCCGCTAGTGTCAGTGGATGTGTGTTCTTTTCATGAACCACACCCAGTGTCATTGCATGTCTATTCTTCTCACAAACCACATAGGGATCCACCAGTGCCATTGCATGTCTGTTTTTCTCATGAACCACATCTAGAGTCATTGCATGTCTGTTCTTCTCAGAAACCACATAAGGATCCACCAGTGTCATTGGATGTGTGTTCTTTCCATGAACCACACACAGTGTCATTGCATGTCTGTTCTTTTCATAAACCACATAAGGATCCACCAGTGTCATTGGATGTGTGTTCTTATCTCAAACCACATAAGGATACACCAGTGTCATTGCATGTGTGTTCTTTTCACAAACCACAGCTAGAGTCATTGCAAGTGTGTTCTTCTCAAAACCACATAAGGATACACTAGTGTCATTGGATGTGTGTTCTTTTCATGAACCACACCTAGTGTCATTTGATGTGTGTTCTTCTCTCAAACCACACATGGATCCACCAGTGTCATTGCATGTGTGTTCTTTTCTTGAACCACACATGGATCCACCCAGTGTGATTGCATGTCAGTTCTTCTCACAAACCACATAAGGATCCACCAGTGTCATTGCATGTTATTCTTTTCATGAACCACACCCAGTATCATTGCAGGTCTGTTCCTCTGAACAAACCACACATGTATGCACCAGTGTCATTGCATGTGTGTTCTTCGAAACAAACCACATAAGGATACATGAGTGTCATTCGATGTGTGTTCTTTTCATGAACCACACCCAGTGTCATTGCATGTATGTTCTTCTCACAAACCACATATGGATCCACTAGTGTTAGTGGATGTGTGTTCTTTTCATGAACCACACACAGTGTCATTGCATGTCTGTTCTTTTCATAAACCACATAAGGATCCACCAGTGTCATTGGATGTGTGTTCTTATCTCAAACCACATAAGGATACACCAGTGTCATTGCATGTGTGTTCTTTTCACAAACCACAGCTAGAGTCATTGCATGTGTGTTCTTGTCAAAACCACATAAGGATACACTAGTGTCATTGGATGTGTGTTCTTTTCATGAACCACACCTAGTGTCATTTGATGTGTGTTCTTCTCTCAAACCACACATGGATCCACCAGTGTCATTGCATGTGTGTTCTTTTCTTGAACCACACATGGATCCACCCAGTGTGATTGCATGTCTGTTCTTCTCACAAACCACATAAGGATCCACCAGTGTCATTGCATGTTGTTCTTTTCATGAACCACACCCAGTATCATTGCAGGTCTGTTCCTCTGAACAAACCACACATGTATGCACCAGTGTCATTGCATGTGTGTTCTTCGAAACAAACCACATAAGGATACATGAGTGTCATTCAATGTGTGTTCTTTTCATGAACCACACCCAGTGTCATTGCATGTATGTTCTTCTCACAAACCACATATGGATCCACTAGTGTTAGTGGATGTGTGTTCTTTTCATGAACCACACACAGTGTCATTGCATGTCTGTTCTTTTCATAAACCACATAAGGATCCACCAGTGTCATTGGATGTGTGTTCTTCTCATGAACCACATCTAGAGTCATCGCATGTGTGTTCTTGTCACAAACCACATAAGGATACACTAGTGTAATTGCATGTATGTTCTTCTCATGAACCACATCTAGAGTCATTGCATGTCTGTTCTTCTCACAAACCACATAAGGATCCACCAGTGTCATTGGATGTGTGTTCTTTTCATGAACCACACATAGTGTCATTGGATGTCTGTTCTTTTCATAAACCACATAAGGATCCACCAGTGTCATTGGATGTGTGTTCTTTTCATGAACCACACCCAGTGTCATTGCATGTGTGTTCTTCTAGCAAACCACACATGGATCCACCAGTGTCATTGGATGTGTGTTCTTTTCACAAACCACAGCTAGATTCATTGCATGTGTGTTCTTCTCAGAAACCACATAAGGATACACCAGTGTCTTTGCATCTGTGTTCTTTTCATGAACCACACCCAGTATCATTGCATGTCTGTTCCTCTGAACAAACCACACATGTATGCACCAGTGTCATTGCATGTGGTCATTGCATGTGTGTTCTTCTAAACAAACCACATAAGGATACACGAGTGTCATTCGATGTGTGTTCTTTTCATGAACCACACCCAGTGTCATTGCATGTCTGTTCTTCTCACAAACCACATATGGATCCACTAGTGTTAGTGGATGTGTGTTCTTTTCATGAACCACACCCAGTGTCATTGCATGTCTATTCTTCTCAAAAACCACATAGGGATCCACCAGTGCCATTGCATGTCTGTTCTTCTCATGAACCACATCTAGAGTCATCGCATGTGTGTTCTTCTCACAAACCACATAAGGATACACTAGTGTAATTGCATGTATGTTCTTCTCATGAACCACATCTAGAGTCATTGCATGTTTGTTCTTCTCACAAACCACATAAGGATCCACTAGTGTCATTGGATGTCTGTTCTTTTCATGAACCACACATAGTGTCATTGGATGTCTGTTCTTTTCATAAACCACATAAGGATCCACCAGTGTCATTGGATATGTGTTCTTTTCATGAACCACACCCAGTGTCATTGCATGTGTGTTCTTCTAGCAAACCACACATGGATCCACCAGTGTCATTGGATGTGTGTTCTTTTCACAAACCACAGCTAGATTCATTGCATGTGTGTTCTTCTCACAAACCAGATAAGGATACACTACTGTCATTTCATGTGTGTTCTTTTCATGAACCACAGCTAAAGTCATTGCATGTGTGTTCTTCTCACAAACCACATAAGGATACACCAGTGTCATTGCATGTGTGTTCTTTTCATGAACCACAACTAGAGTCATTGCATGTGTGTTCTTCTCAGAAACCACATTAGGATACACCAGTGTCATTGGATGCGTGTTCTTCTCTCAAAATACACATGCATCCACCAGTGTCATTGGATGTGTGTTCTTTTCATGAACCACAGCTAGTCTCATTGGATGTGTGTTCTTCTCATAAACCACACATGGATCCACCAGTGTCACTGCATGTGTGTTCTTTTCATGAACCACACATGGATCCACCCAGTGTGATTGCATGTCAGTTCATCTCACAAATCACATAAGGATCCATCATTGTCATTCCATGTTGTTCTTTTCATGAACCACACCCAGTATCATTGCATGTCTGTTCCTCTAAAGAAACCACACATGGATCCACCAGTGGCATTGCATGTGTGTTCTTCTAAACAAACCACATAAGGATACACCAGTGTCGTTGGATGTGTGTTCTTTTCATGAACCACACCTAGTGTCATTGCATGTATGCTCTTCTAACAAACCACATAAGGATACACTAGTGTCATTGCATGTGTGTTCTTTTCATGAACCACACCCAGTGTCATTGCATGTCTGTTCTTCTCACAAACCACATAGGGATCCACCAGTGTCATTGCATGTCTGTTCTTCTCATGAACCACATCTAGAGTCATTACATGTCTGTTCTTCTCACAAACCACATAGGGATACACCCGTGTCATTGGATGTGTGTTCTTTTCATGAACCACACATGGATCCACCCAGTGTGATTGCATGTCAGTTCTTCTCACAAACCACATAAGGATCCACCAGTGTGATTGCATGTTGTTCTTTTCATGAACCACACCCAGTATCATTGCATGTCTATTCCTCTGAACAAACCACACATGGATCCACCAGTGTCATTGCATGTGGTCAATGCATGTGTGTTCTTCGAAACAAACCACATATGGATACACCAGTGTCATTCGATGTGTGTTCTTTTCATGAACCACACCCAGTGTCATTGCATGTCTGTTCTTCTCACAAACCACATATGGATCCACTAGTGTCAGTGGATGTGTGTTCTTTTCATGAACCACACCCAGTGTCATTGCATGTCTATTCTTCTCACAAACCACATAGGGATCCACCAGTGCCATTGCATGTCTGTTTTTCTCATGAACCACATCTAGAGTCATTGCATGTCTGTTCTTCTCACAAACCACATAAGGATCCACCAGTGTCATTGGATGTGTGTTCTTTCCATGAACCACACACAGTGTCATTGCATGTCTGTTCTTTTCATAAACCACATAAGGATCCACCAGTGTCATTGGATGTGTGTTCTTATCTCAAACCACATAAGGATACACCAGTGTCATTGCATGTGTGTTCTTTTCACAAACCACAGCTAGAGTCATTGCATGTGTGTTCTTGTCAAAACCACATAAGGATACACTAGTGTCATTGGATGTGTGTTCTTTTCATGAACCACACCTAGTGTCATTTGATGTGTGTTCTTCTCTCAAACCACACATGGATCCACCAGTGTCATTGCATGTGTGTTCTTTTCTTGAACCACACATGGATCCACCCAGTGTGATTGCATGTCAGTTCTTCTCACAAACCACATAAGGATCCACCAGTGTCATTGCATGTTGTTCTTTTCATGAACCACACCCAGTATCATTGCAGGTCTGTTCCTCTGAACAAACCACACATGTATGCACCAGTGTCATTGCATGTGTGTTCTTCGAAACAAACCACATAAGGATACATGAGTGTCATTCGATGTGTGTTCTTTTCATGAACCACACCCAGTGTCATTGCATGTATGTTCTTCTCACAAACCACATATGGATCCACTAGTGTTAGTGGATGTGTGTTCTTTTCATGAACCACACCCAGTGTCATTGCATGTCTATTCTTCTCAAAAACCACATAGGGATCCACCAGTGCCATTGCATGTCTGTTCTTCTCATGAACCACATCTAGAGTCATCGCATGTGTGTTCTTGTCACAAACCACATAAGGATACACTAGTGTAATTGCATGTATGTTCTTCTCATGAACCACATCTAGAGTCATTGCATGTCTGTTCTTCTCACAAACCACATAAGGATCCACCAGTGTCATTGGATGTGTGTTCTTTTCATGAACCACACATAGTGTCATTGGATGTCTGTTCTTTTCATAAACCACATAAGGATCCACCAGTGTCATTGGATGTGTGTTCTTTTCATGAACCACACCCAGTGTCATTGCATGTGTGTTCTTCTAGCAAACCACACATGGATCCACCAGTGTCATTGGATGTGTGTTCTTTTCACAAACCACAGCTAGATTCATTGCATGTGTGTTCTTCTCAGAAACCACATAAGGATACACCAGTGTCTTTGCATCTGTGTTCTTTTCATGAACCACAGCTAAAGTCATTGCATGTGTGTTCTTCTCACAAACCACATAAGGATACACCAGTGTCATTGCATGTGTGTTCTTTTCATGAACCACAACTAGAGTCATTGCATGTGTGTTCTTCTCAGAAACCACATTAGGATACACCAGTGTCATTGGATGCGTGTTCTTCTCTCAAAATACACATGCATCCACCAGTGTCATTGGATGTGTGTTCTTTTCATGAACCACACCTAGTCTCATTGGATGTGTGTTCTTCTCATAAACCACACATGGATCCACCAGTGTCACTACATGTGTGTTCTTTTCATGAACCACACATGGATCCACCCAGTGTGATTGCATGTCAGTTCATCTCACAAATCACATAAGGATCCATCATTGTCATTCCATGTTGTTCTTTTCATGAACCACACCCAGTATCATTGCATGTCTATTCCTCTAAAGAAACCACACATGGATCCACCAGTGGCATTGCATGTGTGTTCTTCTAAACAAACCACATAAGGATACACCAGTGTCGTTGGATGTGTGTTCTTTTCATGAACCACACCTAGTGTCATTGCATGTATGCTCTTCTAACAAACCACATAAGGATACACTAGTGTCATTGCATGTGTGTTCTTTTCATGAACCACACCCAGTGTCATTGCATGTCTGTTCTTCTCACAAACCACATAGGGATCCACCAGTGTCATTGCATGTCTGTTCTTCTCATGAACCACATCTAGAGTCATTACATGTCTGTTCTTCTCACAAACCACATAGGGATACACCCGTGTCATTGGATGTGTGTTCTTTTCATGAACCACACCCAGTGTCATTGGATGTGTGTTCTTATCTCAAACCACATAAGGATAAACCAGTGTCATTGCGTGTGTGTTCTTTTCACAAACCACAGCTAGAGCCATTGCATGTGTGTTCTTCTCAGAAACCACATAAGGATACACCAGTGTCATTGGATGTGTGTTCTTTTCATGAACCACACCTAGTGTCATTTGATGTGTGTTCTTCTCTAAAACCACACATGGATCCACCAATGTCATTGTATGTGTGTTCTTTTCTTGAACCACACATGGATCCACCCAGTGTGATTGCATGTCAGTTCTTCTCACAAACCACATAAGGATCCACCAGTGTGATTGCATGTTGTTCTTTTCATGAACCACACCCAATATCATTGCATGTCTATTCCTCTGAACAAACCACACATGGATCCACCAGTGTCATTGCATGTGGTCAATGCATGTGTGTTCTTCGAAACAAACCACATATGGATACACCAGTGTCATTCGATGTGTGTTCTTTTCATGAACCACACCCAGTGTCATTGCATGTCTGTTCTTCTCACAAACCACATATGGATCCGCTAGTGTCAGTGGATGTGTGTTCTTTTCATGAACCACACCCAGTGTCATTGCATGTCTATTCTTCTCACAAACCACATAGGGATCCACCAGTGCCATTGCATGTCTGTTTTTCTCATGAACCACATCTAGAGTCATTGCATGTCTGTTCTTCTCACAAACCACATAAGGATCCACCAGTGTCATTGGATGTGTGTTCTTTCCATGAACCACACACAGTGTCATTGCATGTCTGTTCTTTTCATAAACCACATAAGGATCCACCAGTGTCATTGGATGTGTGTTCTTATCTCAAACCACATAAGGATACACCAGTGTCATTGCATGTGTGTTCTTTTCACAAACCACAGCTAGAGTCATTGCATGTGTGTTCTTGTCAAAACCACATAAGGATACACTAGTGTCATTGGATGTGTGTTCTTTTCATGAACCACACCTAGTGTCATTTGATGTGTGTTCTTCTCTCAAACCACACATGGATCCACCAGTGTCATTGCATGTGTGTTCTTTTCTTGAACCACACATGGATCCACCCAGTGTGATTGCATGTCAGTTCTTCTCACAAACCACATAAGGATCCACCAGTGTCATTGCATGTTGTTCTTTTCATGAACCACACCCAGTATCATTGCAGGTCTGTTCCTCTGAACAAACCACACATGTATGCACCAGTGTCATTGCATGTGTGTTCTTCGAAACAAACCACATAAGGATACATGAGTGTCATTCGATGTGTGTTCTTTTCATGAACCACACCCAGTGTCATTGCATGTATGTTCTTCTCACAAACCACATATGGATCCACTAGTGTTAGTGGATGTGTGTTCTTTTCATGAACCACACCCAGTGTCATTGCATGTCTATTCTTCTCAAAAACCACATAGGGATCCACCAGTGCCATTGCATGTTTGTTCTTCTCATGAACCACATCTAGAGTCATCGCATGTGTGTTCTTGTCACAAACCACATAAGGATACACTAGTGTAATTGCATGTATGTTCTTCTCATGAACCACATCTAGAGTCATTGCATGTCTGTTCTTCTCACAAACCACATAAGGATCCACCAGTGTCATTGGATGTGTGTTCTTTTCATGAACCACACATAGTGTCATTGGATGTCTGTTCTTTTCATAAACCACATAAGGATCCACCAGTGTCATTGGATGTGTGTTCTTTTCATGAACCACACCCAGTGTCATTGCATGTGTGTTCTTCTAGCAAACCACACATGGATCCACCAGTGTCATTGGATGTGTGTTCTTTTCACAAACCACAGCTAGATTCATTGCATGTGTGTTCTTCTCAGAAACCACATAAGGATACACCAGTGTCTTTGCATCTGTGTTCTTTTCATGAACCACACCCAGTATCATTGCATGTTTGTTCCTCTGAACAAACCACACATGTATGCACCAGTGTCATTGCATGTGGTCATTGCATGTGTGTTCTTCTAAACAAACCACATAAGGATACACGAGTGTCATTCGATGTGTGTTCTTTTCATGAACCACACCCAGTGTCATTGCATGTCTGTTCTTCTCACAAACCACATATGGATCCACTAGTGTTAGTGGATGTGTGTTCTTTTCATGAACCACACCCAGTGTCATTGCATGTCTATTCTTCTCAAAAACCACATAGGGATCCACCAGTGCCATTGCATGTCTGTTCTTCTCATGAACCACATCTAGAGTCATCGCATGTGTGTTCTTCTCACAAACCACATAAGGATACACTAGTGTAATTGCATGTATGTTCTTCTCATGAACCACATCTAGAGTCATTGCATGTTTGTTCTTCTCACAAACCACATAAGGATCCACTAGTGTCATTGGATGTCTGTTCTTTTCATGAACCACACATAGTGTCATTGGATGTCTGTTCTTTTCATAAACCACATAAGGATCCACCAGTGTCATTGGATATGTGTTCTTTTCATGAACCACACCCAGTGTCATTGCATGTGTGTTCTTCTAGCAAACCACACATGGATCCACCAGTGTCATTGGATGTGTGTTCTTTTCACAAACCACAGCTAGATTCATTGCATGTGTGTTCTTCTCACAAACCAGATAAGGATACACTACTGTCATTTCATGTGTGTTCTTTTCATGAACCACAGCTAAAGTCATTGCATGTGTGTTCTTCTCACAAACCACATAAGGATACACCAGTGTCATTGCATGTGTGTTCTTTTCATGAACCACAACTAGAGTCATTGCATGTGTGTTCTTCTCAGAAACCACATTAGGATACACCAGTGTCATTGGATGCGTGTTCTTCTCTCAAAATACACATGCATCCACCAGTGTCATTGGATGTGTGTTCTTTTCATGAACCACACCTAGTCTCATTGGATGTGTGTTCTTCTCATAAACCACACATGGATCCACCAGTGTCACTGCATGTGTGTTCTTTTCATGAACCACACATGGATCCACCCAGTGTGATTGCATGTCAGTTCATCTCACAAATCACATAAGGATCCATCATTGTCATTCCATGTTGTTCTTTTCATGAACCACACCCAGTATCATTGCATGTCTGTTCCTCTAAAGAAACCACACATGGATCCACCAGTGGCATTGCATGTGTGTTCTTCTAAACAAACCACATAAGGATACACCAGTGTCGTTGGATGTGTGTTCTTTTCATGAACCACACCTAGTGTCATTGCATGTATGCTCTTCTAACAAACCACATAAGGATACACTAGTGTCATTGCATGTGTGTTCTTTTCATGAACCACACCCAGTGTCATTGCATGTCTGTTCTTCTCACAAACCACATAGGGATCCACCAGTGTCATTGCATGTCTGTTCTTCTCATGAACCACATCTAGAGTCATTACATGTCTGTTCTTCTCACAAACCACATAGGGATACACCCGTGTCATTGGATGTGTGTTCTTTTCATGAACCACACCCAGTGTCATTGGATGTGTGTTCTTATCTCAAACCACATAAGGATAAACCAGTGTCATTGCGTGTGTGTTCTTTTCACAAACCACAGCTAGAGCCATTGCATGTGTGTTCTTCTCAGAAACCACATAAGGATACACCAGTGTCATTGGATGTGTGTTCTTTTCATGAACCACACCCAGTGTCATTTGATGTGTGTTCTTCTCTAAAACCACACATGGATCCACCAATGTCATTGTATGTGTGTTCTTTTCTTGAACCACACATGGATCCACCCAGTGTGATTGCATGTCAGTTCTTCTCACAAACCACATAAGGATCTACCAGTGTGATTGCATGTTGTTCTTTTCATGAACCACACCCAGTATCATTGCATGTCTATTCCTCTGAACAAACCACACATGGATCCACCAGTGTCATTGCATGTGGTCAATGCATGTGTGTTCTTCGAAACAAACCACATATGGATACACCAGTGTCATTCGATGTGTGTTCTTTTCATGAACCACACCCAGTGTCATTGCATGTCTGTTCTTCTCACAAACCACATATGGATCCACTAGTGTCAGTGGATGTGTGTTCTTTTCATGAACCACACCCAGTGTCATTGCATGTCTATTCTTCTCACAAACCACATAGGGATCCACCAGTGCCATTGCATGTCTGTTTTTCTCATGAACCACATCTAGAGTCATTGCATGTCTGTTCTTCTCACAAACCACATAAGGATCCACCAGTGTCATTGGATGTGTGTTCTTTCCATGAACCACACACAGTGTCATTGCATGTCTGTTCTTTTCATAAACCACATAAGGATCCACCAGTGTCATTGGATGTGTGTTCTTATCTCAAACCACATAAGGATACACCAGTGTCATTGCATGTGTGTACTTTTCACAAACCACAGCTAGAGTCATTGCATGTGTGTTCTTGTCAAAACCACATAAGGATACACTAGTGTCATTGGATGTGTGTTCTTTTCATGAACCACACCTAGTGTCATTTGATGTGTGTTCTTCTCTCAAACCACACATGGATCCACCAGTGTCATTGCATGTGTGTTCTTTTCTTGAACCACACATGGATCCACCCAGTGTGATTGCATGTCAGTTCTTCTCACAAACCACATAAGGATCCACCAGTGTCATTGCATGTTGTTCTTTTCATGAACCACACCCAGTATCATTGCAGGTCTGTTCCTCTGAACAAACCACACATGTATGCACCAGTGTCATTGCATGTGTGTTCTTCGAAACAAACCACATAAGGATACATGAGTGTCATTCGATGTGTGTTCTTTTCATGAACCACACCCAGTGTCATTGCATGTATGTTCTTCTCACAAACCACATATGGATCCACTAGTGTTAGTGGATGTGTGTTCTTTTCATGAACCACACCCAGTGTCATTGCATGTCTATTCTTCTCAAAAACCACATAGGGATCCACCAGTGCCAATGCATGTTTGTTCTTCTCATGAACCACATCTAGAGTCATCGCATGTGTGTTCTTGTCACAAACCACATAAGGATACACTAGTGTAATTGCATGTATGTTCTTCTCATGAACCACATCTAGAGTCATTGCATGTCTGTTCTTCTCACAAACCACATAAGGATCCACCAGTGTCATTGGATGTGTGTTCTTTTCATGAACCACACATAGTGTCATTGGATGTCTGTTCTTTTCATAAACCACATAAGGATCCACCAGTGTCATTGGATGTGTGTTCTTTTCATGAACCACACCAAGTGTCATTGCATGTGTGTTCTTCTAGCAAACCACACATGGATCCACCAGTGTCATTGGATGTGTGTTCTTTTCACAAACCACAGCTAGATTCATTGCATGTGTGTTCTTCTCACAAACCAGATAAGGATACACTACTATCATTGCATGTGTGTTCTTTTCATGAACCACAACTAAAGTCATTGCATGTGTGTTATTCTCAAAAACCACATAAGGATACACCAGTGTCATTGCATGTGTGTTCTTTTCATGAACCATAACTAGAGTCAGTGCATGTGTGTTCTTCTCAGAAACCACATTAGGATACACCAGTGTCATTGGATGCGTGTTCTTTTCATGAACCACACCCAGTGTCATTGGATGTGTGTTCTTCTCTCAAACTACACATGCATCCACCAGTGTCATTGGATGTGTGTTCTTTTCATGAACCACACCTAGTGTCATTGGATGTGTGTTCTTCTCATAAACCACACATGGATCCACCAGTCACTGCATGTGTTGTCTTTTCATGAACCACACATGGATCCACCCACTATGATTGCATGTCAGTTCTTCTCACAAACCACATAAGGATCCACCAGTGTCATTGCATGTTTGTTCTTTTCATGACCCACACCCAGTATCATTCCATGTCCGTTCCTCTAAACAAACCTCACATGGATCCACCAGTGTCATTGCATGTGTGTTCTTTTCATGAACCACACATGGATCCACCCAGTGTGATTACATGTCTATTCTTTTCACAAACCACATATGGATCCACTAGTGTCATTGCGTGTTTGTTCTTCTAAACAAACCACACATGGATCCACCAGTGTCATTGCATGTGTGTTCTTTTCATGAACCACAACACATAAGGATATACCAGTGTCATTGGATGTGTGTTCTTTTCATGAACCACACCCAATGTCATTGGATGTGTGTTCTTCTAGCAAACCACACATGGATCCACCAGTGTCATTGGATGTGTGTTCTTTTCATGAACCACACCCAGTGTCATTACATGTCTATTTTTTTTTACAAACCACATAATGATACACCAGTGTCATTGGATGTGTGTTCTTTTCATGCACCACATGCAGTGTCATTGGATGTGCGTTCTTCTCTCAAATCACATAAGGATACACCAGTGTCATTTCATGTGTGTTCTTTCCAAAAACCACAGCTAGAGTCATTGCATGTGTGTTCTTCTCAGAAACCACATAAGGATACACCAGTGTCTTTGCATCTGTGTTCTTTTCATGAACCACACCCAGTGTCATTGGATGTGTGTTCTTCTCTCAAACCACACATGGATCCACCAGTATCATTGCATGTGTGTTCTTTTCATAAACCACACATGGATCCATCCAGTGTGATTGCATGTTAGTTCTTCTCACAAACCACATAAGGATCCACCAGTGTCATTGCATGTCTTTTCTTTTTATGAACCACACCCAGTATCATTGCATGTCTGTTCCTCTAAACAAACCACACATGGATCCACCAGTGTCATTGCATGTGGTCATTACATGTGTGTTCTTCTAAACAAACCACATAAGGATACACCCATGTCATTGGATGTGTGTTCTTTTCATGAACCACACCCAGTGTCATCGCATGTTTGTTCTTATCACAAACCACATATGGATCCACAAGTGTCACTGGATGTGTGTTCTTTTCCTGAACCACACCCAGTGTCATTGCATGTCTGTTCTTCTCACAAACCACATAGGGATCCACCAGTGTCATTGCATGTCTGTTCTTCTCATGAACTACATCTAGAGTCATCACATGTGTGTTATTCTCACAAACCACACAAGGATACACCAGTGTAATTGCATGTCTGTTCTTCTCATGTACCACATCTAGAGTCATTGCATGTCTGTTCTTCTCACAAACCACATAAGGATCCACCAGTGTCATTCGATGTGTGTTCTTTACATGAACCACACAGTGTCATTGGATGTCTGTTCTTTTCATAAACCACATAAGGATCCACCAGTGTCATTGGATGTGTGTTCTTTTCATGAACCACACCAAGTGTCATTGGATGTGTGTTCTTCTCACAAACCACACATGGATCCACCAGTGTCATTGCATGTGTGTTCTTTTCATGAACCACACATGATCCACCCAGTGTGATTACATGTCTATTCTTTTCACAAACCACATATGGATCCACTAGTGTCATTGCATGTTTCACTAGTAGAAAATGGGCCTTTGGTTTGGGCCATTAGTCCTGGCCGTGGCTGGGGCCGGGACTAATGGTCCGAACCAGACGACCCGAGGAGGCCGAGGTATTATGTCCCGGTCCGTAAGGAACCATTAGTCCCGTTTTGAGATACAAACCGGGACAAATGGGTCTGGGCCGGCGCGCGAGGTCCTGGCAGAACTGTTAGCCCCGGTTTGTATCTCAAACCGGGACTAATGGCCTGGCTCTATATATATGCACCCAGCCCTCCACTCTCTCCTGTTTTTTTCCTATGTGAGAGGTGGGTATAACTTTGTGCTAACTTTTTTTCTTCAGATGCACCAGAGGTGTTCGGTGAAATGCCTATTAGAGCGATGCCACTTGAGTTCACACAAGAAAAAATATGATATGAGGTGTCAGAGCGACACTTAAGGTTTCTCCTCTTTGTTTTGAAGTGTCCTAAAAGGTTAGCAACTATTTTCTCGTTTTGACTGCGCGATACTAATTTAAGCATCGTGATTGCATTTGATATATATGCATGGTTGTATGATGCAGATGACCACCCATGGATGTATGGTGACCGACGCTCTAACGGTTACAGAGAAGGCGTGCGTTCTTTTCACCTTGTGGCCGAGGCGAACAAGCGGCGGGATGGTTTTATGTGTTATCCATGTGTTGAATGTCGGAATGAGCAGGCTCACACTTCCTCAAGAGTCATTCAGAGCCACCTGCTTCGGTCCGGTTTCATGTCCGGCTATAATGTTTGGACCAAGCATGGAGAAATAGGGGTTATGATGGAAGACGGCGATGAAGAAGAGAACGATGATGACAACTACCGATCTATGTTCCCTGAATACGACGATACCGCAGTTGAAGATAATGAAAAATAAGGGGGTGGAGAACGGGAACCAGATGAGCCCATTGATGATTTTGGTCGGGTCATTAGTGATGCAAGGCGAGACTGCGACACAGAAAAGGAGAGGTTGTAGTTCGAGCAGGTGTTACAGGAACACAACACATTGTTGTATCCAACTTGTGAAGATGGCCAGAAGAAGCTGGGTAGCACACTGGAATTGTTGAAGTGGAAGGCAGAGACCGGTATGACTGACTCGGGATTTGAAAAGTTGTTGGTAATAATGAAGAAGCTGCTTCCAAGAAACAACCAATTGCCCTCCTGTACGTACGAAGCAAAGAAACTTGTCTGCCCTCCAGGATTAGACGTGCAGAAGATACATGCATGCCCTAATGACTGCATCCTCTACCGCGGTGAGAAGTACGAGAATATGGATAAATGCCCGGTATGCACTGCATTGCGGTATAAGATCAGAAAAGATGACCCTGGTGATGTTGAGGGCGAGCAACCCAGGAAGAGGGTTCCTGCCAAGGTGATGTGGTATGCTCCTATAATACCACGGTTGAAACGTTTGTTCAGAAATAAAGAGCATGCCAAGTTGTTGCAATGGCACATGGAAGACCGTAAGAAAGACGGGATGTTGAGGCACCCTGCTGATGGTCGGCAGTGGAGAAAAATCGAGAGACTTCCCGGACTTTGCTGGTGACGCAACGAACTTATGGTTTGGTCTAAGTACCGATGGCATGAATCCTTTTGGGGAGCAGAACTGCAGTCACAGCACCAGGCCCGTGACTCTATGTATCTACAACCTTCCTCCTTGGTTGTGCATGAAGCGAAAGTTCATTATGATGCCAGTGCTCATCCAAGGCCCGAAGCAACCCGGCAACGACATTGATGAGTACCTAAGGCCATTAGTTGATAAACTTCTATAGTTGTGGGCCAAACCAGGTGTACGTGTGTGGGATGAGCACAAACAGCAGGAATTTGACCTACAAGCATTGCTGTTCGTAACCATCAATGATTGGCCTGCTCTTAGTAACATTTCAGGACAGATGAACAAAGGATACAATGCATGAACGCACTGTTTAGATGAGACTGAAAGTATATATCTAGATAAATGTAGAAAGAATGTGTACCCATACAATCGTCGTTTTCTTCTGCCCAGTCGTCCCTTAAAGAAGAAAGGCAAGCATTTCAATGGCAAGGCAGAAACCCGGACGAAGCCTATCCCCCGTAGTGGTGCTGATGTATTTGGTATGGTCAAGGATTTGGATGTAATCTTTGGAAAGGGTCCTGGAGGACAACCTGTTCCGAAAGACCCCATTACCGGACACGCATCCATGTGGAAGAAGAAATCTATATTTTTGGAGCTACCCTATTGGAAATTGCATGAGGTCTGCTCTGCAATCGACGTGACGCACCTGACGAAGAATCTTTGTGTGAATATTCTAGGCTTCCTGGGCTTGTATGGGAAGTCAAAAGATACCCCGGCAACACGGGAGGACCAGGAACATCATAAAGGACGAGACGGCAAGCATCCAGGGCAGTTTCAAGGGTTTGCCAGCTACACTCTTACCAAAGGAGAGAAGGAAATCTTTTTTGAAGTCCTTTTCAGTATCAAGGTCCCGTCTGGCTTCTCGTCGAATATAAAGGGAATAGTAAATATGAAAGAGAAAAATTTCAAAACCTAAAGTATCATGACTGCCATGTGCTTATGACGCAATTGCTTGTGGTTGCATTGAGGGGAATTCTACCAGAAAATGTTCGACTAGCCATTGTGAAGGTATGTGCATTCCTCAATGCAATTTCTCAGAAGGTAATCGATCGAGAAAGTCTATAAGGGTTACAGATTGATGTGGTCCAATGTCTGGTCAGCTTCGAGTTGTTGTTCCCACCATCCTTCTTCAATATTATGACGCACCTCCTAGTTCACCTAGTCGAAGAGATTAGAATTCTCGGTCATGTGTTTCTACACAATATGTTCCCCTTCGAGAGGTTCATGGGAGTCTTAAAGAAATATGTTCATAACCGTGCTAGGCCAGAAGGAAGCATCTCCAAGGGCTATGGAACAGAGGAGGTCATTGAGTTTTGTGTTGACTTTCTTCTTGACCTTAAGGCGATTGGTGTTCCTGAATCTCGATATGAGGGGAGGATGACTAGAAAAGGCACACTAGGAAGGAAAACAATGGTATGTAGGGACGGGCATTCTTTCACTCAAGCACACTACATAGTTCTACACAATTCCACCATGGTGGCTCCGTATATCGAGAAACACAAGAATATTCTACGCTCCGAAAACCCGGGGAAGCCTGAAACCTTGATTAAAGGGGAACACGAGAAGAATTTTGGCAATTGGTTGCAGACACATCTCATGAATAACACCACTGTTGGAGATGAGTTGTACTCGTTGGCCAGGTTACCATCTTTGACTATATGTACTTTCCAAGGGTACGAGATAAATGGGAATACATTTTACATGATCTCCCAAGATAAAAAGAGCACCAACCAAAATAGTGGTGTCCGCTTTGATGCAACAGATGACAATGGGCAGATTGACACATATTATGGGTACATAGAGGAGATATGGGAACTTGACTATGGACCTACTTTTAAGGTCCCTTTGTTTCGGTGCAAATGGGTCAAGCTGACAGGAGGCGGGGTACATGTAGACGAAAAGTACGGCATGACAACAGTGGATCTCAACAATCTTGCGTACCTGGATGAACCATTCGTCCTAGCCAACAATGTGGCTCAGGTTTTCTATGTGAAGGACATGTCTACCAAACCGAGAAAAAGGAAAGATAAGCAAAAGAGTACAGAATACGATGAGCCAAAGCGCCACATAGTTCTTTTAGGGAAAAGAAACATCGTGGGAGTGGATGACAAGACAGACATGTCAGAAGATTACAATAAGTTTCATGAAATTCCGCCCTTCAAAGTGAAAAATGACCCAAGCATCCTGCTAAATGATGAAGATTCTCCATGGCTACGGTGCAGAAGAAAACCATAACACTAGATGTTGGTGATGTGTAATAATGCATTAAACCTTTTATTTGAGACATAAATCTATGTAATGTATTAAACCTTTTATTTGAGACATAAAGGACCCCTTTCATGTAATACATCTTGCTCAATCAAACTAGACGTTCTGAGCCGCGGTAGGTGATCACACAAAGAGAAGGAACCATCACAAGAGAAGGAACCCACAAACACTAAGGATACATAGCACAACTGAAAATTAAGAAACATGCCTAATGGTTGGAGTGATTCAGTCATGCTCCTTCCTAGCCCTGTAATACGCGCCACTGTAGTCGTCGTAGTCGCCGGCGCCGTCGTCGGGGTCGCCGTAGTCGAACCTTGAAGGTTGGGCACACGTGGGATGGATTTAAGGGTACCGCAAGCGAGGGTTATTGCCGGTCGTGTTGTAGGCCATGACACTCTGGAGAGTCCAGCCGTGCCACCACAGCCGACGGCGGGCCTCGTTGAAGTTCGAAGGAGGTGGGATGTCCTCCTCGTGCCTGGCGAGCGCCCTCTCATGCCGATTAATGAAGAAGGCTTCCCAAGTCAGGAAATAGTCGGGATGCCAGTTGGGATTCCTCCGCTGCTCTGGCGTGAGCTCGAGGTAGTAGTGGTTATGATGGCCATCCGGCGCTCCACACCTAGAGGGACAGGAGGGACCCGCACGCCTCCGGCGCTCAGCATCCAGCCGGTGGGGATGCGGTAGCCCGGTTGGCAGGGGTAGTTGGAGGTGCAAAGCTCCTCCGCCTCCCGGGTGGTTAGAGATACGATGGAAGCCATGGGAAGAGAATGATGAGTCTAGATGTGATATGTAAATGGAGGCCAAGCGTACATATATATACTGAAAAAATGGCGGGAAGACAGAGGTGGGAACCGGTGGAAGGCGCGGGAACGTAGTGGCGTGGGAAACTTTCATCCCGGGTGGGGGCTCAAACCGGGACAAAAGATGGGGGGGCCTTATCTAAGGGAGGCTTATCTGGGAGGGCCTTATCTGGGGGTGGCTAACCTTTAGTACCAGCTGGTGGGTGCAACCGGGACTAAAGGTGGTTTTTGTGTCATCTAACAAAACTATCGGTGGGATAAGGACGCGTGGGTAACCTTTAGTACCGGGTGGGGGCTCAAACCGGGACTAAAGCTGTCGGTAGGATAAGGACGCGTGGGTGGACGCACTGCTCGATGAGATAAAGCATGTAGCGCACGATGCCCTTTTGGAGGAAGAAGACAAAGTAGAAGCGACGCCATGCCTATAAAAGGAGCATCGATAAGCCATGGCAAGCAACTCAACAAGCCAACATGGATGGAGAGTTTCATCCCCATGGATGGAGGAAAGGGTTGGGAAATCTCCCATGGCGGAACCCTAAACCCTAAACCCTAAACCAAAAACCCTAAACCCTAAACCCTAAAGGGGCTACGATCCGGAAGAGAACGGGCGGGAAAAAATAAGGCGGGGTAGACGATCCAGGGCCCCCGGTCTAGGGTTTCACCGGAGGAAGACCACCGAAGCGTCGGAATTACATGAAAATGGCAAAATGGTTAATAGTTTGACTAGTTAGAATAATTATTTGATAAAACAGAAAATTGATTTGAATCACTTATTCAAAAATATGCAAAAGATAATATTTAATGCATTTCTAAAATGAAAATGGCAAAATGGTTAATAGTTTGACTAGTTAGAATAATTATTTTATAAAACAGAAAATTGATTTGAATCACTTATTCAAAAATATGCAAAATATAATATTTAATGCATTTTTAAATTGAAAATGGCAAAATGGTTATTAGTTTCACTACTTAAAATAATTATTTTATAAAACAGAAAATAGATTTGGATTACTTATTCAAATTCAAGAACTTTTCATGTTGAATTTTTTTTCAAATCCATAAGTATGCAAAAACTGTAAAATTCAAATGTTTAAATAATATGCTAATTGAATTTTTTTATACAGGCGTGCCCCAGGGTGATTTTTTTTGAAAATGGGACCTTTAGTCCCGGTGCGTGCTACACACCGGGACTAAAGGTGTGGCGTTGGCACGCTCCTGTTGGGCTGGGCCGAAAACCCTTTAGTCCCGGTGGGTGGCACGCACCGGGACTAAAGGGGGAACCTTTAGTCCCGGTCCGTATAACGCACCGGGACTAAAGACCCTTTAGTCCCGGTTCATTATACGGACCGGGACTAAAGGTCCCCCACTATACATTTGGCGCGCCTTCTTCTCCCCGCCCATCCCTTCTTTTCCCCACGCAGAGCACTCCCCCACGCGCGAAGGATGAACTGACGCCGCCAGGCTGCCCGATTCTCCGGCCGCCACCACCCCAACCGCCACTCCAGCCGCCGCGCGCGCGCCCCCGCCAGAGGTACCCCGCCTCCCCTCCCCTTCGCTTCCCCCGTCCGGGTACACGACGGCGCGGCGGCGCCGGCACTATAGGAGAGCAGGCCGGGCCGCCCCCTCCCCTTCGCCCCCTCGCGCGCGCTGGCTAGCTGGCGCCTGGGTGGCTAGCGGCTGGCTGGCGGCTGGCTGGCTTGCTTGCTGGCTGGCTTTTTTTTGTAGTATTTAGTAGTTGTAATATTTAGTTGTAATAGTATTTTGTATTAGTGTAATATTATTTTTGTAGTATTTTGTATTAGTGTAATAGTATTTCTGTAGTATTTAGTAGTTGTAATATTTAGTTGTAATAGTATTTTTGTAGTATATAGTTAATTTTATTTTGTAGTGTAATATTATTTAATTTTGTGTGTTATTTAGTATAGTGTAATAGTAGTGTATAATTGTAACATTATTTAGTAGTTTTAATATTATTTAGTAGCTAGTGTAATAGTAGTGTATATATTATTTAATTTTGTGTGTAATAATATTTAGTAGTGTAATGGTAGTGTATATATACTTGTGATATTATTTAGTAGTGTAATATTACTTAGGGTTAGGGTGGTAGTGGTCGAGGAGCCCCGCATTTAGGGTTAGGGTGGTGGTGCTCGCGGGCCCCCGGACTTAGGGTTAGAGTGGTGGTCCTCGCGGGCCCCCGAGGATAGGGTTAGGGTGGTGGTGCTCACGGGCCCTCGGACTTAGGGTTAGAGTGGTGGTGGTCGCGGGCCCCCGGACTTATGGTTAGGGTGGTAGTGCTCGTGGGCAGCCGGACTTAGGGTTAGGGTGGTGGTGCTTGCGGGCCACCGGACTTAGAGTTAGGGTGGTAGTGCTCGCGGGCAGCCGGACTTATGGTTAGGGTGGTGGTGCTCGTGGGCCACCGGACTTAGGGTTAGGGTGGTAGTGCTCGCGGGCAGCCGGACTTATGGTTAGGGTGGTGGTGCTCGCGGGCCACCGAACTTAGGGTTAGGGTGGTAGTGCTCGCGGGCAGCCGGACTTAGGGTTAGGGTGGTGGTGCTCGCGGGCCACCGGACTTAGGGTTAGGGTGGTAGTGCTCGCGAGCCCCCAGACTTAGGGTTAATGTGGTAGTGCTCGCGGGCCCCCGGAGTTACGGTTAGGGTTAGGGCATCACTAGAATTTTGCTATTGTTTAGTATTATTGTAGCAAATTGCATGTTCATATTATTGTTTAGTATTATTTTATGCAGCAATATTGAATGAAAAATGTTATTGTGTGCATTTTGTAGAAAACTATGGATCCAATCCAGAGAGACCTAGCACAGGAAGAAATTCTCGAGGATATGATCAATGACACCCCCCATGTTGATCCACCCGAATCTCCGTCGATTTATCTGAACCCCTCTGGTGAGGGAGAGGAGGTCGACCGAAATGATCAAGGAGAAGCCGACGACTCCGGTGGTGGAGAAGCCTCCGGCGAGGTATATATATGAAGTCTGGTGATTAGTAGATGCATTAACTGAGTTGTGTATATATATATAAATTGATGAATGTTTCTTCTCTTAGGCCTCCACATCGAGCAAAAAATATTCCAAACGAGGCCCGACCAAAAAGTTGGACGCATCTACGCGTTATACAATTACGCAGGTATCACCACGGGATGAACCGGTGGAACCCGAAAAGGATAAAACTGTATTTAAACAACAATACGGAGTTATGGTTAGGGATCGCATCACGATCACCGTTCGAGAGTGGAATAAGACCAAAGGGGCGAAAGAGGGTGAGTATGTCTCCGACAGGTGCAAAGAGGGTCTTTGGAATGACCTCATGACACATTTCACCCTGCCAGAATGTGAGGATGATGCCGACACAGCTGCATTGAGGAAGAAAGTCAAGCAGTGGACTCTTACGAAGATGGCCGAACTATTCAAGAACTGGAAGAAAGCATTATGGAAAAAGTATCAGAACACGAAGAAGACTCCTAAATTTGAATGCTATCTAACGAAGCAGCAGGCTAACTGGGATGCATTTGTGAAGTACAAGGAGTCACAACCTACTATGGAAATGTCGGAAAAAACAAGAAAAATGCCGCGATGAAGAAATATCACCATCACCTGGGGCCAGGGGGCTACGCGGCTGCTATGCCAAAGTGGGATGCTAAAGATAATGAGCTGCTTGCTAAAGGGATCACTCCAGAACCAATACGCGAAGAATGGGATCTGAGGGCAAGGAATTGGTTCCTTGGGCATGGGAGTGAGTATGACGAAAGTACAGGGACCTTATTTGCAGTGACGGGATTAGGATACCCCGGGATACATGGCAGAAAGTGGTGAAGGAGATTAAAGCGGGGACAACAAAGTTCCGTCCCGATAGAGACAAAGACATGCTGACAAAGGTCCTCGGGAATGATGAACGCGGAGGACGTGTACGAGGCCTTGGCCCTAGTTATACGTGGGAGATGGGGTTTCCCAAAGACAGAGATACTTATAGGAGCTGAGAGAGAGCAAAGAGGCGACGGCAGGAGGAGGTGGGAGACAAGTTCACCGAGTTGATAGGAACACTTCGAATGCATCAGCAACAGATTGACGAACTTCGAGGAGCAGCACGCCTGCAAGATCCTGTACTCAATATTACCGCTGTCCCATCTCAGCGAAAAAGTAGCGTGGCTGAATCGGAGGTCCCTTCTAACCATGCACGTATGGTAGATGGCGGTCTTGGCTACCCCGTGGATGGAATCAAGGAGCAGGCATCTTGTGAGCTCCATCAGAAGGTGAAGAACCTATCCATCAAGGTGGCGGTCGGATGTGCTTTACCTTGTCCACCTGGCACACGCTGGCATGGCCGTGAGATTCCAGCTGGCTATGCTAAAGTTGGTGTGGATGAAATCGCAATGGGGTGGGACTCAATGGAGCTTGACATCCCTGGACCTAAAGGTGAAAGGACACTCAGAAAAGTACTGGGTGGTATCATTCTATGGGACAAGAACAACATCAAGCTTCCAGGCTGGACGCCAAAGCCAACACCGCCTCCGAGTGGTCGCATGTCACCTTCACCTCCATCACCTCCAAGAAGCCAACCCCATGACTACGACCACCACAGCCCGAGTCCATCTCGATCTCCGCTGCAGCCTCCGATTATTACTAAACGACGCAGGAGCCCAAAACGACAAATGTCGCCCCTCCCAAGAGTACCTCATAAGAATCTTTCTATCAGACCTTATGATCGTACTGACGAGGAAACCGACATGATCGTAAAGGCCGAATGTGTTGCGTAGCTTCAAAAGAAGAAACCCGAGCCCGCCCCAGTATACACCGAGAAGCAAAAAGCGTATGCACTTTCTTTTCTGAGCACAAAATCGCAATATGACTTGCACCATAAGCCAGATGACTATCGACGCACACTTCAGAAGAAAGTGAAGAAGAGCAAATCAAGTAGAAGTGCAAGCGGGAGCAAATCATCAAGTCAAAGTGCAACCGGGAAAAGAAAGGACGTCCCCCAGCTTGGGGAATAGGCCAAAAAATCGACCCGACCCCTCAAGATGGTATCCTATGACACTCCCCAGCAGGATATGGAAGTAGCTAAGAAGCTTGCGGGCGCTATGAATGAGACTGTTGAGGAATTGCTAGGTTCCCAGGACGACAAGTTACCCAAGGCTCAGGTAGTCCCTACATATGTCCCAGCGAAGCCTCTAGTCAGCTTTGAGCAGTTTCAACAACTGCCAACACAAATGCGGAGTTTACATAAATGGTACTTGAAAGCCGTAAAGGAGGAGAGAATAATGATCGTGGAGAAAGTCCCACATGACTACTACTTCCGAGAAGAAGAGGTCCATGTTGAGTTTCCAGAACTCTTCCAGTTATACACTTTCGACGCCATCGACAAAAGTCTCATGAGTTCCTATTGTCTGTAAGTTGTTGAATTCATTGTCTATATATAAGCTGTTCATTTTTTTTAGTTGTTCAGTTCATTGCATGTAATTATCCTAATTATAAACTTTTGTACTCTATTATTATGCAGAATGAATATCATGGAATGTAAAAGAAGGTCAATCTTCAGTGTTGGGTTCATTGACCCAGATAAAATACATTGTCGGACGCTAAAGGAAAAACCTGAGGAAACAGAGGAAAACCTTCTAAGGTTTCTAACGGAGCAAAATTTCTGTGTCCACATACTGTTTCCTTACAATTTCGCGTGAGTGTCTTACTCTATTGTACACATTCTCTTTTGCTTACTCGATTTTAAGTGTAATTTATGAGTTACTGATGTATATATAAACGTGTACAGTTTCCACTGGATTCTCATGGACATTCAACTTGATAAGGGAAGAGTTGAAGTCATGGACCCATTAAAGAGACCCCTGGAACAGTTTAGTGACATGCAGGACATGCTCCAGAGGTAATTTTTGCGCTACAGCGGTCTCTTTTATTGATTTCCTGAGATATCACGTAATAAATAACTCATTCATTTTCTTTACCGGGTAGGGTTTGGAACCAGTTCAAGAGTGCGGTTATGGGTGACTTTACTGAGAAGCTGACGTTTAATCCGGTCTCGGTATGTAGTAGGCGCATCTCTTTACTTCTAGTTTCAATACAATTATGATGCATGATTATTATTTTGATTGAATTCTATTCTCGTAAAGTGCGCAAGGCAGCCACAGGGGACGAATCTATGTGGATTCTACGTTTGCGAGTTCATTCGCTTGTTTACCAGTGAGCTGAATGATTATAGAGTCGATGTAAGCAATACATTCATAACATTATTTTTATTACCGTAACTTTTTGTTATCATGATTGATATTCATATTGATCTCCTTTTCTTATATAGTTTGAGAAAATGCGGGATCAGCTCCTACCACAGCAACGCGTAGTAGCAATTGCTGAAGAACTGGCAGGATTCTTGATGAACAAGATGATAGATGACGCCAGAGAATTTAGTGTGAACAGGCGCCGATGATCCCCAACCGTGTAATTGAATAGACGGGCTCTAGTCCCGATAATTGTGATCTCCATGTGTAACTATCATGTATATATTTGTATGCTCGATCTTAAGAGAAGTTATCTTATGTATGCACGAACATGTACGGTATGTGATAGCGTAAAAACTATTTTGAAATGAAAAAAAGAATACAAATTAAATTCTCTGCCACGGCAGAGAAAGTGCCTAAAACACTTCCGCGGCAGAGAACCATTTGTCCCGGTTCGTAATACGAACCGGGACTAATGGGGGGGCACCCAGCGCCCGCAGAGACAGCCACGTGGATGCCCATTGGTCTCGGCTGGTAAGAGGGCCAGGACTAATGGGTGGGCCTTTAGTCCCGCCCCTCCAGTCCCGGTTACCAGGACCAGGACTAAAGCCCCTTACGGGCCGGGACTGGAGGCCCGTTTTCCACTAGTGTTTGTTCTTCTAAAGAAACCACACATGGATCCAGCAGTGTCATTGGATGTGTGTTCTTTTCATGAACCACAACACATAAGGATACACCAGTATCATTGGATGTGTGTTCTTTTCATGAACCACAACTATAGTCATCGCATGTTTGTTCTTCTCACAAACCATAGATGGATACACTAGTGTCATTGCATGTCTGTTCTTCTCATGAACCACAGCTAGAGTCATTGCATGTCTGTTCTTCTCAGAAACCACATAAGGATACACCAGTGTCATTAGATGTGTGTTCTTTTCATGAACCACACCTACTGTCATTGGATGTGTGTTCTTCTCTCAAACCACATAAGGATACACCAGTGTCATTGCATGTGTGTTCTTTTCACAAACCATAGCTAGAGTCATTGCATGTGTGTTCTTCTCAGAAACCACATAAGGATACACCAGTGTCATTGGATGTGTGTTCTTCTCTCAAACCACACACGGATCCACCAGTGTCACTGCATGTGTGTTCTTTTCATTTACCACACATGGATCCACCCAGTGTGATTCATGTCAGTTCTTCTCACAAACCACGTAAGGATCCATCATTGTCATTGCATGTTGTTCTTTTCATGAACCACACCCAGTATCATTGCATGTTTGTTCCTCTAGAAAAACCACACATGGATCCACCAGTGTCATTGCATGTGGTCATTGCATGTGTGTTCTTCTAAACAAACCACATAAGGATACACTAGTGTCATTGGATGTGTGTTTTTTCATGAACCACACCTAGTGTCATTGCATGTCTGTTCTTCTCACAAACCACATATGGATCCACCAGTGTCACTGGATGTGTGTTCTTTTCATGAACCACACCCAGTGTGATTGCATGTCTGTTCTTCTCACAAACCACATAGGGATCCACCAGTGTCATTGCATGTCTGTTCTTCTCATGAACCACAGCTAGAGTCATTGCATGTCTGTTCTTCTCATAAACCACATAAGGATACACCAGTGTCATTGGATGTGTGTTCTTTTCATGAACCACACCCAGTGTCATTGGATGTGTGTTCTTAGCTCAAACCACATAAGGATACACCAGTGTCATTGCATGTGTGTTCTTTTCACAAACCACAGCTAGAGTCATTGCATGTGTGGTCTTCTCAGAAACCAGATAAGGATACACCAGTGTCATTGGATGTGTGTTCTTTTCATGAACCACACCCAGTGTCATTGGATGTGTGTTCTTCTCTCAAACCACACATGGATCCACCAGTGTCATTGCATGTGTGTTCTTTTCTTGAACCACACATGGATCCACCCAGTGTGATTGCATGTCAGTTCTTCTCACAAACCACATAAGGATCCACCAGTGTGATTGCATGTTGTTCTTTTCATGAACCACACCTAGTATCATTGCATGTTTGTTCCTCTAAACAAACCACACATGGATCCACCAGTGTCATTGCATGTGTGTTCTTTTCATGAACCACACATGGATCCACCCAGTGTGATTGCATGTCAGTTCTTCTCACAAACCACATATGGATCCACCAGTGTCACTGGATGTGTGTTCTTTTCATGAACCACACATGGATCCACCCAGTGTGATTGCATGTCAGTTCTTCTCACAAACCACATATGGATCCACCAGTGTCACTGGATGTGTGTTCTTTTCATGAACCACACGCATTGTCATTGCATGTCGGTTCTTCTCACAAACCACATAGGGATCCACCAGTGTCATTTCATGTTTGTTCTTCTCATGAACCACATCTAGAGTCATCGCATGTGTGTTCTTCTCACAAACAATATAAGGATACACTAGTGTAATTGCATGTCTATTCTTCTCATGAACCACATCTAGAGTCATTGCATGTCTGTTCTTCTAACAAACCACATAGGGATCCACCAGTGTCATTGGATGTGTGTTCTTTTCATGAACCACACACGGTGTCATTGGATGTCTATTCTTTTCATAAACCACATAAGGATCCACCAGTGTCATTGGATGTGTGTTCTTTTTATGAACCACACCCAGTGTCATTGCATGTGTGTTCTTCTAGCAAACCACACATGGATCCACCAGTGTCATTGGATGTGTGTTCTTTTCACAAACCACATCTAGAGTCATTGCATGTGTGTTGTTCTCACAAACCACATAAGGATACACCAGTGCCATTGCATGTGTGTTCTTTTCATGAAGCACAACTAGTGTCATTGCATGTGTGTTCTTCTCACAAACCACATAAGGATACACCAGTGTCATTGCATGTGTGTTCTTTTCATGAACCACAGCTAGAATCATTGCATGTGTGTTCTTCTCAGAAACCACATAAGGATACACCAGTGTGATTCGAGGTGTGTTCTTTTCATGAACCACTCCCAGTGTCATTGGATGTGTGTTATTCTCTCAAACCACACATGGATCCACCAGTGTCATTGGAGGTGTGTTCTTTTCATGAACCACACCAAGTGTCATTGGATGTGTGTTCTTCTCACAAACCACACATGGATCCACCGGCGTCATTGCATGTGTGTTATTTTCATGAACCACACATGGATCCACCCAGTGTGATTGCATGTTAGTTCTTCTCACAAACCACATAAGGATCCACAAGTGTCATTGGATGTATGTTCTTTTCATGAACCACACCCAGTATCATTGCATGTTTGTTCCTCTAAACAAACCACACATGGATCCACCAGTGTCATTGCAAGTGTGTTCTTTTCATGAACCACACATGGATCCACCCAGTGTGATTACATGTCTATTCTTTTCACAAACCACATATGGATCCACCAATGTCATTGCGTGTTTGTTCTTCTAAACAAACCACACATGGATCCACCCTTGTCATTGGATGTTTGTTCTTTTCATGAACCACAACACAGAAGGATCCACCAGTGTCATTGGATGTGTGTTCTTTTCATGAACCACACCCAGTGTCATTGGATATGTGTTCTTCTAGCAAACCACACATGGATCCACCAGTGTCATTGGATGTGTGTTCTTTTCATGAACCACACACAGTGTCATTACATGTCTGTTCTTCTAACAAACCACATAAGGATACACCAGTGTCATTGGATGTGTGTTTATTTCATGAACCACACCCAGTTTCATTGGATATGTGTTCTTCTCTCAAACCACATAAGGATACACCAGTGTTATTCCATGTGTGATCTTTTCACAAACCACGGCTAGAGTCATTGCCTTGTGTTTTTCTCAAAAACCACATAAGGATACACACCAGTGTCATTGGATGTGTGTTCTTTTCATGAACCACACCCAGTGTCATTGGATGTGTGTTCTTCTCTCAAACCACACATGGATCAACAAGTATCATTGCATGTGTGTTCTTTTCATGAACTACACATGGATCCACCCAGTGTGATTGCATGTCAGTTCTTCTCACAAACCACGTAAGGATCCAGCAGTGTCTTTGCATGTCTATTCTTTTCATGAACCACACCCAGTATCATTGCATGTCTGTTCCTCTAAACAAACCACACATGGATCCACCAGTGTCATTGCATGTGGTCATTTCATGTGTGTTCTTCAAAACAAACCACATAAGGATACACCAATGTCATTGGATGTGTGTTCTTTTCATGAACCGCACCCAGTGTCATTGAATGTTTGTTCTTCTCACAAACCACATATGGATCCACCAGTGTCACTGGATGTGTGTTCTTTTACTGAACCACACCCTGTGTCAATTCATGTCTGTTCTTCTCACAAACCACATAGGGATCCACCAGTGTCATTGCATGTCTGTTCTTCTCATGAACCACATCTAGAGTTATTGCATGTGTGTTCTTCTCACAAACCAGATAAGGATACACCAGTGTAATTGCATGTATGATCTTCTCATGAGCCACATCTAGAGTCATTGCATGTCTGTTCCTCTCACAAACCACATAAGGATCCACCAGTGTCATTGGATGTGTGTTCTTTTCATGAACCACACCCAGTGTCATTGGATGTCTGTTCTTCTCTCAAACCACACATGGATCCACCAGTGTCATTGGAGGTGTGTTCTTTTCATGAACCACACCAAGTGTCATTGGATGTGTATCCTTCTCACAAACCACACATGGATCCACCAGTGTCATTGCATGTGTGTTATTTTCATGAACCACACATGGATCCACCCAGTGTGATTGCATGTCAGTTCTTCTCACAAACCACATAAGGATCCACCAGTGTCATTGTATGTCTGTTCTTTTCATGAACCACACCCAGTATCATTGAATGTTTGTTCCTCTAAACAAACCACACATGGATCCACCAGTGTCATGGCAAGTGTGTTCAATTCATGAACCACACATGGATCCACCCAGTGTGATTACATGTCTATTCTTTTCACAAACCACATATGGATCCACCAATGTCATTGCGTGTTTGTTCTTCTAAACAAACCACACATGGATCCACCCGTGTCGTTGGATGTGTGTTCTTTTCATGAACCAAAACACAGAAGGATACACCAGTGTCATTGGATGTGTGTTCTTTTCATGAACCACACCTAGTGTCATTGGATGTGTGTTCTTCTAGCAAACCACACATGGATCCACCAGTGTCATTGGATGTGTGTTCTTTTCATGAACCACACCCAGTGTCATTACATGTCTGTTCTTCTCACAAACCACATAAGGATACACCAGTGTCATTGGATGTGTGTTTATTTCATGAACCACACCCAGTTTCACTGGATGTGTGTTCTTCTCTCAAACCACATAAGGATACACCAGTGTTATTCCATGTGTGTTCTTTTCACAAACCACAGCTAGAGTCATTGCATTGTGTTTTTCTCAAAAACCACATAAGGATACACACCAGTGTCATTGGATGTGTGTTCTTTTCATGAACCACACCCAGTGTCATTGGATGTGTGTTCTTCTCTCAGACCACACATGGATCCACCAGTATCATTGCATGTGTGTTATTTTCATGAACTACACATGGATCCACCCAGTGTGATTACATGTCAGTTCTTCTCACAAACCACATAAGGATCCAGCAGTGTCTTTGCATGTCTATTCTTTTCATCAACCACACCCAGTATCATTGCATGTCTGTTCCTCTAAACAAACCACACATGGATCCACCAGTGTCATTTCATGTGTGTTCTTCAAAACAAACCACATAAGGATACACCAATGTCATTGGATGTGTGTTCTTTTCAGGAACCACAACCAGTGTCATTGAATGTTTGTTCTTCTCACAAACCACATATGGATCCACCAGTGTCACTGGATGTGTGTTCTTTTCCTGAACCACACTCAGTGTCAATTCATGTCTGTTCTTCTCACAAACCACATAGGGATCCACCAGTGTCATTGCATGTATGTTCTTCTCATGAACCACATCTATAGTTATCGCATGTGTGTTCTTCTCACAAACCAGATAAGGATACACCAGTGTAATTGCATGTCTGTTCTTCTCATGAACCACATCTAGAGTCATTGCATGTTTGTTCTTCTCACAAACCACATAAGGCTCCACCAGTGTCATTGTATGTCTGTTCTTTTCATGAACCACACCCAGTGTCATTGCATGTTTGTTCCTCTAAACAAACCACACATGGATCCACCAATGCCATTGCAAGTGTGTTCAATTCATGAACCACACATGGATCCACCCAGTGTGATTACATGTCTATTCTTTTCACAAACCACATATGGATCCACCAATGTCATTGCGTGTTTGTTCTTCTAAACAAACGACACATGGATCCACCCGTGTCATTGGATGTGTGTTCTTTTCATGAACCACAACACAGAAGGATACACCAGTGTCATTGGATGTGTGTTCTTTTCATGAACCACACCTAGTGTCATTGGATGTGTGTTCTTCTAGCAAACCACACATGGATCCACCAGTGTCATTGGATGTGTGTTCTTTTCATGAACCACACCTAGTGTCATTACATGTCTGTTCTTCTCACAAACCACATAAGGATACACCAGTGTCATTGGATGTGTGTTTATTTCATGAACCACACCCAGTTTCATTGGATGTGTGTTCTTCTCTCAAACCACATAAGTATACACCAGTGTTATTCCATGTGTGTTCTTTTCACAAACCACAGCTAGAGTCATTGCATTGTGTTTTTCTCAAAAACCACATAAGGTTACACACCAGTGTCATTGGATGTCTGTTCTTGTCATGAACCACACCCAGTGTCACTGGGTGTGGGTTCTTCTCTCAAACAACACATGGATCCACCAGTATCATTGCATGTGTGTTATTTTCATGAACTACACATGGATCCACCCAGTGTGATTGCATGTCAGTTCTTCTCACAAACCACATAAGGATCCAGCAGTGTCTTTGCATGTTTATTCTTTTCATGAACCACACCCAGTATCATTGCATGTCTCTTCCTCTAAACAAACCACACATGGATCCACCAGTGTCATTGCATGTGGTCATTTCATGTGTGTTCTTCAAAACAAACCACATAAGGATACACCAATGTCATTGGATGTGTGTTCTTTTCATGAACCACACCCAGTGTCATTGAATGTTTGTTCTTCTCACAAACCACATATGGATCCACCAGTGTCACTGGATGTGTGTTCTTTTCCTGAACCACACCCAGTGTCAATTCATGTCTGTTCTTCTCACAAACCACATAGGGATCCACCAGTGTCATTGCATGTATGTTCTTCTCATGAACCACATCTAGAGTTATCGCATGTGTGTTCTTCTCACAAACCAGATAAGGATACACCAGTGTTATTGCATGTCTGTTCTTCTCATGAACCACATCTAGAGTCATTGCATGTCTGTTCTTCTCACAAACCACATAAGGATCCACCAATGTCATTGGATGTGTGTTCTTTTCATGAACCACACACAGTGTCATTGGATGTCTGTTCTTTTCATAAACCACATAAGGATCTACTAGTGTCATTGGATGTGTGTTCTTTTCATGAACCACACCAAGTGTCATTGGATGTGTGTTCTTCTCACAAACCACACATGGATCCAATAGTGTCATTGCATGTGTGTTCTTTTCATGAACCAGACATGGATCCACCTAGTGTCATTGCATGTGTGTTCTTCTCAGAAACCACATAAGGATACACCAGTGTCATTGCATGTGTGTTCTTTTCACAAACCACAGCTAGAGTCATTGCATGTGTGTTCTTCTCACAAACCACATAAGGATACACCAGTGTTGTTGCATGTGTGTTCTTTTCACAAACCATTGCTAGAGTAATTGCATGTGTGTTCTTCTCAGAAACCACATAAGGATACACCAGTGTCATTGGATGTGTGTTCTTTTCATGAACCACATCCAGTGTCATTGGATGTGTGTTCTTCTCTCAAACCACACATGGATCCACCAGTGTCATTGGATGTGGGTTGTTTTCATGAACCACACCAAGTGTCATTGGATGTGCGTTCTTCTCACAAACCACACATGGATCCACCAGTGTCATTGCATTGGTCATTTCATGTGTGTTCTTCAAAACAAACCACATAAGGATACACCAATGTCATTGGATGTGTGTTCTTTTCATGAACCACACCCAGTGTCATTGAATGTTTATTCTTCTCATAAACCACATATGGATCCACCAGTGTCACTGGATGTGTGTTCTTTTCCTGAACCACAACCAGTGTCAACTCATGTCTGTTCTTCTCACAAACCACATAGGGATACACCAGTGTCATTGCATGTATGTTCTTCTCATGAACCACATCTAGAGTTATCGCATGTGTGTTCTTCTCACAAACCAAATAAGGATACACCAGTGTAATTGCATGTCTGTTCTTCTCATGAACCACATCTAGAGTCATTGCATGTCTGTTCTTCTCACAAACCACATAAGGATCCACCAATGTCATTGGATGTGTGTTCTTTTCAAGAACCACACACAGTGTCATTGGATGTCTGTTCTTTTCATAAACCACATAAGGATCTACTAGTGTCATTGGATGTGTGTTCTTCTCACAAACCACACATGGATCCACCCATGTCATTGCATGTGTGTTCTTTTCATGAACCAGACATGGATCCACCTAGTGTCATTGCATGTGTGTTCTTCTTACAAACCACATAAGGATACACCAGTGTCATTGGATGTGTGTTCTTTTCATGAACCACATCTAGTGTCATTGGATGTGTGTTCTTCTCTCAAACCACACATGGATCCACCAGTGTCATTGGATGTGTGTTGTTTTCATGAACCACACCAAGTGTCATTGGATGTGTGTTCTTCTCACAAACCACACATGGATCCACCAGTGTCATTGCATGTGTCTTCTTTTCATGAACCACACATGGATCCACCCAGTGTGATTACATGTCTATTCTTTTCACAAACCACATATGGATCCACCAGTGTCATTGCATGTTTTTTCTTCTAAACAAACCACACAAGGATCAACCAGTGTCATTGGATGTGTGTTCTTTTCATTAACTAGAACACATAAGGATACACTAGTGTCATTGGATGTGTATTCTTTTCATGAACCACACCTAGTGTCATTGGATGTGTGTTCTTCTATCAAACCACACATGGATCCACCAGTGTCATTGGATGTGTGTTCTTTTCATGAACCACACCTAGTGTCATTGAATATTTGTTCTTCTCACAAACCACATAATGATACACCATGTCATTGGATGTGTGTTCTTTTCATGAACCACACCCAGTGTCATTCGATGTGTGTTCTTCTCTCAAACCACATAAGGATACACAAGTGACATGTCATGTGTGTTCTTTTCACAAACCACAGCTAGAGTCATTGCATGTGTGTTCTTCTCACAAACCACATAAGGATACAACAGTGTCATTGGATGTGTGTTCTTTCCATGAACCACACCCAGTGTCATTGGATGTGTGTTCTTCTCTCAAAACACACATGGATCCACCAGTGTCATTGCATGTGTGTTCTTTTCATGAATCACACATGGATCCACCTTGTGTGATTGCATGTCAGTTCTTCTCACAAACCATATAAGGATCCACCAGTGTCATTGCATGTATGTTCTTTTCATGAACCACACCCAGTATCATTGCATGTCTGTTCCTCTAAACAAACCACACATGGATCCACCAGTGTCATTGAATGTGGTCATTGTATGTGTGTTCTTCTAAACAAACCACATAAGGATACACCAGTGTCATTGGATGTGTGTTCTTTTAGTGAACCACACCTAGTGTCATTGCATGTCTGTTCTTCTCACAAACCACATATGGATCCACCAGTGTTGTTGGATGTGTGTTCTTTTCCTGAACCACACCCAGTGTCATTGCATGTCTGTTCTTCTCACAAACCACACAGGGATCCACCAGTGTCATTGCATGTTTGTTCTTCTCATGAACCATGTCTAGAGTCATCGCATGTGTGTTCTTCTCACAAACCACATAAGGACACACCGGTGTAATTGAATGTCTGTTGTTCTCGTGAACCACATATAGAGTCATTGCATGTATGTTCTTCTCACAAACCACATAAGGATCCACCAGTGTCATTGGATGTGTGTTCTTTTCATGTACCACACAAAGTGTCATTGGATGTCTGTTCTTTTCATAAACCACATAAGGATCCACCAGTGTCATTGGATGTGTGTTCTTTTCATCAACCACACCCAGTGTCATTGGCTGTGTGTTCTTCTCACAAACCACACATGGATCCACTAGTGTCATTGCATGTGTGTGCTTTTCATGAACCACACCCAGTGTCATTGCATGTCTGTTCTTCTCACAAACCACATATGGATCCACCAGTGTCACTGGATGTGTGTTCTTTTCATGAACCACACCCAGTGTCATTGCACGTCTGTTCTTCTCACAAACCACATAGGGATCCACCAGTGTCATTGCATGTCTGTTCTTGTCATGAACCACATCTAGAATCATCGCACGTGTGTTCTTCTCACAAACCACATAAGGATACACCAGTGTAATTGCATGTATGTTCTTCTCATGAACCACATCTAGAGTCATTGCATGTCTGTTCTTTTCTCACAAACCACATAAGGATCCACAATGTCATTGGTTGTGTGTTATTTTCAAGAACCACACACAATGTCATTGGATGTCTATTGTTTTCATAAACCACATAAGGATCCACCAGTGTCATTGGATGTGTGTTCTTTTCATGAACCACACCCAGTGTCATTGCATGTGTCTTCTTCTAGCAAACCACACATGGATCCACCAGTGTCATCGGTTGTGTGTTCTTTTCACAAACCACTGCTAGAGTCATTGCATGTGTGTTCTTCTCACAAACCACATAAGGATACACCAGTGTCATTGCATGTGTGTTCTTTTCACAAACCACAGCTAGAGTCATTGCATGTGTGTTCTTCTCACAAACTACATAAGGATACACCAGTGTCGTTCCATGTGTGTTCTTTTCACAAACCATAGCTAGAGTCATTGCATGTGTGTTCTTCTCAGAAACCACATAAGGATACACCAGTGTCATGTGTGTTCTTTTCATGAACCACATCCAGTGTCATTGGATGTTTGTTCTTCTCTCAAAACACACATGGATACACCAATGTCACTGGATGTGTGTTCTTTTCATGAACCACACCCATTGTCATTGCATGTATGTTCTTCTCACAAACCACATAGGGATCCACCAGTGTCATTGCATGTCCGTTCTTCTCATGAACCACATCTATAGTCATCGCATGTGTGTTCTTCTCACAAACCACATAAGGATACACCAGTGTAATTGCATGTTTGTTCTTCTCATGAACCACATCTAGAGTCATTGCATGTCTGTGATGGGTTCGTAGCATGGAAAACAAAAAAATTCTACCGCAAGAATGAACAAAACCCAGATCTAATCTAGATAAAAGCCAAGATCTAATCTATTAGACATGTGCAACGAGATAGATCTGTACTAACCCTTGTAGATCCGAAAGCCTTGTGCGAGATCGGATCTCGTGGTTCATGTAGACGATCACTTGCCGATCTCAAGATTGAGTAGACGATCCTTCCAGCGCCGTGTTCTGGCAGCGCTTCCGCAGTCAGTCACACGTGCGGAGTCGATGCAGACCTTCCTCTCCCTGGTCCAGCGAGCAGCGGAGGTAGTAGATCTCTCCACGGAATCCCAGCAGCACGATGGCGTGGTGGTGGTGGTGGAGTAGAGAATTCTGCAGGGCTTCGCCTAAGCCTGAGCAGAGCGAAAGAGGAGGAGAGAGGTGGCTAGGGCAAGAGTGGAGGGGCAAGGGGGTGGCGCCTCCACCCTCTATATATAGAGGGAGGGGTGCGGCCTAGGGTTCCCACCCCTAGGCCCACCTCCTAGGGTCGGCGCACAAGGGAGAGGGGGAGGGAGTTTCCTTCCCCCAAGTATCCCCTTTTCCTTTCTTGGTTTTCAAGTAAAGTCCACGGAACCTTCTAGAACTTTCCGGAACATTCTGAAACCTTCTAGAACCCCCATATAAACACTCCGGAACATTTCCGAACCGAGAAAATGATCTCCATTATATGAATCTCATTATCCGGACAATTCCGGATCTCCTCGTGATGTCCCAGATCCAATCCGAGACTCCGAACAACATTCGGTCTCCAACGCACATTCCATATCTACCTAAACAGCATCGAACCTTGAGTGTTTCACCCTACGGTTCGTGAATATGCAGACATGATGGAGACACCTCTCCGATCAATAACTATCAGCGGGATCTGGAGATCCATAACGGCTCCCACATACTCAACGATGACTTCCTGATCGATAGAATCATTAACATATGAAACCAAATCCTTTGTCACGCGATATTCTACTTATCCGAGGTTTGATTGTCAGTATCTCCATACCTAGTTCTACCTCATTACTGATAAGTACTCTTTACTCGTTCCATGTTATGTCATCCCTTGTGACCTAGTCACATGCTTGCAAGCTAACTAGATGACATTCCACCGAGAGGGCCCAGAGCATATCTATCCGTCATATGGATAGACAAATCCCAATCTTGGTCCATGCGCTTCAACACATACTTTCAGAATACCCAATGACACCTTTATAACCACCCAATTATGAAGCGGTGTTTGATGTCATCAAAGCACCCATTCGGTGATGGTGATTAACATAATCTCATGGTCGTAGGATTAGGTTACTCTGCATTTGAAAGCTTGTAGCAATACGAACTAAATGACTTGATCTTATGCTACACTTACTATGGGTGTGTGTCCATCACATCATTCTCCTAATGATATGACCTTGTTATTAATGACATCCAATGTCCATGATCAGAAAACCATGATCATCTATTAATCAACAAGCTAGTTCAACAAGATGCTTACTACGGACTCTATTATGTTTACAAAACACACAAGTATTAGTGTTTCCTAATAATACAATTATAGCATGGGATGCAAACATTCATCATAAACACAAAGATATAATAATAACCAAGCTGACAGCATGAAAGAGCTCATAGCAACCCAAAACCAGTTGAACCAACTAACAACTCAGTTCATAGCCAGCAATAGTGATAAAGATCCAGCACTGCAAAATTTTTTGGAAGAACAATCCCAACTGATGCTTAAGGTGACTAATCAAATGATCAACATGGAAGAAAACTATCCCAAGAGAATGTATGACAACAAGGATGACAAAAATGTTATTCTAGATGGAGACCCAGCTTGCATTATTTGTGGAGACAAGGACCATACTTCCAAGGAGCATGAAGATCAATGTCCTAACTGTGAAGAGAAACATCCTATTGGACAATGTCCTACCTCTCAAGCTACTTGTTACCTTTAGGAAACGACCATGTACCTATCCAATGCCCCATCTATACCATTGTTGAACAAAGGAAACGAGAAGGATCCAAGTATGCCAAGAATGTTGATGGCAAAGGAAAAGGACCACTCATACCTCCAAACAAGACAACCCAATTCAAAGGACTAAAGAAACCTAAGAAACCAAAGCAAGACATGAGCCTTGTGCAATGTCGTAAATGTAAGGAAATGGGACACTACCCCAGTGGATGCCCAGAGAACCCAAAGAATAAAGAGATCGGCCAAGTAGTGTGCAACAATTGCAAAGAACCAGGCCACTATGTAGCAACTTGTCCACAAGAGCCACGTAAAGAACTCAAGGACATCCATTGTTTCAACTGCAAGAATCCAGGACATTATGCAAGCAACTGTCCAGAAAAGATGAAGAACAAGTTAAACAAGCCTATGGAGAAACTCAACCTTGGCCCATGAGTCAAGAATGGAAACCAAGGACACAATGCAAAAGTTTGCTTAGAGAAGTTTTCCCAGGATCCCAAGAAGGACAATGTGTAATTTTTGTTTGAAATTTTTTTAAGGGTGGTAGTACCCTAGTTGTTTTGAACCTGCTTGTAACCCTAACCTTCCCAAATCTCGGGGACGAGATTTATTTTAAGGGTGGTAGCCTGTCACATCCCAAGATTTTCCAAATCTTGTAATGTGAAAAATAAATAAACAAAATAAATATTTGTTGAAAATCAGGGTGAAAAGAAACTTTTGTTTCTAAAAGGAAACTTAAAATTCCATCCTGAACAAACTTTGGATAAAGTTTAAATTCAACAAATCCAAATCAAGAGTATCTGGAAATTTGAACACTTGGAAAATAAATCCAAAACCCTAAGCCCTAATGGAATAAAAACCATTTCCAAATTATCTCCAAATCCATGGATTTGATCCATACAAAAAAATTGATCAACAAATATTCACAAAGAATCAAGTAAGACCATAGAGATTGGTTTCACTTAGTTTGGAACCATAAATAAAATCTTATGAATATAATAAGATAAGGAAATTGAATTTCCAAAGCTAATAAAGCCCTTACCAAAAACCCATACCAATTGGATCAAATAAAATCCTAAAGGGATTTAAAAAGATAAACATTTAATAAAGGAAAATAAAATATTTTGGAAACACTATTTTGGATCTTTTAAGAAAAGACTTTGTTTTCAAATGAAAAGGTGGATTTATAAATAAAGAATATATTTTAAAGAGCCAAATTAATTTTGGCCAAGCTTTTATAATAAAATATTTTGTTTTGATAAAATGAGTAAAGGTTTATTTAAAGAAAATAATAAGGATGTAATATCCAATTTTATTTAAGTAAAGGCTTTTCCCATTTTAAATGAACACTAAAACTTATTTATTTATTTAAATAAGTTTTCCAAGTATTTTATTACTACTTTGAAATCTTTTTATAAAAGGTTTTGGTTTTCAAATGGAGATTTTATTAAATAAATCAAACCCTATTTTATTAATAAACTAAAGATCCATTTTATTTAAATATTAAATGGATCCTAAAAAGAATAAAAATATTATATTATTTTGAGATTTGGATTATGTTAAAAAACAGAACCAAATTCAAAGTACAGAGTGAGTGATTGTTTGAATTGTTTGAATGGTTTGATTGCTTGAATAATTGATTGAATTTCAAAACAGAAAAAGAATTAGAAAAGGAAAAAGAAAGCAGACAGAAAAAAAATAAGAGTAAAACGACCAGCCCAGCTAAAGCCCAACAGCAGCCCACCTAGCCCACCTCCTCTTTTCCCCGAACCGTTTTTCCTCACTCAGGAACTTACCCGCACTGAGTATGACCAGTGGACCCTCCCTCTCGTTTCTTTTCCCACTGACAAGTAGACCCCACTCCTCCTGTTCTTCTTCCTCCCCGTGACTCCTTCTCCCCCTCACCGTGCGGCCGTTTCTGCCCGTTGATAGCACCATCAATCCGCGTTAATCTCTCCATTAAACCTCGCCGTGACAACGCCCATTTAAACGCCAGCGCCTTCTCCTCCATTTCCCCCAGACCACTCCCTCTCTCTGCCCCCAGGCTGGACGAATTGCGCCGCACACCGCCCACTGTCCGACGATGTCCTGGTGACGATTCCGGCGAAACCAGACCTCCCCTTGCCTCATTGACCAAGCACACACACTCCCCAGACCCTGGAGCTTCTTCTTGTACCTTCTGTTCAACCGCGGGCGCCCCAGAATGCCGTCTTCGACAAACTCCGTGCGCCGCCGTGTCTGTTTCTTCTCCGGCGACGTTCCCTGGTAAGAGCCGACCACCCCGAGCCCTCTCATTCATGCTCACAGCTCCGCCATGATCTACTACGTCTAACCCTGCCCTCGGTCTGTCTTCTCTTGATCTGTAGCGTCGTCTTCGACTGTGGACAGAGCCGCCCGACGTCGTTCTCTACTCCGGCGAGCAATTACACCTGACCCCGAGCGCCCCTCACCCGACCAACACCTCCTCGAGCATCACCGTGACCCCCTGAGCCCGGTGAGCATCTTCCCTTTCTCCCTCACCCCCTGTAGCATCGGCACCGTCGTCGACCGACAGCTCCGCCGCCAGCAGCCGCCGCAGCACCGCTCGCCTATGGTCGAGTACCCCACAGCCGTCCGATCGAGATCTGACGCTCACGATAGTTTCACTTAATAGCGAAAGGGTACGCGCCCTGTGCCGTGCGATCAACCTAGATCCTACGGTCCACGTTGCCGATCCGGCCGAACCGGTATCGACGAATAGAATTGCACCGCGTGTCACTATTCTGTTTAAAAACAGATTTGAAAACAGAATATTTTGCAAACTTCAAACCCTTGTAACTTTGGATCCACACGTCCAAAAATTACAAATTTTTTGTCGTTGGAATCAAGAGAGCAAGCCCTAGGCAACCCTGCCTTTAGTTTAGCAAATAGTATTTGTTAGATTGGTTGATTATGCAGAAACATTTGATTGCTTGTTTAGATTAGAAAAATTGTTTAAAAATGTTTTTAGGGTTAAAACCTTTACAAAATGGTTTGTTGTGACCTTACTGACCCTAGGAACCAACCCATGTTTTGGAAAATGAATTTGGAAAAGTTTAGAATGGATTATTTGGTTTAGTCCATTTCTAGCTAAATAAAACTATTGTTTTGCTTATGAAAATGGTTTTGAATGGAAAATTTTGAGAAAATGGTTTAGACCAAACCTACTGGCCCAAACACCAAGTTTTGCAATAGCAACTCATTTGGTGAAACAAAATAAGGATTCTATGATTTAAAACCATTTCTAGTCAAATAGAAATGTGGTTATTTTATTAAAAATGGTTTTGGAGGAAAACCTTTGGAAAATGTTTTGTTTTAAACTCACTGACCCTAAACACCAAGCTTTGTGATTTGAAAACATATTGGGTGAACCCTATAGGTTAATGCCCTAGTAAAAATATTTCTACACCACATAAAATGATACTTTGTTTTGAAAATGGTTTTGAAGTGAAACCTCTTTGCCAATGACTTTGCCATTTTGGTAAATGACCAATTTGGAACTTACAAAGTTTAGAAGCCTAGTGGAGACCATCCTTACAATAGAACCAACCTTTGCATGCTTATGCATGACTTAGATCCCATTACTTTGTGTGTGAAAAATTGTTTGTTTGACTTTGGTTTGGAATGTGAATTGAATTTGTGTTTGCTTGATTGACTTGTAGTGAAGTGTGAGACTAGCAAGATCAAGGAGTGAACCACCTTTCCCTACCAAAAAGGCAAGTGATGCTTCATATCTTTTGTCCCATTATTTTTACTATGCATTAGTGTTTTTGCTAAGTAAAACTTGCATGGATTTTATTTAGCTAAGTATAGACCTTGCTATAGGAAAACCTAGTAGATGAAACCTTAGTAGGATTTTCCTAAGTGAAGAATCCTATTACTATCAAGCTTAGCCTAGCTAATAGAAAACATGGGTGGAACATATATTCACACTATGGAAAAATATCCTAAGTCCGAGGACTTATGTTTTGTTTAATAAAACAACTAAGTTAATGAATCACCTGGGTGGAATGGGACTTGCTTGGTGGTTTTTTGGTTGAGTGGTTCACAAGGCCCATGTCTATGGTTTACCTTGTGTATCTCACTTGTGGATGGCCACCCAGGAATAAAGAGATTTGAGATGTCAAATGTTGAGAAGCTTCAAGTGCAACCACTTGGCAAAATGGGCTCTGCCATGATCATATAGGTTGCAAGAACTTAGCCATATGGACAGTGGGTGGTAGTGTTTGATAGGATGGAGCGCGTCCATGATGGTCTAAGGGAAGGCTTCTGAAAGATCTTGTCTTGGGAAACCAAGTCTTGTGGGGAAAGTGCACCACCTCTGCAGAGTGTAAAATCTCAGTACTTAGCCATGTCCCTGGTAAAGGACAATTTGAGCATCAAGACATGGAAGCAATCAAGAATCTCATCATTCAAATTTCTAAGTTAAAACTTGTGGTTTGAACCAGGGTTGTTTGAATTCTTCAATCTTTGATGGAGAGATGGCTTGGTACAAGGATCTTGAAATCTTTGATTGGGAAAAATAATTTTGCCAAGCAAAACTTAGTATTTTCAAATGTTAAGGAAAAATCTATTTTGAGCAATGCAAGCCTCAACTCCACTTAGCCAAGTGCATATAGATGATAGACTCCACTATACTACCATAGTATCACTTGCCAATACAATTCAAATGTATTGACCCTTTGTGGCTGTAACTTGTATGTTGCAGGTTTGATTGTTTTTATTAAAGATTGATTGATTAGGATTACAAAGTCTACAACCAACATCTGCCTGTGGCACATTGAAGATGAAGGACCCCATGACTATAGTTATTCCGCTGCAATGTAATGTAAATAGCCAATGAGCTATGTTTGATGTAATAAAATTATTTTATTCCTGGTTATAAAGTTGTATTATGACCTTTGTTTCTTGATATTACATCTAAACTGTGGATGCTAGCTATTGATCCAGGGACTAGCATTGTAAACACAGGGGGCTCAATCTTATTAAAGATTGGGGACCCTGACAGATGGTATCAGAGCATTGTGTTGCCTGTAGGATTTGTAACCCTAGGATTGGACAAAACCCTTAGAAAAAAAATAGGAGTTGTCTTATTCCAAAAACTTATTTACAAAAATCTTGTAAACTCTTTCCTCAACCATTTTGGTTTCAACTCTACTTCTCTTCTACTTCAAACTTAATGGAAAAGCATACCCCATGACCAAAGACTTCACCATGTGCAAAGGACTTCTTCAACTCCAATGACTTCAACATCTTCAGCATGTTCACCAAGGACTCTCAAACTTGGATATCACTAAAGACTACAAATGAGACAAGAAATCTTGCTCAAGAAATGAAGATTAAGGAAACACAACTTAGGAGGAACCATCATCACCTTTGAAGATTTGTGACCAAGACACAAGAATTCTCCAAAGATACAAAGATCTCATTCAAGAAGAATCAACCAAGAAGGATGGAAAGATCACAAGTAAACCATGTAGATGGACCACCATATTTAGTTAAAGACAAACACACCAACTTATGTGGTGTAACAAAATTATTTTGTTGCCTAAGTATGTGCTTGAAATTTTTTGTTTGAGTGGAGTGTTTGTTTGTGATTGCTTGCACATTGTTTGTGTGAATTATGATGTGTGTGATTAGAATTATTCCCTTAGAAATCTTTTGTCTATGCTAACCCCAACTCAACCCAAACAGATGACTTCTCCAAGAGACTCCAACATCAAAGATGATGACAATAACACCAACCAAGCTAACAGCATGAAAGAGCTCATAGCAACCCAAAACCAGTTGAACCAACTAACAACTCAGTTCATAGCCAGCAATAGTGATAAAGATCCAGCACTTCAAAAAGTTTTTGGAAGAACAATCCCAACTGATGCTTAAGGTGACTAATCAAATGATCAACATGGAAGAAAACTATCCCAACAGAATGTATGACAACAAGGATGACAAAAATGTTATTCTAGATGGAGACCCAGCTTGCATTATTTGTGGAGACAAGGACCATACTTCCAAGGAGCATGAAGATCAATGTCCTAACTGTGAAGAGAAACATCCTATTGGACAATGTCCTACCTCTCAAGCTACTTGTTACCTTTAGGAAACGACCATGTCCCTATCCAATGCCCCATCTATACCATTGTTGAACAAAGGAAACGAGAAGGATCCAAGTATGCCAAGAATGTTGATGGCAAAGGAAAAGGACCACTCATACCTCCAAACAAGACAACCCAATTCAAAGGACTAAAGAAACCTAAGAAACCAAAGCAAGACATGAGCCTTGTGCAATGTCGTAAATGTAAGGAAATGGGACACTACCCAAGTGGATGCCCAGAGAACCCGAAGAATAAAGAGATTGGCCAAGTAGTGTGCAACAATTGCAAAGAACCAGGCCACTATGTAGCAACTTGTCCACAAGAGCCACATAAAGAACTCAAGGACATCCATTGTTTCAACTGCAAGAATCCAGGACATTATGCAAGCAACTGTCCAGAAAAGATGAAGAACAAGTTAAACAAGCCTATGGAGAAACTCAACCTTGGCCCATGAGTCAAGAATGGAAACCAAGGACACAATGCAAAAGTTTGCTTAGAGCAGTTTTCCCAGGATCCCAAGAAGGACAATGTGTAATTTTTGTTTGAAATTTTTTTAAGGGTGGTAGTACCCTAGTTGTTTTGAACCTGCTTGTAACCCTAACCTTCCCAAATCTCGGGGACGAGATTTATTTTAAGGGTGGTAGCCTGTCACATCCCAAGATTTTCCAAATCTTGTAATGTGAAAAATAAATAAACAAAATAAATATTTGTTGAAAATCAGTGTGAAAAGAAACTTTTGTTTCTAAAAGGAAACTTAAAATTCCATCCTGAACAAACTTTGGATAAAGTTTAAATTCAACAAATCCAAATCAAGAGTATCTGGAAATTTGAACACTTGGAAAATAAATCCAAAACCCTAAGCCCTAATGGAATAAAAACCATTTCCAAATTATCTCCAAATCCATGGATTTGATCCATACAAAAAAATTGATCAACAAATATTCACAAAGAATCAAGTAAGACCATAAAGATTGGTTTCACTTAGTTTGGAACCATAAATAAAATCTTATGAATATAATAAGATAAGGAAATTGAATTTCCAAAGCTAATAAAGCCCTTACCAAAAACCCATACCAATTGGATCAAATAAAATCCTAAAGGGATTTAAAAAGATAAACATTTAATAAAGGAAAATAAAATATTTTGGAAACACTATTTTGGATCTTTTAAGAAAAGACTTTGTTTTCAAATGAAAAGGTGGATTTATAAATAAAGAATATATTTTAAAGAGCCAAATTAATTTTGGCCAAGCTTTTATAATAAAATAATTTGTTTTGATAAAATGAGTAAAGGTTTATTTAAATAAAGTAGTAAGGATGTAATATCCAATTTTATTTAAGTAAAGGCTTTTCCCATTTTAAATGAATACTAAAACTTATTTATTTATTTAAATAAGTTTTCCAAGTATTTTATTACTACTTCGAAATCTTTTTATAAAAGGTTTTGGTTTTCAAATGGAGATTTTATTAAATAAATCAAACCCTATTTTATGAATAAACTAAAGATCCATTTTATTTAAATATTAAATGGATCCTAAAAAGAATAAAAATAATATATTATTTTGAGATTTGGATTATGTTAATAAACAGAACCAAATTCAAAGTACAAAGTGAGTGATTGTTTGAATTGTTTGAATGGTTTGATTGCTTGAATAATTGATTGAATTTCAAAACAGAAAAAGAATTAGAAAAGGAAAAAGAAAGCAGACAGAAAAAAATAAGAGTAAAACGACCAGCCCAGCTAAAGCCCAACAGCAGCCCACCTAGCCCACCTCCTCTTTTCCCCGAACCGTTTTTCCTCACTCAGGAACTTACCCGCACTGAGTATGACCAGTGGACCCTCCCTCTCGTTTCTTTTCCCACTGACAAGTAGACCCCACTCCTCCTGTTCTTCTTCCTCCCCGCGACTCCTTCTCCCCCTCACCGCGCGGCCGTTTCTGCCCGTTGATAGCACCATCAATCCGCGTTAATCTCTCCATTAAACCTCGCCGTGACAACGCCCATTTAAACGCCAGCGCCTTCTCCTCCATTTCCCCCAGACCCCTCCCTCTCTCTGCCCCCAGGCTGGACGAATTGTGCCGCACACCGCCCACTGTCCGACGATGTCCCGGTGACGATTCCGGCGAAACCAGACCTCCCCTTGCCTCATTGACCAAGCACACACACTCCCCAGACCCTGGAGCTTCTGCTTGTACCTTCTGTTCAACCGCGGGCGCCCCAGAACGCCGTCTTCGACAAACTCCGTGCGCCGCCGTGTCTGTTTCTTCTCCGGCAACGTTCCCTGGTAAGAGCCGACCACCCCGAGCCCTCTCGTTCATGCTCACAGCTCCGCCATGATCTCCTGCGTCTAACCCTGCCCTCGGTCTGTCTTCTCATGATCTCGACCGTGGACAGAGCCGCCCGACGTCGTTCTCTACTCCGGCGAGCAATTACACCTAACCCCGAGCGCCCCTCGCCCGACTAACACCTCCTTGAGCATCACCGTGACCCCCTGAGCCCGGTGAGCATCTTCCCTTTCTCCCTCACCCCCTGTAGCATCGGCACCGTCATCGACCGACAGCTCCGCCGCCAGCAGCCGCCGCAGCACCGCTCGTCTATGGTCGAGCACCCCACAGCAGTCCGATCGAGATCTGACGCTCACGATAATTTCACTTAATAGCGAAAGGGTACGCGCCCTGTGCCGTGCGATCAACCTAGATCCTACGGTCCACGTTGCTGATCCGGCCGAACCGGTACCGACGAATAGAATTGCGCCGCGTGTCACTATTCTGTTTAAAAACAGATTTGAAAACAGAATATTTTGCAAACTTCAAACCCTTGTAACTTTGGATCCACACGTCCAAAAATTACAAATTTTATGTCGTTGGAATCAGGAGAGCAAGCCCTAGCCGACCCTGCCTTTAGTTTAGCAAATAGTATTTGTTAGATTGGTTGATTATGCAGAAACATTTGATTGCTTATTTAGATTAGAAAAATTGTTTAAAAATGTTTTTAGGGTTAAAACCTTTACAAAATGGTTTGTTGTGACCTTACTGACCCTAGGAACCAACCCATGTTTTTGAAAATTAATTTGGAAAAGTTTAGAATGGATTATTTGGTTTAGTCCATTTCTAGCTAAATAAAACTATTTTTTTGTTTATGAAAATGGTTTTGAATGGAAAACTTTGAGAAAATGGTTTAGACCAAACCTACTGACCCAAACACCAAGTTTTGCAATAGCAACTCATTTGGTGAAACAAAATAAGGATTCTATGATTTAAAACCATTTCTAGTCAAATAGAAATGTGGTTATTTTATTAAAAATGGTTTTGGAGGAAAACCTTTGGAAAATGTTTTGTTTTAAACTCACTGACCCTAAACACCAAGCTTTATGATTTGAAAACATATTGGGTGAACCCTATAGGTTAATGCCCTAGTAAAAATATTTCTACACCACATAAAATGATACTTTGTTTTGAAAATGGTTTTGAAGTGAAACCTCTTTGCCAATGACTTTGCCATTTTGGTAAATGACCAATTTGGAACTTACAAAGTTTAGAAGCCTAGTGGAGACCATCCTTACAATAGAACCAACCTTTGCATGCTTATGCATGACTTAGATCCCATTACTTTGTGTGTGAAAAATTGTTTGTTTGACTTTGGTTTGGAATGTGAATTGAATTTGTGTTTGCTTGATTGACTTGTAGTGAAGTGTGAGACTAGCAAGATCAAGGAGTGAACCACCTTTCCCTACCAAAAAGGCAAGTGATGCTTCATATCTTTTGTCCCATTATTTTTACTATGCATTAGTGTTTTTGCTAAGTAAAACTTGCATGGATTTTATTTAGCTAAGTATAGACCTTGCTATAGGAAAACCTAGTAGATGAAACCTTAGTAGGATTTTCCTAAGTTAAGAATCCTATTACTATCAAGCTTAGCCTAGCTAATAGAAAACATGGGTGGAACATATATTCACACTATGGAAAAATATCCTAAGTCTGAGGACTTATGTTTTGTTTAATAAAACAACTAAGTTAATGAATCACCTGGGTGGAATGGGACTTGCTTGGTGGTTTTTGATTGAGTGGTTCAGAAGGCCCATGTCTATGGTTTACCTTGTGTATCTCACTTGTGGATGGCCACCCAAGGAATAAAGAGATTTGAGATGTCAAATGTTGAGAAGCTTCAAGTGCAACCACTTGGCAAAATGGGCTCTGCCATGATCATATAGGTTGCAAGAACTTAGCCATATGGACAGTGGGTGGTAGTGTTTGATAGGATGGAGCGCGTCCATGATGGTCTAAGGGAAGGCTTCTAAAAGATCTTGTCTTGGGAAACCAAGTCTTGTGGGGAATGTGCACCACCTCTGCAGAGTGTAAAATCTAAGTACTTAGCCATGTCCCTGGTAAAGGACAATTTGAGCATCAAGACATGGAAGCAATCAAGAATCTCATCATTCAAATTTCTAAGTTAAAACTTGTGGTTTGAACCAGGGTTGTTTGAATTCTTCAATCTTTGATGGAGAGATGGCTTGGTACAAGGATCTTGAAATCTTTGATTGGGAAAATAATTTTGCCAAGCAAAACTTAGTATTTTCAAATGTTAAGGAAAAATCTATTTTGAGCAATGCAAGCCTCAACTCCACTTAGCCAAATGCATATAGATGATAGACTCCACTATACTACCATAGTATCACTTGCCAATACAATTCAAATGTATTGACCCTTTGTGGCTGTAACTTGTATGTTGCAGGTTTGATTGTTTTTAGTGAAGATTGATTGATTAGGATTACAAAGTCTACAACCAACATCTGCCTGTGGCACTTTGAAGATGAAGGACCCCATGACTATAGTTATTCCACTGGAATGTAATGTAAATAGCCAATGAGCTATGTTTGATGTAATAAAATTATTTTATTCCTGGTTATAAAGTTGTATTATGACCTTTGTTTCTTGATATTACTTCTAAACTGTGGATGCTAGCTATTGATCCAGGGACTAGCATTGTAAACACAGGGGGCTCAATATTATTAAAGGTTGGGGACCCTGACATCTGCCACATTCAGATCAGTGTGTACTTTGCAAATCTTTATGTCACCATCTTGTACATACTCGCGAATAGCATGGAAACGTAGCTTGATGTGCTTCAACTTGCTATGTGCCCTTGGCTCCTGTGCATTAGCTATGGAACCTGTGTTGTCATAGTAGATGGCCATCGGGACCAACGCACTAGGAACCACGCCAAGTTCAGTAATGAACTCCTTCATCCATATGGCTTCTTGTGCAGCCTCCTAAGCAGCTATGTATTCCGATTTAGTTGAAGATTTAGCCACAACGCTTTGCTTGGCACTCCTCCAGCTCACTGCAGCACCATTCAAAATAAATACGTATCCAGATTGTGACTTCGAGTCATCTGGATTAGTGTTCCAACTAGCATCAGCATAACTGTTTACAACAAGCTGTTCATCACCTCCATAAGAAAGAACCATATCCTTAGTCCTATTTAGGTACTTTAGGATATTCTTGACCGCTGTCTAGTGCTCCATTCCAGGATCACTTTGATATCTGCTAGTCAAACTAACAGCAAGTGCTATATCCGGTCTTGTACACAGCATGGCATACATGATAGAACCTATGGCCAAGGCATAGGGAATATTATTCATTTTCTCTCTATCTTCTGCCGTAGCTAGACTTTGAGTCTTACTCAAGGTCTTACCTGACAACATGGGCACGAACCCTTTCTTGCACTCTTCCATTCTAAACTTCTTTAGAACTTTGTCCAAGTATGTACTTTGTGAAAGCGCTATTAGGCGTCTTGATCTATCTCTATAAATCTTGATGCCTAGAATCTATGCCGCTTCGCCAAGATCCTTCATTGAAAAACTATTAATCAAATAGGCTTTGACACTATTAAGAAGTTCTATATCATTCCCAATCAACAATATGTCATCTACATATAGTACTAGGAATGCTTTAGAGCTCCCACTCACTTTCTTGTAAATACAAGCTTCTCCATAAGTTTGTATAAATCCAAAGTTTTTGATTACTTTATCAAAACGTTGATTCCAACTCCGGGATGCTTGCTTCAGTCCATAAATGGAGCGTTGAAGTTTGCATACCTTGTCAGCATCTTTAGGATCGACAAAACCCTTGGGTTGTACCATATACAACTCTTCCTCAATGTCTCCATTAAGAACGTCGTTTTGACATCCATCTGCCAAATCTCATAATCGAAATATGCATCAATTGCTAACAAAATCCTCACAGACGTTAGCTTCACTACTGGTGAGAATGTCTCATCGTAGTCAACTCCTTGAATTTGCCAGAACCCTTTCGCGACAAGTCGAGCTTTATAGATGGTAACATTACCATCAGCATCTGTTTTTCTCTTGAAAATCCATTTGTTCTCAATAGCCTTATGGCCATCCGGTAATTCCACCAAAGTGCACACTTGGTTTTCGTACATGGATCCCATTTCGGATTTCATGGCTTCTAGCCATTTGTCGGAATCTGGGCTCACCATAGCTTCTTCATACGTCGCAGGGTGATCAGTGTTGTCCAACAACATGACGTTCAAGGCAGGGTCATACCAATCAGGAGTGGTACGAACCCTCGTTGACCTGCGAGGTTCAGCAGCAACTTCGTTCGAAGTTTCATGATCACCATCATTAGCTTCCTCTCCAATTGGTGCAGGCGGCACAAAGACATCTTCTGGTGCTGCGCTACTCTCAACTCCGAGAGAAGGTTCAATAACCTAGTCGAGTTCTACTTTCCTTCCAGTCACTTCCTTTGAGAGAAACTCCTTCTCAAGAAATGATCCATTCTTGGCAACAAAAACTTTGCCTTCGGATCTATGATAGAAGGTATACCCAATTGTTTCTTTAGGGTATCCTATGAAGACGCATTTCTTCGCTTTGGGTTCAAGCTTATCAGGTTGTAACTTCTTTACATATGCTTCGCAACCCCAAATTTTAAGGAACGACAACTTAGGTTTCTTTCCAAACCACAATTCATACGGTGTTGTTTCAACGGATTTAGATGGTGCCCTATTTAAAGTGAATGCGGTTGTCTCTAATGCATAGCCCCAAAACGATAGCGGTAAATCTATAAGAGACATCATAGACCGAACCATATCTAAGAGAGTTCAATTACGACGTTCGGACACACCATTACGCTGTGGTGTTCCCGGCGGTTTCAATTGCGAAAGTATTCCACATTTCTTTAAATGCATGCCAAACTCATAACTTAGATATTCACCTCCACGGTCAGAATGCAGAAACTTAATCTTCTTGTTACGATAATTTTCCACTTCACTTTGAAATTCCTTAAACTTCTCGAAAGTTTCGGACATATGCTTCATAAAGTAGACATACCCATATCTACTTAAGTCATCCGTGAAAGTGAGAACATAACGATATCCACCACGCGATGCTACACTCATTGGACCGCACACATCGGTATGTATTATTTCCAATAAGTCTGTAGCTCGCTCCATTATACCAGAGAATGGAGTCTTAGTCATTTTTCCCATTAGACATGCTTCTCATCTTTCAAGTGATTCAAGAAGTCCATCAGAATGGAGTTTCTTCATACGCTTCACTCCAATGTGACCAAGACGACAGTGCCACATGTATGTAGAATTATCATTCAATTTTGTTCGTTTGGCATCTATTTGTGAACATGTGTATCACTACTATTGAGATTCAGTAAGAATAAACCATTCATCTGAGGTGCATTACCATAAAAGATATTACTCATATAAATCGAACAACCTTTATTCTCAGACTTAAAAGAGTAACCGTCTCGCAATAAACAAGATCCAAATATAATGTTCATGCTTAACGCAGGCACCAAATAACAATTATTCAAATTTAAAACTAATCCCGAAGGTAGATGTAGAGGGAGCGTGCCGACGGCGATCACATCAACCTTCGAGCTATTTCCAACGCGCATCGTCACCTCGTATCTCGCCAGTCTTCGCTTATTCCGCAGCTCCTGTTTCGAGTTACAAATATGAGCAACCGAACCAGTATCAAATACCCAGGCACTACTACGATTACTAGTAAGATACACATCAATAACATGTATATCGAATATACCTTTCTTCTTGATGTTGTCGTTCTTCAGATCCGCCAGGTACTTGGGGCAGTTACGCTTCTAGTGACCAGCACCCTTGCAGTAGAAGCATTCAGTTTCAGGCTTAGGACCAGCCTTGGGCTTCTTAACAGGTGCGACAGCTTTCTTGCCGTCCTTCTTGAAGTTTCCCTTGTTCTTAGGGTTGCCTTGTTTCTTGAAATTGGTGGTCTTATTGACCATCAACACTTGGTGCTCCTTCTTGATCTCCACTTCAGCAGTTTTCAGCATGGACGATAGTTCATGCAATGCCTTGTTCATGCAGTGCATATTGTAGTTCATCACAAAGTTCTTATAACTTGGTGGCAGTGATTGGAGGACACGGTGAATCCCTAACTCATTAGGAATCGTTATCCCCAACTCTTGGAGCTTGTTTGCGTGCCCAGACATGGTGAGCACGTGCTCGCTAACGGAGCTTCCCTCTTCCATCTTACAGTTAAAGAACTTTTCAGAGGCCTCATAGCTCTCCACGGCCGCGTGAGTCTCAAAAATCAGCCTGAGCTCCTTAATGATCTCGAACGGGTCGTGGTGCTCAAAGCGCTTCTGAAGCTCCATTTCTAAACCGTATAGGATGGCACACTGAACTGTGGAGTAGTGATTTTTCCGAGTGGCGTAAACATTCTTTACGTCATCGGTGGCATCTTCTGCAGGTGGGTCACCTAGCGGTGCTTCGAGCACATAGGTCATCTGACCAGCCCTGAGGACAATCTTCAGTCCACAGAGCCAGTCCGTGAAGTTGCTTCCATTGTTCTTAAGCTTTTGTTTCTCTAGGAACGCATTGAAATTGATGGAGAGGTTTGCCATAATCTACAACAAATTTGCAAGTAGTTTAGACTAAGTTCATGGTAAATTGAGTTCAATTTTAATTCTTAAATTAACTAGGTGAACTCCCACTCAAAACAACATCCCTCACGTTGTCTTAGTGATTACACGAACCAAATCCACTACACCAAGTCCGATCTTCACGGGAGAAGATGTAGTTTCATCGGTGAACAATCATGTTCATCATATCATTTATATGACTCATGCTCTACCTTTCGGTATTCCGTGTTCCGAGACCATGTCTGTACATGCTAGGCTCGTCAAGATTAACCTTAGTTTCCGCATGTGCAAATCTGGCTTGCACCCGTTGTATGCACATGTAGAATCTATCACATCCGATCATCACGAGATGCTTCAAAACGACGAGTCTTAGCAATGGTGCCAACTTAGGACGAACACTTTATTACTTGATATTTAGTGAGAGGGATCATCTTATAATTCTACCGTCGCTATCTAAGCAATACAAGATGCATAAAGGATTAACATCACATGCAATTCATAATTAGTGTGATATGATATGGCCCTTTCTTCTTATGCCTTTGATCTCCATCTCCAAAGCACTAACATGATCTCCATCATCACCAGCATTGCGTCAAGGTCAGTGGCGCCGCTTCATGGTTGTCCATTATCACTAGCAACTATTACAACTACTTGGAATAAAGCTATTACAAGATGAATAGACACGCATGTCTTAATAGAATTAAAGACAACCATTAAGCTCCTGCCGGTTGCCATATTACAACAAGGATCATTGCATACATCAAATATAATCACAATCACATGATGGCCATATCACATCACAAAACCCCTGCAAAAACAAGTTAGACGCCTCTAATTTTCTTTGCATGTTTTACGTGGTTTGGGGATTTCGAATAAGAACGGATCTTACCTACGAAATTGAACCACAACATTGATACAAGTGTTATCAAGTACAGAGTGTAAATTGGATCTATACTATGGTGGGAGAGACATACACCCGCAGAGCCACTTGTGCAAAGCAAGTTACACGTCAACCGTGGAGCAAGTCTCATGTGCGATGACATCTAAGGTTAGCCCGAGCCGCTTCATCCCACCATACCGCAATATGCAAAGTACACAAAGCAAAAGACGGCACGAGCACCAACGCCCACAAAACCATTGTATTCTACTCGTGCAACGGATCTACGCATAGACACGGCTCTGATACCACTGATGGGTTCGTAGCATGGAAAACAAAAAATTTCTACCGCAAGAACGAATAAAACCTAGATCTAATCTAGATAAAAGCCAAGATCTAATCTATTAGACATGTGCAACGAGATAGATCTGTACTAACCCTTGTAGATCCGAAAGCCTTGTGCAAGATCGGATCTCGTGGTTGATGTAGACGATCACTTGCCGATCTCAAGATCGAGTAGACGATCCTTCCAGCGCCGCGTTCTGGCAGCGCTTCCGCAGTCAGTCACACATGAGGAGTCGATGCAGACCTTCCTCTCCCCGTTCCAGCGAGCAGCAGAGGTAGTAGATCTCTCCACGGAATCCTAGCAGCACGACGGCGTGGTGGTGGTGGAGGAGTAGAGAATTCTGCAGGGCTTCGCCTAAGCCTGAGCAGAGCGAAGGAGGAGGAGAGAGGCGGCTAGGGCAAGAGTGGAGGGGCAAGGGGGTGGCGCCTCCACCCCTCTATATATAGAGGGAGGGGTGCGGCCTAGGGTTCCCACCACTAGGCCCACCTCCTAGGGCCGACGCACAAGGGAGAGGGGGGAGGGAGTTTCCTTCCCCTTTTCCTTTCTTGGTTTTCAAGTAAAGTCCACGGAACCTTCTGGAACTTTCCGGAACATTCCGAAACCTTCTAGAACCCCCATATAAACACTCTAGAACATTTCCGAACCTAGAAAATGATCTCCATTATATGAATCTCATTCTCCGGACAATTCCGGATCTCCTCGTGATGTCCTAGATCCAATCCGAGACTCCGAACAACATTCGGTCTCCAACGCACATTCCATATCTACCTAAACAGCATCGAACCTTAAGTGTGTCACTCTATGGTTCGTGAATATGCAGACATGATGGAGACACCTCTCGGATCAATAACCATCAGCGGGATCTGTAGATCCATAACGGCTCCCACATACTCAACGATGACTTCGTGATCGATAGAACCATTAACATACGAAACCAATTCCCTTTGTCACGCGATATTCTACTTATCCGAGGTTTGATCGTCGGTATCTCCATACCTAGTTCTACCTCGTTACTGATAAGTACTCTTTACTCGTTCCATGTTATGTCATCCCTTGTGACCTAGGCACATGCTTGCAAGCTAACTAGATGACATTCCACCGAGAGGGCCTAGAGCATATCTATCCGTCATATGGATGGACAAATCCCAATCTTGGTCCATGCGCTTCAACACATACTTTCAGAATACCCAATGACACCTTTATAACCACCCAGTTACGAAGTGGTGTTTGATGTCATCAAAGCACCCATCCGGTGATGGTGATTAACATAACCTCATGGTCGTAGGATTAGGTTACTATGCATTTGAAAGCTTGTAGCAATACGAACTAAATGACTTGATCTTATGCTACACTTACTATGGGTGTGTGTCCATCACATCATTCTCCTAATGATATGACCTTGTTATTAATGACATACAATGTCCATGACTATGAAACCATGATCATCTATTAATCAACAAGCTAGTTCAACAAGAGGCTTACTAGGGACTCTTTTATGTTTACAAAACACACAAGTATTAGTGTTTCCTAATAATACAATTATAACTTGGGATGTAAACATTCATCATAAACACAAAGATATAATAATAACCACTTTTATTATTGCCTCTTGGGCATATCTCCAACAGTGTCATTGCATGTATGTTCTTCTCACAAACCACATAAGGATACACTAGTGTCATTGCATGTGTGTTCTTTTCACAAACCACAGCTAGAGTCATTGCATGTGTGTTCTTCCCAGAAACCACATGAGGATACACCAGTGTCACTAGATGTGTGTTCGTTTTATGAACCACACCTAGTGTCATTGGATGTGTGTTCTTCTCTCAAACCACACATGGATCCACCAGTGTCATTGGATGTGTGTTTTTTCATGAACCACACCCAGTGTCATTGGATGTGTGTTCTTCTCACAAACCACACATGGATACACCAGTGTCATTGCATGTCTATTCTTCTCACAAACCACGGCTAGAGTCATTCCATGTCTGTTCTTCTCACAAACCACATAAGGATACACCAGTGTCATTGGATGTGTGTTCTTTTCATGAACCACATCCAGTGTCATTGGATGTGTGTTCTTCTCTCAAACCACACATCGATCCACCAGTGTCACTTGATGTGTGTTCTTTTCATGAACCACACCCAGTGTCATTGCATGTATGTTCTTCTCACAAACCACATAGGGATCCACCAGTGTCATTGCATGTCTGTTCTTCTCATGAACCACATCTAGAGTCATCGCATGTGTGTTCTTCTCACCAACAACATAAGGATACACCAGTGTAATTGCATGTTTGTTCTTCTCATGAGCCACATCTAGTGTCATTGCATGTCTGTTCTTCTCACAAACCACATAAGGATCCACCAGTGTCATTGGATGTGTGTTCTTTTCATGAACCACATACAGTGTCATTGGATGTCTATTCTTTTCATAAACCACATAAGGATCCACCAGTGTCATTGGATGTGTGTTCTTTTCATGAACCACACCTAGTGTCATTGCATGTGTGTTCTTCTAGCAAACCACACATGGATCCACCGGTGTCATTGGATGTGTGTTCTTTTCATGAACCACACCCAGTGTCATTGGATGTGTGTTCTTCTCACAAACCACACATGGATACACGAGTGTCATTGCATGTCTATTCTTCTCACAAACCACGGCTAGAGTCATTCCATGTCTGTTCTTCTCACAAACCACATAAGGATACACCAGTGTCATTGGATGTGTGTTCTTTTCATGAACCACATCCAGTGTCATTGGATGTGTGTTCTTCTCTCAAACCACACATCGATCCACCAGTGTCACTGGATGTGTGTTCTTTTCATGAACCACACCCAGTGTCATTGCATGTATGTTCTTCTCACAAACCACATAGGGATCCACCAGTGTCATTGCATGTCTGTTCTTCTCATGAACCACATCTAGAGTCATCGCATGTGTGTTCTTCTCACCAACAACATAAGGATACACCAGTGTAATTGCATGTTTGTTCTTCTCATGAGCCACATCTAGTGTCATTGCATGTCTGTTCTTCTCACAAACCACATAAGGATCCACCAGTGTCATTGGATGTGTGTTCTTTTCATGAACCACATACAGTGTCATTGGATGTCTATTCTTTTCATAAACCACATAAGGATCCACCAGTGTCATTGGATGTGTGTTCTTTTCATGAACCACACCTAGTGTCATTGCATGTGTGTTCTTCTAGCAAACCACACATGGATCCACCGGTGTCATTGGATGTGTGTTCTTTTCACCAAGCACAGCTAGAGTCCTTGCATGTGTGTTCTTCTCACAAACCACATAAGGATACACTAGTGTCATTGCATGTGTGTTCTTTTCAGAAACCACAACTAGAGTTATTGCATGTGTGTTCTTCTCACAAACCACATAAGGATACACCAGTGTCATTGCATGTGTGTTCTTTTCAGAAACCACAGCTTAGGTCATTGCATGTGTGTTCTTCTCAGAAACCACATAAGGATACCAGTGTCATTGGATGTGTGTTCTTTTCATGAACCACATCTAGTGTCATTGGATGTGTGTTCTTCTCTCAAACCACACATGGATCCACCAGTGTCAATGGATGTGTGTTCTTTTCATGAACCACACCCAGTGTCATTGCATGTATGTTCTTCTCACAAACCACATAAGGATACACCAGTGTCATTGCATGTGTGTTCTTTTCACAAACCACAGCTAGAGTCATTGCATGTCTATTCTTCTCACAAACCACATAAGGATACACCGGTGTCATTGGATATGTGTTCTTTTCATGAACCACACCCAGTGTCTTTGGATGTGTGTTCTTCTCTCAAACCACACATGGATCCACCAGTGCCATTGCATGTGTGTTCTTTTCATGAACCATACATAGATACACCCAGTGTGATTGCATGTCAATTCTTCTCATAAACCACATTAGGATACAAAGTGTAATTGCATGTCTGTTCTTCTGATGAACCACATCTAGAGTCATTGCATGTCTGTTCTTCTCACAAACCACATAAGGATCCACCAGTGTCGTTGGATGTGTGTTCTTTTCATGAACCACACACACTATCATTGGATGTCTATTGTTTTCATAAACCACATAAGGATCCACAAGTGTCATTGGATGTGTGTTCTTTTCATGAACCACACCCAGTGTCATTGCATGTGTGTTCTTCTAGCAAACCACACATGGATCCACCAGTGTCATTGGATGTGTGTTCTTTTCACAAACCACAGCTAGAGTCATTGCATGTGTGTTCTTCTCACAAACCACATAAGGATACACCAATGTCATTGCATGTGTGTTCTTTTCACAAACAAGATCTAGAGTCATTGCATGTGTGTTCTTCTCACAAACCACATCAGTATACACCAGTGCCATTGCATGTGTGTTCTTTTCACAAACCACAGCTAGAGTCATTGCATGTGTGTTCTTCTCAGAAACCACATAAGGATACACTAGTGTCATTGGATGTGTGTTCTTTTCATGAACCACATCCAGTGTCATTGGATGTGTGTTCTTCTCTCAAACCACAAATGGATCCACCAGTGTCATTGGATGTGTGTTCTTTTCATGAACCACACACAGTGTCATTGCATGTTTGCTCTTATCACAAACCACATAGGGATCCACCAGTGTCATTGCATGTCTGTTCTTCTCATGAACCACATCTAGAGTCTTCGCATGTGTGGTCTTCTCACAAACCGCACAAGGATAGACCAGTGTAATTGCATGTATGTTCTTCTCATGAACCACATCTAGAGTCATTGCATGCCTGTTCTTCTCACAAACCACATAAGGATCCACCAGTGTCATTGGATGTGTGTTCTTTTCATGAACCACACAGATCCACCTAGTGTGATTGCATGTCAGTTCTTCTCACAAACCACATTAGGATACAAAGTGTAATTGCATGTCTGTTCTTCTCATGAACCACATCTAGAGTCATTGCATGTCTGTTCTTCTCACAAACCACATAAGGATCCACCAGTGTCGTTGGATGTGTGTCATGAACCACACACACTATCATTGGATGTCTATTCTTTTCATAAACCACATAAGGATCCACAAGTGTCATTGGATGTGTGTTCTTTTCATGAACCACACCCAGTGTCATTGCATGTGTGTTCTTCTAGCAAACCACACATGGATCCACCAGTGTCATTGGATGTGTGTTCTTTTCACAAACCACAGCTAGAGCCATTGCATGTGTGTTCTTCTCACAAACCACATAAGGATACACCAGTGTCATTGCATGTGTGTTCTTTTCACAAACCACAGCTAGAGTTATTGCATGTGTGTTCTTCTCACAAACCACATAAGGATACACCAGTGTCATTGCATGTGTGTTCTTTTCACAAACCACAGCTAGAGTCATTGCATGTGTCTTCTTCTCAGAAACCACATAAGGATACTAGTGTCATTGGATGTGTGTTCTTTTAATGAACCACATCCAGTGTCATTGGATGTGTGTTCTTCTCTCAAACCAGACATGGATCCACCAATGTCACTGGATGTGTGTTCTTTTCATGAACCACACATAGATCCACCCAGTGTGATTGCATGTCAATTCTTCTCGCAAACCACATTAGGATACAAAGTGTAATTGCATGTCTGTTCTTCTGATGAACCACATCTAGAGTCATTGCATGTCTGTTCTTCTCACAAACCACATAAGGATCCACCAGTGTCGTTGGATGTGTGTTCTTTTCATGAACCACATACACTATCATTGGATGTCTATTCTTTTCATAAACCACATAAGGATCCACAAGTGTCATTGGATGTGTGTTCTTTTCATGAACCACACCCAGTGTCATTGCATGTGTGTTCTTCTAGAAAACCACACATGGATCCACTAGTGTCATTGGATGTGTGTTCTTTTCACAAACCACAGCTAGAGTCATTGCATGTGTGTTCTTCTCACAAACCACATAAGGATACACCAATGTCATTGCATGTGTGTTCTTTTCACAAACAAGATCTAGAGTCATTGCATGTGTGTTCTTTTCACAAACCACAGCTAGAGTTATTGCATGTGTGTTCTTCTCACAAACCACATAAGGATACACCAGTGTCATTGCATGTGTGTTCTTTTCACAAACCACAGCTAGAGTCATTGCATGTGTGTTCTTCTCAGAAACAACATAAGGATACTAGTGTCATTGGATGTGTGTTCTTTTCATGAACCACATCCAGTGTCATTGGATGTGTGTTCTTCTCTCAAACCACAAATGGATCCACCAGTGTCATTGGATGTGTGTTCTTTTCATGAACCACACAGTGTCATTGCATGTTTGCTCTTATCACAAACCACATAGGGATCCACCAGTGTCATTGCATGTCTGTTCTTCTCATGAACCACATCTAGAGTCTTCGAATGTGTGGTCTTCTCACAAACCGCACAAGGATAGACCAGTGTAATTGCATGTATGTTCTTCTCATGAACCACATCTAGAGTCATTGCATGCCTGTTCTTCTCACAAACCACATAAGGATCCACCAGTGTCATTGGATGTGTGTTCTTTTCATGAACCACACAGATCCACCTAGTGTGATTGCATGTCAGTTCTTCTCACAAACCACATTAGGATACAAAGTGTAATTGCATGTCTGTTCTTCTCATGAACCACATCTAGAGTCATTGCATGTCTGTTCTTCTCACAAACCACATAAGGATCCACCAGTGTCGTTGGATGTGTGTCATGAACCACACACACTATCATTGGATGTCTATTCTTTTCATAAACCACATAAGGATCCACAAGTGTCATTGGATGTGTGTTCTTTTCATGAACCACACCCAGTGTCATTGCATGTGTGTTCTTCTAGCAAACCACACATGGATCCACCAGTGTCATTGGATGTGTGTTCTTTTCACAAACCACAGCTAGAGCCATTGCATGTGTGTTCTTCTCACAAACCACATAAGGATACACCAGTGTCATTGCATGTGTGTTCTTTTCACAAACCACAGCTAGAGTTATTGCATGTGTGTTCTTCTCACAAACCACATAAGGATACACCAGTGTCATTGCATGTGTGTTCTTTTCACAAACCACAGCTAGAGTCATTGCATGTGTCTTCTTCTCAGAAACCACATAAGGATACTAGTGTCATTGGATGTGTGTTCTTTTAATGAACCACATCCAGTGTCATTGGATGTGTGTTCTTCTCTCAAACCAGACATGGATCCACCAATGTCACTGGATGTGTGTTCTTTTCATGAACCACACATAGATCCACCCAGTGTGATTGCATGTCAATTCTTCTCGCAAACCACATTAGGATACAAAGTGTAATTGCATGTCTGTTCTTCTGATGAACCACATCTAGAGTCATTGCATGTCTGTTCTTCTCACAAACCACATAAGGATCCACCAGTGTCGTTGGATGTGTGTTCTTTTCATGAACCACATACACTATCATTGGATGTCTATTCTTTTCATAAACCACATAAGGATCCACAAGTGTCATTGGATGTGTGTTCTTTTCATGAACCACACCCAGTGTCATTGCATGTGTGTTCTTCTAGAAAACCACACATGGATCCACTAGTGTCATTGGATGTGTGTTCTTTTCACAAACCACAGCTAGAGTCATTGCATGTGTGTTCTTCTCACAAACCACATAAGGATACACCAATGTCATTGCATGTGTGTTCTTTTCACAAACAAGATCTAGAGTCATTGCATGTGTGTTCTTTTCACAAACAAGATCTAGAGTCATTGCATGTGTGTTGTTCTCACAAACCACATAAGTATATACCAGTGCCATTGCATGTGTGTTCTTTTCACAAACCACAGCTAGAGTCATTGCATGTGTGTTCTTCTCAGAAACCACATAAGGATACACTAGTGTCATTGGATGTGTGTTCTTTTCATGAACCACATCCAGTGTCATTGGATGTGTGTTCTTCTCTCAAACCACAAATGGATCCACCAGTGTCATTGGATGTGTGTTCTTTTCATGAACCACACACAGTGTCATTGCATGTTTGCTCTTCTCACAAACCACATAGGGATCCACCAGTGTCATTGCATGTCTGTTCTTCTCATGAACCACATCCAGAGTCTTCGCATGTGTGGTCTTCTCACAAACCACATAAGGATAGACCAGTGTAATTGCATGTCTGTTCTTCTCATGAACCACATCTAGAGTCATTGCATGTTTGTTCTTCTCATGAACCACATCTAGAGTCATTGCATGTCTGTTCTTCTCACAAACCACATAAGGATCCACCAGTGTCGTTGGATGTGTGTCATGAACCACACACACTATCATTGGATGTCTATTCTTTTCATAAACCACATAAGGATCCACAAGTGTCATTGGATGTGTGTTCTTTTCATGAACCACACCCAGTGTCATTGCATGTGTGTTCTTCGAGCAAACCACACATGGATCCACCAGTGTCATTGGATGTGTGTTCTTTTAACAAACCACAACTAGAGTCATTGCATGTGTGTTCTTCTCACAAACCACATAAGGATACACCAGTGTCATTGCATGTGTGTTCTTTTCACAAACCAGAGCTAGAGTTATTGCATGTGTGTTCTTCTCACAAACCACATAAGGATACACCAGTGTCATTGCATGTGTGTTCTTTTCACAAACCACAGCTAGAGTCATTGCATGTGTGTTCTTCTCAGAAACAACATAAGGATACTAGTGTCATTGGATGTGTGTTCTTTTCATGAACCACATCCAGTGTCATTGGATGTGTGTTCTTCTCTCAAACCACACATGGATCCACCAGTGTCACTGGATGTTTGTTCTTTTCATGAACCACACCCAGTGTCATTGCATGTATGTTCTTCTCACAAACCACATAGGGATAGACCAGTGTCATTGCATGTCTGTTCTTGTCATGAACCACATCTAGAGTCATTGCATGTGTGTTCTTCTCACAAACCACATAAGGATACACCAGTGTAATTGCATGTTTGTTCTTCTTATGAACCACATCTAGAGTCATTGCATGTCTGTTCTTCTCACAAACCACATAAGGATCCACCTGTGTCATTGGATGTGTGTTCTTTTCATGAACCACATACAGTGTCATTGGATGTCTATTCTTTTCATAAACCACATAAGGATCCACCAGTGTCATTGGATGTGTGTTCTTTTCATGATCCACACCCAGTGTCATTGCATGTGTGTTCTTCTAGCAAACCACACATGGATCCACCAGTGTCATTGGATGTGTGTTCTTTTCACCAAGCACAACTAGAGTCATTGCATGTGTGTTCTTCTCACAAACCACATAAGGATACACCAGTCTCATTGCATGTGTGTTCTTTTCACAAACCACACCTAGAGTTATTGCATGTGTGTTCTTCTCACAAACCACATAAGGATACACCAGTGTCATTCCATGTGTGTTCTTTTCACAAACCACAGCTAGAGTCATTGCATGTGTGTTCTTCTCAAAAACCACATAAGGATACCAGTGTCATTGGATGTGTGTTCTTTTCATGAACCACATCCAGTGTCATTGGATGTGTGTTCTTCTCTCAAACCACAACTAGAGTCATTGCATGTGTGTTCTTCTCACAAACCACATAAGGATACACCAGTGTCATTGCATGTGTGTTCTTTTCACAAACCACAGCTAGAGTTATTGCATGTGTGTTCTTCTCACAAACCACATAAGGATACACCAGTGTCATTGCATGTGTGTTCTTTTCACAAACCACAGCTAGAGTCATTGCATGTGTGTTCTTCTCAGAAACCACATAAGGATACTAGTGTCATTGGATGTGTGTTCTTTTCAAGAACCACATCCAGTGTCATTGGATGTGTGTTCTTCTCTCAAACCACACATGGATCCACCAGTGTCACTGGATGTTTGTTCTTTTCATGAACCACACCCAGTGTCATTGCATGTATGTTCTTCTCACAAACCACATAGGGATATACCAGTGTCATTGCATGTCCGTTCTTGTCATGAACCACATCTAGAGTCATTGCATGTGTGTTCTTCTCACAAACCACATAAGGATACACCAGTGTAATTGCATGTCTGTTCTTCTCATGAACCACATCTAGAGTCATTGCATGTCTGTTCTTCTCACAAACCACATAAGGATCCACCAGTGTCGTTGGATGTGTGTCATGAACCACACACACTATCATTGGATGTCTATTCTTTTCATAAACCACATAAGGATCCACAAGTGTCATTGGATGTGTGTTCTTTTCATGAACCACACCCAGTGTCATTGCATGTGTGTTCTTCTAGCAAACCACACATGGATCCACCAGTGTCATTGGATGTGTGTTCTTTTCACAAACCACAGCTAGAGCCATTGCATGTGTGTTCTTCTCACAAACCACATAAGGATACACCAGTGTCATTGCATGTGTGTTCTTTTCACAAACCACAGCTAGAGTTATTGCATGTGTGTTCTTCTCACAAACCACATAAGGATACACCAGTGTCATTGCATGTGTGTTCTTTTCACAAACCACAGCTAGAGTCATTGCATGTGTCTTCTTCTCAGAAACCACATAAGGATACTAGTGTCATTGGATGTGTGTTCTTTTAATGAACCACATCCAGTGTCATTGGATGTGTGTTCTTCTCTCAAACCAGACATGGATCCACCAATGTCACTGGATGTGTGTTCTTTTCATGAACCACATCCAGTGTCATTGGATGTGTGTTCTTCTCTCAAACCACAAATGGATCCACCAGTGTCATTGGATGTGTGTTCTTTTCATGAACCACACACAGTGTCATTGCATGTTTGCTCTTCTCACAAACCACATAGGGATCCACCAGTGTCATTGCATGTCTGTTCTTCTCATGAACCACATCCAGACTCTTCGCATGTGTGGTCTTCTCACAAACCACATAAGGATAGACCAGTGTAATTGCATGTCTGTTCTTCTCATGAACCACATCTAGAGTCATTGCATGTTTGTTCTTCTCATGAACCACATCTAGAGTCATTGCATGTCTGTTCTTCTCACAAACCACATAAGGATCCACCAGTGTCGTTGGATGTGTGTCATGAACCACACACACTATCATTGGATGTCTATTCTTTTCATAAACCACATAAGGATCCACAAGTGTCATTGGATGTGTGTTCTTTTCATGAACCACACCGAGTGTCATTGCATGTGTGTTCTTCGAGCAAACCACACATGGATCCACCAGTGTCATTGGATGTGTGTTCTTTAAACAAACCACAACTAGAGTCATTGCATGTGTGTTCTTCTCACAAACCACATAAGGATACACCAGTGTCATTGCATGTGTGTTCTTTTCACAAACCACAGCTAGAGTTATTGCATGTGTGTTCTTCTCACAAACCACATAAGGATACACCAGTGTCATTGCATGTGTGTTCTTTTCACAAACCACAGCTAGAGTCATTGCATGTGTGTTCTTCTCAGAAACCACATAAGGATACTAGTGTCATTGGATGTGTGTTCTTTTCATGAACCACATCCAGTGTCATTGGATGTGTGTTCTTCTCTCAAACCACACATGGATCCACCAGTGTCACTGGATGTTTGTTCTTTTCATGAACCACACCCAGTGTCATTGCATGTATGTTCTTCTCACAAACCACATAGGGATAGACCAGTGTCATTGCATGTCTGTTCTTGTCATGAACCACATCTAGAGTCATTGCATGTGTGTTCTTCTCACAAACCACATAAGGATACACCAGTGTAATTGCATGTTTGTTCTTCTTATGAACCACATCTAGAGTCATTGCATGTCTGTTCTTCTCACAAACCACATAAGGATCCACCAGTGTCGTTGGATGTGTGTCATGAACCACACACACTATCATTGGATGTCTATTCTTTTCATAAACCACATAAGGATCCACAAGTGTCATTGGATGTGTGTTCTTTTCATGAACCACACCCAGTGTCATTGCATGTGTGTTCTTCTAGCAAACCACACATGGATCCACCAGTGTCATTGGATGTGTGTTCTTTTCACAAACCACAGCTAGAGCCATTGCATGTGTGTTCTTCTCACAAACCACATAAGGATACACCAGTGTCATTGCATGTGTGTTCTTTTCACAAACCACAGCTAGAGTTATTGCATGTGTGTTCTTCTCACAAACCACATAAGGATACACCAGTGTCATTGCATGTGTGTTCTTTTCACAAACCACAGCTAGAGTCATTGCATGTGTTTTCTTCTCAGAAACCACATAAGGATACTAGTGTCATTGGATGTGTGTTCTTTTAATGAACCACATCCAGTGTCATTGGATGTGTGTTCTTCTCTCAAACCAGACATGGATCCACCAATGTCACTGGATGTGTGTTCTTTTCATGAACCACACATAGATCCACCCAGTGTGATTGCATGTCAATTCTTCTCGCAAACCACATTAGGATACAAAGTGTAATTGCATGTCTGTTCTTCTGATGAACCACATCTAGAGTCATTGCATGTCTGTTCTTCTCACAAACCACATAAGGATCCACCAGTGTCGTTGGATGTGTGTTCTTTTCATGAACCACATACACTATCATTGGATGTCTATTCTTTTCATAAACCACATAAGGATCCACAAGTGTCATTGGATGTGTGTTCTTTTCATGAACCACACCCAGTGTCATTGCATGTGTGTTCTTCTAGAAAACCACACATGGATCCACCAGTGTCATTGGATGTGTGTTCTTTTCACAAACCACAGCTAGAGTCATTGCATGTGTGTTCTTCTCACAAACCACATAAGGATACACCAATGTCATTGCATGTGTGTTCTTTTCACAAACAAGATCTAGAGTCATTGCATGTGTGTTCTTTTCACAAACAAGATCTAGAGTCATTGCATGTGTGTTGTTCTCACAAACCACATAAGTATATACCAGTGCCATTGCATGTGTGTTCTTTTCACAAACCACAGCTAGAGTCATTGCATGTGTGTTCTTCTCAGAAACCACATAAGGATACACTAGTGTCATTGGATGTGTGTTCTTTTCATGAACCACATCCAGTGTCATTGGATGTGTGTTCTTCTCTCAAACCACAAATGGATCCACCAGTGTCATTGGATGTGTGTTCTTTTCATGAACCACACACAGTGTCATTGCATGTTTGCTCTTCTCACAAACCACATAGGGATCCACCAGTGTCATTGCATGTCTGTTCTTCTCATGAACCACATCCAGAGTCTTCGCATGTGTGGTCTTCTCACAAACCACATAAGGATAGACCAGTGTAATTGCATGTCTGTTCTTCTCATGAACCACATCTAGAGTCATTGCATGTCTGTTCTTCTCATGAACCACATCTAGAGTCATTGCATGTCTGTTCTTCTCACAAACCACATAAGGATCCACCAGTGTCGTTGGATGTGTGTCATGAACCACACACACTATCATTGGATGTCTATTCTTTTCATAAACCACATAAGGATCCACAAGTGTCATTGGATGTGTGTTCTTTTCATGAACCACACCGAGTGTCATTGCATGTGTGTTCTTCGAGCAAACCACACATGGATCCACCAGTGTCATTGGATGTGTGTTCTTTAAACAAACCACAACTAGAGTCATTGCATGTGTGTTCTTCTCACAAACCACATAAGGATACACCAGTGTCATTGCATGTGTGTTCTTTTCACAAACCACAGCTAGAGTTATTGCATGTGTGTTCTTCTCACAAACCACATAAGGATACACCAGTGTCATTGCATGTGTGTTCTTTTCACAAACCACAGCTAGAGTCATTGCATGTGTGTTTTTCTCAGAAACCACATAAGGATACTAGTGTCATTGGATGTGTGTTCTTTTCATGAACCACATCCAGTGTCATTGGATGTGTGTTCTTCTCTCAAACCACACATGGATCCACCAGTGTCACTGGATGTTTGTTCTTTTCATGAACCACACCCAGTGTCATTGCATGTATGTTCTTCTCACAAACCACATAGGGATAGACCAGTGTCATTGCATGTCTGTTCTTGTCATGAACCACATCTAGAGTCATTGCATGTGTGTTCTTCTCACAAACCACATAAGGATACACCAGTGTAATTGCATGTTTGTTCTTCTCATGAACCACATCTAGAGTCATTGCATGTCTGTTCTTCTCACAAACCACATAAGGATCCACCTGTGTCATTGGATGTGTGTTCTTTTCATGAACCATATACAGTGTCATTGGATGTCTATTCTTTTCATAAACCACATAAGGATCCACCAGTGTCATTGGATGTGTGTTCTTTTCATGATCCACACCCAGTGTCATTGCATGTGTGTTCTTCTAGCAAACCACACATGGATCCACCAGTGTCATTGGATGTGTGTTCTTTTCACCAAGCACAACTAGAGTCATTGCATGTGTGTTCTTCTCACAAACCACATAAGGATACACCAGTCTCATTGCATGTGTGTTCTTTTAACAAACCACACCTAGAGTTATTGCATGTGTGTTCTTCTCACAAACCACATAAGGATACACCAGTGTCATTCCATGTGTGTTCTTTTCACAAACCACAGCTAGAGTCATTGCATGTGTGTTCTTCTCAGAAACCACATAAGGATACCAGTGTCATTGGATGTGTGTTCTTTTCATGAACCACATCCAGTGTCATTGGATGTGTGTTCTTCTCTCAAACCACAACTAGAGTCATTGCATGTGTGTTCTTCTCACAAACCACATAAGGATACACCAGTGTCATTGCATGTGTGTTCTTTTCACAAACCACAGCTAGAGTTATTGCATGTGTGTTCTTCTCACAAACCACATAAGGATACACCAGTGTCATTGCATGTGTGTTCTTTTCACAAACCACAGCTAGAGTCATTGCATGTGTGTTCTTCTCAGAAACCACATAAGGATACTAGTGTCATTGGATGTGTGTTCTTTTCAAGAACCACATCCAGTGTCATTGGATGTGTGTTCTTCTCTCAAACCACACATGGATCCACCAGTGTCACTGGATGTTTGTTCTTTTCATGAACCACACCCAGTGTCATTGCATGTATGTTCTTCTCACAAACCACATAGGGATATACCAGTGTCATTGCATGTCCGTTCTTGTCATGAACCACATCTAGAGTCATTGCATGTGTGTTCTTCTCACAAACCACATAAGGATACACCAGTGTAATTGCATGTTTGTTGTTCTCATGAACCACATCTAGAGTCATTGCATGTCTGTTCTTCTCACAAACCACATAAGGATCCACCAGTGTCGTTGGATGTGTGTCATGAACCACACACACTATCATTGGATGTCTATTCTTTTCATAAACCACATAAGGATCCACAAGTGTCATTGGATGTGTGTTCTTTTCATGAACCACACCCAGTGTCATTGCATGTGTGTTCTTCTAGCAAACCACACATGGATCCACCAGTGTCATTGGATGTGTGTTCTTTTCACAAACCACAGCTAGAGCCATTGCATGTGTGTTCTTCTCACAAACCACATAAGGATACACCAGTGTCATTGCATGTGTGTTCTTTTCACAAACCACAGCTAGAGTTATTGCATGTGTGTTCTTCTCACAAACCACATAAGGATACACCAGTGTCATTGCATGTGTGTTCTTTTCACAAACCACAGCTAGAGTCATTGCATGTGTCTTCTTCTCAGAAACCACATAAGGATACTAGTGTCATTGGATGTGTGTTCTTTTAATGAACCACATCCAGTGTCATTGGATGTGTGTTCTTCTCTCAAACCAGACATGGATCCACCAATGTCACTGGATGTGTGTTCTTTTCATGAACCACACATAGATCCACCCAGTGTGATTGCATGTCAATTCTTCTTGCAAACCACATTAGGATACAAAGTGTAATTGCATGTCTGTTCTTCTGATGAACCACATCTAGAGTCATTGCATGTCTGTTCTTCTCACAAACCACATAAGGATCCACCAGTGTCGTTGGATGTGTGTTCTTTTCATGAACCACATACACTATCATTGGATGTCTATTCTTTTCATAAACCACATAAGGATCCACAAGTGTCATTGGATGTGTGTTCTTTTCATGAACCACACCCAGTGTCATTGCATGTGTGTTCTTCTAGAAAACCACACATGGATCCACCAGTGTCATTGGATGTGTGTTCTTTTCACAAACCACAGCTAGAGTCATTGCATGTGTGTTCTTCTCACAAACCACATAAGGATACACCAATGTCATTGCATGTGTGTTCTTTTCACAAACAAGATCTAGAGTCATTGCATGTGTGTTCTTTTCACAAACAAGATCTAGAGTCATTGCATGTGTGTTGTTCTCACAAACCACATAAGTATATACCAGTGCCATTGCATGTGTGTTCTTTTCACAAACCACAGCTAGAGTCATTGCATGTGTGTTCTTCTCAGAAACCACATAAGGATACACTAGTGTCATTGGATGTGTGTTCTTTTCATGAACCACATCCAGTGTCATTGGATGTGTGTTCTTCTCTCAAACCACAAATGGATCCACCAGTGTCATTGGATGTGTGTTCTTTTCATGAACCACACACAGTGTCATTGCATGTTTGCTCTTCTCACAAACCACATAGGGATCCACCAGTGTCATTGCATGTCTGTTCTTCTCATGAACCACATCCAGAGTCTTCGCATGTGTGGTCTTCTCACAAACCACATAAGGATAGACCAGTGTAATTGCATGTCTGTTCTTCTCATGAACCACATCTAGAGTCATTGCATGTCTGTTCTTCTCATGAACCACATCTAGAGTCATTGCATGTCTGTTCTTCTCACAAACCACATAAGGATCCACCAGTGTCGTTGGATGTGTGTCATGAACCACACACACTATCATTGGATGTCTATTCTTTTCATAAACCACATAAGGATCCACAAGTGTCATTGGATGTGTGTTCTTTTCATGAACCACACCGAGTGTCATTGCATGTGTGTTCTTCGAGCAAACCACACATGGATCCACCAGTGTCATTGGATGTGTGTTCTTTAAACAAACCACAACTAGAGTCATTGCATGTGTGTTCTTCTCACAAACCACATAAGGATACACCAGTGTCATTGCATGTGTGTTCTTTTCACAAACCACAGCTAGAGTTATTGCATGTGTGTTCTTCTCACAAACCACATAAGGATACACCAGTGTCATTGCATGTGTGTTCTTTTCACAAACCACAGCTAGAGTCATTGCATGTGTGTTCTTCTCAGAAACCACATAAGGATACTAGTGTCATTGGATGTGTGTTCTTTTCATGAACCACATCCAGTGTCATTGGATGTGTGTTCTTCTCTCAAACCACACATGGATCCACCAGTGTCACTGGATGTTTGTTCTTTTCATGAACCACACCCAGTGTCATTGCATGTATGTTCTTCTCACAAACCACATAGGGATAGACCAGTGTCATTGCATGTCTGTTCTTGTCATGAACCACATCTAGAGTCATTGCATGTGTGTTCTTCTCACAAACCACATAAGGATACACCAGTGTAATTGCATGTTTGTTCTTCTCATGAACCACATCTAGAGTCATTGCATGTCTGTTCTTCTCACAAACCACATAAGGATCCACCTATGTCATTGGATGTGTGTTCTTTTCATGAACCACATACAGTGTCATTGGATGTCTATTCTTTTCATAAACCACATAAGGATCCACCAGTGTCATTGGATGTGTGTTCTTTTCATGATCCACACCCAGTGTCATTGCATGTGTGTTCTTCTAGCAAACCACACATGGATCCACCAGTGTCATTGGATGTGTGTTCTTTTCACCAAGCACAACTAGAGTCATTGCATGTGTGTTCTTCTCACAAACCACATAAGGATACACCAGTCTCATTGCATGTGTGTTCTTTTCACAAACCACACCTAGAGTTATTGCATGTGTGTTCTTCTCACAAACCACATAAGGATACACCAGTGTCATTCCATGTGTGTTCTTTTCACAAACCACAGCTAGAGTCATTGCATGTGTGTTCTTCTCAGAAACCACATAAGGATACCAGTGTCATTGGATGTGTGTTCTTTTCATGAACCACATCCAGTGTCATTGGATGTGTGTTCTTCTCTCAAACCACAACTAGAGTCATTGCATGTGTGTTCTTCTCACAAACCACATAAGGATACACCAGTGTCATTGCATGTGTGTTCTTTTCACAAACCACAGCTAGAGTTATTGCATGTGTGTTCTTCTCACAAACCACATAAGGATACACCAGTGTCATTGCATGTGTGTTCTTTTCACAAACCATAGCTAGAGTCATTGCATGTGTGTTCTTCTCAGAAACCACATAAGTATACTAGTGTCATTGGATGTGTGTTCTTTTCAAGAACCACATCCAGTGTCATTGGATGTGTGTTCTTCTCTCAAACCACACATGGATCCACCAGTGTCACTGGATGTTTGTTCTTTTCATGAACCACACCCAGTGTCATTGCATGTATGTTCTTCTCACAAACCACATAGGGATAGACCAGTGTCATTGCATGTCCGTTCTTGTCATGAACCACATCTAGAGTCATTGCATGTGTGTTCTTCTCACAAACCACATAAGGATACACCAGTGTAATTGCATGTTTGTTGTTCTCATGAACCACATCTAGAGTCATTGCATGTCTGTTCTTCTCACAAACCACATAAGGATCCACCAGTGTCGTTGGATGTGTGTCATGAACCACACACACTATCATTGGATGTCTATTCTTTTCATAAACCACATAAGGATCCACAAGTGTCATTGGATGTGTGTTCTTTTCATGAACCACACCCAGTGTCATTGCATGTGTGTTCTTCTAGCAAACCACACATGGATCCACCAGTGTCATTGGATGTGTGTTCTTTTCACAAACCACAGCTAGAGCCATTGCATGTGTGTTCTTCTCACAAACCACATAAGGATACACCAGTGTCATTGCATGTGTGTTCTTTTCACAAACCACAGCTAGAGTTATTGCATGTGTGTTCTTCTCACAAACCACATAAGGATACACCAGTGTCATTGCATGTGTGTTCTTTTCACAAACCACAGCTAGAGTCATTGCATGTGTCTTCTTCTCAGAAACCACATAAGGATACTAGTGTCATTAGATGTGTGTTCTTTTAATGAACCACATCCAGTGTCATTGGATGTGTGTTCTTCTCTCAAACCAGACATGGATCCACCAATGTCACTGGATGTGTGTTCTTTTCATGAACCACACATAGATCCACCCAGTGTGATTGCATGTCAATTCTTCTCGCAAACCACATTAGGATACAAAGTGTAATTGCATGTCTGTTCTTCTGATGAACCACATCTAGAGTCATTGCATGTCTGTTCTTCTCACAAACCACATAAGGATCCACCAGTGTCGTTGGATGTGTGTTCTTTTCATGAACCACATACACTATCATTGGATGTCTATTCTTTTCATAAACCACATAAGGATCCACAAGTGTCATTTGATGTGTGTTCTTTTCATGAACCACACCCAGTGTCATTGCATGTGTGTTCTTCTAGAAAACCACACATGGATCCACCAGTGTCATTGGATGTGTGTTCTTTTCACAAACCACAGCTAGAGTCATTGCATGTGTGTTCTTCTCACAAACCACATAAGGATACACCAATGTCATTGCATGTGTGTTCTTTTCACAAACAAGATCTAGAGTCATTGCATGTGTGTTCTTTTCACAAACAAGATCTAGAGTCATTGCATGTGTGTTGTTCTCACAAACCACATAAGTATATACCAGTGCCATTGCATGTGTGTTCTTTTCACAAACCACAGCTAGAGTCATTGCATGTGTGTTCTTCTCAGAAACCACATAAGGATACACTAGTGTCATTGGATGTGTGTTCTTTTCATGAACCACATCCAGTGTCATTGGATGTGTGTTCTTCTCTCAAACCACAAATGGATCCACCAGTGTCATTGGATGTGTGTTCTTTTCATGAACCACACACAGTGTCATTGCATGTTTGCTCTTCTCACAAACCACATAGGGATCCACCAGTGTCATTGCATGTCTGTTCTTCTCATGAACCACATCTAGAGTCTTCGCATGTGTGGTCTTCTCACAAACCACATAAGGATAGACCAGTGTAATTGCATGTCTGTTCTTCTCATGAACCACATCTAGAGTCATTGCATGTTTGTTCTTCTCATGAACCACATCTAGAGTCATTGCATGTCTGTTCTTCTCACAAACCACATAAGGATCCACCAGTGTCGTTGGATGTGTGTCATGAACCACACACACTATCATTGGATGTCTATTCTTTTCATAAACCACATAAGGATCCACAAGTGTCATTGGATGTGTGTTCTTTTCATGAACCACACCGAGTGTCATTGCATGTGTGTTCTTCGAGCAAACCACACATGGATCCACCAGTGTCATTGGATGTGTGTTCTTTTAACAAACCACAACTAGAGTCATTGCATGTGTGTTCTTCTCACAAACCACATAAGGATACACCAGTGTCATTGCATGTGTGTTCTTTTCACAAACCACAGCTAGAGTTATTGCATGTGTGTTCTTCTCACAAACCACATAAGGATACAACAGTGCCATTGGATGTGTGTTCTTTTCACATACCAGAGCTAGAGTCATTGCATGTGTGTTCTTCTCAGAAACCACATAAGGATACACTAGTGTCATTGGATGTGTGTTCTTTTCATGAACCACATCTAGTGTCATTGGATGTGTGTTCTTCTCTCAAACCACACATGGATCCACCAGTGTCATTGGATGTGTGTTCTTTTCATGAACCACACACAGTGTCATTGCATGTTTGCTCTTCTCACAAACCACATAGGGATCCACCAGTGTCATTGCATGTCTGTTCTTCTCATGAACCACAGCTAGAGTCATTGCATGTGTGTTCTTCTCACAAACCACATAAGGATACACTAGTGTAATTGCATGTCTGTTCTTCTCATGAACCACATCTAGAGTCATTGCATGTATGTTCTTCTCACAAAGCACATAAGGACCCACCAGTGTCATTGGATGTGTCTTCTTTTCACGAACCATACACAGTGTCATTGGATGTCTATTCTTTTCATAAACCACATAAGGATCCATCGGTGTCATTGGATGTGTGTTCTTTTCATGAACCACACCGAGTGTCATTGCATGTGTGTTCTTCTAGCAAACCACACATGGATCCACCAGTGTCATTGGATGTGTGTTCTTTTCACAAACAACAGCTAGAGTCATTGCATGTGTGTTCTTCTCACAAACCACATAAGGATACACTAGTGTCATTACATGTGTGTTCTTTTCACAAACCACGGCTAGAGTTATTGCATGTGTGTTCTTCTCACAAACCACATAAGGATACACCCGTGTCATTGCATGTGTGTTCTTTTCACAAACCACAGCTAGAGTCATTGCATGTGTGTTCTTCTCAGAAACCACATAAGGATACCAGTGTCATTGGATGTGTGTTCTTTTCATGAACCACATCCAGTGTCATTGGATGTGTGTTCTTCTATCAAACAACCCATGGATCCACCAGTGTCACTGGATGTGTGTTTTTTCATGAACCACACCCAGTGTCATTGCATGTATGTTCTTCTCACAAACCACATAGGGATCCACCAATGTCATTGCATGTCTGTTCTTCTCATGAACCACATCTAGAGTCATCGCATGTGTGTTCTTCTCACAAACCACATAAGGATACACCAGTGTAATTGCATGTTTGTTCTTCTCATGAACCACATCTAGAGTCATTGCATGTGTGTTCTTCTCACAAACCACATAAGGATCCACCAGTGTCATTGGATGTGTGTTCTTTTCACGAACCACATACAGTGTCATTGGATGTCTATTCTTTTCATAAACGACATAAGGATCCACCAGTTTCATTGGATGTGTGTTCTTTTCATGAACCACATCTAGTGTCATTGGATGTGTGTTCTTCTCTCAAACCACACATGGATCCACCAGTGTCATTGGATGTGTGTTCTTTTCATGAACCACACACAGTGTCATTGCATGTTTGCTCTTCTCACAAACCACATAGGGATCCACCAGTGTCATTGCATGTCTGTTCTTCTCATGAACCACATCTAGAGTCATCGCATGTGTGTTCTTCTCACAAACCACATAAGGATACACCAGTGTAATTGCATGTCTGTTCTTCTCATGAACCACATCTAGAGTCATTGCATGTATGTTCTTCTCACAAAGCACATAAGGATCCACCGGTGTCATTGGATGTGTCTTATTTTCACGAACCATACACAGTGTCATTGGATGTCTATTCTTTTCATAAACCACATAAGGATCCATCGGTGTCATTGGATGTGTGTTCTTTTCATGAACCACACCCAGTGTCATTGCATGTGTGTTCTTATAGCAAACCACACATGGATCCACCAGTGTCATTGGATATGTGTTCTTTTCACAAAACACAGCTAGAGTCATTGCATGTGTGTTCTTCTCACAAACCACATAAGGATACACTAGTGTCATTACATGTGTGTTCTTTTCACAAACCACAGCTCGAATTATTGCATGTGTGTTCTTCTCACAAACCACAGAAGGATACACCAGTGTCATTGGATGTGTGTTCTTTTCACGAACCACATACAGTGTCATTTGATGTCTATTCTTTTCATAAACGACATAAGGATCCACCAGTGTCATTGGATGTGTGTTCTTTTCATGAACCACACCCAGTGTCATTGCATGTGTGTTCTTCTCTCAAACCACACATGGATCCACCAGTGTCATTGGATGTGTGTTCTTTTCATGACCCAGACCCAGTGTCATTGCATGTCTATTCTTCTCACAAACCACATAGGGATCCACCAGTGTCATTGCATGTCTGTTCTTCTCATGAACCACATCTAGAGTCATCGCATGTGTGTTCTTCTCACAAACCACATAAGGATACACAAGTGTAATTGCATGTCTGTTCTTCTCATGAACCACATCTAGAGTCATTGCATGTATGTTCTTCTCACAAAGCACATAAGGATCCACCAGTGTCATTGGATGTGTCTTCTTTTCACGAACCATACACAGCGTCATTGGATGTCTATTCTTTTCATAAACCACATAAGGATCCATCGGTGTCATTGGATGTGTGTTCTTTTCATGAACCACACCCAGTGTCATTGCATGTGTGTTCTTATAGCAAACCACACATGGATCCACCAGTGTCATTGGATGTGTGTTCTTTTCACAAACCACAGCTAGAGTCATTGCATGTGTGTTCTTCTCACAAACCACATAAGGATACACTAGTGTCATTACATGTGTGTTCTTTTCACAAACCACAGCTAGAGTTATTGCATGTGTGTTCTTCTCACAAACCACATAAGGATACACCAGTGTCACTCCATATGTGTTCTTTTCACAAACCACAGCTAGAGTCATTGCATGTGTGTTCTTCTCAGAAACCACATAAGGATACCAGTGTCATTGGATGTGTGTTCTTTTCATGAACCACATCCAGTGTCATTGGATGTGTGTTCTTCTCTCAAACAACACATGGATCCACCAGTGTCACTGGATGTGTGTTCTTTTCATGAACCACACCCAGTGTCATTGCATGTATGTTCTTCTCACAAACCACATAGGGATCCACCAGTGTCATTGCATGTCTGTTCTTCTCATGAACCACATCTAGAGTCATCGCATGTGTGTTCTTCTCACAAACCACATAAGGATACACCAGTGTAATTGCATGTTTGTTCTTCTCATGAACCACATCCAGAGTCATTGCATGTCTGTTCTTCTCACAAACCACATAAGGATCCACCAGTGTCATTGGATGTGTGTTCTTTTCACGAACCACATACAGTGTCATTGGATGTCTATTCTTTTCATAAACCACATAAGGATCCACCAGTGTCATTGGATGTATGTTCTTTTCATGAACCACACCCAGTGTCTTTGGATGTGTGTTCTTCTCTCAAACCACACATGGATCCACCAGTGTCATTGCATGTGTGTTCTTCTCATGAACCATAGCTAGAGTCATTCCATGTCTGTTCTTCTCACAAACCACATAAGGATACACCAGTGTAATTGCATGTTTGTTCTTCTCATGAACCACATCTAGAGTCATGGCATGTGTGTTCTTCTCACAAACCACATAAGGATCCACCAGTGTCATTGGATGTGTGTTCTTTTCACGAACCACATACAGTGTCATTGGATGTCTATTCTTTTCATAAACCACATAAGGATCCACCAGTGTCATTGGATGTGTGTTCTTTTCATGAACCACATCTAGTGTCATTGGATGTGTGTTCTTCTCTCAAACCACACATGGATCCACCAGTGTCATTGGATGTGTATTCTTTTCATGAACCACACACGGTGTCATTGCATGTTTGCTCTTCTCACAAACCACATAGGGATCCACCAGTGTCATTGCATGTCTGTTCTTGCCATGAACCACATCTAGAGTCATCGCATGTGTGTTCTTCTCACAAACCACATAAGGATACACCAGTGTAATTGCATGTCTGTTCTTCTCATGAACCACATCTAGAGTCATTGCATGTATGTTCTTCTCACAAAGCACATAAGGATCCACCGGTGTCATTGGATGTGTGTTCTTTTCACGAACCACATACAGTGTCATTTGATGTGTGTTCTTTTCATGAACCACACCCAGTGTCATTGCGTGTGTGTTCTTCTAGCAAACCACACATGGATCCATCAGTGTCATTGGATGTGTGTTCTTTTCACAAACCACAGCTAGAGTCATTGCATGTGTGTTCTTCTCACAAACCACATAAGGATACACCATTGTCATTGCATGAGTGTTCTTTTCACAAACCACATCTAGAGTCATTGCATGTGTGTTCTTCACACAAACCACATAAGTATACACCAGTGCCATTGGATGTGTGTTCTTTTCACAAAACAGAGCTGGAGTCATTGCATGCGTGTTCTTCTCAGAAACCACATAAGGATCCACTAGTGTCATTGGATGTGTGTTCTTTTCATGAACCACACACAGTGTCATTGCATGTTTGCTCTTCTCACAAACCACATAGGGATCAACCAGTGTCATTGCATGTCTGTTCTTCTCATGAACCACATCTAGAGTCTTCGCATGTGTGGTCTTCTCACAAACCACATAAGGATAGACCAGTGTAATTGCATGTATGTTCTTCTCATGAACCACATCTAGAGTCATTGCATGTCTGTTCTTCTCACAAACCACATAAGGATTCACCAGTGTTATTGGATGTGTGTTCTTTTCATGAACCACACACAGTGTCATTGGATGTCTATTCTTTTCATAAACCACATAAGGATCCACCAGTCTCATTAGATGTGTGTTCTTTTCATAAACCACACCCAGTGTCATTGCATGTGTGTTCTTCTAGCAAACCACACATGGATCCACTAGTGTCATTGGATCTGTGTTCTTTTCACAAACCACAGCTAGAGTCATTGCATGCGTGTTCTTCTCAGAAACCACATAAGGATACACCAGTGTCATTGCATGTGTGTTCTTTTCACAAACCACATCTAGAGTCATTGCATGTGTGTTCTTTTCAGAAACCACCTAAGGATCCATCGGTGTCATTGGATGTGTGTTCTTTTCATGAACCACACCCAGTGTCATTGCATGTGTGTTCTTATAGCAAACCACACATGGATCCACCAGTGTCATTGGATGTGTGTTCTTTTCACAAACCACAGCTAGAGTCATTGCATGTGTGTTCTTCTCACAAACCACATAAGGATACACTAGTGTCATTACATGTGTGTTCTTTTCACAAACCACAGCTAGAGTTATTGCATGTGTGTTCTTCTCACAAACCACAGAAGGATACACCAATGTCATTGGATGTGTGTTCTTTTCACGAACCACATACAGTGTCATTAGATGTCTATTCTTTTCATAAACTACATAAGGATCCACCAGTGTCATTGGATGTGTGTTCTTTTCATGAACCACATCCAGTGTCATTGGATGTGTGTTCTTATAGCAAACCACACATGGATCCACCAGTGTCATTGGATGTGTGTTCTTTTCACAAACCACAGCTAGAGTCATTGCATGTGTGTTCTTCTCACAAACCACATAAGGATACACTAGTGTCATTGCATGTGTGTTCTTTTCACAAACCACATCTAGAGTCATTGCATGTGTGTTCTTTTCATAAACCACATAAGGATCCATCGGTGTCATTGGATGTGTGTTCTTTTCATGAACCACACCCAGTGTCATTGCATGTGTGTTCTTATAGCAAACCACACATGGATCCACCAGTGTCATTGGATGTGTGTTCTTTTCACAAACCACAGCTAGAGTCATTGCATGTCTGTTCTTCTCACAAACCACATAATGATACACTAGTGTCATTACATGTGTGTTCTTTTCACAAACCACAGCTAGAGTTATTGCATGTGTGTTCTTCTCACAAACCACATAAGGATACACCAGTGTCACTACATGTGTGTTCTTTTCACAAACCACAGCTAGAGTCATTGCATGTGTGTTCTTCTCAGAAACCACATAAGGATACCAGTGTCATTGGCTATGTGTTCTTTTCATGAACCACATCCAGTGTCATTGGATGTGTGTTCTTCTCTCAAACCACACATGGATCCACCAGTGTCACTGGATGTGTGTTCTTTTCATGAACCACACCCAGTGTCATTGCATGTATGTTCTTCTCACAAACCACATAGGGATCCACCAGTGTCATTGCATGTCTGTTCTTCTCATGAACCACATCTAGAGTCATCGCATGTGTGTTCTTCTCACAAACCACATAAGGATACACCAGTGTAATTGCATGTTTGTTCTTCTCATGAACCACATCTAGAGTCATTGCATGTCTGATCTTCTCACAAACCACATAAGGATCCACCAGTGTCATTGGATGTATGTTCTTTTCACGAACCACATACAGTGTCATTGGATGTCTATTCTTTTCATAAACCACATAAGGATCCACCAGTGTCATTGGATGTGTGTTCTTTTCATGAACCACACCCAGTGTCATTGCATGTGTGTTCTTCTAGCAAACCACACATGGATCCACCAGTGTCATTGCATGTGTGTTCTTTTCACCAAGCACAACTAGAGTCATTGCATGTGTGTTCTTCTCACAAACCACATAAGGATACACTAGTGTCATTGCATTGTGTTCTTTTCACAACCATAACTAGAGTTATTGCATGTGTGTTCTTCTCACAAACCACATAAGGATACACTAGTGTCATTGCATGTGTGTTCTTTTCACAAACCACAGCTAGAGTCATTGCATGTGTGTTCTTCTCAGAAACCACATAAGGATACCAGTGTCATTGGATGTGTGTTCTTTTCATGAACCACATCGAGTGTCGTTGGATGTGTGTTCTTCTCTCAAACCAAACATGGATCCACAAGTGTCAATAGATGTGTGTTCTTTTCATGAACCACACCCAATGTCATTGCATGTATGTTCTTCTCACAAACCATATAAGGATACACCAGTGTCATTGCATGTGTGTTCTTTTCACAAACCACAGCTAGAGTCATTGCATGTGTGTTCTTCTCAGAAACCACATAAGGATACACCAGGGTCATTAGATGTGTGTTCGTTTCATGAACCACACCCAGTTTTATTGGATGAGTGTTCTTCTCTCAAACCACACATGGATCCACTAGTGTCATTGGATGTGTGTTCTTTTCATGAACCACACCCAGTGTCATTGCATGTATGTTCTTCTCACAAACCACATAGGGATCCACCAGTGTCATTGCATGTCTATTATTCTCATGAACCACATCTAGAGTCATCGCATGTGTGTTCTTCTCACAAACCACATAAGGATACACCAGTGTAATTGCATGTTTGTTCTTCTCTTGAACCACATCCAGAGTCATTGCATGTCTGTTCTTCTCACAAACCACATAAGGATCCACCAGTGTCATTGGATGTGTGTTCTTTTCACGAACCACATACAGTGTCATTGGATGTCTATTCTTTTCATAAACCACATAAGGATCCACCAGTGTCATTGGATGTGTGTTCTTTTCATGAACCACACCCAGTGTCATTGCATGTGTGTTCTTCTAGCAAACCACACATGGATCCACCAGTGTCATTGCATGTGTTTTCTTTTCACCAAGCACAGCTAGAGTCATTGCATGTGTGTTCTTCTCACAAACCACATAAGGATACACCAGTGTCATTGCATTGTGTTCTTTTCACAAACCACAACTAGAGTTATTGCATGTGTGTTCTTCTAACAAACCACATAAGGATACACTAGTGTCATTGCATGTGTGTTCTTTTCACAAACCACAGCTAGAGTCATTGCATGTGTGTTCTTCTCAGAAACCACATAAGGATACCAGTGTCATTGGATGTGTGTTCTTTTCATGAACCACATCTAGTGTCGTTGGATGTGTGTTCTTCTCTCAGACCAAACATGGATCCACCAGTGTCAATGGATGTGTGTTCTTTTCATGAACCACACCTAGTGTCATTGCATGTATGTTCTTCTCACAAACCACATAACGATACACCAGTGTCATTGCATGTGTGTTCTTTTCACAAACCACAGCTAGAGTCATTGCATGTGTGTTCTTCTCAGAAACCACATAAGTATACACCAGGGTCATTAGATGTGTGTTCGTTTCATGAACCACACCCAGTTTCATTGGATGAGTGTTCTTCTCTCAAACCACACATGGATCCACCAGTGTCATTGGATGTGTGTTCTTTTCATGAACCACACCTACTGTCATTGCATGTATGTTCTTCTCACAAATCACATAGGGATCCACCAGTGTCATTGCATGTCTGTTCTTCTCATGAACCACATCTAGAGTCATCGCATGTGTGTTCTTCTCACAAACCACATAAGGATACACCAGTGTAATTGCATGTTTGTTCTTCTCATGAACCACATCCAGAGTCATTGCATGTCTGTTCTTCTCACAAACCACATAAGGATCCACCAGTGTCATTGGATGTGTGTTCTTTTCACGAACCAGATACAGTGTCCTTGGATGTCTATTCTTTTCATAAACCACATAAGTATCCACCAGTGTCATTGGATGTGTGTTCTTTTCATGAACCACACCCAGTGTCATTGCATGTGTGTTCTTCTAGCAAACCACACATGGATCCACCAGTGTCATTGGATGTGTGTTCTTTTCACCAAGCACAGCGAGAGTCATTGCATGTGTGTTCTTTTCACAAACCACAACTAGAGTTATTGCATGTGTGTTCTTCTCACAAACCACATAAGGATACACCAGTGTCATTGCATGTGTGTTCTTTTCAAAAACCATAGCTAGAGTCATTGCATGTGTGTTCTTCTCAGAAACCACATAAGGATACCAGTGTCATTGGATGTGTGTTCTTTTCATGAACCACATCTAGTGCCATTGGATGTGTGTTCTTCTCTCAAATCAAACATGGATCCACCAGTGTCAATGGATGTGTGTTCTTTTCATGAACCACACCCAGTGTCATTGCATGTATGTTCTTCTCACAAACCACATAAGGATACACCAGTGTCATTGAATGTGTGTTCTTTTCACAAACCACAGCTAGAGTCATTGCATGTGTGTTGTTCTCAGAAACCACATAAGGATACCAGTGTCATTGGATGTGTGTTCTTTTCATGAACCACATGTAGTGTCGTTGGATGTGTGTTCTTCTCTCAAACCAAACATGGATCCACCAGTTTCAATGGATGTGTGTTCTTTTCATGAACCACACCCAGTGTCATTGCATGTATGTTCTTCTCACAAACCACATAAGGATACACCATTGTCATTGCATGTGTGTTCTTTTCACAAACCACATCTAGAGTCATTGCATGTGTGTTCTTCTCACAAACCACATAAGTATACACTAGTGCCATTGCATGTGTGTTCTTTTCACAAACCACAGCTAGAGTCATTACATGTATGTTCTTCTCAGAACCCACATAAGGATACACTAGTGTCATTGGATGTGTGTTCTTTTCATGAACCACATCCAGTGTCATTGGATGTGTGTTCTTCTCTTAAACCACACATGGATCCACCAGTGTCATTGGATGTGTGTTCTTTTCATGAACCACACACAGTGTCATTGCATGTTTGCTCTTCTCACAAACCACACATGGATACACTAGTGTCATTTCATGTCTGTTCTTCTCATGAACCACAACTAGAGTCATTCCATGTCTGTTCTTCTCACAAACCACATAAGGATACACCAGTGTCATTGGATGTGTGTTCTTTTCATGAACCACACCCAGTGTCTTTGGATGTGTGTTCTTCTCTCAAACTACACATGGATCCACAAGTGTCATTTCATGTGTGTTCTTTTCATGAACCACACATAGATCCACCCAGTGTGATTGCATGTCAGTTCTTCTCACAAACCACATTAGGATACAAAGTGTATTTGCATGTCTGTTCTTCTCATGAACCACATCCAGAGTCATTGCATGTCTGTTCTTCTCAAAACCACATAAGGATCCACCAGTGTCGTTGGATGTGTGTCATGAACCACACACACTATCATTGGATGTCTATTCTTTTCATAAACCACAGAAGGATCCACAAGTGTCATTGGATGTGTGTTCTTTTCATGAACCACACCCAGTGTCATTGCATGTGTGTTCTTCTAGCAAACCACACATGGATCCACCAGTGTCATTGGATGTGTGTTCTTTTCACAAACCACAGCTAGAGTCATTGCATGTGTATTCTTCTCACAAACCACATAAGGATACACCATTGTCATTACATGAGTGTTCATTTCACAAACCACATCTAGAGTTATTGCATGTGTGTTCTTCTCACAAACCACATAAGTATACACCAGTGCCATTGCATGTGTGTTATTTTGACAAACCACAACTAGAGTCATTGCATGTGTGTTCTTCTCAGAAACCACATTAGGATACACTAGTGTCATTGGATGTGTGTTCTTTTCATGAACCACATCTAGTGTCATTGGATGTGTGTTCTTCTCTCAAACCACACATGGATCCACCAGTGTCATTGGATGTGTGTTCTTTTCATGAACCACACATAGTGTCATTGCATGTTTGCTCTTCTCACAAACCACATAGGGATCCACCAGTGTCATTGCATGTCTGTTCTTCTCATGAACCACATCTAGAGTCTTCGCATGTGTGGTCTTCTCACAAACCACATAAGGATAGACCAGTGCAATTGCATGTATGTTCTTCTCATGAACCACATCTACAGTCATTGCATGTCTGTTCTTCTCACAAACCACATAAGGATCCACCAGTGTCATTGGATGTGTGTTATTTTCATGAACCACACACAGTGTCATTGGATGTCTATTCTTTTCATTAACCACATATGGATCCACCAGTCTCATTAGATGTGTGTTCTTTTCATAAACCACACCCAGTGTCATTGCATGTGTGTTCTTCTAGCAAACCACCCATGGATCCACTAGTGTCATTGGATGTGTGTTCTTTTCACAAACCACATCTAGAGTCATTGCATGTGTGTTCTTCTCACAAACCACATAAGTATGCACCAGTGCCATTGCATGTGTGTTCTTTTCACAAACCACAGCTAGAGTCATTGCATGTGTGTTCTTCTCAGAAACCACATAAGGATACACTAGTGTCATTGGATGTGTGTTCTTTTCATGAACCACATCCAGTGTCATTGGATGTGTGTTCTTCTCTCAAACCACACATGGATCCACCAGTGTCATTGGATGTGTGTTCTTTTCATGAACCACACCGAGTGTCATTGCATGTGTGTTCTTCTAGCAAACCACACATGGATCCACCAGTGTCATTGGATGTGTGTTCTTTTCACAAACCACAGCTAGAGTCATTGCATGTGTGTTCTTCTCAGAAACCACATAAGGATACTAGTGTCATTGGATGTGTGTTCTTTTCATGAACCACATCCAGTGTCATTGCATGTGTGTTCTTCTAGCAAACCACACATGGATCCACCAGTGTCATTGGATGTGTGTTCTTTTCACCAAGCACAGCGAGAGTCATTGCATGTGTGTTCTTTTCACAAACCACAACTAGAGTTATTGCATGTGTGTTCTTCTCACAAACCACATAAGGATACACCAGTGTCATTGCATGTGTGTTCTTTTCAAAAACCATAGCTAGAGTCATTGCATGTGTGTTCTTCTCAGAAACCACATAAGGATACCAGTGTCATTGGATGTGTGTTCTTTTCATGAACCACATCTAGTGCCATTGGATGTGTGTTCTTCTCTCAAACCAAACATGGATCCACCAGTGTCAATGGATGTGTGTTCTTTTCATGAACCACACCCAGTGTCATTGCATGTATTTTCTTCTCACAAACCACATAAGGATACACCAGTGTCATTGAATGTGTGTTCTTTTCACAAACCACAGCTAGAGTCATTGCATGTGTGTTGTTCTCAGAAACCACATAAGGATACCAGTGTCATTGGATGTGTGTTCTTTTCATGAACCACATGTAGTGTCGTTGGATGTGTGTTCTTCTCTCAAACCAAACATGGATCCACCAGTTTCAATGGATGTGTGTTCTTTTCATGAACCACACCCAGTGTCATTGCATGTATGTTCTTCTCACAAACCACATAAGGATACACCATTGTCATTGCATGTGTGTTCTTTTCACAAACCACATCTAGAGTCATTGCATGTGTGTTCTTCTCACAAACCACATAAGTATACACTAGTGCCATTGCATGTCTGTTCTTTTCACAAACCACAGCTAGAGTCATTGCATGTATGTTCTTCTCAGAACCCACATAAGGATACACTAGTGTCATTGGATGTGTGTTCTTTTCATGAACCACATCCAGTGTCATTGGATGTGTGTTCTTCTATTAAACCACACATGGATCCACCAGTGTCATTGGATGTGTGTTCTTTTCATGAACCACACACAGTGTCATTGCATGTTTGCTCTTCTCACAAACCACACATGGATACACTAGTGTCATTTCATGTCTGTTCTTCTCATGAACCACAACTAGAGTCATTCCATGTCTGTTCTTCTCACAAACCACATAAGGATACACCAGTGTCATTGGATGTGTGTTCTTTTCGTGAACCACACCCAGTGTCTTTGGATGTGTGTTCTTCTCTCAAACTACACATGGATCCACAAGTGTCATTTCATGTGTGTTCTTTTCATGAACCACACATAGATCCACCCAGTGTGATTGCATGTCAGTTCTTCTCACAAACCACATTAGGATACAAAGTGTATTTGCATGTCTGTTCTTCTCATGAACCACATCCAGAGTCATTGCATGTCTGTTCTTCTCAAAACCACATAAGGATCCACCAGTGTCGTTGGATGTGTGTCATGAACCACACACACTATCATTGGATGTCTATTCTTTTCATAAACCACAGAAGGATCCACAAGTGTCATTGGATGTGTGTTCTTTTCATGAACCACACCCAGTGTCATTGCATGTGTGTTCTTCTAGCAAACCACACATGGATCCACCAGTGTCATTGGATGTGTGTTCTTTTCACAAACCACAGCTAGAGTCATTGCATGTGTGTTCTTCTCACAAACCACATAAGGATACACCATTGTCATTACATGAGTGTTCATTTCACAAACCACATCTAGAGTTATTGCATGTGTGTTCTTCTCACAAACCACATAAGTATACACCAGTGCCATTGCATGTGTGTTCTTTTGACAAACCACAACTAGAGTCATTGCATGTGTGTTCTTCTCAGAAACCACATTAGGATACACTAGTGTCATTGGATGTGTGTTCTTTTCATGAACCACATCTAGTGTCATTGGATGTGTGTTCTTCTCTCAAACCACACATGGATCCACCAGTGTCATTGGATGTGTGTTCTTTTCATGAACCACACATAGTGTCATTGCATGTTTGCTCTTCTCACAAACCACATAGGGATCCACCAGTGTCATTGCATGTCTGTTCTTCTCATGAACCACATCTAGAGTCTTCGCATGTGTGGTCTTCTCACAAACCACATAAGGATAGACCAGTGCAATTGCATGTATGTTCTTCTCATGAACCACATCTACAGTCATTGCATGTCTGTTCTTCTCACAAACCACATAAGGATCCACCAGTGTCATTGGATGTGTGTTATTTTCATGAACCACACACAGTGTCATTGGATGTCTATTCTTTTCATTAACCACATAAGGATCCACCAGTCTCATTAGATGTGTGTTCTTTTCATAAACCACACCCAGTGTCATTGCATGTGTGTTCTTCTAGCAAACCACCCATGGATCCACTAGTGTCATTGGATGTGTGTTCTTTTCACAAACCACAGCTAGAGTCATTGCATGTGTGTTCTTCTCAGAAACCACATAAGGATACACCAGTGTCATTGCATGTGTGTTCTTTTCACAAACCACATCTAGAGTCATTGCATGTGTGTTCTTCTCATGAACCACATAAGGATACACCAGTGTCATTGCATGTGTGTTCTTTTCACAAACCACATCTAGAGTCATTGCATGTGTGTTCTTCTCAGAAACCACTTAAGGATACACCAGTATTATTGGATGTGTGTTCTTTTCATGAACCACATCCAGTGTCATTGGATGTGTGTTCTTCTCTCAAACCACACATGGATCCACCAGTGTCATTGGATGTGTGTTCTTTTCATGACCCAGACCCAGTGTCATTGCATGTCTATTCTTCTCACAAACCACATAGGGATCCACCAGTGTCATTGCATGTCTGTTCTTCTCATGAACCACATCTAGAGTCATCGCATGTGTGTTGTTCTCACAAACCACATAAGGATACACCAGTGTAATTGCATGTCTGTTCTTCTCATGAACCACATCTAGAGTCATTGCATGTATGTTCTTCTCACAAAGCACATAAGGATCCACTAGTGTCATTGGATGTGTCTTCTTTTCACGAACCATACACAGTGTCATTGGATGTGTATTCTTTTCACAAACCACATAAGGATCCGTCGGTGTCATTGGATGTGTGTTATTTTCATGAACCACACCCAGTGTCATTGCATGTGTGTTCTTCTAGCAAACCACACATGGATCCACCGGTGTCATTGGATGTGTGTTCTTTTCACAAACCACAGCTAGATTCATGTAAGATCCCTCCTTATTAAAGAGAAGAGATCCCTGTGATTGCAATGCTAGTCCCTGGATCAATGCTAGCATCCACAGTTTAAGATGAAGTACACAGATACAAAGGTCGTTTATTACAGTCATTCCAGAGATAAAACATAGTCTTTTACAACTCATGGCCAAAGGCCTAATACAAGAGTTTATGGAATATGTAAATAAACATAAGTCTTCATCTTCATGTGCCACAGGCAAGCATGTTGAGTGTAGACTCATGACTCCTAATCATCATCAGAGTAACCTGCAACATCATAAGTTACAGCCACAGAGGGTCAATACTTTGGAATAGTATTCGCAAGTGATACCTTAGTATATTTTAAGTGGACTATAGTACTATATGCATTTGGCTGGTGGAGCTTAGGCTTGCATTGCTCAAAATAGGTTTTTCCTTAACTTTTTAAAAACACTAAGTTTTTGCTTAGCACAAAACTCCCAAGGCATCTATCAATCAAAGACTCTAGATCCACTCAGGGCATCTACCAATCAATGACTGAAGATCCTTTTACCCTTGTTCACCCACAAGTTTTATTTTTGAAATTGGAGTGATGAGATTCTTGAAGTTTCCATGTCTTGATGCTCAAATTGTCCTTTACCAGGGACATGGCTAAGTACTTAGGTTTTACACTCTGCAGAGGTGGTGCACTTTCCCCACAAGCCTTGGTTTCCCAAGACATGATCCTTCAGTAGCCTTTCCTTAGTCAAATGGACGCGCTCCAACCTATCATCCCATCTACCACCCACTGTCCAAGAGACTAAGTTCCAGCATCCTAAGATCATGGCAGAGCCCATATTACCAAGTGGTTGCACTTGAAGCTTCTCAACATTTGACAACTCAAATCTCTTTGTTTCCTGGGTGGCCATCCACAAGTGAGATACACTAAGGTAAACCATAAACATGGGCCTTGTGAACCACTCAACCAAAAACCACCTTGCAATTACCATTCCACCCAGGAGGTTCATTAACTTAGTTGTTTTGTTAAATAAAAACAAGTCCTTAGACTTAGAATATTTTTCCATAGTGTGAATATATAAACCACCCTTGTTTTCTAGTAGCTAGGCTAAGCTTGATAGTAATAGGAATCTTGACTTAGGAAATTTTTACTAAGGCTTCACCTAATAGGTTTTCCCCGTAGCATAGCTTGTACTTAGCAAATAACCATGCAAGTCCTATACTTAGAAAAATAATACTAATGCATGTATAAAATATAGGAAATGGAATATTCATGAAGATATCACTTGCCTTGGTAGTGTGGAGAGTAGCACTCGTCACAATCACAATCACAAGCAAAATCTACACACAAAGTGGTAGCACACAATTACACACAAATATATACAAACAAGAAATAGTATGAATGCATGCATGCATGAATCTACCAAGTGATGATTTTTGAAAAACTCAACCAAGCAAGTGCATGAATACAGAAACTAAACAAGTCACAAAATAGCCAAGATAATCTTAAATAACCCTAAAACAAAATACTAAACTAAATCTATACTCAAAAAGGCCTCAAACAAGTTTCTGTAATTTAATCCAAACTAATGGTTACTATTTGCTAAACAAATTGGATAGGCAGAAAGGTCTTGTTTTTCTGAATCCAACGGTATAAAATTTGCAAAATTCCAACGTGGCATTCAAAAGATATTGGCATTTGAAATCTGGATCAAAATCTGTTTTTAAATTCTATTTCCAGATCTTAACCTAGCCACGCGTCATGTTCTTATTCGCCCGTACCGGTTCGCACTGGATCGAGCTCCACAGCCGTAGGATCTAAATGAAATCTGGCGGCTCAGATCGCGTACCGCTTCGGGGTTAAGTGGATCTATCCTAGCGCTACGATACAGATCTAACGGTTGCTATTTCCCTGGCCAAGAACTGGCGGCGGAGCGGTGGCTACCGGCGGCGGAACTGTCGGTCGATGACGTTGCCGACGATGCAGGAGGTAAGTGAGATCGAGGAGTAGCTCACCGGGCTCAGGTCACGGCGAAGCTCGTCGTACTTGCGGTTGGTCAAGGGGTGCTCGGGCACGGTTGCGATTGCTCGCCGGAGTTGCTATGGGCGGCGGTTGCGTCGGGTGGTCGTCGTGGACGTCGCTGTGAATCACCGCAAGGCAAAGCGAGGACACGGTTAGATTCACAGAGTCGAGACAGAGCCGTGTGCGTGAACTAGAAAGCGCGGGGCGGTCTGGTCTTACCACTAGAGTTCGCCGGAGTTCGTGCAGACGTCGGTGGCGACTAGTCGACGATGTTGCCGGAGCTACGGTCCATGCGAGAGCAAATGAAACATGTTAAAAGAAGCGCAGAGGCTCACTGGACTAGTTTGCAAGAACGAGAGGCAGAGGGGAGCTCTGGACTCACCGGAATTCGCCGGCGCAGTCGTCGGAGACGGCGGGGTTTCAGAGGGTAATGCTCGCAGCCTGGTGGCGCTCTGGGTTCGGGGTTTGAGGGAGAAGAGAGAGGGGGCAGAGGGGGTTCTTATAGCCTGGTCACGAGCGAGAATTACTCGGCAAATAAATCGAATTGACGTCGCGAATTAAACACAGAAACGCCCGCGTTGATTTGGGGATGAACGGGTCGTGCGGGTGGAGACGACGGTGACGTGGAGAAGGCCCGCTTGTCAGCGAGGTGCGCGGAGTAGAAGTGGGGCCTGGCTGTCAGCGTCTGTTTGCGTGAGCTCGCGCGTGTGAGAAGAAACAGGAGATCCCCGGGTGGGCTTGCTGGGCTTGATTTGCTGCTGGGCCAGATTCTGGCCGCTCGGCCCTTTTCCTTTCTTTAAGCCTTTTCTTTTTCTAATTCCATTTTTCTGAATAGAATTTGACATGAATTCAAATCCTTTTGAATTCAAACTGCTTTGGGGATTTTTGCAGGGTTCTGTGGGTTCACAAACAATCAAATATCCTAGTGGTTACCTTGCAAAGGCTTGGTCAAGCTTGGGTTTCAAAATAAACAGAGATTTGCTCTAGATGCAAATATTTGAAATAGGGTTTTGAAACTATTTCTAAATTTTGAATCTTGGGTTAAAAGCTTCACCTAGCCTTTCCAACCATGGAGGCAAGCAAACAAGTTCATAGACAATCAAATCCCAAAGGGTGATGGCCAATTGAGATAAATTGCCCACATGAAATCATAGCTCAAACTTCTGTCTCTAAATGATTTTGAGAAAAACCCTATATGAATGAATGATGCAAAGAATGATATGAATGAGTTTTGAAATATGATTTTTGGGATGTTACAAATCTAACCCCCTTAAAATGAATCTCGCCCTCGAGATTCGGATTGGCTAGCAAAATACGTGTGGGTGGTCTTTCCGAAGATCGTCTTCTCTTTCCCATGTTGCTTCCTCTTCGGAATGATGATTCCATTGTACTTTGCAAAATTTGATAGTCTTTGTCCTTGTGACTCTTTCTGTGGTCTCAAGAATCTTGACAGGCTTTTCTTCATAGGTGAGATCACTTTCTAGTTGAACTTCTTCCAAAGATATGGTATCTTTCAAAGATGTTTCTTCCATTTCTGGGTGACATTTCTTAAGCTGACTCACATGAAAAACATTATGGACTGCTAATAAAGATGCTGGCAGTTCGATTTCATATGCAGCTTCTCCCTTGCGACTTAGAATGTTGAAGGGTCCAACATATCTTGGTGCTAACTTTCCTTTGACACCAAATCTTTTTACTCCACGAAGTGGTGATACTCTAAGATAAGCTCTATCCCCAACTTCGTAAGTGACTTCTCTACGCTTAGCATCTGCGTAGCTTTTCTGTCGAGACTGTGCTATCTTCAATCTGTCTCTAACCAATTTGACCTTTTCTTCGGCGTCTTTGATAAGATCTGGTCCAAACAAACTTCTTTCTCCTACACCATTCCATAGCAATGGGGTGGTACACTTCCTTCCGTAGAGAAACTCGAATGGTGCCATCCCAATACTAGATTGGTGACTGTTGTTGTAAGAGAACTCTGCGTAAGGCAGACTTTCATCCCAACTTGCTCCATAGTCTAGGGCACATGCCCTCAACATGTCTTCAAGAATTTGATTAGTTCTTTCTGTTTGTCCATCAGTTTGAGGATGAAAAGCAGTGCTGAATTCCAACCTCATTCCTAGAGATTCATGAAGCTGTCTCCAAAAGTGAGAAGTGAACTGAGTTCCTCTATCAGACACAATACTCTTAGGTACTCCATGAAGGCATACAATTCTGCTCATGTAGATTTTGGCTAACTTGGCACTTGTATAAGTTGTCTTTACGGGTATAAAATGAGCCACTTTAGTTAGGCGATCCACAACTACCCATATGGAATCATACCCTGACCTGGTCCTTGGTAATCCGGTAATGAAATCCATACCAATATTTTCCCACTTCCATTCAGGAATAGGCATTGGTTGAAGCAAACCTGCTGGTTTCTGATGTTCCGCTTTCACTCTACTACACACATCACACAAAGCAATGTGTTCGGCGATGTCCCTTTTGAGATTGTTCCACCAAAATCTTTCTTTCATATCCATGTACATTTTGGTGTTTCCTGGGTGAATAGAATATGGAGATTTATGGGCTTCTTGTAAAATCAGTTTCCGCATTTCCGGATCTTGTGGAACACAAATACGTTTCTCGTGCGATAAACTACCTTGTTCGTCCATATGGAAACTTTTAGCCTTCCCTTGACTAATCCTTTCCTTGATCTCTTCGATTTCTTTATCCGTCTTTTGGGCTTCTTTAATCTTATCCAACAGAGTGGGTTGAACATCCAAAGACATGAGATGTCCTTCTGGCACAATCTCCAACCTGAGTTCCTTGAATTGCTTACACAAGTCATCTGGCAATTCACCTTTGGTAAGGCCATTTACAAACGCTTTATGACTCAGAGCATCTTCTACTACATTTGCTTTACCGGGGTGGTATTGCAAACTCAAGTCGTAATCCTTGATAAGTTCTAGCCATCTTCTTTGTCTCATATTGATCTCCTTCTGGGTGAAGATATACTTCAAACTCTTATGATCGGTGAATACTTCACAACGTTTTCCCAAAAGGTAATGTCTCCATGTTTTAAGTGCATGGACAACAGCGGCTAACTCTAAATCATGAGTAGGATAATTTACTTCATGAGTTTTGAGTTGTCTCGAGGCATAAGCCACAACTTTTCCGCCTTGCATAATTACGGCTCCTAATCCTTGATGCGAAGCATCACAATACACTTGGAAATCCTTTTCCAAATCTGGTAGGCACAGTACTGGTGCTGACACAAGTCTCTTCTTTAATTCTTGAAAGCTGAGTTCACATCCTTCAGACCAAGCAAATTTCTTATCTTTCTTTAACAATTCTGTCATTGGTTTAGCAACCTTAGAAAAATTTTCAATGAATCTTCTGTAGTAACCTGCTAAACCAAGGAAACTACGAACCTCTTTTACGTTCTTAGGAGATTCCCATTCTGTCACAGCTGAAACTTTAGCAGGATCAACTGCTACACCATCCTTTGTCATAACGTGACCAAGAAATCCAACTTCCTCTAACCAAAACTCACACTTGCAGAATTTGGCATAAAGTTTATGTTCCCTTAGTTTCTCAAGTATCAAGCGTAGATGTCTTTCATGTTCTTCCTTGCTCTTGGAGTAGACTAAGATGTCATCGATGAAAACGACAACAAACTTGTCGAGAAATTCCATGAACACTTTGTTCATCATATTCATGAAGTATGCTGGGGCATTGGTTAAACCAAAAGGCATCACAGTGTACTCATACAATCCATACCTGGTGGTGAATGCTGTTTTAGGTATGTCTTGCTCTCTTATCTTGAGTTGAAAATAGCCTGACCGAAGGTCAATCTTCGAGAACACACATGCTCCTTCTAGCTGATCAAACAAGTCATTTATTCTTGGCAAAGGATATTTGTTCTTGATGGTTACCTTGTTGAGAGAACGGTAATCTATACATAATCTTTGAGTTCTGTCTCTCTTCTCTACGAACAAAACTGGAGCTCCCCAAGATGAAGAGCTTGGCTGGATGAATCCTTTCTGCAATTGTTCTCCAAGTTGTTTCTTGAGTTCCTTAAGTTCGTCAACTGACATTTTATAAGGCCTCTTTGCCCTTGGTCCAGAACCTGGTACCAAATCTATTATAAACTCCACATCTCTATCTGGTGGCATTCCTGGTAATTCTTCCGGAAACACATCCGGATATTCACACACAATTGGCACACTGTCCATGCTAACCCCCTTAAGAGAATTCAGCTTGCTTCCTTTAGATTTAAAATTGGACTTAAATGTTATCCTCTTACCTTCAGGGGTTGTGAGTGAAATTGTACGATTGGCACAATCTAGTACTCCCTCATACTTAGCCATCCAATCCATTCCCAAAATTACATCCAATCCTTGGGAATTCAGGATTATTAGGTTTACTGGAAACTTATGCTTTCCGATCTCTATGACTAGATCCCGGCATCCAAGACTCACTATCATATCCCCTCCCGGAGAGCTAACTTTTATCGGACACCCAATGTTTTCAGATGCAAACCCATTTATATCAACAAATGCTTTTGATATGAATGAATGAGATGCACCAGTATCAAAGAGTACAAATGCTGAGATGGAATTGAGTCTGAACTTACCAGCAACGGCATCAGGCTCTTCAAATACCTCCTCCACATTGATGTGGTTAACCTGTCCTTTCTGAAAAGGATTGGGCTTGATAGGTCCTTCAACTTTCTTCTCAGTGCACTCATTAGCATAATGCCCTAGCTTCTTGCATTTGAAGCATTCAACCTGACGGATGTCCCTCTTAGACTGACTTCCACTTCCACTTCCACTTCCACTATGGTGGCTCTTATATCCATTCTTGTGGTTCTTATACTTATCATTGTCATGACTGCGATGATGCTTGTTGTCATGACGGTTGTGGTTGTGGTGCTTGTTAAACTTCCCATGCTTGTGGGATCCTGAGCTGACACTATCATCATAGTGAGATCGTTTATGAGACGATCCCGAGCTGTGCTTGTCGGAGTGTTTCCTCTTTCTACTCTCGACTTGCTTCATTTTATTCTCCACAATAACAGCCTTGTCACACAGCGACTGATAAGTTGGAACATATGCCACAGACAGCTGCAGATTCAGCTCATCATTCAAGCCTTCCAGAAACTTTTCCTTCCTTTTGGCATCAGTGTCAACCTCATCCGGTGCATAGCGCGCCAGATTGTTGAACTCTTCAATATTTTCAGCCACGCTGTGGTGGCGCTGCTTCAGGTTGTGAAATTCCTTCTTTTTCAGGCTCATCATACCTGGTGAGATATGAGTAGTACGAAATCCATCTTCAAAGATAGCCCAAGTCACCTCATCAATAGGCGTGGTAATCTGGAAGTTGTCCCACCATGCGGCGGCTGGTCCTTCCAACAGATGTGCTGCGAACCTGACCTTTTCAGCATCTGTGCATCCCACGGTCACTAAGTCTTTGTTCACAGAACATAACCAATCATTGGCCACCATGGGATCAGTCGTTCCCGAAAACTTAGCTGGCCTCAGACGCAGAAATCTGGTGAGCATATCAAAACCTGGAGGGTTGTTGTTGTTATTGTTGTTATTGTTGTTGTTGTTATTGGGGTTGTTGTTGTTCTGGTTCTGGATGAACGTCGTCATCATTTGCATGAGCTGTGTTTGCGCATTCATCATTTGTTGCATTTCCGGGGTAATGTTGGGGTTGGTGTTTGCGCGACGGGGAGGCATCTGTGGTTTGTTCATATAGAGATAAGAATGAGATACCCTTACATGATTTATGCACAATACATTACTCAAACAAACACATAGCAAGCAACACTAGGATAAAAGCTCAACAACAAGATAACAAAAAGTCTCAAAGTACAAACACACAAGTGGCAAGCCATCCACATGTCGGATGGTCCAAACATTAAGTTCACAAATAACAAGTGCGGTAATTAAAGGTAACTGAGTAGTCAAATCTACTCGTCGGCATCAATCTCCTCCTCGACAAAGGTAAGACCTGCGTTCTCCATTGCGGTCTTGTTCTCCTCGATGGTAGTGGTCAAAGAGTCGATCTTGGCCTTGAGAGCCCTCTTCTGGGAACGAAGCCTCTCAATCACTGTCTGCTGCTGCTCTAACTCGAAGTCCTTGGACTGCAGTTCCTCGGTCATATCACGAATCCTCTTGTTCCTATCCTGGACACGCTTCTCTTGACTCTTGAACTTACGGTCTTGGGTCTCGAACTTCGTCTCCATCTCCTTGACTATCTCGTCCTGCTGCGCGAAGAGCTCGTCCTTCTCGCGAAGCTGCACCTAGAGCTCGTCATTACTAAGCATGACGTTGGTCCTATCGGTATCCACGTGCCTAATAAGAGTCTCTAAGTCCTGGAGGTACAAGCGTATCGGCTCTGCTGTGACCCTCGAGTCGTCCTCAAAGTCAATGGACTCTCCGTCATCATCACGCCTTCCGAAGGCGTGGAAGTGAGTGCCTCTAACCTGTCGGGAGTGACGTCCTAACAGTCGTCCTATCAGATCCTGCATGACAACCTCCATGCCTCTCTCCCTGTCATCGTGCATAAGCTTGAAGACGATGGCCTCCGTAGTAGGCTATGTCTGGCGTCCTAGCTGGTTCACCTTGAAGCCCCAAAGGTCCTTCCTCTCAAACTTGGTGAGTGGGTGCACCGTAATGATAGGAAGAGGGAGATCGAGTAAAGTAGTAAGCTCTACGATATGAGGACCAAAACGGGTAGCCTGGAACTCCTCAACAGTGCTGATGGCAATAGGCATCTATTTATAAGATTGAAAAAGTTAGAACACACAATTTAAGATAAACAAGACAAACATTCAAACACATTCTTGGAACACACAAAAATCATACAAGTCATGCATACAAGAATCCATTACATCAACCAAGGTTCAAACTTATTTAAGGTATCATTTTGGAAAATAAGGTGATAGGTGGTGGTCCAACTAACGAAGTGCGCTTACAATCCTATCTCATTGGATCTGGTGGCTAACACAATGTTCCTAGTGGCAATCACCCTATCTTGTTCACATGCTTCTATCACTAAGTCTATAATATCTCCTCTTAAGGATTGGTTGGTGATTTCCAACTCTTGGGTATGTTCCTTCTCTTTCTCTAAGTCTTTTTGGAGGTTGAGCATCTTGCACTTGACTCTAGCACTTAGTTCCTTGATAGTCTTCCAAGCTGCTTCTTTTGCTGACTCAAAGAATGTGGTGTGCATAAAAGTGTTGGTGTACATGCAGAAGCCTTTTTCTTTGTGGTTGTCTTCCTTATTCTTATGCAAGTGAAGTTGCACCCACCAATACTCCACTCCATCCTCCATCACTGGAAAGCCCTTGTACACTGCTGCACCATGTACTCCCATGGTCTCCATGAGGTCCTTGAGAATCTTGGGAAACTCAGTCTCACACTCCAAGGTCATGGTCATGAGTGGTCCTTTCTTCATGGCTTTGTTGACGGAGTTCATCTACAAATAGAGATGAGAAGGAGAAGATTAGAAAAGTTTACGAGAAGAATAGACAAGTGTAGAAGAAGTAAAAATTTTCCTTAGTGGTTTCCAATCCTAGGGTCATAATCCTACAGGCAACACAGTGCTCTGATACCATCTGTAAGATCCCTCCTTATTAAAGAGAAGAGATCCCTGTGATTGCAATGCTAGTCCCTGGATCAATGCTAGCATCCACAGTTTAAGATGAAGTACACAGATACAAAGGTCGTTTATTACAGTCATTCCAGAGATAAAACATAGTCTTTTACAACTCATGGCCAAAGGCCTAATACAAGAGTTTATGGAATATGTAAATAAACATAAGTCTTCATCTTCATGTGCCATAGGCAAGCATGTTGAGTGTAGACTCATGACTCCTAATCATCATCAGAGTAACCTGCAACATCATAAGTTACAGCCACAGAGGGTCAATACTTTGGAATAGTATTGGCAAGTGATACCTTAGTATATTTTAAGTGGACTATAGTACTATATGCATTTGGCTGGTGGAGCTTAGGCTTGCATTGCTCAAAATAGGTTTTTCCTTAACTTTTTAAAAACACTAAGTTTTTGCTTAGCACAAAACTCCCAAGGCATCTATCAATCAAAGACTCTAGATCCACTCAGGGCATCTACCAATCAATGACTGAAGATCCTTTTACCCTTGTTCACCCACAAGTTTTATTTTTGAAATTGGAGTGATGAGATTCTTGAAGTTTCCATGTCTTGATGCTCAAATTGTCCTTTACCAGGGACATGGCTAAGTACTTAGGTTTTACACTCTGCAGAGGTGGTGCACTTTCCCCACAAGCCTTGGTTTCCCAAGACATGATCCTTCAGTAGCCTTTCCTTAGTCAAATGGACGCGCTCCAACCTATCATCCCATCTACCACCCACTGTCCAAGAGACTAAGTTCCAGCATCCTAAGATCATGGCAGAGCCCATATTACCAAGTGGTTGCACTTGAAGCTTCTCAACATTTGACAACTCAAATCTCTTTGTTTCCTGGGTGGCCATCCACAAGTGAGATACACTAAGGTAAACCATAACCATGGGCCTTGTGAACCACTCAACCAAAAACCACCTTGCAATTACCATTCCACCCAGGAGGTTCATTAACTTAGTTGTTTTGTTAAATAAAAACAAGTCCTTAGACTTAGAATATTTTTCCATAGTGTGAATATATAAACCACCCTTGTTTTCTAGTAGCTAGGCTAAGCTTGATAGTAATAGGAATCTTGACTTAGGAAATTTTTACTAAGGCTTCACCTAATAGGTTTTCCCCATAGCATAGCTTGTACTTAGCAAATAACCATGCAAGTCCTATACTTAGAAAAATAATACTAATGCATGTATAAAATATAGGAAATGGAATATTCATGAAGATATCACTTGCCTTGGTAGTGTGGAGAGTAGCACTCGTCACAATCACAATCACTAGCAAAATCTACACACAAAGTGGTAGCACACAATTACACACAAATATATACAAACAAGAAATAGTATGAATGCATGCATGCATGAATCTACCAAGTGATGATTTTTGAAAAACTCAACCAAGCAAGTGCATGAATACAGAAACTAAACAAGTCACAAAATAGCCAAGATAATCTTAAATAACCCTAAAACAAAATACTAAACTAAATCTATACTCAAAAAGGCCTCAAAAAAGTTTCTGTAATTTAAGCCAAACTAATGGTTACTATTTGCTAAACAAATTGGATAGGCGGAAAGGTCTTGTTTTTCTGAATCCAACGGTATAAAATTTGCAAAATTCCAACGTGGCATTCAAAAGATATTGGCATTTGAAATCTGGATCAAAATCTGTTTTAAATTCTATTTCCAGATCTTAACCTAGCCACGCGTCATGTTCTTATTCGCCCGTACCGGTTCGCACTGGATCGAGCTCCACAGCCGTAGGATCTAAATGAAATCTGGCGGCTCAGATCGCGTACCGCTTCGGGGTTAAGTGGATCTATCCTAGCGCTATGATACAGATCTAACGGTTGCTATTTCCCTGGCCAAGAACTGGCGGCGGAGCGGTGGCTACCGGCGGCGGAACTGTCGGTCGATGATGTTGCCGACGATGCAGGAGGTAAGTGAGATCGAGGAGTAGCTCACCGGGCTCAGGAGGTCACGGCGAAGCTCGTCGTACTTGCGGTTGGTCAAGGGGTGCTCGGGCACGGTTGCGATTGCTCGCCGGAGTTGCTGTGGGCGGCGGTTGCGTCGGGTGGTCGTCGTGGACGTCGCTGTGAATCACCCCAAGGCAAAGCGAGGACACGGTTAGATTCACAGAGTCGAGACAGAGCCGTGTGCGTGAACTAGAAAGCGCGGGGCGGTCTGGTCTTACCACTAGAGTTCGCCGGAGTTCGTGCAGACGTCGGTGGCGACTAGTCGACGATGTTGCCGGAGCTACGGTCCATGCGAGAGCAAACGAAACGTGTTAAAAGAAGCGCAGAGGCTCACTGGACTAGTTTGCAAGAACGAGAGGCAGAGGGGAGCTCTGGACTCACCGGAATTCGCCGGCGCAGTCGTCGGAGACGGCGGGGTTTCAGAGGGTAATGCTCGCAGCCTGGTGGCGCTCTGGGTTCAGGGTTTGAGGGAGAAGAGAGAGGGGGCAGAGGGGGTTCTTATAGCCTGGTCACGAGCGAGAATTACTCGGCAAATAAATCGAATTGACGTCGCGAATTAAACACAGAAACGCCCGCGTTGATTTGGGGATGAACGGGTCGTGCGGATGGAGACGACGGTGACGTGGAGAAGGCCCGCTTGTCAGCGAGGTGCGCGGAGTAGAAGTGGGGCCTGGCTGTCAGCGTCTGTTTGCGTGAGCTCGCGCGTGAGAGAAGAAACAGGAGATCCCCGGGTGGGCTTGCTGGGCTTGATTTGCTGCTGGGCCAGATTCTGGCCGCTCGGCCCTTTTCCTTTCTTTAAGCCTTTTCTTTTTCTAATTCCATTTTTCTGAATAGAATTTGACATGAATTCAAATCCTTTTGAATTCAAACTGCTTTGGGGATTTTTGCAGGGTTCTGTGGGTTCACAAACAATCAAATATCCTAGTGGTTACCTTGCAAAGGCTTGGTCAAGCTTGGGTTTCAAAATAAACAGAGATTTGCTCTAGTTGCAAATATTTGAAATAGGGTTTTGAAACTATTTCTAAATTTTGAATCTTGGGTTAAAAGCTTCACCTAGCCTTTCCAACCATGGAGGCAAGCAAACAAGTTCATAGACAATCAAATCCCAAAGGGTGATGGCCAATTGAGATAAATTGCCCACATGAAATCATAGCTCAAACTTCTGTCTCTAAATGATTTTGAGAAAAACCCTATATGAATGAATGATGCAAAGAATGATATGAATGAGTTTTGAAATATGATTTTTGGGATGTTACAAGTCATTGCATGTGTGTTCTTCTCACAAACCACATAAGGATACACTAGTGTCATTACATGTGTGTTCTTTTCACAAACCACGGCTAGAGTTATTGCATGTGTGTTCTTCTCACAAACCACATAAGGATACACCAGTGTCATTGCATGTGTGTTCTTTTCACAAACCATAGCTAGAGTCATTGCATGTGTGTTCTTCTCAGAAACCACATAAGGATACCAGTGTCATTGGATGTGTGTTCTTTTCATGAACCACATCTAGTGTCGTTGGATGTGTGTTCTTCACTCAAACCAAACATGGATCCACCAGTGTCAATGGATGTGTGTTCTTTTCATGAACCACACCCAGTGTCATTGCATGTATGTTCTTCTCACAAACCACATAAGGATACACCAGTGTCATTGCATGTGTGTTCTTTTCACAAACCACAGCTAGAGTCATTGCATGTGTGTTGTTCTCAGAAACCACATAAGGATACCAGTGTCATTGGATCTGTGTTCTTTTCATGAACCACATCTAGTGTCGTTGGATGTGTGTTCTTCTCTCAAACCAAACATGGATCCACCAGTGTCAATGGATGTGTGTTCTTTTCATGAACCATACCCAGTGTCATTGCATGTATGTTCTTCTCACAAACCACATAAGGATACACCATTATCATTGCATGTGTGTTCTTTTCACAAACCACATCTAGAGTCATTGCATGTGTGTTCTTCTCACAAACCACATAAGTATGCACCAGTGCCATTGCATGTGTGTTCTTTTCACAAACCACAGCTAGAGTCATTGCATGTGTGTTCTTCTCAGAAACCACATAAGGATACACTAGTGTCATTGGATGTGTGTTCTTTTCATGAACCACATCCAGTGTCATTGGATGTGTGTTCTTCTCTCAAACCACACATGGATCCACCAGTGTCATTGGATGTGTGTTCTTTTCATGAACCACACACAGTGTCATTGCATGTTTGCTCTTCTCACAAACCACACATGGATACACTAGTGTCATTTCATGTCTGTTCTTCTCATGAACCACAGCTAGAGTCATTCCATGTCTGTTCTTCTCACAAACCACATAAGGATACACCACTGTCATTGGATGTGTGTTCTTTTCATGAACCACGCCCAGTGTCTTTGGATGTGTGTTCTTCTCTCAAACCACACATGGATCCACCAGTGTCATTGCATGTGTGTTCTTTTCATGAACCACACATAGATCCACCCAGTGTGATTGCATGTCAGTTCTTCTGACAAACCACATTAGGATACAAAGTGTAATTGCATGTCTGTTCTTCTCATGAACCACATCTAGAGTCATTGCATGTCTGTTCTTCTCAAAACCACATAAGGATCCACCAGTTTCGTTGGATGTGTGTCATGAACCACACACACTATCCTTGGATGTCTATTCTTTTCATAAACCACAGAAGGATCCACAAGTGTCATTGGATGTGTGTTCTTTTCATGAACCACACCCAGTGTCATTGCATGTGTGTTCTTCTAGCAAACCACACATGGATCCACCAGTGTCATTGGATGTGTGTTCTTTTCACAAACCACAGCTAGAGTCATTGCATGTGTGTTCTTCTCACAAACCACATAAGGATACACCATTGTCATTGCATGAGTGTTCTTTTCACAAACCACATCTAGAGTTATTGCATGTGTGTTCTTCTCACAAACCACATAAGTATACACCAGTGCCATTGCATGTGTGTTCTTTTGACAAACCACAGCTAGAGTCATTGCATGTGTGTTCTTCTCAGAAACCACATAAGGATACACTAGTGTCATTGGATGTGTGTTCTTTTCATGAACCACATCTAGTGTCATTGGATGTGTGTTCTTCTCTCAAACCACATACGGATCGACCAGTGTCATTGGATGTGTTCTTTTCATGAACCACACACAGTGTCATTGCATGTTTGCTCTTCTCACAAACCACATAGGGATCCACCAGTGTCATTGCATGTCTGTTCTTCTCATGAACCACATCTAGAGTCTTCGCATGTGTGGTCTTCTCACAAACCACATAAGGATAGACCAGTGCAATTGCATGTATGTTCTTCTCATGAACCACATCTAGAGTCATTGCATGTCTGTTCTTCTCACAAACCACATAAGGATCCACCAGTGTCATTGGATGTGTGTTCTTTTCATGAACCATACCCAGTGTCATTGCATGTATGTTCTTCTCACAAACCACATAAGGATACAGCATTATCATTGCATGTGTGTTCTTTTCACAAACCACATCTAGAGTCATTGCATGTGTGTTCTTCTCACAAACCACATAAGTATGCACCAGTGCCATTGCATGTGTGTTCTTTTCACAAACCACAGCTAGAGTCATTGCATGTGTGTTCTTCTCAGAAACCACATAAGGATACACTAGTGTCATTGGATGTGTGTTCTTTTCATGAACCACATCCAGTGTCATTGGATGTGTGTTCTTCTCTCAAACCACACATGGATCCACCAGTGTCATTGGATGTGTGTTCTTTTCATGAACCACACACAGTGTCATTGCATGTTTGCTCTTCTCACAAACCACACATGGATACACTAGTGTCATTGCATGTCTGTTCTTCTCATGAACCACAGCTAGAGTCATTCCATGTCTGTTCTTCTCACAAACCACATAAGGATACACCACTGTCATTGGATGTGTGTTCTTTTCATGAACCACACCCAGTGTCTTTGGATGTGTGTTCTTCTCTCAAACCACACATGGATCCACCAGTGTCATTGCATGTGTGTTCTTTTCATGACCCACACATAGATTCACCCAGTGTGATTGCATGTCAGTTCTTCTGACAAACCACATTAGGATACAAAGTGTAATTGCATGTCTGTTCTTCTCATGAACCACATCTAGAGTCATTGCATGTCTGTTCTTCTCAAAACCACATAAGGATCCACCAGTGTCGTTGGATGTGTGTCATGAACCACACACACTATCATTGGATGTCTATTCTTTTCATAAACCACAGAAGGATCCACAAGTGTCATTGGATGTGTGTTCTTTTCATGAACCACACCCAGTGTCATTGCATGTGTGTTCTTCTAGCAAACCACACATGGATCCACCAGTGTCATTGGATGTGTGTTCTTTTCACAAACCACAGCTAGAGTCATTGCATGTGTGTTCTTCTCACAAACCACATAAGGATACACCATTGTCATTGCATGAGTGTTCTTTTCACAAACCACATCTAGAGTTATTGCATGTGTGTTCTTCTCACAAACCACATAAGTATACACTAGTGCCATTGCATGTGTGTTCTTTTGACAAACCACAGCTAGAGTCATTGCATGTGTGTTCTTCTCAGAAACCACATAAGGATACACTAGTGTCATTGGATGTGTGTTCTTTTCATGAACCACATCTAGTGTCATTGGATGTGTGTTCTTCTCTCAAACCACATACGGATCCACCAGTGTCATTGGATGTGTTCTTTTCATGAACCACACACAGTGTCATTGCATGTTTGCTCTTCTCACAAACCACATAGGGATCCACCAGTGTCATTGCATGTCTGTTCTTCTCATGAACCACATCTAGAGTCTTCGCATGTGTGGTCTTCTCACAAACCACATAAGGATAGACCAGTGCAATTGCATGTATGTTCTTCTCATGAACCACATCTAGAGTCATTGCATGTCTGTTCTTCTCACAAACCACATAAGGATCCACCAGTGTCATTGGATGTGTGTTCTTTTCATGAACCACACACAGTGTCATTGGATGTCTATTCTTTTCATTAACCACATAAGGATCCACCTGTCTCATTAGATGTGTGTTCTTTTCATAAACCACACCCAGTGTCATTGCATGTGTGTTCTTCTAGCAAACCACACATGGATCCACTAGTGTCATTGGATGTGTGTTCTTTTTGACAAACCACAACTAGAGTCATTGCATGTGTGTTCTTCTCAGAAACCACATAAGGATACACCAGTGTCATTGCATGTGTGTTCTTCTCACAAACCACATCTAGAGTCATTGCCTGTGTGTTCTTCTCATGAACCACATAAGGATACACCAGTGTCATTGCATGTGTGTTCTTTTCAAAAACCACATCTAGAGTCATTGCATGTGTGTTCTTCTCAGAAACCACATAAGGATACACCAGTGTCGTTGGATGTGTGTTCTTTTCATGAACCACATCCAGTGTCATTGGAAGTGTGTTCTTCTCTCAAGCCACACATGGATCCACCAGTGTCATTGGATGTGTGTTCTTTTCATGACCCAGACCCAGTGTCATTGCATGTCTATTATTCTCACAAACCACATAGGGATCCACCAGTGTCATTGCATGTCTGTTCTTCTCATGAACCACATCTAGAGTCATCGCATGTGTGTTCTTCTCACAAACCACATAAGGATACGCCAGTGTAATTGCATGTCTGTTCTTCTCATGAACCACATCTAGAGTCATTGCATGTATGTTCTTCTCACAAAGCACATATGGATCCACCAGTGTCATTGGATGTGTCTTCTTTTCACGAACCATACACAGTGTCATTGGATGTCTATTCTTTTTATAAACCACATAAGGATCCATCGGTGTCATTGGATGTGTTTTATTTTCATGAACCACACCCAGTGTCATTGCATGTGTGTTCTTCTAGCAAACCACACATGGATCCACCGGTGTCATTGGATGTGTGTTCTTTTCACAAACCACAGCTAGAGTCATTGCATGTGTGTTCTTCTCACAAACCACATAAGGATACACTAGTGTCATTACATGTGTGTTCTTTTCACAAACCACGGCTAGAGTTATTGCATGTGTGTTCTTCTCACAAACCACATAAGGATACACCAGTGTCATTGCATGTGTGTTCTTTTCACAAACCACAGCTAGAGTCATTGCATGTGTGTTCTTCTCAGAAACCACATAAGGATACTAGTGTCATTGGATGTGTGTTCTTTTCATGAACCACATCCAGTGTCATTGGATGTGTGTTCTTCTCTCAAACCACACATGGATCCACCAGTGTCACTGGATGTGTGTTCTTTTCATGAACCACACCCAGTGTCATTGCATGTATGTTCTTCTCACAAACCACATAGGGATCCACCAGTGTCATTGCATGTCTGTTCTTCTCATGAACCACATCTAGAGTCATCGCATGTGTGTTCTTCTCACAAACCACATAAGGATACACCAGTGTAATTGCATGTTTGTTCTTCTCATGAACCACATCTAGAGTCATTGCATGTGTGTTCTTCTCACAAACCACATAAGGATCCACCAGTGTCATTGGATGTGTGTTCTTTTCACGAACCACATACAGTGTCATTGGATGTCTATTCTTTTCATAAACGACATAAGGATCCACCAGTGTCATTGGATGTGTGTTCTTTTCATGAACCACATCCAGTGTCATTGGATGTGTGTTCTTCTCTCAAACCACACATGGATCCACCAGTGTCATTGTATGTGTGTTCTTTTCATGACCCAGACCCAGTATCATTAAATGTCTATTCTTCTCACAAACCACATAGGGATCCACCAGTGTCATTGCATGTCTGTTCTTCTCATGAACCACATCTAGAGTCATCGCATGTGTGTTCTTCTCACAAACCACATAAGGATACACCAGTGTAATTGCATGTCTGTTCTTCTCATGAACCACATCTAGAGTCATTGCATGTATGTTCTTCTCACAAAGCACATAAGGATCCACCAGTGTCATTGGATGTGTCTTCTTTTCACGAACCATACACAGTGTCATTGGATGTCTATTCTTTTCATAAACCACATAAGGATCCATCGGTGTCATTGGATGTGTGTTCTTTTCATGAACCACACCCAGTGTCATTGCATGTGTGTTCTTATAGCAAACCACACATGGATCCACCAGTGTCATTGGATGTGTGTTCTTTTCACAAACCACAGCTAGAGTCATTGCATGGGTGTTCTTCTCACAAACCACATAAGGATACACTAGTGTCATTACATGTGTGTTCTTTTCACAAACCACAGCTAGAGTTATTGCATGTGTGTTCTTCTCACAAACCACATAAGGATACACCAGTGTCACTACATGTGTGTTCTTTTCATAAACCACAGCTAGAGTCATTGCATGTGTGTTCTTCTCAGAAACCACATAAGGATACCAGTGTCATTGGATGTGTGTTCTTATCTCAAACCACACATGGATCCACCAGTGTCACTGGATGTGTGTTCTTTTCACAAACCACATAGGGATCCACCAGTGTAATTGCATGTCTGTTCTTCTCATGAACCACATCTAGAGTCATTGCATGTGTGTTCTTCTCACAAACCACATAAGGATCCACTAGTGTCATTGGATGTGTGTTCTTTTCACGAACCACATACAGTGTCATTGGATGTCTATTCTTTTCATAAACGACATAAGGATCCACCAGTGTCATTGGATGTGTGTTCTTTTCATGAACCACATCCAGTGTCATTGGATGTGTGTTCTTCTCTCAAACCACACATGGATCCACCAGTGTCATTGTATGTGTGTTCTTTTCATGACCCAGACCCAGTATCATTAAATGTCTATTCTTCTCACAAACCACATAGGGATCCACCAGTGTCATTGCATGTCTGTTCTTCTCATGAACCACATCTAGAGTCATCGCATGTGTGTTCTTCTCACAAACCACATAAGGATACACCAGTGTAATTGCATGTTTGTTCTTCTCATGAACCACATCCAGAGTCATTGCATGTCTGTTCTTCTCACAAACCACATAAGGATCCACCAGTGTCATTGGATGTGTGTTCTTTTCACGAACCACATACAGTGTCATTGGATGTCTATTCTTTTCATAAACCACATAAGGATCCACCAGTGTCATTGGATGTGTGTTCTTTTCATGAACCACACCCAGTGTCATTGCATGTGTGTTCTTCTAGCAAACCACACATGGATCCACCAGTGTCATTGGATGTGTGTTCTTTCCACCAAGCACAGCTAGAGTCATTGCATGTGTGTTCTTCTCACAAACCACATAAGGATACACCATTGTCATTGCATGAGTGTTCTTTTCACAAACCACATCTAGAGTTATTGCATGTGTGTTCTTCTCACAAACCACATAAGTATACACTAGTGCCATTGCATGTGTGTTCTTTTGACAAACCACAGCTAGAGTCATTGCATGTGTGTTCTTCTCAGAAACCACATAAGGATACACTAGTGTCATTGGATGTGTGTTCTTTTCATGAACCACATCTAGTGTCATTGGATGTGTGTTCTTCTCTCAAACCACATACGGATCCACCAGTGTCATTGGATGTGTTCTTTTCATGAACCACACACAGTGTCATTGCATGTTTGCTCTTCTCACAAACCACATAGGGATCCACCAGTGTCATTGCATGTCTGTTCTTCTCATGAACCACATCTAGAGTCTTCGCATGTGTGGTCTTCTCACAAACCACATAAGGATAGACCAGTGCAATTGCATGTATGTTCTTCTCATGAACCACATCTAGAGTCATTGCATGTCTGTTCTTCTCACAAACCACATAAGGATCCACCAGTGTCATTGGATGTGTGTTCTTTTCATGAACCACACACAGTGTCATTGGATGTCTATTCTTTTCATTAACCACATAAGGATCCACCTGTCTCATTAGATGTGTGTTCTTTTCATAAACCACACCCAGTGTCATTGCATGTGTGTTCTTCTAGCAAACCACACATGGATCCACTAGTGTCATTGGATGTGTGTTCTTTTTGACAAACCACAGCTAGAGTCATTGCATGTGTGTTCTTCTCAGAAACCACATAAGGATACACCAGTGTCATTGCATGTGTGTTCTTCTCACAAACCACATCTAGAGTCATTGCCTGTGTGTTCTTCTCATGAACCACATAAGGATACACCAGTGTCATTGCATGTGTGTTCTTTTCAAAAACCACATCTAGAGTCATTGCATGTGTGTTCTTCTCAGAAACCACATAAGGATACACCAGTGTCGTTGGATGTGTGTTCTTTTCATGAACCACATCCAGTGTCATTGGAAGTGTGTTCTTCTCTCAAGCCACACATGGATCCACCAGTGTCATTGGATGTGTGTTCTTTTCATGACCCAGACCCAGTGTCATTGCATGTCTATTATTCTCACAAACCACATAGGGATCCACCAGTGTCATTGCATGTCTGTTCTTCTCATGAACCACATCTAGAGTCATCGCATGTGTGTTCTTCTCACAAACCACATAAGGATACGCCAGTGTATTTGCATGTCTGTTCTTCTCATGAACCACATCTAGAGTCATTGCATGTATGTTCTTCTCACAAAGCACATATGGATCCACCAGTGTCATTGGATGTGTCTTCTTTTCACGAACCATACACAGTGTCATTGGATGTCTATTCTTTTCATAAACCACATAAGGATCCATCGGTGTCATTGGATGTGTTTTATTTTCATGAACCACACCCAGTGTCATTGCATGTGTGTTCTTCTAGCAAACCACACATGGATCCACCGGTGTCATTGGATGTGTGTTCTTTTCACAAACCACAGCTAGAGTCATTGCATGTGTGTTCTTCTCACAAACCACATAAGGATACACTAGTGTCATTACATGTGTGTTCTTTTCACAAACCACGGCTAGAGTTATTGCATGTGTGTTCTTCTCACAAACCACATAAGGATACACCAGTGTCATTGCATGTGTGTTCTTTTCACAAACCACAGCTAGAGTCATTGCATGTGTGTTCTTCTCAGAAACCACATAAGGATACTAGTGTCATTGGATGTGTGTTCTTTTCATGAACCACATCCAGTGTCATTGGATGTGTGTTCTTCTCTCAAACCACACATGGATCCACCAGTGTCACTGGATGTGTGTTCTTTTCATGAACCACACCCAGTGTCATTGCATGTATGTTCTTCTCACAAACCACATAGGGATCCACCAGTGTCATTGCATGTCTGTTCTTCTCATGAACCACATCTAGAGTCATCGCATGTGTGTTCTTCTCACAAACCACATAAGGATACACCAGTGTAATTGCATGTTTGTTCTTCTCATGAACCACATCTAGAGTCATTGCATGTGTGTTCTTCTCACAAACCACATAAGGATCCACCAGTGTCATTGGATGTGTGTTCTTTTCACGAACCACATACAGTGTCATTGGATGTCTATTCTTTTCATAAACGACATAAGGATCCACCAGTGTCATTGGATGTGTGTTCTTTTCATGAACCACATCCAGTGTCATTGGATGTGTGTTCTTCTCTCAAACCACACATGGATCCACCAGTGTCATTGTATGTGTGTTCTTTTCATGACCCAGACCCAGTATCATTAAATGTCTATTCTTCTCACAAACCACATAGGGATCCACCAGTGTCATTGCATGTCTGTTCTTCTCATGAACCACATCTAGAGTCATCGCATGTGTGTTCTTCTCACAAACCACATAAGGATACACCAGTGTAATTGCATGTCTGTTCTTCTCATGAACCACATCTAGAGTCATTGCATGTATGTTCTTCTCACAAAGCACATAAGGATCCACCAGTGTCATTGCATGTGTCTTCTTTTCACGAACCATACACAGTGTCATTGGATGTCTATTCTTTTCATAAACCACATAAGGATCCATCGGTGTCATTGGATGTGTGTTCTTTTCATGAACCACACCCAGTGTCATTGCATGTGTGTTCTTATAGCAAACCACACATGGATCCACCAGTGTCATTGGATGTGTGTTCTTTTCACAAACCACAGCTAGAGTCATTGCATGGGTGTTCTTCTCACAAACCACATAAGGATACACTAGTGTCATTACATGTGTGTTCTTTTCACAAACCACAGCTAGAGTTATTGCATGTGTGTTCTTCTCACAAACCACATAAGGATACACCAGTGTCACTACATGTGTGTTCTTTTCACAAACCACAGCTAGAGTCATTGCATGTGTGTTCTTCTCAGAAACCACATAAGGATACCAGTGTCATTGGATGTGTGTTCTTATCTCAAACCACACATGGATCCACCAGTGTCACTGGATGTGTGTTCTTTTCACAAACCACATAGGGATCCACCAGTGTAATTGCATGTCTGTTCTTCTCATGAACCACATCTAGAGTCATTGCATGTGTGTTCTTCTCACAAACCACATAAGGATCCACCAGTGTCATTGGATGTGTGTTCTTTTCACGAACCACATACAGTGTCATTGGATGTCTATTCTTTTCATAAACGACATAAGGATCCACCAGTGTCATTGGATGTGTGTTCTTTTCATGAACCACATCCAGTGTCATTGGATGTGTGTTCTTCTCTCAAACCACACATGGATCCACCAGTGTCATTGTATGTGTGTTCTTTTCATGACCCAGACCCAGTATCATTAAATGTCTATTCTTCTCACAAACCACATAGGGATCCACCAGTGTCATTGCATGTCTGTTCTTCTCATGAACCACATCTAGAGTCATCGCATGTGTGTTCTTCTCACAAACCACATAAGGATACACCAGTGTAATTGCATGTTTGTTCTTCTCATGAACCACATCCAGAGTCATTGCATGTCTGTTCTTCTCACAAACCACATAAGGATCCACCAGTGTCATTGGATGTGTGTTCTTTTCACGAACCACATACAGTGTCATTGGATGTCTATTCTTTTCATAAACCACATAAGGATCCACCAGTGTCATTGGATGTGTGTTCTTTTCATGAACCACACCCAGTGTCATTGCATGTGTGTTCTTCTAGCAAACCACACATGCATCCACAGTTTAAGATGAAGTACACAGATACAAAAGTCGTTTATTACATTCATTCCAGAGATAAAACATAGTGTTTTACAACTCGGGGCCAAAGGCCTAATACAAGAGTTTATGGAATAAGTAAATAAACATAAGTCTTCATCTTCATGTGCCACAGGCAAGCATGTTGAGTGTAGACTCATGACTCCTATTCATCATCGGAGTAACCTGCAACATTACAAGTTACAGCCACAGAGGGTCAATACTTTGGAATAGTACTGGAAAGTGATACCTTAGTTTATTTAAAGTGGACTATAATACTATATGCATTTTGGCTAAGTGTAGCTTGGCTTGCTTTGCTCAAAATAGGTTTTTCCTATTAGTAGAAAACATTAAGTTTTTCTTTGTCAAAACTTCCCAAGGAACCTCCAATAGACATTGGGGTCCTTCACCCTTGTTCACCCACAAGTTTTATTTAGAAGTTGGAGTGATGAGATTCTTGAAGCTTCCATGTCTTGATGCTCAAATTGTCCTTTACCAGGGACATGGCTAAGTACTTAGGTTTTACACTCTGCAGAGGTGGTGCACTTTCCCCACAAGCCTTGGTTTCCCAAGACAAGATCTTTCAGAAGCCTTTCCTTAGTCAAATGGATGCGTTCCAACCTATCATTCCCTCTACCACCAACTGTCCAAGAGACTAAGTTCTAGCAACCTATATGATCATGGCAGAGCCCATATTGCCAAGTGGTTGCACTTGAAGCTTCTCAACATTTGACATCTCAAATCTCTTTGTTCCTGGGTGGCCATCCACAAGTGAGATACACTAAGGTAAACCATAAAAATGGGCCTTGTGAACCACTCAACCAAAAACCACCAAGCAAGTCCCATTCCACCCAGGTGATTCATTTACTTAGTTGTTTTATTAATCAAAACACAAGTCCTCAGACTTAGAAATTTTCCATAGCATGAATATATAATCCACCCTTGTTTTCTAATAGCTAGGCTAAGCATGGCATGGCATGGCAACTTATCTTTAGGGAAAAATTTCCTAGCAACTCTACCATTCTAAACTACATAGGATTTCCCATCATAACATTTGACAAAAGTAGCATGCATGTCTTAGCAAAAATATCTAATGCTAGTATAAAATATAGGAATGGAATATTCATGAAAATATCACTTGCCTTGGTAATGGGGAGAGTAGCACTCTTCACAGTCACGATCACTAGCAAAATCTACACACAAAATTGTAGCACACAATTACACACAATTTAAATACAATCAAAAATAATATGAATGCATGCATGCATGAATTTACTAAGTGGGTTTTTTTTTGAAAACTCTACCAAGCAAGTGCATGTTTACAGAAACATAACAAGTCACAAGTTTGCCAACTAAACTTATTTAACCCTAAAACAAATTACTAAACTAAATCGATACTCAAAATAGCCTTAAACATGTTTCTACAACCAAAATCATTCTAATGGTTACTATTTGTTAAACACTTTGCATAAACAGAAAGGCCTTGATTCACTGAATCCAACGGTATAAAGTTTGCAAAATTCCAACGTGGCAATCAAAAGTTATAAGCATTTGAAATTTGGATCAAATTCTGATTTAAAATCTGTTTTTAGATCTGTTCCTAGCCACGCGTCGTGTTGTTATTGGCACGTACCAGTTCGCACCGGATCGGGCTCTACAGCCGTAGGATCTAAACAGATCGTACGCTCCAGATCGCGTACCTCTTCGCCTATTAATGAATCTATCCTAACGCTTGGATCAAGATCCAACGGCGCGAGAGCAAGCGACCATGTCCTGGCGGCGTGTGGCGTCAGCGAGCGGCGGAGCGCTCGGTCTACGGCGGCGCTTGCGTTCCTGGTCGTCCGCGAGAGGGAGAAGGGTCATACCAGGTTCGCAGGAAGCTGCTGAAGCTCAAGGTAGCGTCGGTTTGCGAAGGGGCGTGCTGTCACGGCGATGATTCCTCGTCGGAGTTGAGTCTGGCGACAGGTGGTTCTGTTCGAGGTCGGAGGCGACGTTGTCGATCACTAGGAGGCAAACAGAGGGTGTGGTTAGATGCATAAGATCACGGAGAACACGCGTGTGTGAAAGACAAGGCTTGGGGCGGTCTGGACTTACCACTGGAGGTCGTCGGAGTTGAAACCAAAGACGGTGGCGGTCAGTCGTCAATGTTGCTGGAGCTATGGTTCATGCGGAGGCAAACGGAGGGTGTCAGAAGATGCGCAGAGACTCACTGAACAAGATAGCATGAATGAGAGATAGAGGGGAACACGAGGCTCACCGGAATTTGCTGGCGCAATCGTCGGAACAGCGGCGGAGTCGTGCGAGTCGTGGGCGGCCTAGTGGCGTGAATGCAAAATTGACTGGGGAAAAATGGTAAACGGAGGGGATCTTATAGCCAGTGGCTCGACAGGAAACGCTCGTCACATCAATGCCAATTAAGCTCGGGGTATCACTGCTGCAACGGCCGGCGGCGGAGATCGTGCGCGGATTCAGGGGGAAGACGATGATGACGTGGAGGAGGCCCGCTCGTCAGCAAAGGGCGCGAGGTGGAGGTGGGGTCTGTCTGTCAGCGACTGAACGCGTGCGTTCGCGCGTGAGAGAAGAAAAGAACATCCCCGGGTGGGCTAGTTGGGCTCGATTCGTTGCTGGGCCAGAAACCTGGCGCGCGGCCCTTTTCATTTGATTGCTTCTTTTCTTTTTCTAATTCTATTTTCTGAAATGATTTTGATATGAATTCAAATCCTTTTTGAATTCAAACAATTCTGGGGATCTTTGCAGGGTTCTGTGGTTTCAAAAACCAGTTATTTAAACAGGTAGTTACCCTGTAAGGGCTTGGTCAAGCTTGGGCTTAAAACAATCAGAGACTTTGCCTCTGGTTTGCAAATGTTGATAAATAGGGTTTTGAATTTATTTCTAAGTTGAAAACTTTGGTCAAACTTTTACACCTAAACTTTCCAACAATGGAGGCAAGCAAACAAGTTCCTAAACATTCAACTTCCAAAGGGTGATGGCCATTTGAATTAAATCTGCTCACATGAAATCATAGCACCATGCTTCTGTTTTTTCTGAAATGAGTTTGAAAATGAACTAAACCTATATGCATGCATGAGTGATATGCAAACTTTGAAACTTATGATTTTAGGGATGTTACAAATCTAACCCCCTTAAGGTGAATCTCACCCTCGAGATTCGGATTGGCTAGCAAATAGGTGTGGGTGGTCTTTCCGAAGATCATCTTCTCTTTCCCATGTTGCTTCCTCTTCGGAATGATGATTCCATTGCACTTTGCAAAACTTGATAGTTTTGTCCTTGTGACTCTTTCTGCGGTCTGAAGAATCTTGACAGGCTTTTCTTCATAGGTAAGATCACTTTCTGGTTGAATTTCTTCCAAAGATATGGTATCCTTCAAAGAAGATTCTTCCATTTCTGGGTGACATTACTTAAGCTGACTCACATGGAAAATATTATGGACTGCTAATAAAGATGCTGGCAGTTCGATTTCATATGCAACTTCTCCTTGCAACTTAGAATGTTGAATGGCCCAATATATCTTGGTGCCAACTTCCCTTTGACTCCAAATCTTTTCACTCCACGAAGTGGCGATACTCTAAGATAAGCTCTATCCCCAACTTCATAGGTGACTTCTCTACGCTTAGAATCTGCGTAGCTTTTTTGTCGAGACTGTGCTATCTTCAACCTGTCCCTAACCAATTTGACCTTTTCTTCGGCGTCTTTGATGAGATCTGGTCCAAACAAACTTCTTTCTCCCACACCATTCCATAGCAATGGGGTGGTACACTTCCTTCCGTAGAGAAACTCAAATGGTGCCATCCCAATGCTAGATTGGTAACTGTTATTGTAAGAGAACTCTGCGTAAGGCAGACTTTCATCCCAACTTGCTCCATAGTCTAGGGCACATGCCCTCAACATGTCTTCAAGAATTTGATTAGTCCTTTCTGTTTGTCCATCAGTTTGAGGATGAAAAGCAGTGCTGAATTCCAACCTCGTTCCTAAAGATTCATGAAGCTGTCTCCAAAAGTGAGAAGTGAACTGAGTTCCCCTATCAGACACAATACTCTTAGGCACACCGTGAAGGCATACAATTCTGCTCATGTAGATTTTGGCTAACTTGGCACTGGTATAAGTTGTCTTTACGGGTATAAAATGAGCCACTTTCGTTAGGCGATCCACTACTACCCATATGGAATCATACCCCGACCTGGTCCTTGGTAATCCGGTAATGAAATCCATACCAATATTTTCCCACTTCCATTCAGGAATAGGCAGTGGTCGAAGCAAACCTGCTGGTTTCTGATACTCCGCTTTCACTCTACTACACACATCACACAAAGCAGTGTGTTCGGCGATGTCCCTTTTGAGATTGTTCCACCAAAATCTTTCTTTCATATCCATGTACATTTTGGTGTTTCCCGGGTGAATAGAATATGGAGAGTTATGGGCTTCTTGTAGAATCAGTTTCCGCAATTCCGGATCTTGTGGAACACAAATACGTTTCCCGTGCCATAAAGTACCTTGTTCGTCTATGTGGAAACTTTTAGCTTTCCCTTGGCTAATCCTTTCCTTAATCTCTTCGATTTCTTTATCCGTCTTTTGGGCTCCTTTAATCTTATCCAACAGAGTGGGTTGAACATCCAAAGACATGAGATGTCCTTCTGGCACAATCTCCAACCTGAGTTCCTTGAATTGCTTACACAAGTCATCTGGCAATTCACCTTTGGTAAGGCCATTTACAAACGTCTTACGACTTAGAGCATCTGCTACAACATTTGCTTTACCGGGGTGGTATTGCAAACTCAAGTCGTAATCCTTTATAAGTTCTAGCCATCTCCTTTGTCTCATATTGATTTCCTTCTGGGTGAAGATATATTTTCGACTCTTGTGATCCGTGAATACTTCACAACGCTTTCCCAAAAGGTAGTGTCTCCATGTTTTGAGTGCATGGACAACAGCAGCTAACTCTAAGTCATGAGTAGGATAATTTACTTCATGAGTTTTGAGTTGTCTCGAGGCATAAGCCACAACTTTTCCGCCTTGCATAAGTACGGCACCTAATCCTTGATGAGAAGCATCACAATACACTTGGAAATCCTTTTCCAAGTCTGGTAGGCACAGAACTGGTGCTGACACAAGCCTCTTCTTTAATTCTTGAAAGCTGAGTTCACAACCTTCAGACCAAGTAAATTTCTTATCTTTCTTTAACAATTTTGTCATTGGTTTAGCAACCTTTGAAAAATTTTCAATGAATCTTCTGTAGTAACCTGCTAAACCAAGGAAACTACGAACCTCTTTTACGTTCTTAGGAGATTCCCATTCTATCACGGCTGAAATTTTAGCAGGGTCAACTGCTACACCATCCTTTGTCATAACGTGACCAAGAAATCCAACTTCCTCTAACCAAAACTCACACTTGTTGAATTTGGCATAAAGCTTATGTTCCCTCAGTTTCTCAAGTATCAAGCGTAGATGTCTTTCATGTTCTTCCTTGCTCTTGGAGTAGACTAAGATGTCATCGATGAAAACGACAACGAACTTGTCGAGAAATTCCATGAACACTTTGTTCATCATATTCATGAAGTATGCTGGAGCGTTGGTTAAACCAAAAGGCATCACAGTGTACTCATACAATCCATACCTTGTGGTGAATGCTGTTTTAGGTATGTCTTGCTCTCTTATCTTGAGTTGAAAATAGCCTGACCGAAGATCAATCTTCGAGAACACACATGCTCCTTCTAGCTGATCAAACAAGTCGTTGATTCTTGGCAAAGGGTATTTGTTCTTGATGGTTACCTCGTTGAGAGAACGGTAATCTATGCATAATCTTTGAGGTCTGTCTTTCTTTTATACGAACAAAACTGGAGATCCCCAAGATGAAGAACTTGGCTGGATGAATCCCTTCTGCAATTGTTCTCCAAGTTGTTTCTTGAGTTCCTTAAGTTCGTCAACTGACATTTTATAAGGCCTCTTTGCTCTTGGTCCATAACCTGGTACCAAATCTATTATAAACTCTACATCTCTATCTGGTGGCATTCCCGGTAACTCTTCCGGAAACACATCCGGATATTCACACACAATTGGCACAGTGTCCATGCTAACCCCCTTAAGAGAATTCAGCTTACTTCCTTTAGATTTAAAATTGGACTTGAATTTTATCCTCTTACCTTCAGGGGTTGTGAGTGCAACTGTGCGATTGGCACAATCCAGTACTCCCTCATACTTAGCCATCCAATCCATTCCCAAAATCACATCCAATCCTTGGGAATTCAGGATTATTAGGTTCACTGGAAACTTATGTTTTCCAAACTCTATGACTAAGTCATGACATCCTGTGTTTACTATCATTTCTCCACCAGGAGAACTTACTCTTATAGGACACCCAATGGTTTCTACCGGTAGTTTATTTCTTTCGACAAATGCTTTTGATATGAATGAATGAGATGCACCGGTATCAAAGAGTACAAATGCTGAGATGGAATTGAGTCTGAACTTACCAGCAATAGCATCAGGCTCTTCATAGACATCTTCCACATTGATGGTTAACCTGGCCTTTCTGAAAAGGATTGGGCTTGTTAGGTCCTTCAACTTTCTTTTCAGGGCACTCATTAGCATAATGCCCCATCTTCTTGCATTTGAAGCATTCAACCTGACTGATGTCCCTTTTAGGCTGGTTTCCACTTCCACTTCCACTGTGGTGGCTCTTATGTCCACTCTTGTGATTCTTGTACTTATCATTGTCATGACTGCGATGATGCTTGTTGTCATCACGGTTGTGGTTGTGGTGCTTGTTAAATTTCCCATGCTTGTGGGATCCTGAGCTGACACTATCATCATAGTGAGATCGTTTATGAGACGATCCCGAGCTGTGCTTGTCGGAGTGTTTCCTCTTCCTACTCTCGACTTGCTTCATTTTACTCTCCACAATAATAGCCTTGTCACACAGCGACTGATAAGTTGGAACATATGCCACAGACAGCTGCAGATTCAGCTCATCATTTAAGCCTTCCAGAAACTTTTCCTTTCTTTTGGCATCTGTGTCAACCTCATCCGGTGCATAGCGCACCAGATTGTTGAACTCTTCTATATATTCAGCAACGCTGTGGTGGCGCTGTTTCAGGTTGTGAAACTCCTTCTTTTTCAGGCTCATCATTCCTGGTGAGATATGAGTAGTGCGAAAGCCATCTTCAAAGATAGCTCAAGTCACCTCATCAATAGGAGTGGTGATCTGGAAGTTGTCCCACCATGCGGCAGCTGGTCCTTCCAACAGATGTGCGGCGAACCCGACTTTTTCAGCATCCGTGCAGCCCACGGTCACTAAGTCTTAGTTCACAGAACGTAGCCAATCATTGGCCACCATGGGATCAGTCGTTCCCGAAAACTTAGCTGGCCTCAGACGCAGAAATCTGGTGAGCATATCAAAACCCGGAGGGTTGTTATTGTTGTTCTTGTTATTGTTGTTGTTATTGGGGTTGTTGTTGTTCTGGTTTTGGATGAATGTCATCATCATTTGCATAAGTTGTGTCTGCGCATTCATCATCTGTTGCATTTCCGGGGTAATGTTGTTGGGGTTGGGGTTGGGGTTTGCGCGACGGGGAGGCATCTGTGGTTTATTCAAGGAAAGAATTGAGACACCCATAGATGTTTATGCACAATACAACACGTAAGTAAACACATAGCATGCAACACAAGGATCAAAGATCAACAACAAGATAACAAAAGGCTCAAAGTAAAAACACACAAGTGGCAAGCCATCCACATGTCGGATGGTCCAATAATAAGTTCACAAATAATGAGTACGGTAAAAAGAGGTAACGGAGTAGTCAAGTCTACTCGTCAGCATCAATCTCCTCCTCGACAAAGGTAAGACCTGCGTTCTCCATTGCGGTCTTGTTCTCCTCAATGGTAGTGGTCAAGGAGTCGATCTTGGCCTTGAGAGCCCTCTTCTGGGAACGAAGTCTTTCAATCACTGTCTGCTGCTGCTCTAACTCGAAATCCTTGGACTTCAGTTCCTCGGTCATGTCCTGAATCTTCTTGTTCCTATCCTGGACACATTTCTCCTAACTCTTGAACTTATGGTCTTGGGTCTCGAACTTCGCCTTCATCTCCTTGACTACCTCGTCCTGCTGCGCGAAGAGCTTGTCCTTCTCGCGAAGCTGCACCTGGAGCTCGTCATTGCTAAGCATGACGTTGGTCCTGTCAGTATCCATGTGCCTAATAAGAGTCTCTAAGTCCTGGAGGTACAGGCGTATCGGCTCTGCTACGGCCCTCGAGTCGTCCTCAAAGTCGATGCACTCTCCGTCATCATCACGCCTTCCGAAGGTGTGGAAGTGAGTGCCTCTAACCTGTCGGGAGTGACGACCCAACAGTCGTCCTATCAGGTCCTGCATGACAACCTCCATGCCTCTCTCCCTGTCATCGTGCGTAAGCTTGAAGACGATGGCCTCCGTAGTAGGCTCTGTCTGGCGTCCTGGCTGGTTCACCTTGAAGCCCCAGAGGTCCTTCCTCTCAAACTTGGTGAGTGGGTGCACCGTAATGGTGGGAAGAGGGAGATCGAGCAAGGTAGTAAGCTCTACGATACGAGGACCAAAATGGGTAACCTAGAACTCCTCAACAGTGCTGATGGTAATAGGCATCTATTTATAAGATTGAAAATGTTAGAACAACACAAGTTAAAATAAGACAAACACTCATAAATATTCTTGGAACACAAAATCACACAAGTCATGCATACATGAATCCATTACATCAACCAAGGTTCAAACTTATTTAAGGTATCATTTGGAAAATAAGGTGATAGGTGGTGGTCCAACTAACGAAGTGCGTTTACAAACCTATCTCACTGGATCTGGTGGCTAACACAATGTTCCTAGAGGCAATCAGCCTATCTTGTTCACATGCTTCCATCACTAAGTCTATAATATCTCCCCTTAAGGTTTGGTTGGTGACTTCCAACTCTTGGGTATGTTCCTTCTCTTTCTCTAAGTCTTTTTGGAGGTTGAGCATCCTGCACTTGACTCTAGCACTTAGTTCTTTGATGGTCCTCCAAGCTGCATCTCTGGCTGACTCAAAGAATGTGGTGTGCATCATAGTGTTGGTGTACATGCAGAAGCCTCTTTCTTTGTGGTTGTCTTCCTTGTTTTTGTACAAGTGAAGTTGCACCCACCAATACTCCACTCCTTCCTCCATCACTGGAAAGCCCTTGTACATAGCTGCACCATGTGCTTCCATTGCCTCCATGAGGTCCTTGAGAATTTTGGGAAACTCAGTTTCACACTCCAAGGTCATGGTCATGAGTGGCCCTTTCTTCACGGCTTCGTTGATGGAGTTCATCTACAAATAGAGATGAGAATGAGAAGATTAGAAAAGTTTACGAGAAGAATAGACAAGTGTAGAAGTAGTTAAAGATTTTCCTTAGTGGTTTCCAATCCTAGGGTCATAATCCTACAGGCAACACATTGCTCTGATACCATCTGTTAGACCCCTCCTTTATATAGGAAAGGATCCCTATGATTGCAATGCTAGTCCCTGGATCAATGCTAGCATCCACAGTTTAAGATGAAGTACACAGATACAAAGGTCGTTTATTACATTCATTCTAGAGATAAAACATAGTCTTTTACAACTCAGGGCCAAAGGCCTAATACAAGAGTTTATGGAATAAGTAAATAAACATAAGTCTTCATCTTCATGTGCCACAGGCAAGCATGTTGAGTGTAGACTCATGACTCCTATTCATCATCGGAGTAACCTGCAACATTACAAGTTACAGCCACAGAGGGTCAATACTTTGGAATAGTACTGGCAAGTGATACCTTAGTTTATTTAAAGTGGACTATAATACTATATGCATTTTGGCTAAGTGTAGCTTGGCTTGCTTTGCTCAAAATAGGTTTTTCCTATTAGTAGAAAACATTAAGTTTTTCTTTGTCAAAACTTCCCAAGGAACCTCCAATAGACATTGGGGTCCTTCACCCTTGTTCACCCACAAGTTTTATTTAGAAGTTGGAGTGATGAGATTCTTGAAGCTTCCATGTCTTGATGCTCAAATTGTCCTTTACCAGGGACATGGCTAAGTACTTAGGTTTTACACTCTGCAGAGGTGGTGCACTTTCCCCACAAGACTTGGTTTCCCAAGACAAGATCTTTCAGAAGCCTTTCCTTAGTCAAATGGACGCGTTCCAACCTATCATTCCCTCTACCACCAACTGTCCAAGAGACTAAGTTCTAGCAACCTATATGATCATGGCAGAGCCCATATTGCCAAGTGGTTGCACTTGAAGCTTCTCAACATTTGACATCTCAAATCTCTTTGTTCCTGGGTGGCCATCCACAAGTGAGATACACTAAGGTAAACCATAAAAATGGGCCTTGTGAACCACTCAACCAAAAACCACCAAGCAAGTCCCATTCCACCCAGGTGATTCATTTACTTAGTTGTTTTATTAATCAAAACACAAGTCCTCAGACTTAGAAATTTTCCATAGCATGAATATATAATCCACCCTTGTTTTCTAATAGCTAGGCTAAGCATGGCATGGCAACTTATCTTTAGGGAAAAATTTCCTAGCAACTCTACCATTCTAAACTACATAGGAATTCCCATCATAACATTTGACAAAAGTAGCATGCATGTCTTAGCAAAAATATCTAATGCTAGTATAAAATATAGGAATGGAATATTCATGAAAATATCACTTGCCTTGGTAATGGGGAGAGTAGCACTCTTCACAGTCACAATCACTAGCAAAATCTACACACAAAATTGTAGCACACAATTACACACAATTTAAATACAATCAAAAATAATATGAATGCATGCATGCATGAATTTACTAAGTGGTTTTTTTTTGAAAACTCTACCAAGCAAGTGCATGTTTACAGAAACATAACAAGTCACAAGTTTGCCAACTAAACTTATTTAACCCTAAAACAAATTACTAAACTAAATCCATACTCAAAATAGCCTTAAACATGTTTCTACAACCAAAGTCATTCTAATGGTTACTATTTGTTAAACACTTTGCATAAACATAAAGGCCTTGATTCACTGAATCCAACGGTATAAAGTTTGCAAAATTCCAACGTGGCAATCAAAAGTTATAAGCATTTGAAATTTGGATCAAATTCTGATTTAAAATCTGTTTTTAGATCTGTTCCTAGCCACGCGTCGTGTTGTGATTGGCGCGTACCGGTTCGCACCGGATCGAGCTCTGCAGCCGTAGGATCTAAACAGATCGTACGCTCCAGATCGCGTACCTCTTCGCCTATTAATGAATCTATCCTAACGCTTGGATCAAGATCCAACGGCGCACGAGCAAGCGACCATGTCCTGGCGGCGTGCGGCGTCAGCGAGCGGCGGAGCGCTCGGTCTATGGCGGCGCTTGCGTTCCTGGTCGTCCGCGAGAGGGAGAAGGGTCATACCAGGTTCGCAGGAAGCTACTAAAGCTCAAGGTAGTGTCGGTTTGCGAAGGGGCGTGCTGTCACGGTGATGATTCCTCGTCGGAGTTGAGTCTGGTGACAGGTGGTTCTGTTCGAGGTCGGAGGCGACGTTGTCGATCACTAGGAGGCAAACGGAGGGTGTGGTTAGATGCAGAAGATCACGGAGAACACGCGTGTGTGAAAGACAAGGCTTGGGGCGGTCTGGACTTACCACTGGAGGTCGTCGGAGTTGAAACCGAAGACGGTGGCGGTCAGTCGTCGACGTTGCTGGAGCTACGGTTCATGCGGAGGCAAACGGAGGGTGTCAGAAGATGCGCAGAGACTCACTGAACAAGATAGCATGAATGAGAGATAGAGGGGAACACGAGGCTCACCAGAATTTGCCGGCGCAGTCGTCGGAACAGCGGCGGAGTCGTGCGAGTCGTGGGCGGCCTGGTGGCGTGAATGCAAAATTGACTAGGGAAAAATGGTCGCGGTTCAAAGGGGATCTTATAGCCAGTGGCTCGACAGGAAACGCTCGTCACATCAATGCCAATTAAGCTCGGGGTATCACTGCTGCAACGGCCAGCGGCGGAGATCGTGTGCGGATTCAGGGGGAAGACGATGCTGACGTGGAGGAGGCCCGCTCGTCAGCGAAGGGCGCGAGGTGGAGGTGGGGTCTGTCTGTCAGCGACTGAACGCGTGCGTTCGCACGTGAGAGAAGAAAAGAACATCCCCGGGTGGGCTAGTTGGGCTCGATTCGTTGCTGGGCCAGAAACCTGGCGCGCGGCCCTTTTAATTTGATTGCTTCTTTTCTTTTTCTAATTCTATTTTCTGAAATGTTTTTGATATGAATTCAAATCCTTTTTGAATTCAAACAATTCTGGGGATCTTTGCAGGGTTCTGTGGTTTCAAAAACCAGTTATTTAAACAGGTAGTTACCCTGTAAGGGCTTGGTCAAGCTTGGGCTTAAAACAATCAGAGACTTTGCCTCTGGTTTGCAAATGTTGATAAATAGGGTTTTGAATTTATTTCTAAGTTGAAAACTTTGGTCAAACTTTTACACCTAAACTTTCCAACAATGGAGGCAAGCAAACAAGTTCCTAAACATTCAAGTTCCAAAGGGTGATGGCCATTTGAATTAAATCTGCTCACATGAAATCATAGCACCATGCTTCTGTTTTTTCTGAAATGAGTTTGAAAATGAACTAAACCTATATGCATGCATGAGTGATATGCAAACTTTGAAACTTATGATTTTAGGGATGTTACATAAGGATACACCAGTGTAATTGCATGTTTGTTCTTCTCATGAACCACATCCAGAGTCATTGCATGTCTGTTCTTCTCACAAACCACATAAGGATCCACCAGTGTCATTGGATGTGTGTTCTTTTCACGAACCACATATAGTGTCATTGGATGTCTATTCTTTTAATAAAACACATAAGGATCCACCAGTGTCATTCGATGTGAAATCTTTTCATGAACCACACCCAGTGTCATTGGATGTGTGTTCTTCTAGCAAACCACACATGGATCCACCAGTGTCATTGGATGTGTGTTCTTTTCACCAAGCACAGCTAGAGTCATTGCATATGTGTTCTTCTCACAAACCACATAAGGATACACCAGTGTCATTGCATGTGTGTTCTTTTCACAAACCACAACTAGAGTTATTGCATGTGTGTTCTTCTCACAAACCATATAAGGATACACCAGTGTCACTGCATGTGTGTTCTTTTCACAAACCACAGCTAGAGTCATTGCATGTGTGTTCTTCTCAGAAACCACATAAGGATACCAGTGTCATTGGATGTGTGTTCTTTTCATGAACCACATCTAGTGTCGTTGGATGTGTGTTCTTCTCTCAAACCAAACATGGATCCACCAGTGTCAATGGATGTGTGTTCTTTTCATGAACCACACCCAGTGTCATTGCATGTATGTTCTTCTCACAAACCACATAAGAATACACCAATGTCATTGCATGTGTGTTCTTTTCACAAACCACAGCTAGAATCATTGCATGTGTGTTCTTCTCAAAAACCACGTAAGGATACACCAGGGTCATTAGATGTGTGTTCGTTTCATGAACCACACCCAGTTTCATTGGATGAGTGTTCTTCTCTCAAACCACACATGGATCCACTAGTGTCATTGGATGTGTGTTCTTTTCATGAACCACACCCAGTGTCATTGGATGTGTGTTCTTCTCACAAACCACACATGGATACACCAGTTTCATTGCATGTCTGTTCTTCTCATGAACCACATCTAGAGTCATTCCATGTCTGTTCTTCTCACAAACCACATAAGGATACACCAGTGTCATTGGATGTGTGTTCTTTTCATGAACCACACCCAGTGTCTTTGGATGTGTGTTCTTCTCTCAAACCACACATGGATCCACCAGTGTCATTGCATGTCTGTTCTTTTCATGAACCACACATAGATCCACCCAGTGTGATTGCATGTCAGTTCTTCTCACAAACCACATTAGGATACAAAGTGTAATTGCATGTCTGTTCTTCTCATGAATCACATCTAGAGTCATTGCATGTCTGTTCTTCTCACAAACCACATAAGGATCCACCAGTGTCGTTGGATGTGTGTTCTTTTCATGAACCACACACACTGTCATTGGATGTCTATTCTTTTCATAAACCTCATAAGGATCCACCAGTGTCATTGGATGTGTGTTCTTTTCATGAACCACACCCAGTGTCATTGCATGTGTGTTCTTCTAGCAAACCACACATGGATCCAGCAGTGTCATTGGATGTGTGTTCTTTTCACAAACCACAGCTAGAGTCATTGCATGTGTGTTCTTCTCACAACCCACATAAGGATGCACCATTGTCATTGCATGTGTGTTCTTTTCACAAACCACATCTGGAGTCATTGCATGTGTGTTCTTCTCACAAACCACATAAGTATACACCAGTGCCATTGGATGTGTGTTCTTTTCACAAACCACAGCTAGAGTCATTGCATGTGTGTTCTTCTCAGAAACCACATAAGGATACACTAGTGTTAATTGGATGTGTGTTCTTTTCATCAACCACATCCAGTGTCATTGGATGTGTGTTCTTCTCTCAAACCACACATGGATCCACCAGTGTCATTGCATGTGTGTTCTTTTCATGAACCACACACAGTGTCATTGCATGTTTGCTCTTCTCACAAACCACATAGGGATCCACCAGTGTCATTGCATGTCTGTTCTTCTCATGAACCACATCTAGAGTCTTCGCATGTGTAGTCTTCTCACAAACCACATCAGGATAGACCAGTGTAATTGCATGTATGTTCTTCTCATGAACCACATCTAGAGTCATTGCATGTCTATTCTTCTCACAAACCACATAAGGATCCACCAGTGTCATTGGATGTGTGTTCTTTTCATGAACCACACACAGTGTCATTGGATGTCTATTCTTTTCATAAACCACATAAGGATCCACCAGTCTCATTAGATGTGTGTTCTTTTCATGAACCACACCCAGTGTCATTGCATGTGTGTTCTTCTAGCAAACAACACATGGATCCACTAGTGTCATTGGATGTGTGTTCTTTTCACAAACCACATCTAGAGTCATTGCATGTGTGTTCTTTTCACAAACCACATATAGAGTCATTGCATGTGTGTTCTTCTCACGAACCACATAAGGATACACCAGTGTCATTGCATGTGTGTTCTTTTAACAAACCACATCTAGAGTCACTGCATGTGTCTGCTTCTCAGAAACCACATAAGGATACACCAGTGTCATTGGATGTGTGTTCTTTTCATGAACCACATCCAGTGTCATTGGATGTGTGTTCTTCTCTCAAACCACACATGGATCCACCAGTGTCATTGGATATGTGTTCTTTTCATGACCCAGACCCAGTGTCATTGCATGTCTGTTCTTCTCACAAACCACATAGGGATCCACCTATGTCATTGCATGTCTGTTCTTCTCATGAACCACATCTAGAGTCATCGCATGTGTGTTCTTCTCACAAACCACATAAGGATGCACCAATGTAATTGCATGTCTGTTCTTCTCATGAACCACATCTAGAGTCATTGCATGTATGTTCTTCTCACAAACAACATAAGGATCCACCAGTGTCATTGGATGTGTCTTCTTTTCACGAACCATACACAATGTCATTGGATGTCTATTCTTTTCATAAACCACATATGGATCCATCAGTGCCATTGGATGTGTGTTCTTTTCATGAACCACACCCAGTGTCATTGCATGTGTGTTATTCTAGCAAACCACATATGGATCCACCAGTGTCATTGGATGTGTGTTCTTTTCACCAAGAACAGCTAGAGTCATGGCATATGTGTTCTTCTCACAAACCATATAAGGATACACCAGTGTCATTGCATTTGTGTTCTTTTCACAAACCACAACTAGAGTTATTGCATGTCTGTTCTTCTCACAAACCACATAAGGATACACCAGTGTCATTGCATGTGTGTTCTTTTCACAAACCACAGCTAGAGTCATTGCATGTGTGTTCTTCTCAGAAACCACATAAGGACACCAGTGTCATTGGATGTTTGTTCTTTTCATGAACCACATCTAGTGTCGTTGGATGTGTGTTCTTCTCTCAAACCAAACATGGATCCACCAGTGTCAATGGATGTGTGTTCTTTTCATGAACCACACCCGGTGTCATTGCATGTATGTTCTTCTCACAAACCACATAAGAATACACCAGTGTCATTGCATGTGTGTTCTTTTCACAAACCACAGCTAGAGTCATTGCATGTGTGTTCTTCTCAGAAACCACATAAGGATACACCAGGGTCATTAGATGTGTGTTCGTTTCATGAACCACACCCAGTTTCATTGCATGAGTGTTCTTCTCTCAAACCACACATGGATCCACTAGTGTCATTGGATATGTGTTCTTTTCATGAACCACACCCAGTGTCATTGGATGTGTGTTCTTCTCACAAACCACACATGGATACACCAGTGTCATTGCATGTCTGTTCTTCTCATGAACCACATCTAGAGTCATTCCATGTCCGTTCTTCTCACAAACCACATAAGGATACACCAGTGTCATTGGATGTGTGTTCTTTTCATGAACCACACCCAGTGTCTTTGGATGTGTGTTCTTCTCTCAAACCACACATGGATCCACCAGTGTCATTGCATGTGTGTTCTTTTCATGAACCACACATAGATCCACCTAGTGTGATTGCATGTCAGTTCTTCTCACAAACCACAATAGGATACAAAGTGTAATTGCATGTCTGTTCTTCTCATGAACCACATCTGGAGTCATTGCATGTCTGTTCTTCTCACAAACCACATAAGGATCCACCAGTGTCGTTGGATGTGTGTTCTTTTCATGAACCACACACACTGTCATTGGATGTCTATTCTTTTCATAAACCACATAAGGATCCACCAGTGTCATTGGATGTGTGTTCTTTTCATGAACCACACCTAGTGTCATTGCATGTGTGTTGTTCTAGCAAACCACACATGGATCCAGCAGTGTCATTGGATGTGTGTTCTTTTCACAAACCACAGCTAGAGTCATTGCATGTGTGTTCTTCTCACAAACCACATAAGGATGCACCATTGTCATTGCATGTGTGTTCTTTTCACAAACCACATCTGGAGTCATTGCATGTGTGTTCTTCTCACAAACCACATAAGTATACACCAGTGCCATTCCATGTGTGTTCTTTTCACAAACCACAGCTAGAGTCATTGCATGTGTGTTCTTCTCAGAAACCACATAAGGATACACTAGTGTCAATTGGATATGTGTTCTTTTCATTAACCACATCCAGTGTCATTGGATGTGTGTTCTTCTCTCAAACCACACATGGATCCACCAGTGTCATTGCATGTGTGTTCTTTTCATGAACCACACATAGATCCACCTAGTGTGATTGCATGTCAGTTCTTCTCACAAACCACATTAGGATACAAAGTGTAATTGCATGTCTGTTCTTCTCATGAACCACATCTAGAGTCATTGCATGTCTGTTCTTCTCACAAACCACATAAGGATCCACCAGTGTCGTTGGATGTGTGTTCTTTTCATGAACCACACACACTGTCATTGGATGTCTATTCTTTTCATAAACCACATAAGGATCCACCAGTGTCATTGGATGTGTGTTCTTTTCATGAACCACACCTAGTGTCATTGCATGTGTGTTGTTCTAGCAAACCACACATGGATCCAGCAGTGTCATTGGATGTGTGTTCTTTTCACAAACCACAGCTAGAGTCATTGCATGTGTGTTCTTCTCACAAACCACATAAGGATGCACCATTGTCATTGCATGTGTGTTCTTTTCACAAACCACATCTGGAGTCATTGCATGTGTGTTCTTCTCACAAACCACATAAGTATACACCAGTGCAATTGCATGTGTGTTCTTTTCACAAACCACAGCTAGAGTCATTGCATGTGTGTTCTTCTCAGAAACCACATCAGGATACACTAGTGTCAATTGGATATGTGTTCTTTTCATTAACCACATCCAGTGTCATTGGATGTGTGTTCTTCTCTCAAACCACACATGGATCCACCAGTGTCATTGCATGTGTGTTCTTTTCATGAACCACACACAGTGTCATTGCATGTTTGCTCTTCTCACAAACCACATAGGGATCCACCAGTGTCATTGCATGTCTGTTCTTCTCATGAACCACATCTAGAGTCTTCGCATGTGTGGTCTTCTCACAAACCACATAAGGATAGACCAGTGTAATTGCATGTATGTTCTTCTCATGAACCACATCTAGAGTCATTGCATGTCTGTTCTTCTCACAAACCACATAAGGATCCACCAGTGTCATTGGATGTGTGTTCTTTTCATGAACCACACACAGTGTCATTAGATGTCTATTCTTTTCATAAACCACATAAGGATCCACCAGTCTCATTGGATGTGTGTTCTTTTCATGAACCACACCCAATGTCATTGCATGTGTGTTCTTCTAGCAAACAACACATGGATCCACTAGTGTCATTGGATGTGTGTTCTTTTCACAAACCACAGCTAGAGTCATTGCATGTGTGTTCTTTTCACAAACCACATCTAGAGTCATTGCATGTGTGTTCTTTTCACAAACCACATCTAGAGTCATTGCATGTGTGTTCTTCTCACGAACCACATAAGGATACACTAATGTCATTGCATGTGTGTTCTTTTCACAAACCACATCTAGATTCATTGCATGTGTCTGCTGCTCAGAAACCACATAAGGATACACCAGTGTCATTGGATGTGTGTTCTTTTCATGAACCACATCTAGTGTCATTGGATGTGTGTTCTTCTCTCAAACCACACATGGATCCACCAGTGTCATTGCATGTGTTCTTTTCATGAACCACACACAGTGTCATTGCATGTTTGCTCTTCTCACAAACCACATAGGGATCCACCAGTGTCATTGCATGTCTGTTCTTCTCATGAACCACATCTAGAGTCTTCGCATGTGTGGTCTTCTCACAAACCACATAAGGATAGACCAGTGTAATTGCATGTATGTTCTTCTCATGAACCACATCTAGAGTCATTGCATGTATGTTCTTCTCACAAACCACATAAGGACACACTAGTGTCATTGGATGTGTCTTCTTTTCACGAACCATACATAGTGTCATTGGATGTCTATTCTTTTCATAAACCACATATGGATCCATCAGTGTCATTGGATGTGTGGTCTTTTCATCAACCACACCCAGTGTCATTGCATGTGTGTTATTCTAGCAAACCACATATGGATCCACCAGTGTCATCGGATGTGTGTTCTTTTCACAAACCACAGCTAGAGTCATTGCATGTGTGTTCTTCTCACAAACCACATAAGGATACACCAGTGTCATTGCATGTGTGTTCTTTTCACAAACCACAGCTAGAGTTATTGCATGTGTGTTCTTCTCACAAACCACATAAGGATACACCAGTGTCATTGCATGTGTGTTCTTTTCACAAACTACAGCTAGAGTCATTGCATGTGTGTTCTTCTCAGAAACCACATAAGGATACCAGTGTCATTGGATGTGTGTTCTTTTCATGAACCACATCCAGTGTCATTGGATGTGTGTTCTTCTCTCAAACCACACATGGATCCACCAGTGTCACTGGATGTGTGTTCTTTTCATGAACCACACCCAATGTCATTGCATGTATGTTCTTCTCACAAACCACATAGGGATCCACCAGTGTCATTGCATGTCTGTTCTTCTCATGAACCACATCTAGAGTCATCGCATGTGTGTTCTTCTCACAAACCACATAAGGATACACTACTGTAATTGCATGTTTGTTCTTCTCATGACCCACATCTAGAGTCATTGCATGTCTGTTCTTCTCACAAACCACATAAGGATCCACCAGTGTCATTGGATGTGTGTTCTTTTCACGAACCACATACAGTGTCATTGGATGTCTATTCTTTTGATAAACCACATAAGGATCCACCAGTGTCATTGGATGTGTGTTCTTTTCATGAACCACACCCAGTGTCATTGCATGTGTGTTCTTCTAGCAAACCACACAAGGATCCACCAGTGTCATTGGATGTGTGTTCTTTTCATAAAGCACATCTAGAGTCATTGCATGTGTGTTCTTCTCACAAACCACATAAGGATACACCAGTGTCATTGCATGCGTGTTCTTTTGACAAACCACAACTAGAGTTATTGCATGTGTGTTCTTCTCACAAACCACATAAGGATACACCAGTGTCATTTCATGTGTTTTCTTTTCACAAACCATAGCTAGAGTCATTGCATGTGTGTTCTTCTCAGAAACCACATAAGGATACCAGTGTCATTGGATGTGTGTTCTTTTCATGAACCACATCTAGTGTCATTGGATGTGTGTTCTATTCATGAACCACACCCAGTGTCATTGCATGTATGTTCTTCTCACAAACCACATAAGGATACACCAGTGTCATTGCATGAGTGTTCTTTTCACAAACCACAGCTAGAGTCATTGCATGTGTGTTCTTCTCAGAAACCACATAAGCATACACCAGTGTCATTAGATGTGTGTTCATTTCATGAACCACACACACTTTCATGTTCTTCTCTCAAACCACACATGGATCCACCAGTGTCATTGGACGTGTGTGTTCTTTTCATGAACCACACCCAATGTCATTGCATGTATGTTCTTCTCACAAACCAAATAGGGATCCACCAGTGTCATTGCATGTCTGTTCTTCTCATGAACCACATCTAGAGTCATCGCATGTGTGTTCTTCTCACAAACCACATAAGGATACACTAGTGTAATTGCATGTTTCTTCTTCTCATGACCCACATCTAGAGTCATTGCATGTTTGTTCTTCTCACAAACCACATAAGGATCCACCAGTGTCATTGGATGTGTGTTCTTTTCACGAACCACATACAGTGTCATTGGATGTCTATTCTTTTCATAAACCACATAAGGATCCACCAGTGTCATTGGATGTGTGTTCTTTTCATGAACCACACCCAGTGTCATTGCATGTGTGTTCTTCTAGCAAACCACACATGGATCCACCAGTGTCATTGGATGTGTGTTCTTTTCACAAAGCACATCTAGAGTCATTGCATGTGTGTTCTTCTCACAAACCACATAAGGATACACCATTGTCACTGCATGTGTGTTCTTTTGACAAACCACAACTAGAGTTATTGCATGTGTGTTCTTTTCACAAACCACATAAGGATACACCAGTGTCATTGCATGTGTGTTCTTTTCACAAACCACATCTAGAGTCATTGCATGTGTGTTCTTTTCAGAAACCACCTAAGGATCCATCGGTGTCATTGGATGTGTGTTCTTTTCATGAACCACATCTAGTGTCATTGGATGTGTGTTCTATTCATGAACCACACCCAGTGTCATTGCATGTATGTTCTTTTTACAAACCACATAAGGATACACCAGTGTCATTGCATGAGTGTTCTTTTCACAAACCACAGCTAGAGTCATTGCATGTGTGTTCTTCTCCGAAACCACATAAGCATACACCAGTGTCATTAGATGTGTGTTCATTTCATGAACCACACACACTTTCATTGGATGAGTGTTCTTCTCTCAAACCACACATGGATCCACCAGTGTCATTGGATGTGTGTTCTTTTCATGAACCACACCCAGTGTCATTGGATGTGTGTTCTTCTCACAAACCACACATGGATACACCAGTGTCATTGCATGTCTGTTCTTCTCATGAACCACATCTAGAGTCATTCCATGTCTGTTCTTCTCACAAACCACATAAGGATACACGAGTGTCATTGGATGTGTGTTCTTTTCATGAACCACACCCAGTGTCTTTGGATGTGTGTTCTTCTCTCAAACCACACATGGATCCACCAGTGTCATTGCATGTGTGTTCTTTTCATGAACCACACATAGATCCACCTAGTGTGATTGCATGTCAGTTCTTCTCACAAACCACATTAGGATACAAAGTGTAATTGCATGTCTGTTCTTCTCATGAACCACATCTAGACTCATTGCATGTCTGTTCTTGTCACAAACCACATAAGGATCCACCAGTGTCGTTGGACGTGTGTTCTTTTCATGAACCACACACGCTATCATTGGATGTCTATTCTTTTCATAAACAACATAAGGATCCACCAGTATCATTGGATGTGTGTTCTTTTCATGAACCACACCCAGTGTCATTGCATGTGTGTTCTTCTAGCAAACCACACATGGATCCACCAGTGTCATTGGATGTGTGTTCTTTTCACAAACCACAGCTAGAGTCGTTGTATGTGTGTTCTTCTCAGAAAGCACATAAGGATACACTAGTGTCATTGGATGTGTTTTCTTTTCATGAACCACATCTAGTGTCATTGGATGTGTGTTCTTCTCTCAGACCACACATGGATCCACCAGTGTCATTCGATGTGTGTTCTTTTCATGAACCACACATAGTGTCATTGCATGTTTGATCTTCTCACAAACCACATAGGGATCCACCAGTGTCATTGCTTGTCTATTCTTGTCATGAACCACATCTAGAGTCATCGCTTGTGTGTTCTTCTCACAAACCACATAAGGATAGACAAGTGTAATTGCATGTATGTTCTTCTCATGAACCACATCTAGAGTCATTGCATGTCTGTTCTTCTCACAAACCACATAAGGATCCACCAGTGTCATTGGATGTGTGTTTTTTCATGAACCACACACAGTGTCATTGGATGTCTATTCTTTTCATAAACCACATAAGGATCCACCAGTCTCATTAGATGTGTGTTCTTTTCATGAACCACACACAGTGTCATTGCATGTTTGTTCTTCTAGCAAACCACACATGGATCAACCAGTGTCATTGGATGTGTGTTCTTTTCACAAACCACAACTAGAGTCATTGCATGTGTGTTCTTCTCACAAACCACATAAGGATACACCAGTGTCATTGCATGTGTGTTCTTTTCACAAACCACAGCTAGAGTCATTGCATGTGTGTTCTTCTCACAAACCACATAAGGATACACCAGTGTCATTGCATGTGTATTTTTTCACAAACCACATCTAGAGTCATTGTATCTGTGTTCTTCGCAGAAACCACACATGGATCCACCAGTGTCATTGGATGTGTGTTCTTTTCATGACCCAGACCCAGTGCCATTGCATGTATATTCTTCTCACAAACCACATAGGGATCCACCAGAGTCATCACATGTGTGTTCTTCTCACAAACCACATAAGGATACACCAGTGTAATTGCATGTCTGTTCTTCTCATGAACCACATCTAGAGTCATTGCATGTCTATTCTTCTCACAAACCACATAAGGATCCACCAGTGTCATTGGATGTGTCTTCTTTTCACGAACCATACACAGTGTCATTGGATGTCTGTTATTTTCATCAACCACATAAGTATCCACCAGTGTCATTGGATGTTTGTTCTTTTCATGAACAACACCCAGTATCATTGGATGTGTGTACTTCTCACAAACCAAAGAGGGATCCACCAGTGTCATTGCATGTGTGTTCTTTTCATGAACCACACCTAGTGGAATTGCATGTCTGTTCTTCTCACAAACCACAAATGGATCCACCAGTGTCACTGGATGTGTGTTCTTTTCATGAACCACTCCCAGTGTCATTGCATGTTTGTTCTTCTCACAAACCACATAGGGATCCACCAGTGTCATTACATATCTATTCTTCTCCTGAACCACATCTAGAGTCATCGCATGTGTGTTCTTCTCACAAACCACATAAGGATACATTAGTGTAATTGCATGTTTGTTCTTCTCATGAACCACATCTAGAGTCATTGCATGTCTGTTCTTCTCACAAACCACATAAGGATCCACCAGTGCCATTGGATGTGTGTTCTTTTCATGAACCACACACAGTGTCATTGGATGTCAGTTATTTTCATAAACCATATAAGGATCCACCAGTGTCATTGGATGTGTGTTCTTTTAATGAACCACACCCAGTGTCATTGGATGTGTGTTCTTCTCACAAACCACACATGGATCCACCAGTGTCATTGCATGTGTGTTCTTTTCATGAACCAGACCCAGTGTCATTGCATGTCTGTTCTTCTCACAAACCACATATAGATCCACAAGTGTCACTGGATGTGTGTTCTTTTCATGAACCACACCCAGTGTCATTGCATGTCTGTTCTTCTCACAAACCACATACGGATCCACCAGTGTCATTGCATGTCTATTCTACTCATGAACCACATCTAGAGTCATTGGAAGTCTGTTCTTCTCACAAACCACATAAGGATCCACCAGTGTCATTGGATGTGTGTTCTTTTCATCAACCACACACAGTGTCATTGGATGTCTGTTCTTTTCATAAACCACATAAGCTTCCACAAGTGTCATTGGATGTGTGTTCTTTTAATGAACCACACCCAGTGTCATTGCATGTGTGTTCTTCTAGCAAACCACACATGGATCCACCAGTGTCATTTGATCTGTGTTCTTTTCACAAACCATAGCTAGAGTCATTGAATGTGTGTTCTTCTCACAAACCACACAAGGATACACTAGTGTCATTGCATGTGTGTTCTTTTCACAAACCACAGCTAGAGTCATTGCATGTCTGTTCTTCTCACAAATCACATAAGGATCCACCAGTGTCATTAGATGTGTGTTCTTTTCATGAACCACACACAGTGTCATTGGATGTGTGTTCTTCTCTCAAACCACATAAGGATCCACCAGTGTCATTGGATGTGTGTTATTTTCATGAACCACACCTAGTGTCATTGGATGTGTGTTCTTCTCACAAACCACACATGGATAGACCAGTGTCATTGCATGTCTGTTCTTCTCATAAACCACAGCTAGAGTCATTGCATGTGTGTTCTTCTCACAAACCACATAAGGATACACTAGTATGGAGGGGAGGAATAATGGAGGGAGAAGTGGAGAAGTATGGAGGGAAGGAGAAGTGGAGGGAGAAGTATGGAGGGGAGAAGTATGGAGGGGAGTAGAAGTGGAGGAGAAGGGGAGAAGAAGTGGAGGAATATAAGGAGAAGGGGCACCAGCGGGATTCAATTTTCGAATCTCGCCCAAGGCTTCTATGGCGCATATGGGGGAAATGCGCCACAGAAGTTTCTCCCCCTTTTTACTTTTTTGCAGTAAAAAATCTTCTACCCTAAATAAATTTTTACTCTTTTCGAATTTGGGGATTCTATAAAATCGAGAACGGCCATGGGTCGCTGAATTCGAGTAGGGAATTTCGAGACGATCATTTTGATAGGTTAAAGATTTTTTTCCGACATCGTATGCAAAAGGTAGAGTCGTTTTACCGTGCCATGACATATTTTTGCAAAATACATCGAAATTCATGTTTTTCAATTTTGTCTAGATCTATACCATAAAATCTAACTACAACTCAAAGGAATTATTTTTCTGATGTTTCTATCATTTTTTTTTACAAAACAGAAAAGGAGATCCAGGGGGGTGGGATTTGTTTTCCCCCCTATATGCTTGTTCTGTGGCGCATACACCTATATGCGCCACAGAAACATCACTTTCAATGGCGCCACAGAAGTTTCTCCCCCTTTTTTTGCTGCTTGGTCCCATCAACCTTCTATGGCGCATACGTCTATATGCGCCACAGAAGTTTGGCACTTCAGTGGCACACATGAAAATATGCGCCACAGAAATATGGACTTCTATGGCGCATATTGGTTTCGTGCGCCACTGAAGTGCCAAACTTCTGTGGCGCATTTTTTCTAGTGCGCCACTGATATATATCTGTGGCGCATGGTTTTACATATGCGCCACTGAATATCTTGTCTGTCTATAAGCTGTTTCCTAGTAGTGTCATTGCATGCGTGTTCTTCTAAACAAACCACACATGGATCCACCAGTGTCATTGGATGTGTGTTCTTTTAATGAACCACACCCAGTGTCATTGCATGTGTGTTCTTCTAGCAAACCACACATGGATCCACCAGTGTCATTTGATCTGTGTTCTTTTCACAAACCATAGCTAGAGTCATTGAATGTGTGTTCTTCTCACAAACCACATAAGGATACACTAGTGTCATTGCATGTGTGTTCTTTTCACAAACCACAGCTAGAGTCATTGCATGTCTGTTCTTCTCACAAATCACTTAAGGATCCACCAGTGTCATTAGATGTGTGTTCTTTTCATGAACCACACACAGTGTCATTGGATGTGTGTTCTTCTCTCAAACCACATAAGGATCCACCAGTGTCATTGGATGTGTGTTATTTTCATGAACCACACCTAGTGTCATTGGATGTGTGTTCTTCTCACAAACCACACATGGATAGACCAGTGTCATTGCATGTCTGTTCTTCTCATAAACCACAGCTAGAGTCATTGCATGTGTGTTCTTCTCACAAACCACATAAGGATACACCAGTATGGAGGGGAGGAATAATGGAGGGAGAAGTGGAGAAGTATGGAGGGAAGGAGAAGTGGAGGGAGAAGTATGGAGGGGAGAAGTATGGAGGGGAGTAGAAGTGGAGAAGGGGAGAAGAAGTGGAGGAATATAAGGAGAAGGGGCACCAGCGGGATTCAATTTTCGAATCTCGCCCAAGGCTTCTATGGCGCATATGGGGGAAATGCGCCACAGAAGTTTCTCCCCCTTTTTACTTTTTTGCAGTAAAAAATCTTCTACCCTAAATAAATTTTTACTCTTTTCGAATTTGGGGATTCTATAAAATCGAGAACGGCCATGGGTCGCTGAATTCGAGTAGGGAATTTCGAGACGATCATTTTGATAGGTTAAAGATTTTTTTCCGACATCGTATGCAAAAGGTAGAGTCGTTTTACCGTGCCATGACATATTTTTGCAAAATACATCGAAATTCATGTTTTTCAATTTTGTCTAGATCTATACCATAAAATCTAACTACAACTCAAAGGAATTATTTTTCTGATGTTTCTATCATTTTTTTTACAAAACAGAAAAGGCGATCCAGGGGGGTGGGATTTGTTTTCCCCCCTATATGCTTGTTCTGTGGCGCATACACCTATATGCGCCACAGAAACATCACTTTCAATGGCGCCACAGAAGTTTCTCCCCCTTTTTTTGCTGCTTGGTCCCATCAACCTTCTATGGCGCATACGTCTATATGCGCCACAGAAGTTTGGCACTTCAGTGGCACACATGAAAATATGCGCCACAGAAATATGGACTTCTATGGCGCATATTGGTTTCGTGCGCCACTGAAGTGCCAAACTTCTGTGGCGCATTTTTTCTAGTGCGCCACTGATATATATCTGTGGCGCATGGTTTTACATATGCGCCACTGAATATCTTGTCTATCTATAAGCTGTTTCCTAGTAGTGTCATTGCATGCGTGTTCTTCTAAACAAACCACACATGGATCCACCAGTGTCATTGGATGTGTGTTCTTTTCATGAACCACACCCAGTGTCATTGCATGTCTATTCTTCTCACAAACCACATATGGATCCACCAGTGTTAGTGGATATGTGTTGTTTTCATGAACCACACTCAGTGTCATTGCATGTCTCTTCTTCTCATAAACCACATAGGTAACCACCAGTGTCATTGCATGTATGTTCTTCTCATGAACCACATCTAGAGTCATCGCATGTGTGTTCTTCTCACAAACCACATAAGGATACACCAGTGTAATTGTATGTCTATTCTTCTCATGAACCACATCTAGAGTCATTGCATGTCTGTTCTTCTCACAAACCACATAAGGATCCACCAGTGTCACTGGATGTGTGTTCTTTTCATGAACCACACATAGTGTCATTGGATGTCTGGGCTTTTCATAAACCACATAAGGATCCACAAGTGTCATTGGATGTGTGTTCTTTTCATTAACCACACCCAGTGTCATTGGATGTGTGTTCTTCTCACAAACCACACATGGATCCAACAGTGTCATTGCATGTGTGTTCTTTTCATGAACCACACCCAGTGTTATTGCATGTATGTTTTTCTCACAAACCACACATATGGATCCTCCAGTGTCACTGGATGTGTGTTCTTTTCATGAACCTCACCTAGTGTCATTGCATGTATGTTCTTCTCACAAACCACATAGGGATCCACCAGTGGCATTGCATGTGTGTTCTTCTCATGAACCACGTCTAGAGTCATCGCATGTGTGTTCTTCTCACAAACCACATAAGGACACACCAGTGTAGTTGCATGTCTATTCTTCTCATGAACGACATCTAGAGTCATTGCATGTTTGTTCTTCTCACAAACCACATAAGGATCCACCAGTGTCATTGTATGTGTGTTATTTTCATGAACCACACCAAGTGTCATTGCATGTCTGTTCTTTTCATAAACCACATAAGGATCCGCCAGTGTCATTGGATGTGTGTTCTTTTCATGAACCACACCTAGTGTCATTGCATGTGTGTTCTTCTAGCAAACCACACATGGATCCACCAGTGTCATTGGATATGTGTTCTTTTCACAAACCACAGCTAGAGTCATTCAATGTGTGTTCTTCTCATAAACCACATAAGGATACACAAGTGTTAATGCTTGTGTGTTCTTTTCACAAACCATAACTAGAGTCATTGCATGTGTGTTCTTCTCACAAACCACATAAGGATACACCAGTGTCATTGCATGTGTGTTCTTTTGATGAACCACACCCAGTGGCATTGCATGTTTGTTCTTCTCACAAACCACATAAGGATCCACCGGTGTCAATGGATGTCTGTTCTTTTCATGAACTACACACAGTGTCATTGGATGTCTGTTCTTTTCATCAACCACATAAGGATCCACCAGTTTCATTGCATGTGTGTTCTTTTCATGAACCACACCTAGTGTCATTGGATGTGTGTTCTTCTCACAAACCACACATGGATCCACCGGTGTCATTGCATGTGTGTTCTTTCCATGAACCACACCCAGTGTCATTGCATGTATGTTCTTCTCACAAACCACATGGATCCACCAGTGTCACTGTATGTGTGTTCTTTTCATGAACCTCACCCAATGTCATTGCATGTATGTTCTTCTCACAAACCACATAGGGATCCACCAGTATCATTGCATGTCTGTTCTTCTCATGAACCACATCTAGAGTCATCGCATGTGTGTTCTTCTCACAATCGTCATAAGGATACACCAGTGTAATTGCATGTCTGTTCTTCTCATGAACCACAACTAGAGTCATTGCATGCCTGTTCTTCTCACAAACCACATAAGGATCCACCAGTGTCACTGGATGTGTGTTCTTTTCATGAACCACACCCAGTGTCATTGCCTGTCTGTTCTTTTCATAAACCACATAAGGATCCGCCAGTGTCATTGGATGTGTGTTCTTTTCATGAACCACACCTGGTGTCATTGCATGTGTGTTCTTCTATCAAACCACACATGGATCCACCACTGTCATTGGATATGTGTTCTTTTCACAAACCACAGCAAGAGTCATTGCATGTGTGTTCTTCTCATAAACCACATAAGGATATACCAATGTTATTGCTTGTGTGTTCTTTTCACAAACCATAACTAGAGTCATTGCATGTGTGTTCTTCTCACAAACCACATAAGGATACACCAGTGCCATTGCATGTGTATTCTTTTCATGAACCACACCTAGTGGCATTGCATGTCTGTTCTTCTCACAAACCACATAAGGATACACCAGTGTCATCGGATGTGTGTTCTTTTCACAAACCACAGCCAATGTCATTGCATGTCTATTCTTCTCACAAACCACATAAGGATACACCCGTGTCATTGGATGTGTGTTGTTTTCATGAACCACAGCTAGAGTCATTGCATGTGTGTTCTTCTCACAAACCACATAAGGATACACCAATGTCATTGGATGTGTGTTCTTTTCACAAACCATAGCCAGTGTCATTGCATGTCTGTTCTTCTCACAAACCACATAAGGATCCACCAGTGTCATTGGATGTGTGTTCTTTCCATGAACCACGGACAGTGTCATTGGATGTCTATTCTTTTCATAAACCACATAAGGATCCACCAGTAACATTGGATGTGTGTTCTTTTCATGAACCACACCTAGTGTCATTGGATGTGTGTTTTCTCACAAACCACACATGGATCCACCAGTGTCATTGCATGTGTGTTATTTTCATGAACCACACCAAGTGTTATTTCATGTATGTTCTTCTCACAAACCACATATGGATCCACCAATGTCACTGGATGTGTGTTCTTTTCATGAACCTCACCCAGTGCCATTGCATGTATGTTCTTCACACAAACCACATGGGGATCCACCAGTGTCATTGCATGTCTGTTCTTCTCATGAACCACATCTAGAGTCATCGCATGTGTGTTCTTCTCACCAACCCCATAAGGATACACGAGTGTAATTGCATGTCTGTTCTTCTCATGAACCACATCCAGAGTCATTGCATGTTTGTTCTTCTCACAAACCACATAAGGATCCACCAGTGTCATTGGATGTGTGTTCTTTTCATGAACCACACACAGTGTCATTGGATGTCTGTTCTTTTCATAAACCACATAGGGATCCACAAGTGTCTTTGGATGTGTTCTCTTTTCATGAACCACACCCAGTGTCATTGGATGTGTGTTCTCCTCACAAACCACACATGGATCCACCAGTGTCATTGCATGTGTGTTCTTTTCATGAACCACACCTAGTGTCATTGCATGTCTGTTCTTCTCACAAACCACATATGGATCCACCAGTGTCACTGGATGTGTGTTCTTTTCATGAACCACACCCAGTGTCATTGGATGTGTGTTCTCCTCACAAACCACATGGATCCACCAGTGTCATTGCATGTGTGTTCTTTTCATGAACCACAACCAGTGTCATTGCATGTCTATTTTTCTCACAAACCACATATGGATCCACAAGTGTCACTGGATGTGTGTTCTTTGCATAACCACACCCAGTGTCATTGCATGTTTGTTCTTCTCACAAACCACATAGGGATCCACCAGTATCATTGCATGTCTGTTTTCTCATGAACCACATCTAGGGTCATCCCATGTGTGTTCTTCTCACAATCCACATAAGGATACACCAGTGTAAGTGCATGTCTGTTCTTCTCATGAACCACATCTAGAGTCATTGCATGCCTGTTCTTCTCACAAACCACATAAGGATCCACCAGTGTCATTGGATGTGTGTTCTTTTCATGAACCACACCTAGTGTCATTGCATGTCTGTTCTTTTCATTAACCACATAAGGATCAACCAGTATCATTGGATGTGTGTCTTTTCATGAACCACACCTAGTGTCATTGCATGTGTGTTCTTCTAGCAAACCACACATGGATCCACCAGTGTCATTGGATGTGTGTTCTTTTGACAAACCACAGCTAGAGTCATTCCATGTGTGTTCTTCTCATAAACCACATAAGGATACACCAGTGTTATTGCTTGCGTGTTCTTTTCACATACCACAGCTAGAGTCATTGCATGTGTGTTTTTTCTCACAAACCACATAAGGATACACCAGTGTCATTTTATGTGTGTTCTTTTCATGAACCACAGCTAGAGTCATTGCATGTGTGTTCTTCTCACAAACCACATAAGGATACACCAGTGTCATTGGATGTGTGTTCTTTTCACAAACCACAACCAGTGTCATTGCATGTCTGTTCTTTTCACCAACCACATAAGGATACACCAGTGTCATTGGATGTGTGTTGTTTTCATGAACCACAGCTAGAGTCATCGCATACCTGTTCTTCTCACTAGTTACATACCGTTCGATCGGGGCGCTTGGACGATTGGGATGGTCTTTGTGAGAGTGATCCGCGAGTAGGCTGTTCTGCGCCATGATTGGCCACGCTTACTCTCGACAAACTAGCAACACCGGGCCCTCCCCTGTTACGAGTGTCACGACTAATGAGTTCAGTGGGCCATATCCTAGTGTCACATCCCCATTACTTCTCTTCCTCCCCGTACTTCTCTTCCTTCCCCTCGAAGCCACTTTCCCCACTTCACTCTCATCCTACCGTAGCTGCAAGCCGACGGCATCTCCATCCCAATCCCCTCTCCGGCAGCCACCCCCTCCCCTCTCGCCATGGGTTCAAGGGGAGACGGCGAGGAAACGTGTCGTGATGACATGGACGGTGATTTCGATGTGACTCGTGTCATCTCTATCTCTATCATCTATGGCCAGTTATCTATTTTTTGAGCTAGATCTACTCTGTTTACTCATGCGCGTACGATGTGTTAGGCCAACCAGACGATGTATGACTCCAACTATCACGGTTTAGTGGATGAAGACTGTCCTCTGCTATGTAAACATGGACATGTGCCCGCTAAATTTGTAGCGTTCGAATGATGAAACGTAGGCAGGAGGTTTCTACGGTGTCAAGGACATCGTGCAATGATGCAAGGCGGAAGTTGTGGTGTTGTCAAATGGGTAGATCCAGAGTGGCCCAAATCGATGCAGAAAACGCTCGACAAACTATGGGATATGACTGTTGAGTTGAAAGAATCCGTAGTCAGCTCACTTCTTGACAGTGTTGAGATGAAGCTATGGGACCCAGTTGACACGGCCAAGCTTAAGCGAGATCTCAGGAGGGTGCAAGACAGGGTTAGCAAAGTAGAGAAGGAGAGGGACGTCGCATTGGCCCTGAAGGCTAAAGCAGTGCAAGAACTAACTCAAGCAAGGAATGATCTTCACCAGGCCAAAGTCTTGCAGTTCACAACTACGAGTATTGAAAAGTGCATGAGGAAAAATACAAAGATACAATTGAAGCTGTCCAAGGAAGATGCTAAAAGGAAGGAGAAGACGAATCGATCCTTGCTCTCGCAGGAAGATGCGCATCGGGCTAAGATTAGGAAGATCAAGGAGATGTGTGATAACTAGTTCTATTTAGCTTGAGCTCCGTGCCTTTTTAAGTTGTAATAGTAGTACTTGTTGACCTAGCAGTCTAAACTAGTGGTCCCGGAGTCCTAGGAGGAAAAAACTGCTCTCTCGTTAGTCTGTCTTAACCCTACATCACTTCCTTTTGTCTGATCATGGTAGTATTCTGAAATTGGTGATTTGTTTAAACGTAATCTACGTGGATTCTGCCGCATGCAAATGGCACAGCCACAATTTATAAAGTGGAAGCACATACACCCGGTTAATGGAGATTTGGGAGCTTCGCCAGACGCAGGGGATGCAGGAGCAGGGAGGCGGTGAGATAGACGGGCTCAAGCGTCTGGGCATTATCGGTTGCCATTGTTGTTTATGTTGCCACGTCGTTGTGCAGCATCTGAAATAAGTTGCTGCTTTGTGGAGTGTGGCAGCTTAAATAATTAATTTCTGTGCCACTTACATTCCGTCGTATTTGGAGACCTCCTCCCCCTCAGCAATCGTGGAACCGGTGCTGCGTGTTTTCAGATAGTAGTGGCACAATCACAATTTTGGATTCAACTACTGACTCGGGCGTTTCCAAACCCTAAGGCGTGGTACATTTTACTCAGAGAACGTGGGTAGATTGTTTCGCCCAGCAACATGCCACACACAGAGCTCCAGAATTTAATAGAATTACATATATAGGTTCAAGTTCAACATATTACTATGCATCTTCATTTCCAACTGCCTTCTCAGCAGCCTGGGTGCCAAGCCTTCGCGTACACTAGCTTCTTCATTTCCTGCCTTCTTCCTCTTCCTCGGTGCCAATTTTCTTAGCTTCGTGTACTCTACATCGCCGGGACAATGGGCACCAGAATCGTGTCCAGCATCATCTTTCCACTCATTTTTAATTTCTTTGAGCAGCAAAATAACTGACCCGGCAGTCATGTTTCTAACCTTACGGCGCTTCCTGTCAAAGAAACAGGACTGTTGCATAACCGCCCAATATCTACAGAGTAAATGAAACAAAAATTACAATTTAGCACCAACATGCGAACCCTAAGAGACTTTTGCTTACCAGGAGCTAATTGGGTTCGTGCGACCATCCTGTCCAAGAATAGAAGGGCGACTACCAGTTGCAGCAGCTTCCACATCCAATACATCACAGTTCAGCTCAAACATGCAAGCCGAAGCATACCTTTTCATCAACCCAATTAGCTGACTGTCACACATTAGAGGAACCATGATGCCACGTTCATCCATGAAGCTGAACTTTGTAGTCTACTTCAGCCATAATTCTTCATGATTACGTAGAGCAGCAACCATACCAGATATAGTGCAGATCTGCGCAGGTGCTTCTTCCATTGTGATACAATGGTGTCCATACCACATGCCCTTAGAGTCGTACCTGAAGAGGACTACCGTAACCAGGTAAGGGTGGTCCGCGGAGATCCTACTTGACAAAAAACTATGGACAAAATATGTTTGTCAGCATTGGGCTAACAAACAATTTTAGGTTTAGTAGCCAGCTAGTAGTTATAATCAGTGCGAATAGCAAAGAGAAGGGTAGCTCACCCGCTTGTAGCCAGAACTTCTTCTTCCTTGGTAGTAGGATCTTCCATCCTCCGAGCTGCTCGACTCGTCAGCGGCGGAGCCGGGCTAGAGCCTCGCAACGGCGGCTACGGCATGCGCCATTGGAGCTCGGGATCAGCGACTGGGCACAGCAACTTGGCGCCGGAAGTCAAATGTCCGAAGGGATCATCCTGCTAAGAGGGTGGATTCCGACGCTGCCGGTGCTAGGGGAAAGATGGGAATGGATTTGTGAAATTGGTCAATGGATCCAATCCACTTAGTTCCTCGATTTTCCTAAGAGGTTGCCGTGTTGGCGCTCGCGTCACGAACAGATGACCGACATGAGGGTCCCGACCGTCTACTTCACGGGGCAGTTTCACAGAATGTTTGAATTTGGCAGGGGTGAGATGAGTTTGCATCGAAATGGCCCCTCTCGATAGTTGGCGGCCCAACATTTCGAAACACGGCAATTTCAGGCAACTTAGGTACCACGGTGCACTGGCCTCCAAACTTTGGTACCGCAGACGAACAGCCCCGTGGCGTTGGCCCTGAAGGCTAAAGCAGAGCAAGAACTGACTCAAGCAAGGAATGATCTTCACCAGGCCAAAGTCCTGCAGTTCACAACTACGAGTATTGACAAGTGCATGAGGAAAAATACAGAGATACAATTGAAGCTGGTGAAGGAAGATGCTAAAAGGAAGGAGCAGACGAATCGATCCTTGCTCTCGCAGGAAGATGCACATCGGGCTAAGATTAGGAAGATCAAGGAGATGTGTGATAACTATTTCTATTTAGCTTGAGCTTCGTGCCTTTTTAAGTTGTAATAGTAGTACTTGTTGACCTAGCGGTCTAAACTAGTGGTCCTGGAGTCCTGGGAGGAAAAAAATGGTCTCCCGTTAATCTGTCTTAACCCTGCATCACTTCCTTTTGTCTGATCATGGTGGTATTATGACATTGGTGGTTTGTTTAAACGTACTCTACGTGGATTGTGCCGCGTGCAAATGGCACAACCACAATTTATAAAGTGGAAGCACGTACACTCGTTTAATGGAGATCCAGGAGCTTCGCTAGATGCAGGGGATGCAGGAGCAGGGAGGCAGTGAGATAGACGGGCTCAAGCATCTGTGCATTATCGGTTGCCATTGTTGTTTATGTTGCCACGTCGTTGTGCAGCATCTGAAATAAGTTGCTACTTCGTGGAGTGTGGCAGCTTAAATAATTTATTTTTGTGCCACTTACATTCCATCGAATTTGGAGACCTCCTGCCCCTCAGCAATCGTGGAACCGGTGCTGCGTGTTTTCAGATAGTAGTGGCACAATCACAATTTCGGATTCAACTACTGACTTGGGAGTTTCCAAACCCTAAGTCGTGGTACATTTTACTCAGAGAACATGGGTAGATTGTTTCGCCCAGCAAAGTGCTACACATAGAGCTCCAGAATTTAACCGAATTACATATATAGGTTCAAGTTCAACACATTACTATGCATCTTCATTGCCAGCAGCCTTCTTCCGTAGCCTGGGTGCCAAGCCTTCACGTCCACTGGCTTCTTCATTTCCTGCCTTTTTCCTCTTCATCGGTGCCAATTTTCTTAGCTTCACGTACTCTGCATCGTCCGGACAATCAGCACCAGAATCGTGTCCAGCATCATCTTTCCACTTGTTTTTACCTTCTTCGGGCAGCAAAATGACTGACCCGGTAGTCATGTTTCTAACCTTGCGGCGCTTTCTATCAAAGAAACAACATTGTTGCATAACTGCCCAATATCTATAGAGTAAATGAAACAAAAATTACAATTCAGCACAAACATGAGAACCCCAAGAGACTTTTGCTTTCCAGGAGCTAATTGGGTTCGAGCGACCACCCAGTCCAAGAATAGAAGGGCGACTCCCAGTTGCAGCAGCTTCCACATCCAGTACATCACAATTCAGCTCAAACATGCAAGCCAAAGCATACTTTTTCATCAACCCAATTAGCTGACATTCACACGTTAGAGGAACCATGATGCCATGTTCATCCATGAAGTTGGACTTTGCAGTCTGCTTCGGCCATAATTCATCATGATTACGCAGAGCAGCAACCATACCAGATAGTGCAGATCTGCGCAGGTGCTTCTTCCATCGTGATACAATAGTGTCCATACCACTTGCCCTTCACCCTTGCTGATTTAGAGTCGTACCTGAAGAGGACTACCGTAACCAGGTAAGGGTGGTCCACGGAGATCCCACTTGACAGAAAACTGTGGACAAAATATGTTTGTCAGCATTGGGCTAATAAACAATGGTAGGTTCAGTTGCCAGCTAGCAGTTATAATTAGTGCGAATAGCAAAGAGAAGGGTAGCTCACCCGCATGTAGCCAGAACTTCTTCTTCCTTGGTAGTAGGATCTGCCATCCCCCGAGCTGCTCGGCTCGTCGGCGGCGGAGGAGGGCTAGAGCCTCGCAACAGCAGCTACGGCATGCGCCATTGGAGCTCGGGACCAGCGACTAGGCACAGCACCTTGGCGCCAGAAGTCAAATGTCCAAAGGGATTGTCCTGCTTGGAGGGTGGATTTTGACACCGCCAGTGCTAGGGGAATCGAGGGAATGGATTTGTAAAATTGGTCAATGCATCCAATCCACTTAGTTCCTCGATTTGCCTAAGAGGTTGCCACGTTGGCGCTCGCATAACGGACATATGATCGACATGTGGGTCCCGACCGTCGACTTGACGGGGCAGTTTAACGGAATGTTTGTATTGTGTAGGGTGAGATGAGTTTGCGTCGAAATGGCCCCTCTGAGTAGTTGGCATCCCAACTTTACGAAACACAGCAATTACATGCAACTTGGGTACCGCCATGCACTCTCCCATGAACTTTTGGGCCGCAAACAAACAATCCCCACACCGAGGTATAGAGGCCGAGTTAGCCGAGCTACGGCACGGTCAAAGCAAGTGCTGGCCGGGTCTCCTCAAGGAAGGTCGACTTACTGGGTAACCCGACCCGGAGAGTATTCACCTGACACTAACACGGCCGACATAAAATATATGTTGGCTATACTTAATCTACCATGTGCACAGGTACCCTCGTAGCCGGGTTAGCCAGGCGCTAGTTCCAATAGAAGGAAGGAATCACCCATTGGTCAAAAGGTGACCTCTGTCCACTGTAGCGTGAGTGAAGCGAACAGAGGGAAGGACCAGCGAGGCATGGCCGACAAAGGTGATGCAGGCAATGTTGGCTGACGTAGCCCATGTCTACTGATGCCAAAAGACAAAGAGCTCATAGAGGGTTACGTCTATAGTCCAGACTAGCTGTTTATAGTAAGTAAAGAGGCATCTAGCTTTAACCAAAGGGCATATTCGGGGAATATGCTACCACGTGTGCCCTAACTTTGTATCCTAGGCTTGCCTATATAAGGAGCACCAGGGCCTCCATAGAAGGGGATCGATCATTTTCTCTGTCTAAGGTAGAACTGTAGAGCACAGTTGTGGGGTGTAAGAGACCTAGTCTCCTTCTCACGAACAACTCAAGGAGCCCTTGTAATCCACCATTGATAGAGCAAAAATACAAACACTTGTGTGTGGAATCACCATAGTATCCCTCCTTGGATTCCTCTAGTGCACTTTGGCCCCATCTTTAGCCTATCCATGGCATCTGCCGTCCCACCACCATGACAGTTGGTGCCCACCGTGGGGCTAGCGGCACTAGGAAGGGTGAAAATACGGACAAGAAACATCATCGGCACAGGCAAGCGCATCGTCTCCGGCCTGGTTCTGCACTTTGGAGCGCTAGACTACGTCAGCGACAACGCTAGAAGCTTCGGCAGGCGTCCTCCTCCGCGCAACAGCCTCTTCATCAAGCTTGGCGCGCACAAGATTTACGTCGGTGTGGACGAGTCCTGTGTTCACCCGCGCCACGTTGTCGAGGGAGGCGAGCCACTTCTCCGTGCGACGAGCGGCCCGCATATCACTCGCCTCGCAAGCTGCGTTGAGGTCATGATGACCGCGCCAAACGTAGGAGCAAGCAAGGACCCGACACCAGACCCGAAAGTCACGCCAAAGCAGGAAAGATCTAGATTCCCTCTGCTAGAGAGGCCAGAGAATGTGCTACAGCAAGCAATAGATAGCTTAGCAACGCCAATAGCTCTTGTAGTAGATCCGGATTAGGCGCAAGCTGAGTTAGAGGAAACTAGGCAGAAAATGCTAGCAGGCGTGAAAAAAGTAGCTGAGTTGCAGTAGTCGCTGAACATCACTTTGAGGGAATATGCAAAAGAAAACCACATAGATGGGGTGAAATCCGAGGTAGAAACCTGATTTCGGAAATTGACAAGGAATATGAGCCTAGGCCGGGTCAGACATCTACTATAGTAACAGGAGGGCTGGAGAGGTACAGTACCCTGACAAAGAACCTCAGGCTCACAAACGTAGCTACCTCCGAGTTTGAAGGCTTAACCGGAGAGGCCCGAGAAAGACAACAGGAAAGAGTAAACCACTTGTTGAGGGTGGTCTACCAGCAGAATGAGGAGATGGACAAGGCCAACCCGGCGCAGCCCGGAGCATCAAATGTAGTTCATTCGGCTAGAAATAACCCGGCAAAATCCACTAGAGCTGCATCCTCCCCTGGTCATGCCCCAAGGAGAGAGGAGGTGGTAAACTCGGGTAGAAAGGACAAGGAGATGGTCCCCTATGACCCGGTGAGAGACGGAAAGGAAAAAGCAGTGCAAGTTGATGAGGATCGCCACAGTGCCAGCCGAGGTGAAGCTGGCCGAGGTAACCGTGACCAAGGCAATGCCGGTCATAGGAACGTTGCCAACGGCAATGCCGGACAGCGTGATCCGGCGGGAGCATGGCAAAATGCGCCTCGGCAGCAGCAGCAGCAATACGCACCTCGGCAGGAGAGAAGTGCTGGCCAAGCAATGCAGCAGCAGTATGCTTGTCTGGATCAAGACAGATACAATGATGGTTACTAGGCAATGGTCAACGATGGATACCCTAGACCGGAGCACCATGTGATTGCATCAAGGCTGGGAAGCAGGAATTTGCAGCCGGATGACGCAAGGCTGAAGCTAGATAGAATTTATAGGTCGGAGATGATCGAGGTGCAAGGTCCTCCAGGTCCGGCATGTTTTGGACCTCGGATCATGAGGGAACCAGCAGTACCGAACTTTCAACTGGGCAGAGGAACGAGAACCTACGATGGGAGCACCAAGCTAGAGGTTTGGCTCATTGACTATGCAACATCAGTTAAAATTGCCACAGGAAATTTGAGATGGGGAGTAAGATATGTGCCTCAGATGTTGGAAGGACCTGCGAGTGTTTGGCTGAACAACTTGCCACCAGGGAGCATAAACTGTTGGCTGGACTTTGAGGAACTATTGGTCAGTAATTTCTCGAGCACCTACAAGAGGCCCAATAGGCCACAGACTTTGGCGTTATGCCGGCAAAGGACTGAATGAGCCAGATCGAGATTTCCTGACTCGGTGGTAGAACATGCACAACTCATGTGAGGGGGTAATTGAATCACGAGCAATTGCGTGGTTCGCCCATGGCTGTAGATATGGAAGTATGTTGTGGCAGAGGTTGCAGTGAGATATGCCAACCACTTTGGCCAAGACAATCCGGATCGCGGATTCATATGATTTGGGAGATCCAACCCAACCCTGGATAATGTCAAGCGAGTAAAATGAAGAATACTACAATAGGGATGGCTCCGGATCATCTAGGTGAAATGATTTCCAGGGTAAAAGAAGGGATGATCGTCTAGATTATAGGTACAACTCGTAGCAGGTGGCAGCTGTAGACCGAGATCAGCCCAATGCCGGCACCAGCCAGTGCCAGAAAACTAGAGGATACCATTGGCAACAAAAGGGTGAATGCAAGAAGCCTTGGACCCCGTAACAGAAGAAACAGTGGCAAGAAAGAAGGGATCGTCCAAGGTACACATTCGAGTCTATGTTGGATCAGCCTTGCAAATTCCATACGCCAAGTCCAAATAGTCCGGCGAACCATACAACCCGGCAATGTGAGTGGATGAGGAAATGATACATTGCAAATGTATCTATAATTTTTGATGTTCCATGCTTGGTTCTATCCACTTTCTTGTGTTTTGTGCCAACTTTGGAGTACTTTTCATATGATTTCTTGGACTAACCTATTAACAAGAGCCACAGTGCCAGCTGGCTATTTTCTGCTGTTTTTGGTTCCAGCAAAGTCAGAAAATGAATAATCTCGGAATTGGACGGGACAAAAGCCAAAGTGCCTATTTTCCGGAAGTCATCAAGTGCCAGAATACGACACGGAGAGGGGCCAGAGGCCGGCCACACCACCTGGCCGCGCGGCCAGGCTAGGCCCACGCCAGGGGGTGGTGTGGTGGCCCCTGGCACCCCCTGGGTCTCCCCTTCCGCCTATATATTGCCCTCTGGACGAAAACCCTAAGGGCCCGATCAAAAATCCATGAAAGAATCTATAGCCGCCGTCATATCCATCCCTAGATTGGAAGAGATCTGAAGCTCTTCCCGGCACCCTGCCAGAGAGGGGAATTCACCCTGGAGGCCTTCTTCATCACCATGCAAGCCTCCGGTGTGATGTGTGAGTAGTTCATCCTTGGAATACGGATCCATGTAGTAGCTAGATGGCTGGTTCTACTCCTTTGTGCTTTCATGTCTAGATCTTGTGAGCTCCGTTCATGATCAAGATCATCTATTTGCAATTCTACATGTTGTGTTTGCGGGGATCCGATGGATATTGAGATGCTATTTCAGATTGATTATTGATTCTATCATGTCTTTGTTATTTGTGATCTTGCATGCTTTCCGTTGTTAGTAGCTATCTTGGCCAAGTAGATGCTGGCAACTCCAAGAGTTAGTATGTATGCTCGATAGTGGGTTCATGCCTCTGGTAATCTAGGGAAGTGACAGAAATCTCTAAGGTACTAGATGTGCTATTGCTACTAGGGAGACAACAACAATCCTTTGTTCATAGAACAATCGTATTGTTTACTTTACACGCAGTTCATAAAGCAATAATCTGTTGCTTGCAACTTAATACTGGAGGGGGTTCGGATGATAACCTGAAGGTGGATTATTAGTCATAGATGCAGTTGGATGGCGGTCTATGTATTATGTTGTAATGCCCAATCGAGTCTCAAAGGAGTCAAGATGATTAGTATATGCATGTATTGCTTTCTCGATGTCTGTCAATTGCCTCGCTGTCATTTGTTCACCCAGCATGTTATCTATCTAAGGAGAGCCACCTCTAGTGAACTATGGATCCCGATCCTTGTCTTTTACATTCAATCTACAATCTTTTACTGCTTTGTGTTTACTTTCTACAAACTTTTACTTATTTCCATTTGATACGTTTAATCCTTTGTTTCCGCAAAACACGGCGAGATTGACAACCTCATCGCAAGTTGGGGACAAAGTTCTATGGTTGTGTTGTGCAGGTCTCCACGTTGCTACAAGCATCGGTAGTGCGCCCGGCCAAAGCGCAGCTAGTAACACCTTTGGGGTGTTTCCTTGCTCCTACTGGTTCGATTAAACCTTGGTTTCATACTGAGGGAAACTTGTTGCTATGCTCATCATACCTTCCTCTTGGGGTTCCCAACGAGCTCTACATCAACACCGCACCAGCACTTTTCTGGGCACCGTGCATTGAGCCATCAGGAAACTAGAGAAAGGTAGCTCGGGGAATGCTCAGGCACCTCAGAATGAACCACCTCAGAATGAGGCACCTCGGAAACCATTGCTCACAGGGGGGAATGGACAACAACTAATGTTGCCACCACCTCCACCGAGGAATGAAAATCAGGAAAGAAGGGATGCAGTGCATCAGGTGAATAACAACCAACAACAAGACCAAGGTTACCATGGTAATGAGGGAAGAAATGAGTATAGAGAGCATCACCAAAGTTACTGTGTGTTTACCACGGAAGATACTGACCAGAAAATCTTGCAGCACCGACATATGGAAGTAAATGCGGTAATGCCTGCAGTGACAAGGTATATGCCTTGGTTAGATCAGGAGATTACGTGGACTATCAAGGATCATCCTCGGCTCATGCCAAGTCCGAGATCGTATGCGTTGGTGCTGGATCCGACGTTCATCGGTCCGAATATCAACATGAGGTTTTCCAAGGTGCTGATAGACAATGGCAGTAGCATTAACATCATGTACAAGGATACCATGCACAAGTTAGGAATCTTGGAGAACATGCTCCAAGCTATGAGGACCACTTTCCATGGAATTGTGCCTGGTATCTCCTACGAGCCCATTGGTAAAGTCTGGGTTGATGTGTTGTTTGGTACAAGGGATAACTGCCGGACCGAAAACTTGGAGTTTGAAGTGGTGAACTTGGAAATCTCTTATCACGCATTACTCGGCAGACCCGCTCTGAGCAAATTCATGGCAAGTACTCACATCAGTTACCTGAAGATGAAACTGCCCGGACCAAGGGGAGTGATTACTATATCAGGGGACTTTAGGCATTCAATCAAGTGCGCTTCCGCTGGATCTAACCTAGCCGAGTCATTCGTGATAGCTCAAGAAAAAAAAGGAAAATTCAGGAAGTGGCGGCATTGGCTCAGTCTGTGCAGTAGCATATGTCGGCCCAGACCAACCCGCATGGAAGTGTGTCATTTCAAGCGACAACGGACACTAAGAAAGTGCCAATTGATGATCAGTTCCCAGAGCACACCGTGACTATTGGTGTCGGGTTAGGAAACAAATAGGAAAGCGAGCTCGTCAACTTCCTCCGTGAGAATCAGGATATCTTTGCTTGGTCCACACAGGATGATCTGCAAGGTGTACCGAGGGAGTTGGCCGAGCACTCTTTGAATGTGAGACCCGGGGCTAAGCCGATGAAGCAACCTCTCCACTGGTTCGCCGAAGATAGGAGAAAATTCATTGGTGATGACATAGCTAGGCTCCCCGCAGCTGGATTTATCATGGAAGTACTTTACCCGGATTGGCTCTCTAATCCGGTGCTCGTGGAAAAGAAGAAAGATTATCCGAACGTGGCTGTGGTGTGGCGTATGTGCATTGATTACACAAACCTAAATAAAGCATGTGGAAATTGATGAAGAACTTTTCCCCAACCGGCCTATACCTTCTTGGGCGAAACCAATACTTGATTTCCTAAAAGAAGGAATTCTGCCAAATGATGAGATACACTCGAGGCAAATTCATAGAAGGGCCAAGGCATGTACTATAATCAACGCTGATATATACAAAAGAAGTGTTACTTGTGTCTTGCAATGATGCATAGACCCGGAAGAAGGGCTTGACATACTCCGAGATATCCATCAAGGAGAATGTGGTCATCATGCATCTTCAAGAGCATTAGTGGCAAAAGCTTTCCGGCATGGATTTTATTGGCCAAGTGCTTTGGAGCAAGCAGAGGATCTTGTAAAAAAATGCAATGGCTATCAAAGGTATGCCACCAAGACCCATCTGCCAATGTCGGAGCTCAAGACAATCCCTATTACTTGGCCATTTGTTGTATGGTGCCTAGACATGGTAGGACCATTTAAGCCAGTTAAGGGAGGAATGACCCATATCTTGGTTATGGTGGATAAGTTCAACAAATGGATTGAGGTAAAGCCAATCAAAGAAATGTGATGGGGCAATAGCGGTAACGTTCCTCAAAGATATAATCTTGAGATAAGGCTATCCCCATAGTATCATGACCGATAATGGCACTAATTTTGTTGAAGGAGCATTTTCTAGGTTTTGCCAAGAGAAGAAGATCCGGCTAGACATTGCCTCGGTAGTCCACCCCACATCGAACGGGCAAGTGGAAAGATCCAACGGACTAGTCTTGTCCGGATAAAACCCCGACTCATTGAGCCACTGCAAAGATCAGTGGGGTGCTAGATAAAAGAACTACCAGTGGTACTGTGGAGTTTGAGAAAAACTTCGAATCGATCAACAGGCTATACGCCATTTTTCTGGTATATGGGGCAGAAGCTGTATTACGAGCCAACATAGAGCATGATTCACCAAGGGTCACCCAATACACAGAAGCCGAAGTGCGTGAGGCCTGGCAAAATGATGTTGATCTGCTGGAAGAAGCGAGAGAACTGGCCTTGTCTAGATCTGCCATATATCAGCAAAATCTCTGACGCTACCATAGCCGGAAAGTAAACCCTCGAGTTTTCCGGGAAGGTGGTCTCGTACCTCGGCTGGTGCAACGCACTGCTGGCATGCATAAGTTATCCTCTCCATGGGAAGAAACTTTCATTCTAAGCAAAGCTTTGCACAATCATTCCTACTATCTTATCGATGCACAGCCACAAGAAAAGAACAAGGCGGACAGGTCCGGTGAGGAAATTAAGCATCCATGGAATGTAGCTCTACTTCGTCCATTTTACACCTAGCAAAGATGTGAATGTATCTGAGTTACTCATATGTCAGTATGTATGTCCGCAATGACTGCATCAATGAAACTTCGACACCCCGAGCAGAAACTCGGGGACTGCCTTAATAATTGTATTTTCTGCATTTACTTTTTCATATGTTGACTGGCTTAAATTACTTGGACCTTAGCCGGATTAGTAATGTGTGAGCATCAAAAACCCAACTCTTCGACTTTGCTGCTGTCCAATAGGAATTTGCCGGATAAGTGCAAGCAAGAGAACAAGTTTGGAATTGCAAAACACATGAAAAACAACTAAGGAAAAGAACGTAATCGAGCCGACATTTTTTATTTGGACTAACCCCCTATTTACTTTATCTATCTTGCGTTGGATTATTTTGATCTAATCTTAAAGTTTCAAGTATTGTTGCGTCAATTTTTTGAACCTCGGACTCGTAAGTCAGAAAAACTGAATCAAGGTAGACGCGAGCCGAGTCATAAAATTGCGGGAACAACAAAAGGAAACTCGGGGACTTCGCCCAAGTTAATCCGGCATTAAAAGACTGAGTACCAAAACATAACAAATTGTAGCAAAATAAAACCATTGTGCACAGATACCATTGCACCCGTCATACCGGGGATCTCACGAACATTGTTCAAGTGTTTAAACAACTCAAGGAGCAGTAGCAGGAGCCGAATCATCGGTCATGGGAGGAGGTACTTTGGCATCCGTAGTTGGGGCGTTGGGCACGGCCTCATCTTCCGGATTAGCCTCCTCGTCCGCCGGATCTTCAGCATCGTCGCCGAGCTTAGAAGCTTCCTCCTCATCCTATGCACCATCATCTCCATCAGAGACATAACCATCATCAACTGTGTCAAGGTAGCTCGGACCCTCATTCCAACTATGGCAGAAGGCATATTGGATAAGCTTGTTGCACAGGCTTTGTTTTGAGCAATGCACTCCGGATCATTGGACCACTTTGATCTGGTGCGCAAAAGCTCAAGCAAATTCAGATCCAGCTCTTCATACCAAGAGAGAACAAAGTTCAGCACTGTGTCAGCCTCGGCTCGTGCAGTAGATTTCCGCCACAGGTACACCTGAGTTTTGCACTCCATCAGTTTTGCTATAAAAGCAACGCTTCCCTTGCGAGTGGTCTCAGTGGGCCAGAGAGAATTGAACATCCGCATCGTTGTCGGCATAATGTCTACCCCATAGTTCTTCCCCAGTTCAATGCGGATAGCGAGGCTCACCAACAAATCCTCCATGTCATAAGGAACTGACTCGGTGGTAGGGTCGGCTGGATTACCTCCCTAAGCGCGGGACTAGGTTACAGCGGCAGAAGCGAGGGAGTCACTCTCTGGGAAGTTGCCTGCGAACAAAACGAAGGATGTCAGTGAGCAAGAACACTTAATCTGGAGAGACAAGAATTAATAAGAGGAAGAGAACTCACGTGAAATCTGGAAAAGGATCCGAGTGAGCTCGATGTACACATCAGCATTGCTAGCTTGGACCTTCTCATATTCATAGGTCACCGACTTAAGTTTTATGTCGGCTTCCTGCAGCAGGTCATTGTCCTTGGAGATCTGAGTTGTTAGACGCTCTTTCTCCTCGGCGACCTCCTGATCAGCCTTATCCAGCTCGGATTTGTGGAGGTCCTTGAGCCTTTGGATCTCGGCGTTCAGCCGAGTAATTTGATTATCCTTGAGGCGCAATTGAGAAATTTCATCATATTTTTTCTTCAGCTCAGCCTGGTGCTTCCCTACTTGTTCGATAAAGTGAGTCATCATGTCAGGGATGGGCACACTATCTTGAAGTTTAACTACAATAGAGGATTGACCCGGCAGAGCCGTGGTATAAATATCTGTCGAGTCAGAAAAAAAGCACGCAAACGCTAAGGGAACAAGAGAAGTTACCATGGACCTTAGCCAAATTTTTGCACATGATGACATTCTCAGCCTCGGCTGCATAATTCAGATAACAAATTAATACGGATACCGAGTAACTCGAAGGAACGAGAATGAAAAGGTCTTAAGCAAATAAATTTACCCTTCTTCTGGTGATTAACCAACACCTTGCCGTATCTGGCATGGAGATCTTTGTATGAGTCCAGCAGGCACTGGAACTCAGTAGTTCGGCGGTTGGTGGTGATCTGAAACAGGCCGATATTAGTTCAGAAAATGGAAGAAAGGGATATTTGAAGTCTGCAAAATCTAGGCCAAGTGGAACTTAACCTGGCTCTATGTGTGTGGATATTCGAAGTTTACAAAATCCGGGCCAAGTGGACCTTAACCCGGCTCTAGATGTGTGGATATTCGAAGTCTACAAAATTCGGGCCAAGTAGAACTTAACCCGGCTGTAGGTGTGTGGATATTCGAAGTCTACAAAATCCAGGCCAAGTGGAACTTAACCCGGCTCTAGGTGTGTGGATATTCGAAGTTTACCAAATCCGGGCCAAGTGGAACTTAACCCGGCTCTAGGTGTGTGGATATTCAAAGTCTACAAAATCCAGGTCAAGCAGAACTTAACCCGGCTCTAGGTGTGTGGATATTCGAAGTCTACATGATCCGGGCCAAGTGGAACCTAACCCGGCTCTAGGTATGTGGATATTTGAAGTTTACAAGATACTGGCCAAGCGGAACTTAACCCGGCTCTAGGTGTGTGGATATTCGAAGTCTACAAAATCCGTGCCAAGCAGAACTTAACCCGGCTCTAGATGTGTGGATATTTGAAAATGCTAAGGACTTGCGCTAATTCTCTAAGAGCATCCGACCGAGTAATAAATTACTCCCTCGGAGGCTCGGGGACTAGTGGGTATATCTGTAAGTGTTTGCGTACATAAAAGGCATAACAGATAAAGGGGTTACCTCCATCATCCGGCCAGCAAGGGAGATGGCCTTGGTAGCAGAATTCATCTAAGCGCTGAACTCCGCCGGACCAAACTTCTCCAGCAAATCATCTTGTGGGTTTATAAACTCGGCGTCATTCCAGTTATGGACATAATCTATGAGCGCCGAACTATAACTTTCACCGCTAAGTGAGTGACTCATCACGAAGCCCTTCGCATGGGCCTCCCACCTTGCGGACTGAGTAGCAGCAGGACTGGTATGCAAGGTTAATTGCTTGCTGCTCTCAGATCCGGTAGCAGGAGGGCCAGAAGTGGAATCCTTGGATGGCTCAGTGGCTTTCTTGCTCTTGCCAGATGATGTTGGCCGCTGAAGAAGAGACGAAGCTGTCGCGCCAGACTAGGCTTGGGAGGCTGGCTGAAAAATGTCTTTAATAGACACACAGTGGATCCAGAGGTTGCGGCCTGATATTTCTTCTTGGCGGATGGCCTTGCTATGGCTGATGCTACTACTGTTGCTGTTGCTGCCAATGGTACTGCTGGTACAGGTGTGGCTGTTGTTGATACTGCTGGTGCTGGGGTTGCTATTTCTGGTGCTACTGGCGCTGGTGCTACTGGTACTAGTGCCGCTGGTGCTACTGGTGCTGGTACTGCTGGTACAGATACTGGTGATGTTGGAGAAACAGGAACTGAAGAGGATGTTGTATGGGGCGGTGCCGATGAAGTTGGCACCTCTAAGGTTGACGGTGGCGGCGGAATAGAGAAACTGGGGAGATCCGGCATCGCCGTATCCTCGGCCGCTCCACTTCCCCCGCATCAACGTTGCCCCCCTCATGGTGAGGTGTGATCTGATCCGGCGCAACCGCGAAGTCCTTGTGAATAGGACTCAGTGGACGAACGTCATCGTCGTGGGGGGAGATGGGTTGCTCCAGATTGGAGACGAAATGCTGGGGCCACTCTGGGGAATAACCCTAGGAGCGCTGTAGAAGCGAAAAACAACAAATCAAACAGAGAAAGAATGGCAAGTAAAAGGCAAAAGCAAAAGGAGCAAGACCCGGAAATGAACAAGGAAAGAAAAAGGACTTACTCATTCGAAGTTGGGGGCTGCCGGGGTTTGGGCGTTCTCCGGACTATGCTCTTGGCAGCATGCTTGGGCGGGTCCTTGACCCCAGACTTCTTCTACCTCTTCCTAGGCGGGGGAACCTCCGAAGCTACGACCGAGGTTGCCGCGTGCTTCTAGGAGGGGGCAGGAGCCGGATCATCCGCGGCGAGAGGGGGAACCTCGAGGACCTGACTGGCCGGGTTAGCTGAAGATTCGGACATAACCGGGAACACGTAAGAGATAGGCACCGGATCAAGTACCTCCATAACCTCAACATCCGAGTCATCGTCATCCGGCTAATCCCTTAGAGAAGAGGCTTTACCAGATGTGTGCTTGGTGCTGTCTGGAGCAGGCAAGAACCTCTCCGAGTCAGGCTCCTCCATGTCCGACTCTGCACGGTCTGCCACCCATTTGAGGGCCAGCTCCTTGCCGTCCTCAACTGTCTGCTGGAGAAACAACTGAGAGCAAAAGTACTAAATGGTTAAGTTAGGAGGCTATCCGACATACCGCAAGACCTAGAAAAGATACCAAGAGAAGAATTTACCTTAGGAGGCAAGTTGGCTTGGGTGAAGGGTGGAAGCCCCCATTTCCATGCCTCGGAGAACTCCTTCTCCACCTACAAAATGGCCTTGACCCAGCGGAACACCTCGGAGTTGTTAAGAACGAAGGAGGAGGTCCGATGGGGGTCAAGGGGGCACTCAAATGGAAAATCTTGTGGGAGCACTTCTTAAGTGGGGAGATTCGGCTGCGGACAAATGTGATCATAATGTCCTCACCGCATAGCTATAGCTCGACGAGCTTCTTGATCTGGCGATCTACCTGGTTCGCCAAGGCAGTAGGCCGCTTCGAGATTTTCTCCCACGGAGAGGTGTCCAGGACACCCATCCTGAAAGGGAGAAGCCGGATCAAGTCCGTATCTGAGTTGTTCCAAAAATAGAAGAAGGTCCGGGCCTAGCCTTTGCAAGATTCAAGGCCGTTAACCCGGGGAAAGGCAGAATTCTTGCAGGGAGAGATTGAGGCACCACCGCACTAGGTCAGATGTTTTTCGGCTGGAGCAAGATGCTTATCTGGGACAACGTTCTTCTTGAGACCAAAGAACTTAATCCAAAATTCTTTGGTAGGCTAGAGGCCGACGTAACCCTCAATGCCGGAGGCGAAAGAGGAAAGAGATGTAATGGCGTTGGCCAGGAGATGGTGCGGCTAAATTTGATAGGTGGAGATGAAATCACGACAGAAATCAGAGACGGGCAGGTCGAAGCTGTGCTAGAAATGGGAAAGAAAGACGATGAATTCACCCAGATTTGGAGAGGTAGCTATCTCCTAGGCGACGAGGTGGCATGTGATGCCCGCAGGGATGCGGCACGTCGCATATAGCCAATCGATGTCGTCTTGGCACACGAACGCGCCCGCCCAGGCACCATGCTCGTGAGCCTCATCTTCTTCCTCCTCCTGAGCGACAACGGTGGCCTCCTCCTCACTCATGGCTAAGTCAAGTTCTTCGAGGAAATAATCAGAAAAGGAATAACCGGCAGTGGGAAACTTGGAGGTGTAGGGCCCCATGGCGGAAGGCTTGAGCAGAGGCGGTGGCGCGGTCGCAAGGAGCGGCTAAGCGCCGTGGCGCCGGCGTAGCGCTAAGGCAGGAGAAGTGGCGGCGGTGGAATCATTGTGGAGAAGAAGGGGCAAAGGGCAGGGGAGCGTGCGAAGTGGGGGAACTTACCCAAGGGCCGCCCCTTCCCCCTATTTAACCGCACCTCACGGGCGCATAGTGGGATCGGTTTCTACGGCCCAACTGCAGAGTGTGGCCGTGTATCTTCCAAACCAGCCAATCAGGCTCGTGCCACAGCAAGGGCTACAAGGAGCAGGGGATCCCATGACGTAATGTTATGATACAGATAACAAGGGGCTGCCGCGATGTGACGTGCAGAGCAGTTATTCTTGACACTTACTGCAGTAACCGGCACAGTAAACTAGCGCAACCCTTAAAATGAGGCAAAGTGATGATTACCCTCCACGTAGGACATGGGGAAGCGTATGAGAGAAGGAAAGGTAACCCGGATACAAGGACAAAAACCCGACCAGTGAGAAATAACTCGGATTGAGACAAGGGAGCATCGAGCCAAGGAGTCCGGGTTGCGAGATAACTCCATAAAGAAAATGTTGATCTTGATAATTGGAACCTGTTGTGGCCTTAATAGCTGAAGTTGCTAAGACCGCACCAGCTTCGGGGACTAATGTTAGGGGGATACCCCGGGTAGGGTCACGCCGGGGTATAGAGGCCGAGTTAGCCAAGGTATGGCACGGTCAAAGCAAGTGTTGGCCAGGTCTCCTCAAGGCAGGCCGACTTACGGGGTAACCCGGCCTGAAGAGTATTCACCTGACACTAACCCGACTAACGAGGGGTAACCTCGGCAATGCCCATGATGATGGACTTGGGTTTTCGCGGAAAAGAGAACGCTGAGGATTTCGTCGGATGTCAGGAAAACAATGAGACCCGGGGCTAAGCCGATGAAGCAACCTCTCCACTGATTCGCCGAAGATAGGAGAAAATTCATTAGTGATGACATAGCTAGGCTCCCCGCAGCTGGATTTATCATGGAAGTACTTTACCCGGATTGGCTCTCTAGTCCGGTGCTCGTGGAAAAGAAGAAAGATGATCCGAATGTGGCTGTGGTGTGGCGTATGTGCATTGATTACACAAACCTAAATAAAGCGTGTGGAAATTGATGAAGAACTTTTCCCCAACCGGCATATACCTGCTTGGGCGAAACCAATACTTGATTTCCTAAAAGAAGGAATTCTGCCAAATCATGAGATACACTCGAGGAAAATTCATAGAAGGGCCAAGGCATGTACTATAATCAATGCTGATATATACAAAAGAAGCGTTACTTGTGTCTTGCAACGATGCATAGACCCAGAAGAAGGGCTTGACATACTCTGAGATATCCATCAGGGAGAATGTGGTCATCATGCATCTTCAAGAGCATTAGTGGCAAAAGCTTTCCGGCATGGATTTTATTGGCCAAGTGCTTTGGAGCAAGCAGAGGATCTTTAAAAAAAATGCAATGGCTATCAAAGGTATGCCACCAAGACCCATGTGCCAATGTCGGAGCTCAAGACAATCCCTATTACTTGGCCATTTGTTGTATGGTGCCTAGACATGGTAGGACCATTTAAGCCAGTTAAGGGAGGAATGACCCATATCTTGGTTATGGTGGATAAGTTCAACAAATGGATTGAGGTAAAGCCAATCAAAGAAATGTGATGGGGCAATAGCGGTAACGTTCCTCAAAGATATAATCTTGAGATAAGGCTATCCCCATAGTATCATGACCGATAATGGCACTAATTTTGTTGAAGGAGCATTTTCTAGGTTTTGCCAAGAAAAGAAGATCCGGCTAGACATTGCCTCGGTAGTCCACCCCACATCGAACGGGCAAGTGGAAAGATCCAACGGACTAGTCTTGTCCGGATAAAACCCCGACTCATTGAGCCACTGCAAAGATCAGTGGGGTGCTAGATAAAAGAACTACCAGTGGTACTGTGGAGTTTGAGAAAAACTTCGAATCGATCAACAGGCTATACGCCATTTTTCTGGTATATGGGGCAGAAGCTGTATTACGAGCCAACATAGAGCATGATTTACCAAGGGTCACCCAATACACAGAAGCCGAAGTGCGTGAGGCCTGGCAAAATGATGTTGATCTGCTGGAAGAAGCGAGAGAAGTGGCCTTGTCTAGATCTGCCATATATCAGCAAAATCTCTGATGCTACCATAGCCGGAAAGTAAACCCCCGAGTTTTCCGGGAAGGTGGTCTCGTACCTCGGCTGGTGCAACGCACTGCTGGCATGCATAAGTTATCCTCTCCATGGGAAGAAACTTTCATTCTAAGCAAAGCTTTGCACAATCATTCCTACTATCTTATCGATGCACAACCACAAGAAAAGAACAAGGCGGACAGGTCCGGTGAGGAAATTAAGCATCCATGGAATGTAGCTCTACTTCGTCCATTTTACACCTAGCAAAGAGGTGAATGTATCCGAGTTACTCATATGTCGGTATGTATGTCCGCAATGAGTGCATCAATGAAACTTCGACACCCCGAGCAGAAACTCGGGGACTGCCTTAATAATTGTATTTTCTGCATTTACTTTTTCATATGTTGACTGGCTTAAATTACTTGGACCTTAGCCGGATTAGTAATGTGTGAGCATCAAAAACCCAACTCTTCGACTTTGCTGCTGTCCAATAGGAATTTGCCGGATAAGTGCAAGCAAGAGAACAAGTTTGGAATTGGAAAACACATGAAAAACGACTAAGGAAAAGAACGTAATCGAGCCGACATTTGTTATTTGGACTAACCCCCTATTTACTTTATCTATCTTGCGTTGGATTATTTTGAGCTAATCTTAAAGTTTCAAGTATTGTTGCGTCAATTTTTTGAACCTCGGACTCGTAAGTCAAAAAACTGAATCAAGGTAGACGCGAGCCGAGTCATAAAATTGCGGGAACAAGAAAAGGAAACTCGGGGACTTCGCCCAAGTTAATCCGGCATTAAAAGACTTAGTACCAAAACATAACAAATTGTAGCAAAATAAAACCATTGTGCACAGATACCATTGCACCCGGCATACCGGGGATCTCACGAACATTGTTCAAGTGTTTAAACAGCTCAAGGAGCAGTAGCAGGAGCCGAATCATCGGTCATGGGAGGAGGTACTTTGGCATCCGTAGTTGGGGCGTTGGGCACAGCCTCATCTTCCGGATTAGCCACCTCGTCCTCCGGATCTTCAGCATCATCGCCGAGCTTAGAAGCTTCCTCCTCACCCTATGCACCATCATCTCCATCGGAGACATAACCATCATCAACTGTGTCAAGGTAGCTCGGACCCTCATTCCAACTATGGCAGAAGGCATATTGGATAAGCTTGTTGGCACAGGCTTTGTTTTGAGCAATGCACTCCGGATCATTGGACCACTTTGATCTGGTGCGCAAAAGCTCAAGCAAATTCAGATCCAGCTCTTCATACCAAGAGAGAACAAAGTTCAGCACTGTGTCAGCCTCGGCTCGTGCAGTAGATTTCCGCCACAGGTACACCTGAGTTTTGCACTCCATCAGTTTTGCTATAAAAGCAGCGCTTCCCTTGCGAGTGGTCTCAGTGGGCCAGAGAGAATTGAACATCCGCATCGCTGTCGGCATAATGTCTACCCCATAGTTCTTCCCCAGTTCAATGCGGGTAGCGAGGTTCACCAACAAATCCTCCATGTCATAAGGAACTGACTCGGCGGTAGGGTCGGCTGGATTACCTCCCTAAGCGTGGGACTAGGTTACAGCGGCAGAAGCGAGGGAGTCACTCTCTGGGAAGTTGCCTGCGAACAAAACGAAGGATGTTAGTGAGCAAGAACACTTAATCTGGAGAGACAAGAATTAATAAGAAGAAGAGAACTCACATGAAATCTGGAAAAGGATCCGAGTGAGCTCGATGTACACATCTGCATTGCTAGCTTGGACCTTCTCATATTCATAGGTCACCGACTTAAGTTTTATGTCGGCTTCCTGCAGCAGGTCATTGTCCTTGGAGATCTCAGTTGTTAGACGCTCTTTCTCCTCGGCGACCTCCTGATCAGCCTTATCCAGCTCGGATTTGTGGAGGTTTTTGAGCCTTTGGATCTCGGCGTTCAGCCGAGTACTTTCATTATCCTTGAGGCGCAATTGAGAAATTTCATCATATTTTTTCTTCAGCTCAGCCTGGTGCTTCCCTACTTGTTCGATAAAGTGAGTCATCATGTCAGGGATGGGCACACTATCTTGAAGTTTAACTACAATAGTGGATTGACCCGGCAGAGCCGTGGTATAAATATCTGTCGAGTCAGAGAAAAAGCACGCAAACGCTAAGGGAACAAGAGAAGTTACCATGGACCTTAGCCAAATTTTTGCACATGATGACATTCTCAGCCTCGGATGCATAATTCAGATAACAAATTAATACGGATACCGAGTAACTCGAAGGAACGAGAATGAAAAGGTCTTAAGCAAATAAATTTACCCTTCTTCTGGTGATCAACCAACACCTTGCCGTATCTGGCATGGAGATCTTTGTATGAGTCCAGCAGGCACTGGAACTCAGTAGTTCGGCGGTTGGTGGTGATCTAAAACAGGCCGATATTAGTTCAGAAAATGGAAGAAAGGGATATTTGAAGTCTGCAAAATCTAGGCCAAGTGGAACTTAACCTGGCTCTATGTGTGTGGATATTCGAAGTTTACAAAATCCAGGCCAAGTGGACCTTAACCCGGCTCTAGATGTGTGGATATTCGAAGTCTACAAAATTCAGGCCAAGTAGAACTTAACCCGGCTCTAGGTGTGTGGATATTCGAAGTCTACAAAATCCGGGCCAAGTGGAACTTAACCCGGCTCTAGGTGTGTGGATATTCGAAGTTTACCAAATCCGGGCCAAGTGGAACTTAACCCGGCTCTAGGTGTGTGGATATTCGAAGTCTACAAAATCCGGGTCAAGCAGAACTTAACCCGGCTCTAGGTGTGTGGATATTCGAAGTCTACATGATCCGGGCCAAGTGGAACTTAACCCGGCTCTAGGTATGTGGATATTTGAAGTTTACAAGATACTGGCCAAGCGGAACTTAACCCGGCTCTAGGTGTGTGGATATTCGAAGTCTACAAAATCCGTGCCAAGCAGAACTTAACCTGGCTCTAGATGTGTGGATATTTGAAAATGCTAAGGACTTGCGCTAATTCTCTAAGAGCATCCGACCGAGTAATAAATTACTCCCTTGGAGGCTCGGGGACTAGTGGGTATATCTGTAAGTGTTTGCGTACATAAAAGGCATAACAGATAAAGGGGTTACCTCCATCATCCGGCCAGCAAGGGAGATGGCCTTGGTAGCAGAATTCATCTAAGCGCTAAACTCCGCCGGACCAAACTTCTCCAGCAAATCATCTTGTGGGTTTATAAACTCAGCGTCATTCCACTTATGGACATAATCTATGAGCGCCGAACTATAACTTTCACCGCTAAGTGAGTGACTCATCACGAAGCCCTTGGCATGGGCCTCCCACCTCGCGGACTGAGTAGCAGCAGGACTGGTATGCAAGGTTAATTACTTGCTGCTCTCAGATCCGGTAGCAGGAGGGCCAGAAGTGGAATCCTTGGATGGCTCAGCGGCTTTCTTGCTCTTGCCAGATGATGTTGGCCGCTGAAGAAGAGACGAAGCTGTCGCGCCAGACTAGGCTTGGGAGGCTGGCTCAAAAATGTCTTTAATAGACACACAGTGGATCCGGAGGTTGCGGCCTGATATTTCTTCTTGGCGGATGGCCTTGCTATGGCTGATGCTACTACTGTTGCTGTTGCTACCACTGGTACTGCTGGTGCTGGTGTGGCTGTTGTTGATACTGCTGGTGCTGGGGTTGCTATTTCTGGTGCTACTGGTGCTGGTGCTACTGGTACTAGTGCCACTGGTGCTACTGGTGCTGGTACTGCTGGTACAGATACTGGTGATGTTGGAGAAACAGGAACTGAAGAGGATGTTGTATGGGGCGGTGCCGATGAAGTTGGCACCTTTAAGGTTGATGGTGGCGGCGGAGTAGAGAAACTGGGGAGATCCGGCATCGCCGTATCCTCGGCCGCTCCACTTCCCCCGCATCAACGTTGCCCCCCTCATGGTGAGGTGTGCTCTGATCCGGCGCAACCGCGAAGTCCTCGTGAATAGGACTCAGTGGACAAACGTCATCGTCATGGGGGGAGATGGGTTGCTCCAGATTGGAGACGAAATGCTGGGGCCACTCTGGGGAATAACCCTAGGAGCGCTGTAGAAGCGAAAAACAACAAATCAAACAGAGAAAGAAAGGCAAGTAAAAGGCAAAAGCAAAAGGAGCAAGACCCGGAAATGAACAAGGAAAGAAAAAGGACTTACTCATTCGACGTTGGGGGCTGCCGGGGTTTGGGCGTTCTCCGGACTATGCTCTTGGCAGCATGCTTGGGTGGGTCCTTGACCCCAGACTTCTTCTACCTCTTCCTAGGCGGGGGAACCTCCGAAGCTACGACCGAGGTTGCCGCGTGCTTCTAGGAGGGGGCAGGAGCCGGATCATCCGCGGCGAGAGGGGGAACCTCGAGGACCTGACTGGCCGGGTTAGCTGAAGATTCGGACATAACCGGGAACACGTAAGAGATAGGCACCGGATCAAGTACCTCCATAACCTCAACATCCGAGTCATCGTCATCTGGCTAATCCCTTAGAGAAGAGGTTTTACCAGAGGTGTGCTTGATGCTGTCTGGAGCAGGCAAGAACCTCTCCGAGTCAGGCTCCTCCATGTCCGGCTCTGCGCGGTCTGCCACCCATTTGAGGGCCAGCTCCTTGCCGTCCTCAACTGTCTGCTGGAGAAACAACTGAGAGCAAAAGTACTAAATGGTTAAGTTAGGAGGCTATCCGACATACCGCAAGACCTAGAAAAGATACCAAGAGAAGAGTTTACCTTAGGAGGCAAGTTGGCTCGGGTGAAGGGTGCAAGCCCCCATTTCCACGCCTCGGAGAACTCCTTCTCCACCTACAAAATGGCCTTGACCCAGCGGAACACCTCGGAGTTGTTAAGAACGAAGGAGGAGGTCCGATGGGGGTCAAGGGGGGCACTCAAATGGAAAATCTTGTGGGAGCACTTCTTAAGTGGGGAGATTCGGCTGCGGACAAATGTGATCATAATGTCCTCACCGCATAGCTATAGCTCGACGAGCTCCTTGATCTGGCAATCTACCTGATTCGCCAAGGCAGCAGGCCGCTTCGAGATTTTCTCCCACAGAGAGGTGTCCAGGACCCCCATCTTGAAGGGGAGAAGCCGGATCAAGTCCGTATCTGAGTTGTTCCGAACATAGAAGAAGGTCCGGGCCTAGCCTTTGCAAGATTCAAGGCCGTTAACCCGGGGAAAGGCAGAATTCTTGCAGGGAGAGATTGAGGCACCACCGCACTAGGTCAGATGTTTTTCGGCTGGAGCAAGATGCTTATCTGGGACAACGTTCTTCTTGAGACCAAAGAACTTAATCCAAAATTCTTTGGTAGGCTAGAGGCCGACGTAACCCTCAATGCCGGAGGCGAAAGAGGAAAGAGATGTAATGGCGTTGGCCAGGAGATGGTGCGGCTAAATTTGATAGGTGGAGATGAAATCACGACAGAAATCAGAGACGGGCAGGTCGAAGCTGCACTAGAAATGGGAAAGAAAGACGATGAATTCACCCAGATTTGGAGAGGTAGCTATATCCTAGGCGGCGAGGTGGCATGTGATGCCCGCAGGGATGCGGCACGTCGCATATAGCCAATCGATGTCGTCTTGGCACACGAACGCGCCCGCCCAGGCACCATGCTCGTGAGCCTCATCTTCTTCCTCCTCCTGAGCGACAACGGTGGCCTCCTCCTCACTCATGGCTAAGTCAAGTTCTTCGAGGAAATAATCAGAAAAGGAATAACCGGCAGTGGGAAACTTGGAGGTGTAGGGCCCCATGGCGGAAGGCTTGAGCAGAGGCGGTGGCGCGGTCGCAAGGAGCGGCTAAGCGCGATGGCGCCGACGTAGCGCTAAGGCAGGTGTAGTGGCGGCGGTGGAATCATTGTGGAGAAGAAGGGCCAAAGGGCAGGGGAGCGTGCGAAGTGGGGGAACTTCCCCAAGGGCCGCCCCTTCCCCCTATTTAACCGCACCTCACGGGCGCATAGTGGGATCGGTTTCTACGGCCCAACTGCAGAGTGTGGCCGTGTATCTTCCAAACCAGCCAATCAGGCTCGTGCCACAGCAAGGGCTACAAGGAGCAGGGGATCCCATGACGTAATGTTATGATACAGATAACAAGGGGCTGCCGCGATGTGACGTGCAGAGCAGTTATTCCTGACACTTACTGCAGTAACCGGCACAGTAAACTAGCGCAACCCTTAAAATGAGGCAAAGTGATGATTACCCTCCGCGTAGGACGTGGGGAAGCGTATGAGAGAAGGAAAGGTAACCCGGATACAAGGACAAAAACCCGACCAGTGAGAAATAACTCGGATTGAGACAAGGGAGCATCGAGCCAAGGAGTCCGGGTTGCGAGATAACTCCATAAAGAAAATGTTGATCTTGATAATTGGAACCTGTTGTGGCCTTAATAGCTGAAGTTGCTAAGACCGCACCAGCTTCGGGGACTAATGTTAGGGGGATACCCCGGGTAGGGTCACGCCGGGGTATAGAGGCCGAGTTAGCCAAGGTATGGCACGGTCAAAGCAAGTGTTGGCCAGGTCTCCTCAAGGCAGGCCGACTTACGGGCTAACCCGGCCTGAAGAGTATTCACCTGACACTAACCCGACTAACGAGGGGTAACCTCGGCAATGCCCATGATGATGGACTTGGGTTTTTGCGGAAAAGAGAACGCTAGGGATTTCGTCGGATGTTAGGAAAACAATGAAGACAAAGTCGCCTGAATATTGGGGAAACACTCCATTACAAGTTGTCTACTAGATTTCGGTACCCTCGCTTGGGCTTCTCCCGCCCTATATATAATAGGCCGGATCTTAAAGATGTATGCGGATAGGTTTCATACACGCGTGATTACAATTCCAACATAATGTCGGTTCGTGGTTTCCTTCCTAATTCAAATAAAGAGTCTCCGTCGGTTGCTTCCTTGGGCTTTTATCTGGAATCTCTATGGGCCGTAGGCATTTTACCCAATGTAGGGTAGCAAATAATGGGCATCCGAGTGCGCATGTACCCTCGTAGCCAACCGACATAAAATATATGTCGGCTATACTTAATCTAGCATGTGCGCAGGTACCCTCGTAGCCGGGTTAGCCAGGCAAATGCCGGGCTACCACTTGGCTTCCAACAGAAGGAAGGAATCTCCGTTGGTCAAAAAGTGACCTCTCTCCACTATAGCGTGAGCGAAGCGAATAGAGGGAAGGACCAACGAGGCATGGCCGACAAAGGTGACACAGGCAATGTCGGCTGACGTAGCCCATGTCTGCTAACGCCAAAAGACAAAGAGCTCATAGAGGGTTACATCTATAGTCTGGACTAGCTGTTTAAAGTAAGTAAAGAGGCATCTAGCTTTAACCAAAGGGCATATTCGGGGAATATGCTGCCATGTGTGCCCTAACTTTGTACCCTAGGCTTGCCTATATAAGGAGCACCAGGGCCTCCATAGAAGGGGATCTATCATTTTCTCTGTCTAAGGTACAACTTTAGAGCACAGTTGTGGGGGTAAGAGACCTAGTCTCCTTCTCACGAACAGCTCAAGGAGCCCTTGTAATCCACCATTGATAGAGCGAAAATACAAACACTTGTGTGTGGAATCACCACACTATTCCTCCCTAGATTCCTCTAGTGCACTTTGGCCCCATATTTAGCCAATCCATGGCATTTGCCGTTCCACCACCACAACAAAGCAGGAGTAGGGACTTTACCTCCTCATGATGGTCCTGGACCTGGGTAAAAAACCCTTGTGTCAATCACTTTCTAGTGCGAGCTCCGCCATCACCGTCGTCACCGGCAAGACCTGAATGTGTATTCAGCCCCCTCACGAAGTCAGGGCTCGTCGGACCCCTTGTTCCTTCACGGGACGCTATTCTCCGACATTGGCCTTCCCCTTGGCATTTCAAAGCCCAGAATAAGAGACCTGGCTCCCTTGTTTAACCTCATAAACTCCCGCAAAGCTGACATCACCTCTTTTTTATCTCTTGATTGGAGGATTGTTGTTACCAAAGAAATTATAAGTGCTCTTCCCACCTTCTACATTTGCAACCTCAAGATTCAGGACGGGGCCATTGCTATCATAGAGAAGTTGCGTTGCATATGCCTTTGGGGAAAATCTGAATTCTCTAATTGGGCAAAATCTCTCGCTGCTTGGGACATGGTTTGCCTCCCTAAGAACAAAGGAGGCCTTGGCATTACTAATATTTTGGTCCAAAATGAAGCACTTCTCCTCAAATTCATGCACAAGTTTTATAACAAAGAGGACATCCCGTGGGTTCTTCTTATTTGGAACCTATATCAGGATTCCCCGCCCTAAGCTTCTGCAGTTATCGGTTATTTTTGGTGGAAGGACATGCTTAAAATTAACACAAAATACAGGATCCTAGCTCTGTGTGATATCTTGGTTGGGGACACCGCTCTTTTCCATGGAGAGAACTGGCAACCAGAAACCCTTTCCTCTAAATTCCCAGGCTTCATTCCTTTGCAATCGAGACTGGTCACAGTAAAGGATATCACCTCCCTCCACGACCCAATAGATGCGGCCTTCCATCTACCTCTCTCAGCCCAAGCTTTTGAGGAATACCACAAATTCAGGCAGTTGGTTCCCCAGGCACAACACAACATCGATGAACACAACATGTATAAATGGACCTACCAATGGGGACATTTATTCTCATCCTCCAGGACTTACAATCTCCACTTCAAGCATATTCAAGTTTAAGGACCAATTAGATGGATTTGGAAGTCCAAATGCACTGCCAAAATAAAATCTTTCTTTTGGCTCTTGCTTCTTGATCGCCTCAACACCAAAGATATTCTTATTAGAAGAAACTTCTACACTAATGACAGCGGTAGTTGCAGCCTTTGTGACAATGGGGATCTGGAGACTTGAGACGATCTTTTTTTGGCTTTGCAGGTTTAGCAAAAGCTGCTGGAGCTATATCAATGTTGACCTCAATGAAGACATGGATATTGCGAACATGCTCTCTAATGCCAAGAGCAGCTTCAACAAGCCCTTCTTCATGGAATTTTTCACCACCGCCACCTGGGCTATTTGGAAGGCTAGAAACACTAGAATTTTTGATGATGTAATACCTTGTAGAAATTCTTGGTCTTTTGGTTTCAAATAGACCTTTTCCTTCCTTCTTACATAATTAAGGATAATCTTGCATCCTCCCTCATTAGCTAGTTAGATAGCTTATAGCTGCCTAGTGGGCTGCGCCCTCTATACATCCCCCTCTCTTGTACATATTAGCTGTCGGGGCCTTCCCTATGGTTTTCTGCTAAAAAATAACAACATGACAACTTGGTATCGGATTCAACGTGACAACTTGGTATCGGATTCAGGACCATCCTAACGCTCCATGCCTTCCAGCACTGACATAGCAATGTCCATGGAAGATAAGCTTGGGAAAATTCAGGAATCCTTGCTGGCTCTGTGCAACACGCATACTATCACGTGCGAAGACCAGAAGTAACTTGCCGCAGAATAGAAGGCTCTAGATGTCAAGGTGGACAACTTCTTCTGTACTGTGCACAACATTGACCAGCAGACGCACGCGCACAAGATCTCGAAGCCGAAGAAAGGAGTCCACCCCCTTGTAACCCTAGCGTTGGCAAAGATGGCATCCTGTCATCCTCCGGCTTGCCGCTGCTTCCCAACAACAACCCCGAAGTTCCCCAGCTACGACGGCAAGGTCGTCTCTAGATCCTTATGGGAAATTGATAAAGAATTAGATCTATTATCTTATTTCTTCACTGCCTCTGTCATGTGGCACCGCCTCCAAGGCTGGAGTCGCGTTGCAGATGATATGGCATCGGGGGAAATGAAGCAGCGAGACTAAGCTGGTGGGTTTGAGGTTTAGAGCGCAAGGGATATCGAGAAGGAGGTGGGGAGAAGTCGCCCTCTAGGCACCTGTCAGGATCCTACCACTTTCAAGACCAAGTTCATCAACAATCAACGGCTGAGACTCCCTCTTACTGCTTCGTGCCAAGACGTACAACCTCAACCGTTGATGCTCTTACTACTGTTTAATGACCGCTATAGCTTAGCAGCTGTCGCTATGTCTCTTTTCTACTTTTACTCTAGAACCTGTAAGGTAATGGCTTTATAAGCTATAGTAGTTGGCTCGTGGAGGACATGAATTTAAATCGGGTTGAACCCTAGCCGCCTTTGTTCGAGGGTCAGGCCTTATCTATAAGCAAACCCTAGCTAAATTCCCTATTTCCCTTTTGCTTCTTCTTACTGAATGTCAGCAATAGTCCCCTTTTGAGTTGAGGAGCCTATCAATGGTATCAGAGCTGGGCGATTCCTCGGTGATGTATTGGATTTAGATAGTGGTGAGGTTGGGTTCTCTCATAAAATCCCTCACTCCTGATCTAGATCCCGACGGCGGTGTTGATTTGTTGGCGGCGGCTTGGCGGCGGAGGCATAGCTCGGTCGCACATCATGAGTAACGGGGCTGGTTTCTGAAGAACACCTCTTCGGTATAAAATCCCACCACCCTCCCGGATCTATGCGACTTCAGGCGACAGTAACAACGGCGATGGCAAGATCGATTGAGTTGAGTCGGGTTACTGGGGACGGTGCAAAACTCCTCCTCCTCTCAAGAGATCACCCCACCACAGCGAGTTCTTTCGATTCCTTATCGGTAGGTAAAATCCTCTCTGTGCTCGTGGAAAAAGGAGATGACTCGGGGGACACAGAAGGCTTGGAGATACGTTCCCTTTAGTTAGATGTTCAAACGCTTCAGCGACAACGCGAAAGCGATAAGAAAAAATTCCTGGAATTCACACACACATGCAAACTTCTCCAGCATTCAGGACAATTTCACTAACATCGAAGCCAACTTCGACCGCTTGTTTGCTTCCGTCTCCCCAAATATCCCTACTGCAGTCACTCCTACACCAGCACCAGACAACCCCAATTTCCCTATTCCAGCAAATTTACATGCCGCTGATTCTCCTGGACAAGGCATCGTGTACATGGTCACCTCGCAAGGTCCTGCTTTTATGGGAAACACAGCCAAATCAGGTGCTCCGATGAAGCAAGTGCTAGGAAATACTGCTCAACTAGTGGGAACAGGCATTTTGCATGACTATTAGAATAGAGAATTGAATTTGGACGGCATAGTCAAACACCCATATAGGCACCCTCACTTTGGCCATCAAAGAAACCCTAGGCACTTACAACAACAGAGAATAGAGCAACATGATACATAGCAACAACAACTGCAATTGAACCAACAAGAGCAACTGGATAATGATTCTGATGGGGAGCCAAAACAAACAAAACTAGAAATGGTTTCCAAGGAGAAATCAAAAGACTGCAACCTATAGTAAAACCAACAAAACTGAATATCCTTGAGTTTGAAGGGATTGATGCTGATTCTTAGATACAGACCGTGGAACAATACTTTCATTCAGCCGGAACACTCCTTGAGCAGCATACTGAAATTGTTGTCACTTACCTTAAGGGACCTGCTGTCCAGTGGTGGAGAGGCACATGTTTTTCTGCAACACAAACTCCATGGCACAGGTTTTGTTGTTACTTGACTGACAGATTCGCCGAGTCATCCATTTGCGATAATGTCAAACAATTTCATGCCCTTACATAAACTTCAATAGTTGCAATTTACATTGAACAGTTTGAGAAGGCTATGAACTTGATGAGAAGAGATAATCCAACATTGCCGAATGACTACTACATCAACAGTTTTATCTCCGGCCTCAATCTTACATCCAGAGCCATTTACAATGCCTCAAACTAGCTGACATGTAGCAAGCCATGTGGTATGCTAGGAGAATGGAAAGTGCACAACCAGAACCAGCAAAACCATATTTTCATCAACCAAAAAGACAAGTTCAATATGAACAGCAGAGAAAAATGCTGCTATCACTACACCAGCAAATGTAACTCAAGAAGCAAAGATAAAAGGCTTGTGCTACAAATGCAAGGAAAACTGGTTCCCTGGCCACAAAAAAGTTTGCAAGATGAACCAAAAGGCCCAAGTACAAGCTTTACAAGCCACACCAAATGAGACCAAAGAGATCATTTACATTCATGAATATAATGAAGAGGAAAATACCGATGATGAAGCACCATATCCTGATGCAAAGCTACAGATATCTATGCATGGAGATATGGGCATTGGGGCAGCACCCAGCACACTCTCAGTCTTAATCAAATTTGGTACCCATACAACCACTGCACTCATTGATAGTGGCAGCACACTGACATTCATGTCACCTGAATGTGCTAGCAAACTAAACATTACACCAACTCCTATTCCTAAGTTAAAGGTCAGAATTTCCAGTGGGGGCATATAATGGAGTGAATTCCAGTGCTAGGGTGTCCTTATACACTACAGGGAGAATCTTTTTCCTCTGATATCAACATCATCCAGCTCAAGGGTATGATGTCATTCTAGGTGTGGATTGGTTGAAAACCTATAGCCCTATCACTCTGGACTACAAGCGCATGACACTGAAAATTAAAAATCTGGCTGGAAAAGAAGTTACATTCCAAGATGAATCCTTTCCATCTGCTATGCCTGCAACTGTAACAACTAATATGCACAAGTTAGTAACTGAATCATCTTGTGGAGCTGTTATCTTCATTACCCAAGCAACTGCAGCTCAAGAAGAAATTCCTGAAGCAACATAACTAGTACCTAGCAAATTGCAATCGTTACTAGATGAATTTGCAAAGGTTTTCAGCAAACCCTCAGACCTTCCTCCCACCAGATTCTGTGATCATGCTATACCTTTAACTGATGATGCAAAGGTAGTAAATCTGAGAACATATCGAATGCCACACCACCAAAAGGATGCCTTGGAGGAACTAATCAAACAATTAATTGCCGAGGGCATTATTCAACCCAGCTCTAGCCCTTACTCTTCCCCCGCAATCCTTGTTAGGAAGAAGGATGGCACATGGCGACTTTGCATTGATTGTAGAAAACTGAATTCCATGACAGTCAAGAACAAATACCCTATCCTAGTTATTGAAGATTTGTTGGATGAACATTTTGGGGCCAAAATATTCTCCAAGATTGGTCTTCGAAGTGGATATCATCAGATCAGAATGAAACCCGATGACATTGCAAAAACAGCTTTCTCCACCCACCTTGGGCACTATGAATACATTGTCATGCGATTTGGACTAACAAACGCCCCTGCAACATACCAATCTCTAATGAATTTTGTGATGGCACCATGTTCGAGGAAATATGTAGTGTTTTTATGACATATTAGTGTATAGTCCTGATCTTGATTCACACTATCAACATTTGGCTCAAATATTTTCTCCCCTCAAACAGAAAAATCTATCTGCAAACCTACCAAAATGCAAATTCGGGCAAACACAAATTGAATATCTAGGGCATATTATCAAGAGAGATGGAGTGTCCACTGATCCTGTAAAGATATCAGCTATCTCCAAGTGGCCAGCACCCAGCAACACCACCCAACTTAGATGCTTTCTAGGAATAACATGATATTATAGAAGGTTCATCAGGCACTATGGCATTATTTGCAGGCCTCTCTTTGATGCACTAAATAAAGATGCTTTCACATGGGAAGAATCACAACAACAAGCTTTCTTATCACTCAAGTCAGCACTAACACAAGCCCCTGTCTTAGTTATGCCAAACTTTGATCAACATTTTGTTTTAGAAGTTGATGCAAGTGGATATGGACTTGGAGCAGTACTAATGCAAGCTGGGAAACCAATTTCCTTCATGAGCATGACAATTGGGCCTAAAGAAGCTGATTTATCAACTTATGACAAAGAAGCTCTGGAAATCTTGGAAGCCATAAAAAATGGAAACATTATTTCAGTGCATCTTCCCTTGTGATAAGAACTGATCAAGAAAGTCTTAAGTACATTCAAGAACAAAAGCTTACTGATGGATTCCAACATAAACTCTTGGTGAAATTGATTGGCTACAACTTCACAATAGAGTACAAGAAAGGCAGAGACAATAAGGTGGCAAATGCCCTCTCTAGTGTAAAGTACTACATCTAGTCTCTAACATCTAGTACTACTATGCCAACATGGATTTCTAAAGTACTAGCTAGCTACAATCAGGATGACAAGTGCAAGAAACTGCTGGTAGAATTAGCACTAAATGCCACCTCACACAACAATTATACCATGACAAATGGCATCTTCAGATACAAACAGAAAATTGTGGTAGGCTCCACTACAAACATCAGGAATGACTTGATCACTTCCTTTCACAAATCAGAGTTGGAGGGACACTCTGGTGAGAGAGCAACTTACCAAAGATTGAAACTTCTGTTCCACTAGGAAGGACTCGAGAAACAGGTCACTGACTTTGGCAAATCTTGCCCTGTGTGCCAAAAAAACAAAGCTAAGCACACACCCTACCCTGGCCTACTACAGCCACTACTAGTCCCTAACTTTGCTTTCACCCACATCAGCATGGATTTTGTAGAAGGGATGCCTATCTCAGAAAAAATGATCTTGGTTGTGGTAGACAGATTCACTAATTATGCACACTTCATCTCCCTCAAGCACCTAATTACATTCAAAATTAACTGCCTACTGGCCTTGCAACTAATTAAACAAAGGAATTTAATGACAAAGTATTCAAACTACATGGGCTGCCTACTGTCATTATAACTGACAGAAACATAATTTTCACCTCAAGACTTTGGCAACAACTATTCAAATCTTTTGGTGTTAAGTTACATTTCAGCACATCCTACCACCCCCAAACAAATGGTCAAACAGAGAGGGTAAACTAGTGTTTGGAGAACTATCTAAGGTGCATGGACTTTGAACAACCCAACAGTGGCACACTTGGCTATCTTTAGCTGAGTGGTGGTACAACACCACATTCCATAGCTCACTGAAGATGACCCCATTTCAGGCACTATATCGATTAAAACCTCCGATCCTCTCATTGCTGAGTCTGCCCTGCCTGACACAATCACTGATAGCACTGACAACCTGCTACATGATAGACATTTATCCACACAAATCATCAAAGACGACCTTACCAAGGCTCAAGAGCGAATGAAACACTTTGCTGATAAGAAGAGGCATGAAAGAGCGTTGGATATTGGTGACACGGTTTACTTAAAAATTCAGCCATATCGTCACACTTCACTCAGTCTACACAAACACTTGAAGCTCCACTAAAAATACTATGGGCCATTTCGTGTTTTAGCAAAAGTGGCTGCCACATATTATCAGTTGCCCTTCCTTGAAGGCTGCCAATTACACGAAACATTTCACGTCAGCCAACTCAAGAAACACATTGGTCCAGCCGTGGTACCAAAACCCTTCCTTACCCTGGTGGATGCAGATGGAGCAATCAAGATTAAACCTGATTTTGTACTAGAAAGAAAATTCATACCTCGCATGCAAGGTGACATCAGTATCCTAGTTGTCCAATGGCTTGTTAAATGGCTAAAGTAACCCGTGGAAGCAGCAAGCTTGGAAGATGCTTCTTTCATCGAGAAGGTATTTCCAAATTTCTAGCCTTGAGGACAAGTCTGTTGTCAAGATGGGGGAATTATAAGGATCCTACCACTGTCAAGACCGAGTTCATCAACAATCAACGGTTGACACTCCCTCTTACCGCTTTGCGCCAAGATGTACAACCTCAACCGTCGATGCTCTTACTGCAGTTTAATGACCATTGTAGCTTAGCAGCTGTCGCTATCTCTCTTTTCTAGTTTTACTCTGGAACCTGTAAGGTAATGGCTTTATAAGCTGTAGTAGTTGGATCATGGAGGACATGAATTGTAATCGGGTTGAACCCTAGCCACCTCTGTTCAAGGGTTACGCCTTATCTATAAGCAAACCCTACCTACCCTGTTTCTCTTTTTCTTCTTCTTAGTGAATTTCAGCAATAGTCACATTTTGAGTTGAGGACTTGTTCCCATGCATCGCTAGAGGCTCTGACTCAGCTCGAAATCTTGGAGACGGTTCTTTTCTTATTCCTTGCTTGAATAAAAGATTACAATCTCCTTTTTTATATAGTACCCATCGTCTATTGGGGTACATGTTTTGATGGGGATATGCCGACCGGGGTGTACCTAGTAGGATGTTTTGACTGGCCCTAGCTCAAAGCGAATGGGCCTGCAGGATGGCGACTGGAAAGCGACTGAAGGAGAAAACCCAGCGACTGGAAGCTGAAGGCCCAGAAGCATAGATAGGCCTAGTCAGATTAGGTCAAATCATCCGAGTTCCTAACTGACTCTTGTAATCCTGTAAACCCTAGCGAGGTACCCCTATATAAACCTCCCTAGGGTATGATCTGTAACTTACGTTCCATCATACACCCCATCCAACTGACTCGCTGCCTAGCCGCCGAGCTCGCTACCCTTGTAACCCACTCGAGAGAATACAATCAAGAAGGAGTAGGTATTTACCCTACGGGGGTCGAACCTTGGTAAATCCCTGTGTCTTTGTCCCTAATCTCGCACCGCAGACGGTGATCCGTTCTTGCCCCAAAACCTTCCAATCACTACCCCTAGTAGCAACTGCCGTGGTCATTCCCATGACAGTGGCGCCCACCGTGGGGCATAGCCGGTCTAGCCTGAGTTCTACGACGATACCCTACTCACCAATCGATTGGTCGATCGCCACTGACCGTATGATCACAAGCGGCGAGATCCTTCAGATCCTGCCCAACAGCTACATCCCGACGTCGCGCCTGATCACACACAACATGGTGATGCCGGTCGGCACCATCAACCTGTTTGTCGGTTTCACGGACGCCGTCGACCCGGCAGAGACGATGATCATCGGCGGGTCACTGCCACGCCACGATCTACTCTCAGAAGGCCACATCCGCTCCATCACCCGCCTCACCTCCGAGTACGACTCGGCCGCCAGCAACGCAGCCAAGACCGACGCGGTCGCCGATGACATGTCCCTCCACAACGACGCCAATTTGGCAACCCCTGCCTCATTCACCGGATCCATCACTGCCGCATCACGCAAATACTACATCACGCGAGTCTCCAACATTGAGGATTTCGAGAACCCTTCCATCCTCAGGATCTTCGACTCTGACTCCGGATCAGAGTCTACTGGCGACTTCTGCGCCAGATCCAATCGCTTCAACACGATCTACATGGCGGGAAGCGTGAGTGCGCTGCCAGATCCATTCTCCATACCGATCTCGCCGACCGCGATGGCAATAGAGGTCAAGGAGTACCGCCTACAACTAGAGGTGACAACACGTGCAGAGCAGGCCGAGCGTGAGAAATACCGCCACGAGCGGCAAACGGCGTAGGAGCTATCGCTCTACCACCAGTGCCGCATCAGGAGCCGCCTGAACTCAAACGTCCAAGGCTGTGCCCTGAACTTTGACGACGAGCACGACCCCGCTCGTGCGGCCAAGAACGAGATCTGCAAAAACGGGTCGCCTGACGGCAGCAACTGCCCACCGCCTAGAGCGCCTACGACTAGAGCTCCACCACCACCCCACCGCATGCCTCCTGTGGATCAGCCGCGGATCATCATCTCACCTCAAGCCCGAGACTCCAATGGACTCACGCGGTACTCCACCCTCGATGGACAATGTCATCATGGGGCAAGCTGTAGTCGCCAATCTCAATATCACGGGAGAGGACGCGCTACATATCAAGTACACCCAGGCCCTACTCGCTAGGGCCGTCGAGCAGCAAGCCATGGGAGTTGACCCATGGGGGTGGATGTACTCCCGCTCGTCGGGGAGCAAGGCGGCCTCAAGCGACCATCCAACGGTTGCCAACACCCTCAACTTCCCACCGCCCTAGCCCCTGTAGCTCCAACCGTGGGCCGCGGATCCCGCGCTCTCTACCAATGAGCCACGACCCGCGAACAACATGGTCGCTGCCAATGGCTAGCCGATCGACGCGCAGACCCACATCATCAACAATCAAGCCTTGCGAGCGTGACAGCCAAACGACCTGAGGCACACCCTCCCCAACCGCGGCGAGCCCGAGCCAAGGGGATCCCTCAGCCGAGTTGGCCCACAATGCTTCAGACCAATGATCTGAGGTGAAAAGTATCCCGCCAACTTGAAGGCACCAAAGGAGATTGAGAAGTACAACCCGATGTATGACCCGACGGTGTGGCACGGCACATACCTCATGGCGATGGGGATCACCGTCCACACCAACTTTCTCGCTGCTCGCTACCTCCCCCTGATGAAGGAGGGAGTGACCCGACAATGGATCAACACCCTCCCCGCGGACAACATCGTCTCGTGGGAGGACATGCGAGAGGCATTCGTCAGGCACTTCGAGGGATCCTACACCCGCACCACCACCATCGAAGACCTGGAGCGATGCATCCAGGGACCACGTGAGTCGACTCGCCATTGGGTGCAGTGATGGCAAGATCTGTGGATCCATGCTTTGGGCATCCACCCCGACACGGCAATTCACTGCTTCAAGAACGCGTGCCGGTATGAGCCCTGATTGCCAAGATCAAAAGGGTCTACAGGACGCTCGACAACATCCGCGACCTCCTGAAAATCGCCAAGCATATGTGGAGGAAGACCCGAACCAGGACTCCGACGATGAGTCTGGCGGGAGATGCCGCATGGGCAGCCACGAAAACGGCAGGCAGCACGATATGTGCTACAGCAACACTCGTCTCATCGGCAAGCACCATGGTGATGGGAAAGTCAACTTCGTTGCCAATGCCGTCTACAGGCAATGCGACCCAAAGAAATTCTGCCGCCATGGAGGAAACAACCGCGATAGTGGAAACTACCGTGCCAACAACACTACAAGGTCGAAATTCGACCCCGTAGGTCTACTCGCCCAACCCTGTATCTACCACAGTAGGGAGGGAAAGCTAGGCAACCATACAACTGCCGACTGCCACTCTCTCAAAGAGATCAAGAAGGCAAGACAATCAAAGGAGGGTAACAACAACCTCCCAAGGGACAATGGCAACAACGGCGGGTTCGGCCACGCTGCCAGCTCGCTGCACACGTTCACCGGGCTCGGCACCAAGCGCGAGAAGAAGGTGCTCGCCCGCGTAGTCATCATCAATGCGGTGACCCAGGTCGATATCCCCCGCTTCCTCAATTGGTCTAAGAAGAGCATCACCTAGAGTCGCGAGGACCACGCGCTACGGATTGAGTACCCCGGGCGAGTCGCCTGATACATTGCAAATGTATCTATAATTTTTGACGTTCCATGCTTGGTTTTATCCACTTTTTCTTGTGTTTTGTTCCAACTTTGGAGTACTTTTCATATGATTTCTTGGACAAACCTATTAACAAGAGCCACAGTGCCATCTGCCTGTTTTCTACTGTTTTTGGTTCCAGGAAAGTCAGAAAATGAATATTCTCGGAATTAGACGGGACAAAAGCCAAAGTGCCTATTTTCCGAAAGGGATCAAGTGCCAGAATACGAGACGGAGAAGCGCCAGGGGCCAGCCACACCACCTGGCCGAGCGGCCAGGCCTGGCCCACGCCAGGGGGTGGTGTGGTGGCTCCCGGCACCCCCTCGGCCTCTCCTTCTGCCTATAAGTTGCCCTCGGGACGAAAACCCTAAGTACCCAATCAAAAATCCATGAAAGAGTCTATAGCCGCCGTCATCTCCATCCCTAGATCGGGAGGGATCTGAAGCTCTTCTCGGCACCCTTCCGGAGAGGGGAATTCACCCTGGAGGCCTTCTCCATCACCATGCAAGCCTCCGGTGTGATGCATGAGTAGTTCATCCTTGGACTATGGATCCATGTATTAGCTAGATGGCTGGTTTCTCCTCCTTTGTGCTTTCATGTTTAGATCTTGTGAGCTCCGTTCATGATCAAGATCATCTATTTGTAATTCATACATGTTGTGTTTGCGGGGATCCGATGGATATTGAGATGCTATTTCAGATTGATTATTGATTCTATCATGTCTTTGTTATTTGAGATCTTGCATGCTTTCCGTTGTTAGTAGCTATCTTGGCCAAGTAGATGCTAGCAACTCCAAGAGTTAGTATTTATGCTCGATAGTGGGTTCATGCCTCTGGTAATCTGGGGAAGTGACAGAAATCTCTAAGGTACTAGATGTCCTGTTGCTACTAGGGAGAAAACAACAATCCTTTGTTCATAGAACAATTGTATTGTTTACTTTACACGCAGTTCATAAAGCAATAATCTGTTGCTTGCAACTTAATACTGGAGGGGGTTCGGATGATAACCTGAAGGTGGATTGTTAGTCATAGATGCAGTTGGATAGCGGTCTATGTATTATGTTGTAATGCCCAATCAAGTCTCAAAGGAGTCAAGATGATTAGTATATGCATGTATTGCTTTCTCGGTGTTTGTCAATTGCCCCACTGTAATTTGTTCACCCAGCATGTTATCTATCTAAGGAGAGCCACCTCTAGGGAACTATGGATCCCGGTCCTTTTACTTTACATACAATCTATAAACTGTTTCTGCTTTGTGTTTACTTTCTGCAAACTTTTACTTCTTTCCATTCGATACGTTTAATCCTTTGTTTTCTGCAAAACACGGTGAGATTGACAACCTCATCGCAAGTTGGGGACAAAGTTCTGCGGTTGTGTTGTGCAGGTCTCCACGTTGCTACTAGCACCGGTAGTGCGCCCTGCCAAAGCTCAGCTAGTAACACCTTTGAGGTGTTTCCTTGATCCTACTGGTTCGATTAAACCTTGGTTTCATAACTGAGGGAAACTTGCTGCTGTGCTCATCATACCTTCCTCTTGGGGTTCCCAACGAGCTCTACATCAACACCACGCACCAAGCAGTTTTCTAGGCGCCGTGCATTGAGCCATCATTGCCCTGGTGGTTAGGCCCAAAGTGGCTGACTACTGGCTCCCCAAGACCTTGATGGACGGGGGAAGCTCCATCAACATCTTGTACCTGGACACCTTCAAGCGGTTGCAGCTCCCATAGTTGATGATTGAGCCGACCCTCACCACCTTCCACGGCATCATCCTCGGTCGGAAGGCATACCCAATCGGTAAGGTGATGCTGCCAGTCACCTTCGGCACACCAGCCAACTTCCACACCGAGCGGATCATCTTCAAGCTGGTGAACTTCCGTAGCCCCTACCACTGCATCCTTGGGCAACAAGCATTCGCCAAGTTCATGGCAGCACCGCACTACGCGTAGAACATGATGAAGATCTCTGGACCATGAGGCATCATCACCATCCACGGCGACCCCGACATGGCCGTGAAATGCGAGGACCTAGGCGCCCAGCTCGCCGATGCAGTCATCGCCAAGGAAACAAACCACACGGATGAGCTCGTGAAATACGCGAGTAATGTCGATAAGGCTGACCCCATGATCCTAAAGATGCCTACCTCGGAAAACTCTGGGGGAGCAGCTTTCGAGGCGGCCACGCACACCCGCACCGTCGATCTTATCCTAGGTGACTCTAGCCAGCAGGTCACCATCGAGACCAACATGAGCCCCACATAGGAAAGCGTGCTCATCGAGTTCATGCGTGAGAATCGTGACATCTTTGCATGGAAGCCATCTGACATGCCTGGTGTCCCGAGGTAACTCGCTTAGCGCAAACTCAATGCCGACCCCAAAGTGCCTCCTGTGAAGTAGTCGCTGCGGCCCTTCAATGAAGAGCGCAATCGAGAAATTGCTGAATAAGTACAGCGCCTGCTCACTGATACATTGCAAATGTATCTATAATTTTTGATGTTCCATGCTTGGTTTTATCTACTTTCTTATGTTTTGTCCACACTTTGGAGTACTTTTCATATGATTTCTTGGACTAACCTATTAACAAGATGCCACAGTGCTAGTTGTCTGTTTTCTGCTGTTTTTGGTTCCAGGAAAGTCAAAAAATGAATATTCTCGGAATTGGACGGGACAAAAGCTAAAGTTCCTATTTTACCGGAAGACTCACGGAGCCAGAAGCAGAGACGGAGGAGGGCCAGGGCCTGGCGACACCATATGGTGGCGCGGGCTAGCCCTAGCCGCGCCACCAGGTGGTGTGGACCCCTGGCACTCCACCGACCTTGCTTCCTTCGCCTATAAGAGCCTCCCGATACCAAAACCATAGATCATCAAGTCTTCAGACACGAAAAGTTCCGCAGTGCCGCCGCCACCGAAGGGGAGATTCGGGGGACAGAAAGTCTCTGTTTCGGCACCCTGCCGGGACGGGGAAGTGCCCCCGGAGCCATCTCCATCGATCTCCATCAACATTGCTGATTCCCAGGATGATGAGGGAGTAGTTCTTCCTCGAGGCTAAGGGTTCTACCAGTAGCTATGTGTTCATCTCTCTCTATGCATGATCATATTGTGATCATGAGCTTTGTAATCTATAGATCTACCTTGCTATACAAGTGCTTTAATAGATCTCTGCTCTCCCCATGTGTGTGAAAGTGATAGCATGCACACCATGGTGGCACTTAGGCTAGAGATTACAAATACTTGTATGAGTTATATTTGGAGTTGGATGTCTTTATGAAATTGTGGTGTTTGTTGGAACCATCTAGAGCTCAAGGTGACAGTGTGGGGTTATCTAGATGGGAAAGGATTACTTTGAGGTGTGCTGTTATAGCCCTACCATCGATTAGAGTGTCCAACCGGAGAGTAGTTCAGAGTAGTATCATGAAGATACTATATTTATTTGAGAGTGTTCACTAGTGAAAGTATGATCCCTAGGCCTTGTTTCTAAGCATTGAAACGCCGTTTGCTACTAGATCTATTACATGTTTGTTTGCTTCCATCTTTATTTCAGTTTTACTTTAGTCTTTTCCGCGCCATCAAGTTATTTTCTATCACCATTACCACTTATAAATATATATACCACTTGTATTTCACTATCTCTTCGCCGAAGTAGTGCACCTATACACCTGACAAGTGTACTGGGTGTGTTGGGGACACAAGAGACTTCTTGTATCTTGATTGCAGGATTGCTTGAGAGGGAATACCTTTGACCACTTCGTTCCTGAGTTCGATAAACCTTGGGTGATCCACTTAAGGGAAAACTTGCTGCTGTTATACAAACCTCTGCACTTGGAGGCCCAACAACTGTCTATAAGAATAGAAGTGCGTAGATATCAAACTATTTTCTGGCGCCGTTGCCGGGGAGGTAAGGTAAAAGGTATTCACACCGGAGGATTAAAGAAGAAGAACCTCCCATGGCAAACGCCTATTTTCTGGCGCTGTTGCCAGGGAGGTAAGGTAAAAGGTACTCACATCCTCCGGTGTTAGTGCTCGAACTTATTTCCTTTAGATTCTGCAATTTTTTCTTTTTGTTTCTTGTTTTCATTAGTTAGGCTTAATGGAAAACAACAAAAAAATTAGAGAGCTTTATAGTATTTATCTTGAGTTAGGACATGAAGTGTTTGAAGAGAAAATTAAAAAACCTATGGAACTTTATTTGCATGCTAATAGCAATGTTGTTAGTATGAATTCTTTGAACACCATTATTAGTAATGCTATGGAAAATTCTAAGCTTGGGGAAGCTAGTTTTTATGAGAATGATCTTTTTAGTTCCCCAGCTTTGGAAGATAGATATTCTATTGCTTATGATGATACAAAACCTCCAATATATGATGGTTACAATGATTAATATGATATTTTCAGTCCACCTACTATCGAGGAGGAAATTAATTATGACTACAATATGCATCCTATATTTCATGATTATGGTGATGAAAATAATAATGATAGCTATTTTGTTGAATTTGCTCCCACTATAATTAATAAGAATGACTATGTTTATGTGGAGAGTAATAATTATTATATGCATGTGGCTCAGGATAAGAATGTTTTATGTGATAGTTATATTGTTAATTTTATTCATGATGCTACTAAAAGTTATTATGAGAGAGGAAAACATGGTTTTATGCATCTCAATAATATTAAGTTTCCCCTCTTTATGTTGAAAGTCTTGAAATTGCACGTGTTTTGCTTTACTATGCTTGTTGCTTTGTGCTTTCATGACTTGTTTCTTTACAAGATTCCTATGCATAGGGAGTGGGTTAGACTTAAATGTGCTTTGAATTTGCTTCTTGATGCTCTCTTTTACTTCAATTCATATTTCTTATGTGAGCATCTTCTCAAACTATCAAGCCTAACTTAAAGGCTTTAAAGAAAAGTACTTATTGGGAGATAACCCAAAGGTTTTAGTTGAGTCTTGGAAGTTATTTCTTCAGTAATAACCTCTCCTTATCCTTTTTATTTGATTTTTCTGCCAAAAATAACCTCTAATGAGAGAGAAGTAATGATTGGGAAAGTTGCTGTCCCGAAACAGATTTCTGTGCTTCACCGTAAAAATTCGTGTAAAATCTATGAACGTCTTTTTGAGGCGTGAAGTTTTGTGCTTCTGCCCCAGGTTGTTATCTAACTTTCGTTACTTCAACACTTTTTGATTTGAGCAACAGAAGGTTTGCGAAAAAATTCGTCTTTACCTGCTGGTCTGTTTTGACAGATTTCTGCCATTATTTGCATTTGCTTCTTGTTTGTTCCTTTTTGAGTTCTTTTGGGGAATTAAGCTTTTTGAGAGAAGTGCTATAGTAGCTAGTGTTCTAATGGAAGTTTTATTGGTGTTGGAACTGAATCTAAAGACTTATTATCTTGAGTGCACTAATGTTGCTAATAAAGATTGTGTGAAGTTTTGTATGAAGGAAAATTTCAGGTGTATGGAAGGAATGAGTAATGAGATGAAAGATGGACTAAAGCTCAAGCTTGGGGATGCCACGTGTGTCACCCCAAGAAATATCCAATAAGTACAAGCGTCAAAGCTTGGGGATGCCCAAGGCATCCCCTTCTTCATCAATAAAAATCCCAGGTTTCTTCCAAACGCTTCATTTTTATTGTTTCATGCACAGTTGTGTTGTTCTTGGAGCGTCTTCTTTTTTGTTTTTTTTTGGTTTTTCGTTTGCTTGGTTTTCTTAGTTTGCTGAATAAATTGGTTGGACCCCCCTCTTTCATACATTGGTTTGTAAATAGTTTGGTTTGGTTTGGAAAAGAGTAGGAAAGTTCATACTTATGTGATAAAAAGAGCTCGTTTTGACTGTGGCCTATTCTCTGTCATGCCATGCTTGATATTGTTTTGCCTTTATGCTTAGTATTCTTTGCTGTAGCATGACTTGTTATAAACAATTGAGATTGCTTAATGTGCCTTGGATGAATCATGCGATGTTTTAGCATTTTAAAGCATAGTATTGTGGTATTCTCCTTTGATGCTTTATTTGGGTTGACTTGGCACATGCTCACACCATGTTATGACTATCCAAAGTCACCATAGCCTTTATGATCCTTTAGTTTTCACCTTGTAGTATCACTTTATGCTTTGATCAATATGTTTTCTCGCTCTGCATGATTATGGCCATTATTGCTCTCTTAGTTTGTCGCTCCCAGTCTTTTGCTAGCCTCCACAACCAAGTATGAGTTCCACTCATGCATTCAACTCCTTAAACCAAGTTATTCCAAAGAGTCCACCATACCTACCTATTAGCTTATGCTATTCCAAGTATATTCATGCTTTTGTTTACCTTCCAAATTAAACTTGTTATGAGAAAACTAGTGATTAAAGCTCTCACGAACTTGATGGCACACTTAACTTTTCTTGCCCTTAATAAACTTGAACCATTGTGTCGTCTATGTTGTATATGCTTGCACTTATTTGTTGGGAATTAGCAGAACCATGCTTTCATGGGGAACGCTTTCAACATTGCACTTGGTACTTGTACCTAGTTGATATCATGCTCTTTTGTATATGGATGTCATCGGTGTGAAATGAAAGGGGAGCTTGTAAGTCCATGGAGTTATGTATATGTGTTAGAGAAACACCTGGGCCGCTGGTCTAATCCATGCTGACATGGTGGAAACCTGCAGCGTAACCATAATGAGCTGTCTATGAAGCATTCTTCTTAAAAAAAGAGTCCTATATTGAGAAAAAAAGAGAAAAAGAGAAAAAAAAGAGATTATGAAAAGAGGAAAGAGAGAAAAAAGCACCATATTCCCATGGTAAATAAGAAGATTGCTAAGATGCTCGTTTTTTGCTTACCTTGTCATTTTGATATGGGGATTCTTCCGTATCATCGGGCAAGGGGTACCCCGTTGGCGGTTCTCTATGATACACATGTACTTACGATGACAAGAACTTACCGGTGAATAACTTGAGTAGCATGAGGAGCGGCCCTCGTATACAAGGGACATGATATTTCTAACTTATACTTTGTCAAGCATGTACACCATAGTTTGTTCACTTTAACCTTAATCACTTCAAGATGCTTATGATAGGGGTAATGAGAGCTGAAAGCTATAAGTACCATAATTTTTGGAAGCTCTTTATGAGACTTGAATCCCTACTTCCTTCTATGAAGGCCTTTCTTTCACCATTATATTGAGTCTCCACCTTCTATCTTTATGCACCTACTTCGAGAGCATAGTGGCCATTCTTAGTTCTATGTGCATTGTCCCAGGACTAGTTGATTGATGCATAACTTGATATTGCTTGTTTTAAACTATTTGTATCTAGTCACAATTATGAACTTTGAAGGTGTCCTATGCATTTATGTTTGCTACTCTATGAGGGACAAGCTGAATACCATTATGCTATGTTTTCTTTATGTGAAACAAACAAACGTCTTGCAAAGCATTGTTATTCATGAATCTTTTGTTTGTGCCTTTTCATGTTGCATCATAGTTTCTTTGTCTTATTGCTAGAATTTTGTCTTTCATGTTATGATTGAAGTACTATGATCCCAGCTTTGAATGTTTTACAAATATTTTTATCAAGTTTATGATGGTGCATGTCACCTCAAAAATTATTCTTTCTTTTTATCACTTACCTACTCGAGGACGAGCAGGAGTTAAGCTTGGGGATGTTGATACATTGCAAATGTATCTATAATTTTTGATGTTCCATGCTTGGTTTTATCTACTTTCTTATGTTTTGTCCACACTTTGGAGTACTTTTCATATGATTTCTTGGACTAACCTATTAACAAGATGCCACAGTGCTAGTTGCCTGCTTTCTGCTGTTTTTGGTTCCAGGAAAGTCAGAAAATGAATATTCTCGGAATTGGACGGGACAAAAGCCAAAGTTCCTATTTTACCGGAAGACTCACGGAGCCAGAAGCAGAGATGGAGGAGGGCCAGCGCCTGGCCACACCATATGGTGGCGCGGGCTAGCCCTGGCCGTGCCACAAGGTGGTGTGGGCCCCCTGGCACTCCATCGAGCTTGCCTCCTTCGCCTATAAGAGCCTCCCGATACCAGAACCCTAGATCATCAAGCCTCCAGCCACGAAAAGTTCCGCAGCACTGCCGCCACCGAAGGGGAGATTCGGGGGATAGAAAGTCTCTGTTCTGGCACCCTGCCGGGACGGGGAAGTGCCCCCGGAGCCATCTCCATCGATCTCCACTACCATCTCCATCACCATTGCTGATTCCCATGATGATGATGGAGTAGTTCTTCCTCGAGGCTAAGGGTTCTACCAGTAACTATGTGTTCATCTCTCTCTATGCATGATCATATTGTGATTATGAGCTTTGTAATCTATAGATCTACCTTGCTACTCAAGTGCTTTAATAGATCTCTACTCTCCCTATGTGTGTGAAAGTGACAGCGTGCACACCATGGTGGCACTTAGGCTAGAGATTACAAATACTTGTTATGAGTTATATTTGGAGTTGGATGTCTTTATGAAATTGTGGTGTTTGTTGGAACCATCTAGAGCTCAAGGTGCCAGTGTGGGGTTATCTAGATGGGAAAGGCTTACTTTGTGGTGTGCTGTTATAGCCCTACCATCAATTAGAGTGTCTAACCTGAGAGTAGTTCAGAGTAGTATCATGAAGATAATATATTTATATGAGAGTGTTCACTAGTGAAAGTATGATCCCTAGGCCTTGTTTCTAAGCATTGAAACACCGTTTGCTACTAGATCTATTACATGTTTGTTTGCTTCCATCTTTATTTCAGTTTTACTTTAGTCTTTTACACGCCATCAAGTTATTTTCTATCACCGTTACCACTTATAAATATATATACCACTTGTATTTCACTATCTCTTCGCCGAACTAGTGCACCTATACACCTGACAAGTGTATTGGGTGTGTTGGGGACACAAGAGACTTCTTGTATCTTGATTGCAGGATTGCTTGAGAGGGAATACCTTTGACCACTTCCTCCCTGAGTTCGATAAACCTTGGGTGATCCACTTAAGGAAAACTTGCTGCTGTTCTACAAACCTCTGCACTTGGAGGCCCAACAACTGTCTACAAGAATAGAAGTGCGTAGACATCACTCACTACACGCTTCATCCGGCCAATCAAGTACTACAAGAGGCTGGCAAACCCAGTCCTGGTTCTGAAGAAGAACAACACTTGGAGAATGTGCATTGACTAAACCAACCTCAATAGCACTTGCCTGAAGGAGGAGTTCGTCCTCCCATGCATCGGCCAGATCATTGACTCGACCATGGGGTCAGAGTCACTGTGCTTCCTCGACGCGTACTTTGGCTACAACCAGATCAAGATGGCGGCCGATGAAAAGGAGAAAATGGTGTTCATCACGCCATTTGGTGCCTTCTGCTACACCATAATGACATTCAGCCTCAAAAATGGCAGCGTGACCTACCAATGGTGCATGCAGGAGTGCCTTGTGAGCCAAATTGGCCGCAACATCCATGTCTACATCGACGATGTGGTGGTGAAGTCAACTCGCTAGAGTGACCTCCTCGCCGACTTGGTCGAAACATTCACAAATTTGCGGAAGTACAAGATCAAGCTCAACCCGGGGAAGTGCACCTTCGGTGTACCCACCGGACAACTCCTGGGGTACGTCGTCTCCAAGCGAGGCATCAAAGAAAACCCCACCAAGATTGACACCATCGCACGACTCAGGAAACCCAAGTGCCTGCGCGACGTCCAGAAGCTGGTCAGGTGAGTCGTGGCTCTCAGCCGCTCATCCCCCGGCTCGGTGAGAACTCAATGCCCCTCTACCGCTTGATGCGCAAGAACCCCATGTTCTAGTGGGACGAAGAAGCGGACAACATGTTTAAGGCGCTCAAGGAAGTGCTACTCGTAGCACCGCTACTCACCGCTCCCCATCGACAAGGAGCCAATGTTCATCTACGTCGCGGCCTCCACTCGAGTCGTCAGTGCTATGATGGTCGTCAAGCGATTGGAGGAGGGCAAGAAGCACCCTGTACAGCGGCTCTACTACATCAGCGAGGTCTTTACGGACTCAAGGCAGCGCTACCTGTAGTACCAGAAGCTAGTGTACATGGTCTTCAGAGCCCATCGACAGCTCCCGCACTACTTCAAGGAGCACCCCATCACGGTCGTCTCCTCCGCGCCATTGCAGGACATCATTCGCAAATGCGAGGCGACTGGGAGAGTCGCCAAGTGGGCCGTCGAAATCGTCCTCCACAACATCAAGTACGAGCCGCGCAAGGCAATCAAGTCATAGGCCCTTGACGATTTCCTAGCCGACTGGGAAGAAGCACAGCAGCCCGAGATGCTGCCGTACCTGCATTACTGGCACCTCCACTTCGACGGCTCCAAAAACTCAGATGGTGCCGGCGCAGGAATCGTGCTCACCTTCCCCAAGGGAGACAAGCTCCTATACATGTTGCAACTCAACTTCACGCCATGCACCAACAACATGGCAGAATACGAGGCCCTCCTCCATGGCATGCGACCGCCAAGGAGATGAACGTCAATCGCCTCAAGTGCTACGGCAACTCCGACCTCATCCTCAGGAAAGTCGTCGGCACCTGCGATGCAGTCGCCCCCAACATGATAGCTTACTGCCAAGCGGTGGACCAGCTAGGGGACTACTTCGCTGTCTACTCCGTCGAATGGATTGATCGTCACAAGAACGAAGAGGCCGACACACTCTCCTGCATTGGGTCGCCTCGCCAGAAACCACCTCCGGGCGTCTTCCTCAACATCATCGACAAGCCCTCGGTCTCCCCTCGAAGGAGATCGACACCGGAATACCGCTGTAGCCCGAGCCCGCTCTGGTCGCCATGATCACAGAGCCTAGCGACTGGACTATGCCATACGTCACCTACCTCGAGCACAAGATCCTGCCCGCAGACGAGACATTGGCACGAATGATCGTGCGCCCCTGCAAATCCTTCGTCATCATCAACGGCGAGCTCCACAAGAGCAGCGTGGCCGGTGTGTTCGAGCGCTGCATGTAGCTAGAAGAGGGACGTAAGATTCTCTAGGACATCCACACCGACAACTGCGGCCACCATGTCGTTGCCCGGTCTCTAGTCGCCAAGGCCATGCCCCACGACTTCTACTGGCTCACCGCACATGCCGACTCCACTAACATCGTCCAACGATGCGTCGGGTGCCCGAAGTACGCCAACCAGATGCACATCCCTGGTTCGGCCCTCAAGACTATCCCCATCACTTGGCCATTCGCCGTATGGGGCATCGACATGGTGGGCTGGTTCAAAAAAGCTCCATCAGGTTACACCGACCTCCTGGTCGTCGTTGACAAGTTCACCAAGTGGGTCGAGCCGAAGCCAATCAGGAAGTGTGATGGCAAGACCACCACCAAGTTCCTCCGTGAGCTAATCTACCGGTACGGCTACCCACACAACATCATCATGGATAACGACACTAACTTTGCCAAGGGCACCATGGCTGACTTGTGCAAGGAGCACGACATACGACTCGACATCACCTTAGTCACCCATCCGAAATTGAATGGCCAAGCAGAGCGTGTTAACCAGAGCGTCCTCCACGACCTCAAGCCAAGACTACAGGTCCCCTTCGAACGGACTCCTGGCTACTGGGTCGAAGAGCTCCCCCCATGCTATGGGGCATTCGCACCTCCGTCAATCAATCGGCATGGTTCACTCCTTTTTTCATGGTGTACAGCGCCGAAGCCGTCATGCCGACTGACCTGGAACACGACTCGCCTCGAGTCGTCTACTACGCGGAAGAGGACAATGAGGCTACCCACCATGACAGGGTCGACTAGTGATGACTGCAAGTGCATAGATCGTTTGTAGCTAGTTTCGAAATAAAGATATCGATCCCATAGGGAGCAGGAGTCTGAAGTCTAATAATTGTTGAAATAAATATTACAATAGAAATGCTAAATAAAGTTCTAAGTGACATGATAAAATGCGAATATTGCGTAAAAAGGTGTTTTGGGGTTTTTGGTATAAGAACAACAATAAATAAAGTAAAACAACTGAATACAGAAAGTAAGTGTCGCGTATGTAAGAGAGATTGGAACTGCAATAGGGAAAAAGCATTCTCAGTGAGTAGCGGTTACACCACTAGCATTATAACGAGTAAATGTAAAGATTATTATCATGAACATTCTCAACTATGTATGTGTGGGAGGAACTCCGTGTTTGGACAAATAGGCAGCAACCGCTACTCACATCATCCTCATAACCACAGCAGTCAGCAATCGACATCAATCGAATTACTGCGCTATTAAGGTATTAATCCTGTAGGACCTATCCCATGTCATGGACACTGTTCTGTGAGTTTCCTCGGTTCCCAAGTTGATACGCAAGGGGTGCCAACAGCTTTATAGTCACTGTAAGTGCTAAAACACCTCCGTCTACCAACAAATAGTTCCCTCCATCAAGTCCCCATGAGAGGCAAATATTGAGAGGTCAACTTCTCTCAACATCAAGATGAAGACAACCTAACACATAGTCATAGCGATGAATATCATAATAAACTTTATCTCATACTAGGGTTTCTCCATCTCCCCAAGAACTAATGATCTACTCAGACATGGAGGCAATCAACATCATGGCAATACCAATGGAATCTATCATAGATGAATAGTATTTGTATAAATCCACAACGAGTAAAGAAATTACAACAAGATCTAGACAAGATGTAGATGAGATGGATGGAAATGGTGGTGATGCAGCGGTTGACGATGCAGATCGATGCCTTAGCCTCCCGGATCTGCGTAGGGCGAAGATGGATCCCCGGTGGACGAGTTCCCCCAGATGCCTTTCAGGGGTGAGGTTTCAGCAATTTCTAGGTGTTCTGTATGTCGTCTACCCGATCCAGTTGCACGGGGTGAAACTATTTGAGGAGGCGGTGGCAGCGCCAACTATACGACGGGAACTATACGGCCGGAAAATTTATTTTCGCCGTATATTTGGTCGTGAAACTGTCTGTATGCCTTGTTCGCTTCGGGTTTTCTTCTGGTATTATTGATATCTCCCAAATAAGCGATTTACTAGGTTTTTGACTCCTATTCTCGTTAGTACAACTTCTCCAAGAATTGTGTCCATTATATCCATCATCTGTTCTGATCCTGGTGAAAATAGACATAAAATGTGTGCGGGAGCGCCGTAAAATACCAATATCCTACATCTATAATGCAAAATAATAATATAAAACATGATGCAAATATGCACTCATAAACTTCCCTAAGCTTAGACTCTTGCTCATCCCGAGCAAATTTAGCTTAATGGATGTGATCCTAATATTAATGAAGATGAGTCGATAAAATAAATGAGGCAGCTGCAGCATGTGTTTATCATATATGATACATTGGAATACATTCATGAATAGTACCTTACTCGAACCATCTGAATAGTTTTAGCATGCTTCCACACCTTAGTGATCAATAGTTCACAAAAGATGAATCTCAACATAATGTAAAAGTATCTGGTTCAACCGAATAAGTTAGCGAGGTAGTCCCAAGTTAACATAATCACTTGGGATTCAAAATATCAAAAGTGTCTCTTTGTCATACTACAATATAGTGGTGTATGCCTATTTGCTCTTTGCACATTCGCTCTTTTTCTTCTTTCCTTTCTCCTCTTTTGTTTATATGCTCATACTTTTGTTTAAGTGCTGTGCAAAGTATCTAGCCATACATTCCACTCCATGTAGGAATTCAAAGTTTAATGATCTCAATTATCAAATTCCAATTGTATATGAAGCATTTTTATGACTTGAAGATTCTACCTCGACTTGTTCTCAATCTATTTTGATAGCACTTTTATTTTCCTTTGTGCAAGTTTCAACTTAACTGCATAGATAATTTTTCTTTGTAAATCAAACCTTAGACTTACAACATATTCACCAAACTATCTTTATATGTTCCATTAATACCAATGGTGTGGAAGACTCCTATTGCTATCATCAAGTGCAAGTAAAATTATACTCAAGGCATTCATATATCCAATAAGACAAGAACAAACTCAATATTGCTCCATATATAATAATAAACTCGGAATTTCATAAAAGGGATCGACTATTCCTGAAGGGAATTCTAATGATGCAAACTTTATTTCTAGTTTGAACTAATGCAAGACTAAAATAGTAATGTAAAACTTATAAGATAGATTACAAGGTCTTAAAGATCTCCCCAAGCTTGGAATCAAGCCAGGCGGGATCAAATAATCCCTTGCGATTATTTGATACCGTGATTATTGTAGATCACTATGGCGCCATGGCATGTAACACCATGGTGCATAGCTTCTTGTTGGTATCCTCCAGGGCAGTGATGCGGCTATAGCACTTGCGCAAATCAGATTGCAGAGTGTCCACTCTATCTGCGAGCTTAGACACCAATGGGAGGAGATCATCCTTCTTCTCTATCTCCTTGAGATGGTGGCGGACTTCGACGCGATGAAGTAGCTCCTGCTTCTTATATATCTCCTGTGCTCACACACAATCCTTGGTCTTGGGAACAACTTCTTCTTCCTCATCCAGAATTGATGGATCGGGGAAGTGGAAACCATACCTCCACTCTTCTTGAGGCTTTACCCTCATATGAGAACCAATGGTAGGCTTCGAGAGTGGCTCCTTCGCTACCTTACTTGTGCGGCCTAGGATCCGTGGCGATGAACTTGACTATCTCCACGCGCCCTTTTCCATGTGGCTTGTGACCTTGTCTCTCTTCTTGAGCTCTCTTCATTGCCGCACAATTGATCTCCAGGGGATCATAGACATGATGGCGGATGTAGACGTCAACCACATCATCATCGGAATCATTATTGTAGAAGCTTTGCTCAACGTACTCCTTGTACCCCGGGCTAAACCTCTCCACCTCCTTGTCATCGTCCTCCATGGACGGGCTGCTAGAGCGGTCGCTGGAAGGAGCAATGAGCCCCATGGGTTTCCCACGTCCTGGGACGGGATAGCGCATTGCTAGATTGGTTCTTGTAGATTATGATTAGAGAGAGAGAGATACAATGGCCGTATATAAGGGGGGTTAGAGGTTGGTAAAACTCGCGAGAAACACCAGATTGTCACCCAAGAAAGAATCTTAACGAAACAGGGAAAGAAATCACGGATTTGGAAGAGTCATGCCGCGTAACGACCAACTATACCGGCGCGACCCATATAGCTTCGGCCGTATATTTGGTTCCAGGTAGATATTTCCAAATATCTTGAGTCCAGGTCGGTTAAGTTATGACTCAGAACCGACAATAATGTTTTTTTTGAAAAATGAAAAGGCAAACGAAAAATGTCCGGTGGTTTAACGACCAACTATACGGCCAGAATATTGTCTCCGATCGTATACTTGCGACCGTATAGATACAGACACCAAAAATCAAAAGTGTTTGAGAGTTTAACGACCAACTATATGGCCGGAATTTTAGCTCCAGTCGTATAGTTGCGACCGTATAGGTCCAGACAACAAAAACAATTTCAGGAAGAAGATACAAAGGGTTTAAAGACCATTTATATGGCGGGAGATTTTTCTCCGGTCATATAGTTGCACCCGTATAGTTGGTAAAAACCTCCAAAAACTTTAGAAATACACGAGGAATTCAAAGGAAAAAACTTTAGAAGTAAAATCTATGAAAACAATTCACTTATTTGAGTAAGAACACTTACCTTGAATTTACCGTTTACTTATTCGAGGATGACAAGCTCCTCCAACAACAAAGACTTCTTATCTTTTGGAGGAATTTACCTTAGTTCATTGAATAATTCTCGTAAGCAAAAATCACCATGACTAAAGTTCCTCTCAATAAGATTGGTGTCTTGCTGGGCAAACATGGACACTGCAACCAACATATTTATTTCCCGCCTCTGCATAATCTGCAACTCAAATTCTTGCAGTAAAAGAATCCAATGGACTAGGCTTGGCTTATGGTCTTTCCTCTCAAGGAGTTCTTTCAAACCATCACGATCCATATGCACTCTTACTTTTGCATCAACTATATAAGAATGAAACTTATCACAAGAGAAAAATACATCAAAAAGTTATTTTTCTTCCTTAGGATAATTCTTTTGAGCACCATTAAGAGTTATACTAGCATGATGTACAATATTAAACCTGGGACCAATGTGTTGTCCCAGGGTTACTCCTACAACATCATCACTAGCTTCACATATTAAGTCAAAAGTCATATCCCAGATAGGAGGTTTAATGATAGGAGAACGGGATAAAGCATTTTTGATTTTATCAAAGGCTATAAGGCATTTATCATCAAAATTAAATCTTACTCCCTTTTGTAGGAGGTTAGTCAAAGGTTTAGATATTCTAGAGAAATTTCTAATGAACCTTCTATAAAAACCCACATGACCAATGGAACTTCTTATACCTTTAATATCCCTAGGTTGTGGCATTCTCTCTATGGCCTCAACCTTAGCTCTGTCCACTTCAATTCCCTTACCTCATACCTTATGTCCAAGGATTATACCCTCTTTGACCATAAAATGGCACTTCTCCCAGTTTAGAACAAGATTGGTTTCTTTGCAATGCTGCAAAACTCTTTTGAGATTATCCAACCAACTAGTAAACGAAGTTCCATAGACAGAAAAGCCATCCATAAATACTTCCATTATCAGTTCTATAAAATCCATAAAAATAGCAGTCATGCATCTTTGAAAAGTAGCTAGAGCATTACATAAATTAAAAGGCATATGTCGGTAAGCATGTAAACCATAAGGACTAATGAAAGTTGTTTTAAGTTGGTCATCAGGATGAACATCTATTTGAGAAAAACCAAAGTATCCGTCCAAGTAGCAAAAATGATAGTGGTTTGCTAACCTTTCTAAAGTTTGATCTATGAACAGTAAAGTATAGTGATCTTTCCTAGTTTCTTTATTCAATTTCCTGAAGTTTATGCACATCCTATGCCCAACAATAGTTCTAGTAGGTATGAATTCATTGTTTTCATTAGGAACAACAGTAAAACCGCCCTTCTTAGGGACACAATGAACATGACTTACCCATTCACTTTCTTTAACAAGATAGATTATACCTGCATCCAGTAGGCGTACAATTTCTTTTCTTACCCCTTACTTCATTTCAGGCTTCAATCTTCTATTAAATTCCGCAATTGGTTTAGCACCTTCTTCCATGAATATTCGATGGACGGTTATCATGGGACTAATGCCCTTCAAATCACCCATTGAGTACCAAAGGCCTTGCAATGCTCCTTAAGTATTTTCATGAGTTCTTCTTCTTCTCCTAAAAGTGTAGCACTAATAATAACAGGAAATTTATTTGTATCATCTAAAAGTCTGTATTTAAGATTATCTGGTAGAGTCTTCGACTTTGGGGGTGGTAATTCCTTGTCCCCTCTATTTTCTGGCTCTTTAAAAGCCTCATTAGTTGGAGGCCCTATAATAGGAAGTGAATCGAGTTCATCTTCTAGTTCTTCTAGGGACTTGTCCTCCATAAATATTTCTTCATAATTTGATTCTTCATTTATTTCTTCTACTTGATTACTAAAGAAAAGAGCTGCTATTTCCTCAATAGTTTTCTCTTTCTCTTGTTCTTGAATTTTTGGAGGCCTGTGTTTAAATTTAGAAAAGTGGAATTCTTTTTCCACTCCCCAAGCTTAAGAGACACAACCTCCTTAAAATCAACCTAGGCACCTACATCACTCAAAAAGTTTCTTCCAAATATAATTAGGCAAAGAGTGTCAGCTAGCATATCAATAACTACAAAATTGATAGGAAAGTTTTTGTTGCCAATTGTGACAGTTGCATCTTCAACTACTCCCATTAGAATTCTAAGATTTTTATTAGCTAACATGATTGTCATATCAGTATTTTCAATTGTAGCCTGTTCTATTTCTTCTTTTATTTCTAAATAGAAATCATAATATATAACATTAACTTTGGTGCCAAGATCACATAAACCATAATGCGAGGTTTCCTTAAATATATGGGGAAGAATAGACTTACCCACATCTTTTACCTTTGTTTTACCTTCAACCAATACGGAAGTCTCTTCATCAAGTTCAACTATGTTACAATGTGCGTACATCGCCATAATTGCTTCCTTGGTTACCTCTTCATCTTTGGTTTCTTCTAGATGTTCCATGACTTCTGGCATACTTTCCTCTTCCTTCTTCTCCTGTACTGCTTTGACCTGTTCATATTCAAAAATATGGTTCTAGGGAGGCTAGTGTTGCTTTAACTTCTCTTTTCTTCTCAGGTTCAGGTGGTGGATCATACTTGACCAAAACCTCTTTTGGAGCTTTGATATGTTCTATAAAATCTTTAACAACTTGCAACACAAGACCTAAATCCAAATAAAGTTCTTTAGATAATTATTTAACATGGCCTTTTTTATTATAGTCATGAATACCATCATGTTCTATTTCTACGCCTCCTTCACTTCCTAGACCAAAATTCCATGAAACTCTATGATCGCGAATTCTATTAAGTAAAGCCCAAGCTTTAGTTATAGGAAGATTCATAAAGGCTCCTTCCGCAAAAGAGTCTAGTTCAATTTTATTAGGTTCAATTAAACCGCCATAAAAGATATCCAATAAATACCATTCAGGCAAATCATGATGAGGACATAGGCGAAGTAAATCTTTAAATATGATATAAGCTCTTACTAGTCATTCATTAGAATGGTTCCTCCAAGTCATTATAAGACGCCTGATTCCAAAAGATTTTGACAATGGATAATATTTCGCTAGAAATTCACACGCTAGATTATCCCAAGTAGTAGTGGCTTCTGGGGTAGAGATCTATACCATGAGAGAGCTATACTAGTCAAAGTCTGACTAAAAAGTTTAACCCTTACCTTATCAGAAGTATATCCCGTCAATTTAAAAGTGCAACATATATCTTTGAAACATGCAATATGCTCATATGGATCAGGATCTTCTTCATCTCCAGTAAATTGCTTCTTGTGTAGAATACCAAGTAATAGAGGATTTATTTCAAACCCCCTTGTCTTCTCATTGGAGTTACCTCTTTCATAAATATCATACTGCTTCCCAAAGTGGCTGAGTGGGTTAGCACTAGTCATATGCACAAACTCCATCATGTTGGTGGAAAACTGTAATTCAAAACAAAACTTAGCAAGACAAAAATAAAAAAATAAAAACTAAAAAACCTACAACGCTTAGCTCCCCGGCAACGGCGCCAGAAAATAGCTTGATGACCGCAAGTGAATAGATCGTTTGTAGCTAGTTTCGAAATAAATATATCGATCCCACAAGGAGCAGGAGTCTGAAGTCTAATAACTCTTGAAATAAATATTACAATAGAAATACTAAATAAAGTTCTAAGTGACAAGATAAAATGCGAATATTGTGTAAAAATGTGTTTTTGGGTTTTTGGTATAAGAGCAACAATAAGTAAAGTAAAACAACTGAATACAGAAAGTAAGTATCGCATATGTAAGAGAGATTGGAACTGCAATAGGGAAAAAGCGTTCTCAGGGAGTAGCGGATACACCACTAGCATTATAAGGAGTTAAGGTAAAGATTATTATCATGAACATTCTCAACTATGTATGTGTGGGAGGAACTCCATATTTGGACAAATAGGCAGCAACCGCTGCTCACATCATCCTCATAACCACAACAGTCAGCAATCGACATCAATCGAATTACTGTGCTATTAAGGGACTTAATCCCATAGGACGTATCCCATGGCATGTATAGTGTTCCATGAGTTTCCTCAGTTCCCAAGTTGATACGTAAGGGGTGCCAACAGCTTTATAGTGACTGTAAGTGCTAACACACCTTCGTCTACCAACAAGTAGTTCCCTCCATCAAGTCCCCATGAGAGGCAAATATTGAGAGGTTGACTTCTCTCAACATCAAGATGAAGATAATCTAACACATGGTCATAGCGATGAATATCATTATAAACTTTATCTTATTTCAATCTCATACTAGGGTTTCTCCATCTCCCAAAGAACTAATGATCTACTCAGACATGGAGGCAATCAACATCATGGAAATAACAATGGAATCTATCATAGATGAATAGTACTTGTATAAATCCACAACGAGTACGGAAATTACAACAACATCTAAACGAGATGTAGATGAGATGGATGGAGATGGTGGTGATGTAGCGGTTGACGATGAAGATTGATTCCTTAGCCTCCCGGATCTGTGTAGGGGAAAGATGGATCCCGGGTGGACGAGTTCCCCCTCTAGATGCCTTCCAGAGGTGAGGTTTTGGTGATTTCTGGGTGTTCCGTATGTCGTCTCCCTAATCCAGTTGCACGGGGTGAAACTATTTGAGGAGGCGGTGGTGGCGCCAACTATACGACCAGAAAATTTATTCCCGTCGTATAGTTGGTCGTTAAACCGTCTATACACCTTGTTCGCTTCGGTTTTTCTTCTGGTATTATTGATATCTCCCAAATAAGCGATTTACGTTGTTTTTACTCCTTTTCTCCTCAGTACAACTACTCCAAGAATTGTGTCCATCGTATCCATCATCTGTCCTGATCCTGGTGAAAACAAACATAAAATGTGCACGGGAGCACCGTAAAATACCAAGATCCTAGGTATACAATGCGAAATAATAATATAAAACATGATGCAAATATAGACTCATCAACCAGCTCGACGAAGCCTGCGACCTAGCTCGCTCCCGCACTGCCATATACCAGCAAGGAGTCCACCGCTACCACAGCCGCCGAGTCCGGACTCGTACCTTCCAGGAGGGCGACCTCGTCCTGCGACTCATCCAGGATAAGAAGGGCATGCACAAGCTGTCCATCCATGGGATGATAATATAATTTTGCGGCCCAAAAGTTGAGGCACCAAGGCAAAGCGGTACCCAGGTTGCTTGTAATCATATGCGTTGCCCACAGTTGGTGTGCCAAATACTCAGGGGGTCTTTTTGGCACGAATTAAACTTAACATTTGAATACAAAATATCAAGCTAACGCCCGTCAAGTTGGGCCCTCATGTCAGTTTTTTCGTTATGTTGCTGCGTCATGGCTGCCATGTAGGCTTGCAGTGTTCACGCCTGCATCCATTACATGTCTTCTTCTTCCCCAGAGCGGCAATCTATGGTCGCGGCCATCGCACAGAGCTAGGACATGGACAAACCTACTCGGCCCCTCTCTCCTCCCCATCCCGAATCGGAGCTCGCCCTCACCATGGACACACCCATGGCACGACGCGGGGACGAGAATTCATTCCCGGCTGAGATCTGTCACCATGCCGACCATGCTCGGTCATGTTGTCCTCCTCCAGAATCCGAGATCGATGTTGCCGTGGTCTAACCCGCACTAGCCACGTCGCCTTCCTCTCCAAACCCCAAGGACATGTCCACTCTGTTCGGGACAACACCAACAAGGTGAAATTCCATCCAATTTTCTTCTTGTGATTGTGGTAGAAGAACATTTACAAATATGTTGTATACTATATTTTTGTTTGAAATTAGTAGCTCCATGATGAAGAAACAGGGAGAACCTAAATGGAATGATGATGAAGACCATGGTCTGTACTTTGCATTGCATCAACAAGGGCTCGTTGACGAAGCTTGTTACCAAGAGAGTGGAGTTCATCAGCCATTGCCAAAAATATGGGAACAAATCCATGAGTGATTCAATGCAAATACGCGAAGAGAAGCTAGATCCATGTCATCAATCATAGATAGGTGGAACATTCTAGTGATGCGTTCAGATGCGTACAACATGTATCATTCATAACAATAACACTATCGGCAGTGTTGCTAGCTGTTTGTATGAGCTATTCATTATATATGATCATGGCACCTTACTTTCCTGGTTAGTAATCTTGAAACTGGAATTAACTTGAAGTGGTTGTTATCCTGAGCAAAATGTCTAATATGCACATTACCTTTGTTTGTTCTATGTTGCAATTCTGCTGTTTTGGGCATGGAAAGAAAAGTTGCGCTTCACTAAATATTACGTAGTTAGGCCTAACTTAGCCTTACACAAATAAGCAAAGCTTAGTCTTACACAAATAAGCATAACTGAGTCTTGACGAAAGAAGCATTTACTTCGTAGAACTAGGGAGGAAACTAAAGATAAAGATAAAGATAAATGGTTCATCGAATCTAACAGTTGAGCACTAGGTCCCTAGAGCTGGTGGTATCGTCGGAACAAACCAGAATGCTGCATTTCTCCGTCTCTCATTCTCTATCAGATTTTATGACCCCACTAATGAGCCAAGGGTAGGCCCCCTCCCCCAATGTGGATTCGGCTCCAGGTCGGATCTGGAGTGTCAACATAATAGGTGCGTGAGTGTGCAGCAAACACACAGTCTGCTATCAACACTGGAAGTGCTGGCACCTCAGTAACAAGACTAGCATGTTCTTCCTGGACTACGGTAGCAGCCTCTGCAAGTACTTCGTTAGCTTCACCAGCAGCAGGATTAGCAAGCATTTCGTCAGCATCACCAGCAGCAGCATCACCAAGTATTTTGTCAGCTTCACCAAGAGTAGTAGTAGCTAGTTCTTCGCCAGCTCCACTACCACCACCACCACCAGCACTAGGAGTCGGGGCTGCCTGAGCAATTATAGGTACAATAGCTACAGGGGCTCCGATGAAGAAAGGGTAGTTGATCCCAAGAAATAAAGATTGTCCCTTCAGATTGTCGACTCTGCTCCAGACCTGTTCTACCGGGTCTTTGGATGCACATGCGGACCTCGAGAAAATGTGACACCACAGCGAGGGGTATGAAGAAAGTTGTGTCCCCATATGTTCTATTGTATCACTGACGATGTTCAGTGCTCCCCTAATATGAATCCACATGAGATCAACATCATGTTCCGTCCGCCTCCGAGAGGTGCTAGGAACTAGCGCCATGATCCAAGATCATCATCTTCTACTGCATCTTCGATCACTGGAGGTGGAATGACGCGCGGGGCTGTGTGTGTACCTGTCGTTTTACTTAATGTCAGCAAGCAGAATGTTGAATGGAATTTTACATGCTATATGAAACCATGACTCACCCAAGGTGAACGGCTCCCAAACACGCATGTCGCCGCTAGGTTTAGTGACCACGTAAATGCGTTGCGGGTAGCTGGAGGTGACGACAAAGTTGACATACTTCTCCGGCCGCAGGAAGTCGTCACGCAAGACTGTCCATTCCTTGTCATTTGGGTAGCTAATGAATGTGGTTTCCTTGTCGAACACCACTAAGAGGTCGTAGTCCCAATGCTACCACACCTTCCAAGGTCTATGTGGGAGTTGTACCTTTAGGAGCTCAAGTTCTACCATGTTGAACATGTAAGCAAATTCGGAGTTGGGCGGCCGCAACCCGTTGTTGAATACCGTAATGTCGACACCCTCCAATGATGGCAGTGTAAATCTCAACAATTCGTAGGCATTTTTGAGAGACCAAGTAGTCCTGCCCTGGGTTAAAAGGACTAGCCACTCGCCATTGCCATCCACCTAGTTCTGGTCATCTCCAAATTCCATCTTGTCTTCCTGATATTCACCACTACTGATTGTGACCACCTATCCAGCAACATCAGTTTTACATGAATATTCTACAAAGTTTGTTGTCAGTTGGTAGAATCACCTAGCATGGATTCCATTTCCAATACAATGTGGCATCTAAACCTTCAGATTAAAGTAATATTTACGACTCTATCCTTAGCTCTCGCTTAAATTGTGCCTATGTCACTACGAAAATACCCATAATATTAAGTACGAGCAGGGCTTCCCCTGAACAAACTCTTGATGGTGATCATAAACAACTAGGGACATAATAGTCTTAAATCGTATAATTTGTTTATTTTTTAGAAAACAAAATATCTCATAGCAGGCATTCCATTGCAAATCCAAAATTGGCAACTCATCTATCACCTAAATTAAGACTGTATCACTATGGAAATAACAGAATATCAAGTACGAGCAGAGCTTCCGTTGTATAGAATAGTATTAAATGGTTCAATTTGTTTATACCGCACGTGCACACAACACGTTAGGCAGAAGGAACATATGATTCCGATGAAAGTTCAGCACATATGAATCAACGACATGACTGAATCAATAAGCAAGAAACATGAACTTATGTGCCCGTCGCTATCATTTGGCCATTCGTTGGTATCGGGGTAAAGAAGGCATGGCGTGCCGAACTGAAGTTCATCCATTTCCCGGATCGAGACCCGGTAGCCAGGGATGCAGCGAGCGACACGACCAGCAGAGATGATGTCCAACCCCATGGCGATCCTGTGCATGTTCATAGCGCTTTGGTTCTACCATCCCCAATCCTCAAAGTGGCGGTCGCCATGGGAAGCCCCGTCGTCGTTGCCTACCTTACGCTTCAGCCTGCTGCTACCCCAAGCTCTACCCACAGTGGCAAATGGAGTCTAGAATCCGGCAAATTAATGGATGCGGTGTGATCAGGAGTTGGATGGATTCGGAAGGGGATGGAATCAGGGAGGGGCAGTTGTTCGAGTAGGGAGTGATGTATTGAGGAATCGGCGGTGGTTCTCGTCTGCGTGGAAGATAAGAAAGGGGCGTAATTATTGAGGACACGCACGAGAATCATCTAGAAGAAGTGAAAAATTAATCATAAGAGAGAAAAATGTAGGTCCCACCTGTCAGTGAGTGAAGGTCGGCACGCGCAAATGTGACTGTGTTTGACTTGGATCGTGCATGGTAGACCTCGATTCCACTACATGCAAGTGGTGCAGAACCAATTTCAGGCAGCGCTAGCGTCGACGTGTAAAACCGCCATTTTTATCCACCTCCACCCTACTACGAACGGTCTTGCACCATTCCAGATATTGGGAAGGGCGGTTCCAATCTTGCAGTCAGTAGTTTCACTTCTCTGTCTCCTTTCCTCCTCGACAGCCTCATCGTCTTCCTCCTCCATGGCCTCATCCATTTCCTCTCCCATGGCATCAGCCTCTTCCTCCGTGTCCTTTCCCTCTTGCCTATAGTCATGGACTTGTCGGCTGTCCGAAATGATGGCATGCAAGCGACTGTGTTCTTCGACATAGAAGTACATGGTGGGAAGAATAATTACGGTCTACACCACCGACACTCAGACGGTGATGCGTACTCTGAATAATTACGAGAATTGGTTATGGTACAAAGAAAGCAGGTTCGTCCGTCTTGACCTCGAGTATAGCCGTAATCAGCGCAGGATCGCCTTGCTGCAACTCTCCATGAATGGTCACGTCCTCGTATACCATCCTTTTTGCGAGAAAGGGGATGATGGGAACATGTAGACGCGTTGTTTTCTTTTTGTTCCTGGACCGTCTGTTTGTAAAAGTTCTTGCTATATTATTTGTCTGAATTCATTTTCTCGTTAACCATCAGATAACATTTACTAGTGTTGACATCAGGAATGACACTCGCCTTCTTGAAAGCCCGACTATCAACATTATCATCCCAAAGGAGTATAGAGTGGACATCTAGAAAATTTACTAGATCCCAGGGATCAAGGGGCAGCAGGACTGGGATGGCTGATCTTGCTGCCAAACTCATAGACCCGTGGTATACTTGCATGAAGGGCAAATTACCAAAATGTTGGTGGAAGCATTTAGGGCACGATTACTGGGAGGATAAGCCGCTTTCTGAACCTAACCTAAAGTACGCTGCAATTGACGGGTATGTCAGCCACGAGCTGTATCACCAGATCGTATTGTTTTGTTCCAACATCGCACCATTGAACCACCACCAAGGCAAGTGGTTTGCCCTAGATGCCAGAGTGTAGAGGAATCTACAAGCCGGGCCAAGCGACCAAAGACATCCTAGGATCGGTCGCCTTCTCCGCCAATCATTCCATCAGGCTGGGATGTCCCGTTTTAGTGCATGATTGTTGTGTTTGTATGGGGCTTGTTATGTTTATCAAAATATGTTATTTCACAAGTACTATGTGCGATAGCTATGTCTATTGGGCTTGTTATGTTTTAGTACATGATTGTTGTGTTTCGAACTATAATCTAGGCTTGTTTATGACTGTATCCTTCGCTATAACAGAAATTATATCTGTATCACTATAGCCAAGCACGATGTGTCGAGTTTGCTAGCATCTTATATTATAAATGTGTCCTTAGATTGCGCCCTTTTGTGCACAACAACATCTGATCTTGTGGATCCCACCACATTCTCAGGTAGCTATATTCAGTAGTAACCCAGTAGGAAATATCTAGTGATACCACACCTCACATGATACCATGATACCATTTATCAAAAATAAAATTTACAAGTGTCAAAAAATTGAAATAAATTTCTAGGTGTTCACAATTTGCGTTTATATTTCCTAAAGTTTTCAGAACCAAATTCACAATATGCATAGAGAAATAAAAAGACAAATTGCTATGTGAATAGTGTCATTTTGTGCTTTTGTCTTTTTCCGACCTATTCATGTTTGATTTTTCTTTTTAGGTTCTCTATGTCTATCTTGAATTGGGTTCTGCAAATGCTAGGTATTGTAAACATACTTCTTGTCAACATTCACAAATTTATTTTGAAATTTTTTGAACATGCAAATTTGAATTATAAACAATGGTTTCATGTTATCATGTGAGGTGTGGTATCACTAGATAGTTCTTAACCTAGGCGCTGCATGTCAGTGGATTATGCCGCATGCAAGGGGCACAAACAGAATTTGTAAGTATGGATGTTGAGCATACAAAAGGGCAATTGTAATTCATATAGGTTAACTACCTAATAGAACAGGGATCATACGAGCTCTCTTCTGACACACAGAATGCTTAGAAAATACAGGCGAGATAAACTAGGAACAAAATACGAAACTAGTAGTGGTAAATAGCATACGCACTCATCCGCCATATCCTATTGAGCATCTCGTAGCAGACATACGCGTCCCTGGCTGCGTATTAGATCGCATCGTAATTCAGGTACCTCCACTCCCATCGCTGGTGCAGGTGCTTTGGGAACTCGACCTTCATGCTGGCTTACTCGCAGTCAATTATGTCGGTAGTGAGTCTAGCCATGTCATCTTTCCCCATATCGTCATCCGGGTACATCCACACACATTGGAGATCGACGTGATTGACGACATGAACGAGGATATCCCGCTCTAGCTTCGGAGTGTTGTTCCTGATGCCGACGCTGGCGAAGTAGATCTCTCTCCTGCGCAGGAACTCGTGAAGCTCCGGGCATACCCATTTGGCCCTGCATACGTGGTATAGTAGGCAGTGGTTGCGCATGGACATCTGCAAAACGCCGCCCTCTTCCTATATCGGTATACTCCAGGTCTAGGCCGACGATCTTGTACTTGTCCATTGGCTCCAGTAGCCACCGCTCATACATTGCGATGACCTTGGCCACCTCCACTCACACATTGGTGTGGACGACCGTAATATCGGTGGTGCCATGGGAGGTGATGGTGTACTCGTCGGTGAAGTCGCTCCTATCACCGAACATGCTGTACTCTGTGTCCATGGCAGCAGCTAATGTGGCGGCGGTGGCCTAGCATCGGTAGCGGTGGCTGGGACTAGGCATGGCGGTGGAGAGATCTGTTGCGGTGGTATGGCGTGGCGGTGGCGGTGGCTGCGGCAGCATTGATCGTTCTTGAGGTGGCTGTGGTGGTGGCAGAAGAAGTTGGGGATTTTTGCTGTGGAGTGGGGACGGCAGGCGATGCGTAAAATGGGGGGTGCACGTCGTAAATTGCATTTACCATAATTTCGGTCAGACCCACTTTGATGTATGTTTGACCAAGCGAGCACCGTTGGTTTCCAATCCTGGCGCTTAAATTGGGCGGCCGTGCCCGGTAGGCGATGGGACGAGTGGGCGACGTGGCGGAGACCAGTCGTGGAGTCCACCGTCTAGTTGCCGCTCTGCAGCGGGTACGTGGTGCTGACACGACATAACATGACAGGGCATAACAAAGTGGATAGATACTTATGATTATTATGCCCAAGAAATTTAAGGGACGTGTAAGCATAGACAGACCTAGCATCCCTACACCCCGGGCACCAGCCCAGGCCTACCGATTGCGCAATGCTTGCAATTTTTTTAATTTTTTTCTGATTTTGTCTAGAATTTCGAACCTTAAACTCATTTGCCCAGGCTTATAGAAGTTTCTGGGTCCGCCACTGGTGTAAGAATGCATGATCAAGCAACTTTGCAACACACGTGCCGGTAGCATATCATTAGGTTTCAACACACCACATAGTTTTAGGGTCTAGAAACGGTAAGAGAATTAAACATTATTAGTGGCCATGGCAGTTGATGACTGCAAGTGCACAAATTGTTTGTAGCTAGTTTCGAGATAAAGATATCGATCCCACCGGGAGAAGTAGGCGAAAGGCTAAAATGCTTTTAACTACAACTAATCGAAGTACTTAAGAAATAACTTTAAGATGCAAGAAAAGTAGAGTTTTTTTGGGTTTTTGATTGAACGAGGTAATTTAAAGTAAAGCAGAACTTAATGCAGAAAGTAAGAATCGCGTGTGTAATAGAACTTTGGAACTGCAATAGGGAAAAAGGCGTTCTCGGGGAGTGGTGGATACATTGCTAGCAATTTAGAATCAGCAATCAAGATTATTACAACGAATATTCTCATGATATGTATGTATGTGGGAGGAGCTCCATATATTGACAAATAGGCAGCAACCGCTGCTCACATCATCCTTCATAACCACAGCTGACAAATAAACAACAGCAATCGTATTATCCCGCTATTAAGGGATTTCTCCCGTGGCATGGACATGGCTTTATGAGTTCTCCTTGATTCCCCAAGTTAGTATGTAAATAATTACAATAGCTTTATAGTCAAAGTAAGTGTTATCATCCCTCCGTCTACCAACAAGTAATCCCCTTCATCGAGTCTCCATAGGAGGCAAATGTTAAGGAGGTGCACAACTCCCAAAATCAAGATGAAGACAATTAACACATACACATAATGATGTATAACATAATAATACCTATCTCATCTCAATCATATGCTAGAGTTTCTCCATATGCCCAAGAACTAGAGAACTACTAAGACATGGAGGAAATCAACATCATGGTAATAACAATGGAACCTATCATAGATGAATAGTACTTTTATAAATCCACAACGAGTACGAAAATTACAACAAGATCTAGACAAGATGTAGATGGGATGGACGGAGATGGTGGCGATGCAGCGGTGGATGATGAAGATTGATGCCTCAGCCTCCCGGATCTGCGCAGGGCAAAGATGGTTCCCAGTGGACGAGTTCCCCCACCAGATGCCTTTTGGAGGTGAGGTTTCAGCGGTTTCTGGGTGTTCTGTATGTCATCTCCCCGATCTAGTTGCACAGGGTGAAACTATTTGAGGAGGCGGTGGTGGCGCCAACTATACGGCCGAAAAATTTATTCCCGCCGTATAGTTGGTCGTTAAATCGTTTGTCTCCTTTGATCGCTTCGGGTTTTCTTCTAGTATTATTAATATTTCCCAAATAAGCGATTTATGTTTTTTTACTCCTTTTCTCCTCAGTACAACTGCTCCAAGAATTGTGTCCATTGGATCCATCATCTGTCCTGATCCTGGTGAAAACAGACATAAAATGTGCGCGCGAGCGCCATAAACTACCAAGATCCTACATCTACAATGCAAAATAATAATGTAAAACATGATGCAAATATGCACTCATCAACTTCCCCAATCTTAGACTCTTGCTTGTCCCGAGCAAGTTTAGCTTAATGGATGTGATCCTCATAATCATGAAGCTGAGTCGATAAAATAAATCAGGTAGTTGCAGCATGTGTTTATCATATATGATATATAGGAATAAGTTCATGAATAGTACCTTACTCAAACCATCTAAATAGTATTAGCAGGCTTCCACACCTTAGTGATCAACAGTTCATGAAAGATGAATCTCAACATAATGTAAAGTATCTGGTTCAACCGAATGAGCTAGCGAGGTAGTCCCAAGTGTTTTAGGATTAACATATTCACTTGGGATTCAAAATCTCAACTGTGTTTCTTTGTCATACGACAATATAGTGGTATATGCCCATTTGCTCTTTGCACACTCACTCTTTTTCTTCTTTCTTTTATTCTCTTTTGTGTATATGCTCACACTTTTGTTTACGTTCTGCGCAAAGGAGCTAGCCATACATTCCACTTCATGTAGGAATTCAAAGTTTAACGATCTCAAATATCAAATTCCAATTGTATATGAAGCATTCTTATGACTTCAAGATTCTACCTCGACTTGTTCTCACTCTATTTTGATAGCACTTTTATTTTCCATTGTTCAAGGTTTCTTTTTCAACTTAACTGCATAGATAATTTTTTCTTTGTAAATCAAACCGTAGATTTAGAACATATTGACCAAATTATCTTTATATGTTCCATTAATACCATAGGTGTGGAAGACTCCTATTTCTATCTTCAAGTGCAAGTAAAATTATAGTCAGGCCATTCATATATCCAATAAGACAAGCACAAACTCAATATAGCTCCATATATAATAATAAACTTAGAATTTCATTAAAGGGATCGACTATTCCTGAAGGGAATTCTAATGATCCAAACTTTATTTCTAATTTGAACTAATGCAAAATAAAAATAGTGATATAAAACTTATAAGATAGATTACAAGGTCTTTAGAGATCTCCCCAAGCTTGGAATCAAGCCAGGCTTTCCCCACTTAGCTTGCCTCATCATCTCCATCCTTTGCGGGAGCATGTCCTCCCAATTTGGGAGAGACTTGATCTTCGGGCTGGATGATGACGATGATCTTTTAGGTTCTACTTCTTCGATCCTCTTCATGGGCTTCTCTTCTTTCTTCTTCCAAATCTTGTTGACATGGAAGGGCTGCATGGCTTCGCTGCACGGATGTTGTTAGAGGGGCTTGTATAGGGATGGCGAGGATTTTTTGAGGCTGGAGCCTGTAGCTCTGTGAAAACTTAATGAAAAAGGTTAGATGTGATCAGCTTTAAAAGGCGAGGTCAAAAACCCTAGCCACCTTTCGTAACGAGCAACTATACGGGCGCGGCCTGTATAGATCCCGTTGTATAGTTATGAACCGACTATAGATTATATCTATGGTGGAACCAACTATACGATCAAAAATATACGGGCGGGAATTTTTATTCCCGCTGTATAGTTGGTCGTTAAACTCTATGTATAAGATTTTTGGAGATGGGTTGATATCTATACGACCGCAACTATACGTGCAGAATTTTTATTCCCGCCGTATAGTTGGTCATTAAACTATCAGTACTCAGAAAATAGTTTTGTCAAAGGCATCGATATCTATACGATGGCAGCTATACTGGTAGAATTTTTAATTCTGGCCATATAGTTGGTCGTTAAACTATCAGTACCTTTCGTGGATGGAAGGGGTGATGTCGAATTAACTATAGGACTGCAGCTATATGGCCGGAATTTTTATTCCTGCCGTATAGTTGGTAGTTAAACCTTCTCTGTCCACCAAATTTTTTCTTCTTCCCCAAGGATTCTTTATTAATCTAAAACTTAACAAAATATCAAGTTTTGACAGAAAAATGTTAGCTTAGATTTTCAACGAATTTTGGCATTATCAATCTTCCTTCTTCTTTGATAGAGCATCATATGTTCCTTATTTAACACAATTCTCAAATAAAACATTAATTGAAAATTTAAAAATTTACTCAAACCTTTACTTTGCATGGGTTGCCTCCCATGAAGCGCTCTTTTATGGTCAATAGCTTGACCATAGTGTTTCTCATTCTGTCTCGGGTCCATTCTTCTTGCAGTTGCCATTCCTTGTATATCTTTGCTTAATCACTTCTTCTAGGGTGATCACTTCTATGGTGACTGCACTTAGATCTTCTTTTACTTGATAATGCTTCAGGCGTTGTCCATTTACCACCCATGCAAGAGAGGGTGTTTTACCTGTAGCTTCACTGCCCCCGATGAATAAGCTTCTTCAACTATATATGGGCCTTCCCACTTTGATCTGAGCTTCCCTAGAAACAACTTAAGATGAGAATTATAGAGCAACACTTTGTCTCCACTTTTAAAGGTCTTATTCTCTATTTTTCTATCATGCCATCTTTTCACTTTTTCCTTAAACAACCTAGCATTCTCATAGGCCTCACTTCTAAACTCATCTAAAGCATGAATATCTAATAAACGCTTTTCTCCTGCTACTTTAGGATCATAATTTAGGTTCTTGATTGCCCAAAAAGCTTTGTGTTCCAATTCTAAAGGTAAATGGAATGCCTTACCATACACCATCTTATAAGGTGTCATACCCACTGGATTTTTAAACGGAGTACGGTATGCCCATAGAGTGTTATTTAAATTGTATGACTAATCTTTTCTTGATTAGTCCACTATCTTCTCGAGTATGGTATTTAATTCTCTATTAGGGAGTTCCACTTGACCACTTGTTTGAGGATGATATGGCGAAGCAACGAGGTGAGTTACTCCATATTTGCTGAGGATTTTCCTGAAAGTTCCTTTCATAAAATGAGAACCACCGTCAGTGATTAAAAATCTAGAAACTCCAAACCTGGGGAATATGACATCCTTCATCATCTTCACTGAGGTGGCTGCATTTGCACGACTTGTTGGAATAGCTTCAACCCATTTAGTAACATAATCAACAGCAACAAGAATATGAGTATAACCATTCGATTCTATAAAGGGTCCCATGTAATCCATTCCCCATACATCAAAAGGTTTAATTATCAGACTATAATTCATCACCATTTCTTGTCTCCTACCTATATTACCTCTTATTTGGCAAACATCGCAGTATTCCACATACATGTGTGCGTCCTTGAGCAAGGTGGGCCAATAGAATCCGGATGAAGTACCTTTGCAGCAGTTCGCTTCCCTGCATGATGCCCTCCATATGGACTGTCATGACAAGCTTTCAATATTGCATCCATTTCATGGTTAGGAACATAGTTCCGAATCATTCCGTCAGGTCCATGATGATATAGATACGAATCATCCCAAAAGTAATATTTAAGATCATTAAATAATTTCATCCTTTGATTTCTTGTCATACCAGGAGGTATAAATTTTGTTGCGAGATAATTAGCATAATCCGCATACCACGGATCAGCAATTTCAACATTTGCTAAATATTCTCCCGGAAATGATTCATTTATAGGTAAGGGATTAGTAATCATTCCCTCCATCCTAGAGAGAAGATCTGCTACCAGATTATCTTTACCCCTCCTATCTACTATTTGCAAATCGTATTCTTGTAGTAATAAAACCCACCTAATCAATCGGGGCTTAGCATCCTTTTTCACAAGGAGGTGACGCAAAGCTTGGTGATTCGTATGAATTATTACCTTAGAATTAATGATGTAGGATCTAAATTTGTCGCAAGCAAAAAATTATAACTAGGAACTCTTTTTCTGTAGTAGCGTAATGTTCTAAATCTTATTAAGAGGTCTACTAGTGTAATAAATAACATTCAAATTCTTTCCGTCTCGCTGTCCTAACACAGCCCCTAAAGCATAGTCACTAGCATCACACATGATTTCGAAAGGTTCATCCTATTTTGGAGATTGCATGATAGGTGCTAAAACTAATTTATTATTAAGGTTCTCAAAGGCTGCAATGCAGTCATGATCTAAGTAGAATGGAGTTTCTTTATCAAGAAGGTTGGTGAGAGGCATAGCTATTTTAGCAAAATCTTTTATAAAACGCTTATAAAAACCTGCATGTCCCAGAAACATTTTTAAGTTTCTAATGTCCTAAGGAATTGGAAGATTTTCCATAGCATTTATATTAGTTTTATCTATTTCTATTCCCTTCTCCGAAACCTTATGTCCGAAAACTTTACCTTCTCTTTGCATGAAACGACATTGTTCCCAATTCAAAACAAAATTTGATTGCATGCATCTCTGCAAGACTTTGGTTAGATTGTAGAGGCAATTATCAAAGGTTGTTCCATAAACAACAAAATCATTCATTAGAACTTACATAGTCTTCTCAACAAAATCATCAAAGATCTTTAGAACACATTCTTGAAAAGTTGTCGCTGCATTACATAAGCCAAACAGAATGAATCTACAAGCATATGTGCCATAAGGGCAAGTGAAAGTTGTTTTCTCTTGATCTTCCAGTTGTATGGCAATTTGAGAATATCCAGAATAACCATCAAGAAAACAGAAATAAGAATTATTACTAAGTCTTTCTAAAAATTTATCCATGAATGGTACAGGTTTATGATATTTCTGTGTCTTGCGGTTTAGCTTCCTAAAATCAATGCACATACGATATCCTACAACGGGCCTTATAGGAACTAGCTCACCATCCTCATTCATAGCAGCATCAAGGCCACCTTGTCTTGGTATGCAATGAGCTGGGCTAACCCACTTACTGTCATAAATAGGATATATTATGCCAGCATATAATAAGCGTATAACATCTTTTCTTACTACTTCCTTCATTTTCAGATTAAGCCTTCTTTGTGTATCCACTACAGTTTCAACATCATCAAGCATGGTAATCTTATGTGTTATGATAGATGGATCTATTCCTTTAATATCACTTAGTGTATACCAAAGGCTTCACGATGCTTAACCAAAACTGAAATGAGTTTATTTGTTTCATTCTCTGATAATTTTTTGCTAATAATAACATGACATTTATTTTCATTATCTAAAAAATCATACCTCATATCGTCTAGAAGTTGTTTCAATTCAATTGGTGGAGGCTCTTCATCTCCTTTTCTTACAAGTTCTTCATAATCATGTGGATCTTGTGCTTCCAGAACTGAATCAAGGTAATCATCCATGTCTTCTCTCTCCTCATCATCTGGTGCTTCCTCCCAATTAATCAGGCTCCTCTCTAATTCATCTTGTGGAGTACTGAAATGAATTGCTGCCATCTCGGCAATCGTTTTCTCTTCCTTGATATCTTCCACTTCATATGGCCTCTTCTTTAGTTTGGCAAAGTGGAATTCCATTTCCTCTTATCCAAAGATCAGCGAAATAGTCTCCTTCTTATTATCAACTTGAGCTTTGGTTATGGAAACAAAAGACCTGCCTAAAAGAATGGGACAAAAAAAATCTCGAGGCATATCAACAATATGAAAATCAAGGGGGTACATGAGTGATCCAATAAAGACATAGATATTTCGGATTACACCTTTTGGTTTTATATTGGTCCTATTAGACAATTTAATAGTAGTGTTTACCGATTCCACATCTGGATTATTTAAATTGTAGCGGAGTTCCTCATAAAGTGATTAAGGCATAATATTTATAGTGGAAATCCGCTCACGAATTCCGTATAAGAAAGTTTCTCCACAATATATAGGAGTCATCGGTTTAGAAGTATCGTTACCTCGTACCTTACCTTCAATGAATTCTGGGGTTTCAAGGTCTAGCATAACCACTTCATTGTCCACTATTCGTTCTTCCATAAGATCCTTTAATATTACATTATTTATATTGGTAGCTTCGGGGTCCTTTTTTGGTTTCTTCGGTCTCTGATTTATTTGTTCTTCCTCTTTCACTACTAGGAAAACGGCTATAGGTAATCAGCACATCCGTGGCTCACATGGTTGAAGTGCCCCACGGCTAAAACAGGCGTGGCTCACCTGTGGGCAGTGCCCTACTAGTAACTAGAATAACCGTGGCGCACATGACTATAGTGCGCCACAGATGTGTGTGGGCCAGGGGCCTGTTGGCCGCACGCCAAACAACTGTAGCGCACTAGGGTCATGTGTGCCACGGTTATTAGTCTCATCTGTGGCGCACATGGGGGTGGTGCGCTACACCTAAGCGCACGCCCCCCTCTGCTGTGAAACGGCCACAAACTTCTGTGGCGCACTCGGCCTAGTGCGCCACTGGGAGTAGGAACATCTGTGGCGCACTCGGCCTAGTGCACTTGGTTTTTTTGCTTACTCTTTGGTCCTTTCCTCAATTTGGTCCTTCTTTTTTTCCTTACTCTTTTTTCGAGAATAATGCCGATGATTGAAATGTCGTGGCACACTATATATGTGAATGTGCTACGATGGGACTGTGAGCCTTGTGATATGCACAAGTCCAGGTCTTGTGCATCCTACTTGGCTCACCGTTCCATCATAGCATATTCCTGTGTCCAACGACCTATGTATATATATGAGGCATTCTTTTCGAGCTACTTTGGTCTTTTTCGAGAATAATGCCGATGATTGAAATGTCGTGGCACACTATATATGTGAATGTGCTACGATGGGATTGTACGCCTTGTGCTATGCACAAGTCCAGGTGTTGTGCATCCTACTTGGCGTACGGTTCCATCGTAGCATATTCCTGTGTCGAACGACCTATGTATATATATGAGGCATGCTTTCTGAGTTACTTTGGTCTTTTTCGAGAATAATGCTGATGATTGAAATGTCGTGGCACACTATATGTGAATGTGCTGCGATGGGATTGTTCGCCTTGTGCTATGCACAGGTCCAGGTGTTGTGCATCCTACTTGGCGAACAGTTCCATCGTAGCATATTCCTGTGTCGAACAACCTAGTTATATATGAGGCATGCTTTTTGAGTTTGGTCTTTTTGATTTAGGAGTACTTTCTATAAGTGTATCTTCATATGCGACTTTAATTATATATGTTTTTTTCAATAGTCGGTTAATTATTATTGTCAACTTATAGATAACGTGGTACGTCGTGTACAAGGGACGGGTTACCGGAGTCTACGATGATTGGGAAGACTGCCGGAGACAGGTGCACTGTTTCAGTGGCAATAGCTACAAAGGGTACAACACTATGGCGGAGGCGGAAGCTAGATACACGTGCTATCTAGCGGGAGTTAGGACAAGGAACCGGATGAAGACCTACACCTTCGTCGCGGCGGTGATCATGCTTATCTTCTTTGGTTATTTATCCCGCGTTTGTGTCTAGCTAGCTAGTTTAGATGTCTAGGCGAGCTTCCGAGCTCTAACTTGTTCGATCGACACATGTAATTCGCATGTCACCAACTACTACTTTGTAACATGATCGAAACAATGTAATTAACTTAGACTATTATTCATGTATGAGACTTATCTATATGTATTTGTTTCAATCTTGTTTTTCATATTGAGTATTTATATATATAATTGTATATCTTGTATCTGTGTGTGTATATCTGCTGTAATATTGTATATAATATGTATTGCATATAATCTGGCTCAGAAATTAAAAAAAACAAAAAATACATCTATGGCGCACATGGTCTACCTTCTGTGGTGCACTATACCTAAAGCGCACTATGGAAGTTTAGTGGCGCACTAGGTAGTGCGCCACAGAAGATCCCAGGGGTAGCGCACCATCCCAAACTTCTGTGGCGCACTAGGAGGTGCGCTACGCCTATCTCTACACAACCGTGGCGCACTAGGCAGTGCGCCACGGCTGAGAGATAGCCGTAGCGCAAGGCCCATGGCGCACTGCTAGTGCGCCACGGATGGGCATTTCGGGTGCGCCACTAACAGCCTATTTCCTAGTAGTGTTTTTGCCTTTTCTTGATGATCTCTTGAATAGGTACTGAGGAGAATTCTTCCATTAGCGCTCTTGCATGCTTCTTTTCTTCAAGGGGTTTATGTGGTTCCCATTCTGTTGGTACCTACAAATCTCCAGCATAATTCTCAATAATTTTCTTTACTGAGTAAGAATCAATAAAGAGGGTTTTAATCATTGCACCAGCCCTTTCATCTGCAAGGAAATCGTTAACGCAAGCATATTCAGAAAAACTATTTGTAATGTTTTCCTTATCTTTAAGATTTTCCGTTGCTTCCCTCATTTTTATTATTTGATTCCAAGCTTCATCATAGGTATAAGATAGAAAACTGCCATTAGAAGCAGTGTCTAGATTCATTCTATTTTCAATATTTATCCCTCCATAAAAAGTATGAGTGATTAACCAATCAGGCAAACGATGATGAGGGCAATTATCTAGGTAGCTTTTGTACCTTAGATATCCTTCATATAAGCCCTCACGAGGATTATTTTTGAAACTGATAAAAATACCTCTCATCCTATGAGCTTTGCTTTTTGAGTAATATTTTGATAGGAAATTGGTTGTTAATTCCTTCCAAGTCCTCGATGCTTCTGCACAAAAAGATCTGTACCAGTCACAAACATTATTGGAGAGAGTTTGTCTAAACAACTGGGTTTTAACCATATCAAGATTATAGTCGTTGAATATAAAGGAACTGAGAACGTCTTCAAAGAATTGCAAGTGTCCATATGGACTCCCTTTATTGGTTCCTTCAAATTTATTAGAGTGCGGCAGTTCAAATAATAAAGGGTGGATCTCAATTCCATCCGGATTTATGCTTTTATTGACAGCTATAAAAGCGTCCATGGGAGAACCCATTTTCCTTACTACCTCAAGCTGGTTTAAATGCTGAGTGTTTTCCATTGTTGCGGTCCTGCAACTTATGTAAAAATTAGTACAACTAAATCAAATAACTAAAAGTAAAGTGACCTATGGCGCTAAGCTCCCCGGCAACAGCGCCAGAAAATAGCTTGATGACTGCAAGTGCACAGATCATTTGTAGCTAGTTTCGAAATAAAGATATCGATCCCACAGGGAGCAGTACGCGAAAGACTAAAATGCTTTTAACTACAAGTAAACAAAGTACTTAAGAAATAACTTTAAGATGCAAGAAAAGTAGAGTTGTTTTTCGGTTTTTGATTGAACAAGGTAATTTAAAGTGAAGCAGAACTTAAGGCAGAAAGTAAGAATCGGGTGTGTAATAGAACTTTGGAACTGCTATAAGGAAAAAGGAGTTCTCAGGGAGTGGTGGATACACTGCTAGCAATTTAGACTAAGCACTCAAGATTATTATAACGAATATTCTCATGATATGTATGTATGTGGGAGGAGCTCCATATATGGACAAATAGGCAGCAACCGCTGCTCACATCATCCTTCATAACCACAGCTGATAGATAAACGACATCAATCGTATTATCCCGCTATTAAGGGATTTCTCCCATGGCATGGACATGGCTTTATGAGTTCTCCTTGATTCCCCAAGTTAGTACGTAAAGAATGACAACAGCTTTACTGTCACAGTAAGTGCTATCATCCTTCCGTCTACCAACAAGTAATCCCCTTCATCGAGTCCCCATAGGAGGCAAATGTTAAGGAGGTGCACAACTCCCACATCAAGATGAAGACAATTAACACATACACATAATGATGTATAACATAATAATCCCTATCTCATCTCAATCATATGATAGGGTTTCTCCATCTCCCCAAGAACTAGACATCTACTCAGCCATGGAGGAAATCAACATCATGGCAATAACAATGGAATCTATCATAGATGAATAGTACTTGTAAAAATCCACAACGAGTATGAAAATTACAACAAGATCTAGACAAGATGTAGAGGGGATGGACGGAGATGGTGGTGATGCAGCGGTGGATGATGAAGATTGATGCCTTAGCCTCCTGGATCTGCGTAGGGCAAAGATGGATCCCCGATGGATGAGTTCCCCCTCTAGATGCCTTCTGGAGGTGAGGTTTCAACGATTTCTAGGTGTTCTATATGTCATCTCCCCGATCCAGTTGCACGGGGTGAAACTATTTGAGGAGGCGGTGGCGGCACCAACTATATGGCCAGAAAATTTATTCCTGCCGTATAGTTGGTCGTTTAACCGTTTGTCTCCTTTGATCGCTTTGGGTTTTCTTCTGGTATTATTAATATTTCCCAAATAAGCGATTTACGTTGTTTTTGACTCCTTTTCTCCTTAGTACAACTACTCCAAGAATTGTGTCCATTGGATCCATCATATGTCCTGATCCTGGTGAAAACAGACATAAAATATGCGCGCGAGCACCGAAAAATACCAAGATCCTACATCTACAATGCAAAATAATAATGTAAAACATGATGCAAATATGCACTCATCAGCAGCACAGTCACGGGTTCGTCGGCTATAGGTTCCCGATTCCTAGATAAGGGGACACATGCCGGTTTTGACATACTCCCTTAGGAATTTGCCATAAGCAGTGTGATTAGCCTTGGTCACTAGCTTGTGTTTACTAGCCGGGCTTTTACCGATTCCAACCGCATGCGGAATCAAGATGTCAATCCTCGGGTTGACTCCTTTCTTATAGAAAGGGAACCTGAGCTCCCCAAGTTTAGTGCAGAAAGCGATTCTCCCGCTCTTGAGATTCTTCATGACATGGTGGCTCTTATTGTCCCTGTCCTCCTTGTCAGAATCGACCTCACTAGAATCTACCTGTAATGTATAAATGAAAACAGAAATGAGCAAAATAATGAATAGATATTTGAACAATGATTCCAAGTTACTTTGAAAACAATAGTGTATTTATATAGGTTCAGTAGTTCATTACGACTGTCTCCCTAGCTCATTCCTAAATTAAGATTGTTTGTGTTCTTGATAACTATTAATAAATAAATAATGAGTGATCATTCAGAACAGACTAAATCTCTGCATGGACCGATTTTTACAGTGCATCTAATCCTTAGGACTAGATTAAGTACCACATGAACAGATTAAGTAGTTCTTCTACAGATTAAAGGGTACATCTACAGCCAAGCATAAAATATTAAACATGGAAAAATATATGTACCTCCGGGTACACGAGCGGAGTGTGTTCGTCGAACTCCATGCCCTCGCCGGGGCCTCCGAAGTTGTCTGCACCGGCGAGGACATAGTCCCTATAGGGGTCGAACTACACGACCTCCTCGCCTTGGGTTGCATGATGCTCCTCCAGAGCTGCCGCAGGAAGCACCACATCGCACGTAGCAGCAACAACCACCCCAGCAGCGATGCCCGCAGGCTCACCCCCATGCACTAGTTTCATGGACAATGTTTGTAGCTGTACGGTGAGGATTGTGGGGTTTTGCTAGTTCGGGGAGAGGGAGGAGTGGATGAGTGCGAGTGGAGGACCCGATGAAGATGGCTGGGTTTTTAATGCGAGAACATTTAGGTCTCCTTGAGGGGCCTCGTTGGGCAGCTCTCCGGGCTCTGGCTGACTCGTGGAAGGTTCGTGCGATGGGGGCCTGTTGGAAGTGAGATTGCAGGCCCACTGCGTAAAAATGGGATAGCCCATGGATGACCTGTTGTCGTGTAGTGGACTAGTAGCCTTTGCAGACTAGATTAAACATGACATGACCACTCATGGAATTGTTTAATGTACGTCTTAGTGTTCCTTCTCGTAGAAGTGTCACTGAGAGAGACAAGACCCTAAAAAACCCAATAGATAAAACAGGGGGCCAGATGGCAAGCGGACTTCAGTGTATTCTCACGATGTCATGTGAAGGGCATGAAATCATGCAGCGATCTGCGTTGGATCAGAGAGGAACAACGGTAGGCGCGAATGATCTGCGTGATAACTATGTCAACCAATCAGCGCGTAGCATTCAAAGTGAGCACATGTTTGGAAGCCCCACGTTTGGGCTTTTGAGAGAGTTTGTGACTATGAGAGAGGCCAAAACTGAGTAGAATCAAAACACCAAGGGTAAAGTAGACTAAGGTATTCAAATATAAAATAGAAGCAGTTTTAAAGACGGAAATTTCGTGTTTTTTCAAAATGGAATACATACTGGCGTACGTCAAATATCAGTAACTGAAAAAACTATAAAGAACTATGATATTATATAGATATCATGTGAAAATATAAACCCTGACAGATCACGGGGTATCCATGTGGTCTAGGAAAAGAACACATGAAATGACACTAGTGGATCAATGTGTCAAACCATGGTGACACAGACCAAAAACACATAGGAAAGAAGGTTCCACATTGCATGTTAGACCAGTGTGGCAGAAGTTGCATCACAGAATCCACTGGTGCGTGTTGTCATGTGGATCCATGTGGTTTATGAAAAGAACACACATGCAATGACATTAGTGGATCAGTGTGGTTTATGAAAAGAACACACATGCAATGACATTAGTGGATCAGTGTGGTTTATGAAAAGAACACACATGCAATGACATCTAGTGGATCAGTGTGGTTTATGAAAAGAACACATATGCAATGACATCTAGTGGATCCATGTGGTTTATGAAAAGAAAACATATGCAATGACATCTAGTAGATCCATGTGGTTTATGAAAAGAACACACGTGCATTGACATCTAGTGGATCAGTGTGGTTTATAAAAAGAACACACATGCAATGACATCTAGTGGATTACTGTGGTTTATGAAAGTAACACACATGCAATGACATCTAGTGGATCAGTGTGTCAGACCATGGTGACATAGACCAAAAATAGATAGGAAAACAGCTTCCACATTGCATGTTGCACCAGTGTGGTAGAAGTTGCATCACAGAATCCACTGGAGTGTGTATTGTCATGTGGATCTATGTGGTATAGGAAAAACACAGATGCAATGGCATCATGTGGATCAATGTGTCAAACCATGGTGACACAGAACAAAAACACACAGGAAAGAAGCTTCCATGCTACATATTGCACCAGTGTGGCAGAAGTTGCCTCACAGAATCCACTGGTGTGTGTTGTCATGTGGATCAGTGTGGTCTAGGAAAAGAACACATGCAATGCCACTAGTGGATCAATGTGGTCTAGGAAAAGAACACACGCAATGCCACTAGTGGACCAGTCCAGGGTGGTATGGTGCTCGCGGGTGACCGGAGTTAGGGTTAGGGTGGTGGTTCTCGCGGGCCCTGGACTTAGGGTTAGGGTGTTGGTTCTCGTGGGCCCCTAGAGATAGGGTTAGGATGGTGGTGCTCATGGGCGACCAGAGTTAGGGTTAGGGTTGTATGGTGCTAGCGGGAGACCGGAGTTAGGGTTAGGGTGGTGGTGCTCGCGGGCCCCTAGAGATAGGGTTAGGGTGGTGGTTCTCATGGGCGACCGGAGTTAAGGTCAGGGTGGTGGGTGCAGGTTGTGGGGTTTCTAGTATAATGTAATATATAGTGGTGCTCGCGGGCGACTGGAGTTAGGGTTAGGGTGGTGGTTCTCATGGGTGACCAGACTTAGGGTTCGGGTGGTGGTGCTCGCGGGCGACCGAAGTTAGGGTTAGGGTTGTATGGTGCTCGCGGGTGATCGGAGTTAGGGTTAGGGTGGTGGTGCTCGTGGGGCCCCGGACTTAGGGTTAGGGTGGTGGTGCTCGCGGGCCCCCAAAGTTAGGGTTAGGGTGGTTGGTGTAGGTTGGGCGGTTTCTAGTATAATATAATATATAGTGGTGCTCGCGGACGACCGGAGTAGGGTTAGGGTGGTGGTGCTCGCGGGCCCCTGGACTTAGGGGTAGGTTGGTGGTGCTCGCAGGCCCCCAGAGTTAGGGTTATGGGTGCAGGTCGGGGTGTTTATAGTGAAGGAATATGCTTTAGAGGCAATCATAGAGATGATTATATTTCATATGTATCCATGAGTTCTTATAATGTTCCTTGAATATCCATATATCAGGCAACTTGTATTGATTGGCAATTATGTGAATTGTTTATGAAACTCTTTACTTGTGTGGTTATCTAATAGTTTTCCCTAGTCAGAGTTCATGTGAGGACACACGTGAATATTAGACTAGCACATCAATTGGATGATGACATTGCATGTTTTGCAAGTCATAGACAGGGAGATGTCACACCAATGTTGTGTACACATGTTATGAACATGGGGTTGGACTGACCCAACTTGAGACTGGCAATAATACTTGCAACTCTCTCTACATATCGTGTACGTTTTGTCCTTATTCCTGAGATTGTCGCATGTACTCGAGATGTGGATCGACCTACTTTGGGGCTATCAAACACTGCTCCATTACTGGGCAGTTATAAAGGTAGCTTTTGGATTTGTCCTGATACATGCTACAAGGCATTTGTCAATCAAGATGGGATTTTCCCCTCTCTACTTGAGAGAGATATCTCTGGCCCCTCAAGTGATCGGATCTAGAAATGCATGGTCGTAGTACATACGGTTAAGAGTTAACCTAGTAAAGGGATTCTGAATCATAGTATCAAGTAAGAGAGGTCAGCTTGGAGCTAGGCCAAATATCATAGGGCAAAGGGAAAGACATGTACTCAACCTTGTGATGGTTTGTCCGAATGATCTTTATATGTGTTTAGGAGTTGACACGTCTTGCTAGAGGCTGCTACCAACTATTGACGGAGTAAGTGTACTCGTGTCATGTCTATACGTGTATGAACCTATAGGGTCACACACCTTAGGGGCTGGAAGCCTAATGAAGATTTGATCCGAATTAGACCAGGCTTGGGCTACTAATGGGCTGCTAATGTAGAAGCCCACCAGGGATGCCTATATAAGAGAGAGTGAGGCGAGCTGAATAGGGTTGAGCATTCTACCCAGCCGCCACTCCTCTCACGCCTGTGTTGCATGGGCAGACCAAGCAGTCTGGCGTGTGACGTCTCCACCCCAGACGTGTGGATACCTCATAGGTGCTGTAGTTGTAGCACTTGGACGAGCCGTGCAAAGGGGAGCTGCTCGTGGGACGAGGACAAGGAGGGCCTCATAGAACATCTACACTGCCTCGACGTGCTTCATTGAGTTCCGCAACGGCGCGTCTAGTGGTAATCATGTGATCTATGATAACGGTATTCCTGGTTGACACGGTAGAAATTTTTGTTTTACCGTAGTGTAGCCTAGCCGTCTCCGTACAATGGTATTAGAGCCAGTGTTGTTAAGTCATAGGTTTGGCAAGTTTGCATATGGTGATATGCATATTGATATGAATGATGTGATCGTTTGTATGGCGGTGGTTCTGGATTGATCTATGATCTTTCTTTCCGTGATCGTGATTCTAAGGTCTTTGAACGACTTACCCCTATCGGTCGGTTTCTGCCATCGGGGTAGACAGTGACACATAAATCTAGCTGAATCATGCGAAGATCAATACGATTGATCAAATCAGGACCTGGATCTGAATCGATGTACCGAGATCAAAGGAAATTGGTCAAATCGGAACAATAGTCGGTTTATGGTAAATTTGATTTGTCGATCAAAATCTTTAAAGAAAATTGTATAGATACCGCTAGGGGAGCTGCCCCTTCGAACCCCACAGGGGAGACCCCCTAGCCCCCCTTAGTCATAGCCCCTTTTGTATCTCGTTAAGATTCCTAGGTGTTGTGATTTCACTTGATCCGGTAGAATGTGATTCTACACACAACTTGTTTTTGCAGGATGTATGTGATCAGTATGGCCTAAAAATGTATGTGATGCATGTATGTATTTTCTGAAGGGTTACAGGTAGGCTACACTAGCGTAAAATCAAAAATTTCTACCACATCAACCAGGAATACTATTGTCATAGATCACGGGATTACCACTAGACGCGCAGTTGTGAAACTCAATGAAGCATGTCGCGGTAGTGTAGATGTTCAACGTCTCCTCCTTGTCCTCGTCCCACGAGCAGCTCCCCTATGCACGGCTCGTCCAAGTGCTACAGCTGCAGCACCTCTGAGGTATCCACACGTCCGGAGTGGAAGGTCACGTGGCAGACTGCTAGGTCCGCACATGCAAGATAGGCGTAAGAGGAGTGGCGGCTGGGTGGAATGCTCAACCCTATTCAGCTTGCATCACTCTCTCTTATATAGGCATCCCTGGTGGGCTTCTACATTAGCAGCCCATTAGGATCCAATCCTCATTAGGCTTCCAGCCCCTAAAGTGTGTGACCCTATAGGTTCATACACGTATAGACATGACACGAGTACACTTACATTGTCAATAGTTGGTAGCGGCCTCTAGCAAGACGTGCCAACTCCTAAACGCATATAAAGATCATTCGGATGAACCATCACAAGGTTGAGTACATGTCTTTCCCTTTGCCCTATGATATTTTGTCTAGGTCCAAGCTGACGTCTCTTTCTCGATATTTTGATATGGAATCCCTTTACTAGGTTAACTCTTAACCATATGTAGCACGGCCATGCATTTCTAGATCCGATCACTCGAGGGGCCTAGAGATATCTCTCTCAAGTAGAGAGGGGCAAATCACATCTTGATTGACCAATGCCTTGCAGCATGTATCAGGACAAACCCGAAAGCTACCTTTATGACTTCCCAGTTACGGAGTAGTGTTTGATAGCCCCAAAGTAGGTCGATCCACATCTCAAGTACATGCGAAAATCTCTGGTCTAAGGAAAAAAACGTACATGATGTGTAGAGAGAGCTGCAAGTATTATTGCCAGCCTCAAGTTGGGTCAGTCCAACCCCATGTTCATAACATGTGTTCACATCATTGGTTTGACATCTCCATGTCTATGACTTGCGAAACATAGTCATCAACCAATCGATGTGCTAGTCTAATATTCACGTGTGTCCTCACATGAACTCCGACTAGGGACAACTATTAGATAACCATAGAAGTAAAGAGTTTCACAAACAATTCACATAATTGCCAATCAATACAAGTTGCCTGATATATATATGGATATTCAAGGAACATTATAAAAACTCATGAATACATATGAAATACAATCATCTCTATGATTGCCTCTAGGGCATATTTCCTTCAGTCTCCCACTTGCACCAGAGTCAATCTAGATAGTATCTAATACCTATTGCTCTTGTGTGCACTTCATGTGTAGGCTGTGGGAGTGGCTTTGTCAAGGGATCAGCAACATTTGAGTCCGTATGTATTTTGGATAACATGACACTACATCATCAATGAACTCACGAATCAGATAGTAACGCATGCGAATATGTTTGTTCTTCTGGTGCTGTCTAGGTTCCTTGGCTTGTGCAATAGCACCATTGTTGTCACAATAAACATCCATGGGATTGGACGCGCCCTGAACCACACCAAGAGCAATCAGGAAGTTCCTAATCCAAACAACTTCCTTTGCAGCCTCCGAGGCAGCAATATATTCAGCTTCTGTTGAAGAGGAGGCACTGTATCTTGCTTGGAACTTTTCTAGCTCACAGCACCAACATTCATGACAAACACATAACCTGATTGCGATTTGGATTCATTTGAGTCGTTAAGGTAACTCGCATCTATGTAACCCTTTACACTGAGTTCAACCTCACCTCCATAAACTAGGAACATATCCTTAGTCCTTCTCAAGTACTTAAGGATATTCTTTACCGCTGTCCAGTGACTCTCACCTGGATCAGCCTGGTATCTGCTCGTAACACTTAGAGCATACGAAACATCTAGGTGAGTACATGTCATTGCATACATGATGGATCCAATAGCCGAAGCCTATCGAACCCTACTCATGCGCTCTCGCTCATTAGTGGTTGAAGGACACTAAGTCTTGCTGAGTTTAATGTCGTGAGACATGGGCAAGAACCCCTTCTCAGCCTCTTCCATCCTGAATCATTTCAACACTTCATCAATGTACGTACTCTGCCTTAATCCAATTAGCCTCCTTGATCTATCTCTATAGATCTTGATACCTAGAATATATGCCACTTCTCCTAAGTCTGTCATAGAAAAACTATTTTTCAATGAGGTCTTAACAGACTCAAGAATAGGAATGTCATTTCTAATGATTAATATGTCATCTACATATAAGATTAGAAATACAAGAGATTTCCCACTTTCTTTCTTATAAACACAAGGTTCTTGTTCGTTTTTGATGAAGACAAACTCCTTTACAACTTCATCAAATCGAATGTTCCAACTCCGAGATGCTTGCTTCAGCCCATAAATAGGCTTTTGAAGTTTGCATACCTTTCTAGCATTGTTTGGATCGACAAAACCTTCGGGCTGCATCATATACACGTCCTCAGTAAGGATTCCATTTAAGAAAGCCGTCTTGACGTCCATCTACCATATCTCATAGTCAAAATATGCAGCAATGGCTATGATCCGTATAGATTTAAGGATCGCTACGGGCAAGAAAGTCTCGTTGTAGTCAACTCCTTGAACTTGTCAAAAACCTTTTGCAACAAGTCGAGCTTTACGGATGTGAACATTTCCATCAATATCAATCTTCTTCTTATAGATCCATTTGCACTCGATGGCTTTGAAACCATCAGGAAGGTCAACCAAGTTCCAAACTTGATTGTCTCCTATGGAATCTATCTCGGATCTCATGGCAATCAGCCATTTCTCAGAGTCTGGGTCGACCATCGCTTCTGCATAGGTCGTAGGCTCATCATTGTCTAACAATAATAATTCCCGCGCTTCGCAGAGCCTCGTCGACCTTCGTGGTTGTGGTACTTCTATTGCCACATGTTCCTCAACTTGTTCTGCTGCAATAGCATCACTCGTAGAAGCATCCCCTACTGGCTCATCTCGAATTTCTTCAAGTCGCAATGACCTTCCATTTGTTCCCTTTGTGAGAAACTCTTTCTCTAGGAAAACTACACTACGAGCGACAAACACTTTGCCCTCTTCTCGGTTGTAGAAGTAATACCCTAAGGTTTCCCTTGGATATCCCACAAATATGCATTTATCCGATTTGGGTGTTAGCTTGTCCGACTGAAGTCGCTTGACAAATGCATCACAACCCCAAATCTTTAGAAAAGACAAACTGGGATCCAGTCCACATCTCATATGGTGTCTTAACTATGGATTTAGAAGGTACCCTGTTTAGTGTGAAAGCTGTTGTTTCTAGAGCGTAACCACAAAATGATAATGGTAAATCCGACTGGCTCATCATCGACCGAACCATGTCCAACAAAGTTCGATTACACCGTTTGGAGACCCCGTTTCTTTGAGGTGTTCCGGGCGGCGTGAGTTGTGGAACAATTCCCTAGCTCTTAAGATGATTGCTAAATTCGTGACTCAAATATTCACCTCCACGATCATATCGCAAGGCCTTTATTTTCTTGCCACCTTGATTCTCTACCTCACCCTGAAACTCTTTGAACTTTTCAAAAGTTTCAGACTTATGCTTCATCAAGTAGACATAGCCATATCTACTGAAATCATCAGGGAAAGTAATAAAGTAGTGATATCCTCCTCTTGCTGTCGTGCTCATTGGTCCACATACATCAGTATATATGAGTTCCAACAAGTTTGTCGCTCTCTCGGGAAAACCCATAAAAGGCGTCTTGGTCATCTTTCCAAGTAAAAAATCTTGACATGTCTCGTATGATTTTCTATCACTGTTACCACTTATAATTATCTATACCACTTGTATTTCACTATCTCTTCGCCAAACTAGTGCACCTATACACCTAACAAGTGTATTGGGTGTGTTGGGGACACAAGAGACTTCTTGTATCTTGATTGCAGGATTGCTTGAGAGGGGATACCTTTGACCACTTCCTCCTTGAGTTCGATAAACCTTGGGTGATTCACTTAAGGGAAAACTTGCTGCTGTTATACAAACCTCTCCACTTGGAGGCCCAACAACTGTCTACAAGAATAGAAGTGCGTAGACATCAAGCTATTTTCTGGCGCCGTTGCCGAGGAGGTAAGGTAAAAGGTATTCACATCGGAGGATTAAAGAAGAAGAACCTCCCATGGCAAACGCCTATTTTCTGGCGTCGTTGCCAGGGAGGTAAGGTAAAAGGTACTCACATCCTCCGGTGTGAGTGCTCGAAGTTATTTCCTTTATATTCTGCAATTTTTTCTTTTTGTTTCTTGTTTTCACTAGTTAGGCTTAATGGAAAACAACAACAAAATTAGAGAGCTTTATAGTATTTATCTTGAGTTAGGACATGAAGTGTTTGAAGAGAAAATTAAAAAACCTATGGAACTTTATTTCCATGCTAATAGCAATGTTGTCAGTATGAATTCTTTGGAAACCATTATTGCTAATACTATGGAAAAGTCTAAGATTGGGGAAGCTAGTTTTTATGAAAATGATCTTTTTAGTTCCCCAGCTTTGGAAGATAGCTATTCTATTGCTTATGATGATACCAAACCTCCAACATATGATGATTACAATGATGAATATGATATTTTTAGTCCACCTACTATTGAGGAGAAAATTAATTATTACAATGTGCCTCCTATATTTGATGATTATGGTGATGAGAATAATAATGATAGCTATTTTGTTGAATTTTCTCCCACTATAGTTAATAAGAATAACTATGCTTATGTGGAGAGTAATAATGATTATATGAATGTGGCTCATGATAAGAATGTTTTATGTGATAGTTATATTGTTAATTTTATTCATGATGGTACTGAAAGTTATTATGATAGAGGGAAACATGGTTTTATGCATATCAATAATATTAAGTTTCCCCTCTTTATGTTGAAAATCTTGAAGTTGCACTTGTTTTGCTTTACTATGCTTGTTGCTTTGTGCTTTCATGACTTGTTTCTTTACAAGATTCCTATACATAGGAAGAGGGTTAGACTTAAATTTGTTCTATATTTTCTCTTCAATGCTCTCTTTTACTTCAATTCATATTTCTTATGTGAGCATCCTCTCAAACTATCTTGCCTAACTTAAAGGCGTTCAAGAAAAGTACTTATTGGGAGATAACCCAAAAGTTTTAGATGAGTATTGGAAGTTATTACTTCAGTAATAACCGCTCCTTATCCTTTTTATTTGCTTTTTGTGCCAAGAGTAACCTCTAATGAGAGGGAAGTAATGATTGGGAAAGTTGCTGTCCCGAAACAGATTTTTGTGCTTCACCGTACAAACTCGTGTAAAATCTCTGTAAGTCCTTATGAGGCGTGAATTTTTGTGCTTCTGCCCCAGGTGGTTATCTAACTTTTGTTAGTTCAACACTTTTTTATTTGAGTAACAGAAGGTCTTCGAAAAAAATCGTCTTTACCTGCTGGTCTGTTTTGACAGATTTCTGCCATTTTCTGCATTTGCTTCTTGTTGGTTCCTTGTTGAGTTCTTTTGGGGAATTGAGATTTTTGAGGGAGTTGCTATAGTAGCTTGTGTTTTAATGTAAGTTTTATTGGTGTTAGAACTGAACCTAAAGACTTATTATCTTGAGTGCACTAATGTTGCTAATAAAGATTGTGTGAAGTTTTATATGAAGGAAAATTTTTAGGTGTATGAGTAATGAGAGGAAGGATGGACTAAAGCTCAAGCTTGGGGATGCCACGCGTGTCACCCCAAGAAATATCCAAGAAGTACAAGCGTCAAAGCTTGGGGATGCTCAAGGCATCCCCTTCTTCATCAATAAAAAATCCAGGTTTCTTCCAAACACTTCATTTTTATTGTTTCATGCACAGTTGTGTTGTTCTTGGTGCGTCTTCTTTTTCGTTTTTGTTTGCTTGGTTTTCTTAGTTTTCTTAATAAATTGGTTGGACCTCCTCTTTCATACATTGGTTTGCAAATAGTTTGGTTTGGTTTGGAAAAGAGTAGGAAAGTTCATGCTTAAGTGTTAAAGAGAGCTTGTTTTTGACTATGGCCTATGCTTTTTCATGCCATGCTTGATATTGTTTTGGATTTATGCTTAGTATTTGTAGCATGACTTGTTATAAACAATTGAGATTGCTTAATGTGCATTGGATGAATCATGTGTTGTTTTAGCATATTAAAGCATAGTATAGTGGTATTCTCCTTTGATGCTTTATTTGGGTTGACTTGGCGCATGCTCACACCATATTATGACTATCTCAAGTCACCATAAGCCTTTATGATCCTTTAGTTTTCAACTTGTAGTACCACTTTATGCTTTGATCAATGATGTTTTGTCGCTCTGCATGATTATGGCCATTATTGCTCTCTTAGTTTGTCGCTCCCAGTCTTTTGCTAGCCTCCGCAACCAAGTATGAGTTCCACTCATGCATCCAACTCCCTAAACCAAGTTATTCCAAAGAGTCCACCATACCTACCTACTAGCATATGCTATTCCAAGTATATTCATGTTTTTTTTACCTTCCAAATTAAACTTGTTATGAGAAAACTAGTGATTAAAGCTCTCACGAACTTGATGGCACACTTTACTTTTCTTGACCTTAATAAACTTGAACCATTGTGTCGTCTATGTTGTATATGCTTGCACTTATTTGTTGGGGATTAGCAGAACCATGCTGTCATGGGGAACGCTTTCAATATTGCACTTGTACTTTGTACCCAGTTGATATCATGCTCTTTTGTCTATGGATGTCGTCGGTGTGAAATTAAAGGGGAGCTTGTAAGTCCATGGAGTTATGTATATGTGTTAGAGAAACGCCTGGGCCGCTGGTCTAATCCATGCTGACATGGTGGAAACCTGCAGCGTAACCATAATGAGCTTTCTATGAAGCATTCTTCTTATAAAAAAAGGAGTCCTATATTGAGCAAAAAAGAGAAAAAAAGAGATTATGAAAAGAGGAAAGAGATAAAAAAAGCACCATATTCCCATGGTAAATAAGAAGATTGCTGAGATGCTCGTTGTCTGCTTGCCTTGTCATTTTGATATGGGGATTCTTCCGTATCATCGGGCAAGGGGTACCCCGTTGGCGGTTATCTATGATACACATGTACTTACGATGACAAGAACTTACCGGTGACTAAACTTGAGTAGCATGAGGAGTGGCCCTCGTATTCAAGGGACATGAGATTTCCAACTTATACTTCGTCAAGCATATACACCATAGTTTGTTCACTTTAACCTTAATCACTTCAAGATGATTATGATAGGGGCAATGAGAGATAAAAGCTATAAGTACCATAATTTTTGGAAGCTCTTTATGAAACTTGAATCTCTGCTTCCTTCTATGAAGGCCTTTCTTCCACTTATATATTGCGTCTCCACCTTGTATCTTTATACACCTACTTTGAGATCATAGTGGCCATTCTTAGTTCTATGTGCATTGTCCCAAGACTAGTTGATTGATGCATAACTTGATATTGCTTGTTTTAAACTATTTGTATCTAGTCACTCTTATGAACTTTGAAGGTGTCCTGTCGGGGGGATGATCCCCAGATACCCCAACCAGACAAGAAACAGGGTAGTCGGATCGCGTCCGGCTGGCCTGATGCAGCCGGACAAGGCAAGTCAGGCCAGCTATCGCATGGTAGCCGGATCGGCAAGAAGCAGCCGGCTACGGTGACATAGCCGGAACCAATCAAGGAGACGGGACAACGTGTGGATCAGTGCAGGGTACGCCCTGTACGATGACAAGACCGGCAACTACCCGGCCATACCGAAGACTTTGCGGGGATGACGCAGGAACAGTGTCCCGATGCTGACGACAGGCTCGCACGGCGTCCACTGTGCCTACGACAGCCATACCGCTCATACTCCGATGGGACATATCGTACCGGATACTATAGATGACCAGTCGGCTGGGACCCGCCTGTGGGGCCCGCTAGTCGGACTGGCCAGTGAGACCGTTGCCTCTCTGCCTATATAAGGAGAGGCAAGGCCTCAGTAATAAGGGTTGGTCTCAGTGCATTTAAGACAGTGGCTAGAGAATACAGCTCGAGGAGCATTTGTAGTTCGTATATCCCTCATAGTCAGATCCAGCAGGAGTAGGAGTTTTACCTCATCGCGAGGGCTCTGAACCTGGGTACTTCTTGCGTCCAGCTACGCTTGCTTGTATCCAATCCCGCCTGCGGACGCTGTTGATAGCTTCCCTGCTAGTCCCCACACCTCTATCTAACCTTCTTAGGTACTGCCGTTCCCAATACAACGACAGTTGGCACCCACCGTGGGGCAGATGGCTTCCACCGGAGTCACGTTCCGCACGGGACCCCGCACTTCGGCCGGTGAGCGCGTGGCCTCCGGCCTGGTGCTCACGCTCGGCAAATTCGACTGCGTCATCGACAACGCTTCCTGCTTCGCCGGAACCTCCTTCCCGGCGAACGGCTCGATCCTGCTCTTCGGCGACCTCCCCGTCTACGTCGCCACCGTTCAGGAGCGTTTTCCTAGGGATATCGTCTCTGTCGTGGAGCTACCGCATCCATGCGCTAGCACCTCCGTCGCTTCCTGCAGCGTGGAGGTCATGATGGCCAGCTCCAGCTCTCATCCCCACCAACCGCGGGAGCGAGGCGCGGACGAGATTGGAACTTCCGCGCCTCCGTAGCCTCGGAACCAGGTGGAGGATGCCATCGATCGGCTCCTGACGCCGGTTAACCTCGGGGATAACCCGGAGGAGGCGGAAGCCAACTTTGCCATGGAGAGACAGATCCTCCTCCAGGAGGCCATGGAGCTGGCGGCAACCCGCAAGCAACTCGAGATCACCTAGCGCGAGTACGACCGCGCGCACGGCTTCACTCCGGCTACCACGGAGCCGAGACGGCGCGGTCAGGTATGGCACCGGGGCGGCGAGCTGGGCGGTAGGATGGAAAAGGATGGGGAGTCGGATCCCGCGCCCGCCCTCATCCGGCCCACCTATAGCACGCCCATCAAGAACCTGCGCGTGGCGCGAGCCGCAGCAGAAGAGCTGCCCAATCTGGAGGGCGAGGAGCGAGTCCGCCAGCACGCTCGCGTGAAGGAGATCCTCCGCATCGTGGATGAGCAGGCCGATGCGAACCGGCAGATGCAGGAGGACCCCAGCTACTCCAGGGGGAGCAACCTGCCTGCCAACAGCAGGAGCGCACCACACGACACCCAACAGGCGTCTTCCCCTCAGCCGACTAAGGCCCGCAGCAGTCATCGCAGCTCTGGCAACAAGGGTCAGCCGCTCTAGGAGCAAACGGTGAACAGCAACCCACCGCCTCCCCCTCCACCAACCGGAGCACCTAGACCCGCTGGTTCCCGTCTCTCGGGCCGGGTGGGAGCGCCCAACCCGGATTGTCCGGATGCCCGTGACCGCATCGAGCTCCTCGCTCAAGCGCGCGTCACGGAGGAAGCAGACTTTACTAGCCCGGTTTGTTTTGGACCCCGCATCCGGAACGAGCCATTTCCGGATAAGTTCTGCCTGCCCAGGGACACCCCCAAGTACGACAGCAACATGAAGCCGGAAGATTGGCTGACTGACTATGCTACGGCAGTCGGCATCGCCCATGGGAACAAGCGCACAGCTGTGCGCTACGTCCCTCTTATGCTAACTGGGTCGGCAAGGATGTGGCTCAACAGCCTAGCGCCCAACAACATCAACGCCTGGCCAGACTTTGAGAAGGTGTTCGTCCGCAACTTCAACGGCACGTACAAGCGCCCGGGACACCCACGCGACCTGGCCTTGTGCGTCCAGGGTGACCGCGAGACTGACCACGAGTACCTCGCCAAGTGGACGGAACTGCAAAACACTTGCGAGGGCATCCTGGAAAGCCAGGCCATCTGTTTCTTCATCGAGGGTTGCCGAGAAGGCACCATGCTTCGCCACCGGCTACTGTGTGACGAACCGAAAACCATGGCGGAGCTCATGACGGTTGCGGACTAGTATGCCACGGCGGATGCCGCCATGAAGAAGCCCCTCTAAGTAAATGCTGACGGGCGTCCCACTCCTACGGAGCTGGCTCGCGACCGTCCGAGCAATCCGGCTGGCGAAGCCGGATCCTCCAGGCGCCACGGCAACGACAACCGGTTCCATGCGGACCGCCAAGTCGGACAACAGAAGCCCCGCTACCACGCGCGGTTGGTCAATGTTGTGGAGGGCGCGCCCGACGCGCCGGCTAATGATGCAAGGAGGCAGAAGCCACGACTCACCTTCGACCAGATGTTTGACGGACCGTGCAAGTGGCATAGCGGTCCCTTCAAGCCGGCTACGCATACCACCCGGAATTGCAGCTGGACCTGCCAGCTAAAAGACCAGGGTAACCAGCCTTGTCTCCCTCGTTCCCCCTAGTGGACCACCACCACCGGCTACGGGAGCCGGCAATGATGGTAACGGCGGCAACGGCGGCAACAACAACAACAACGGCTACCCCCAGCCGCATGCTGCCTACCACATCTTCGAGACAGAGCTGGACGACAAGCATAGCCGCAGGCAACGCTCCAAGGAGATCAACACCATCATCTCTCCGGTCCCCCAGTACCTGAACTGGTCGGAAACCCCCATCACCTGGAGCCGTGCAGACTAGCCGGAGCAGCTACCGACTCCTGGGGGCTACGCCATGGTGCTCGACCCCCTCATCGTCTCCAACACGCGTACCTGCCGTTTCTCGCGCGTCCTCATCGACAGAGGCTGCAGCCTCAACCTCCTTTACCAGTCCTTGCTAGAGAAGCTGAGAATTCGTGAATGTGACCTGCGCCCAACTACCACAATATTCCACGGCGTACTGCTGGACATCATCTTCGGGACCGAGGAGAACTTCTGCTGCGAACCGATCTGGTTCGAGGTGGTAAACCTAACGAGCTCCTATCATGCTCTCCTCGGGAGCCCCGCCCTCGCCAAGTTCATGGCCGTTCCCCACTACGCATACCTCAAGACGAAGATGCCGGGACCCAACGGCGTAATCACCGTCGCCGGCTGCTTCAAGCGGTCGATGGAGTGCGCCTCAGCTGGTTCCAAACTGGCAGAGGCCCTCATCATAGCTGAGGAGAAGCGCGTGATCATGCGCAGTGTGGCCATGGCCCAGCAGGACATACCGGCTAGCAGCAAACCGGCTGGAGAAGGAGCTTTCCAGCCGGCAAAGGGGACGAAGAGGATCTTGCTCGACCCCTCCGACCCGACCAAGTTCGTCACCATCGGCGCCAACTTGGATAGCAAATAGGAAGGCGCGCTCGTCGACTTCTTCCGTGAGAATTGGGACATCTTCGCATGGTCACCCAAGGACATGCCAGGTGTACCGAGGCAGTTCGCCAAGCACTCACTTCATGTACGGTCGGATGCCAAGCCAGTCAAGCAACCCTTGCGCCGATTCGTAGAGGAGAAGAGAAAGATAATCGGTGACGAGATCACCCGGCTCCTTGCAACCGGGTTCATCATGGAAGTGTACCACCCGGACTGGTTGGCGAACCCAGTCCTAGTGCCGAAGAAGAACAAGACCTGGCGCATGTGTATCGACTACACCATCCTGAACAAGGCGTGCCCGAAAGACCCCTTCGCATTGCCCCGTATCGATCAAGTCATCGATTCCACGACCAGCTGTGATTTGTTGTCTTTTCTAGATTGCTATTCCGGTTACAATCAGATCCGGTTAAACCCGGCTGATCAGATTAAGACATTGTTTATCACCCCCTACGGGGCTTTCTGCTACGCAACCATGCCTTTCAGTCTAAAGAATGCAGGCGCTACCTATCAGCGCTGCATGCAGAAGTGCTTGCACTCGCAGATAGGCCGAAACATGCATGCCTATGTGGACGATGTGGTCATCAAGACCAAGGAAAAATGCACCCTCCTCGAAGATCTAGGAGAGACATTTGGCAACCTCCGCCAGTACCAGATGAAGCTGAACCCGGAGAAGTGCGTCTTCGGAGTGCCATCCAGTCAACTCCTCGGTTTCCTCGTATCACAACGAGGCATCGAGGCAAATCCGGAGAAGATCGTGGCCATCTAGAGAATGCAGCCGCCCAGGAGCCTGCTTGGAGTCCAAAAGTTCACCGAATGCCTAGCCTCCCTCAGTCGTTTTGTCAGCCAGCTGGGAGAGAAGGCACTCCCGTTGTGCCAGCTGATCAAGAAGACGGACAAGTTTTCCTGGACTTCCCAAGCCGACGCCGCATTTCACAACCTCAAGCGCATGCTGTCCATAGCGCCGGTTCTAGCCACGCCGGCTAGCAAGGAGTCGATGTTGCTCTATATAGCAGCCATCAGCCGGGTCGTCAGCGTCGTCCTGGTGGTGGAGCGCCCCGAGGAAGGCAAGGCTCAGCCGGTTCAGAGGCCCGTCTACTACCTCAGCGAGGTTCTCTCCCTCTCCAAGCAGAACTACCCCCACTACCAGAAGATGTGCTACGGCATGTACCTGGCATGCAAGAAGCTCAAGCACTACTTCCAGGAACATCCGATTAAGGTCGTGTGCACCGCACCCCTTTCGGAAATCATCGGCAACAAAGACGGCACCAGCCGAGTCGCCAAGTGGGCCATCGAGCTCGCCGCCTACTCCATCCAGTACGAGCCTCGGCTCATGATCAAGTCGCAGGCGTTGGCGGACTTCCTTGTCAACTGGGCCGAGACCCAGTACCTCCCACCGGTTCCGGATTCGGACCACTGGAAGATGCACTTCGACGGGTCGAAGATGCTCGGGGGCTTGGGAGCCGGCATCGTGCTCACCTCGCCCAAGGGAGACCGGTTGGAGTATGTACTGCAGATCCACTTCAAGGCCTCCAACAACGTAGCCGAATACGAGGCACTAGCACACGGACTCCGGCTAGCCAAGGAGATCGGTGTCAACCGGATCCTTTGCTTCAGCGATTCGGATCTGGTGGTGCAGAAAGTATCCGGAGAATGGGACGCTAGAGATGCAAACATGGCCCTCTACCGGTTCCACATCCAGAAGCTCAGCGCCTCCTTCGACGGATGCAAATTCCATCACGTCCCCCGTGTCAACAACGAGGTAGCCAATTCGCTCGCCCGAATCGGATCCACCAAGTAGGCGATCCCACCCGGGGTCTCCTTGGAGCACCTGGGCAAGCCCTCCCTCAACCCATCACCTGAGTCGGACTCCATCATATGGGCAAGGAGCGCTCCGGCTGACGGGGCGGCAGAAGCAGAGCCAGCAGAGCCTCCAAAGAAGAAGACCCGCACCAACTCTGGCAAGGCGGTACCCTCCGGTTCGCAAGACCCGGGGGCTACCGGCTCGTCAAGCGGCTCAGGGGCTGCCGTCCCGGGTACGTCACCTAGACGATCCCCTGACAACCATCAACCGGAGAGCGGGAGTGTTGGGTCCGCAGCATAGAAAACACAAAAATTCCTACGGTGTGAACTACACGCCAAGATCTATCTACTAGGTACAAAGCAACGGGTGGACATACATCCAACAAGAACTTACCCTCATAGACAACGAGCTTTGTTAATGAGTAGGAACTCGTGGTTGATGTAGTCGTACACTTGCCGATCTCAAGATCGTGAGGAAGTCCGAGCGCCGCAACTCAGAGTGCATCCGCACTCGCACACACGTTCAAGCCACCGGACAACCTCCACCTCCTCGCTCCAGCGATCCAGCGGAAGCAGCAACTCCTTCCAGACGAAATGCCACCGGGAACATGTATCTCGCTAATCCGAGACCATGGGGAATAATTCTAGAGGGGGAGAGAGATCCTTCACAAGGAGGTGTGAGGATGAAGGAGGGAATGGGTGGCCTTTTATAGGAGGAGGGGGGGTGCCCCCTCTCTCCATGGCCGGCGCATGGGGGGGTGACCCCTCACCTCCCCCATTCATGTGGTGGTAACCCCTCCACATTAAAATGCCTCTTCTCATTCCCTTTTAAAGTCCGCCACGGCCTGAGATTTGATCGCTTCTCTTCTGTCATATTGGGGAGCATAAGGGGCTAACTCAATTGCCCATTTTGCAATTCTGCCAGTCGCATCCTTGTTACCCATTATCTCGGATATGGGAGCTTCACATATTACTTTGATGGGGTGCTCCTCAAAGTAATGGTTTAACTTCTTAGCCTCCATATAGACACCATATGCCAACTTTTGAAAGTGCGGGTAGTTCTGTTTTGAGGCAGACAATACCTCGCTCAAGTAATATACTGGCCTCTGCACCGACTTACCCTCTTCATTGCTCTCTACTACAATCACTGCACTTACAACTCGGTTGGTTGCGGCTATGTAGAGCAACATTGGCTCCTTTGATAGTGGAGAGGCTAACACTGGTGTAGTGGCCAACATCTTTTTTAAGTGGGCAAAGGCTTCATCGGCATGTGGCATCCAAACGAACTTATCCGACTTTTTCATGAGTTGGTAGAGAGGCAGTGCCTTTTCTCCCAACCGACATACAAACCGACTCAACGATGCCAGGCATCCAGTGAACTTCTGGACATCGTTAAGACACTTCGGCAGCTCCATTCATTCGATGGCTCGGATATTAGTTGGATTAACTTCGACACCTCGGCTGGAGACGAGAAATCCGAGTAATTTTCCAGCCGGGACACCGAAGGTATATTTTTCCGGGTTAAGCTTCATCCGGAACCTTCTCAAGTTCGCGAATGTTTGCCTTATGTCGTCAAGGAGCGTTTTTGCTTTCCTTGGTCTTGATAACCACATCGTCCACATATACTTGTACGTTTTGACCTATTTGGTCGTGCAAACATTTTTGCATACATCTTTGGTACGTTGCACCTGCATTACGCAAACCAAACGGCATAGTGCGATAGCAATAAGCCCCGTACGGGGTAATAAATGCAGTCTTTATTTGATCATCCGGGTTCAGAGGTATCTGGTGGAAACCAAAATATGCATCAATGAATGACAACAGTTCACATCCCGCGGTTGAGTCTATGACCTGATCTATCCTCGGCAGTGGAAATGGATCTTTTGGACACGCCTTGTTCAGGTTCGTGTAATCGATACACATTCGCCAAACCACTGCCATGTTCGGATCGTCCTTCTTCTTTTCTACCAGCACCGGAATAGAGAGCCAATCCGGATACAGCACCTCCATGATAAATCCTACTGCTAGTAACCGAGCTATCTTGTCTCCAATGACTTTTCTCCTATCCTCGGCGAAGCGGCGGAGAGGTTGCTTCACCGGCCTTGCTTCGGGTCTTACGTTCAAAGAGTGCTCAGCCAACTCCCTCGGAAAACCTTGCAAGTCCTGTGTAGACCAAGCAAAAATATCCTGATTCTCACGGAGGAAGTTGACGAGCTCGCTTTCCTATTTGTCAGTTAACCCGACATCAATTGTTACGGTGCGCTCCGGGAACATGTCATCAACTGGAACCTTCTTGGTGTCCTTCGTGGCTTGAAATGAAGCCGCCATGCGCGTTACTCAATGCCGGCATATACTGCTACGCGGACTGAGCTAAAGCCGCCACCTCCTGGATTTTTCTTTTCTCTTGCGCAATCACGAGTGACTCGGCTAGGTTAGACCCGGCTGAAGCACACTCAATAGAACGTCGGAAATCTCCAGCAATGGTAATCACTCCATTTGGCCCGGGCAACTTCATCTTCAGATAACTGATGTGGCAGCTTTTCAGTTCGGCAGTTATCCCTTGTGCCGAATAGCACGTCGACCCGGACTTTGCCTATGGGCTCACAAGAAATGCCTGGTACAATGCCATGGAAAGTTGTTCTCGTAGCCTGGAGCATGTTTTCCGAGATGCCCAACTTGCACATCGTATCCGCATACATTATGTTAATGCTACTGCCATTATCAATCAATACCTTGGAGAACCTCACATTGATGTTCGGTCCAATGAATGTCGGATCTAGCACTAGCGCATACGAACCTGGACTCGGCATGAGTTTAGGATGATCTTTGATGTTCCAGGTGATTTCCTGGTCCGACCAAGGCATGTACCTCGTCACTGCTGGCATAACCGCATTGACCTCCATATGTTGGTGCTGCAAGCTCTTTCTATCTGTTTCCTCGGTCATGAACACACAATAACTCTGGTGATGCTCCCTGTACTCATTCCTTCCCTCGTTTCCGGGGTACCTCTGATCCGGTTGTTGCTGATTTTCCACCTGATGCACTGCATCCCTTCTCTCATTGTTGTCATACCTCGGCGGAGGGGGAGGCAACATTAGCTGTTGCGTGTTCGCCCCGGAGAGCAATTGCTGCCGAGGTTGATCATTCCGGGGTGCCTGAGCATTCCCCGAACCACCTTGTTCTATCTTACGCATCCACTCACACTGCCTCGTTGTGTGACCCGCCGGGCTATTCGGATTTGGTGTGTGAAACTTACACGGCTGGTCCAACATCGACTCATAGGTATACCTCGGACGGTCTTTCTTTTCCTGCCACTGTCTCTTTTGCTCCGGAGTCCATGTTTTCTTGCCATCGTTTCTTGGAGTCCATTGCCCTCCCGTTTTCTGGTGTTGGTTGCCCCCTGCTCCGGGTTGATCTTGATTCACAGCTGCAACTTGTTGCGAACCGTAGCGATGATCCGGTCTATCATATCTTCTTTTTCCTCTGTAATCGTTCCTCCGAGATGACCCGGCTCCATCCCTCTGATAGTATTCCTCATTCGACTCGTTTGACGTGATCCTAGGTTGAGTCGGATCACCCAAAGCATACGAATCTGCAATCCGGATCATCTCTGCAAACGTAATTGGCATTTTCCTTTGCAACATCATCCACAACTCGCTGCCATACCTGCACCCTTGTGCAAACCATGCTATGGCTTGTGACTCTATGACACCCTCACACGAGTTTCTCACGGTACACCACCGGGTCAAGAATTCACGTTCCGTCTCCTTAGGTATTTGCTTGCACATTGCTAGGGTATGCAGCCTATTCGGCCTCTGATATGTACTTGAGAAGTTGCTGATAAACATTCCTTCAAAATCAATCCAGCAGTTGATGCTTCCGGGTGGTAAATTATTCATCCATACTCTGGCCGGACCTTCCAACATCTGGGGTACGTATCGTATAGCCCATCTCAAGTTGCCAGTGGCAATTTTCACAGCCGTAGCATAGTTTATCAGCCAATCCTCCGGCTTGGTACTGCCGTCATACGTCTTCGTGCCTCTGGGCAGCTGGAAGTTGGGTACCGGTGGCTCCTTCATGATCCGGGGTCCAAACCACGCTGGACCTGGGGGACCTTGACATTCGATCTGTTCCGACCTATACAGGCGATCCAGTTTTAACCTGGCATCATCCGACATCAAGTCCCTGCTTCCCAACCTTGACCCTATCACATGATAGTCCGGTCTCGGGTATCCCGCGTTCACCATCTCCAAATCACCGTCATTGTATCAGTTTTGCTCTCGTTGCACGCCTTTCTGTTGCATACCTCGACCGGCGCTTTGCTCTTGCCTTGGTATATTCCGCTGCTGCGGTTGTCCTGCTCCTGTGGAGTTTCGTTGTCCGGCATTGCTGTTGGCAATGTTTCCTTGACCGGCATTGCCTTGGTCGTGGTTACCTCAGCCAGCTTCACCTCGGCTCACACTCCGTCGATCATCATTTTTCCGCGTCTCTTTCTCTTTTGCCGCACGTGTCGGGTCGTACGGGATGATCTGTTTGTTCCGTCTGGCCAAGGTGACTACCTCTTCTCTCCTTGGACCACCATGAGGTGATGATGCGGCTCCAGCGGATTTCTCCGGGTTACCCATCACCGAATGGACGATTCTGGAAGCTCCGGCTCTCTCCGGGTTAGCTCTGAGTATCTCTTCATTCTGTCTGTTCGCGATCCGAACCAGCTCGTTAACCCTATCTTGCTGTCCCTGACGGGCCTCACCCGTCAGACCCTCTTAACTCGGACACAGCCGCATCTGCTGCTCTGAGGTTCTTCGCCGGGGTACTATACCTCGGCAACCCCACAGACAAATAGTTCTCCGACCCCTCGGCTCCATCATCACCTTCTCTGTTCATCTCGCTCATGAGATTTCTCCCTTTTACTTTTACCGTATCAACTTTGTTTGCCTTTGCATACTCACGCAGCGTCATGTTCAGTGACTGCTGAGCCGCGGCTATTTTCTTTGCGCCCTCTGGTATCTTTTGCCTAGTTTCCTCTAGCTCGGCCTGTGCCTGAGCCGGATCTACCACTGCTGCTATCGGGTTAGCCAAGCTATCCATAGCTTCTCTCAGTACGTTCTCAGGCCTCTCTAGTGGAGGTCCTCTACCTTTCCTTGGTGCCTTAGGTGTTACCTCCGGGTCCGGTGCTGGATCCTTGCTTGTGCCTACACCAGGCGCAGTCATCATCACCTCCGCATGGTCCGGGGAGCGAGCGATACGCGCCCCGCGAGCCACAGTGAGGGGTGGTTCCCCCACATCGACGACACGGCGCGGATGAACGCATGATACGTCCACCGCAACGTAGACCTTGTGCGCACCGAGCTTGACAAAGAGGCAGTTGCGTGGAAGTGGGCGCGTTCCGAAGCAACCAGCGTTGTCGCTGACGAAGTCCAGCGCTCCAAAGCGCTAAACAAGCCCGGAGACGATGCGTTCACCGGTGCCGATAAGGTTTCCCATCCGGATCTTCACCCCTGCTAGCGCCACTAGCCCCACGGTGGGCGCCAACTTTCGTGGTGGTGTCACGGCAGATGCCATGGATAGGCTAAAGGTGGGGAATAATACACGCTAGGGGAATCCAGGGAGGGATAGTGGAGTGATTCTCCACACAGAAATTTGTATTGCTTTCCTTTTAAGATTACAAGTGCTCCTAGAGCTGTATTGGCGAGAGGAGGAAGAAGGAGCTCTCTTACTCTTGCCCACTGTTTTTCCCTAGAACCTTAACCAAAACACTATGGCCTCAAAGAACTCAACCCCCTCTACTGAAACCCTAGCCCCCTTTATATAGAGGAGGCTTGGTCCCTGCCTAGGGCATACGTGGAGGCATATTCCTAAGAATATGCCTCCTCTGAAAGTGGTAACCCGACCGGGGTGCTTTTCCCCCGCGTCATACATGCTTTAGCTACGTAAGCCTCTGCGGCGCCTGCGTCAGCCGACACGGGCGTCGTCACCCTTGTCAGCCATGACCCGGTGGTCCTGCCCTTGCCTGCTTCGCTCATGCAGTGCATACCAGACCCTCTTTTTGAACAGAGAGATTCCTTCCTTCTCCCAGAAGCTAAGCGGAGACCCGGATCATAGTAGATCCAGCCACACCTGTTCCTGCATAAAAGTTAGACAAGCACCTCCGACTTACTCCTTAAGTCGGATGAGACAATGTCAGGCAACCTCCCTGGTCCGAGTAATTCCGTGATCCGGCCTGCCTTGAGGTGACCCGGCCAGCATCTGCTTTGACCCTGCCGAACCTCGACTAACTCGGCCCTTATACCCTGGAGTGACCCTACCCGGGGGTATCCCCCCAACAGATATACATCCATAAAGAACATACCCTCAAAGACAACAAAGCTTTGTTAACGAGATGGAACTCGTGGATGATGTAGTCGTACACTTGTCGATCTCAAGATCGTGATGAAGTCCTTCAGATGCAGCAGTTCTAGCACCATCATGTCCAGCACCATCAAGTTCAGCACCACAAAGCAGCGGTACATCTGTGATCGCACACATGTTCGGTCCACCGACCAACCTCCGCCTCCTCGCTCTAGCGATGCAGCAGAAGCAGCAACTCCTTTCTAGATAAAGCCACCGGGAACATGTATCTCGCTAATCCGAGACCATGGGGAATAACTAGAGGGAGAAGAGAACCTTCACGAGGAGGTGGGGCAAGTGGAGAAGAGCCATGGGGCTCCTTTTATAGGGGTTGGGGCACAGCCCCATGGCCATGGCTGGCCGGCCATGGTGTGTGCCCCCACCTCTCCCTCATTCATGTGGGTGGAGCTTCCACTAAGCCCACTCACATAAATTTCAACTCCACTCACTCGCATTTAATGCATTTTCTCTTTAAATAAAACACTTTTATTTATTTTATTTGGAATTTTGTTAATTACTTTCATTAACAAACATTCACATAAAACTCCCTACAACATTTCAATATCACATGCAGAACCAGTTCCAGCAATTTCACTCGAAACAATTTCGATTTCCATCGAAATGATTCCAGCGCTTTCTTAAATCTTTATCTGAAACATATTTGCTCCAAATGGTGTTAGTAGCCCTTAAGTGTGTCACCCTATGGTTCGCGAATAATGCAGCATGATAGAGACCCCTCTCCGATCAATAATCAGCAGCGGGACCTGGAGATCCGTACTGACTCCCACACATTCAACAATCACTCCTATGATCATGTGAACCTTTAATGTCATAACTAAATCCCTTTGTCTCGCGATATATTACATGTCTGAGATTCGATCATCGGTATCTCAATACCTAGTTTGATCTTGTTCCCAACATTAACTCGTTTCTCGTTCCCGTGATATAACATTCTAGTGATCACATCACTTGCTTGCAAGCTATTTGAATGTAATATCACCGAGAGGGCCAGAGTATATCTATCCGTCATTGGGATGGACAAATCCCACTCTTGATCCATGGGCCTCTACATAACACCTTCGTAGCATCGAACCAACCTTTATAGTCAGCCTTTTACGGTGTGACGTTTGATGTTATCAAGATACTCTTCTGGTGTTGGTGATTAACATGATCTCATGGTCTAAGGACTAGGATTACTTCGTATGATGTTATAGCAACATAAACATAATGACTTTTATCATAATGAGATACTTCGGATGAATGTTCATCACATGATTCCACTAATGTTGTGACATTGTTATTAACAACAGCCAATCTCCATGGTCCAGAAACCTTGGTCATCTTGTTAATCAACAAGCTAGTTTACATGAGAGGCATTACTAGGAACTTTGTATTTTGTTTATTAAACACACATGTATTAACGTTTCCAATTAATACAATTATAGCATGCAAAATAAACATTTATCATAAACTTGGAATAATATAATAACCACTTTATTATTGCCTCTCAGGCATAATCCCTTTAGTCTCCCACTTGCACTAGAGTCAACAATCTAGTTTTTAAACTTGTATATACAACACCTAGGTGTTGAGTATACGCATTTGCTAGTGGTTAACATAATCTCTAGATCTGGCACTTTCAGGTCTGTGTGTATTTGCATGTCTTTGCGTCTCTACGCATCACTCATTCTCTAATGAGATGGCTTTGTATAAATTTAGTCCTTTGGTAAGACCTTTACTTATTTTTGGGTTAAAACATGTCAATAGTATTGTCGTACAATATATCTTCATAGTATTATCCCACTGTGAACCACACCTAGTTTGATAACAAACTACTTAACACAAATGCCCTTCTTTGCTGCTACTATAGCAGTCATATACTTAGCCTTTTATTGTAGTATCCGTCACAATGTCTTAACTTTGGAACTCATCAAATCCATCATGGAACTTTCTTTCCATAATATTGTACCACCCATAGTTTATTTATATAAATTTAATTTGTATCTTGTGACAAACTGGTATAAATGTAACACTTTACAATGAACTACTTTCAACTATTTGTCACTTATAAATGATATATTCTTAGTTCTTCCAAATCTCATAAGAATATCTTTACTATCGTCCAATGATCATCTTATGAATCATTCTCGTATATGCTCACAACATTTAGAGCATAGGACATCTCTGGATATGTACATATCATGGTATTATTGATCAAAATATTGATGTGATTTCACTCACCAAGTGTCGATACACTTGAATCTTTATTCAATCTTTTCCATGCAGCAAGAACCTTTCTTGTTGTTTCCATATTGAACGCTTTAAATATCTCATATATGTATGTCTGGCACAACCATATTAGCACCTCAATCTATCCATATCGACATTGATGCCGAATATTCCTGTTTTGCCCAAGTCTTTCATCAAAATCTAATTTTAATGAAATTCTTAACCCGTGTCAATAAAAGATATATCATTTCAAATCAATAATATGTACTCTGCATAATGTATTGGAAATTTGTCTCAATGCTCCCAGTTAATTTCTTGCAAATGCAAGCATCTTCAGCATATCTGATGAAATTAAACTCTTTTAACATTTTCATCACGGTGAAGATTCCAACTCCGCTATGCTCACTTCAACTATTGAAGTTTACATGCCCTTTTAGCACCCTTTGAATTAACAAAACCCTTCAGACCATGTCATGTACACGTCCTAGGTAACCATTCTATTAGAAGAACATTGTTTTGTTTATTCAACTACCATATACCAATATGTAGTGGTTGCTAGATTAATCCGTCAAGACTAAATATCGCTATGAAAGATCAAATCTTGGCATAGTCAACTCCTTGAACATTGTCGTAAATTTCTTTCCAACATCTCGACTATTTCATAGATGTCCAACATCCATGTCTATTTCTTTATATATCAAAATACGACCGATAGGTTTTACACCTTTCTAGAGGGTCTTCCAAGTTCAAAACTTGATTTCTCGTATATGGAAACTATCACGGATTTTATGACATATAGTCACTTGATGGACTCAGGGCCCATCATCGCTTCTTTGCATGCAGTCGGTTCATCATTGTCAAAACAATAACTACTTGTTTATCAAATTTCACTATTTGATTGTTACCCGATGCATACGGTTCAAATAGGAACTCTAATCTCCAAGATCACAACCTTTGTAATCACAGGAGCCATGAGAATTGTGGCTGCCACCAGGACACTTTCCGGTGTTGTGCTACTTAGCACATATAGCTAAGGTTCAACAACCTTATCAAAGTTCTATTGTCCTTCCACTTAACATTTCGCGAAAAATTCCTTCTCAAGAAACTTGACGTTTCAAGCGACAAACTCTGTTGTCCTCGGTGTTATGGAGAAATTCCCAGCAAATTCTTTGGGATAACCTACAAAGACGTGCTTATCCGACTTTGGTTGTAAACATTTTACTTATGCATAGCATACCAAAATTTAAGAAAAGACAACTCGGGGTTTATCCCAAACCATAACTCATATGGTGTCATTTCAATGGGTCACGATGGTGCTCTTTTCAGTGTAAAAGCTGTAGTCTCTAAAGCATTAATCCTCAAAACATAATGGTAGTTTTATAAATGACACCTTTGATCTTACCATGTCAAACAAGGTTCGATTTGATCTCTCGAATATACCATACTCCTGTGGTTTATCGGGAAATGCAAATTCATGGAACAATTCCTGAAATCTTAGGTGTTTTGCTAAACCTATAACTCAAATATCTTCATTTATGATTGAATCATAAAATCGTTATTTTCTTGTTACAATGATTTCCCACTTCATCTTGAAAGTCTTTGAACAATATTCAAATGTTTCATACTTCTTCCTTATTAAGTAAATATATAGATATATTCACTCAAATTTCAGGAGAAAGCATATGAAGCAAAAAAGATCCATCGCATATGCCTAACATAATGGACTATATACATCGACATGCACAACATCCAATAAGTTAGTCATCCGTTCCTCTTTGGCCTATGAACATAGTTTTAATTATCTCGAGGAAAATCTCACAAGCGTTAATTGATCAAAATCAAATGACTCCAAAAATCCATCAAAACGGAGTTTTTTCATGTTCTCTTTCCAATATAATTTAAAAGGCGATGTCACTTTGTAAGTGATCTTTCAATCATTTGTCTTGCGACATTTTAGCATTAGTTTTATGGACGTGATTTCTCCAACTAGACTTGTAAAAGTTCATCCATCTTCTATGGAATACAATAATTATTTGAACAACCATTTTTCTCATTATACCGAAACAAAATAACAATTATTTAAACAAATCTTGAAGGCAAGCTTTGATGTCAATGATGAATACAATAACACTTTATTTGTTTTTGATGAACAACATCACATATTCTTTTGCTAGTTACTTAGGCCATTGTAGTTCATGAATTGCGTTATTCTGTATGATATTTCATACCAACCAATTCGGTATCCAATACCCAAGAACCACATTGTTTATCAAAGCAAATAATACAACCATAACATGTATATCATCTATATACCTTAGCTGGACATTACCAATCATTTATTTTCTACCAAATATTTTATAGATTCTCTTTCAGCATTTCCTTTTCCTTTTAAAAGAATCTATCGACATCAATAGTGGCACCATACATATGACACATAATACAAAGCATGTATAGTAAAATACTAGTACCTTTGGACTTGCACTTTGAAGTAGATCACCATCATCAAATGTTTGGTGTTCTTTCAAAAATTCATTCTTTAGTAATCTTTTAGTGTAGTAAACATTTTACTTACATCTTCTATTCATCCTTATCATGAAAAATTTCATTATCAAGCTACTATGGCCTATAAGGAAGAATTGGGAGTATAATGTCAGTTCCCAAAACCTTTTGGGAGATTAGGATGTCTAGCGTCTCCAACATTCGCAAATTCTCATACAATGTGAGAACATGTATTTTGCCAAATTATACTCTATCATATTGCAACCATAAAAATTGTTTCATATATCAAAATATCTTCCACGCATGATGGTTTCTGAAACAATTCTTTTAGCTCCTGGATAACCTCAGTATTAAAAACAACTTTTGAATATCAAGAATCATGGAGGCAAACATGATACTTTAGATACTAACATTGGAATTCTTACTCTCGATTTAATACTACTTATTAAACTTCATGGAGTAAATTTATTTTGCTAAAAGTTTGCAATAGGTCTTCTAAAATTGACATTCAAAACAATACGATACTAGTTCGTAGAGCAAATATCCAGAATTCTATAGTTCTATTATCTCAATTAAAACTAAGCATAAGGTAGTAAACAGATGCCAATAAATACAACAAATTATGAAAATTCACTTTGATTTAGTTTATGACAAATTGAGTTCGACTAATCCATATTAGAAATGAACTCCCACTCAAAAACGACATCCCTCATGTCTTTTTGTGATTACATGAACCAAATCCACTACACCAAGTCCGATCATCACGTGAGTTGGTGTAGCTTCAATGGTGAGCATCTATGTGGGAATCATATCTACCATATGACTCATTCTTAACCTTTCGGTCCATGTTCCGAGGCCATGTTTGCACATGCTAGGTTGGCCAAGTAAGAACCTTAGTACTCGCGTGTGTAAAACTGTCTTACACCCATTGGATGAAAGCGCAGAGTCGAGTACACCCGATCATCACGTGATGTCTCAAAACACAATCCATGGAACGGTGCATACATAAGGAAGAACACATCTGTATCTTGATATCTAAATGAGGGATCATCTTATAATGCTATTAAAATGCCAAACTAGCAATATAAGATGCAAACATCATATGTGTAAAGTGGTATGATATGGTCCATGCATTTGATCACTATCATGTGCATGATAGTATGATCTCTATCATTCCTTTGTGTGTAAGGCCAAGGTCTATGGAACTTACATATTAGGTGTGTTGTAAGAGTATCAACCATACATCAACTAACAACATTACCATATCATGACACTAGCCCAGCAACAATCTAAACTAGACGCCTCTAATTTATCCATTGCAAGTATTACGTGGCTTAGGGCTTTCGAAGATAGAACCGGTCTTACCTAGGAACATGGAACCCATAACGATGATAACTAAATTATTAGCAACTCGTTGTAAATCAGATATTAACTATAGTAGGAGAGACATACACCCCCTAGCCACTTATGCAAAACTAGTTGCATGTCAATCATGGAACAGGTCTCATGTGCGAGGACATGTAAAGTTAGTCCTGGCCGCTTCATCCCAATATGCCACCAATATCCAAAATACATAGAAGATGCAATAAAATGATCATCATATCCCACATACTCTTATGTGTACTACTCGTGCAAAGCATCTATGCATAGATCAGGATCTGATACCACTGTTGGGTTCGCAGCATAGAAAATAAAAAAATTCCTACGATGGGAACTATTATACGCCAAGATCTATCTACTAGATACAAGCAACAGGTGGGTATACATCCATGAAGAACATACCCTCAAAGACAAAAAAAGCTTTGTTAACGAGATGGAACTCATGGTTGATATAGTCGTACACTTGCCGATCTCAAGATCATGATGAAGTCCTTCAGATCCAGCAGTTCCAGCACCATCATGTCCAGCACCATCAAGTCCAGCACCACAAAGCAGCAGTGCAACCGTGATCGCACACACGTCCAGTCCACCGAACAACCTCCGCCTCCTCGCTCCAGTGATGCAGCCAAAGCAACAACTCCTTTCCAGATAAAGCCACCGGGAACATGTATCTTGCTAATCCGAGACCATGGGGAATAACTAGAGGGAAAAGAGAACCTTCACGAGGAGGTGGGGCAAGTGGAGAATAGCCATGGGGCTCCTTTTATAGGGGTTGGGGTGTAGCCCCATGGCCATGGCTGGCCGGCCATGGTGGGTTCCCCCACCTCTCCCTCATTCATGTGGGTGGAGCTTCCACTAAGCCCACTCACATAAATTTCAACTCCACTCACTTGCATTTAATGTCCACTACATTAAATGCATTTTCTCTTTAAATAAAACACTTTTATTTATTTTATTCAGAATTTTGTTAATTACGTTAATTAACAAACATTCACATAAAACTCCCTAAAACATTTTAATATCACATGTAGAACCAGTTTTAGCAATTTCAACCGAAACAATTCTGGTTTCCATCAAAATGATTCTAGCGCTTTCTTAAATCTATATCTAAAACATATTTGCTCCAAATGGTGTCGGTATCCCTTAAGTGTGTCACCCTACGGTTCACGAATAATGCAGACATGATCGAGACCCCTCTCCGATCAATAATCAGAAGCGGGACCTAGAGATCCGTATTAACTCCCACACATTCAACGATGACTCTTGTGATCGTGTGAACCTTTAATGTCGTAACTAAATCCCTTTGCATTGCGATATATTACATGTCTGAGATTCGATCATCGGTATCTCAATACCTAGTTTGATCTCGTTGCCGACATGCACTCTTTTCTCGTCCCCGTGATATAACATTCTAGTGATCACATCTCTTGCTTCCAAGCTATTTCAATGTCATATCACCAAGAGGGCCCAGAGTATATCTATCCGTCATCGGGATAGACAAATCCCACTCTTGATCCATGAGCCTCTACATAACACCTTCGTAGCACTGAACCCACCTTTATAGTCACCCTTTTACGGTGTGACGTTTGATGTTATCAAGATACTCTTCCGGTGTTAGTGATTAACATGATCTCATGGTCTAAGGACTAGGATTACTTCGTATGATGTTATAGCAATATAAACATAATGACGATCGTAACGCTATACTTCGAATGAATGTTCATCACATCATTCCACTAATGTTGTGACCTCGTTATTAACAACATCCAATGTCCATGATCCCAAAACCTTGATCATCTTGCTAATCAATGAGCTAGTTTACATGGGAGGCATTACTAGGAATTTTGTATTTTGTTTATTAAACACACATGTATTAATGTTTCCAATTAATACAATTACAGCATGCAAAATAAACACTTATCATAAACTTGGAATAATATAATAACCACTTTATTATTGCCTCTCGGGCATATTCCCTTCAGTCTCCCACTTGCACTAGAGTCAATAATCTAGTTTGTAAACTTGTCTATACAACACCTAGGTGTTGAATATACGCGTTTGCTAGTGGTTAACATAATCTCTGGATCTGGCACTTTCAGGTCCATGTGTATTTGCATGTCTTTGCATCACTATGCATCACTCATTCTCTAATGAGATGGCTTTGTATAAATTTAGTCCTTTGGTGAGACCTTTAATTATGTTGGGGTTAAACATGTCTATAGTATTGTCGTACAATATATCTTCATAGTATTATCCCACTGTGGACCACACCTAGTTTGATAATAAACTACTTAACACAAATGCCCTCCTTTGCTGCTACTATAGCAGTCATATACTTAGCCTTTTGTTGTAGTATCTGTCACAATGTCTTAACTTTGGAACTCATCCAAATCCATCATGGAACTTTCTTTCCATAATATTGTGCCACCCATAGTTTAAATTAAGATAAATTTAATTTTTATCATGTGACAAACTGGTATCAATGTAACACTTTACAAAGAACTACTTTCAACTATTTGTCACTTATACATGATATATTCTTAGTTCTTCCAAAGCTCACAAGAATATCTTTACTATCATCCAATGATCATCTTATGAATCATTCTGGTATATGCTTACAACATTTAGAGCATAGGACATATCTGGATATGTACATATCACGGTATGATTGATCAAAATATTCATGTGATTTCACTCACCAAGTGTCGATACACATGAATCTTGGTTCAACCTTTTCCATGCAGCAAGAACCTTTCTTTTTGTTTCCATGTTGAACCCTTTCAATATCTCATATATGTACGTGTGTCACAACCATATTAGCACCTCAATTTATCCATATAGACATTGATGCCGAATATTCCGGTTTTGCCCAAGTCTTTCATCAAAATGTAATTTTAATGAAATTCTTAACTCGTGTCAATAAAAGATACATCATTTCCAATCAACAATATGTACTCTGCATAATGTATTGGAAACTTGTCTTGATGCTCCCACTTAATTTCTTGCAAATGCAAGCATCTTCATCGTATCCAATGAAATTAAACTCTTTTAACATTTTCATCACAGTGAAGATTCCAACTCCGCTATGCTCACTTCAACTATTGAAGTTTGCATGCCATTTTAACACCCTTTGAATTAACAAAACCCTTCGGACTGTGTCATGTCCACGTCCTAGGTAACCATTCTATTAGAAGAACATTGTTTTGTTTGTTCAACTACCATATACCAAATTATATGTAGTGGTTGCTAGATTAATCTGTCAAGACTAGATATCGCTATGAAAGATCAAATCTTGTCATTGTCAACTCCTTAAACATTGTCATAAATTCCTTTCCAACATGTCGACTATTTCATAGATGTCAAACATCCATGTCTATTTCTTTATAGATCCAAATACGACAGATAGGTTTTACGCCTTTCCGGAGGGTCTTCCAACTTCAAAACTTGATTTCTTGTATATGGAAACTATCACGGATGTTATGACTTATAGTCACTTGATGGAGTCAGGGCCCATCATCGCTTCGTTGCATGCAGTCGGTTCATCATTGTCAAAACAATAATGAATTGTTTACCAAATTTCACTATTTGATTGTTACCCGATGCATACGGTTCAAATAGGAACTCTAATGTCCACGATCACAACCTTTGTAATCACGGGAGCCATGAGCAGTGTGGCCGCCACCGGGAAACTTTCCGGCGCTACACTACTTAGCAGATATAGCTAAGGTTCAACAACCTTATCAAAGTTCTATTGTCCTCCCACTTAACTTTTCACGAAAATTCCTTCTCAAGAAACTTGACGTTCCAAGCGACAAAATCTTTTGTCCTCAGCATTATGGAGGAATTCCCAAGAAATTCTTTGGGATAACCTACAAAGACATTCTTATCCAACTTTGGTTGTAAACATTTTTCATATGCATAGCATACCAAAATTTAAGAAAAGACAACTCGGGTTTTATCCCAAACCATAACTCATATGGTGTCATTTCAACAGATCATGATGGTGCTCTTTCAGTGTAAAAGTGATAGTCTCTAAATCTTTAATCCTCAAAACATAATGGCAGTTTTATAAATGACACCTTTGATCTTACCATGTCAAACAAAGTTCGATTTGATCTCTCGAACATACATACTCCTGTCATTTATCGGGAAATGCAAATTCATGGAACAATTCCCAAAATCTTAGGTGTTTTGCTAAACCTGTAACTCAAATATCATCCTTTATGATTGAATCATAAACTCTTTATTTTCTTGTTACAATGATTTCCCACTTCATCTTGAAAGTCTTTGAACAATATTCAAATGTTTCATACTTCTTCCTTATTAAGTAAATATATAGATATATTCACTCAAATTTTAGGAGAAAGCATATGAAGCAAAAAGATCCATCGCATATGGCTACACATAATGGACTATATACATCGACATGCAAAACATCCAATAAGTTAGTCATCCGTTCCTCTTTGTCCAATAAGTTAAGGACCTTGGGACATAAAGGTTAGGCGCCTAGTTTTGACATAGAGATGTCACCCAACAACAAGAGTCATATATGATAAGATTAGAAAAAGTTGCTTACCGATTTACCTGGTCTTCTAGCAGTGATGCTAAAGCTCACTAGTCGACTTGTTAATTGTGGGTCTTAAATCACTTATTATCAATAGAGGGATGTTGATTTAAGTGGGAGTATATGCTATTAAATTGTTTAATATGCTTTACTCTTTCATGGCTACTTGGATTAGTATTTTTCATGTTTTTATGTTGTAGATCAATGGCACCGAACACTTCATCACCTTTTGTTTTATGTTCGATTCTTGAAACGGATAAACTAAATTGAACAAACTATTCAAACCGGGTCCATAACCTAAGAATTGTTCTCAGGGCTGATAAAAAGGAAACTATTCTGGATACCCCAATCCCAGATGAACCTGCTGATAATGCAACTGTTACCCTTAAGAATGCCTACAAGAAAGCATGTGATGAATCTCTTGAGGTTAGATGTCTTATGCTTGCATGCATGGAACCTGATCTTCAAAAGCAGTTTGAGGATCAGGAAGCATACGATATGATCGTCACGCTTAAGGACACGTTCTAGACTCAGGCTAGGACTGAGAGGTACAATGTCGCTAAGTCCTTTGTGGAATGCAAGATGGCAGAGGGAGCAGCTGTAGGCCCCCATGTGATCAAAATGGTTGGTTACAGTCAGACTTTTGAAAAACTTGGTTTTCCATTAGGCCGAGAGTTGGCTACTGATTTTATTTTGGCTTCTCTTCCATCTAGCTATGGGCATTTCATTTCGAACTACGATATGCGCGAGGTGGAGAAGGGCCTTAATGAGTTATGTGGATGCTGAAAACAATAGAATGTGACATTAAGAAGTGTGTAGGGCATAGCCATGTGATGGTTGTGCAGAACAAGCCTAGCTTCAAGAAAAAAGGCATTTCTTGGCAGAACAAGAACGACAAGGCTAAGGATACGATCCCTAAGCCAAAGCCTGCACCCGAGCAAAAGGCTGGACCTACAGAAGACACTGAGTGTTTATTTTGTCATGAACATGGCCACTGGAAGATAAACTGCGGAAAGTACCAGGCTTCTTTGAAGAAGAGTGGAAGTAAGAGTACTTCCCACTCAGGTACACTTGTTGTAAATGTTGTGGACATTTTTCTCACAGATTCTTATGTTAACTCTTGGGTATTTGATACCGGATCGGTTGCTCATATTTGCAATTCGATCTAGGGGCTAAAGAGGACTAGAGAAGTGCAGAAAGGCGAAGTGGATTTTCGTGTCAGAAATAAAGCAAGGTTTGCTGCATTATTCATCGGCGTCATGGAGCTTCACCTTCTGTCAGGATTTATTATGGAGTTAAATAATTGTTATTACATTCCTAGTATGGGTCAAAACATTTTATAACCTTCATGTTCGATGAGGGATGGTTATACATTCGCAAGTACAAACAATGGTTGTGTAATCTCTAAGAATGTTATGTTTATGGTTGATGTTCCCATTGTGAATGGGTTATTTATTTTAAATCTTGATGATGCATCTATTTACAATGTTAGTGCTAAAAGGCTTCGGCCTAATGATTTGAGTCCTACCTATTTATGGCATTATCGTTTGGGGCATATAAGTGAAAAGCGCATCAAGAAGCTCCATGGTGATGGTCTTCTAACTTCGTTTGATTTTGAATCATACGAGACATGTCAAGCTTGTTTACTTGGAAAGATGACCAAGACGCCTTTTCTGAGTTTTCCCGAGAGAGTGACAGACTTGTTAGAACTGATACATACTGATGTATGTGGACAAATGAACACGACAGCTAGAGGAGGATATCACTACTTCATTGCTTTCACTGATGATTTCAGTAGATATGGCTATATCCATGTGATGAAGCATAAATCTGAAACTTTTGAAAAGTTCAAAGAGTTTCAGAGTGAGGTAGAGAATCAACATGGCAACAAAATAAAGGCCTTGCGATCTGATCGTGGAGGTGAATATTTGAGTGATGAATTTAGCAATCATCTTAAGAGTGGCAGAATTGTTCCATAGCTCACGCCGCCCGGAACGCCTTAAAGAAACAGGGTCTCCGAACGGCACAATTGAACTTTGTTGGAGATGGTTCGTTCGATGATGAGCTAGTCGGATTTACCATTATCAGTTTGGGGTTACGCTCTAGAAACAACAGTTTTCACACTAAACATTGTACCGTCTAAATCCGTAGTTAATACACCATATGAGATATGGACTAGAAAGAATCCCAATTTGTCTTTTCTAAAGATTTGGGGTTGTGATGCATTTTTCAAGCGACTCAGTCGCACAAGCTAACACCCAAATCGGATAAATTCCATTTTGTGGGATATCCAAGGCAAACCTTAGGGTATTACTTCTACAACCGATAAGAGGGAAAAGTGTTTGTCGCTCGTAACAGTGTTTTCCTAGAGAAAGAATTTCTCACAAAGGGAACAAGTCGAAGGTCGGTGCAACTTGAAGAAGTTCAATATGAGCCAGTCAGGGATGCTTCTGCGAGTGATGCTATTGTAGCAGAACAAGTTGAGGAACCCATGGCAATAGAAGCACCACAACCATGAAGGTCGGCGAGGCTCCACGAAGCGTGGTGAAAGGCCCAACTTAGGTCGACTAGAGGGGGGGTGAATAGGAGACTACCAATTTTTAAACCTTTATCCCACTTTTAAGGCTTAGCACAAAGTAAGGTTCACTAGAGATGCAATTACGTGAACAACCTAAAAGACAAGTAACACAAAGGTAAACAAGAGAGTAAATGCAAGAAGTAAAGGAGCGGAACGAAAGAACCAGCGAGGGGACACGGAGATGTAATTCCCGTAGTTCACTTCCAAAGAAGCTGCGTCTATGTTGGAGAGGTGTCGGGGCCACACAAGGTCACCCGAGCGCCACAAAGGCCTCACCTTCTTCTCCGGTGAGCACCACCACAAAGGTGTCCTCACAATCCACTAACCGGTGACCTTGAAGGCACCAACCGAAAACCTTTACAACGAGGTTGAGGGGAGGCTTCACAACTCAATTAAAGGCCCTCAATGAGACCATGGAGCTTTACAACAAATGCCCCAGCTCCGAGGATGCCCTACACCGTCTAGGGTTCCAAGAACCCAAGAAAAAAATCCACGAAGGATGAGTGGGGGAAATCAAAATTCCTTTGGTGGAGGTGTAGATCTAGGTCACCTCTCCCAATCCTCAAAAGATTAAGAGATTTGAGTGGGTGGAGAGAGAGATCTAGTCAAGTCAAGCTCTTGTGAAAATGGTGGAGAGAGAGAACCAAGAGATGAGGTGGGAGGAGGAAGAAGGGGGCTTAAATACCCCCCCCCCCTTCAAACGGGCAGATTTTGCCCAGCCCCGACACCGTCGGTACTACCGGTGCCGGACCGGTAGTACCAGTGGGCGAGCCACCACCGTCCCAGCCCAGGCCACGTAACGGTCAGAAGACCAGCTAGTGGACCCAAATGGGCTGGCCAGAAGTACCGGTCCAGGTTCCACCCTTAATTCCGTCAAATAGACAGTGTGAGGCAGAAGGTCATCTGACCCGCACTGTCCAGCGTCAGAATTAAGTCCGGAACTGGACCCAGAACTACCGGTGACCGATGATGGCCGGTACTACCGGTCAGGAAGTGGTACTACCGCTCAGGAGGGGGCAGATGCTGGTCGGGCCGGTACTACCGATCCAAAATCCGGTGCTAGTTCCAACAAATAGGCAAAGTTAGACAGAAGTCTTACTGAGCCGAAAATCTTTTCATCGGAAATAGTACCGGAACTTCAGGCGGAAGTACCGCTCGAACAGCCCTGGGAGAACCCCTGGGAGGTACTACCACTGCCTAGCCGTTAATACCGGTCAGGGCAGAAAACCCTCCAACTCAGCAGAAATCACTCTCTCACACGAAAACTGGGATGGTTGTGGAGGTGCATATATGGTATGTGCATGAAATGTTGATTTCCCACAACCTTCCTAGATGGACTCCCTCTTGATAGTACGGTAGCCTAAAATATAAAACAAGAGAAAGTGAAAAAAGTGCTATCGACTACAAGCTCTTCCTTGAGAAACAACATCCACGAGCACGACCGAAGATAAACCCTGAAACTTGGACAAATGGTTAAACCACAAAAGGAGTGTTCATCAGCACCAAAAACATAAGGAGAAAATAATCCTTTCACGTGGGAATTATTATTGTTAGACAATGATGAGTCTGCGACTTATGCAGAAGCAGTGGTGGATCTAGGCTCTGAGAAATGGCTGATTGCCATGAGATCCGAGATAGAGTCCATGGGAGACAATCAAGTTTGGAACTTGGTTGACATGCCTGATGGTTGTAAAGCCATCGAGTGCAAATGGATCTATAAGAAGATGATTTATATGGATGGAAATGTTCACATCCATAAAGCTCGACTTGTTGCAAAAGGTTTTCGACAAGTTCAAGGAGTTGACTACGACGAGACTTTCTCACCCGTAGGGATGCTTAAATCTATACGGATCATTCTATGCATTACTGCACATTTCGACTATGAGATATGACAGATGGACGTCAAGACGGCTTTTTTAAATGGAATCCTTATTGAGAACGTGTATATGATGCAGCCCGAAGGTTTTGTCGATCCAAACAATGCTAGAAAGGTATGCAAACTTCAAAAGTCTACTTATGAGCTAAAGCAAGCATCTCAGAGTTGGAACATTCAATTTGATGAAGTTGTAAAGGAGTTTGGCTTCATCAAAAACAAACAAGAACCTTGTGTTTATAAGAAAGAAACTGGGAAATCGCTTATATTTCTAATCTTATATGTAGATGGCATATTACTAATTGGAAATGACATTCCTATGCTCGAGTCTGTTAAGAGCTCATTGAAAAATAGTTTTTCTATGAAGGACTTAGGAGAAGCGGCATATATTCTGGGTATCAAGATCTATAGAGATAGATCAAGGAGGCTAATTGGATTAAGCCAGAGTACATACATTGACAAAGTGTTGAAATGGTTCAGCATGGAATAGGCTAATAAGGGGTTCTTTCCCATGTCTCACGGCATTAAACTCAGCAAGACTCAGTGTCCTTCGACCACTGATGAGCGAGAGCACATGAGTAGGGTTCCATATGCTTCGGCTATTGGATCCATCATGTATGCAATGAGATTTACTCGCCCAGATGTTTCTTATACTCTAAGTGTTACGAGAAGATACTAGGTTGATCCAGGTGAAAGCCACTAGATAGCGGTAAAGAATATCCTTAAGTACTTGAGAAGGACTAAGGATATGTTCCTAGTTTATGGAGGTGAGGATGAACTCAGTGTAAAGGGTTAAACAGATGCGAGTTACCTTATCGACTCAGATGACTCCAAATCGCAATCAGGTTATGTGTTTGTCATGAATGGAGGTGCTATGAGCTAGAAAAGTTCCAAGCAAGATACAGTGGCCTCCTCTTCAACAGGAGCTGAATATATTGCCACCTCGGAGGCTCCAAAGGAAGCTGTTTGGATTAGGAATTTCCTGATTGCTCTTGGTGTGGTTTAGGGCGCGTCCAATCCCTTGGACGTTTATTGTGACAACAATGGTGCTATTGCACAAGCCAAGGAACCTAGACAACACCAGAAGAACAAACATATTCGCATGCGTTACCATCAGATTCATGAGTTCATTGACGATGATAGTGTCATGTTATGAAAAATACATACGGACTCAAATGTTGCTGATCCCTTGACAAAGCCACTCCCAAAACCTACGCATGAAGGGCACACAAGAGCAATAGGTATTAGATACTATCTATATTGACTCTAGGGCAAGTGGGAGACTGAACGAAATATGCCCTAGAGGCAATCATAGAGATGGTTATATTTCATATGTATCCATGAGTTATTATAATGTTCCTTGAATATCCATATATCAGGCAACTTGTATTGATTGGCAATTATGTGAATTATTTGTGAAACTCTTTACTTGTATGGTTATCTAATAGTTGTCCATAGTCAGAGTTCATGTGAGGGCACACTAAATATTAGACTAGCACATCGATTGGATGATGACTATGTTTCGCAAGTCATAGACATGGAGATGTCAAACCAATGATGTGGACACATGTTATGAATATGGGGTTGGACTGACCCAACTTGAGCCTGGCAATAATACTTGCATCTCTCTCTACACATCGTGTACGTTTTGTCCTTAGACCTGAGATTGTCGCATGTACTTGAGATGTGGATCGGCCTACTTTGGGTCTATCAAACACTTCTTTGTTACTGGGCAGTTATAAAGGTAGCTTTTGGGTTTGTCCTGATTTACATGGTACATGGCATTGCTCAATCAAGATGGGATTTGCCCCTCTCTACTTGAGAGAGATATCTTTAGGCCCCTCGAGTGATCGGATCTAGAAATGCATGGCCGTGCTACATACGGTTAAGAGTTAACCTAGTAAAGGGATTCTGAATCACATCGAGAAAGAGAGGTCATCTTGGACCTAGACCAAATATCGTAGGGCAAAGGGAAAGACTTGTACTCAACCTTGTGATGGTTCATCCGAATGATCTTTATGTGCGTCTAGGAGTTGGCACGTCTTGCTAGAGGCCACTACTAACTATTGACGGAGTAAGTGTACTCGTGTCATGTCTATACGTGTATGTACATAAAGGGTCAAACACTTTAGGGGCTGGAAGCCTAATGAAGATTGGATCCAAATTAGGACAAGCTTGGGCTATTAATGGGATGCTAATGTAAAACCCGCCAGGGATGCCTATATAAGTGAGAGTGAGGCGAGCTGAATAGGGTTGAGCATTCCACCCATCTGCCACTCCTCTCACGCATGTGTTGCATGGGCAGACCTGGCAGTCTAGCGTGTGACGTCTCCACCCCGGACGTGTGGATACCTCGGAGGTGCTCTAACTGTAGAACTTGGACGAGCCGTGCAAAGGGGAGCTGCTCATGGGACGAGGACAAGGAGGGCAGCGAAGAACATCTACATTGCCCCAACATGCTTCATTGAGTTCCGCAACTACGCGTCTAGTGGTAATCTCGTGATCTATGACAACAGTATTCCTAGTTGACGCGGTAGAGATTTTTTTTTACGCTAGTGTAGCTTACCCGTCTCCCTCCATATAGAGGTATGGTGGGCGAAGGGACACAGGGCCCATGCAAGGCATCACTCGAATTTTGCTATTGTTTAGTATTATTGTAGCAAATTAGGTGTACATATCATTGCTTAGTATTATTTTATGTAGCAATATTGTATGAAAAATGATATTGTGTGCATGTTGCAGAAAACTATGGATCCAATCAAGAGAGACCTAGCACAGGAAGAAATTTTCAAGAATATGATCAACGGTGCCCCCATGTTTATCCACCCGAATCTCCATCAATGTATCTGAACCCCTTCGGTGCGGGTAAGGAGGTCGACCAAATTGATCAGGGAGAAGTCGATGGCTCCGATGATGTAGAAGCCGACGGCTCTGGTGGACCCTTAACGAAGTTCGGCAAGGTATATATATATGAAGTCTTGTGATCAGTAGATGCATTAATTGAGTTATATATATAAATTGATGAATATTTCTTCTCTTAGGCCTCCACATCGAGCAATCCAAACGAGGCCCCGCCAAAAAGTTGGACGCATCTACACGTTATACAATTACGGTGGTATCACCACGGGGTGAACCGTTGGAACCCGAAAAGGCTAAAAGTGTATTTGTACAAAAATGTAGAGTTATGGTTAGGGATCGCATCCCGATCACCGTTCGAGAGTGGAATAAGACCAAAGGGGCGGAAGAGGGTGAGTATGTCGTCGATAGGTACAAAGAGGGTCTTTGGAATGACCTTAGGGCACATTTCCCCCAGCCAAAATATGTGGATGATGCCGACACAGCTGCATTGAGGAAGATAGTCAAGCAGTGGACTCTTACGAAGATGGACGAACTATTCAAGAACTGGAAGAAAGCATTATGGAAAAAGTATCAGAAGAAGAAGACTTCTCCAAAATTCAAAGACTATCTAACGAAGCAGCAGGCTAACTGGGATGCATTTGTGAAGTACAAGGAGTCCAAACCTGCTAAGGAAAAGTCAGAAAAAACAAGAAAAATGACACGAAGAAGAAATATGACCATTATCTAGGGCCAGGGGATACGCGGCTACCATGCCAAAGTGGGATTCTAAAGAGAGTGAGTTGCTTGCTAAAGGGATCACTCCAGAACCAATACGCGAAGAATGGGATTTGAGGGCAAGAAATTGGTTCCTTGGGCATGGGAGTGAGTATGACGATAATACAGGGGACCTTATTTGCAGTGATGGGATTAGGATACCCGGGGAGACATGTCAGAGAGTGGTGAAGGAAATTAAAGAGGGGACAACAAAGTTCCGTCCTGATAGAGAGAAAGACTTGCTGACAAAGGTCCTCGGGAATAAAGAACACAGAGGACGAGTACGAGGTCTTGGCCCTAGTTATACATGGGAGATGGGGTTTCCCCAAGACAGAGATATTTATAGAAGCCGAGAGAGAGCAAAGAGGCGACGGTAGGAGGAGGAGGGAGACAGGTTCAATTGGTTTCTACGAAGACTTGAAAAGCATCAGCAACATATTGATGATCTTCGAGGAGTAGCACGCCTGCAAGATCTTGCACTCGATATTACCACCGTCCAATCTCGGCGGAGAAGCAGTGTGGCTGAATCAGAGGTCGCGTCTAATGATGCACGGAAGGTAGATGGAGGTCCTAGCTACCCCGTGGATGGAATCAAGGAGCAGATATCTTGTGAGCTCCATCAGAAGGTAAAGAACCTATCCTTCAAGGTGGTTGTTGGATGTGCTTTGCCTTGTCCACCTGACGGATGCTGGCATGGCCGTTAGCTTCCAGCTGGCTATGCTAAAGTCGGCGTGGATGAAATCGCAACAGGGTGGGACTCAATGGAGCTTGACATCCCTAGACCTGAAGGTGAGAGGACACTCGGAAAAGTACTAGGTGGTATCATTCTATGGGACAAGAACAACATCAAGATTCTAGGCTCGGCGCCAAGGCCAACACAGCCTCTGAGTCGTCACATGTCACCTTCACCTCCATCACCTCCAAGAAGCCAACCCCATGACTATGACCACCACAGCGTGAGTCCATCTCAATCTCCACCGCAGGGTCAGCCGTCTACGCCGCCCACTAAGGACAATAAGCGGAAGCGTGCTCCGTCGATGAGTAGTAAATGACGCAGCAGCCCAAAATGACAAATGCTGCCCCTCCCAAGAGTACCTCATAACAATCTTCCCATCAGACCTTACAATCGTACTGACAAGGAAAACACAGTGATCCCAAAGGCCGAATGTGTTGTGCAGCTTCAAAAGAAGAAACCCGAGCCCACCCAGTATACACCAAGAATAAAAAGCGTATGCACTTTCTTTTCTGAACTCAAAATCGCAATATGACTTGCACCATAAGACAGATGACTATCTACGCACACTTCAGAAGGAAGTGACGAAGAGCAAATCAAGTAGAAGTGCAAGCGAGAGAAAATCATCGAGTCAAAGTGCAAGCGGGAAAAGAATGGACGTCCCCCAGCTCGAGAAACATGCCAAAAATTCGATTCCACCCCTCAAGGTGTTGTCCTATGACATTCCCCAGCAGGATATGGAAGAAGTTGTGAAGCTTGTGGCCACTATTAATGTGATTGTTAAGGAATTGCTAGGTTCCCAAGACGACAAGTTACCCAAGGATGTTATAGCCCCTAAATATGTCCTAGTGATGCCTTTGGTCAGCATAGAGAGGTTGCAACAACTACCAAACCAAATGTGGAGTTTACATAAATGGTACTTGAAAGACATAAAGGAGGAGAGAATAATCATCATGGAGAAAGTCCCACATGACTACTACTTATGAGCCGATGAGGTCCATGTTGAATTTTCAGAACTCTTCCAGTTATACACTTTTGATGCCCTCGACAAATCTATCATGAGTTACTATTGTCTGTAAGTTGTTGAATTCATTGCCTACATATAAGTTGTTCAGTTTTTCAGTTGCTCCGTTCATTGCATGTAATTATCCTCATTATAACCTTTTGTACTCTATTATTATGAAGAATGAAGATCCAGGAATGTAAAATAAGGTCACTCTTTAGTGTTGGATTCATTGACCCAGATAAAATACATGTAAAGACGCTAATGGATAAACCCAAGGAGACAGAGGAAAACCTTCTAAGGTTTCTAACAGAGAAAAATTTCTGTGACCACATACTGTTTCCTTATAATTTCAAGTGAGGGTCTTACTCTGTTGTACACATTCACTTTTGCTTACTCGATGTTAAGTGTAATTGATGAGTTACTGATATATATATAAACATGTGTAGTTTTCACTAGATTCTGCTAAACATTAAACTTGATAAGGGAAGAGTTGAAGTCATGGACCCATTAAAGAGACCCCTGGAAAAGTTTAGGGACATGCTATAGAGGTAATTTTCACGCTACATCGGTCTCTTTTGTTGATTTCTTGAGATATCACGTAATAAATAACTCATTCATTCATTTTCTTTGTCGGGTAGGGTTTGGAACCTGTTCAAGAGTGAGGTTACAGGTTCCTTTAGTGAGAAGTCGACGTTTAATCTAGTCTCGGCAAGTAGTACGTGATATGCCCGCGCATCTCTTTACTTCTAGTTTCGATACAATTATGATGCTAGATTATTATTTTGATTGAATTCTATTCTTATAAAGTGCGCGAGGCAGACACGAGGGACAAATATATGTGGATTCTATGTTTGCGAGATCATTCGCACGTTTACCACTGAGCACAAAGATTATAGAGTCGACGTAAGCAATACATGCACAACATCATTTTATTACCGTCACTTTTGTTATCATGATTGATATTCATATTGATCTCCTTTTCTTATATATAGTTAGAGAGCATGCGGGATCATCTCCTACCAGAGCAACGCGTACTACGAATTGCAGAAGAACTGGCGAGATTTTTGTTGACAGAGATGTTAGACGATGCTGGAGAATTTAGTCTGAATAGGCACTACTAATGATTCCGGCCGTGTAATTGAATTGATGGGCTCTAGTCCCGATATTTGTGATATCCATGTAACTATCCAAATTGTATATATTTGCATGCTCGATCTTAAGACAAGTTATCTTATATATGCATGAACGTGTATGGTATGTCATAGGATAAAAAACTATTTTGAATTGAAAAATAAATAAATAAAAGAATACAAATTGAATTATCTGTCACGGCAAAGAAAGTGCCCAAAATGCTGCCGCGGTAGAAAACCATTTGTCCCGGTCGGTAATAGGAACCGGGACTAATGGGGGGAACCCCACACGCGCAAAGGTGGCCACGTGGACGCCCATTGGTCTCGGCTGGTAACACTTGATGTTCTTTCCTAAACTCCACTTCTGTAGTCTTAAGCATTGACAGAAGCTCGGGAAGAGACTTCTTCATGCCCTGCATATTATAGTTCATCACGAAGCTCTTGTAGCTAGGTGGCAGAGATTGGAGAACACGATGTATGCCTAAGTCAATGGGAATCGTTATTCCCAAGGACACAAGCTTATCGGCGTACCCAGACATTTTGAGTACGTGCTCACTAACGGAGCTGTTTTCCTCCATCATGCAGCAAAAGAACTTTTCTGTAGCATTATAACTCTCTACGGTAGCATGGGTATCGAAAATCATTTTCAATTCTCCCATGGTATCAAAGGCATTGCCATTTTCGAAATGCTTTCAAAGTTCTGGCTCTAGCACATACAGTATGCCGCAATGAACTAAGTTGTGGTCCTCCTGACGAGTCACATAGACATTCTTTTCCTTGTCAGGGGCATCAGGAGCTAGTGGGGGGCCTAGCGGCGCATCTAGCATGTATTGCTTTTGTGCAGCAGTGAGGAGAATCCTCAAATTCATAGCCCAGTTGGTGAAGTTGCTACCATTCGCAGCAAGTTTCTCTTTCTCCATGAACACATTGAAATTAAAAGCAGGTGGTGCCATCTACAACAGAATTTGTAAACTTTATTTAGACTAAGTTTATAATAGATTGAGTTCAACTAATCCAAATTACTAATGAACTCCCACTAAAAAACGACATCCCTCGTGTCCTTTTGGTGATTACATGAACCAAATCCACTATACCAAGTCCGATCATCACGTGAGTTGATATAGCTTCAAAGGCGAGCATCTATATGGGCATCATATCAACCATATGACCCATGCTTAACCTTTCGGTCCGTGTTCTGAGGCCATGTCTGTACATGCTAGGCTCGCCAAGTAAGAACCTTAGTATTCGCGTGTGTAAAACTGTCTTACACCCGTTCCTATGAAAGCGTAGATTCGAGTACACCCGATCATCACGTGATGTCTCGAAACACGATCCATAGAACGGTGCATACTCAAGGAAGAACACATTTTTATCTCAATATCTAAAAGAGGGATCATCTTATAATGCTATCAAACGCGCCAAACTAGCAGTATAAGATGCTAACATCTAATGTGTAAAGTGGGATGATATGGTCCATGCATTTGATCTCTATCACTTGCATCATGGTATGATCTCTATCATTCCTTTGTGTGTAAGGCCAAGGTCTATGGAACTTACACGTTGAGTGTGTTGTAAGAGTATCCACCATACATCTACTTACAACAATACCATATAAACACACTAGCCCAGCAACGATCTAAACTAGACGCCTCTAATTTATCAATTGCAAGTTTTACGTGGCTTAGGGCTTTCAGAGATAGAACCGTTCTTACCTACGAACATGAACCACAACAAGGATAACTAAGTTATTAGCAACTCGTTGTAAATCAGATATTGACTATAGTAGGAGAGACAGACACCCGCCAGCCACTTATGCAAAACAAGTTGCATGTCAGTCGTGGAACCGGTCTCATGTACGATGACATGTAAGGTTGGTCCAGGACGCTTCATCCCGCTATGCCACCAATATCCAAAATACATAGAAGATGCAATAACATGATCATCATCGCCCACATATCAACCATATGTGTACTACCCGTGCTAAGCACCTACGCGTAGATCAGGCTCCGATACCACTGTTGGGTCCGTAGCATAGAAAACAAAAAAATTCCTACGGTGTGAACTACACGCCAAGATCTATCTACTAGGTACAAAGCAACGGGTGGACATACATCCAACGAGAACTTACCCTCGTAGACAACGAGCTTTGTTAACAAGTAGGAACACGTGGTTGATGTAGTCATACACTTGCCGATCTCAAGATCGTGAGGAAGTCCGAGCACCGCAACTCAGCAGCGCATCCGCACTCGCACACATGTTCAAGCCACCGGAAAACCTCCACCTCCTCGCTCTAGCGATCCAGCGGAAGCAGCAACTCCTTCCAGACGAAATGCCACCAGGAACATGTATCTCGCTAATCCGAGACCATGGGGGAATAATTCTAGAGGGGGAGAGAGATCCTTCACAAGGAGGTGTGAGGATGAAGGAGGGAATGGGTGGCCTTTTATAGGAGGAGGGGGTGCCCCCTCTCTCCATGGCCAGCGCATGGGGGGTGACCCCTCACCTCCCCCATTCATGTGGTGGTAACCCCTCCACATTAAAATGCCTCTTCTCATTCCCTTTTAAAGTCTCCACTTTAAATGCATTAAATTTCTCCAAATTTAATGCTCTCTCATTTAATAAAACTCTTTTTATTAAATTTATTCAGAATTTTGTTAATTACTTTAATTAACAAACATTCACATATAGCCCCTTGCAATATTTCAATATCACATGCAGAACCACCTTCTGCAATTTCACCCGAAACAATTTCCGGTTTCTATTGAAACAATTCCTGCGCTTTGCAATTCTTTCGTCTGAAACATATGTGCTCCAAAATGGTGTCCGGTAACTCTTAAGTGTGCCACCCTACGGTTCGTGAATAATGCAAACATGATCGAGACCCTTCTCCGATCAATAATCAGCAGCGGGACCTGGAGATCCGTACTGACTCCTACACATTCAACGATGACTCATGTGGTCGTGATAACCTTTAACGCTTGTAACTAAATCCCTTTGTCTCTTGATATATTACATGTCCGAGATTCGATCATCGGTATCTCCATACCTAGTTTGATCTCGTTACCAACATGCACTCTTTTCTCGTTCCCGTGATATAACATTCTAGTGATCACATCACTTGCTTGCAAGCTATCCTAATGTGATATCACTGAGAGGGCCCAGAGTATATCTATTCATCATCTGGATTGACAAATTCCACTCTTGATCCATGAGCCTCAACATAACACCTTCGTAGTACTGAACCCATCTTTATAGTCACCCTGTTACGGTGTGACGTTTGATGTTATCAAGATACTCTTCCGGTGTTAGCAATTAACATGATCTCATGGTCTAAGGATAAAGATTACTTCGTATGATGTTATAGCAATATAAACATAATGACTTGATCGTAATGCTATACTTTAGATGAATGTTCATCACATCATTCCACCAATGGTGTGACCTTGTTATTAACAACATCCAATGTCCATGATCAGGAAACCTTGATCATCATGTTAATCAACAAGCTAGTCTATAAGAGAGGCATGACTAGGAACCCTTTTTGTTTATTAAACAAACATGTATTGATGTTTCCGAATCAATACATTTCTAGCATGTAAAATAAACATCTATCATGTATAAGGAATATATAATAACAACTTTATTATTGCCTCTCGGGGCATATTTCCTTCAGGGAGCATCCTCATCATTCGGGAAGTGCCATCCTGGGCGCAGCCCTTCATGAACTACATCGCCAACGGGGAACTTCCGGATGACAAGGTGGAAGCCAGGCAAATCCGGCACCGCGCGCACACATACACCATCATCAACGGCAAATTGTACAAGCGCAGCGTATCCGGCATCTTCCAAAGGTGTGTCGATGTGGACACGGGCTACCGGCTACTCAGGGACATCCACCAGGGTGAGTGCGGGAACCACGCTTCGTCAAGGGCGATAGTCGCCAAGGCGTTTCGCCATGGCTTCTATTGGCCCACCGCACTCGAGGATGCTGACCAGCTGGTCTGCGCGTGCAACGGGTGCTAGCGCTTCGGGAAGCTCAGGCACATGCCGACCTTGGTACTCAAGACCATACCGATCACCTGGCCCTTCGCGGTTTGGGGCCTCGACATGGTCGGTCCCTTCAAGCGAGCACACGCGGGCATCACCCATCTGCTGGTGGCGGTGGACAAATTCACGAAGTGGATCAAGGCCAAGCCCATCCGGAAGCCGGACGAGGCCATAGTCGTCACCTTCTTCACCGACATCATCAATCGGTTCGGCTACCCCAACAGCATCATCGCCGACAATGGCACGAACTTCGCCAAGGGGTCCTTCGCCTGATTCTGCAGCAACAAGGGCATCCGACTGGACCTTGCCTCCGTCGCGCACCCACAGTCCAACGGGCAAGTAGAAAGAGCAAACGGCTTGGTGCTAGCCGGTATCAAGTCGCGCCTAATCGAGCCGTTGGAGCGGTCACCCGGATGCTGGATCGAGGAGCTTCCGGCTGTGCTATGGAGCCTCCGCACCACGCCGAATAGATCAACCGGCTACACCCCATTCTTCCTGGTCTACGGATCGGAAGCCGTCCTCTCCGCGGATATCGAGTTCGACTCCCCACGCAAGCTCCTATACGACGAAAAGGCCAACCAGGAGGCGTGGGAGGACGGAGTGGACCTCTTGGAGGAGGCCTGCGAGCTGGCATTGTCCAGGTCAGCCCTGTACCAGCAACGACTACGCCGATACCATTCAGGCCGGATCCGCCCCATCGTGTTCCGCGAGGGCGACCTATTTCTCCAGCTGGTGCAAGACACGAAGGGCATGCACAAGTTATCGCCACCTTGGGAGGGCCCCTTCATCATCAGCCGGGCACTGCCCAACGACTCTTACTACCTCATTGATGCGCAGCAGCCGCGCAAGAACAAGATGGACAAATCAGACAAGGAGACCGAGCGTCCCTGGAATGCGGCCTTGCTGCGCCCGGTTTACACCTAGTCACTACACAGTGTATGTATCCCGCAAACCCTATGAATGAAAATGCGGACCCCTACGAGATGCTCGGGGGCTCCTTGCTAGAAATGTGTTTTGCACCTATTTTCCGGTTATGGTTTTCCGGCTCCGGCAACCCCTACCCGGGGGCTTGCCGGCTGGCTCGGCCTGCTAAGTCAACAAACCGACTGAGTAGTGTGCGATGATAGCAGAGGCCCACTCTTCGTCTCAGCTACAGACCGCAACCCGGCTGTCCGGCTAGCAAGAGTAAAAGCCCGAGGCATCCCACATGAAAAACGGGGAGGAGAAGCGACAGACCGGGTGTCCCGGCCTTGGAACTAACTTAAGACAATCTGGTTACTAAGCTATCAGTACCGTGCGCGATGTATTGTCAGCTCCCTTCGATTTCGGCTGCAGACCGCAACCCGGCTGCCCGGCAAGGACGTAGCGAAAATAGCAAAGCACACGGGAAAGCAGCCAAGTGTCCAGAAAGGCGCAAGCTAGTTTTCAAAAAACAAATGCGCTTTCTAGCTACAATTTGGCAGACTAACCTATTAACATGTGAAGATGTATGTGTATGTATATTCTTGCATGACTACCTTGAGTCGGAATTCAGGAAGAAAAGAGAGGAAGATTTGAAGTCCTTGCCTTCATCAAGCGGTCCGAATCTCGGGGGCTACACCCACTGGGTGCCGCTCGCGCACCCCCAGTGGAATCTTGTAGTTCCTGACCGGCTAAAGACGTTTAGCTGGCCCTTCGGAGCCTAGGTGAGGGCAAGGGCAGGAGCAAGAGAAGACAAAGAAGATTCGAAGCACCTGGCTACGCCAGCTACTCCGAATCTCGGGGGCTACACCTAGTGGATGTGCTTGCGCGCCCCCACTGGAATGTTAGTTCCCCCGGCTGAAGGTGTTCTGCCAGCGAAAGCAACCGACTAAGACGGATCTAGTCGGATAAGAGTTAGAAGATTTAGGAAGACGAGGAAGATTCGAAGCACCTGGCTACGTCAGCTACTGCGAATCTCGGGGGCTACACCCAGTGGGTGCACTAGCGTGCCCCCACTAGAGGTGCAGTTCCCCCGGCTAAAGGCGTGTAACCGCACGAAGTCAGCCGGATAAAGTCAATCGGCAAAATATTGAAACAAAATGCGAAGTACACAAGTTGAAGGGAAATCGAGCCAGTTCAAAATTAACATGGAAAGGAATGGAGGAGGCAAAGCTCCCACAGGTTTACCCAGCACCAGAGGCAGCCGGTACAGACACACAAGTTTCAAACAAGATTAAACAAGACAAATACACCTAGCATCCCGGGGCAGTGACCAGGCGGCAGGACCCTTGCCATGCGGCGCTCGATCCAGTTCCGGAGCCCGTAGATGGCTGCGTTGGGGCTTCCACATCCGGAGTACCGACGGACTCCGAGTCAGTGAGAACCTCGTCGGGGTCCACGTAATCGGTGATCTTGATGGCGGAGCCTCGGAGCTCCGGATGGGCCTTGCGGATGGCGGCAAGGTCGGCGCCGGCGTGGAAGCCTCTGTCGATCTTCTCGACGCAGGCGTCCTTGTACCAGGAGAGCATGAGGGCCAGAGCCATCTCCGCTCCGGCTCACGCCGCCAAGTTCCACAGTAGGTCCACCGCAGCCGGCACCTCCCCCACCTTCACAGCCAGCTGCACCATCGTCTCTGGAACCGGAGCATCCGGCCACAGGAACAAGAAGATGTCCCGCGCCGCTTGACGAAGCTTGGCAGCTTCCTCGCCAAGAAGGACGACAAGCTCCTGGGCTGTCGGCTGCGCTCCCGGCCACTCTCCTATAGTCGGTTGTACGCCAGCAGGTCTATGCCGGGATAAAATGCTGTCAGAGAAAAGATAGTCAGATCCGGCTACGGATCCGGAAAGAAAGGAAGATGGAAAAGGGAACTTACCCTTATCCGTGTGGCCAACTTGCATCAGATCCTCCACCAGAGCCTTCTCCTTCGTCGCCAGCCGCTTGATCTCCCTCTCTTGGTCCTTGTTCTGGGCCTCGAGAAGGTTGAAGGCTTCAATCCGGCTGGCGAGTGAGGAGTCGCACTCCTTGATGGTGGCCTCCAGACCGTCTACCTTCGCGTGCCAATCCTTGTTCTGCAGCCGCAGAGTGGAGTTGGACTTGCTCAGCCGGTTGTTCGCTTTCTTCAAGCGATCGATCTCGCACTGAGCGCACAGGAGGATAGCTGTGACAAAGCCGGCTATCAGCAAAAAAAGGCAAGCTGGATAAAGCAAACTTACTCTGGGAGGTTCCGTTGGCGGCAGCAAGCTTCTGCTCCAAGGACCAGTTCCCGCCGGCTGCAGCCTCCAGCAGCCGGATCTTCTTCACCGCCAGTTCGAGGGTGGCGGCGAGGTCCGGCAGCGAGGCGGCAGAGGAGGAGTCGTCATCCACGGCGTTGATGGCCAGGGACTCCTTCGCGGCAACCAACGCTGTCCTCCACTCCTCTCCCGGCTCGTCGCCGGAGTTGTCATTGCCGACAACCACGAGTTCCTTGCCGGTTGCGCCCTCCCGCACGCCTGCAGAGGAACCACCCGGCTAAGAACCTTCCGCTTCCGGCTGGGCCACCACATCCGGCTACGGACCCTCCGGGAGAAGGAGGGGCACTGGTAGACGTGGTCGGGGCATGGGGTGGCGACCCGGTCGGCGCTCGCGCCGGGCTCGCGGCTCCAAAGGAGACCAGCATGCTAAAAAGACAGAATAGGAGAAGAAGGAAAGAAAGGCAAATAAGCCAAAGGCAGAAAGGGAGAAAAAGAAACAAATAGAGAATGGTGAAAGAAAAAGGAAGAAGGACGTACCCCTGCACAACCGGAGGCGGCCCCTTCTTCCGGCCAAGGCGGCTCGGCGGAAGGGCGCTGGTCCGGCTCCTCTTGGGGGTCGGCTCCTCCGCGGCAGGCCGACTGGAACTGGAACGGCCGGAGCCACTCCCGCCAGCGTCGACGTCCGTTGCAGGGCGCTGCGCTGGATCGGAGGCCGGCGCGGCCTCCTCCTCCTCGTCAACCTCCGCGTGAGGGTCGGCGGCCGGTTCATTGTTCTGGATGGGGAAGGCATCCCCGTTCCCGTCCGACTCCTCGCCAGACCGCCGAGCACGTGGCTCGGGCAAGTCAGGCGTAAACGTCTCGAGGGGGTCCTCACCCTCCTCGCGAAGGATAGAAGGGAAGATCTGCCGGATACAAGAGATTAGTCGGATAAAACAAAAAGAAAGGCAAGAAATACGAAAGAAAACTCCGGCTAAAAGGACCTACCCGGGGCGCGCGGTTGTCCCGGTGGTAGGGCGCCAGGCTGAAGGTCCAGCCCTCCGGCAGCCGCTCCTTGGTGATCGTCCACACCCATTCCTTCAGGTTGTGGTAGCGGGGATCGCAGCGCGACAGCCGGGTCTGGTCCAGCCGGCCGGAGTAGAAGCACATCTTGTGCGCTCGCTGCTGCAACGGCATCATCAGCCGGGACATCCAGCTGAGGGTGATGTCCAGGTCGGTTAGCCGGCAGGTGACAAGGGAGCGCATGCGCTGCAGCATCGCGTCCGACTCCGCCTTGTCGCCATAAATCTTCAGCTCCCAGTGCTGCCGGCTGGACTCGACATCTTGGAAGGCCGGAAGGTTGATCCGGTCCATGTTGGTGACGTTCTTGATGTAGAAGTACGACTGCTGCCACAGTCGTACCATGTCATGCAGTCGGAACTTCGGGTAGCCGGTCTGCGCGTGGGAGTAGATGGAGGTGCCGCCACAGACGACTAGCGGCACCTTCGTAAACTGCACCTGCGGCCGGACTCGGAAGAGCCGGCAGAAGAGCCCGAGATCCGGCTAGATCCCGAGATAGCTCTCGCAGAACGCCATGAAGTGTGTCAGCATTCCGATTGCGTTGGCGCCGAGATGGTGGAGGCGGAGGTCGAAGAAGGCCAAGAACGTGAGGAAGAACAGGTGCACCGGCAACGCAAACCCATGCGCCAGATGCGAGAGGAAGATGACCCGCTCTCCCTCCGTCGGGTGCGGGGACACCTCTCCCGTCGGCGCTAGCCGCACTGCTACTTCCTCCTCCGGCGGAAGGACGCGGATAGCAGGATATATCTGAATGTGGTCTTCCGTGACGGAGGAGCTGCACCAGGCTCCGCGCTCGGCTGCCATCTCCGGCTGACAGGAAGAAGCGGCGGCGGAGGAGTAGCGGTGGCCCGTACCGCCGACGACGATGAACGGGCGGCGCAGCGGGCTACAGCGACAGAAAAGGAAGAGCACAGAGGGCAGGAGCGCGAAAGGGAAGAGGGCAACTGGGAGCGAGGTACCAAAGTAAAGGAACTGCTCCCCTCGCGGCGTCCCTTTAAAGGGCCGGAAGAGCAACCATCCACGACACCACGTGGCATTCATCTAGGCAGCCCTCACCCCAACCGCCGCCCAGATCCCGTGTGTCGAAGATCCTGGAGCGGGAACCGAAGTGCCAGGCGGCAGTTTACTGAGGCGGCGTGCGACGGGACGTTACGCTGCCCACCGCAAAGCAATGATGGCGCGTGCACGCGTGGCCGGCGTCAGCACTGATGTCACAGGTAGCACAACTGCCAGGCGTAGCGGTCACAAATTCAAAACCAAGAGGGAGCGCGCGCACATTTCACCTAAGGGCGGAATCCACACGCGCTCGGGGGCTAGTGTCAGGGGGATGATCCCCGGATACCCCAACCGGACAAGAAACAGGGCAGTTGGATCGTGTCCAGCTGGCCCGATGCAGCCGGACAAGGCAAGTCAGGCCGGCTATCGCATGGTAGCTGGATCGGCAAGAAGCAGCCGGCTACGGCGACGTAGCCGGAACCAATCAAGGAGACAGGACGACGTGTGGATCAGTGCACGGTACGCCCTGTACAATGACAAGACCGGGAACTACCCGGCCATACCGAAGACTTTGCGGGGATGACGCAGGAACAGTGGCCCGATGCTAACGACAGGCTCGCACGGCGTCCACTGTGCCTACGACAGCCATACCGCTCATACTCCGATGGGACACATCGTACCGGATACTACAGATGACCAGTCGGCTGGGACCCGCATGTGGGGCCCGCCAGTCGAACTGGCCAGTGAGACCGTTGCCTCTCTGCCTATATAAGGAGAGGCAAGGCCTTAGTAGTAAGGGTTGGTCTCACTGCATTTAAGACAGTGGCTAGAGAATACAGCTCGAGGAGCACTTGTAGTTCGTATATCCCTCATAGTCAGATCCGGCAGGAGTAGGAGTTTTACCTCATCGCGAGGGCTCCGAACCTGGGTACTTCCTGCGTCCAGCTATGCTTGCTTGTATCCAATCCCGCCTGCGGACGCCGTCGATAGCTTCCCTGCTAGTCCCCACACCTCTATCTAACCTTCTTAGGTACTGTCGTTCCCAATACAATGACATGTCCTATGCATTTATATTTGCTACTCTGTGAGGGACAAGCTGAATACCATTATGCTATGCTTTCTTTATGTGAAACAATCAAACATCTTGCAAAGCATTGTTATTCATGAATATTTTGTTTGTGCCTTTTCATGTTGCAACTTAGTTGCTTTGCCTTATTGTTAGAACTTTATCTTTCATGTTATGATTGAAGTACTATGATCCCAGCTTTCAATGTCTTACAAATACTTTGATCAAGTTTATGATGGTGCATGTCACCTCAAAAATTATTCTTTCTTTTTATCACTTACCTCCTCGAGGACGAGCAGGAGTTAAGCTTGGGGATGTTGATACATTGCAAATGTATCTATAATTTTTGATGTTCCATGCTTGGTTTTATCTACTTTCTTGTGTTTTTTCCACACTTTGGAGTACTTTTCTTATGATTTCTTGGACTAACCTATTAACAAGAGCCACAGTGCCAGTTGCCTGTTTTCTGCTGTTTTTGGTTCCAGGAAAGTCAGAAAATGAATATTCTCGGAATTGGATAGGACAAAAGCCAAAGTTCATATTTTTCCGGAAGACACACGGAGCCAGAAGGAGAGTCGGAGAGGGGCCATAGGGTGGCCACACCCCCCTTGGGGCGGGCAACCCTAGGCCACGCTAGGGCATGGTGTGGGCCCCCTGGCCGGCCACCGACCTTGCCCCTTCGCCTATATATTCCTCCCGATGCAAAAACCCTAAATCGTCAATCAGAAATCCATGAAAAGTTCCGCAGCGCCGCTGCCACCGAAGGGGAGATTCGAGGGACAGAAAGTCTCTGTTCTGGCACCCTGCCGGGATGGGGAAGTGCCCCCAGAGCCATCTCCATCGATCTCCACCACCATCTCCATCACCATTGCTGATTCCCATGATGAGGAGGGAGTAGTTCTCTCTCGAGGCTAAGGGTTCTACCGGTAGCTATGTGTTCATCTCTCTCTATGCATGATCATATTGTGATCATGAGCTTGTAATCTATAGATCTACCTTGCTACTCAAGTGCTTTAATAGATCTCTACTCTCCCCATGTGTGTGAAAGTGACAGCGTGCACACCATGGTGGCACTTAGGCTAGAGATTACAAATACTTGTTATGAGTTATATTTGGAGTTGGATGTCTTTATGAAATTGTGGTGTTTGTTGGAACCATCTAGTGCTCAAGGTGACAGTGTGGGGTTTTCTAGATGGGAAAGGCTTACTTTGAGGTGTGATGTTATAGCCCTACCAACGATTAGAGTGTCCAACCGGATAGTAGTTCAGCGTAGTATCATAAAGAAGAATATATTTATATGAGAGTGTTCACTAGTGAAAGTATGATCCCTAGGCCTTGTTTGTAAGCACTGAAACACCATTTTCTATTAGATTTGTTACATGTTTTCTTGCTTCCATCTTTATTTCAGTTTGCCTTTAGTCTTTTCCACGCCATCAAGTTATTTTCTATCACTGTTACCACTTATAGTTATCTATACCACTTGTATTTCACTATCTCTTCGCCAAACTAGTGCACCTATACACCTGACAAGTGTATTGGGTGTGTTGGGGACACAAGAGACTTCTTGTATCTTGATTGTAGGATTGCTTGAGAGGGGATCCCTTTGAGCACTTCCTCCCTGAGTTCGATAAACCTTGGGTGATTCACTTAAGGGAAAACTAGCTGCTGTTCTACAAACCTCTGCACTTGGAGGCCCAACAACTGTCTACATGAATAGAAGTGTATAGAAATCAATCACCATGGAGCTTCTTCATGCGCTTTTCACTTATATGCCCCAAACGACAATGCCATAAATAGGTAGGACTCAAATCATTAAGCCGAAGCCTTTTAGCACTAACATTGTAAACATATGTATCATCAAGATTTAAAATAAATAACCCATTCACAATGGGAGCATCAGCCACAAACATAGCATTCTTTGAGATTACATAACCATTGTTTGTACTTGCAAATGAATATCCATCCCTCATCAAGCATGAAGGTGATAAAATGTTTCGACCCATACTAGGAATGTAATAACAATTATTTAACTCCATAATAAATCCCGACGGAAGGTGAAGCTGCATGACACCGACAAACAATGCAGCAGCTCTTGCTTTATTTCCAATGTGAAAATCCACTTCACCTTTCTGTACTTCTCTAGTCCTTATTAGCCCCTGCATCGAATTGCAAATATGAGCAACCGATCCGGTATCAAATACCCAAGAGTTAACATAATAATCTACGAGAAAAATGTCCACAACATTTACAACAAGTGTACCTGAGTGGGAAGTACTCTTACTTCCACCCTTCTTCAAAGAAGCCTGGTACTTGCTACAGTTTCTCTTCCAGTAACCATATTCATGACAAAAGAAACACTCACCATCTCCTGCAGGTCCAGCCTTTTGCTTGCGCATAGGGTTTGGCTTAGGGATCGTATCCTTAGCCTTTCCCTTCTTCTTCTACCAAGAAGTGCCCTTTTTCTTGAAGCTAGGCTTGTTCTGCATAGCCATCACATGGCTATACCCTACACTCTTCTTAATGTCACATTCTGCTATTTTCAGCATCCCACATAATTCATTAAGGCCCCTCTCCACCCCATGCATATGGTAGTTTGAAATGAAATGCCCATAGCTAGATGGAAGAGACGCCAAAATGAAATCAGTAGCCAACTCTTGGCCTAATGGAAAACCAAGCTTTTCCAAAGTCTGACTATAACCAACCATTTTGATCACATGGGGGCCTACAACTGCTCCCTCTGCAGCTTGCATTCCACAAAGGACTTAGCAACATTGTACCTCTCAGTCCTAGCCTGAGTCTAGAACATGTCCTTAAGCGCGACGATCATATCATACGCTTCCTGATCCTCAAACTGCTTTTGAAGATCAGGTTCCATGCAAGCATAAGGCAGCTAACCTCAAGAGATTCATCACATGCTTTCTTGTAGGCATTCTTAAGGGAAGCAGTTACATTATCAGCAAGTTCATCCGGGGTTGGGGTATCCAGAACAGTTTCCTTTCTATCAAACCTGAGAACAATTCTCAGGTTACAGACCCAATCTGAAAAGTTTGTTCCATTTAGTTTATCTTTATCAAGAATCAAACACAAAACAAAAGGTGATGAAGTGTTTGGTGCCATTGATCTACAACATAAAAACATGCAAAATACTAAGCCATGTAACCATGAAAGAGTAAAACATATTAAACTATTTAATAGCATATACTCCCACTAAAATCAACATCCCTCTATTGAGGCTAAGTGATTCAAGATCCACAATTAACAAGTCGACTAGTGAGCTTTAGCATCACTACTAGAAGACAAGGTAAATCGGTAAGCAACTCTTTGCTAATCATATCATATATGACTCTTGTTGTTGGGTGACATCTCTATGTCAAAACTAGGCGCCCAACCTTTATCCCCCAAGGTCCTTAACTGTTAAGATGACCTTGTTAAGCTCACCAACCCTTATGCATGTAGGCATCCGATACCAACCCATCTAGCCAAGGAAAACCGCGGTACCCTTATTTCATAGACCCACCAACGATTGTACAGGGCATAGGATGGTGCAAGGTTTGGTTGGGAGGGCATGGTTTAACTTAAACTTTGTGAGGGATCATTCTACTTCTATCATCTAAGCATGCATAGTAGTAAAACGTATAAGAATAGCATTCACATAAATGTGATATAGTATGGCCCATTTTCTCATGGTGATCTTCATCGCCATAGAACCGGTCCACCATGATGATCTCCATCTTCATGCTTTATCAGAGCCATCCTCCAAGTGATGAGTTCTCTAAGAACTAATACAAGCTATTACTCCTAACAGCTAGTAATCAAAATTACATGGTATTGGTATCATCACAAGTTGGCACGCAGGCCATTACAATAATTGACAACACATTTGGCTCCTGCCATGTTGTCCTACTCACGACACGCAGGTGATGAAAACTACATACATGCATCACATACATTTTTGGGCCATACTGATCACATACATCCTGCAAAAACAAGTTGTGCATAGAATCGCATTCTACCGGATCATGTGAAATCGCAATACCTATGAACCTTAACGTGATACAAAAGGGGCTACGACTAAGGCGGGTCTAGGGGGTCTCCCCCTGCGGGGTTCGAAGGGGCAGCACCCCTCGCGGTATCAAATTTGCGAAAAATGAGAGATCAAATCTATACAATTTTCTTTAAGGATTTTGATCGGCAAATCAAATTTACCATAAACTGACTATTGTCCCAATTTGACCAATTTCCTTTGATCACGGTACATCGATTCAGATCTAGTTCCCGATTCGATCAATCATATTGATCTTCATCTGATTCAAATGGATTTATGTGTCACTGTCTACCCCGATGGTGGAAACCGACTGGTAGGGGTAAGTCGTTCGACGACCTTAGAATCACGATCACGGAAAGCAAGATCAATCCAGAACCACCGCCATACAAACGATCACATCATTCATATCAATCTACACACCACCATATGCAAACTTCCCGAACCTATGACTGAACAGCATCGGCTCTGATACCACTGAAGGGTTACGGGTAGGCTACACTAGCGTAAAATCAAAATTTTCTACTGCATCAACCAGGAATACTATTGTCATAGATCACGGGATTACCACTAGATGCATAATTGCGGAACTCGATGAAGCACGTCATGGCAGTGTAGATGTTCTATGTCTCCTCCTTCTCCTTGTCCCACGAGCAGCTCCCCTATGCGCGACTCGTCCAAGTGCTACAGCTGCAGCACCTCCCAGGTATCCACACGTCCGGAGTGGAAGGTCACATGACAGACTGCTAGGTCCACACATGCAAGACAGGCGTAAGAGGAGTGGCGGCTGGGTGGAATGCCCAACCCTATTCAGCTCGCCTCACTCTCTCTTATATAGGCATCCCCGGTGGGCTTCTACATTAGCAGCCCATTAGCATCCTAAGCCTGGTCTAATTCGGATCCAATCCTCGTTAGGCTTATAGCCCCTAAAGTGTGTGACCCTATAGGTTCATACATGTATAGACATGACACGAGTACACTTAGTCTGCCAATAGTTGGTAGCGGCCTCTAGCAAGACGTGCCAACTCCTAAATGCATATAAAGATCATTCGGACGAACCATCACAAGGTTGAGTACATGTCTTTCCCTTTGCCCTACGATATTTGGTCTAGGTCCAAGCTGACCTCTCTTTCTCGATACTGTGATCTGGAATCCCTTTACTAGGTTAACTCTTAACCACATGTAGCACGGCCATGCATTTCTAGATCCGATCACTCGAGGGGCCCAGAGATATCTCTCTCAAGTAGAGAGGGGTAAATCCCATCTTGATTGACCAATGCCTTGCAGCATGTATCAGGACAAATCCTAAAGCTACCTTTATGACTACCCAAGTACAGAGTAGTGTTTGATAGCCCCAAAGTAGGTCGATCCGCATCTCAAGTACATGCGACAATCTTGGGTCTAAGGACAAAACGTACACGATGTATAGGGAGAGCTACAAGTATTATTGCCAGTATCAAGTTGGTTCAGTCCAACCCCATGTTCATAACATGTGTTCACATCATTGGTTTGACATCTCCATGTCTATGACTTGCGAAACATAGTCATCAACTAATCGATGTGCTAGTCTAATATTCACGTGTATCCTCACATGAACTCCGACTAGGGACAACTATTAGATAACCATACAAGTAAAGAGTTTCACAAACAATTCACATAATTGCCAATCAATACAAGTTGCCTTATATATATTTGGATATTCAAGGAACATTATAAAAACTCATGGATACATATGAAATACAATCATCTCTATGATTGCCTCTAGGGCATATTTCCTTCATTTTCATGACCTGCGTGTCATGAGTAGGGCAACACGGCTAGAGCCAAATGTGTTGTCAATTATTGTAATGGCCTGTGTGCCAACTTGTGATTATCCCAATACCATGTAATTTTGATTACTAGCTGTCAGGAGTAATATATTGTATTAGTTCTTTGAGAACTCATCACTTGGAGGATGGCTTGCTGGGTTCGCAGCATAGAAAACAGAAATTTTCCTACGATGGGAACTATTATATGCCAAGATCTATCTACTAGATACAAGCAACGTGTGGATATACATCCATAAAGAACATACCCTCAAAGACAACAAAGCTTTTTTAACGAGATGGAACTCGTGGATGATGTAGTCGTACACTTGTCGATCTCAAGATCGTGATGAAGTCCTTCAGATGCAGCAGTTCTAGCACCATCATGTCCAGCACCATCAAGTCCAGCACCACAAAGCAGCGGTACATCTGTGATCGCACACATGTCCGGTCCACGGACCAACCTCCGCCTCCTCGCTCTAGCGATGCAGTAGAAGCAGCAAATCCTTTCTAGATAAAGCCACCGGGAACATGTATCTCGCTAATCCGAGACCATGGGGAATAACTAGAGGGAGAAGAGAACCTTCACGAGGAGGTGGGGCAAGTGGAGAAGAGCCATGGGGCTCCTTTTATAGGGGTTGGGGCGCAGCCCCATGGCCATGGCTGGCCGGCCATGGTGTGTGCCCCCACCTCTCCCTCATTCATGTGGGTGGAGCTTCCACTAAGCCCACTCACATAAATTTCAACTCCACTCACTCGCATTTAATGTCCACTAAATTAAATGCATTTTCTCTTTAAATAAAACACTTTTATTTATTTTATTCAGAATTTTGTTAATTACTTTCATTAACAAACATTCACATAAAACTCCCTACAACATTTCAATATCACATGCAGAACCAGTTCCAGCAATTTCACCCGAAACAATTTCGATTTCCATCGAAATGATTCCAGCGCTTTCTTAAATCTTTATCTGAAACATATTTGCTCCAAATGGTGTCGGTAGCCCTTAAGTGTGTCACCCTATGGTTCGCGAATAATGCAGCATGATAGAGACCCCTCTCCGATCAATAATCAGTAGCGGGACCTGGAGATCCGTATTGACTCCCACACATTCAACGATCACTCCTATGATCATGTGAACCTTTAACGTCGTAACTAAATCCCTTTGTCTCGCGATATATTACATGTCCGAGATTCGATCATCGGTATCTCAATACCTAGTTTGATCTTGTTCCCGACATGCACTCGTTTCTCATTCCCGTGATATAACATTCTAGTGATCACATCACTTGCTTGCAAGCTATTTGAATGTAATATCACCGAGAGGGCCAGAGTATATCTATCCGTCATTGGGATGGACAAATCCCACTCTGGATCCATGGGCCTATACATAACACCTTCGTAGCATTGAACCAACCTTTATAGTCACCCTTTTACGGTGTGACGTTTGATGTTATCAAGATACTCTTCTGGTGTTAGTGATTAATATGATCTCATGGTCTAAGGACTAGGATTACTTCGTATGATGTTATAGCAATATAAACATAATGACGATCGTAACGCTATACTTCGAATGAATGTTCATCACATCATTCCACTAATGTTGTGACCTCGTTATTAACAACATCCAATGTCCATGATCCCAAAACCTTGATCATCTTGCTAATCAACGAGCTAGTTTACATGGGAGGCATTACTAGGAATTTTGTATTTTGTTTATTAAACACACATGTATTAATGTTTCCAATTAATACAATTACAGCATGCAAAATAAACACTTATCATAAACTTGGAATAATATAATAACCACTTTATTATTGCCTCTCGGGCATATTCCCTTCAGTCTCCCACTTCCACTAGAGTCAATAATCTAGTTTGTAAACTTGTCTATACAACACCTAGGTGTTGAATATACGTGTTTGCTAGTGGTTAACATAATCTCTAGATCTGGCACTTTCAGGTCCATGTGTATTTGCATGTCTTTGCGTCACTATGCATCACTCATTCTCTAATGAGATGGCTTTGTATAAATTTAGTCCTTTGGTGAGACCTTTAATTATGTTAGGATTACTTCGTATGATGTTATAGCAATATAAACATAATGACTTTGATCATAATGCTATACTTCGGATGAATGTTCATCACATGATTCCAACTAATGTTGTGACCTCGTTATTAACAACATCCAATCTCCATGATCTAGAAACCTTGATCATCTTGTTAATCAACAAGCTAGTTTACATGAGAGGCATTACTAGGAACTTTGTATTTTGTTTATTAAACATACATGTATTAACGTTTCCAATAAATACAATTATAGCATGCAAAATAAACATTTATCATAAACTTGGAATAATATAATAACCACTTTATTATTGCCTCTCAGGCATAATCCCTTTAGTCTCCCACTTGCACTAGAGTCAACAATCTAGTTTGTAAACTTGTATATACAACACCTAGGTGTTGAGTATACGCATTTGCTAGTGGTTAACATAATCTCTGGATCTGGCACTTTCAAGTCCGTGTGTATTTGCATGTCTTTGCGTCTCTACGCATCACTCATTCTCTAATGAGATGGCTTTGTATAAATTTAGTCCTTTGGTAAGACCTTTACTTATTTTTGGGTTAAAACATATCAATAGTATTGTCGTACAATATATCTTCATAGTATTATCCCACTGTGAACCACACCTAGTTTGATAACAAACTACTTAACACAAATGCCCTCCTTTGCTACTACTATAGCAATCATATACTTAGCCTTTTGTTGTAGTATCCTTCACAATGTATTAACTTTGGAACTCATCCAAATCCATCATGGAACTTTCTTTCCATAATATTGTGCCACCCATAGTTTATTGATATAATTTTAATTTGTATCTTGTGACAAACTGGTAAAAATGTAACACTTTACAATGAACTACTTTCAACTATTTGTCACCTATAAATGATATATTCTTAGTTCTTCCAAATCTCATAAGAATATCTTTACTATCGTCCAATGATCATCTTATGAATCATTCTCGTATATGCTCACAACATTTAGAGCATAGGACATTTCTGTATATGTACATATCACGATATTATTGATCAAAATATTGATGTTATTTCACTCACCAAGTGTCGATACACTTGAATCTTTATTCAATCTTTTCCATGCAGCAAGAACATTTCTTGTTGTTTCCATATTGAACGCTTTAAATATCTCATATATGTATGTCTGGCACAACCATATTAGCACATCAATCTATCCATATCGACATTGATGCCGAATATTCCTGTTTTTCCCAAGTCTTTCATCAAAATCTAATTTTAATGATATTCTTAACCCGTGTCAATAAAAGATATATCATTTCCAATCGACAATATGTACTCTCCATAATGTATTGGAAATTTGTCTCAATGCTCTCACTTAATTTCTTGCAAATGCAAGCATCTTCATCATCTCTGATGAAATTAAACTCTTTTAACATTTTCATCATGGTGAAGATTCCAACTCCGCTATGCTCACTTCAACTATTGAAGTTTACATGCCCTTTTAGCACCCTTTGAATTAACAAAACCCTTCGGACGATGTCATGTACACGTCCTAGGTAACCATTCTATTAGAAGAACATTGTTTTGTTTTTTCAACTACCATATACCAAATTATATGTAGTGGTTGCTAGATTAATCCGTCAAGACTAAATATCTCTATGAAAGATCAAATCTTGGCATAGTCAACTCCTTGAACATTGTCGTAAATTCCTTTCCAACATCTTGACTATTTCATAGATGTCAAACATCCATGTCTATTTCTTTATATATCAAAATACGACCGATAGGTTTTACGCCTTTCCAGAGGGTCTTCCAAGTTCAAAACTTGATTTCTCGTATATGGAAACTATCACGGATTTTATGACATATAGTCACTTGATGGACTCAGGGCCCATCATCGCTTCTTTGCATGCAGTCGGTTCATCATTGTCAAAACAATAACTACTTGTTTATCAAATTTCACTATTTGATTGTTACCCAATGGATACGGTTCAAATAAGAACTCTAATCTCCAAGATCACAACCTTTGTAATCACAGGAGCCATGAGAATTGTGGCTGCCACCAGGACACTTTCCGGCGCTGTGCTACTTAGCACATATAGCTAAGGTTCAACAACCTTATCAAAGTTCTATTGTCCTCCCACTTAACATTTCACGAAAAATTCCTTCTCAAGAAACTTGACGTTCCAAGCGACAAACTCTGTTGTCCTCGGTGTTATGGAGGAATTCCCAGCAAATTCTTTGGGATAACCTACAAAGACGTGCTTATCCGACTTTGGTTGTAAACATTTTACTTATGCATAGCATACCAAAATTTAAGAAAAGACAACTCGGGGTTCATCCCAAATCATAACTCATATGGTGTCATTTCAATGGGTCATGATGGTGCTCTTTTCAGTGTAAAAGCCGTAGTCTCTAAAGCATTAATCCTCAAAACATAATGGTAGTTTTATAAATGACACCTTTGATCTTACCATGTCAAACAAGGTTCGATTTGATCTCTCGAATATACCATACTCCTGTGGTTTATCGGGAAATGCAAATTCATGGAACAATTCCTGAAATCTTAGGTGTTTTACTAAACATGTAACTCAAATATCTTCCTTTATGATTGAATCATAAAATCGTTATTTTCTTGTTACAATGATTCCCACTTCATCTTGAAAGTCTTTGAACAATATTCAAATGTTTCATACTTCTTTCTTATTAAGTAAATATATAGATATATTCACTCAAATTTCAGGAGAAAGCATATGAAGCAAAAAAGATCCATCGCATATGGCTAAACATAATGGACTATATACATCGACATGCACAATGTCCAAGAAGTTAGTCATCCGTTCCTCTTTGGCCTATGAACGTAGTTTTAATTATCTCGAGGAAAATCTCACAGGCGTTAATTGATCAAAATCAAATGCTCCAAAAATCCATCAAAACAGAGTTTTTTCATGTTTTCTTTCCAATATAATTTAAAAGGCGATGTCACTTTGTAAGTGATCTTTCAATCATTTGTCTTGCGACATTTTAGCATTAGTTTTATGGACATGATTTCTCCAACTAGACTTGTAAAAGTTCATCCATCTTCTATGGAATACAATAATTATTTGAACAACCATTTTTCTCATTATACCGAAACAAAATAACAATTATTTAAACAAATCTTGAAGGCAAGCTTTGATGTCAACGATGAATACAATAACACTTTATTTGTTTTCGATGAACAACATCACATATTCTTTTGCTAGTTACTTAGGCCATTGTAGTTCATGAATTGTGTTATTCTATATGATATTTCATACCAACCAATTCGGTATCCAATACCCAAGAACCACATTGTTTAACAAGCAAATAATACAACCATAACATGTATATCATCTATATACCTTAGCTGGACATTACCAGTCTTTTATTTTCTACCAAATATTTTATAGATTCTCTTTCAGCATTTCCTTTTCCTTTTAAAAGAATCTATCGACATCAACAGTGGCACCATACATATGACACATAATCCAAAGCATGTATAGTAAAATACTAGTACCTTTAGACTTGCACTTTGAAGTAGATCACCATCATCAAATGTTTGGTGTTCTTTCAAAAGTTCATTCTTTAGTAATCTTTTAGTGTAGTAAACATTTTACTTACATCTTCTATTCATCCTTATCATGACAAATTTCATTATCAAGCTACTATGGCCTATAAGGAAGAATTGGGAGTATAATGTCAGTTCCCAAAACCTTTTGGGAGATTAGGATGTCTAGCGTCTCCAACATCCGCAAATTCTCATACAATGTGAGAACATGTATTTTGCCAAATTATACTCTATCATATTGCAACCATAAAAATTGTTTCAGATATCAAAATATCTTCCACGCATGATGGTTTATGAAACAATTCTTTTAGCTCCTGGATAACCTCGATATTAAAAACAACTTTTGAATATCAAGAATCATGGAGGCAAATATGATACTTTAGATACTAACATTGGAATTCTTACTCTCGATTTAATACTACTTATTAAACTTCATGGAGTAAATTTATTTTGCTAAAAGTTTGCAATAGGTCTTCTAAAATTGACATTCAAAACAATAGATACTAGTTCGTAGAGCAAATATCCGGAATTCTATAGTTCTATTATCTCAATTAAAACTAAGCATAAGGTAGTAAACAAATGCCAATGACTACAACAAATTATGAAAATTCGCTTTGATTTAGTTTATGACAAATTGAGTTCAACTAATCCATATTAGAAATGAACTCCCACTCAAAAACGACATCCCTCATGTCTTTTTGGTGATTACATGAACCAAATCCACTACACCAAGTCCGATCATCACGTGAGTCGGTGTAGCTTCAATGGTGAGCATCTATATGGGAATCATATCTACCATATGACTCATTCTTAACCTTTCGGTCCATGTTCCGAGGCCATGTTTGTACATGCTAGGTTCGCCAAGTAAGAACCTTAGTACTCGCGTGTGTAAAACTGTCTTACACCCATTGGATGAAAGCGCAGAGTCGAGTACACCCGATCATCACGTGATGTCTCGAAACACAATCCATAGAACGGTGCATACATAAGGAAGAACACATTTGTATCTTGATATCTAAATGAGGGATCATCTTATAATGCTATTAAAATGCCAAACTAGCAATATAAGATGCAAACATCATATGTGTAAAGTGGTATGATATGGTCCATGCATTTGATCACTATCATGTGCATGATAGTATGATCTCTATCATTCCTTTGTGCGTAAGGCCAAGGTCTATGGAACTTACACATTAGGTGTGTTGTAAGAGTATCAACCATACATCAACTAACAACATTACCATATCATGACACTATCCCAGCAACAATCTAAACTAGACGCCTCTAATTTATCCATTGCAAGTATTACGTGGCTTAGGGCTTTCGAAGATAGAACCGGTCTTACCTAGGAACATGGAACCACAACGATGATAACTAAATTATTAGCAACTCGTTGTAAATCAGATATTAACTATAGTAGGAGAGACATACACCCCCTAGCCACTTATGCAAAACTAGTTGCATGTCAATCGTGGAACAGGTCTCATGTGTGAGGACATGTAAAGTTAGTCCTGGCCGCTTCATCTCAATATGCCACCAATATCCAAAATACATAGAAGATGCAATAAAATGATCATCATCTCCCACATACTCTTATGTGTACTACTCGTGCAAAGCATCTATACATAGATCAGGCTCTGATACCACTGTTGAGTTCGCAGCATAGAAAACAAAAAAATTCCTACAATGGGAACTATTATACGCCAAGATCTATCTACTAGATACAAGCAACAGGTGGGTATACATCCATGAAGAACATACCCTCAAAGACAAAAAAAGCTTTGTTAACGAGATGGAACTCATGGTTGATGTAGTCGTACACTTGCCGATCTCAAGATCATGATGAAGTCCTTCAGATCCAGCAGTTCCAACACCATCATGTCCAGCACCATCAAGTCCAGCACCACAAAGCAGCAGTGCATCCGTGATCGCACACACGTCCAGTCCACCGAACAACCTCCGCCTCCTCGCTCCAATGATGCAGCGAAAGCAACAACTCCTTTCCAGATAAAGCCACCAGGAACATGTATCTTGCTAATCCGAGACCATGGGTAATAACTAGAGGGAGAAGAGAACCTTCACGAGGAGGTGGGGCAAGTGGAGAATAGCCATGGGGCTCCTTTTATAGGGGTTGGGGTGTATCCCCATGGCCATGGCTGGCCGGACATGGTGGGTGCCCCCACCTCTCCCTCATTCATGTGGGTGGAGCTTCCACTAAGCCCACTCACATAAATTTCAACTCCACTCACTTGCATTTAATGTCCACTAAATTAAATGCATTTTCTCTTTAAATAAAACACTTTTATTTATTTTATTCAGAATTTTGTTAATTACTTTAATTAACAAACATTCACATAAAACTCCCTATAACATTTTAATATCACATGCAGAACCAGTTTCAGCAATTTCACCCGAAACAATTCTGGTTTCCATTGAAATGATTCTAGCGCTTTCTTAAATCTATATCGAAAACATATTTGCTCCAAATGGTGTCGGTATCCCTTAAGTGTGTCACCCTACGGTTCACGAATAATGCAGACAAGATCGAGACCCCTCTCTGATCAATAATCAGAAGCGGGACCTGGAGATCCGTACTAACTCCCACACAGTCAACGATGACTCTTGTGATCGTGTGAACCTTTAACGTCGTAACTAAATCCCTTTGACTCGCGATATATTACATGTCTGAGATTCGATCATCGGTATCTCAATACCTAGTTTGATCTCGTTGTCGACATGCACTCTTTTCTCGTCCCCGTGATATAACATTCTAGTGATCACATCTCTTGCTTCCAAGCTCTTTCAATGTCATATCACCAAGAGGGCCCAGAGTATATCTATCCGTCATTGGGATAGACAAATCCCACTCTTGATCCATGATCCTCTACATAACACCTTCGTAGCACTGAACCCACCTTTATAGTCACCCTTTTACGGTGTGACGTTTGATGTTATCAAGATACTCTTCCGATGTTAGTGATTAACATGATCTCATGGTCGAAGGACTAGGATTACTTCGTATGATGTTATAGAAATATAAACATAATGATGATGTTAACGCTATACTTCGAATGAATGTTCATCACATCATTCCACTAATGTTCTGACCTCGTTATTAACAACATCCAATGTCCATGATCCCAAAACCTTGATCATCTTGCTAATCAACGAGCTAGTTTACATGAGAGGCATTACTGGGAATTTTGTATTTTGTTTATTAAACACACATGTATTAACGTTTCCAATTAATACAATTATACCATGAAAAATAAACATTTATCATAAACTTGGAATAATATAATAACCACTTTATTATTGCCTCTCGGGCATATTCCCTTCAGTCTCCCAGTTGCACTAGAGTCAATAATCTAGTTTGTAAACTTGTCTATACAACACCTATGTGTTGAATATACGCGTTTGCTAGTGGTTAACATAATCTCTGGATCTTGCACTTTCAGGTCCATGTGTATTTGCATGTCTTTGCGTCACTATGCATCACTCATTCTCTAATGAGATGGCTTTGTATAAATTTAGTCCTTTGGTGAGACCTTTAATTATTTTGGGGTTAAACATGTCTATAGTATTGTCGTACAATATATCTTCATAGTATTATCCCATTGTGAACCACACCTAGTTTGATAACAAACTACTTAACACAAATGCCCTCCTTTGCTGCTACTATAGCAGTCATATACTTAGCCTTTTGTTGTAGTATTTGTCACAATGTCTTAACTTTGGAAGTCATCCAAATCCATCATGGAACTTTCTTTCCATAATATTGTGCCACCCATAGTTTAAATTAAGATAAATTTAATTTTTATCATGTGACAAACTGGTATCAATGTAACACTTTACAATGAACTACTTTCAACTATTTGTCACTTATACATGATATATTCTTAGTTCTTCCAAAGCTCACAAGAATATCTTTACTATCATCCAATGATCATCTTATGAATCATTCTGGTATATGCTCACAACATTTAGAGCATAGGACATATCTGGATATGTACATATCATGGTATTATTGATCAAAATATTCATGTGATTTCACTCACCAAGTGTCGATACACATGAATCTTGGTTCAACCTTTTCCATGCAGCAAGAACCTTTCTTTTTGTTTCCATGTTGAACCCTTTCAATATCTCATATATGTACGTGTGTCACAACCATATTAGCACCTCAATTTATCCATATAGACATTGATGCCGAATATTCCGGTTTTGCCCAAGTCTTTCATCAAAATCTAATTTTAATGAAATTCTTAACCCGTGTCAATAAAAGATACATCATTTCCAATCAATAATATGTACTCTGCATAATGTATTGGAAACTTGTCTCGATGCTCCCACTTAATTTCTTGCAAATGCAAGCATCTTCATCGTATCCAATGAAATTAAACTCTATTAACATTTTCATCACAGTGAAGATTCAACCTCCGCTATGCTCACTTCAACTATTGAAGTTTGCATGCCCTTTGAGCACCCTTTGAATTAACAAAACCCTTTGGATCATGTCATGCACACGTCCTAGGTAACCATTCTATTAGAAGAACATTGTTTTGTTTGTTCAACAACCATATACCAAATTATATGTAGTGGTTGCTAGATTAATCCGTCAATACTAAATATCGCTATGAAAGATCAAATCTTGTCATAGTCAACTCCTTGAACATTGTCATAAATTCCTTTCCAACATGTCGACTATTTCATAGATGTCAAACATCCATGTCTATTTCTTTATAGATCCAAAAACGACAGATAGGTTTTACGCCTTTCCGAAGGGTCTTCCAACTTCAAAACTTGATTTCTCGTATATGGAAACTATCACGGATGTTATGACTTATAGTCACTTGATGGAGTCAGGGCCCATCATCGCTTCGTTGCATGCAGTCGGTTCATCATTGTCAAAACAATAATGAATTGTTTACCAAATTTCACTATCTGATTGTTACCCGATGCATACGGTTCAAATAGGAACTCTAATGTCCACGATCACAACCTTTGTAATCACGGGAGCCATGAGCAGTGTGGCCGCCATCGGGAAACTTTCCGGCGCTACACTACTTAGCAGATATAGCTAAGGTTCAACAACCTTATCAAAGTTCTATTCTCCTCCCACTTAACTTTTCACGAAAATTCCTTCTCAAGAAACTGGACATTCCAAGCGACAAACTCTTTTGTCCTCAGCGTTATGGAGGAATTCCCAAGAAATTCTTTGGGATAACCTACAAAGACATGCTTATCCGACTTTGGTTGTAAACATTTTTCTTATGCATAGCATACCAAAATTTAAGAAAAGACAACTTGGGTTTTATCCCAAACCATAACTCATATGGTGTCATTTCAACAGATCATGATGGTGCTCTTTCAGTGTAAAAGTGATAGTCTCTAAATCTTTAATCCTCAAAACATAATGGTAGTTTTATAAATGACACCTTTTATCTTACCATGTCAAACAAAGTTCGATTTGATCTCTCGAATATACATACTCCTGTCATTTATCGGGAAATGCAAATTCATGGAACAATTCCTGAAATCTTAGGTCTTTTGCTAAACCTGTAACTCAAATATCATCCTTTATGATTGAATCATAAACTCTTTATTTTCTTGTTACAATGATTTCCCACTTCATCTTGAAAGTCTTTGAACAATATTCAAATGTCTCATACTTCTTCCTTATTAAGTAAATATATAGATATATTCACTCAAATTTCAGGAGAAAGCATATGAAGCAAAAAGATCCATCGCATATGGCTACACATAATGGACTATATACATCGACATGCAAAACATCCAATAAGTTAGTCATCTGTTCCTCTTTGTCCAATAAGTTAAGGACCTTGGGGCATAAAGGTTGGGCACCTAGTTTTGACATAGAGATGTCACCCAACAACAAGAGTCATATATGATAAGATTAGCAAAGGTTGCTTACCGGTTTACCTTGTCTTCTAGAAGTGATGCTAAAGCTCACTAGTCGACTTGTTAATTGTGGGTCTTGAATCACTTAGTATCAATAGAGGGATGTTGATTTAAGTGGGAGTATATGCTATTAAATTGTTTAATATGTTTTACTCTTTCATGGCTACATGGATTAGTATTTTGCATGTTTTTATGTTGTAGATCAATGGCACCGAACACTTCATCACCTTTTGTTTTATGTTCAATTCTTGAAACGGATAAACTAAATTGAACAAACTATTCGAACTGGGTCCATAACCTGAGAATTGTTCTCAGGGCTGATAAAAAGGAAACTATTCTGGATACCCCAATCCCAGATGAACCTGCTAATAATGCAACTGTTACCCTTAAGAATGCCTACAAGAAAGCATGTGATGAATCTCTTGAGGTTAGATGTCTTATCCTTGCATGCATGGAACCTGATCTTCAAAAGCAGTTTGAGGATCAGGAAGCATACGATATGATCGTCGCGCTTAAGGACACGTTCTAGACTCAGGCTAGGACTGAGAGGTACAATGTCGCTAAGTCCTTTGTGGAATGCAAGATGGCAGAGGGAGCAGCTGTAGGCCCCCATGTGATCAAAATGGTTGGTTACAGTCAGACTTTCGAAAAACTTGGTTTTCCATTAGGCCAAGAGTTGGCTACTGATTTTATTTTGGCTTCTCTTCCATCTAGCTATGGGCATTTCATTTCGAACTACCATATGCGCGAGGTGGAGAAGGGCCTTAATGAGTTATGTGGGATGCTAAAAACAACAGAATGTGACATTAAGAAGTGTGTAGGGCATAGCCATGTGATGGTTGTGCAGAACAAGCCTAGCTTCAAGAAAAAAGGCATTTCTTGGCAGAACAAGAACGGCAAGGCTAAGGATACGATCCCTAAGCCAAAGCCTGCACCCGAGCAAAAGGCTGGACCTACAGAAGACACTGAGTGTTTATTTTGTCATGAACATGGCCACTGGAAGATAAACTGCGGAAAGTACCAGGCTTCTTTGAAGAAGAGTGGAAGTAAGAGTACTTCCCACTCAGGTACACTTGTTGTAGATGTTGTGGACATTTTTCTCACAGATTCTTATGTTAACTCTTGGGTATTTGATACCGGATCGGTTTCTCATATTTGCAATTCGATCTAGGGGCTAAAGAGGACTAGAGAAGTGCAGAAAGGCGAAGTGGATTTTCGTGTCAGAAATAAAGCAAGGTTTGCTGCATTATTCGTCGGTGTCATGGAGCTTCACCTTCCGTCAGGATTTATTATGGAGTTAAATAATTGTTATTACATTCCTAGTATGAGTAAAAACATTTTATAACCTTCATGTTTGATGAGGGATGGTTATACATTCGCGAGTACAAACAATGGTTGTGTAATCTCTAAGAATGCTATGTTTATGGTTGATGTTCCCATTGTAAATGTGTTATTTATTTTAAATCTTGATGATGCATCTATTTACAATGTTAGTGCTAAAAGTCTTCGGCCTAATGATTTGAGTCCTACCTATTTATGGCATTGCCGTTTGGGGCATATAAGTGAAAAGCAAATGAAGAAGCTCCATGGTGATGGTCTTCTAACTTCGTTTGATTTTGAATCATACGAGACATGTCAAGCTTGTTTACTTGGAAAGATGACCAAGACGCCTTTTACGAGTTTTCCCGAGAGAGTGACATACTTGTTGGAACTCATACATACTGATGTATGTGGACCAATGAACACGACAGCTAGAGGAGGATATCACTACTTCATTACTTTCACTGATGATTTCAGTAGAGATGGCTATGTCCACGTGATGAAGCATAAATCTGAAACTTTTGAAAAGTTCAAAGGGTTTCAGAGTGAGGTAGAGAATCAACATGGCAACAAAATAAAGGCCTTGCGATCTGATTGTGGAGGTGAATATTTGAGTGATGAATTTAGCAATCATCTTAAGAGTTGCGAAATTGTTCCATAGCTCACGCCGCCCGGAACGCCTTAAAGAAACGGGGTCTCCGAACGGCACAATTGAACTTTGTTGGAGATGGCTCGTTCGATGATGAGCCAGTCGGATTTACCATTATCATTTTGGGGTTACGCTCTAGAAACAACAGTTTTCACACTAAATAGGGTACCGTCTAAATCCGTAGTTAAGACACCATATGAGATATGGATTGGAAAGAATCCCAATTTGTCTTTTCTAAAGATTTGGGGTTGTGATGCATTTTTCAAGCGACTTTAGTCGCACAAGCTAACACCCAAATCGGATAAATTCCATTTTGTGGGATATCCAAGGCAAACCTTAGGGTATTACTTCTACAACCGATAAGAGGGAAAAGTGTTTGTCGCTCGTAACAGTGTTTTCCTAGAGAAAGAATTTCTCACAAAGGGAACGAGTCGAAGGTCGGTGCAACTTGAAGAAGTTCAAGATGAGCCAGTCAGGGATGCTTCTGCGAGTGATGCTATTGTAGCAGAACAAGTTGAGGAACCCATGGCAATAGAAGCACCACAACCATGAAGGTCGGCGATGCTCCACGAAGCGCGGTGAAAGGCCCAACTTAGGTCGACTAGAGGGGGGTGAATAGGAGACTACCAATTTTTAAACTTTTATCCCACTTTTAAGGCTTAGCACAAAGTAAGGTTCACTAGGGATGCAATTACGTGAACAACCTAAAAGACAAGTAACACAAAGGTAAACAAGAGAGTAAATGCAAGAAGTAAAGGAGCAAAGCGAAAGAACCGGCGAGGGGACACGGAGATGTAATTCCCGTAGTTCACTTCCAAAGAAGCTACGTCTATGTTGGAGAGGTGTCGGGGCCACACAAGGTCACCCGAGCGCCACAAAGGCCTCACCTTCTTCTCTGGTGAGCACCACCACAAAGGTGTCCTCACAATCCACTAACCGGTGACCTTGAAGGCGCCAACCGAAAACCTTTACAACGAGGTTGAGGGGAGGCTTCACAACTCAATTGAAGGCCCTCAACGACACCACGGAGCTTTACAACAAATGCCCCAGCTCCGAGGATGCCCTACACCATCTAGGGTTCCAAGAACCCAAGAAACGAAACCCACGAAGGATGAGTGGGGGAAATCAAAATTCCTTTGGTGGAGGTGTAGATCTAGGTCACCTCTCCCAATCCTCAAAAGATCAAGAGATTTGAGTGGGTGGAGAGAGAGATCTAGTCAAGTCAAGCTCTTGTGAAAATGGTGGAGAGAGAGAACCAAGAGATGAGGTGCGAGGAGGAAGAAGGGGGCTTAAATACCCCCTTCAAACGGGCAGATTCTGCCTAGCCCCGACGTTGTCGGTACTACCAGTGTCGGACCGGTAGTACCGGTGGGCGAGCCACCACCTTCCCAGTCCAGGCCACGTAACGGTCAGACCAGCTATTGGACCCAAATGGGCTGGCCGGAAGTACCGGTCCAAGTTCCGCCCTTAATTCCGTCAAATAGACAGTGCGAGGCAGAAGGTCATCTGACCCGCACTGTCCAGCATCGGAATTAAGTCCAGAACTGGACCCGGAACTACCGGTGACCGATGACGGCCGGTACTACCGGTGAGGAAGCGGTACTACCGCTCAGGGGGCAGATGCTGGTCGGCCGGTACTACCAATCCAAAATCCGGTGCTAGTTCCGACAAATAGGAAAAGTTAGACAGAAGTCTTACTGAGCCGAAAATCTCTTCGTCGGAAATAGTACCGGAACTTCAGCCGAAAGTACCGCTCGAACAGCCCTGGGAGAACCCCTGGGCGGTACTACCGCTGCCTGGCCGGTAATACCGGTTAGGGCAGAAAACCCTCCAACTCAGCAGAAAACACTCTCTTACACGAAAACTGGGATGGTTGTGGAGGTGCATATATGGTCTCTGCATGAAATGTTGATTTCCCACAACCTTCCAGATGGACTCCCTCTTGATAGTACAGTAGCCTAAAATATAAACCAAGAGAAAGTGAAAAAAGCGCTATCGACTACAAGCTCTTCCTTGAGAAACAACATCCACGAGCACGACCGAAGATAAACCCTGAAACTTGGACAAACGGTTAAACCACAAAAGGAGTTATCATCAGCACAAAAAACATAAGGAGGAAATAATCCTTTCAATCTCCCCCTTTTTGGTGCTTGATGACAACCCCACAAGATTTGCACAACGAATAATAGGCAGTGAAACAAAAGGAGAGAGAGGCTCCCCCTGAAGACATGGGAGAGAGCTCTCCCAACCGAGATAGACCAACAAGGGTGTAAGGAAGTAAAAGAGAAAGGAGTGGAGCTCATACCTTACACCAACACAATTGTGGTGAGACAAAGATTGGACAACAAAGAATCGTCCACCACACGTCCTCATAAGAATACCACAGAGATACCTTACCACATAGATTCACGAACAAGGTAGCAACCATACAAGAGGTCCACATACAATAACGAAGGTCCATAAACATTACACAACGGAAAAAAGTGTGCACGAGCATAAAAGGGTCAAAGAAAAAACGAGCTTGTGGCACAACCCATGCAAATCCCGTGATCCTAATGGAGCACTTTCTCCCCCTTTGGCATCAAGACGCCAAAAAGGGATAAAGTAGCCAAACTACGCGCCCCACCCACCAATGAACGGAGGAGGCGGCTCGAGGTCCCAAGAGGCATTGTTCCAAGCGGGCGGAAACTGACTGGAGATCTCTGGCTCGTCATCACTATCAGTCCGCCTGCAATTGGTGTTGATCCACTCATCCTTGGGCATGGTGACGGATCTAGACTTAGGAGACACAACAATATCAAGCTTCCTCATGATGGCCTTCTCCTGGCGAACACTGTGCCTCTGAGCAACATAGGACTGATACTCACGGTCCTGAATGAAGCAGAAAGCCTTCTTAACCTTCTTTAGCAGCTTCTTATCCCAAGAGGGCTGCCTCACAAGGTGGGGTGGAGGAGAAGCCTCAGCACGGTACCCATCACTAGCATCCGAAGCAGCCCTTCCAGCAGCAGCTATGTTTTCAGCCTGAGAGCGAGGAAACTTGTGCTTCATCACACGGAGAGTCTTTTCCTCATGAACAGTGAGAACATCCTAAGGGTAGATAGAGCCAGTTGCCTCCCTCCACTTGGCATTGATGAGAGTCTGGATGTATGGAGCATATGGACAAGACCTCTTCTTAATCATAGCGGACCAGATTTCTTCAAATATATAATCCATAACATCAAGGGGTTCATGAGAGTTTCTGTGACGGTAAGTCTGATACATGAGATCAATCTGGAAAGCATGAAGCTGATAAAAGTTACCTACCTTGGGAGCAATCGTTTTCTGATAGACCTTGCGCATGATGTCATAGGTGGGAAGGAGATGGGCAATGTTTCTAGCTACGCCCCGGCCCTCAATGTAAAGAGGCTCAAGAACTTCCGGCTCGGAGGCCTTCCCCCTATGCACCCACCACCCATTGGCACGACGGCCTTCCTGAATAGGATAGCCAAGAAGGGTGGCAAACTCAGACCATTTAGCAGACAGATACTTGTTTTGAGTCATCCACTTCATGGTTCGATGATCAGGGTCAATATCAAAGTAGAGGGTTGAGTAGAACTGAGCAATGGCCCTCTCATCAAAGTTCTCACGGTGTTGCATCAGCTTGATGAGCCCAAACCTCTTGCACATATCAAGAGCTTCACCAAAGTATTCAGGGTTGCTCTCCATCTTTGCAATGTTGATGTGCTTCTGAGGAGCACACACATTTTTCTTCTTAGTAGCATAAACCTCAAAATAGATCTCAGCTTGACGCATGGGTGGAAGAAAGGATCCTGAGCCAGGCGGTCACGAGGAAGAGCATAGGGATCAATCTTGCGAAACTCCTCATAAGCAAGCTGCGGCTAAGAGGAAATCTTCTTCTTGCTCGAATCCGGTCCAGAGCTGGTCTTCTTTTGACTTGCAAGAACAGGCCTCTTGCCTTCCGCAGCAGCAGCACGATGCTCAGCTGCAGCCTTCTAACGAGCAGTCTGACTGGGAGGGCGCACAACCTCAAGATCATCCTCATCAATCTCTGACGGTCCATGAGAGGGAGCACGAGACCGCTTGGATCTGCCACGGGAACCCCCTTGCCCTGAGAGAAAGGCAAATAGAAAGGAGGAAGTCGAGGATAAGTGCACAAGGTCGAAGAAAAACGAAAGGCAACTTGATTGGATTGACACAGTACAGTGACAGATATTAGAAACAATTGGTGCATCGGAAGTTTCGCCTGGCGGCCGAAACTACCGGTCGCATGGGGCGCACCGGAAGTACCGGTCATGCCCTCAGCGGTAGTACCAGTGAGATGACCACGCCGGTAGTACCGGCGGATCCGCACCGGTAGTACCGGTCAGGGCACGAGCAGGGCAGTTCAAAACTGGATCCTCAAGTCACAGATCCTATGAAACTTGATGCACAAATTGATGAAATCTAGACTATGTACTGAGGTAAAACAGTCTATAGTAGAATCCTAGCCCTATCAAGAATTCCCATAGTAGTTCTAGCCAAAGAAGGGCCCTAGACATGGCATGTCCTACTCAAGCACAAAAATGTCCAGATCTCCATGAATGGAGCATGAGAGGAGCAAATACCAGGGTCCATGGCGGGGAATCGAGGAAGGGAAGAATCCCACGAAGCCGACCTGAGGAGGGACGGCTGGAATTGGTGTGGCCGGCGGCGTCACCATGGAGAGCTCCTTGGCGAAAAGGGGTGGTAAGATGGGGTCAAGGGGACACAAATGGGGAAGATGACCCCGTGCCCCCCTTGGCCCGTCACTTAACGGGACCCCCTCGACCGGTAGTGCCGGCCAGGGGCCGGAACTACCGACGACACCGGAAGTTTAGGGAGAAGTGCTACTTCCGATCAAGGCAGAGTTTCTGAGAGAATTTTTGGCCCTGACCGGTAGTACCGGTTCCCACCGGAACTACCGACGATTCCCAGAAAGCGAGCTCCAGATTATGATTGGCAAGGGAAAAACACCGTGTGCAATAACTGAAAAGACACTAACTGAGAAGAAAAGAAAAACCAGATCCGCCTGACAGAATAAAACTCAAAACAAAGATTGCGAGTCAAATAACACAAAGTCGGTGGCCTAGGCCACCATATATGAGTATACTTGGCTTGAAACCACGAAGATGTATCTTGGGTTCATTACCAAAACTCATCATTTAAGCTCATTTTGTCTCCTTGAGAGACCATAGAGAATGAATACATTAATGTGTGCATAATAGGAGGAGTGTTGGTTCATTTGGGGAACCACACTCCCCCTAAAACCATGCGTACACCCAAACAAGATATTCTTTGAGACTCGGGTATGTGCGCAAGATACTTAAGCCACGTTGCTTGAATCAATGATATTTAGTTCATGCCTCAACTCCCGGAACCTTTCTTCATCAAGTGGCTTCGTGAAAAGATCCACAAGATTGGCCTTGGTAGGAACATACTCCAAAGAAATGTCTCCTCTAGCAACATGATCCCGAATGAAATGATGACGAATCTCAATGTATTTGGTCTTGTTGTGTTGAACTGGGTTGTGAGCAATAGCAATAGCACTCTCATTGTCACACAAAAGTGGCACCTTGTCGAAAGAGAGTCCAAGATCCTTGAAGGTTTGCTTCATCCATAGTAATTGAGCACAACAACTCGCGGCGGAGATGTACTCAGCTTCAGCAGTGGACAAAGATACGCAGTTTTGCTTCTTCGAGGACCAACACACCAAAGACCTCCCAAGAAATTGACAAGCACCGGAGGTAGACTTCCTCTCCACTTTGTCTCCTGCCCAATCCGAATCCGTGTAACCAATGAGATCAAAGCTGGCCCCCTTTGGGTACCACAGCCCAAAGTTAGGGGTATGAACCAAATATCGAAAGATTCTCTTGACCGCCACCATGTGGCTTTCCTTTGGCGCGGCTTGAAATCTTGCACACATACCCACACTCAACATAATATCCGGTCGAGATGCACAAAGATAGAGTAGAGAACCAATCATCGAGCGATAAAGCTTTTGATCCACATCCTTACCCTTGGGATCAAGATCAAGATTAACCTTTGTGGGCATGGGAGTTTTGACTCCATTTACTTGATCAAGGTTGAACTTCTTGAGCATATCTTGGACATATTTGGCTTGGTTGATGAAAGTCCCTTTCCTCAATTGTTTGACTTCGAAGCCAAGAAAGAATTCCAACTCCCCCATCATGGACATCTCAAAGCGGTCGGTCAAGAGTTTAGCAAAATCCTCATTGAAATCTTTGTTAGTAGACCCAAAAATAATGTCATCAACATAGATTTGCCAAATGAACAAGTTTCCTCCAACTTTCTTAGTAAAAAGAGTGGGATCAATGAGGCCTACTTCGAAACCACGGTCTAACAAAAGCTCTCTAAGGCACTCATACCATGCACGAGGGGCTTGCTTGAGACCATATAGTGTCTTATCTAGTTTGTAGACATGGTCCGGGAAGAAGGGGTCCTCAAAGCCTGGAGGTTGCTTGACATACACCAATTCTTTTAGGGGACCATTAAGAAAAGCACTCTTGACATCCATTTGTTGCAACTTGAAGTTATTATGGGTAGCATAAGCAAGAAGCATGTGAATGGACTCTAGACGAGCAACGGGAGCATAAGTTTCACCATAGTCTACGCCCTCAACTTGAGAGTATCCTTGGGCAACTAACCTTGCTTTGTTGCAGACGAATATACCATTTGCATCCTTCTTGTTCTTGAAGATCCACTTGGTCCCAATCACATTTTGACAATCTTTGGGTCTCTTCACAAGAGTCCACACCTTGTTCCTCTTGAAGTTGTGGAGCTCATCGTTCATAGCGTCGAGCCATTCATCATCTTCAAGAGCTTCGAAGACCTTTTGGGGCTCAACATGAGAGATAAACACATGATGAGAACTAAAAGAGGTTAGTTGTTCCTAGTAGTGGAGCCTCTATTGAAATCTCCATAAACATTATCAAGGATATGGCCATCTTTGATGAGCTTGGCGATACGGTAAGCTTGACGTCGAGCTTGAGTCTCAAGATGAGATTCTTGAGCAACCACTTCATCATCACCACGGTTCGAGTTCCCTCCTTGACTATATGAACGAACTTGATCATCATCTTCATCACCATCAACCGAGGGAGTGACATCATCACTTGGTGGAGAGACAATTGCTTGACCTTGGACATTGTCAACTTGACCTTCTTCAACTTGACCTTGAGAGTCATTAACGAGAGGAGCTTGGCAACCTTGGAGGGGTGGAGCTTGATCAACATGAGGTAGACTTGAACTTGGAGAGTCATGAACATGAAGATCTTGAGAGGAGCTTGTCGAATCTTGTGAAGCAATAAGTTGACCTTGAGGTGCAAGATGGTCTTGTGAGAGTGAAGGCTCTGCTTGAGTGGATCTTGGTCCTTCTCCTTCGGCCACAAGGGGATCCTCAATGAGGTGGAAGAAACCCACACCCATTCTTCTTATGGCTTGGGGAGGAATTTCATCACTTGGATCACGAATACCATCTTGCCACACAAGAGACTCATGATCTTCATCAAACTCGACATTGCTAGATTCTTCAACCCTTCCCGTTGCTTTGTTGTAGACTTGATAGGCATGGGATTGATTTGAGTACCCAAGAAAGATACCTTCTTGAGACCTAGGTTCAAACTTTGACAAGCGGACACCTTTCTTGAGAAGGAAGCATCTACACCCAAACAGCCGGAAGTACTTCACATTTGGCTTGTGACCAGTGAAAAGTTCATATGGAGTCTTGTTCTTCTTCTTGCGTAGATAGAGGCGATTGGTTGCATGGCAAGCGGTTGAAATGGCTTTGGCCCAAAAGTTATATGGAGACTTGAATTCCGCCATCATGGTCCGGGCCGCATCCATCAAAGTACGGTTCTTCCTTTAGGCAACACCATTTTGTTGAGGGGTATAGGGAGTAGAGTATTGATGTTTGATCCCCTCATCACTAAGAAACTCATCCAATGTGTAGTTCTTGAATTCGGTGCCATTGTCGCTCCTAATGGTGAGGATGGTGGAATTGAGTTGCCGTTGCACTTGATTTGCAAAGTCGATGACGGTTTGTTGAATCTCACTCTTGAACTTGAAGAAGTAGACCCAAGTGTAACACGAAAAGTCGTCAACAATCACCAACAATACTTCTTCCCACCAATACTATCATGAGATGGAGGCCCAAAAAGATCCATGTGAATAAGCTCCAGGCACCGTTCAGTGGTGATTTGATTAAGGATCTTGTGGGGCTTCTCATGCATCTTCCCTTCTATACAAGCCCTGCACACACGATCTTTGGAAAAGGAAATGTCTTTTAGTCCAAGGACGTGGCCCCCTGTGTAGAGGCTTTGCAAAGCCTTCATGTTAACGTGGGATAGGCAGCATTGCCACAACCATCCCACGTCGGCTTTCGCAAAGAGACATATAGCATGTGTAGATGGCTTTCCGGAGAAATCCACTACATATAAGTCATGCTCTACGTATCCAACGAAAGCCACCATGAGAGACTTGCTCCACATGAGGACCACAGAATGCTCACTAAAGAAAGATGAAAGACCCATGATAGTAAGAGCATGAACGGAAAGGAGATTGTAGCCAAGGGTTTTGACAAGCATGAAATTTACCAACGATACATCTGGGGTAACTACCACCTTACCAAAACCCAATACCTGAGAGCTTGTTTTGTCACCATAGGAGACTAAAGTATTGGCAAAATTTGGCCTAATCTTCGACATGATAGACTTGCTTCTGGTCATTTGGATTGTAGATCCACTATCAAGCACCCATTTTGCACCTCTGGAAGCAAAGTCCTACAAGAAAATCAAGCTTTGGTTTTAGGTACCCATTTTGCAATGGGTCCCCTTTTGTTAGTCACAAGGGTCTTAGGTGCCCAAATGTTCCAATGATAATCATGAGTGTAAGATGTTCCAATGTACTTAGCATAAACATGACCATCAAAATATTTGCAAAGAATGTAGGAGGGATTATTCTTCCCGGCAAAGTTATCACTTTGCACAAAGATAGAATCATGAGAGGATACTAGAGCAAGGTTCTTGCTCTTCTTCCTTTTCTTGTTCCTTCTCTTGTTCTTCCTCTTGATAGTGGCTTGCCCTTTTGCAAGTTGATCTTTCAATGTCTTGTTCTCCTTAACAAGATTCTCATGCTTGCAACAAGGGTTAGACGAACAAGACAAATGCACAATAGGCATAGCGGAAGACTTTGAACGTTCATTATTTAATTGCGTTTGGAGTTGCTTATGAGCATCAAAGATACTTGAGAATTTACTCTCCAAGGCACGATGTTCCTCCTTGAGTTTCTCAAATTCCTTGAGGCATTCATGACCAACACCAAATTCAACCTTTTCATTTTTAAGGACATTCAATGAAGCAATAGCATGATCTCGTTCTTTAACAAGTTGCAAGGTAATGGCATTATGGTCATCAACAAGTTTAGCCACACTTTCTTCAAGAGTTATTCTCATGTTATGTTCATCTTCAAGAGATTGAGATAGAGAAGCAATCTCATTGGCGGCCTCTCTCTCATTTTTACCTAACATGTCAATAACTTCTTTCTCATCTAGCATTTCCCTAGCATGATCAAGTTGGTTTACAAGTGTTTCAAAGCACATTCTAGTATCATCATCTAGATGCTCCATGGATTCACACATGCTTACCATCTCTTTCTTAACCTCTAAACCCTCTAGATCATGCAAGGGAAGTTCATTTGGGGAGGACTTGGAAGCGGGAGTTACCTCGGTGGCCTTAGCCATGAGACACTTTTGGTTACGGTTGGTGATGTTCTCGTTTGGAGAGTCGAAGAGAGACACTCATGGAGTATATGAAGTAGCAATAGCGGCAACCCCCACGATCTCTCCACCTTGACCTTCATTCTCAACATCATCATCATCGCCCGAGAAGTACTCTTCATGGACCACCATCACCCTTTCCTTGTTAGGTAAGTTATTGTTGTGGAAGTTCTTGTTCAAAGGATGAGGAGGTCTTGGCTTGTTCTTGCGAATGAGGCGTCCTCCATTGTCTTCTCTATTCTCGAAGGGGCATTGAGCTACAAAGTGACTCTTGTCATTGCAATTGTAACAAGATCTAGCCTTTGGAGTCTTCATGGTTGAGTTGAATCTTGGGTTGTCCCTTGACCTTGACTTCATGCCCGGTTTGTTCCAAAACACCCTTGATGCTAGAGCCAAGTGCTCATTGAAAGCATATTTGATGTCCTCTTGAGACCACTCACTTGAGTTGTCGTCTTCATCAACTTCCACCACTTGAGCTTTCAAGGCAAGGTTCAACTTTTGAGACCCATAAGCACGACCACGAGCTAACTCCGCATTCTTCTTGGCAATGGTCATGGCAATAACTTCACTCAGCACCTCTTGAGAGGACATGGTATGGTAGTTGCTTCTCCCCTTGATAGAGTTGAGTTTTTGTTCCTCAAAGGGAAGAAGAGCATGAACAAACTTCCTCTTCATGAACTTGTCGTCAACATAGGTAGCTCCAAGGTCCCTCAAGGTAAAACAAAGAACCTTGAGCCGACGATACATGTCTTCGGGTGTCTCATCATCTTGCATTGCAAATCCATCGGACTCATTGTTGGCTTCATCAAACTTGGAGCTTTGAATACTCACATTTCCAATATACAACTCGGTGAGATGATCCCAAGCTTCTTTGGCGGTGGAGAATTGGCGAATGTGAGCAAAGTCCTTGGGGGTCAATGCCTTTTTAATCATACCCAAGGCGGTGGCATTGAGTTGCTTGTCCACGACCTCGACACGAGTCAACTTCTTAGCATCATATGGAGAGAAACCTTCCTCCACAATCCTCATCAATTCAATAGAAGTGCTGGAGATATGAGATTGCATTAGATATTGCCAATTGGCGAAGTTAGAAGTATCTAGTATGGGAGGTGCTCCTTGAGGTATGATGTGAGGCATGGGAATGGGAGGGTCCGCCGTATACTTGAACGGTGGTGGTACCGCCGAGTAATCCTTATCCCTATCTCCCTCTTTGGAGGAGTAGTCACCTAGCCCCTCGGTGCTCTCGCTTGGGGTCTTGGTGGTTTGAGCCACAAAGCCTAGACCCAAGTGTTTTGGGGCTGCCGCGGGAATCACCCCGGGGGCAACCACTTGCACAGGAGCGGAGGGGGCTTCGACCCCAAGAGATGCATCATGAGGGGTTTCTAGCATGGGGGTAGGCTTAAGGGATTGCAAAAGAGTCATCATTTCCTCAAACTTGGTCATCATGGATGTCTCCAATCGATTGAGGTCATCCATGGAGGTCAAGTTCTTGGTGGCTGCACCCACACTTCCCTCTTTGTCGGCCATAGTCTCTTAGGCGGTTAAGCCCGAAGTAAGAGCCGAGGCTCTGATACCAATTCAAAGCCCCAACTTAGGTTGACTAGAGGGGGGTGAATAGGAGAATACCAATTTTTAAACTTTTATCCCACTTTTAAGGCTTAGCACAAAGTAAGGTTCACTAGAGATGCAATTACATGAACAACCTAAAAGACAAGTAACACAAAGGTAAACAAGAGAGTAAATGCAAGAAGAAAAGGAGCAAAGCGAAAGAACCAGCGAGGGGACACGGAGATGTAATTCCCGTAGTTCACTTCCAAAGAAGCTACGTCTATGTTGGAGAGGTGTCGGGGCCACACAAGGTCATCCGAGCGCCACAAAGGCCTCACCTTCTTCTCCGGTGAGCACCACCACAAAGGTGGCCTCACAATCCACTAACCGGTGACCTTGAAGGCGCCAACCGAAAACCTTTACAACGAGGTTGAGGGGAGGCTTCACAACTCAATTGAAGGCCCTCAACGACACCACGGAGCTTTACAACAAATGCCCCAGCTGCAAGGATGCCCTACACCGTCTAGGGTTCCAAGAACCCAAGAAATGAAATCCACGAAGGATGAGTGGAGGAAATCAAAATTCCTTTGGTGGAGGTGTAGATCTAGGTCACCTCTCCCAATCCTCAAAAGATCAAGAGATTTGAGTGGGTGGAGAGAGAGATCTAGTTAAGTCAAGCTCTTGTGAAAATGGTGGAGAGAGAGAACCAAGAGATGAGGTGTGAGGAGGAAGAAGGGGGCTTAAATACCCCCCTTCAAACGGGCAGATTTTGCCCAGCCCCGACGCCGTCGGTACTACCGGTGCCGGACCGGTAGTACCGGTGGGCGAGCCACCACCGTCCTAGCCCAGGCCACGTAACAGTCAGAAGACCAACTAGTGGACCCAAATGGGCTGGCCAGAAGTACCGGTCCAAGTTCCACCCTTAATTCCGTCAAATAGACAGTGCGAGGCAGAAGGTCATCTGGCCCGCACTGTCCAGCGTCGGAATTAAGTCCGGAACTAGACCCGGAACTACCGGTGACCGATGACGGCCGGTACTATCGGTCAAGAAGTGGTACTACCGCTCAGGGGGGGCAGATGCTGGTCGGGCTGGTACTACCGATCCAAAATCCGGTGCTAGTTCCGACAAATAGGCAAAGTTAGACAGAAGTCTTACTAAGCCAAAAATCTCTTCGTCGGAAATATTACCGGAACTTCAGCCGGAAGTACCGCTCGAACAACCCTGGGAGAACCCCTGGGCGGTACTACCACTGCCTAGCCGGTAATACCGGTCAGGGCAGAAAACCCTCCAACTCAGCAGAAATCACTCTCTCACATGAAAACTAGGATGGTTGTGGAGGTGCATATATTGTATGTGCATGAAATGTTGATTTCCCACAACCTTCCTAGATGGACTCCCTCTTGATAGTACGGTAGCCTAAAATATAAAACAAGAGAAAGTGAAAAAAGCGCTATCGACTACAAGCTCTTCCTTGAGAAACAACATCCACGAGCACGACCGAAGATAAACCCTAAAACTTGGACAAATGGTTAAACCACAAAAGGAGTTGTCATCAGCACCAAAAACATAAGGAGAAAATAATCCTTTCACGCGGGAATTATTATTGTTAGACAATGATGAGTCTGCGACTTATGCAGAAGCGATGGTGGACCTAGGCTCTGAGAAATGGCTGATTGCCATGAGATCCGAGATAGAGTCCATGGGAGACAATCAAGTTTGGAACTTGGTTGACATGCCTGATGGTTGTAAAGCCATCGAGTGCAAATGGATCTATAAGAAGATGATTTATATGGATGGAAATGTTCACATCCATAAAGCTCGACTTGTTGCAAAAGGTTTTCGACAAGTTCAAGGAGTTGACTACGACGAGACTTTCTCACCCGTAGCGATGCTTAAATCTATACGGATCATTCTATCCATTACTGCACATTTCGACTATGGGATATGACAGATGGACGTCAAGACGGCTTTTTTAAATGGAATCCTTACTAAGGACGTGTATATGATGCAGCCCGAAGGTTTTGTCGATCCAAACAATGCTGGAAAGGTATGCAAACTTCAAAAGTCTACTTATGAGCTAAAGCAAGCATCTCAGAGTTGGAACATTCGATTTGATGAAGTTGTAAAGGAGTTTGGCTTCATCAAAAACAAACAAGAACCTTGTGTTTATAAGAAAGAAACTGGGAAATCGCTTATATTTCTAATCTTATATGTAGATGACATATTACTAATTGGAAATGACATTCCTATGCTCGAGTCTGTTAAGAGCTCATTGAAAAATAGTTTTTCTATGAAGGACTTAGGAGAAGCGGCATATATTCTGGGTATCAAGATCTATAGAGATAGATCAAGGAGGCTAATTGGATTAAGCCAGAGTACATACATTGACAAAGTGTTGAAACGGTTCAGCATGGAATAGGCTAAGAAGGGGTTCTTGCCCATGTCTCACGGCATTAAACTCAGCAAGACTCAGTGTCCTTCGACCACTGATGAGCGAGAGCACATGAGTAGGGTTCCATATGCTTCGGCTATTGGATCCATCATGTATGCAATGAGATTTACTCGCCCAGATGTTTCTTATACTCTAAGTGTTACGAGAAGATACTAGGCTGATCCAGGTGAAAGCCACTAGATAGCGGTAAAGAATATCCTTAAGTACTTGAGAAGGACTAAGGATATGTTCCTAGTTTATGGAGGTGAGGATGAACTCAGTGTAAAGGGTTAAACAGATGCGAGTTACCTTATCGACTCAGATGACTCCAAACCGCAATCAGGTTATGTGTTTGTCATGAATGGAGGTGCTATGAGCTAGAAAAGTTCCAAGCAAGATACAGTGGCCTCCTCTTCAACAGGAGCTGAATATATTGCCACCTCGGAGGCTGCAAAGGAAGCTGTTTGGATTAGGAATTTCTTGATTGCTCTTGGTGTGGTTTAGGGCGCATCCAATCCCTTGGACGTTTATTGTGACAACAATGGTGCTATTGCACAAGCCAAGTAACCTAGAAAACACCAGAAGAACAAACATATTCGCATGCGTTACCATCAGATTCGTGAGTTCATTGATGATGATAGTGTCATGTTATGAAAAATACATACGGACTCAAATGTTGCTGATCCCTTGACAAAGCCACTCCCAAAACCTACGCATGAAGGGCACACAAGAGCAATAGGTATTAGATACTATCTAGATTGACTCTAGGGCAAGTGGGAGACTGAACGAAATATGCCCTAGAGCCAATCATAGAGATGATTATATTTCATATGTATCCATGAGTTATTATAATGTTCCTTGAATATCCATATATCAGGCAACTTGTATTGATTGGCAATTATGTGAATTGTTTGTGAAACTCTTTACTTGTATGGTTATCTAATAGTTGTCCATAGTCAGAGTTCATGTGAGGACACACTAAATATTAGACTAGCACATCGATTGGATGATGACTATGTTTCGCAAGTCATAGACATGGATATGTCAAACCAATGATGTGGACACATGTTATGAACATGGGGTTGGACTGACCCAACTTGAGACTGGCAATAATACTTGCAGCTCTCTCTATACATCGTGTACGTTTTGTCCTTAGACCTGAGATTGTCGCATGTACTTGAGATGTGGATCGGCCTACTTTGGGTCTATCAAACACTTCTTCGTTACTGGGCAGTTATAAAGGTAGCTTTTGGGTTTGTCCTGATTTACATGGTACATGGCATTGGTCAATCAAGATGGGATTTGCCCCTCTCTACTTGAGAGAGATATCTCTGGGCCCCTCGAGTGATCGGATCTAGAAATGCATGGCCGTGCTACATACGGTTAAGAGTTAACCTAGTAAAGGGATTCTGAATCACATCGAGAAAGAGAGGTCATCTTGGAGCTAGACCAAATATCATAGGGCAAAGGGAAAGACATGTACTCAACCTTGTGATGGTTCATCCGAATGATCTTTATGTCCGTCTAGGAGTTGGCACGTCTTGCTAGAGGCCACTACCAACTATTGACGGAGTAAGTGTACTCGTGTCATGTCTATACGTGTATGTACCTATAGGGTCAAACACTTTAGGGGCTGGAAGCCTAATGAAGATTGGATCCAAATTAGGCCAAGCTTGGGCTATTAATGGGCTGCTAATGTAAAACCCGCCAGGGATGCCTATATAAGAGAGAGTGAGGCGAGCTGAATAGGGTTGAGCATTCCACCCATCTGCCACTCCTCTCACGCATGTGTTGCATGGGCAGACCTGGCAGTCTAGCGTGTGACGTCTCCACCCCGGACGTGTGGATACCTCGGAGGTGCTGCAGCTGTAGCACTTGGACGAGCCGTGCAAAGGGGAGCTGCTCATGGGACGAGGACAAGGAGGGCAGCGAAGAACATCTACATTGCCCCAACATGCTTCATTGAGTTCCGCAACTACGCGTCTAGTGGTAATCCCGTGATCTATGACAACAGTATTCCTGGTTGACGCGGTAGAGATTTTTGTTTTACGCTAGTGTAGCTTACCCGTCTCCCTCCATATAGAGGTATGGTGGGCGACCGGACACAGGGCCCATGCAAGGCATCACTCGAATTTTGCTATTGTTTAGTATTATTGTAGCAAATTAGGTGTACATATTATTGCTTAGTATTATTTTATGTAGCAATATTGTATGAAAAATGATATTGTGTGCATTTTGCAGAAAACTATGGATCCAATCAAGAGAGACCTAGCACAGGAAGAAATTTTCAAGAATATGATCAACGGTGCCCCCATGTTTATCCACTCAAATCTCCATCAATGTATCTGAACCCCTTCGGTGCGGGTAAGGAGGTCGACCAAATTGATCAGGGAGAAGTCGATGGCTCTGATGATGTAGAAGCCGACGGCTCTGGTGGACCCTTAACGAAGTTTGGAAAGGTATATATATGAAGTCTGGTGATCAGTAGATGCATTAATTGAGTTATATATATAAATTGATGAATATTTCTTCTCTTAGGCCTCCACATCGAGCAAAAAATATTCCAAACGAGGCCCCGCCAAAAAGTTGGACGCATCTACGCGTTATACAATTACGGTGGTATCACCACGGGGTGAACCGTTGGAACCCGAAAAGGCTAAAAGTGTATTTGTACAAAAATGTAGAGTTATGGTTAGGGATCACATCCCGATCACCGTTCCAGAGTGGAATAAGACCAAAGGGGCGGAAGAGGGTGAGTATGTCGTCGATAGGTACAAAGAGGGTCTTTGGAATGACCTTAGGGCACATTTCCCCCAGCCAAAATATGTGGATGATGCCGACACAGCTGCATTGAGGAAGATAGTCAAGCAGTGGACTCTTACGAAGATGGACGAACTATTCAAGAACTGGAAGAAAGCATTATGGAAAAAGTATCAGAAGAAGAAGACTGCTCCAAAATTCGAAGACTATCTAACGAAGCAGCAGGCTAACTGGGATGCATTTGTGAAGTACAAGGAGTCCAAACCTGCTAAGGAGAAGTCAGAAAAAACAAGAAAAATGACACGAAGAAGAAATATGACCATTATCTAGGGCCAGGGGATACGCGGCTACCATGCCAAAGTGGGATTCTAAAGAGAGTGAGTTGCTTGCTAAAGGGATCACTCCAGAACCAATACGCGAAGAATGGGATTTGAGGGCAAGAAATTGGTTCCTTGGGCATGGGAGTGAGTATGACGATAATACAGGGGACCTTATTTGCAGTGATGGGATTAGGATACCCCGGGAGACATGTCAGAGAGTGGTGAAGGAAATTAAAGAGGGGACAACAAAGTTCCGTCCTGATAGAGAGAAAGACTTGCTGACAAAGGTCCTCGGGAATAAAGAACACAGAGGACGAGTACGAGGTCTTGGCCCTAGTTATACATGGGAGATGGGGTTTCCCCAAGACAGAGATATTTATAGAAGCCGAGAGAGAGCAAAGAGGCGACGGTAGGAGGAGGAGGGAGACAGGTTCAATTGGTTGCTACGAAGACTTGAAAAGCATCAGCAACATATTGATGATCTTCGAGGAGTAGCACGCCTGCAAGATCTTGCACTCGATATTACCACCGTCCAATCTCAGTGGAGAAGCAGCGTGGCTAAATCAGAGGTCGCGTCTAATGATGCACGGAAGGTAGATGGAGGTCCTAGCCACCCCGTGGATGGAATCAAGGAGCAGATATCTTGTGAGCTCCATCAGAAGGTAAAGAACCTATCCTTCAAGGTGGCTGTTGGATGTGCTTTGTCTTGTCCACCTGACGCATGCTGGCATGGCCGTTAGCTTCCAGCTGGCTATGCTAAAGTCGGCGTGGATGAAATCGCAACAGGGTGGGACTCAATGGAGCTTGACATCCCTAGACCTGAAGGTGAGAGGACACTCGGAAAAGTACTAGGTGGTATCATTCTATGGGACAAGAACAACATCAAGATTCTAGGATCGGCGCCAAGGCCAACACAGCCTCTGAGTCGTCACATGTCACCTTCACCTCCATCACCTCCAAGAAGCCAACCCCATGACTATGACCACCACAGCGTGAGTCCATCTCAATCTCCACCGCAGGGTCAGCCGTCTTCGCCGCCCACTAAGGACAATAAGCGGAAGCGTGCTCCGTCGATGAGTACTAAATGACGCAGCAGCCCAAAACGACAAATGATGCCCCTCCCAAGAGTACCTCATAACAATCTTCCCATCAGACCTTACAATCGTACTGACAAGGAAAACACAGTGATCCCAAAGGCCGAATGTGTTGTGCAGCTTCAAAAGAAGAAACCCGAGCCCACCCAGTATACACCAAGAATAAAAAGCGTATGCACTTTCTTTTCTGAACTCAAAATCGCAATATGACTTGCACCATAAGACAGATGACTGTCTACGCACACTTCAGAAGGAAGTGACGAAGAGCAAATCAAGTAGAAGTGCAAGCGAGAGAAAATCATCGAGTCAAAGTGCAAGCAGGAAAAGAATGGACGTCCCCCAGCTCGAGAAACATGCCAAAAATTCGATTCCACCCCTCAAGGTGTTGTCCTATGACATTCCCCAGCAGGATATGGAAGAAGCTGTGAAGCTTGTGGCCACTATTAATGTGATTATTGAGGAATTTCTAGGTTCCCAAGACGACAAGTTACCCAAGGCTGTTGTAGCCCCTAAATATGTCCCAGTGATGCCTTTGGTCAGTATAGAGAGGTTGCAACAACTACCAAACCAAATGTGGAGTTTACATAAATGGTACTTGAAAGACATAAAGGAGGAGAGAATAATCATCATGGAGAAAGTCCCACATGACTACTACTTATGAGCCGATGAGGTCCATGTTGAATTTTCAGAACTCTTCCAGTTATACACTTTCGATGCCCTCGACAAATCTATCATGAGTTGCTATTGTCTATAAGTTGTTGAATTCATTGTCTACATATAAGTTGTTCAGTTTTTCAGTTGCTCAGTTCATTGCATGTAATTATCCTCATTATAACCTTTTGTACTCTATTATTATGAAGAATGAAGATCCAGGAATGTAAAATAAGGTCACTCTTTAGTGTTGGATTCATTGACCCAGATAAAATACATGTAAAGACGCTAACGGATAAACCCAAGGAGACAGAGGAAAACCTTCTAAGGTTTCTAACAGAGAAAAATTTATGTGACCACATACTGTTTCCTTACAATTTCAAGTGAGGGTCTTACTCTGTTGTACACATTCACTTTTGCTTACTCGATGTTAAGTGTAATTGATGAGTTACTGATGTATATATAAACATGTGCAGTTTTCACTGGATTCTGCTAAACATTCAACTTGATAAGGGAAGAGTTGAAGTCATGGACCCATTAAAGAGACCCCTGGAAAAGTTTAGAGACGTGCTATAGAGGTAATTTTCACGCTACATCAGTCTCTTTTGTTGATTTCCTGAGATATCACATAATAAATAACTCATTCATTCATTTTCTTTGTCGGGTAGGGTTTAGAACCTGTTCAAGAGTAAGGTTACAGGTTCCTTTAGTGAGAAGCCGACGTTTAATCTAGTCTCGGCATGTAGTACGTGATATGCCCGCGCATCTCTTTACTTCTAGTTTCGATACAATTATGATGTTAGATTATTATTTTGATTGAATACTATTCTTATAAAGTGCGCGAGGCAGACACGAGGGACAAATATATGTGGATTCTACGTTTGCGAGATCATTCGCACGTTTACCACTGAGCACGAAGATTATAGAGTCGACGTAAGCAATACATGCACAATATCATTTTATTACCGTCACTTTTGTTATCATGATTGATATTCATATTGATCTCCTTTTCTTATATATAGTTAGAGATCATGCGGGGTCAGCTCCTACCAGAGCAACGCGTACTACGAATTGCAGAAGAACTGGCGAGATTTTTGTTGACAGAGATGTTAGACGATGCTGGAGAATTTAGTGTGAATAGGCACTACTAATGATTCCGGCCGTGTAATTGAATAGATGGGCTCTAGTCCCGATATTTGTGATATCCATGTAACTATCCAAATTGTATATATTTGCATGTTCGATCTTAAGACAAGTTATCTTATATATGCATGAACGTGTACGGTATGTCGTAGGATAAAAAACTATTTTGAATTGAAAAATAAATAAATAAAAGAATACAAATTGAATTATCTGTCACGGCAAAGAAAGTGCCCAAAATGCTGCCGCGGTAGAAAACCATTTGTCCTGTCCCGGTCCGTAATAGGAACCGGGACTAATGGGGGGAACCCCACACGCGCAAAGGTGGCCACGTGGACGCCCATTGGTCTCGGCTGGTAACAGAGACGGGACTAGTGAATGGGCCTTTAGTCCCACTGTTCTAGTCCCGGTTTCAAAACCGGGACTAATGCCCCTTACGGGCCGGGACTTCTCTACTAGTGATGATTTTGGAGTCGAAGTGTAAAAATACAAATCCATGGCCCTAATCAAGATCTTTAATGGTATTTACACTGAGATGAGTTTCTTGTCATAAAAGGTGTTTATAATCCAAATATTATATGTCTTGTCAAAAAGTATGAATATGCCTTTTCCACTTATGTTGTGCAATCCTTTATGCCCCTACTTTGTTCTCACGAGGTTATCTGTTGTTGATTTGGATGTATGGAGGCTGAGGGTATGGGTGGAGGTGGGGTAGTTAGGGTCGAAACATAGAGGGTCACCAGGTTCGCCCTCAGACGTATGGCAGGGCTCATCCTCGTCTAAACTATTGGCATGCCCGGTACCTTGAGAGATGTGGCATAGGCCACATGGGCCACGGGCTAGTGATCATGGGCTGGCACTACTGGTAGATGGCAACAAAAGGAGAAGCTGCACACGGGGAAGGGCATCAAACAGAACTGAACCGAACTAAGTCTTCTCATCACATCTGTCTTCTTCTTTACGTGCTCTGGATCCCCTCATTTAGGTCTAGGAGCTCTCCACAAGTTGTTAGTGTATCCATATCACTTGACGATGCTCGCCGGCGGCCACGGGATATAACACTTGGCATCAGAGACAAGTTATTCTCCACACAAAAAATCCCAGAAAATTCAACAACAAAAATTCCAATCCTGGTTTGTTGGTGAGAAGGCCCACATCTCTCAAGGTATCGGGCATGACAAGTGTCAAGGCTCATAACTCCCGCTCAAAAAAAATTGTGTATTGATCGATGCAAAGCTACATGTTAGGTCCTTTATTTACAGGGCCAACTATGTACTATAGACATATTACACAACGGTGCCACTTCTTTCGTTCTAATACAGTGACTGACTCAGTGCAGGCGATGACTCTTCAACCACTTCTCTACCTCCAAAGGAGTCCCAACATTTTGTTTGCTTCTTTTATAGCGCCATCATACATCGTATTGATCTTATACTTCCACAGCACCATATGTATTACCACCTCTTTGCAGATTAGTCAATTAGGGATAAAATTGCTTCTAGAATTTGATACATCCCACTTATGGGCGTGTTTGGTTACTCGTGCACTTTTGTCGCTCCTAGGGATCATGGCTTCACGGAAGCTACAAGCGCCAATTCAACCTCTCGTTCCTAAAGGGCATTTTGTTTGGTTGCCCACATTGTAATTTCTGAGTTGATGGAGAAGCCAAGCCCAACTTGTTTGATTGCTTGTTTTCTTCGGTTTCGGCTAGTTGTTAGTTGTTTGGTTAGTTGCATTCTTCCTTATATCCTTACCTCTTGGGTGGTGTGGCGAGCTTACTCACCACAACCTTCTCACAAAGTTTAGACAATTGGAATTCAGAGAATTCAGATACCAACAAGCTTAGTACTGAATCGACATAAAGAGTCATGACGTTTTGTGCTGCATCACGAATTCAAGAACAACTACAGCACAAGTTCATCAAACCGAGGGGTTATAACTAAATACCACCTCCCAAAATATACAGACCGCCACAAGTTTTTATCAAGTCGAACTACTCCAAAATACACATCATAGTCATTATCATCCGGGGCAACACCACAACTTATCACCCCCTCCAGCACCACAGCCGGTTACTCACAAGTAGTGCTTGTTAAGGAAGGTCATAAACCAAATCATCTTGCGTTTAGGGGTCATAGAAAAATACCTGCTGGCCTATGCCTTGTGCTCCATCAAGTGGCTAAGAGCACGGTGTATGGCAGCTGGAGAGACGATGCTACGGGAATACAACAGCGTAGATCACCTTCATTTGAGCATAGTTCTAAATGGGCTTGTTGATCAGCTCGGTGTCCTTTGGGTGAACCTAGTGAGAACAAAGTTAGTTTGCAGTTCATGTATCAGCTTACGAACAAAGTGCTGATGTAAGTGAAAATGTGTGCCAACCTTGATGTAATCATAGTAGTGCTCGTCGTCCATCATGACAGTTGACAGTCTCCTCCACCCAGCACATGGTTTCGAGGCTTCTCAACTTCAGCACCTGAACCCACCTAGCTCTCCAATGCCTCAAATGGTTATAGATCTGATTTGGGGTAACTCTCCTGCCACAATACCTAAAGATATCATCTGCAACAACTCTCATGTCCTCCTTGAATCCTTGGTCTATGGAAATCCATGCCATGGCGAATGTAGACAGAGAAGCTGGCTATGTCATGGCATTCTTCTACACGAACTTGTTAGGCATCAGTGCATAGCGCAGAGGCACTGTTGTGGTTGCCGAGATATCAGTGGAGGCCGGCTTATCAGTTAGCCAGTCCTATGCCACAAATCAAACAACCATAGTAAGCATGATATGTTTCCCACACTGCACAATAATCTGCATGGAACCTAAGCAAGAACCTTACTACTGTACAACAAGCATGAACATAAGCAAGAACCATAGAATCATGCAATACGCATGATGTAAGCAGTGTGGATGAAACGAACCAATGTAGATCAATAGACCAAAATTGTAACAAGTGTTTCATTGCAAATCTAGGGTTAGAGTGCTCTTACCATGATCTTAGAGTCAAATGGTGTGGACATCTTAGCGAAGCGGTGGAAGAACACTTGCCGGAGAGGATATCAACCGGCCAGAGTAGGCCGCACATGTTACCCGTGCTTGTAGATGAATATGATTTGGAGGGAGAGCTCGAAAGTGGGGAGGGGATGATGGTGCGAGATTCGGCAGCGAGGCAAGGCGGTGCGAATTAGTGGGCGGTGACCCAATTTCCCCCGCCGGAATTTCACGGACGTGGGTGAGCTCCTGTCATCTCACTCCCGCACGACCGGATGCAGTCGTTTCCCAAGAGAGCGCGAGAAGAAGTTGGCTCCGTGGAAACGGCTGATTTGGGCATTCCTCCAGAGCCAGGTTGAGGACTGCTTTAAGACCAGTGCGATGCAAAGATTATGTTCCACGTGGGCAACCAAAATAGGAAATGCCTCTGTGGCAACCAAACATGCCCTATTTGATTGTTGTTGCATTTTATGGCTTGTATAGTCACCGTCATCTTTAATTCTTGGCTGGGACACTTCGATGGGGACATTAACACTGGTAGACTACGAGTGAGTTGGAATAAAATTCTCTGAATTACAAGCGCTAGATAATCCATTTTTAACATGAATTTCAGGAACTTGGTCCATAGGTTAAGTTTTTAAGCCACACCTAGTCGTTCTTTCCTAACTATGGTTGTTACTTGATATGTAACCCCATATCCTTTCACTATGCCCTCCCCCACCCACCACCTGTCTCTCTCTCTCTCTCTCATGTCATTGTGCATGGTACCATTTCTGTAGCAATATATGTTATTCCTATGTTAACATGCATTTCTCACTTATAAATACTTAATGATCAGTGGAAGCTTGCATTCATATCCATGAACCGTCCAGAATACCTCCATGATATTGATGTTGTGTCTGCACGTTTTCAGGCAAGTACTTGTCTTCAGCATGTAGGCATGTCTAAGTATGTGTTCACATGATGATGTTCTTCTGATCTTACAGAGGAGAGATGTTTACGGAGCTTGGGAACAATACCTTGGCTTGGAGCACACTGACACAACACCAAAAAGATCTTACACGGCCAATCAGGTAAGCAGTACTTATTACTCCCTCTGTTTCAAAATATAAGATGTTTTTTCTTTTGTGAAACGAATGTTTCTAGATATCTTTTAGCACTAAAAGATATCTAGAAACATTCGTTTCACAAAAGCTAAAACTATCTTATATTATGAAAAGGGGGGAGTATGAAAAAAAGGCATTTTGCTGTGTTCTTGGATTCTCTGTGTGAAGCATGCATATTTAAGCAAAACAAGATTACGAAAACAAGACTACAGCAGTAAATGATATTTTTTCAGTCTATACTATTTTCGCTTTTTTTAGATTAGATATGTTTTCCCAAAGCATGGGGTTTTTTATGTTACAAGGGTATTTGCATCAAAGCTACAATTTGAATCAGTACGGAAGGACCTCTTTCTGGTCTTGTATACTCCTTCCATATGGGCTTATAAGACCCTCACGTATTTCAAGGAAAACTCTGAACATCAATTTCATCTACAAAATATAAGTCAGATGCCACAAAAATTATACCACTGGAAACTTATTTTGAACATGAATCCAGTGATATACTTTCTGTGGTGTTGTACTGTTTATGAAATTATGGTCAAAGTTATTCTTAGAATACATGTGGGCCTTATAAACTCATACAAAGGGAGTATTCTTTTACCAGTTTGGGGCGTGCATAGATTTTACACGAAGTATTTTTTTCTGTTAGAAGGTAGGGTGACTGACGATTTTTTGAATTTAAACAAACTACTATGCCGACTTAGCCCTTTATGCAACTGTTATTTGCTTGGTTGTTTGAACTGTCTGTAGAACCGACACACGTATGAAAAGCCTGTGAAAATATATAATTGTGAAACATTTGGGCTGCAAGCCCCAGATGAAGGCCTGATCGGAGCTAGCATTCCAAAGGGGTGTGACCTTAACATAAGGAAAATGGTGGTCAAATATATGGTCGTTTGTGCGCCGAGGCCTATATTACTTGCTATATGTTGACACTGTTGGTGCTTGGTTGTCGGACGGATATTCTTTGAGGCTTTCCCCTTGCTTGCTCCTGTCAATGAAGTAAGCGTGCTGATTTCATTGTCCCTGAGTGATGGCCCCCACTAGGATAGATGTTGCTTCATTTGTGTAGAGCAAAGCTGGTACATAAGAAAAAGATTTTGTAAGGACGTCATAGTTGAGATTTTGGATGCTTTGTTTGCCGCTACCTTTATTGTGGCATCGAACAATGTGATAGATTGTGTAACGGGTTTAGTGCTGGTTTCAATTTTTTCGAGTCTGTTGAGAAATGTAAGGAATAGCTGCCGATGATAGTACAGTCTTGAGTTCCAGCAGTCTGTTGTTTACGTTGATTTAATTTGACCTAGTAGTAGTAGTACTGTTGGTACTTTTATATACTACTCACTATTTTTCTTTAGCCTTGAAGAATGGAAAAAAATTATTTATATTTATCCATAGTCTTATTTTAAGACAATTTGGATCCAGTAGCTGTTTTGGCTGCTTAAGTGGTATATGTTTCATCGGCGGATGAATGAGTGGTAGGTATAGTTTCTGTCATCCGAAGATAATTTGAATCTGAGAAATGCCGAAGTTACCTTTCTATGAGATGACCATATCTCGTCGGTGTCATGTTGCTCTGACAAATTGCTTTGCTTGTTCTACAAAATATGATGGAAACATATTTATACACTGGAGCTGAACTAGATTTGAGACGATGTCATATGTATTTTATAATGGACACATCTCTGTTCTAGATATCTAGACGTGTTTCAATGTGTAGGTTCGCTCATTTTAAAAACAGACGGACAATTAATTTGGATTGGAGGGAGTGGTTTGTAGAATTGTGTTAGCATAACTTGTTTTCACGTTGCAAGTAAAATTTGCTTCTTCTGCTCTTTACTTGGAATAACTAAAGAGACGAAAGTATTCCATATATATTGTTAGCATCACAATCTAATGATACTTGGTAGGGTAAAATAATAATCGACAAGTTCTCTCTCTATTAGACTGCAGTTTTTTTTTTTTTTTTGCTATTTCAGATGAAAAAAGAAAAGGAAAACCTTAAAACTAGCATTTGCAACTATGGTTTTGAAAACATTACAGCCATTGATGATCATAGTACCGATCTGCATGTTCAGATGCCTCATTTACATTACATAAGCCAAAGGTACAACATACTGAAAATTAAGGTGGTTTTAGGAATACTATATCCCCAGCCTTAAACGGTCGGAATTCTAAATGCTTCCATCGTCATCTTATACGGATGCAGCTAGTTGCAAGGTGTTGCAATTTTCGCAGGTTTCAGCTCGAACACCAGAGCAGTAATTAAGGGGAGATGGAATGCACCGACAAAGATATGGTCCATCCCTCCTTAAGGACTAAAATACCCTAATAACTAGGGAATCAGATTCGCGCTGCCTCTCACTGTCACAAGCATGGTTGTATGAACCTCTCCTGGACATGGTCAGACCTTGATCTCGTCGTCGGCACACTTGGGTGATTTTTTGCTGGACATGATGCTGTTGAAGTTCTCCGATTTACATAGCAAGATCTCAATCTGAAACAATGGACAACAGTAGAGAGTGAAGGTGTTATGCATGGATTCAGGATACAAAGGATACAAGTGGGACATTAGTTTTAAAAAAAAGGATACAAGTGGGACATCCAAATTAAGGTAGGGTTGATTATCTTGCCTTAGCTTTACGGACTAGTCGCCCCTTTGCTTCATCTTTGGTGCCGATGGTTGATGTCAGGATCTCTGGACACAAGGAGGAACAAAAACATGGAAAGAATTAGGTGTGATTACTAATGTAATATGAAGCAAGGTTTGATGATTCAGATGGTAGACGATGAAAACAACTAGAAGAGGGCTTACTCTTTTCAATGGCCAAACCATTGTTCTTGAGGATCTCCGAAACAGTCACAACGGTGCCAATGGCTGGAATAGCGTGATATCGTTAACCATGAACTGATTATGGAAGATAACAGGAATTAAAACGGTGAGGTGAGTAAACAGTGATCACCCATCCCCAGAGCAGACAGTTCAACCTCGCCGTAGTTCTGCATGTACTTCTGTAGCCAGCAATATAGACAGGGGATTTCTAATTTTGTTACGAATTGATTGATTTGGATGAATGAAACGTAGTATATGGCTCTTGGTCTGGCTACGTCCTGTGTGCATACCTTGGCGAGGTTAACGTAGAAGTAGAGCGGCTTCTTGTTGGTGGACACTTGGATCCGATTTTTCTTGGCTGACGCCCCGGTCTCGGCCTCGATCTCCACCACCACCTCCACGTCAGCCTCCGCCTCGGCAGCCTTCTCCTCCCCCACCACCGCCACTTCCTTCTCCTCCAGCGCCTCCTCCTGCGCCGCCTTCACCACCTCCCTGACTTCCTGCGCCTCCGACTCCGTCAGCTCCTCCGCCGCCGGTCTCACCACCTGCATTGTGGCTGGATCGCCTGATGGTGTACGTACGTGAGTTAATCTGGAGGAAAAGAGAGGGGGCTGCGAGTGGGTCCCCGGCCATGGTGGTGCGTACAAGTAGCACTGAGCTGGCCATTGCGCGCGTTCGCGCGGTCGCCCAGAGGTGACGGTTGGCTCGGTAGTTATTCCTGGTGCTTTTGCATGCTCACATCGATTTGGACCGGGCTTCCATCGGGGCGACCGAGCATCGGGTCGTCTAAACGGATTTAGAGGATGGTCAAAAAACGCCTTCAGCGGCTCGTCTTTATGGTCGTCTAAATATAGACCCCCTCCACATCCGAGCGACGATCGTCCAAACCAACTGCTGGCTCGCGAGCTCGCTCCCGCGCGCATCTGGAGCGGTTGGAGAACCATGACAGGGGCGTTTCTCCCGCGAGGTTGCTGTCGCTCCACTCGCCCGGCTCCAGGTATGTCTTTTTTTTCCGGTAAAATTAGTGAGCGGGAGTGAGAAATTCGTCGGGGCGAGAGGGTCCTCGACCGAGGTAGCTTGCCCCGCGCCTGATCCGGCCGCCGCCTCGCCATTTTTGGCGGATCCTGAGGCAGGCGTGCAGCCGCGGATCCTGAGGAGCGCGGTCTCAGGGTGGGGCGCGCGAGCTTAGGGGCGGGGGCACTGCCTTGCTGGGGAAGGGAGGGAGCAACGCAGGCCGGGATAGGGACGAGGCGGCGCCCTGGTTTGGCGGTGGAGGAGAGGAGCCGGGGCAGATGGGCTCGCGGGGGCTCCTGCGTCGGTGTCCTGAACCGGGCCTCCTGCATCGGTGTCCAGCGTCTGTGTCCTGTGTAGTATAGGTGGGGGAGTTGTTTATTTCCTGGACTGATTTTGACCATCTATTTCCTGCAAAGAGTTGTTTGCAGGATGTCCATCGATGTAGAATTGTAGACTGATTTACCATCTACTGGGAAGTTGTTATTTGGTTGCAAATTGCATTGAATTTAGACCAGCTATTTGCATTAGAGAGAGAATTGTGGATTGTACTATGACCTGCTATTTTCCTGGGAAGCTGTTGGTTCCAGAACTGCTATTGGATTGGATTTTTGACCTGCTGTTTATTTCTTATACAGCTGGACAACTCGAAGATGGATGACATTGGATTTTTAGACATGATGAATGTTGGATCCCGTGACGTGAATTGGGAAGACTCACAATATTGTAGCCCAATCGCAGAACAAGAGACGATGTCAACTCCAGATGTTGCTGGATCTGCAAAACAAAAATCGAAAGGAACAAGAGCACCGTCCACGAAAGGGAAAAATTGGTCTAGTCATGATGACAAGTTGTCGATAAAAGCATGGGCAAACACTAGTTTGGATGCTGTGATTGGGACGGATCAAAATTCAAGTTGTTATTGGAATAGGAGTTTAGCTTACTACAACATGCACAAGGAACCGTCATGGCCAGAGCGAATGTTAATGCAGTCAATTGCCGTTACACCACTATTTCAGCACTCACGAGTAAATTTTGTGGATGCGTTCAGCAGATATTAAGTAAAAATAAAAGTGGAAGGACTCTTGATGAGAAGGTAACACTTCATTTCTGTTTGCAACAAGTTCTGATTTTCTTCTAAGTTTGTATATGTGTTGTATGCAAGTGTTAACACTACATTTGTTTGTGCGGCAAAGAGATGCACACTGCTTGTACATGGAATTGGATCCTAAAAAGAAGACATTTACACTCATGCATTGCTATATAGAGTTGGAGAAGTACCCAAAGTGGCAGACATGTTCGGGTTCTCAGAAAAAACAAAAGAAGACCTCGGATGCAAGTCCGGGTTCGACCTCTAATGATGAAGAGTTCGGTGTATGCACGGATGATCTTGAAAAAGAGAAAAGACCTCCTGGTGCAAAGTATGAGAAAGAACGGAAAGTTAAAGCTCATGCTTCTGATGGTAGTGCTGTGAAGCTTTTATTAGAAAGTGTGTGGGCACAAAAGATAGAGAAAGATGATCTCAAAGAGGCCGCAAAGAATGCTCATAGCATTTGAATTGCAAGAGAGGGAGGGAGGATACAAGGCAAGAGAGGGAGGATGCACGAAAACATTTTGAATTAGAAGAGAAAATCATGTTCATGGATACTAGCTGTATGAGTGTGGAACAAAAGCAATTCTACAAGGACAAGCAGGATGAGATCATCGCTCGGCGCTAGCATCAAACTATTTTAAGTATGAACTATTTGTATGAGTATGAACTATTTGTTGCGTGCAAACATTGAACTAGTGCATCGATAACATGGCATTATGACATAGTACATGATAGGATCCCACTACATTATTATTACAACATCGTCCATGAAAGAAACTTGACTACATTATTGTTACAACATAGCACATGAAATAAACTTGACTACATCACTCATGTCCAAACTTTTGACAGAGGTGCTTAACCAAATCATCTTGAAGCTGAGAATGGCCATCTCTATTTCTAATCTGTTGATGCATCTGAATGAATGCATTTAGCTCTTCCGCATGAGTACATACTCGAACTCTTTCTCCCATTTCCATCCTGTCGCAGGTCCTCGAACAATGGCAAAATAGGACTGCAGAACTCCAAAGGCTCGTTCCACGTCCTTTCTAGCCGCCTCTTGCCTTTGGAAAAAATGTCTCTTCTCTCTGGTTGGAGTTGGTATGGGCTTCACAAATGTAGACCACTGTGGATATATGCCATCCGCAAGGTAATACCCCATTGTGTATTGATGACCACTGATGGTATAATTCACTTCTAGAGTTTCACCTTCAGCTAGCTTTGCAAAAACACATGAGAACATTGAAGAACATTTAGATCATTGTTGGACCCTGGTAAACCAAAAAAACATACCAAATCCAAAGATCTTGTGAAGCAACTACTTCCAAGATCATTGCGGGATCTTTTGTGTGGCCTTTAAACATGCCATGCCATTTTTTGGGGCAATTTTTCCAACCCCAATGCATACAATCTGTACTCCTCAACATACCAGGAAATCCTCTTTCCTCCCCTATTGCAAGTAATCTGGCAGTATCTTCTTCATTTGGAGATCTGAGGTATTGCTCGCCAAACACTTCACAAACTTTGATCACAAACTTCTTGCAAGCCTCTAGATTTGTAGCTTCTGCTGACCGGATGTACTCATCGGCACCTTCAGCTGCTATTCCATAAGTTAGCATCCGCATTTCCGTGGTCATCTTTTGCAATGGATGCAAACCAAGATGTCCACGAGCACTTCTTGTTTGCGTAAAATAACCATCATAATCATATTGAAGTATAGTGTCAACTATGCGGTTAAACAAATTATGGGACATCCTAAACCTGTGCGTGAAAAAGTAAATGAGATAGAGAGGTGAAAAATACGTAAATAGAGTGATTATAGCAGTTACAAACCTTCACCGAATCAAGTTTTTAGGATATCAAGGAATTTCTCTGAAGTAGTCATCCTAGAGAAGAATAAATACGGCATCTCTTGCTCGATTGATTGTCTGACACCATGCTTGGAACCGCCATGGCATCAAGCATTCCCTTTCTCTTCCTCCTCACGCTCCGCAGATGCTATAAGAATGAGTTCGTCATCGTCAGAGGAAGACGAAGACGAATTCATGAGCATACCTAAAGAGGAAAAGTTCCCACTCATGATTCTGTTGTATGGGAGATGATAATGGAATTCATAAGAGAGATGAGAGAAGGAACAACCAAGAATGCTGGATGAGATGTGGAAGGGGTGGTATATATAGATATGAGAATATTGTTGGAAATATGCCCTAGAGACAAATAGTAGTAAGGACTATTATCATATTTCATATAGTTTATGATTAAGTTTTATATCATGCTATAACTGTATTGAGTGGAAACATCAATACACGTGTGATATACAAACAACCAGGGGTTCCCAGTGAAACTCTAGTCACTGGTTCATTGGTCAACAGATGATCATGTTTCCTAATCATGTGGCATTTATGCTAGTTAGAAATGGAGTCATCTCATTCTGAGAATGAGAGGATGAACCAACACCCAACCTAAACATCGTGACCCGATCATGTCACGAAGTTCAAGTTACGATGATTAGAAATGGATCCTCGTAGACTATTCCTTAGACCTTGAGGCCATATCAATCACTGTCTCCCGAGAGTGCTTAGATAGCATCAAGCGCCATCTGGTAATACGGTGGTTATAAAGGTGTGTTCAGGTATTCGGAGGAAACCGTAGAGGCAATATATGTCAAGAGCGGGATTTGTCCGTCCATGTGACGGGAAGATACTCAAGGGCCCACTCGGAGAAGTAATATCCAATAGCTGCGCAGCGTGTGATTTGATCACGGGGATATCACTTGTCGGAACGATTTAAGTACCTTTGTTCAGTAACGAGATTGAACATGACATGGTGATGTCATTGATCAGATCTCGGGCAATGCAAGTATCGAGTGACAAAGGGAATAAGACACGACTGTCCCGGTTCAAACGACGAAAGATCTTCATGGAACGCACAGGGGTCACATGGCCATCTAGGTCCCTCTGTCGATCATTGGTGCGGGAGTGTCCCAACCATGTCTGGAGTGTTCCCGAACCGTGGGGTATCACACTTAAGGGCTTGATTATGCTTAGAGAGTGTTTATAGGATCGGTGGAATCGCCAAAGATTTGTAGAGAGAAAACCGGAAGGGTTTCGGTAAGTCCGGAGGATGTCCGGAGTGGAGGTGGAAGTGTTCCATAGCCATGGAGGTTGAATAATATGTGAATGGATGTTAAATATTGATTTAATCATTTATTCATAATTATTTAATAAAGAAAAAAATCAATTAAATGGTCAAAGGCTTAATGGGCCAATTCCCGGAGGGGAGAGGGCCCATTAGGGGAAAGGAGAGAGGGAGAAGGGGCCAAGGGGGTGGCCGACGCCCTAGTGGACTAGACCCCCCGCGCGGGGCCCATGGGAGTGGCCGGGGGTGCCACCCCTCCCCCCTCCTCTCCTTTAGTCCCACCCCGGGTCTTTGAGGGAGGTAGTACCTCCCCTCCCCCTATATATAGTGGGGGTATTTGGCCAAAATAAACACACCAATAATCAATAAAGGTCTTCTCACTTTTGGGAGGACCTCTAATTTATATTTTCTCTCCCCCTCTCTCTCTCTCGTGACCGTGGTCCCAAGTCTGGACTGCGCGAGCGAGAGACATCTTCACCGTGGAGAACCGTCGCGCTACGGGATTTGGATCTGGGAGCTCTACTTCCGCAACTGCTGCTGGATCGGGGAAGCGAGAGTCATCGTCAGGCACCGGACGTGTGTAACTCCTCGTGAGGTGTCGCACTTCGGCACTCAAGTTGTTGGAGCCAAGGAGCGCAAGGACTTCTTCACGACCTTGAGGTCGGCTTCGGCTCGTCTACATCAACCACGTTGTCCTAAGCGTTGACAACGCTTTTCGGTCTTCAAGGGTAAGTTCGCGAAAAGCCCCTCCCGTTACTTTATTACTAATAGATAGGTCCTAGCAGCTTCAGGGGTTCAGGGGCATAGGGTAAAATTATTGTTTTCATATGCGGAACCCCAATAGTGGTATCAGAACTAGATCTATGTGTAGTAATGCTAGTACGGGTAGAACACACAAGATGTAGCATGTGGGCGTTGATCTTTTATTTGTTACCCTCCCACGTGTACTTGTGCATACCGCAGTAATGCTTGATGAAGTGGCCCCCAACCGACTTTACGCGTTCATTCGCTAGACTGGTCCACGCTTGACATACGGCTTGTACCGTATAAAGTGGCTTAGGGGGTGTCTGTCTCTCTCGCATTAGTTGTATGCCATTTGCAATGGAGGGCCCCGAAAGGGGTGTAGTAGAGACAACTACCTGACCAGCGTTGTGCTGAAAGTTCGTAGGTAAGAACAGTTCTTGTGCGAAAGCCCATTCAGCCACATAAAACATGCAAAGATAAAGTAGAGGCGTCTAACTTTGTTTTGCATGGGGGCGTTGCTTTGTGATATGGTTGTGGCAAAGGTAAAGTGATTACCTTTTGTTACGTAGTAGTAGATAGTCACGGAGGTGGCGAACTACCACGACGGAATGACACCGGTACCCTGGTGTCTACGGCGTCGGAACCCTGGCGCCGGAACCCGGTGATGGCGGATGGAGATCACGACGTGAAGGACCATATCACATAGCATTTACATTCAGTGTTATTTTTTGTATATCTTATTGTGTGCTAGTATTAGATACTCGACGGTAGCCTAATAAGATGATTCCTATTAAAATTACCAACGATTGTGTTCCCCCTTAGTGTGCACCACCAAGAAAGTTCTTAGGTATGAGGTGATCCAGGGTTACAGGCCTGGGTGTTAGACATATCTACGTTCGCATACAGTGGGTGTAAGCCATGTTGCACAGCGAATACACTAAGGTTGAGTTGGCGAGTCTAGCACGCCACATAAGCGTGGCCTTGGAACGTGGATGGTCGAAAGATCGAGCACGAGTCGCATGAATGATGTGACCGACGTTTAGCATCCACCTTTGAACCCACATCGATGGTCGTGTTCAATCGGGGGAGATGTGGCTGATAGGGGTCGTGTTATCACTAGGAACCCTTTTGGGGATAGGTGTTTCTAAGTGGAGTTATTATTAACTCATTTAATTATAAACTTAGTCTAAATTCCTTTTTCAATTATAAATGTAGATGCCGCCTTTCTTGTTGATGATTTATTGGTTAGAAGGAGAGAAGCTTAGACTTGATGGATCCAACTTACCTAGTTGGCTTGTGCGCCTGAATGATCTCCTTACTAGGAATCATGTGGTAGACTACATACACCGCACGATGGATTTGACTGAGCCAGACTATTATGAGACCCCACAAGAGCTGGCAGACCGCTACTATTGTCAAGAGATGTCCACCTACATTCAGATAATAATGCGTTACGGGATGGTGGATGAACTACATCCGCTCATGGGTGATCTTGATCCATATTCGATGGTGGATCAGCTGAGAGCAGAGTTCATAGGACATGTGCACATGTGGAAGCACAAGCTTCTTGGAGAGTTCCTTTCCATACAGATGGAGGAGCATACATGTCTGAAGGGTCACTTAGAGCGCATGCTTGATGCACACATGAGACTGGTTCACTTCGTGGATTACTGGATGGCTGATCCATTTGCAATAGACGTACTGCTTCGGTCGTTGCCTCCCAGCTACGAAGGACATGTCCGGAGTAGCATCATGAGTGGTGATACGGAAACATTGTATTTCCATGAGTTCATATTACGTTTCAGGAACGTAAAGGTTAAACCGATCACCAGAGAGGTCAACGATGACAAAGGTATATATTTGATATACAGTCTTATAAATGTTATAATCTTGCACACACATTTGCAGTGTTAAGTATATCTGACACTTGTTCTGTTTTGCTGAAAACAGGTCCTTCTGCATGAGAGGTGCTTGCTGGAGAGGAGGTGAGGTTGCGTGTTGATGGCGAGCATGATGATGATTGATACATTGCAAATGTATCTATAATTTTTGATGTTCCATGCTTGGTTTTATCCACTTTCTTGTGTTTTGTCCACACTTTGGAGTACTTTTCATATGATTTCTTGGACTAACCTATTAACAAGAGCCACAGTGCCAGCTGCCTGTTTTCTGCTGTTTTTGGTTCCAGGAAAGTCAGAAAATGAATATTCTCGGAATTGGACGGGACAAAAGCCAAAGTGCCTATTTTTCCGGAAGACTCACGGTGCCAGAATACGAGACGGAGGAGGGCCAGGGGCTAGCCACACCCCCCAGGCGCGGGTGCCCCCAGGCCGCGCCAGGGCATGGTGTGGGCCCCCCAGGCACCCCCTCGGTCTCCCTCTTTGCCTATAAGAAGCCTTCTGACCTAAAAACTCTAGGGGGTTCAACGTTTTTCTAGAAGGAGTTCCGCTCCGCCGCCACCACCAGATTCCACGAAACAACACCAGAAACTCCGTTTTGGCACCCTGCCAGGACGGGGAATTGGAGGAGATCATCGCCATCATCATCACTATCGCTTCTCCATCGACCATCCATATTTCCCCCATCTATGAGTGAGTAATCCCCCGCTGTAGGCTATGGGGATGGTAGGGATTGGATGAGATCGTTCATGTAATGGCATCAGATTGTTAGGGCATGGTGCCTAGTATCTTTTATTAGTGCTTTATGACTTTGTTGCGACTTGTTATGCTTAATGCTTGTCACTAGGGCCCGAGTGCCATGATTTCAGATCTGAACATGTTATCGATTCATTATGATAGTATTGTTTTTGGTCTTATCTGCAAGTTGTATACACAGTTGTTGTCCGGAACCAATGGCCCCGAAGTGACAGAAATCGGGATAACCGGAGGGAATGGCTTTGATGTGAGGATCACATGTGTTCACGGAGTGTTAATGCTTTGCTCCGGTGCTCTATTAAAAGGAGCACCTTAATTGTCAGTAGTTCCCTTGAGGCCCGCTGCAAACAGGCTGGCAGGACAAAAGATGTTGTGCAAGTTCTCATTGCGAGCATGTATGACTATATATGGAACACATGCCTAGGATCTAGTACTTGGATGCTTTATCTTATTTATCTGTAATTGCCCTATGTTCTGATTGCTATGTGAATTGTCTTGTCCATGCAACGTCTGTCCATCCATTCCTATGCCTACCGCACTCGAATCCTACTGTTTACTGCTATTGTTACTATTGTCTTTACTTTACTACTGCTGTTACTTTGCTATTCCTACTACAAAACTGTTGCTACTGATAAATTGCTGTGAGCAGGATTATTTCCAGGTGCAGCTGAATTGACAACTCAGTTGTTAAGTCTTATAAATATTCTTTGGCTCCCCTTGTGTCGAATCAATAAATTGGGTTTCACTTCCCTCGAAAATACTGCGATACACCCCCTATACTTGTGGGTCATCAGGACTATTTTCTGGCGCCGTTGCCGGGGAGCATAGCTTTATTTATCAAGTTCACTTGGATTCTCTATTGTTCGTTGCTATCCATCCATCATGGGTAAGTCTCGTGATGGCAAGGTTCCTATTTTACCATCCACTACAAGAAGAGGTATGGTTCTGAACACCTCTATTGCTCTTGATTCACCATATGTTATAAGTAAGTTCCTTACACCACCACATACACATGCTACACACACTGCTACTACTGCTGAATCTGAAACTTCTGATGCTTATGATGCTGCTTCTACTATGCTTGATAAGAGTGGTTCATTAGGTCCTTTCCTAGATGCTACGATTGCTAGAACTATAGCTGGAAATACCGAAACTCCTAATGAAGACACTACCACACCTATTAGTTCTCCTGAGTCTAGTGAAAGTTATGATATTGAAGATGGTTATGTTGAGATGACCGATGAATTTATTAAAGAATGTAAAAACACCCATGACAGGAGCGCTGCTAAGAGTCTCCTTGAGAGGCGTACTATTAGACTCAAATTGTCTCCTATTGCTAAGTTTGCTACTTCTCCCATAAACATTATAGATGAAGATTATGATTTCTCTCTCGATCTATCTTACATAGCTATTGTCGAGAAAGAACCTTTTTGTGGGACTAAGAATGAAAGTGTGGTAGCACATATGAATGAACTTTCGACCATGAGTGGCTTGTTTTCTGATGATATTAAGATGCGTACACTAGAGCTATTGTTGAGTTGAAAGATATTGTGGAAAGAACCTCTAATGATGTTAAAATGATTGTTAAACACTTTCAAATGGTTCAAACTCAAATAGATCAACTCGTTAAAGTGCAAAATGACTTACTAGTTAATGCTGCTAAAGAAAAACATGCTTATGAAATTAGAACTAGAAGTGGAGCGGCTACCCAGGATCCTCTATATCCTGAGGGGCATCCCAAAAGAATTGAGCAGGATTCTCAACAAGCTAAAAATAGTGGTTCTACTCGTAAGAAAAGGAAAAAAGAAACATAAAACTGTTGTAGAACCCTCTGAACCTGCTTTAGATCCTAATAGTATATCTATCTCTGATGCTGAAACTGAAAGTGGTAATAAAGAAAACGAAGCTCCTAATGAAGAGAAAGTTGAGGAAGAACCTGAAAACCACACTAAGAATACTAAATACACCAAAGAAGATTTTATTGCTAAGAAACATGGTAGTGAAAGAGAACCTTGGGTCCAAAAACCTATGCCTTTCCCTGATAAGAAACACAAGTCAAAGGAACGTGAACAATATAATAAGTTTTGTGAGTGGATGAAACCTTTATTCCTACAAATTCCTTTGACTGATATTATTAAATTGCCTCTGTACTCAAAGTATATGAAGGATATTATCTTGAATAAAAGGAAGATCCCTAATGAAGAAATTTCTACTTTACTTGCTAATTATTCCTTTAATGGTAAGGTTCCCAAGAAACTTGGAGACCCAGGGATTCCAACTATCCCTTTCTCTATTAAAAATAGTTATGTTAGACCTGCTTTGTGTGATTTGGGAGCTGGAGTTAGTGTTATGCCTTTCTCTCTCTATAAGAGACTTCAACTTGAAAAACTTATACCAACTGATATATCTTTGCAAATGGCTAATAAATCTACCACTATTCCTGTTGGTATATGTGAGGATGTACCTGTTCAAGTGGCTCATAATTGCTTGATATTAACTGATTTTGTTGTGCTTGAAATGCCTGAAGATGATAATATGTCTATTATTCTTGGGAGACCTTTTCTTAATACTGCAGGAGCTGTTATTAATTGTAATCAAGGAAAGGTGACCTTCAATGTTAATGACAAGGAACATACTGTCTATTTCCCCCAAGAAGATTGATAGGTCTTATTGTTTGAATTCAATTGAACATGTTGAGGGCATTCAAGTTGGAGAAATATATTGTCCCATACCAAGAGAAAAATATAAAACTATTATGATTGGGACCATTGCTATCAAGGTTGAGGTAACATAATCATTAGTGGAATATAAAGTTTTGTCTCATATGAAATTGTTATGGTAACAAGACCTGATCAACCTTGTTGACAAAAGGATTTCAATGAACAAAACAATGTTTTCACCATGATTATCTCCGCTTACTTCTATTCTATCCATTTTAGTTTTTGCTTATGCCTAACTTAAAGGTGTTAAAGAAAATTACTTATGGGAGATAACCCAAAAGTTTTAGATGAGTCTTGGAAGTTATTATTTCAGTAATAACCGATCCTTATCCTTTTTATTTGCTTTTTGTGCCAAGAGTAACTTCTAATGAGAGAGAAATAATGATTGGGAAAGTTACTGTCCCGAAACAGATTTCTGTGCTTCACCGTAAAAATTCGTGTAAAATCTCTGTACGTCCTTTTGAGGCGTGAAGTTTTGTGCTTCTGCCCCAAGTTGTTATCTAACTTTCGTTAGTTCAACACTTTTTGATTTGAGCAACAGAAGGTCTTCAAAAAAATTTGTCTTTATCTGCTGGTCTGTTTTGACAGATTTCTGCCATTTTCTGCATTTGCTTCTTGTTGGTTCCTTTTTGAGTTCTTTTGGGGATTTGAGATTTTTGAGGGAAGTGCTTCAGTAGCTAGTGTTCTAATGGAAGTTTATTGGTGTTAGAACTGAACCTTAAGACTTATTATCTTGAGTGCACTAAAGTTGCTAATAAAGATTGTGTGAAGTTTTGTATGAAGGAAAAATTTCAGGTGTATGGAAGGAATGAGTAATGAGATGAAGAATGGACTAAAGCTCAAGCTTGGGGATGCCACGCGTGTCACCCCAAGAAATATCCAAGAAGGACAAGTGTCAAAGATTGGGGATGCCCAAGGCATCCCCTTCTTCATCAATAAAAATCCCAGGTTTCTTCCAAACGCTTCATTTTTATTGTTTCATGCACAGTTGTGTTGTTCTTGGAGCGTCTTCTTTTTCGTTTTAGTTTTTGTTTTTAGTTTTCTTTGTTTGCTTAGTTTGATGAATAAATTGGTTATACCCCCTCTTTCATACATTGGTTTTCAAATAGTTTGGTTTGGTTTGGAAAAGAGTAGGAAAGTTCATGCTTTAGTGTTAAAGAGAGCTTGTTTTTGACTGTGGCCTATGCTTTGTCATGCCATGCTTGATATTGTTTTGGCTTTATGCTTAGTATTCTTTGTTGTAGCATGACTTGTTATAAACAATTGAGATTGCTTAATGTGCCTTGGATGAATCATGCATTGTTTTAGCATATTAAAGCATAGTATTGTGGTATTCTCCTTTGATGCTTTATTTGGGTTGACTTGGCGCATGCTCACACCATGTTATGACTATCCCAAGTCACCATAAGCCTTTATGATCCTTTAGTTTTCAACTTTTAGTATCACTTTATGCTTTGATCAATGATGTTTTGTCGCTCTGCATGATTATGGCCATTATTGCTCTCCTAGTTTGTCGCTCCCAGTCTTTTGCTAGCCTCCACAACCAAGTATGAGTTCCACTCATGCATCCAACTCCTTAAACCAAGTTATTCCAAAGAGTCCACCATACCTACCTACTAGCTTATGCTATTCCAAGTATATTCATGTTCTTGTTTACCTTCCGAATTAAACTTGTTATGAGAAAACTAGTGATTAAAGCTCTCACGAACTTGATGGCACACTTTACTTTTCTTGCCCTTAATAAACTTGAACCATTGTGTCGTCTATGTTGTATATGCTTGCACTTATTTGTTGGGAATTAGCAGAACCATGCTGTCATGGGGAACGCTTTCAACATTGCACTTGGTACTTGTACCTAGTTGATATCATGCTCTTTTGTTTATGGATGTCGTCAGTGTGAAATGAAAGGGGAGCTTGTAAGTCCATGGAGTTATGTATATGTGTTAGAGAAACGCCTGGTCCGCTGGTCTAATCCGTGCTGACATGGTGGAAACCTGCAGTGTAACCATAATGAGCTGTCTATGAAGCATTCTTCTTATAAAAAAAGAGTCCTATATTGAGAAAAAGAGAAAAAGAAAAAAAAGATATTATGAAAAGAGGAAAGCGAGAAAAAAGCACCATATTCCCATGGTAAATAAGAAAATTGCTTAGATGCTCGTTGTTTGCTTACCTTGTCATTTTGATATGGGGATTCTTCCGTATCATCGGGCAAGGGGTACCCCGTTGGCGGTTCTCTATGATACACATGTACTTACAATGACAAGAACTTACCGGTGACTAAACTTGAGTAGCATGAGGAGCGGCCCTCGTATTCAAGGGACATGAGATTTCTAACTTATACTTCGTCAAGCATGTACACCATAGTTTGTTCACTTTAACCTTAATCACTTCAAGATGCTTATGATAGGGGCAATGCGAGCTGAAAGCTATAAGTACCATAATTTTTGGAAGCTCTTTATGAGACTTGAATCCCTACTTCCTTTTATGAAGGCCTTTCTTCCACCATTATATATTGAGTCTCCACCTTCTATATTTATGCACTTACTTTGAGAGCATAGTGGCCATTCTTAGTTCTATGTGCATTGTCCCAAGACTAGTTGATTGATGCATAACTTGATATTGCTTGTTTTAAACTATTTGTATCTAGTCACTCTTATGAACATTGAAGGTGTCCTATGCATTTATATTTGCTACTCTATGAGGGACAAGTTGATTGCCATTATTCTATGTTTTCTTTATGTGAAACAAACAAACGTCTTGCAAAGCATTGTTATTCATGAATCTTTTGTTTGTGCCTTTTCATGTTGCATCATAGTTTCTTTGTCCTATTGCTAGAACTTTGTCTTTCATGTTATGATTGAAGTACTATGATCCCAGCTTTGAATGTTTTACAAATACTTTGATCAAGTCTTTGATGGTGGATGTCACCTCAAAAATTATTCTTTCTTTTTATCACTTACCTACTCGAGGACGACCAGGAGTTAAGCTTGGGGATGTTGATACATTGCAAATGTATCTATAATTTTTGATGTTCCATGCTTGGTTTTATCCACTTTCTTGTGTTTTGTCAACACTTTGGAGTACTTTTCATCTGATTTCTTGGACTAACCTATTAACAAGAGCCACAGTGCCAGCTGCCTGTTTTCTGCTGTTTTTGGTTCCAGGAAAGTCAGGAAATGAATATTCTCGGAATTGGACGGGACAAAATCCAAAGTGCCTATTTTTCTGGAAAACTCACGGTGCCAGAATACGAGACGGAGGAGGGCCAGGGGCTGGCCACACCCCCAGGCTTCTCCATCCATGTTTCCCCCATCGCTTCTCCATCGACCATCCATGTTTCCCCCATCTATGAGTGAGTAATCCCCCGCTGTAGGCTATGGGGATGGTAGGGATTGGATGAGATCGTTCATGTAATGGCATCAGATTGTTAGGGCATGGTGCCTAGTATCTTTTATTAGTGCTTTATGACTTTGTTGCGACTTGTTATGCTTAATGCTTGTCACTAGGGCCCGAGTGCCATGATTTCAGATCTGAACATGTTATCGATTCATTATGATAGTATTGTTTTTGGTCTTATCTGCAAGTTGTATACACAGTTGTTGTCCGGAACCAATGGCCCCGAAGTGACAGAAATCGGGATAACCGGAGGGAATGGCTTTGATGTGAGGATCACATGTGTGAGTGTTAATGCTTTGCTCCAGTGCTCTATTAAAAGGAGCACCTTAATTGCCAGTAGTTCCCTTGAGGCCCCACTGCAAACGGGCTGGCAGGACAAAAGATGTTGTGCAAGTTCTCATTGCTAGCACGTATGACTATATATGGAACACATGCCTAGGATTGTCTAGTACTTGGATGCTTTATCTTATTTATCTGCAATTGCCCTATGTTTTGATTGCTATGTGAATTGTCGTGTCCATGCAACGCCCGTCCATCCATCCCTATGCCTACCGCACTCGAATCCTACTGTTTACTGCTATTGTTACTGCTGTCTTTACTTTACTACTGTTGTTACTTTGTTATTCCTACTACAAAACTGTTGGTACTGATAAACTGATGTGAGCCAGATTGTTTCCAAGTGCAGCTGAATTGACAACTCAGTTGTTAAGGCTTATAAATATTTTTTGGCTCCCCTTGTGTCGAATCAATAAATTGGGTTTCACTTCCCTCGAAAATACTGCGATACACCCCCTATACTTGTGGGTCATCAATGATGGTCGACGACACTCTCCCTCGACATTTATCATTTAGTTTATGTTTTAGGATGATTATTGTAATCAAGAGATTGTGATTTCATTAGTGTGTCTCACACTTCGTGAGACGGTTATTCATATGAGTTTGTATCAAACATTTGTTCCACTTTTATGAATGATTTCTATTCGTGTTCATATCTTGTTTCATTATGTGTGAATTATCCTTGTTGTTTTAAACTAATTGATAATGCATGAACATTTGTAAAATATTAAAATGCATTGTTTAAAATACCCAACTTAATGATATATTCATTAATGAATAAAAACCATTGTTTAAATTCAAAGTTATGTGATAATATGTGAAAGTCATTCGATTTCTTATCACATATAAATCATGCCTACGTTCGGCAAAATAACTTGAACACCGTGTATTAGTGGAATACAAAGTGTTTAAATGAATTGTTAAAAGTTAATACATATTTGATGTATTGTGTTTTAACGAAAATGGTAATTATCATTATATGATTTTTTTAATGTGTAAAGTAGTTTACCAAAGGAAAGATGGATATGAAACTATTTGATTTGATCAAAATGTTTCATCAACAAAGGGTATGAATATAAAAGAGAATCTAACTACTATGATTTGATCAATAGTAATGAAATTCAACTTTATAAGAATGGCATAAAAGGAATTGTGAAATGCAAAGCGTTTTGAAACGTCAAAATGCAAAGCATCACAATGTGATATTAGATATCAAAGGGGTTGAATAGAAGGCACCAAATAAATCATTGTAGTGTAGATGTAGAGATCATTAGCTTAGAAATAGTTAGCACTCAATTAGAATGTAGTGAACCATTTGAATTCATGATAGTTTTGGGGTTATTCGATATAACCAAAACAATAGCGAATAAGTCCTTGTAGAGTATTCATTGGAAACTTTGAATACAAAATCCACAGCTAAAACCAAAAGGAAAAGCAAGATTCGTACTGCTTGGATTTTGGTACATTCTTGAGAAAGCTCACTTCTAGTGATGTTTCTCATTTATGGGGCAAATGGAAAATAGTGTAAATCACGATGAGGATTCGAAACCCTGCATCAGAGTGTTGAGAAGCGCAACAGACAATGTTCCTGAACGTTTCTCTTCACAGAAGGAAAGAATCAATGATATTGATCATTGTATTTTCCCCACTAGTGTTTTTCACTACATTAAGTAGGATTCAAAATGAAATCCATATCTTGTATGGAGACATTTGTGAATCATTTGTCATGATTTTTGGAATATGACATACCTACAAACTACTAAGGAAATAATGGTAAACTAAAATTATGAGAAATCCCAAAGAAAAATTTCCTTGAGATTAGAAAGCAATTCGTTGTTGAATCTCACAAGTAAAAGAGGTTACTTGAATTTTCCCAAATGACTGCAAACCCATAGTGGAAAAGGGGTGATTGACAAAAGCACAATTTGTGAAGTATTGGACAAATTCAAATGAATTTGATTCAAGTGTGCCAAATGTCTAGAGGATTTAAAACTAGTAATAGTACTAGTATCTCATAGTAAATCTCCAAGTTTGATATTTGATTTGAAGTTATTCAAAATAGTGAGTAGATATGCAATTTTCATAAAATTGAGTGGGAGCTATGAATGTCTTCCTAAAACAATATGTGATTGACATATTTTTTGAGTAGGAGCAATATAAGTCTCAAATTCAAATATGTAGGAACATATTTTGAGTGGGAGCTTATAGGAGTAATTCTTAAGCATGTTAAGGATGAAAGCGCAAATACTTATAAATAATGATTTATAAGATGTAGAAGTTGATAATAGGTGTATTATGATATTATGTAGTATTCCTTAAGGGATTCTGAAAGGTGTTTCAAAATAGAAGTTAATCAAGGAACTGGTTCTTAATAACTCAAATTAGGAACAGCATTAAGTTTAACATCAATGGTTAAAGGAAAGAAAAAGGATGATTATCATCCACTATGTTGAGACATAGGTTCTGTCTTAGTAAACCATGATGATAACTTAGCATAATGAGTGATCCAGATAAGGAACGTTTAAAAGTGATTAAGTTCGAATCACAGAACGTTGAGCTAAGTTTGTCCACGGTGTCTAATAAAGAACTGTGGATATATTTTCCAAATCCATAAAGGATGACATATCTTAAAACATAAAGAGTTATGTTATAAGGGAATATATTGGAAACTCCTGTAGATACCGATTAAAGTCAAGTAGGAAACGAGGTGAACCAAAACATCGAAAGTTGCACAGAGTGCACTAGTGTTTCGATGAATACATTTATAATAATAGATAAGGGTACCATCTAAAGTGTTGTATAATGTTATGGTGGGGCTAGTTCGCTTTTAACGTAGAATGATGTGTCCCAGGGCATAATGCCCATGAGAAAGCCCTCGAGGTTGATCTAATGTCACTGTAAGCTCCTGGAATCAGGCCTCGTTCTGCTTCCATAGCGACGATGCATACACATAGATGCTATCATCTGATGATATAGTATTAATGTCAATCAAGGTGACATTAGTAAGTTGCAAAGGATTTGGGATTGTAAAGTACAGACCCAAGACTCAACCTCTTCCATGAGCAAGCATGTTCAGGGTACCGGATATATGGTGCCAATGATTGAGAACAAATGCAGCTAGTGTATTTGTACTCTAGTGCAAGTGGGAGACTGTTGGAAATATGCCCTAGAGACAAATAGTAGTAAGGACTATTATCATATTTCATATAGTTTATGATTAAGTTTTATATCATGCTATAACTGTATTGAGTGGAAACATCAATACGCGTGTGATATACAAACAACCAGGGGTTCCCAGTGAAACTCTAGTCACTGGTTCATTGGTCAACAGATGATCATGTTTCCTGATCATGTGGCATTTATGCCAGTTGGAAATGGAGTCATCTCATTCGGAGAATGAGAGGATGAACCAATACCCAACCTAAACATCATGACCCGATCATGTCACGAAGTTCAAGTTACAATGATTAGAAATGGATCCTCGTAGAATATTCCTTAAACCGTGAGGCCATATCAATCACTATCTCCCGAGAGTGCTTAGATAGCATTAAACGCCATCTGGTAATACGGTGGTTATAAAGGTGTGTTCAGGTATTCGGAGGAAACCTTAGAGGCAATATATGTCAAGAGCGGGATTTGTCCGTCCATGTGATGGGAAGATACTCAAGGGCCCACTCGGAGAAGTAATATCCAATAGCTGCGCAGCGTGTGATTTGATCACGGGGATATCACTTGTCGGAATGAGTTAAGTAGCATTGTTCAGTAACGAGATTGAACATGACATGGTGATGTCATTGATCAGATCTCGGGCAATGCAAGTATCGAGTGACAAAGGGAATAAGACACGACTGTCCCGGTTCAAACGACGAAAGATCTTTGTGGAACGCATAGGGGTCACATGGCCATCCAGGTCCATCTGTTGATCATTGGTGCGGGAGTGTCCCAACCATGTCTGGAGTGTTCCCAAACCGTGGGGTATCACACTTAAGGGCTTGATGATGCTTAGAGAGTGTTTATAGGATCGGTGGAATCGCCGAAGATTTGTAGAGAGAAAACCGAAAGGGTTTCGGTAAGTCCGGAGGAGGTGGAAGTGTTCCATAGCCATGGAGGTTGAGTAATATGCGTATGGATGTTAAATATTGATTTAATCATTTATTCATAATTATTTAATAAAGAGAAAAATCAATTAAATGGTCAAAGGCTTAATGGGCCAATTCCCAGAGGGGAGAGGGCGCATTAGGGGAAAGGAGAGAGGGAGAAGAGGCCAAGGGGGTGGTTGGCGCCCTAGTGGGCCAGCCCCCTGCGCGGGGCCCATGGGGGTGGCCGGCGGTGCCACCCCACCCCCTCCTCTCCTTTAGTCCCACCCGGGTCTTTGAGGGAGGTAGTACCTCCCCCCTATATATAGTGGGGGTATTGGGCCAAAATAAACACACCAATAATCAATAAAGGTATTCTTACTTTTGGGAGGACCTCTAATTGATATTTTCTCTCTCCCTCTCTCTCTCGTGACCGTGGTCCCAAGTCTGGACTGCGCGAGCGATAGACATCTTCACCGCAGAGCACCGTCGCGTTGTGGGATTTGGATCTGGGAGCTCTACTTCCGCAACTGCTACTGGATCGAGGAAGCGGGAGTCATCATCAGGCACCGGACGTGTGTAACTCCCTGCGAGGTGTTGCACTTGAGGCACTCAAGTCGTTGGAGCCAAGGAGCACAAGGACTTCATCACGACCTTGAGGTCGGCTTCGGCTTGTCTACATCAACCACGCTCTCCTGAGCGTTGACAACGCTTTTCGGTCTTCAAGGGTAAGTTTGCGAAAAGCTCCTCCTGTTGCTGTATTACTAATAGATAGGTCCTGGCAGGTTCAGGGGTTCAGGGCGTAGGGTAAAAATTATTGTTTTCATACACGGAAACCCAAAAAATATAGCCATTATAAATATAACCGTTGGAATTATAGCCGTTGGAAAATATTGCTATTGAAGAGATAGCCGTTGGAATTATAGTCGTTGGAAAATATAGCTGCAGTTGGATGGTATTTAAAAGATACTATTAAAATATAGGAGAGAGAATATAGACATCCTAGATATATACATTCCACTAAAAACTAAGGACGTCTAAAAAGAGAATCTTTATAGACGACCGCCTATATGGAGATATAGACATCCTCATTTAGACGTTCCACTAGAGATGAGGTTTTTTTTTGCTATTTCAGCTGGAAAAAGGAAAGGAAAACCTTAAAACTAGCATTTGCAACTATGGTTTTGAAAACATTACAGCCGTTGATTATAGTACCGATCTTCATGTCTAGATGCCTCATTTACATTACATAAGCCAACGGTACAACATACTGAAAATTAAGGTGGTTTTAGGAATACTATATCCCCAGCCTTAAACGGTCGGAATTCTAAATGCCTTCCATCGTCATCTCATACGGATGCAGCTAGTTGCAAGGTGTTGCAACTTTTGCAGGTTTCAGCTAGAACACTAGAGCAGTAATTAAGGAGATATGGAATGCACCGACAAATATATGGTCCATCCCTCCTTAAGGACTAAGATACCCCAATAACTACAAAATCAGATTCGCGCTGCCTCTCACTGTCACAAGCATGGTGGTATGAACCTCTCATGGACATGGTCAGACCTTGATCTCGTCGTCGGCACACTTGGGTGATTTTTTGCTGCACATGATGATGTTGAAGTTCTCCAATTTAAACAGCAGGATCTCAGTCTGAAACAATGGACATCAGTAGAGAGTGAATGTGTTATGCATCGATTCAGGATACAAGTTGGACATCCAAATCAAGGTAGGGTTGATTATCTTGCCTTTGCTTTACAGACTAGTCACCCCTTTGCCTCATCTTTGGTGCTAATGGTTGATGTCAGGATCTCTGGACACAAGGAGGAACAAAAACATGGACAAAATTAGGTGTGATTACTAATGTAATATGAGGCAAGGTTTGATGATTCAGATGGTAGACGATGAAAACAACTAGAAGAGGGTTTACTCTTTTCAGCGGTGATAGCTGTGAGATTCAACATATTTTTTATGGCTTTTATTGATGGCTTTCTCCCGGATTTAATCGTTTTCTAGCTTTACCTAACGCTAATACTTCGGTAGCAAAGAAAACTTTGTTTTTAATGTATGTTTCAGGTTCTGAATGTCAACAGAGCGATTTAACTAGAGAAATACAATATTATGGAGAAAACAAGTGAGTCCCACCTTGTAAGCGCGCGAGGGGAGCTCACATAAGCTTTAATGAGCAACTATACGGCGGGAATATTTTTCTGGCCGTATAGTTCCCGCCGTATAGTTGTCGCCGCCTCTGTCTTGTCAAAAGGGACAACTTCCGTGAAGGGACCAAAGACGAAAACACAACACAGCAGCCAGCATACCATCCAAAAGGGGGAAAGAAGAGATTTGGAGAAGAAGGGGAAGACGTTCTTCATCTCGCTCCATGATCTTCAACCTCTTAGCCAATACACCCCCATAGCCACTGCTTGTACTTGACAGAGAGAGGGATCTCCATCTCGCTCCATGATCCATTCTTCTCTCATGTGTGAGTAATTCATTTTGGGCGTGGGAGATGTAGGGGATTGGTGAGATGTGATGTGCCTCCATATTTCCCATTAGTTTGTGATTGATTCTAATTACTATATTATGTATGCTTGACTATCTGCGGGATGCCTAATGCTTGTTGTCTAATTAAGGGCCCATACAACATGACACTTTGTTCTACATAGATAAGATCTTGCTCGCTAGTGGACTAGCGACCCCCGGGTGACACGGGGATATCAATGGAAAGCTAGTAGACTCGAGGATAACGAGGAACCACCGTGCTTATTGCATTAGTCTGACCCAAGGAGCTTAATCGCTAAGCGACCTGAAGGGTCTTAATCGTCTAGTGTCTGACCCTGGCCTCGCGGCTCGGCCCGACCCGCGCCTGGGGGTGCAGCCGCCTCGGGCACCCCCTCGGCCTCCCCTTTCGCCTTTAAGAAGCCTCCGATGCAGAAACCCTAAATCATCCGGGAGAAAGCCACGAAAACCTCCACAGCGCCGCCGCCACCGAAGAGGAGATTCAGGGGACAGAAGTCTCTATTCCGGCATCCTGCCGGGATGGGGAAGTACCCCCGGAGCCATCTCCATCGACTCCACCACCATCTCCATCGATGTTGCTAACTCCCATGATGAGGAGGGAGTAGTTCTCTCTCGAGGCTAAGGACTCTACCGGTAGCTATGTGTTCATCTCTCTCTATGCGTGATCTTATTGAGATCATGAGCTTTGTAATCTATAGATCTATTCTTCTACTCAAGTGCTTTAATGAATCTCTACTTATCCCCACGTGTGTGAAGTTGACAGTGTGCACACCGTGTGGCACTTTGGCTAAGGTTACATAAATACTTGTCATGAGTATAATTTGAGTTGGATGTCTCTATGAGATTATGGTGTTGGAACCATCTAGCGCTCAAGGTGATAGTGAGGGGTTATCTAGATGGGGAAAGCGAACTTTGAGGTGTGATGTTATAGCCCTATCGTGGATTAGAGTTATCCAACCGGAGAGTAGTTCAGAGTAGTATCATAAAGAGAAGATATTTATATGAGAGTGTTTACTAGTGAAAGTATGATCCCTAGGCCTTGTTTCTAAGCATTGAAACACCGTTTGCAACTAGATCTGTTACATATTTGCTTGCTTCCATCTTTATTTCAGATTGCCTTTAGTCTCTTCCTGCCTGTCAAGCTCTTTTCTAGCACTGTTACCACTTATAATTATCCATACCACTTGTACTTCACTATCTCTTCGCCGAACTAGTGCATCTATACACCTGACAAGTGTATTGGGTGTGTTGGGGACACACGAGACTTCTTGTATCTTGATTGCAGGGATGCTTGAGAGGGATACCTTTGACCACTTCCTCCCTGAGTTCGATAAACCTTGGGTAATCCACTTAAGGGAAACTTGCTGTTGTTCTACAAACCTCTGCACTTGGAGGCCCAACAACTGTCTACAAGAATAGAAGTGCGTAGACATCAGGGTTTCATGGGGATAATATACGCCAAAGAGCAGAGCCAGAGGTGGGCCAGGGTGTCCACACCACCTGGTGGCGTGGCCTAGGGTGGCCCGCACCAGGGGGTGCACTACTAGGAAACAGCTTATAGGTAGACAAGATATTCAGTGGCGTGTATGTAAAACCATGCGCCACCGATATGTATCAATGGCGCACTAGAAAAAATGCACCACAGAAGTTTGGCACTTCAGTGGCGCACGAAACCAATATGCGCCACAGAAGTCCACAGTTCTGTGGCGCATATTTTCGTGTGCGCCGCAGAAAGTGATGATTCTATGGCGCATATAGACGTATGCGCCACAGAAGGTTGATAGGACCAAGCAGCAAAAAAGGGGGAGAAACCTCTATGGCGCATATGTGCATCTGCGCCACAGAAAGTGATGTTTTTGTGGCACATATAGGTGTATGCGCCACAGAACAAGCAAAAACAGATCCCCCCCCATGGATCGCTTTTTCAGTTTTCTAAAAAATAAACAAAAATGATTGAAACTTCAAAAAAAAAATCCTTTGAGTTGTAGTTAGATTTTAGGGTATAGATCTAGACAAAATTGAAAAACATGAATTTCGATGTATTTTGCAAAAAAAGGTCATGGCACGGTAAAACGGCTATAACTTTTGCATACGATGTCAAAAAAAATCTTTAACCTATCAAAATGATTGTTTCGAAATTCCCTACTCGAACTCCACCACCTATGGTCGTTCTAAATTTTACAGAATCCCCAAATTCGAAAAGAGTAAAAAGTTATTTAGGGTAGAAGATTTTTTGCTACAAAAAATAAAAAAGGGGGAGAAACTTCTGTGGCGCATTTCCCCCATATGTGCCACAGAAGTCTTGGGCGGGATTCGAAATTTGAATCCCGTCGGCGCCTTTCTCGCTCCCTTTTTCCTTTTTCTCCCCTTCCCCACTTCTTCTCCCCTCCCCACTTCTCCTCCCCTCCACACTTCTCTCCCTCCTCCCTCCTCCTTCTCCACTCTCCGGCGACCTCCTCCTCCTCCACCACCACCACCAACTCCGGTGACCACCTCCTCCTCCTCCTCCACCACCACCAACTCCGGCGACCAACTCCGGCGACCACCTCCTCCTCCTCCTCCTCCACCACCACCAACTCCGGTGACCTCTGGTGACTTCCTCCTCCTCCTCCACCACCAACTCCGGCGACCTCATGCTCCTCCTCCACCACCAACTTTGGTGACCTCCTTCTCCTCCTCTTCCACCACCAACTCCGGTGACCTCCTCCTCCTCCACCACCACCAACTCTGGTAACCTCCTCCTCTTCCTCCTCCTCCACCACCAACTCCGGCAACCTCCTCCTAGCCCTCCTCCAACCACCACCACCAACAACAACTCCGGCCAGATCTAGATTTGGCCCGGTTTTGTTTTTAAAATTTGAACAAAACTTTAGTGGTGCATATTGGCCACATGCGCCACAGAAGTTTGAGATCTGGCCCGTCTTTTTTTGAATTTTGGAAAAAAACTCCGTGCCGCATATTGGCCATATGCGCCACTGAAGTTTGAGACTTCTGTGGCGCATTTTGAAATGCGCCACTGAAGTTTGAGACTTCTGTGGCGCATTTTGAAATACGCCACAGAAGATAGTTATCAGTGGCGATGTATCAATGGCGACTAACATATGCGCCACGGATAGTGTAAAAAGGTGCGCCACTGATAAGGGGTTTCCTAGTAGTGGTGGTGTGGGCCCCCTATGGCCTAACTCCGCTCCCCCTTCTGGCATCCTTCGTCTTCTAGAAAAATAGGATTTTTCATGTATTTTCTGGGATTTTCTGATCTTCATGAATTTTGCCTCCAAACAGCACCTTTTCCATCAGAATCCTGACTTCAGCGGTCCACCCTCCCAAAGTCATCAACCATGCAAAAATAGATGAAATAACATAAGTATCATCTCTTAATATAAAATATATCAATGAACAAGAGTAAATTATGATATATAATAGTGATGCAAAATGGATGTATCAGTGTGGCAGGATCACAATCAACATGTAAATCTCTCCATCTTCCTCTTCATAGAAATCGAAGAGACATATGTCTTCGTCTTTTATCTTGAACTTCTTGACAACTTCATCCCAACTTGATGTCATAATTGCATTGTTAGAATGAGCTCCCATCGTCATCCTAACTGCATAAGTCTTGTTATTGCTCATTCTCTCAACTTGAACATAAAATGGTTCATCAAGGTACTCTTGTAGGTACTCCTTTGTGAATTTAGCTCCAAAAACCTATGGAAATAAAAGAAATATAGCATGATTAAGTGATTTCCCTAATAAAACAAATATATCATGAAAGAAATATAGCATGATTAAGAAATATACCATCTTACACTTCTTTGGCAGGACATCTCTGATTTCTTCATCATGTGAACATAATACTTGATATTTGGTCCATCACCCTCACACCAATAGTCAAGGAAATCCATTTGATCATCAGTGAGATGCATGTTGTTTCCAAACATACACATCTCATCAAATGGCAAATTCCCCATGTGTTTAGGTTCTGATGCAACAACAATTTGAAGGAACACAATATCAAGGTCAAACAACACAAGGTGAAGAATTTCAAGAAAATGGAACAATACAAGGTGAACAATTTCAAGCAAATGGAACAATACAAGGTGAAGAATTTCAACATTTTAGTCTTATTGCATGCACTTCCAACAAACTACAAATGTGTCTACTATTGAAATAGTACTACTTCTATTTTACCTTGTAAAGTAGCGGATAAAAAGAGTGGAAGGGGACCTACAGAAAAGAGGAAATTCTGGTATAAATATAGTCCTCACAACAAGGTGGATTTTATCTTCAACGAAGTTGGACAACCATGTGGATTGATGACATCAAAGTTTGCAAATTTCCTAGGAACTTTGGTAAAAGGAAAAGATGTGTCTATAGCTCATAGGAGCTGGAGGATGGTACCAAACCATGAGAAAGACAAATTATGGTCAACACTAAAGGTAACTGCTAAACAACTATGTTTACTTCAAACTTATCATAATATTGTGTTACATTATAATTATGCATACTTGTACACATATCAAAAGAGGGGTGGAAGTGGGTCTAATATCACCAAACATCTTGGATTTAATTGTTATGGTAACTATGTAGAACATAGACAATGATGAGTATGTTCAAGTGCTAGTGAACATGATATTGAAGAAAACCACTATCCTGCCAAAACCTAAAGGAAGAATTACAACTATTGGACATGCACAAGCCCAATACATTGCATGGCCGATGAAATATGTAAGAATGCTTCAACTAATTTTCCTTACATTTCAAAAACTACTTCAACTAATTTTCCTTATTTCATTGCATGGATAAATGAAATGAATTCAGGTGACTGAAACAGAAGATTGATACGTCCATTTTGCATCACTATTTTATATCATAATTTACTATTATTCATTGATATATTTCATATTAAGAGATGATACTTATGTTATTTCATCTATTTTTTGCATGATTGATGACTTTTGGAGGATGAACTACCGGAGTCAGAATTCTGATGGAAAAAGCACTGTCCAGATGGAATATTCGTGAAGATCAGAAAATCCCATAAAATATACGGAAATTCCTATTTTTATAGAAGACGAAATAGGCTAGAAGGAGGAGTGGAGATGGGCCATAGGTGGGCCACACCACCCCTGGCGCAGGCCCCCCTGGCCGTTCCACCAGGTGGTGTGGCCACCCTGGCCCACCTCTGGCATCGCCCTTTGGCATATATAATCCCCTCGAAACCCTAAGACTCGAGGGAGCGATCACAGAAAGATTACGCCGCCTCTGCGGGGCGGAAACTACAGAGAGAGAAAGGGCTCTCCAGCAGGCAGAAATCTGCCGGGGAAATTCCTTCCCGGAGAGGGGAGATCGTCGCTATCAACACTGTCATCAAGCTAGACTTCCTCGGGATCATCATCATCTTCACCATCATATCCACCAGCACCATCACCACCACTCAGTACCGCTGTAACAATTGGGTTGAATCTTGCATAGTTCTTAGGGGAAACTTTCCCGGTGTTGATTACTTGTTGTAGTTGATGCTATTGAGTGGAACCATTGAATTATTGTTCATGTTCATATTTGGCTACTAATCATGGGGTTGCTGGAGTGACAGAAACCTGAAACCCCGTTAGGAAACCTTTGTATAAGGGAGTGTAGGATCTCAGAGTTTAAGGTTGTGGTTAGGTTTTTATCTTAATTACTTTCTTGTAGTTGTGGATGCCTGCAAGGGGTATAATCACAAGTATGTATTAGTCCTAGTAAGGTCAGTACATTAGCATAGGTTCACCCACACACACTTATCCAACCAAAGAAGATTAATCAACTATATGAAGCGAAGCACTTGACAATATTCCCATGTGTCCTCGAGAATGTTTGGTCATCTTGAGTAATACAACCGGCTTGTCGTTTGCTAAAGAAAGGATTGGTTCACTTGCTGCAATTATTATTATTGTCTTTTATTTACTCGCACTTTATTTATCTGCATTATCAAAAACCCCTAAATATCGGTTTGCTAAGTATTTATAGAGAATTCCTGATCCAAACCACTTGTCAATATCTTCTGCTCCTCGTTGGGTTCGACACTCTTATTTACGAAAATACTACGATACACCCCCTATACTTGTGGATCATCAAGACTATTTTCTGGCGTCGTTGTCGAGGAGTGAAGCGCTATTGAAGAGTGGAACTGGTAAAGAAACCTTCTACTGTGAGTATTGTTTATTTTTGTTTGTTACTTTATTTTTAATATAGATATTTCACTTAGTTTCCTATTTTGGAATGCTACTACCACTACTAAGGTAGTAGATGAACAACCACCTGCTGAAATTGATCCTTTTAAAATACCTACAAAAATAGTTGATCGTGTTATGGATAACTACTATTTTGGAGATGGAACTGTCCATCCCAATGACCATTTGCTTTTTATACATGAATTATGCAGATTGTTCAAGAGTGCAGGTATTATAACAGATCAAGTTAAGAAAAGTTATTCTCTGTACCACTGAAAGGCAGAGCTGAGGAATGGTATAAGCTGCTAAAGAATGGCCAATCTCTTGAATGGGAGAAAATTGTACCTCTCTTTTATTCCTAATTTATCCTCCTAGTGAGATCCATAAAGATCGGAATCAAATATATATCTTTTGGCCTCGTGATGGAGAGAGTACCGCCCAAGCTTGGGGGAGATTGAAGTTACTAATGCTCAAATGTCCTATTCATGAGCTCCCTAATAATAATATTATCAATAACTTTTATGCAACGCTTTCTCTTCATGATAAGGATGTATTGGATGCTTCTTGTGCTGGATCATTTACACGTATGAAAAAAGAAGCCAAATGGGATCTTCTAGACCGTATTCAAGACAATGCTGAAGCATGAGAGAATGATAAAGGAAGAAAGTCAAGTATAAATTATGATTATGAATGCATTAAAAAAATTATGGGAACTGATGACTTTCATAATATTAGTGTTGTTTATGGTCTTGATTCTCAAGTTCTTGCAAATTGTTTTAAGGCCCTTGCCTCTTATATTGAAATTCCCCAAAAGGAATGGAACAAGTATCATGCACCATATAAAGATATTGTTGATTGTGTTCCTACTAGAAATACTGAAGTTTGCACCATTGATCGTATTTTACCTGAACCTTACATCGAGAAAATACATTTCCCTGTTAAAGTAAAGGAGCATTCTATGATAACTAGTGTGGTTAAAAAAAGTACAAAGAAAGTTGTAAAACCCGATGACCAAATAAACGTTGAACCTGCAGTAGCAATTGTGAAAGACCTTGTCACTAAAAGTGTAGAAGATGAACACATTATATTTTGTGAGGATGCTTCTAATATTGTTTCACATCCTAGTAGAACTAGGAAAGCTAGTATTCCTGTGCTTTCTGTTAGAATTGGTGATCATTACTATTATGGTTTATGTGATATTAGTGCAAGTTCAAGTGCTATTCCTTATGAGCTTTACAAAGAAATTATGCATGAAATTGGTCCCTGTGAACTAGAAGAAATTGATGTGGTTATTCACCTTGCTAATAGAGAGACCATCTCTCCAATTGGTATTGTAAATGATGTGGAAGTTCTTTGTGGTAAGATTAAATATTCTACTGATTTTCTAGTACTTGGTTCAGCTGCTAGTAAAACTTGTCCTATCATTTTTGGTAGAACTTTCTTGAACACTTGTGGAGCCATTATAGATTGTGAGAGGGAGAAAATTTTAACTAAATTTGATGGAGAATCTTATGAGTTTAATTTTCAAAATTTGCTAAAGTTCCTTATGAAAATGAATTCCCTAATGAGGATTTTAGAGTTGAACAACTTGCTTCTATTTCTCTGGCTCCTAACAATGTTTTGCAGCAATATATGGAAGATCACGAAAGTGAGATCTTCATGGAAGAAAAAAATGAGATTGACGAGATTCTCCTTCGTGAACCCAAGATGCTTAAACATAACTTACCTGTGGAAGATTTGGGTACCACATTACCACCTAACAAGGATCCGATTTTTGATCTGAAACCTTTATGTGATAATCTTAAATCACTACAAGGAATCTGCTGATACATGACCCTCCAATTTCATCACAGAATCGTCATTGTCTACAATATATGATCTTATGATGAAAAACAGATCGTCAAAAACTGAGCGTCAGTAATTGCACATAATGACGTCTTATATGAAATTGTCATAACCGTCTATGATGATATTGGATCATCATAATTATTATGACGATCCAATATCGTCACGGGTCATCTAGCCATGCCATGTCAGATCCTATGTGGCTGATCCGACGTGGCAAAACTATGATGAAATGAGATCGTCGTGATACAAATTCAGCCTAGCCCATTCTTGTCCCTTATGTGGGCCGAGCCCAATAATTCAGCATTTTTTTTGTAGGCCTTGTCTTTCTACGATCCGTTATTTTGGGCCTTGGCCTTGACATCTCAATTTTCCTTTTTTATTTTATAAGCCCTCTTTCTTATCTACAAAACTAGTCCAATCCAAATGTGTACGGGCCATGGAATTTTGTAGAATTTTGGGCCAGCCTCTTCACGTTCAGCAATTCATAGCCCAATTATGCAGATCAAGCCCAAATATTAAATAAGGATTTTTTTCCAACAATATACAAATGAACAAGCACATAGATCTAATTAACTATTACATATTTGATACATAACACCATGACATACAACCAAGTTTATAGGTTCACACATGACAACATTATTAGATATACAAGCATCTTCCTAAAACAAAAGGATCTCCAACACGTGAGCAAAATACAAGCATGTTCTATCTGAAGCAACTTGTCCACATAACCTTTACAATCAACTAAGCAAACCTCACATCAGTCTTCTGGCTTCTTAAGCAGGCAAGCAGCAGTTGGTAACCCTTGTAAACCTCACTTCAGTCTTCTGGTCGTTGCAGGCACTCGTCCCTTCGCACTCAAAAACAATTATGTTGGTAGTAAGCATGACATATTTCTTCAAAAAGAAAAATAGGAGAATGGCAGCAGCAGTAGTACCAATGTTGGTAGTAAGCATACATGCAGCTAATAGGTTGAACTTAAAATCTAGGTGGATGCATGTTTAAACAAATGTGACAACCAACAAATAGAATAAAGTAATTTCTATCACAGTTCTCAGTGCTTATGTGAAGCTACTGGTGTGTGCATGTCTCGGCAGGGCCAAGTCTAATCATAAAGCAAATTAGAGTAAACTATGCTAGAATATAATTAACTTCATTGCTACAATCAAATAGTTTTATTCAGAGTTTCTTTCCTCATGTAGATAACACCACAACCTATAATACATGAAAAAACAGTGTACAAGGAAAGCATTCAAGAACCAAAGTACCACATATATCAGCTTACAACGCCCCGGAGATTAAGTTAATAGTAGTACATAAGTAACATCAGCTATGGAGCGATCCACTCATTGCATCAATACTGATCTGATCTCACAAACCCTAGGTTGCAGTACAGGGAGAAGGCAAGAGTGGGCATCACTCACCTGCTGGGAGGACAAGTGCGATGGCAATGATTCTTTACCTTCGCTTGTGCTCCTCTAGCTCGTAGCTTTCCATGTAATGTTTCTTGTCACCTTCGGTCGCCTTACGGTTTATATCATCTTCAACTGTGTAGGACACTTCCTCTGTAATCCTGGAAAGTATAGCAGTACAAAGATCAGCTTTTCAAGCGTCCAGAAATTGTGATATGCTAACATTTGAGATATACATCATTAACTGGACAGGGTTTATAAACTGTAAAAAGGCAAAGATATTAAGACAATTAAGGTGTGGCTGATCTAAGAAAAGAAAAAAGATTAGCCAAAAGCATCTTTCAGTAGACATATCTGGTTAAGGCTGACAATTTCCACAGTTATTTCTAACAAAAAGAGAATTCGATGGGCTAATGATCATACATCTATGCAGTAGCATATTAAATAATTTAATCACATCAGAAATAATATTGGCTTAGAGCAAAGGAGGTAAAGTACATCTATGAGCCCTACAATTTTTTGTTATTGTACGATCATACAAAATGCAGTAAAGTGACCTAAGTTACTCACCAGAACTAGACCAGTGCAGCAGATTATGAGCACATTGTTCAGTATAACACATGTACAAGTATAAATAAGCCTGTTGGATCTTGTCATAAGCTAGAAATCGTAGACGAGTCTCATCAAGAATGAGTTGTATAAAAAAGCATGACTTTGTGTTTGTTTGACATGGAATTCCAAGTGATCACTACACTAAACTTGACAAGAAATGAAGCATCGCTACACTAAACTTGACAAGAAATAAACCACATGTGAACACTGCATGATGATAAGTGATAGGCATATATGAATTAGCTAGCATTCAGAAGCAAGAGTTTACAGTTGAAGTGCTTAAATATTATAGGAGCAATGTAGCATAAGCTTTAGCTAAAAAAGGATCCAAGGTCGCCATGATATCACGAAGTGGCATCCCGGGTACCAATCAGGAAGTGGGGTGTTCCTCCTCACCGACATAGCCTTCACAGTCCAAACAGGTAGCATGTTCCCAGCCTACCTCCCTGCCAGAGCTCAGGGCAAGGCCACTCTCTTGATAAAGAACCCGCCACCACCACAGAGGTCAGTGATGCATGTCTTGTTGATTTCCCTATGCTGAGGCATCTTGGAGATCTGCAATAGAGATACAACGCAAAATGGTATATGATCTAAGTTAATATAGATCATAGAATCATCATAGTTTATAGAAATAATTATGGCAAGTTTAAATGAAACATGCAACAATGTTTACAGAGATTCATTATGATGCACCATATGATCTAGAGATGAAGAACATGCAATTCGCAAGAGGAAAACAGATTATCTAACAATCATTTGTAAGAAAACAGATTATCTAACAAATCATTTGCAATAAAGTAAATGTAATTCCACTACTTCAGGAAATGTGAGAGCTAGACTAGTCTGTCTACTACAAATTTAAGTGCGGTGTTCGTTCTTTCATGGCTGCACCTTCATTCATGTTCTAGTTCTATTTGTCGTTTGCAAGGAGAAACTACGCGACCGAGTGGCTTTACTAAATAAAATTAGTAAAAAATGAAAAACATCGGTACAGAATAATTGGTGTAGATGGACACTTTGCAACCATGAAGACGACTCCACAGGATTTACCCATGGTGCTACGCTACTCGGCATAAACACAAACACGTTGCGGGCAGCTTCGGTGCTATCATGATTGACCGAAAATGCGAGGGGAAAGATGGGGACCTCATTCCGTATCTGGTGTGGCAGATGAAGGAGCCTCCTCAGGAGGGCGCCAGAGGAGGAGAAGAGCCTCTAGGGCTCTAGGGAGACGGGAGGATGAGGTGGGTTGGCGGATACATACCTCGGGTGCCATCGCGGAAGGCCCTGGCGACGCGCTTGGGCGTCCTGCGCAGCCCTCCCGGTGGTCGTCCTTGCTAAGTCCCACCAGCAGCGCGTGTACCGCCGCCTCCATGGCAACTCCCGCCTCTTCGACGCTACCACCAAGCACCACGAGATCCTCCTCCTCATCATCGCACCCGCATGCAGCATCGGCGGCGGCGGCGAGGTGTGCCTCCTCGAGAGCTCCCATGGCGCGCGGCGGCAGGTGTGCGCCCGGCCCAGTATAGTATCCTGCTATTATTAGGCGGCGCGTGAAGGGGAGAGATGAGGGCAGAGGTGGCTTGAGAGCGTGGCTCTATTTCTCTGACGAGGCTAGATGGCTGCGCGATGAACTCTCTAGATCAAGATCGAGAGAGGGGACGTAGGAGGTGGCGGTGACACTTGGAGTTGGTGAGGCTGGGATGGGATCTGAGGACGGAGGGATAGGGTGACCTAGCGGACGGGAGGGATGGAGATGGTTTGTCCAAACTACCCCTTTCTTTTTCGCTTTTGGTGGGGGCATTTGGGAAGAAAATTTTCTGGGACCGGGCCGCACGAGTCCTCTCTCCTGAGGCCCCTCCTAAGATTCTGACAACTCAGCGTGCCGCACCAATCTTAAAGCTACTCTGTATCCCCTGGTCTGTACGTACGAAACGTATAGTAGGAGTACTCTGCTAACCGTATCGTTCTAATCCAGGAAACGTCTCATCAGCCGCACCCAACTGCTCGAGCTGCATCTCGCGGAAGCCCGGCGCCGGCGAGCGTTCGACTCGTCGCCGCCGATTTCTGCTCATGATCCCCTCCGTTAGGGCTCTGCCGCATCTCCCGGAGAAGGCGGCGGGGACGAGTTCCCGATTTCTCACAGCCGCCTTCTACTCGTGAGCCATCCCCGCGCGGCTCCGCTGCTTGCGGAAGCGACAGCGCCGGCGAGCACCCGGTTACCATCGACGGCAGATAAATCCCCAGACCATGCTATTCCACGCTCTGCTTCCCATCATGTATTTTCTACTGTAATATCTTACTGAAATTTGGTGTTGTGTTATGCAGGCAGTTCTGATCTTGTTCAGAAAATTCAGACTTTCTCACATTTAGCTAGGTGGCACAGCTTCAATCTTCCATCTCTATAAGCCTTCAGTGCTAGCATTTGCCCTGTAGTCATAAGTGTTCTCTGTGCTTAATCAAATAGCACTAATGGTGAACAAGCTGAAGCTATAGCCTCATGGGAGGGCATCAAAACAATCGTGCAACACCTTGCTGGCCCTTTGCATGTGGATAGCGACTGTGTTGCTGGTTTCAGAGCTGAATTACAGGTCAATCAACCGATCAATGATTGCTGTAATTGTTGAAGACATCAAGACTCTGCTTCATGCTGGAATTGTCTTGCTAGCCTTGGTGTGAGTGACCCAAATGGGAATATGTCGATTGGTTGTACTCCTCTGTGTGGAGGATCTAGCCTTTGTGTAGCACAAGATTGTGAAATTGTATGTAACTATATGAAAATACAAGTGTGTATCAGATTCATGAATGAATGAACATGTCGTTTGTTTTCCTCAAATTTGAGAATGTTTGAAATATTTTACCTGAAGGGGAGCAATCCCACTGCTTCTCTGTACTCAGTAATACTTTGAATGCTTACATGAGCTAAAATGATGAGTGCACATGGAGAAAGCAAGCACTTGAGGTCCGGTACATCATATTTGGGGGGAAATGCATATAAGAATTAACATATTGTAATAAATGTGTCTAAATATGATGCGACATAACTGGTAAATGGTACTCACTGTAATGATCTATTGCAGCATTACACATATTGCAGTTCTAAAACTAACATTGATCGATGACCATAAGAAGGAAAACAAATTATTGCTATGTCTACTCCTTCCATCCTCTAGGATTCACTACATCAAAATCCAATCTTCTTGAAGCGGGCAGCAGCTCTGAAGCTCGATCATTTTGAAGTAGAAGGTCTGTATATCCTCCTTAGATGAATGGACCAAACATGATAGAAGAATCTTCATGAAATGTATTATTTGCGAAGTGTGGTACTGTAGTACCAAAACTCATGCTTGCCTCAAAAGACCCCTGTGTCATGAAAAGAGAGGTATCTTCTTAGGATTTCTGTGGTACAATTGTATTACATGAAAAATAAAAACCTCGAGATCTCTTACAGAATATTGTTGAGGAACTTGTGGATAAAACATATTATTTGTGAACTGTGGCATTCCTGTACTAGTCCTTGTGCTTGCCTCGAACGATCCCTATGTCATAACAAGAATGAAAATATTATGTAATCTTTTTGGTAGAGTTAAATAACATGAACATTTTTTAAGAAAGCAAAGTAATCTAGCTTACGGTAAATTATTGAGGACCTTCTCCATGAAACATATTATTTGCGAATTGTGGCATTGGAGTATTAGTTATTGTGCTTGCTTCGTGAGACCCCTGTGTCATAATAAGTATGGAAACATTGTGCAATTAAATTACATGAAAGATATCAAAGAAAGCAGAGTAACCCTTCTTACCGTAAATTGTTGAGGACCTTCTCCGACAAGAGCATTTGCTTTACCTTTGTTTCCGACACGTAATATTGATGAACCATGTAAACTAGTCAAACTGTACTGTCTATGCAATTGCGAGAGACAATAAGAACAAGTGGGGGTTCCATTACCTTTTTTCTTTGTTTCGGTCTTTGGCTTCTTTGTTCCAGTATTTTGCTTTTTTGTTCCTTTCTTTTCAAGTGGATCTTTTGATCTTTTTACCTTTGGACCCTTTATCGCTGGGGGAACTTTAAATGATATGTTTGCATTTGTTGTGTCTTCAATAGACTCACTTGAATTTCTATGAACACTTTGAGGTTTGGTAGGTCTTCTTTGGCTTAGTGACTCATCTGCTTCTAAATCTAGCATATCTACAGCTTTCTCCAATTCTTTTAGAAGCTCTTCTGAAACAGAGCATTTCAGTGCAATAGAGGTTGCTTTTCGAGAGATACGTGCAGCACGTGTTTGTAAAGTTTCTTTCGCAGTTTCTTGATTATTCATAGAATATCCTCTTTTTGCATACTTTGTCCATCGGTGTAGTATATATTGCGATGGCAAAGTGAAAACCTCATTGATATTGAACACTCTGAGAGCATGTTTACACAACAAACCTATAACATCATGAAACACAGTGTAAGGCAACATTTTATAAAATAAAAATTGCTAAAAGATGATTGCATACCTTTGGATTCGTATCTTCTACAAGAACATGATATGGTCACATTTTCATGATTAAAGATAACTAGTGCCTCATCCTCAAATGCCACAGGCATCACCTTATAAGTTAGGACCGTCCCCACCGTGGAAATCAACTTGCACGTGACAGAAAATTGCTGTTTAAACTGCTCCTCGAAATCAGAATAAAGCCTCCTTGTATATGATTCGGCCGCCGTCTTCAACATTGGTAAATTTCTTATATAAGTAACCGGATCACTCTTCCGTGACTTAAAATCTGCATCTAGTTCATTTTCATGCAGACTAGCAGCACACTTCTCATACTCTACTAAGAGCTCAGAAACGCAGAGCCTCCTGCGAAATTGTTTCTTGAACACATTGTTCATACCTTCGCTCCTTTGAGTTGAGGTCATGTCGGCGTGAAATGAATCATTGCGGTAGACGGCAGCCCATTTCTCACGCAAACCAAATAGTGTTTGTAGCCATGAGTTTTCCACAAGGTCATAACCAATTAGCAACTCTTGCCACTTCTGCTCAAAGTATGTCACTGAATTTTCAAGGTATACAACTTTCTTAAAATCAGCAAGAAAGCGAGGATGGATTGAAATAACATGGCTAAGATGCTTAGCAGCATTTTGATAAATGTGCCAAATACAAAGAAAGTGCTTTGTGCTTGGGAGAACAATGTCGATTGCTTTGGCCATAGCTGCACACTGATCTGTGAAAATTGTGACAGGACGCTTCCCAGACATTGCTGTCAGAATTGTGTTGAAGAGCCATTTAAACGACTCGGCGGATTCATCACATAATAGTGCAGCCCCAAAAAGAATGGTTTGCTTATGATGATTTGTCCCAAGGAGTGGTGCAAAAGGCATTTGAAACTTGTTTGTCTGAGAAGTGGTGTCAAACGACAAAGCATCACCAAAACAAGCATAATCCATGATAGCTTAACCATCTGCCCAAAAGAAATTAGCTATCCGACAATCCTCCTCATCTAATTGTATGTCATAAAAAAAAGAAGAATCTTCTAACTGTTTGTTTTTTAAGTACTCCAACAATGTTTGAGCGTCATTGACTTCCAAATACTTCTTCCGCTCGCGGCCAATATGATTATTGCTATCTACTCGCAAGAAAGGTACATGCTGAGGTCCTCCATACCATTGCTTAAAAAAATTGTACACCTCCGCAGGCCTTAACCCCGCTTCTCTCATATGTCCAACCACAACTTTATCAGACTCAATCAAACGACGTTGTGACCGTAACATGTGTTTTTTATCTGGACTTGCGAGATAATGATTGTGCTCCAATACAACCTTCTGCACCGTCTAAACACCACCACGAGCAATACTAAGCTGAATACGGGCATCACAGCCAGACCTTGTTCTAGCATTTTGTTTCATGTTTTGAATGCGCCTCTCGTTCCACTTCACTGCTACAAACTATATGTTTCTTATATACTGTTTTATCTGGTCTTAACTTTGAGTGGCTCTTTCTAATGCTAAAACCAATCTTACTAGCATAATTATTGTAAAAACTGTACGCTTCCTCTTCGGACTTGAATGCCATTCCAACTTGAGGAACAATTAATGATTCACAATTGGTATTTGCACCACACGCCTGTGTTCGAAGATAAATAAATTGAATTACACTTTCTAAACCATTAATTGTGTTTGCATAAACTAACACATGGATCAGTTTTGTACCTTTGTGGAGGCTGTTGTAGTAGATGAAGCTGTTAACATAGAAGCAGTCGAGGTCGATCCATGGACCGTCATCGTGGATGGCGAAGTAGAGCCAGCTGCTGCTTCCACCGTCTTGTCGCTGGCAACGGGCAGTGTTGGCCATGCCAATTTGATCGTCCGACAAGTCAAGTGAAAGAAAAAGATCTGATTTTGTGCCCGTGATCAACCCATCAGTGAATAGCACTGCGTCGCCGGCGGCATTGTCAGTCTGCTGAACCTCAGAGAGTTTCGCACCACCGATAACCTCATGATCGGTGGACGTGGGTGCTCCTGCTGCCGCAGCAGCAGCTTGCCGGAGGACGGAGGTCACCGCCAGCCGATATTCTCCCGTCTCCATGGCTTTCTCGTCTAACACAAATACGACAACACGCAAGGTTAGTTGCAATTAGCTGCTGATCGTGTGCCAAATATTTCGGTATGGACCGGCAAACAGTTTTTATTTGCATAGACGTTTTCCTGGATTAGAACGATACGGTTAGCAGAGTACTCCTACTATACGTTTCGTACGTACATACCAGGGATACAGAGTAGCTTTAAGATTGGTGCGGCACGCTGAGTTGTCAGAATCTTAGGAGGGGCCTCAGGGCCCGGTCCCAGAAAATTTTCTTCCGGGCATTTGGGTCTTTTTATTTTTTGGTGCCCTTGTCCGAAATTTGAGGAGAGGAATTTCTTACGTTGGATGAGACCATCTGGATGGCTGAGATCTGTGGTGGGGGTGATCCGTGGATAGCCCATCTGTGTCCTCTAATTGGTTGGCTCTATTTTGCACGGAAAATGATCGATATTATGGCTAAAATTAAGACATTGCTTTGTGAAAATGACCCCATATTGTGCACACATGTGAATCTTGAGATGACAAACAATGTTACAGCAAGAAGTTTTCCTTTTCATCGCACAAAAAGTCATATTCCATTTTCTGAATGCAAAAAACGGTGTGTTTTATCAAGCCAAACGACTAATGTTATGGCCAGAATCATGATATAGTTTGTGATAATGTTCCCATATTATGCACACATGTGCATATTGGGGCGACGAACAATGTTGCAGGAGGAAGTTTTCCTTTTCTTCACACGGAAAATCCATTTTCTATTTTCCGAGTGCCAAAATCGGGACGTTTTATGAAGTAACACCAAATGTTCAATTCAAAAATGCTACCACCCTATTTTTCCAAAATACTAGACCACCTTACATGAACAATGTCCCAACCAGGGATTTTCAAACCTTTTCTTCCACCCCTGATGAAAAAGACAAATATCTGCCGAATCAGTAGGAAGCGGGTTTGATTTGAATTACAGGTACGTGATCTGATGGTCATGTTTTTTGAAAAAAATCATTTTTAGACTCACAATATCATGTTTCTTCAGAGATCCAATTCAAGTTTAGCGAGGATCATCTCCTATCTTCATGCCTGTCGTTTTGACCATAGTTTGAAATAGGAAAATTTTGAAACGGGCATAAGAAATTCAAAAACGGTCTGAACAATGTAACTCTTTCGCGTGGTGTCATATTATTTGACATAGTAGCGAGGAAAAATATCAAACTTGGTATATTGATTGCATCTCGAAAAAACCTTCATAGAAATGACCTATCATTTTCGAGGTTTCGCGGCTTTCAAGCCAAACGACCAATGTTATGGCAAAAATCGTGACATAGTTTATGATAATATGCCCATATTGTGCACGCATGTGCATATTGGAACGACGAACAAAGTTACAGGAGGAAGTTTTCCTTTTCTTCGCACGGAAAAGCCATTTTCTATTTTCTGAGTGCCAAAATCGGGGCGTTTTCTGAAGTAACACCAAATGTTCAATTCAAAAATGCTACCACCCTATTTTTTCAAAATACTAGACCACCTTACATGAACAATGTCCCAACTAGGGATTTTAAAACCTTTTCTTCCACCCCTGATGAAAAAGACAAATATCTGCCGAATCGGTAGGAAGCGGGTCCGATTTGAACTACAGGTACATGATCTGATGGTCATGATTTTTTGAAAAAAAATCATTTTTAGACTCACAATATCATGTTTCTTCAGATATCCAATTCAAGTTTAGCGAGAATCATCCCCTATGTTCATGCCTGTCATTTTGACCATAGTTTGAAATAGGAAAATTTTGAAACAGGCATAAGAAATTCAAAAACGGTTCGAACAATGTAAATCCTTCGCGTGGTGTCATAATATGTGACATAGTAGCAAGGAAAAATATCAAACTTGGTATATTGATTGCATCTCGAAAAAACCTTCATAGAAATGACATATCATGTTCGAGGTTTCGTGACTTTCAAGCCAAACGACCAATGTTATGGTCAGAATCGTGACATAGTTTGTGCTAATGTGCCTATATTGTGCATTCATGTGCATATTTAGACGGCGAACAATGTTTTAGGAGGAAGTTTTCCTTTTCTTTGCACGGAAAAGCCATTTTCTATTTTCTGAATGCTAAAATCGGGGCGTTTTTTGTAGTAACACCAAATGTTCAATTAAAAAATGCTACCACCCTATTTTAAAAAATACTATACCACCTTACATGAACAATGTTTCAATCAGGGATTTTAAAACCTTTTCGTCCACCTTTGGTGAAAAACACAAATATCTGCTAAATCGGTAGGAAGCGGGTCTGATTTGAACTATAGGTACATGATCTGATGCTCATGATTTTTTGAAAAAAAATCATTTTTAGACTCACAATATCATGTTTCTTCAGAGATCCAATTCAAGTTTAGCGAGGATCATCCCCTATCTTTATGCTTGCCGTTTTGACCATAGTTTGAAATAGGAAAATTTTAAAACAGGCATAAGAAATTTAAAAACGGTCTGAACAATGTAAATCCTTCACGTGGTGTCATATTATGTGACATAGTAGCAAGGGAAAATACCAAACTTGGTATATTGATTGCATCTCGAAAAAACCTTCACAGAAATGACCTATCATGTTCGAGGTTTCGTGGCTTTCAAGCCAAATGACTAATGTTATGGCCAGAATCATGATATAGTTTGTGATAATGTGCCCATATTGTGCACGCATATGCATATTGGGACGGCGAACAATGTTACAGGAGGAAGTTTTCCTTTTCTTTGCACGGAGAAGCTATTTTCTATTTTCCAAGTGCCAAAATTGGGGCGTTTTGTGAAGTAACACCAAATGTTCAATTCAAAAATGCTACCATCCCATTTAAAAAAAATACTATGCCACTTTACATGCACAATGTCCCAACCGGGGATTTTAAAACTTTTCCGTCCACCCCTGGTGAAAAAGACAAATTCCTGCCAAATCGGTAGGAAGTGGGTCCGGTTTGAACTATATGTATATAATCTAATGCTCGTGATTTTTTGCAAAAATCATTTTTAGGCTCACACTATGGTATTTTATCATAAATCCAATGTTGCAGGAGGAAGTTTCCTACTAGAACACCTAGATGAGAACGGTCACTCCCGCCGTATTGAAATTATAATATTATCCCTACTATGGATCAACGTAGGATTAGTAAATCTTGTATTTTTAAATAATCAAATTATTGATAATTATCACCCTAAGATGATCTACTGAATTTTATAAAAAAATTGAGACAAAACTCATTTCGTTTGGACTTCATATGACAAAGATACAGAAAACTAAGAAAATTTTAAATGGAAAAGATGAAAAAAAACAGACGTAATCTTTTGGACCTAATCTACCGCGCTCAAGGTAAGGTGGGCTGGACCTAATCTACCGGATCCCGCCTCCCTTCCCAGAAACCACAGAATCGGCCCAGGCCCATGTTGTATGATTATAAAGTTTGGTTGTAGTGCTTGTGCATGAACTTCTGTGCTCTGAGTGGTAGGCCTCGTTTGTGCTTGGTCTTGGTCGTGGGTTCGAACCCTGACCTCATTTTTTTTGCGGAAACAAATGCCCGACCACGTGACTATGGTTATGAAGTCTAGTAGTACTACTGGCATACAAATTGTTTGATGGTGCAGTTGCAAACCTCGTTTGTGCGCGTGCGGGATCGCGGGTTCGAACCCCGACCTATTCTTTTTGCGTAAATGAACGTCCGACCAACATAGTGCCAGGTAAGAAGAGATATTACACATGGACTATCAAGTGTAGTCAATAACGGACACATAGACATGTCATGTAGGCATAATTGCTGATGTGGCCACGTAGTCAATTCAACGAACTATATTTTAGACGATATAACGATTTAAATTGGTCATAATGGGGTATAAATGAGACTCTAAGTTGTACCGTGTAGATTATGACGTTTTAATATGATAGAACTATGACGATTTTGACACAAAACGTCGTAATTCTATAAGGTTTTAACCTCTTCAGACAGCCTATGACGATCTTGTATGAAATCGTCATAGATCTATGATGATGTCATTCCTCGTCACTATGAGAAGGTCACAAGTAAACACATTTATTGTAGTGAATATGCTTACATTGATGATAAGAAAATATATCCTGTTATTATTAGTTCTAAACTTTTAGAAAAGGAAGAGGACAGACTATTAGAAGTATTGAAGAAACACCGAGGAGCTATGGGTTATACTCTCGATGATTTAAAAGGAATTTCTCCTACTATATGTCAGCATGCTATTAATATAGAACCTGATGCAAACCAGTGGTAGAACATCAACGTCGTTTAAATCTTAAGATGAAGGAAGTGGTAAAAAATGAGGTATTAAAACTCCTTTATGCTGGTGTTATTTATTCTATTGCTGATAGTCAATGGGTTAGTCATGTTCGTTGTGTCCCTAAGAAAGGAGGAATTACTGTTGTGCCTAATGAGAATAATGAGCTTATTCCCCAAAGAGTAGTAGTTGGTTATAGGATGTGCATTGATTTCAAAAAGACTAACAAAGTTACTAAGAAAGATCATTACCCGCTGCCTTTTATTGATCAAATGTTAGAAAGGTTGTCTAAGAAAACTCATTTTTGCTTTCTTGATGGATACTATAGGTTCTCTCAAATTGCTGTTAAACAACGAGATCAAGATAAAACCATTTTTACGTGTCCTTATGGAACTTATGCCTATAGGCGTATGCCTTTTGGTTTGTGTAATGCTCCTGTTACTTTTCAAAAATGCATGTCTGCTATCTTTCATGGTTTTTGTGAGGAAATTATGAAAGTATTCATGGGCGATTTTTCCGTTTATGGAACTTCTTTTGATAATTTTCTGCACAACCTTGATAAAGTTTTGCAGAGATGCGAAGAAACTAATCCTGTTCTTAATTGGGAGAAATGCCACTTCATGGTTAATGAAGGAATTGTCCTTGGACATAAAATTTCTAAAAGAGCCATTGAAGTTGACAGAGCCAAAGTTGAAGCAATTGAGAAAATTCCCTGTCCTAGGGATGTCAAAGGTATTCATAGTATCCTTGGTCATGCTAGTTTCTATAGAAGGTTTATTAAAGATTTCTCCAAGATATCAAAACCTCTTACTAATCTTCTCCAAAAAGATGTACCTTTTGTTTTTGATGATGATTGTAAGGAAACTTTTGAAACTCTAAAGAAAGCTTTAACTACTGCTCCTATTGTCCAACCACCTGATTGGAATTTACCCTTTGAAATTATGTGTGATGCTAGTGATTTTGCTGTAGGTGCTGTTCTTGGACAACGAATAGATAAAAAGTTAAATGTTTCCCATTATGCTAGTAAGACTCTTGATGCTTCTCAAAAGAATTATGCTACTACTGAAAAAGAGTTCTTAGCCGTTGTCTTTGCTTGTGATAAGTATAGACCTTATATTGTTGATTCAAAAGTTACCATTCATATTGATCATGCTACTATTAAGTACCTTATGACAAAGAAAGATGTTAAGCCTAGGCTTATTAGATGGGTGTTACTTTTACAAGAGTTCGATCTACATATTGTAGATAGGAAAGGTGCTGAAAATCATGTTGCTGATAATTTATCTCGATTGGAAAACATTTCTTTTGATCCTATGCTTGTTAATGATAGTTTTGCAAATGAACAGTTGGCTGCAATAAAGGTAAGCTCGCGAGAGAGTCCTTGGTATGCTGATTATGCTAACTTTATTGTTTCCAAGTATTTGCTTCCAACTTTTACAGCCCAGCAAAGAAGGAAATTCTTTTATGATTTGAGGCATTACTTTTGGCATGACCCACATTTATAAAAAGAGGGAGTGGATGGTATTATGCAAATATGTGTTCCAGAATATGAACAAAAAGAGATATTGCGGAAATGTCATGGTAGTGCCTATGGACGGCATCATGCTGGAGATAGAACCACATAAAAGGTTCTACAATCAGGTTTCTATTGGCCTACCCTTTTTAAAGATGCAAGAAAGTTTATCTTATCATGTGATGAATGTCAATGAGTTGGTAATATTTCTAGACACAATGAAATGCCTATGAGTTACTCTCTTGTTATTGAACCCTTTGACTATTGGGGATTTGACTTTAGGGGTCCTTTTCCTCCTTCAAAAGGTTATACTCATATTCTGGTTGTTGTTGATTATATTACTAAGTAGGTAGAAGCCATACTGTAACATCCGAAAACTTTAATCCAAGCTTATCAAGATCCAAATCATCAAAATTAGGGTTAACAAAAAGTTTTCCATTTAAAAATATGAAAGCATTCATGTGTATGTGCATGTGAATTAGGAGTTGATTTGAATTGTGATGGTTCTGTGATTCATTGCTTGTAAAATGTTTCTTAGGTAAAATAAACATCATCTAAATCATTCCCAAACTTTTCCCAAAGAAAAACAACTCAAAATGAATAATTGAAGTGAATGGTCATTTTGGCCAAATTAACTATCATGCCTACTTTGGCTATTCCTAGTACTCAAAACTTAACAGAAACATTTGTGGATCTTTACACCCCTTGCTAGTGCATATAATGAGGTACCAAGGCCCACTTTGTGATCTGCTAAAAACTTTCAAATACTAATTTTAAATGACAGTTTAAAATTGAATCTAATTCATATGGGAAGATCCCACTATTTCAAAAACCACTCAAACAAGCTCAATTTTCAAAACCCAAGCAACCACAGAGTCTCAAGCTTATGCCTAGCAAACCCACCAAAAATCTTTTCAAAATTCAAAAAGAAATTTCATGCGGCCATTTCATCAAACACATGGCAGGCATGATTTACACCCTAATCCTAGCTCACTGTTTTGAATAGGGTTTTGCCCCCAAATGATCTCCATTTAATCTCTTTGTCCCCTCATGATCTAACCATGCCATTAGCACCCATCCCCTACTCCCCTAGTGGCATTGCCATGCCATGTCGAGCCCCACCTCGCCGGCCGACCATGCTCTCACCCAAGCAGACCACCTCCCCCTCTCTCGCCATGTCTAGGAGGTAGCCAGAACCTCACCGCCACCCACTGTCCCCTCCCCGAGCCAGGCCTAGCCGTGGACCACCGAGGAAACCCCGCGCCTAGTGCCACCATGCCATGCCAAGCACGCGCCAAAGCGCCGCACCCGGCACGCGTGTACAAGCCGCCGCTCGACCGCAGCCCGCGCCCACCGCTCCGCCACGACCCAGGGAACACGTCGGACATGCCCGTTCGCCGCCCAACGCACCATAGACACCGCTCGCCATGGACACCGCCGCCTCTGCCGCTCAGAGCGCCAGCTGCCCCCGACCGCATACCACCGCCCCTAAGCCAGCATTAAGTTCCTAGAGTACCACCAGGAGACCGCCCGTCGATCGCCACCCTTAGCCATGCTGCTAGCCACCCATAGCCATGTCGCCACCGTCGCCTTCCCATTCCTCTCGGTCTCTTCGTCGAGCCTATAAAAGGAGGGCACCCCCAGCCATTTGAAGCACAACACTCCACTCCCCTCACCTTACTGATCATCCCACACAACTAGCCGGAGCAAGGGGGAGCAGCAGCTCGCCGGAATTGCACCGGAGCAGGCCGCCTCTGGAGGAGAAGGGCGCCACTGATTGCGACCACCCCCGAAGCTGCCTCGACCGTCCCTGAGCTCGTCGTCGACCACCAGTCCGTTTGCCCGCCTCGCCGTTGTTGCTGGAGCCCTGGTACGCCCCCTATGCACCCCCATCGAGCCGCTAGGGTTCGAGCTCACCGGTGACAGGTCCGTCGTCGACGACGATCCATAGCCGTTGATCCCCACTCTAATCCAATGTCCCACATTGCCCCGTACCGCTTCACGCGTTATGAGCCGCTGACCGGTGGACCCCCCTGTCAGCTGAGCCCCGTGCTACGAAGTGACACTGGGCCGGCCCGTTAGAATTTCCCGCGCGACCCAGTTAGTTTGAATTAGGATTTTCCTATTTAGTTTAAACTTAGTTCTGTCTCTGAGTTTGAAAATCAATTTAGAGAGATTTACAACTCCAAATTGCATGAAACCAATTTTGTCTGGAAGGTATTGAAATGATCTATCCAAGCCTGTTGGATTTAATTCAATTAGAGATATAGATCTCTCCTGGTAAAAATAATAAAACAGAAGCATTTTCACCTTGCAACATTTTTCAAAATTCAACCATGATAGCTTTTGAGATAATTCCAACTCTCAAAAATCACATTTCACCATACTTATCTGAATATGTAATAATATTAAGGTTTATATGCAGTGACTTTGGACTAGTACCAAAATAATGCTATATAGGCATTTCTAGTCACTTTAAATCATTAAATAATGAACTTAAACCAAAGTAATTATGATCCAACCCTTAAATCCCATTCCCACATGTTAGAACATGTGGTGATGACATGTGTACACATGATCCCATATTTTAAGTGGTGAATATTAAATCTTAGTTAATTTTTCAATGAGTAGAAATTACTTTTCTAAATTAAAAAGAATGAAATTAGTTAATAAAACTTGTGATGCTTGTGATGATAATAGATCATCAAATGTATGCCTTAGAGTGCTAATTAGACTAGTTAAGTATTGTTTGGTGATTGTGTACTCCGTATGTATTTATAGACGATAGTACCGACCAAGTCTACGAGGAGGAGGAGTCCTACCAAGAAGAAGAAGAAAACTTCAACCACTGCACCAACCAAGGCAAGCTAACACTTGCAAGTATAATGCTTAGCAAGCTAGGATTGAACTAGATGGTTTAGCAAAGATGCTTTAGGCATGCTTGAGTTATACTACCTTGACTAGTATTTCATCCAAGTCTTATTTTCAAGCTTTACTTCCTTTACTTTACCCAAAGTTCTTTACTTGTTTTGAAGGTAGCATAAAGAGTATAGAACTTGACCTATTTAGAACCCTTTAGATGTCATTCTATGGCATGAGATTAATCCCACCATTTCCACCTTAGTGAACACTCTTAACTTAGTAGTTTAGAGTAGATCAAAAACCTGAGTCACTTAGATGGGAACACTTGGTGAAAATGAATTATGAAAACCTTGGAATGATGAGTCATTCTATTGAGATGTTTTGACATGTGTTGAGAAACACAAATGGTTTGTGATGGTGAAATGTTGAGGCATGAGCCTTAACCCTTTTACAAAACTGATGGTTGGATTCGGATGCGATACCATTCCAAATTTACCGTACAACCACACTACCTGAATTGGGTAAGGCTTAGCTGGAAATTTATATGCATTAGTATTAGTTCCCTCGCGGGAGAGGTTTGAGCTGAGGCTACCTCTCAATGTTGTCCACCTATGCAGTGCCCAAGATGACTGATGGTCACAGTTGGGAGGCCATGCTCATAGGAGAGGTGCTTATATTAGGGTGTGTAAAGGGAAGGTTATGTTTGATTATCTGCATACTAAGTATGATGATTCAGGGTTATCCCTGACAGATGTATCGAATCTTGTGGTGAAAGTGTACCACCTCTACAGAGTGTCAAACTATTCGAATAGCCGTGTCCACGGTTATGGACAGTTGGAATGGCCATACTGTTTCGTTGTCAGATGTTTTCCAAACAACTTTTGAAATGAATGATGAATCTTGACTTGACCACAACAGAGTTGTGTTTATGACAATAGCTTCCCAACTTAAGTTATTCTAGAACTTTACTTTATCTTTCTTTGCTTCTGAACTCAGCTTAGGTTTCAAACTTAACCTTATAGTTAAACATAGAGTTATCACTTTGACTTAGAACTATATTACTTGTTAGTGGTAGTTTGTGAGTACTTAAAGAGTAATCATGGCTTTTGTCCCTGGCTATTCTCATGGCCAGACTATGAAGGAGACTACCAAGATGATGGCCAGCAGGACGGCTATGATAACTAGGACTATCTGCCTTCGTCAGCATTGCCTGTGCCCCTGAAGATGGACCCCACCACTACGCTTATCTTTTAATTCCGTTGCTTGTTGTATTAAGACTGGATCATGAGATCCTTATTTGTGTAAGACCTTATGTATGGTTTGTAATGGATGATGTACTGTGATATCCAATCCGTTATGTCTCGCAAAAATGGTAATCCTGGGATTGCGAGGTATGGCATATCGGGCATCTAGGATTAAAAATCCGGGTGTTGACACATACCTACAAAAAGTGCTGATGGTGAGACCTCTTTAAAAATGCTTAAGGATGTTATCTTTCCTAGGTATGGAGTGCCTAGATATCTTATGACTGATGGAGGTTCACATTTCATTCATGGTCATTTTAGGAAGACCCTTGCTAAATATGACGTTAATCATAGAATTGCTTCAGCTTATCATCCCCAAACCAGTGGGCAAGTAGAACTATCAAACAGATAAATTAAATCCATCTTGCAAAAGACTGTTAATAGATCTAGAAAAAATTGGGCTAAGAAGTTGAATGATGCTTTATGGGCTTATAGAACTGCTTATAAAAATCCTATGGGAATGTCTCCTTACAAAATGGTTTACGGAAAAGCTTGTCACCTGCCTTTAGAATTAGAACACAAAGCTTATTGGGCAGTGAAAGAACTTAATAGAGATTTTAAACTTGCTGGTAAGAAAAAATTGCTTGACTTGAGTTCTTTAGATGAGTGGAGAAGTGAGGCTTATGAAAATGCTAGACTCTTTAAAGAAAAAGTTAAAAGATGGCATGATAGGAGAATTCTTAAGAGAGAGTTTCATGTTGGTGAGAAAGTTCTATTGTATAGGTCTTGTCTCAGATTTTTTGCAGGAAAACTACTTTAAAAATGGGAAGGACCTTTTGTTATTGAAGAGGTGTATTATTCAGGTGCAATAAAAATTTCTTCCTTAAGAGACAACACTACACAAGTGGTGAATGGTTAAAGACTCAAGCACTATATTTCTGGAGATTCTTACAATGAAGATATTGATATTATTAAAGTGGTGACTCCGGAAGAATTTATTAAAGACCAAATTCAGAAACCTGTAGAGTCCGTTTACGAATAGGTAACAGTTATGGTAAGAAAAGGTCCACGAAAAACTCTTCAATCTATATTTTTGTAGTTTTTATCTAACATGGAAGATAATGAGTCGAAAAAGGGATGGAAACGGAGCCCGGGGGCTCACACCACCCTGTGGCGCGGGCCTACCTGGCCGCGCCACTAGGGGGTGTGGCCACCCCGGAGCCCATCTCCGACCCGTTTTCTCCTAGTACCTTCCTTTTGTTGTTAAACTTTGTAATATATAATCCCTCGGATCCCCCAAGGTCTGTATATCGTGTTCTCGTCGTGTTTTCATTTTGATCTGTTCTTTCCAGATGTCGTTTTAGGATTCATCTTCAGAGGACTATGAGTTGTGACGCTAGCGTGAGCTCCATCACAATCTTGAGCAAATGACTTTCTTGGGATGGGTGGAAGAAGAAAGGATCACAGCTAGGCACGAAGACATGGATCAGAGCATCGAGGAGGAAGTAAAGAGCATGTCAGCGAACATGAAGGGACCAGGGCTGATACCTCTAGTCCTAGACCTCAGTTCCTTCTCTACAACAGTGGAAGTTCTACGAGCCACTGATGAGTTTTGCGATAAGTACCGAGTCCTGAGGAGAAAGGTGGATATACTTCAAGAGGAGAATAACAGGCTTCGCAAGATGCTAGAATATTTTCTCAATCCGATCATGATCACAACACCACCACCTTCGAAGGATTAATTCGTCATCAGGTTTTGGCATCCCCTTGGTTTGTTCCAAGCTTGGGGGAGTGCCACAGTATCACATCATTATCTTTCATCTTTTTAGTAGAGTCATATCATGAATAGAGAAGTTATCATATAGGATGGTTTGCATTGTGGAAGTATCTCTCCTCTAGTTAGTTATCTATGTATCCCTTGGTGTGAGTTGCCGTTATGGAATATTAATGAGAAGTTCTATCATTTACTTTTTGCACATCTTATTTTAGTTTGCAATTTCTGTTATATGATTGATCTTGTTGTTAATATTGGTATCACTTTGGGATCATTAAGTAAATTTAGTTGGTCTTGGCAAACCTAGCTCTGGTCAGTAGCAACGTTTTTTGAGGATTGAATGGAAAAGAGAAAAGTACTTTTAGAAATATAACTTCATTATCTTTCTTTCTTGATTAGCTCATAAGCTTAGTATTCTCTAGTTAAGATCTTTTGTGTTTCCAAGAAAGATTGCATGATTGTTTCTATCACCTATATGTTTGTTTGTTTACTTCAACTCTTATGCTTGCTACCCAGCCTTTCTAGCCAAAAACCTGTACTGAGAGGGAATGCTTCTCGTGCATCCAATCCTTGAACTAAAACCTATGCCATTTGTGTCCACCATATCTACCTTTTAGCATTATTGCTATTTCAAGTAAATTCTCGAGTTTTATCTATCTTCCAAATTAAACTTGTTATGTGAAAATTAGTGATTAAAGCTCTCACAAACTTGATGGCACACTTTATTTTATTTTTTTGTACTTAATAAATTTGAACCATTGTGACTATCTTATGTTGCTTATATGCTTGCACTTTATAAGTTGTGAATTAGCAGAACCATCATACCATGGGGAATGCTTTCAACATTGCACTTATTATTTAGTTGATATCACGTTCTTTTGTTTATGGATCCCGACGGTGTGAAATAAAAGGGGTGCTTGTAAGCTCATGGAGTTTGTATGTGTGTTAGAGAAACGCCTGGGCGGCTATCCTAAGCCATGTTTAATCATGGTGGAAACTTGCAGCATAAGCATAGTGAGCATTTTGTGAAGCATCCTCAATAAAAACCTATGCAAATAGCAAATAAAAAGATCGCTGAGATGCTCATTGTTTGTTGCCTTGTCATTTTGATATGGGAAAGCTCATGTGTCATGGGGCAAGGGGTACCCCGTAGGAGGTTCTATATGATACACATGTACTTACAATGACAAGAACTTACTTGTGACTAAAGTTGAGTAGCATGAGGTTCGGTACTCGTAAGGAAGGAGCATGAGATTTTATTTTACTTTTTATTTGAGTCAGTAAACCTATTCCTTTCTATCTCAAGCAAGCATTTGAGTTGTTGTGATTCAATCATCCATATGATGATTTATTCAATCATGTTTCTTATGTTCCTTGTTTTGCACACTGCTCTTATCTGAGTGAATATTACTTTGAAAGCTATCATTGAAAACCCCATTATGTTTCACTCCTGCAATTTGTTAACCGTTCTCCAACCAAGAACAAAGTTTGCCATTAGCAATTATGATTTACTTTGTGTATTTTTATTGTGTTTCCTTTACTCATTGCAAGTTAAGTTATATAATAGTGAGTTGTTTTCTATTATGATTTGTGTATTGATGAATGTGATGCTTATTGTCTGTATTCTCTTTATCTACACTTTACTCCATAAACATGTGGTCATGTTTATTGAGCTCGGTTTTCACTTGGGGACAAGCAAGGTCTAAGCTTGGCGGGAGTTGATATAGCCATTTTGCATCACTATTTTATATCATAATTTACTTTTATTCATTGATATATTTCATATTAAGAGATGATACTTATGCTATTTCATCTATTTTTGCATGATTGGTGACTTTTGGAGGATGAACCACCGGAGTCAGGATTCTGATGGAAAAAACATTGTCCAGATGCAATATTCGCGAAGATCGGAAAATCCCAGAAAATATACAGAAATTCCTATTTTTATAGAAGACGAAGGAGGCCAGAAGGAGGAGTGGAGATGGGCCATAGGGGGCCCACACCACCCCCTGGCGCGGGCCCCTCTGGTCGCGCCACCAGGTGGTGTGGCCACCCTGGCCCACCTTTAGCATCACCCTTTGGCGTATATAATCCCCTCGAAACCCTAAGACTCGGGGGAGCGACCATAGAAAGATTCCACCACCTCTGCGGTGCGGAAACTACATAGAGAGAAAGAGCTCTCCAGCAGGCAGAAATCTGCCGGGGAAATTCCTTCCCGGAGAGGGGAGATCGTCGCCATCAACACTATTATCAAGCTAGACTTCATCGGGATCATCATCATCATCTTCACCATCATCTCCACGAGCACCATCACCACCACTCCGTACCGCTATAACAATTGGGTTGAATCTTGCATAGTTCTTAGGGGAAACTTTCCCGGTGTTGATTACTTGTTGTAGTTGATGCTATTGAGTGGAACCATTGAATTATTGTTCATGTTCAGATTGTTACTTATCATTATTTCATCTCTGATCTTGATCCATATGATGTCTCATGTGTAGTTCGTTTAGTTCTTGAGGACATGGGAGAAGTCATGTTGTTAATAGTGGAATTGTGTTGAGAAAGATTTAATGGTTTGATATTTAAGTTGTGGTGCTATTCTTCTAGTGGTGTCATGTGAACATCAACTACATGATACTTCACCTTTATGGGCCTAGGGGAATGCATTGTGTATTTTGCTACTAATCATGGGGTTGCCAGAGTGACAGAAACCTAAAACCCCGTTAGGAAACCTTTGTATAAGGGAGTGTAGGATCTCAGAGTTTAAGGTTGTGGTTAGGTTTTTATCTTAATTACTCTCTTGTAGTTGTGGATGCTTGCAAGGGGTATAATCACAAGTATGTATTAGTCCTATTAAGGTCAGTACATTAGCATAGGTTCACCCACACAACACTTATCCAACCAGAGAAGATTAATCAACTATATGAAGCGAAAGCACTTGAGAATATTCCCATGTGTCCTCGAGAATGTTTGGTCATCTTAAGTAATATAACCGGCTTTTCCTTTGCTAAAGAAAGGATTGGGCCACTTGCTGCAATTATTATTATTATCTTTTATTTACTCGCACTTTATTTATCTGCATTATCAAAAACCCCTAAAAATCTGTTTGCTAAGTATTTATAGAGAATTCCTGATCCAAACCACTTGCCAACACCTTCTACTCCTTGTTTGGTTCGACAATCTTATTTATCAAAAATACTATGATACACCCCTATATTTGTGGGTCATCAAGGATCAACAGAATCTAGTGAATATTGAACAAGAAGCAAACAAAGTTCAGAAGCAGATGAAGGCCAGGAAGTCTAGACAATTGGATAGAGATGTGCAGAACCAGTGATGGCCCAAAATATATCGAGCTCGTTGGGGAACCCCAAGAGGAAGGTATGATGAGCACAGTAGCAAGTTTTCCCTCAGTATGAAACCAAGGTTTAATCGAAGCAGTAGGAGCAAGGAAACACCCCAAAGGTGTTGCTAGCTGAGCCTTGGCAGGGCGCACTACCGGTGTTAGTAACAACGTGGAGACCTGCACAACACAACCACAGAACTTTATCCCCAACTTGTGGTGAGGTTGTCAATCTCACTGGTTTTGCTGAAAACAAAGGATTAAACGTATCAAATGGAAGAAAGTAATAGTTTGCAGAAAGTAAACACAAAGCAGAAAACAATTGATTGTAGATTGAAAGTAAAAGAAAGGACCGGGGTCCATAGTTCACTAGAGGTGGCTCTCCTTAAGATAGATAACATGTTGGGTGAACAAATTACAGCGGGGCAATTGACAAACATCGAGAAAGCATACAAGCATATACTACTCATCTTGACTCCTTTGAGACTTGATTGGGCATTACAACATTATATATAGACCACCATCCAACTGCATCTATGACTAATAATCCACCTTCTGGTTATTATCCGAACCCCCTCCAGTATTAAGTTGCAAGCAATAGATTATTGCATTACGAATTGCATGTAAAGTAAACAATACGATTGTTCTATGAACAAAGGATTGTTGTTTTCTCCATAGTAGCAACAACACATCTAGTACCTTAGAGATTTCTGTCACTTCCCCAGATTACCAGAGGCATGAACCCACTATCGAGCATAAATACTAACTCTTTGAGTTGCTAGCATCTACTTGGCCAAGATAGCTACTAACAACGGAAAGCATGCAAGATCACAAATAACGAAGACATGATAGAATCAACAATCAATCTGAAATAGCATCTCAATATCCATCAGATCCCCTGCAAACATAACATGCAGAATTACAAATAGATGATCTTGATCATGAACGGAGCTCACAAGATCTAAACATGATAGCACAAAGGAGGAGAACTAGCCATCTAGCTACTACATGGACCCGTAGTCCAGAGATGAACTACTCACGCATCACACCGGAGGCTTGCATGATAATGAAGAAGGCCTCCAGGGTGAAATCCCCTCTCCGGCAGGGTGCCGGGAAGAGCTTCAGATCCCTCCCAATCTAGGGATGGAGACGATAGCGGCTACAGACTCTTACGTGGATTTTTGATCGGATACTTAGGGTTTCTGTATCAGAGGCATCTTATAGTTGGAAGGGGAGGCCGAGGGGGTGCCTGGGCTGGCCACACCACCCACTGGCGTGGCCAGGCCTGGCCCGCGTGGCCAGGTGGTGTGGCTGCCCCCTGGCGCCTCTCTGTCTCGTATTCTGGCTTCGTGTGTCCCTCGGTGAAAAACTGATTTTGGCTTTTGTCCTATCCAATTCCGAGAATATTCATTTTCTAACTTTCCTGGAACCAAAAACAACAGAAAACAGGCAGCTAGCACTATGGCTCTTGTTAATAGGTTAGTCCAAGAAATCAAATGAAAAGTACTCCAAAGATGGAACAAAACATAATAAAGTAGATAAAACCAAGCATGGAACATCAAAAATTATAGATACATTTGCAATGTATCAACATCCCCAAGCTTAACTCCTACTCGTCCTCGAGTAGGTAAGTGATAAAAAGAAAGAATAATTTTTGAGGTGAGATGCACCATCATAAACTTGATCAAAGTATTTGCAAAATATTCAAAGCTGGGATCATAGTACTTCAATCATATCATGAAAGACAAAGTTCTAGCAATAAGACAAAGCAACTATGTTGCAACATGAAAAGGTACAAACAAAAGAATCATGAATAACAATACTTTGCAAGACGTTTGTTTGTTTCACATAACGAAAACATAGCATAATAGCATTCAACTTGTTCCTCATAGAGTAGCAAATATAAATGCATAGGACACCTTCAAAGTTCATAAGAGTGACTAGATACAAATAGTTTAAAACAAGCAATATCAAGTTATGCATCAATCAACTAGTCTTGGGACAATGCACATAGAACTAAGAATGGCCACTATGCTCTCAAAGTAGGTGCATAAAGATAGAAGGTGAAGACTCAATATAAAAGTGGAAGAAAGGCCTTCGTAGAAGGAAGTAGGGATTCAAGTTTCATAAAGAGATTCCAAAAATTATGGTACTTAATAGCTTTCAGCTCTCATTGCCCCTATCATAAGCATCTTGAAGTGATTAAGGTTAAAGTGAGCAAACTATGGTGTATATGCTTGACAAAGTATAAGTTGGAAATCTCATGTCCCTTGAATACGAGGGCCGCTCCTCATGCTACTCAAGTTTAGTCACTGGTAAGTTCTTGTCATCGTAAGTACATGTGTATCATAGAGAACCGCCAACGGGGTACCCCTTGCCCGATGATACGGAAGAATCCCCATATCAAAATGACAAGGCAAGCAGACAACAAGCATCTCAACAATCTTCTTATTTACCATGGGAGTATGGTGCTTTTTTCTCTCTTTCCTCTTTTCATAAATCTCTTTTTTTTCTCATTTTTCTCTTTTTTCTCAATATCTGACTCTTTTTTTATAAGAAGAATGCTTCATAGACAGCTCATTATGGTTACGTTGCAGGTTTCCACCATGTCAGCATGGATTAGACCAGCGACCCAGGCGTTTCTCTAACACATATACATAACTCCATGGACTTACAAGCTCCCCTTTCATTTCACACCGACGACATCCACAGACAAAAGAGCATGATATCAACTAGGTACAAAGTACAAGTGCAATGTTGAAAGCGTTCCCCATGACAGCATGGTTCTGCTAATCCCCAACAAATAAGTGCAAGCATATACAACATAGAAGACACAATGGTTCAAGTTTATTAAGGGCAAGGAAAGTAAAGTGTGCCATCAAGTTCATGAGAGCTTTAATCACTAGTTTTCTCATAACAAGTTTAATTCGGAAGGTAGATAAAAACATGAATATACTTGGAATAGCATATGCTAGTAGGTAGATATGGTGGACTCTTTGGAATACCTTGGTTTAACGAGTTGGATGCATGAGTGGAACTCATACTTGGTTGCGGAGGTTAGCAAAAGACTGGGAGCGACAAACTAAGAGAGCAATAATGGCCATAATCATGCAGAGCGAGAAAACATCATTGATCAAAGAATAAAGTGATACTACAAGTTGAAAAATAAAGGATCATCAAGGCTATGGTGACTTGGGATAGTCATAACATGGTGTGAGCATGTGCCAAGTCAACCCAAATAAAGCATCAAAGGAGAATACCACAATACTATGCTTTAATATGCTAAAACAATGCATGATCCTTCCAAGGCACATTAAGCAATTCTCAATTGTTTATAACAAGCCATGCTATAGCAAAGAATACTAAGCATAAAGCCAAATCAATATCAAGCATGGCATGACAAAGCATAGGCCACAGTCAAAAAACAAGCTCCCTTTACCACTTAAGCATGAACTTTCCTACTCTTTTCCAATCCAAACCAAACTATTTAAAAACCAATGCATGAAAGAGGGGGTACAACCAATTTATTCAGCAAACTAAGAAAACCAAGCAAACGAAAAACCAAAATGAAAACAAAAAAGAAGACGCTCCAAGAACAACACAACTGTGCATGAAACAATAAAAATGAAGCGTTTGGAAGAAACCCGAGATTTTTATTGATGAAGAAGGGGATGCCTTGGGCATCCCCAAGCTTTGACGCTTGTACTTCTTGGATATTTCTTGGGGTGACACGCGTGGCATCCCCAATCTTGAGCTTTAGTCCATCCTGAAGGAGATATGCCCTAGAGGCAAATAATAAATAGGTTTTTATTGTCATATCTCAATTAGTTTATAATAGTTTCATATTGTGCTATAACTGTGCCAAGTAGAAACATTGGTACAAGTGTGGTATGAAACAACCAAGTCCCTAGTAGCCTCTATTCATACTAGTTCGTTGGTCACGAAGATGATCTGGGTTTCAAGATCATGGGCATTTATGCCCACTGACAACAAGATCATATCATTGGAGAATGATGTGGTTGGACACTCCTCGAAGGATTGCAACACGATCAAATCATATAGTTCATTGTTGCAACGGATATACCTAGACTCCTTCTCCTTAGACCGTGAGCTCATATTACTCACTGTTTCCCTAGGCTGCTTTGACTGCATCAAACATCATCTGGTAATGCGGTGGCTATAAAGGTGTATGTTGGGTATTCCGAAGGAACAGTAGATGACATGTGACTGCAAGACCGGGATTTGTTCACCCACATGACGGGTAAAGATACATACGGCTGACTTGGTGTGATTACATCTATAAATGTTGCAACATGTGACTAGGTCACGGGGATGTAATATCACGGTAACAAGAAAAAATAACTTGTTGTGAACGAGATTGAACAAGGTATGGGATACCAATGATCGGATCTCGGACAAGTTGTATCGAGAAACAAAAGGAAGAGGATGCTACATTTAGACGGTTCAAACAACATTGTCATCAGGAATGCATAGGGGTCAGATGGACATCCCTGGTCCCTCTGTTGATCATTGATACAGATCATGTCTAGAGCATTCCCGAGCCATGAGAAGATACACTTAAGGGTATGATGAGAGCGATCATTCGTAAGATGGAATCACGGTAGAGAAAGAGAGAAAGCCGGAAACGTTCCACGGAGAGATCCGAAGTTGTTCGGAGAAAGAGTAAAGGAAAAGCCCCGAAAAGTGTTTTTGGATAAATGGGAATTTAAATATATATTTATTATATGTTAATTATGAATTAATATATTATAAATAATATTAAGATTAAGATTTATAAAGGAAACTTTTATATTAGGCCAAATCCCAGAGGGAAAAGGCCTAGAATAAAAGCTGCAGAAAAATAAAAGGAAAAAGAAAAGGAAATAGCCACGTGGGTGGCGGATAATATCTGCCGCACAGGGCGGACACCAGCTGGCCGCAGACGTTGCCAGGCCAGCTCGACCCGGCCCATGAGGAGCTCGTGGGGAGCTAGCCGGCGGGCTGCGCCGCTGGGCCGCTGGCAGGGAAAAAGGCCCACCCGAGCCACTCGACTGGCAGCCGCCGCCTGGCTGCTAGCAGGCCGCATGGTGGGCTCGCCGGCCCACCCGCTGGGAGGCTGTGCTGCAGCTGGCTCTCCAGGCTGCTATGGGCTGCTGTGCTGGGCCCTTGTGGCCCAGCCGGCTAGGGAGCTATTTTTCCCCCTTTTTCTTTGACATTTAGTCCCACATGGCTTAGTCTTTGAAAAAGGTACACCCCCTCCGCCTATATAAAGGGGTGCCCATGGGTGGGATTAAACACACAATTAGAGAAGTCCTTTGGTTGACTTTCTCCCTCCCTCTCTCTATACCTCGTGACCATGGCCCCAAGTCTGGGCTGTGCGATTGAGGCACACCTGTAGTATGCCGTTGCGCTGCAGGGATTCCTAGCCGGATATCAACTTCCGCACTCCCGGCGGGACCGGGGATCCGAAGGTCTCATCGTGCACCGCATGTGTACGAAGACACGAGGCGCAACACTTGGGGCGCTAGAATGTTGTGAGCTGGAGCTGTTACACGATGAAGATGATGAAGATCAAGAAGGAGCAAGGGGTGACCTGCGAGGAGCTTCGCGACCTTGAGGTCGGCTACGAGTGATACATTGCAAATGTATCTATAATTTTTGATGTTCCATGCTTAGTTTTATCCACTTTCTTGTGTTTTGTTCCAACTTGGGAGTACTTTTATTATGATTTCTTGGACTAACCTATTAACAAGAGCCACAGTGCCAGCTGCCTGTTTTCTGTTGTTTTTGGTTCCAGAAAAGTTAGAAAATGAATATTCTCGGAATTGGACGGGACAAAAGCCAAAGTGCCTATTTTTCCGGAAGGGATCAAGTGCCAGAATACAAGACGGAGAGGGGCCAGGGGCCGGCCACACCACCTGGCCACGCGGCCAGGCCTGGCCCATGCCAGGGGGTGGTCTGGCCGACCCCAACACCCCCTCGGCCTCTCCTTCCGCCTATAAGTTGCCCTCGGGACGAAAACCCTAAGTACCCCATCAAAAATCCACAAAAGAGTCTGTAGCCGCCGTAATCTCCATCCCTAGATTGGGGGGATCTGAAGCTCTTCCCGGCACCCTGCCAGAGAGGGGAATTCACCCTGAGGCCTTCTTCATCACCATGCAAGCCTCCGGTGTGATGCGTGAGTAGTTCATCCTTGGACTACGGATCCATGTAGTAGCTAGATGGCTGGTTTCTCCTCCTTTGTGCTTTCATGTTTAAATCTTGTGAGCTCCGTTCGTGATCAAGATCATCTATTTGTAATCCATACATGTTGTGCTTGCGGGGATCCGATGGATATTGAGATGCTATTTCAGATTGATTATTGATTCTATCATGTCTTTGTTATTTGAGATCTTGCATGCTTTCCGTTGTTAGTAGCTATCTTGGCCAAGTAGATGCTAGCAACTCCAAGAGTTAGTATTTATGCTCGATAGTGGGTTCATGCCTCTGGTAATCTGGGGAAGTGACAGAAATCTCTAAGGTACTAGATGTGCTGTTGCTACTAGGGAGAAAACAACGATCTTTTGTTCATAGAACAATTGTATTGTTTACTTTACACGCAGTTCATAAAGCAATAATCTGTTGCTTGGAACTTAATACTGGAGGGGGTTCGGATGATAACCTGAAGGTGGATTATTAGTCATAGATGCAGTTGGATGGCGGTTTATGTATTATGTTGTAATGCCCAATCAAGTCTCAAAGGAGTCAAGATGATTAGTATATGCATGTATTGCTTTCTCGGTGTTTGTCAATTGCCCCGCTGTAATTTGTTCACCCAGCATGTTATCTATCTAAGGAGAGCCACCTCTAGTGAACTATGGATCCCGGTCCTTTTTCTTTACATACAATCTACAATCTTTTACTGCTTTGTGTTTACTTTCTGCAAACTTTTACTTCTTTCCATTCGATACGTTTAATCCTTTGTTTTCTGCAAAATACGGTGAAATTGACAACCTCATCGCAAGTTGGGGACAAAGTTCTGTGGTTGTGTTGTGCAGGTCTCCACGTTGCTACTAGCACAGGTAGTGCACCCTGCCAAAGCTCAGCTAGTAACACCTTTGAGGTGTTTCCTTGCTCCTACTGGTTCGATTAAACCTTGGTTTCATAACTGAGGGAAACTTGCTGCTGTGCTTATCATACCTTCCTCTTGGGGTTCCCAACGATCTCTACATCAACACCACGCACCAAGCACTTTTCTGGGCGCCGTGTATTGAGCCATCAAGCGATTTTCTCGCGCCGTTGCTGGGGAACGAAGAAGAAGAAACTCCCACGTCAACTACACGCCATTAAAGATTTTCTGGCGCCGTTGCCGGGGAGTCAAGGACATCTTCACATGGGGAGTCCCTCATAACCAATCTCTTTACTTTGTTGTTTTTGTTTTGCTTAGTTTCCTTTTTGCTTTGTTTGCTTGTTTTGTTCTTCAAAAATCCAAAAAAATTAGTTTTACTTGTTTGCTTTCTTATTTGAAAACACAAAAAAATTAAGTCTCCCTTAGTTGTCACCTCTCCCTTAGTTCACCATGTTGATCCCTACATTCACCCTGAAAGACCTTACAATTCGTACTGGTTCTATAATTGGGAAAGACAATATTGAAGAATTCTTTAATCATGTTAGCAAACATGAAGATACTGAGGATAGATCCCTTGTAGAACTTGCTCCGAAATATGAGATTGCTGCAGCTTCTTTAATTCACATGTTAGAAGCTAGGTTTGTTAACCTCTACCCCTTAATGCAAGTAATGTTTCTTAAGCTTAAAGAAATTGAGGATCCTGAAAAGAGGGATTTTATTCTAGAAACTTTGTTTAAGGAGTTCTATGATGTTGCCAAGGAAGCTAGGAAAGTATTTGAACATTTCAATATGCTAGGCTCATGTGTAGATGTTGTTGGTACGCGAGAAAAGATGAACAAAACCGAACCTAATGGGGAGGAACCTAAGATACCAATACCCTTTAAACTAGTAGCAATACATGATGCCATAGAAAAGAATCTTGATTGGATTGTTCCTGCAAACCCTTTTGACGAGAATAGTGAACCCAAGAGCATTAAGAGAGGATCCTCTAGAACTTATTTGGATGATATACCATGCCTTGTTGAAAATATTTCTGGTATTGATCTTAATGCTTCTTCATTTGAGAACACTTGATTCTTTCTTTGGTTCTTATGCCTAACTTAAAGGCGTTAAAGAAAAGTACTTGTTGGGAGATAACCCAAGATTTTTAGATGAGTCTTGGAAGTTATTACTTCTGTAATAACCTCTCCTTATCCTTTTTATTTGCTTTTTGTGCCAAGAGTAACCTATAATGAGAGTGAAGTAATGATTAGGAAAGTTGTTGTCCCAAAACAGATTTCTGTGCTTCACCGTAAAAATTCCCGAGAGAGCTCTATACGTCGGATTGAGCTGTAATTGTTTGTGCTTCTGCCCTAGGTTGTTATCTAACTTTCGTATAGAAGGTCTTTGAAAAAATTCGTCTTTACCTGCTGCTCTGTTTTAACAGATTTCTGCCATTTTTTGCATTTGCTTCTTGTTAGTTCCTCCTTGAGTTCCTTTGGGGAATTGAGCTTTTTGAGGGAAGTGCTACAGTATCTAGTGTTCTAATGGAAGTTTATTTGGTGTTAGAACTGAACCTTGAGACTTATTTATCTTAAGTGCACTAATGTTGCTAATGAGATTGTGTGAAGTTTTGTATGAAGGAAAAATTTCAAGTGTATGGAAGGAATGAGTAATGAGATGAATGATGGACTAAAGCTCAAGATTGGGGATGCCACGCGTGTCACCCCAAGAAATATCCAAGAAGTACAAGCATCAAAGCTTGGGGATGCCCAAGGCATCCCCTTCTTCATCAATAAAAATTCCAGGTTTCTTCCAAACGCTTCATTTTTATTGTTTCGTGCACAGTTGTGTTTTTCTTGGAGCGTCTTCTTTTTTTGTTTTCGTTTTGGTTTTTAGTTTGCTTGGTTTTCTTAGTTTTCTGAATAAGTTGGTTGGACCCCCTCTTTCACACTTTGGTTTGCAAATAGTTTTGTTTGGTTTGGAAAAGAGTAGGAAAGTTCATGCTTATGTGGTAAAAAGAGCTCATTTTTTACTGTGGCTATGCTTTGTCATGCCATGCTTGATATTGTTTTGGCTTTATGCTTAGTATTCTTTGATGTAGCATGACTTGTTATAAACAATTGAGATTGCTTAATGTGCCTTGGATGAATCATGCGTTGTTTTAGCATATTAAAGCGTAGTATAGTGGTATTCTCCTTTGATGCTTTATTTGGGTTGACTTGGCGCATGCTCACACCATGTTATGACTATCTCAAGTCACCATAGCCTTTATGATCCTTCAGTTTTCAACTTGTAGTATCACTTTATGCTTTGATCAATGTTTTGTCGCTCTGCATGATTATGGCCATTATTGCTCTCTTAGTTTGTCGCTCCCAGTCTTTTGCTAGCCTCCACAACAAAGTATGAGTTCCACTCAAGTATGAGTTCCACTCATGCATCCAACTCCCTAAACCAAGTTTTTCCAAAGAGTCCACCATACCTACCTACTAGCTTATGCTATTCCAAGTATATTCATGCTTTTGTTTACCTTCCACTTGTTATGAGAAAACCAGTGATTAAAGCTCTCACGAACATGATGACACACTTTATTTTATTGCCTCTAATAAACTTGAACCATTGTGTCTTCTATGTTGTATATGCTTGCACTTATTTGTTGGAAATTAGCAGAACCATGCTTTCATGGGGAACGCTTTCAACATTGCATTTGGTACTTGTACCTAGTTATATCATGCTCTTTTGTATATGGATGTCGTCGGTGTGAAATGAAAGGGGAGCTTGTAAGTCCATGGAGTTATGTATATATGTTAGAGAAACGCCTGGGCCGCTGGTCTAATCCATGCTGACATGGTGGAAACCTGCAGCGTAACCATAATGAGCTGTTTATGAAGCATTCTTCTTATAAAAAAAAGAGTCCTATATTGAGAAAAAAAGAGAAAAAGAAAAAAAGAGATACTATGAAAAGAGGAAAGAGAGAAAAAAGCACCATATTCCCATGGTAAATAAGAAGAATGCTAAGATGCTCGTTGTCTGCTTGCCTTGTCATTTTGATATGGGGATTCTTCCGTATCATCGGGCAAGGGGTACCCCGTTGGCGGTTCTCAATGATACACATGTACTTACAATGACAAGAACTTACCGGTGACTAAACTTGAGTAGCATGAGGAGCGGCCCTCGTATACAAGGGACATGAGATTTCTGACTTATACTTCGTCTAGCATGTACACCATAGTTTGTTCACTTTAACCTTAATCACTTCAAGATGCTTATGATAGGGGCAATGAGAGCTGAAAGCTACAAGTACCATAATTTTTGGAAGCTCTTTATGAGACTTGAATCCCTACTTCCTTTTTACAAAAGGCCTTTCTTCCACCATTATATTGAGTCTTCACCTTCTATCTTTATGCACCTACTTTGAGAGCATAGTGGCCATTCTTAGTTCTATGTGCATTGTCCCAAGACTAGTTGATTGATGCATAACTTGTTATTGCTTGTTTGAAACTATTGTATCTAGTCACTCTTATGAACTTTGAAGGTGTCCTATCCATTTATATTTGCTACTCTATTGAGGGACAAGATGAATACTATTATGCTATGTTTTCTTTATGTGAAACAAACAAACGTCTTGCAAAGCATGTTATTCATGAATCTTTTGTTTGTGCCTTTTCATGTTGCATCTTAGTTTCTTTGCTTATTGCTAGAACTTTGTCTTTCATGTTATGATTGAAGTACTATGATCCCAGCCTTGAATGTTTTGCAAATACTTTGATCAAGTATTTGATGGTGCATGTCACCTCAAAAATTCTTTCTTTTTATCACTTACCTACTCGAGGATGAGCAGGAGTTAAGCTTGGGGATGTTGATACATTGCGAATGTATCTATAATTTTTGATGTTCCATGCTTGGTTTTATCCACTTTCTTGTGTTTTGTTCCAACTTGGGAGTACTTTTATTATGATTTCTTGGACTAACCTATTAACAAGAGCCACAGTGCCAGCTGCCTGTTTTCTGATATTTTTGCTTCTAGAAAAGTCAGAAAATGAATATTCTCGGAATGGGACGGGACAAAAGCCAAAGTGCCTATTTTTTCGGAAGGGATCAAGTTCCAGAATACGAGACGGAGAGGGGCCAGGGGCCGGCCAGTTGTAAGTTGAGAATCTCATGTCCCTTGAATACGAGGGCCGCTCCTCATGCTACTCAAGTTTAGTCACCGGTAAGTTCTTGTCATCGTAAGCATATGTGTATTATTGAGAACCGCCAACGGGCTACCCCTTGCCAGATGATACGGAAGAATCCCCATATAAAAATGACAAGGCAAGAAGACAACAAGTATCTCAGCAATCTTCTTATTTATCATGGGAATATGGTGCTTTTTTCTCTCTTTCCTCTTTTCATAATATCTCTTTTTTTCTCAATATCGGACTCTTTTTTTATAAGAAAAATGCTTCATAGATACTCGTTATGGTTACGTTGCAGGTTTCCACCATGTCAGCATGGATTAGACCAGCGGCCCAGGCGTTTCTCTAACACACATACATAACTCCATGGACTTACAAACTCCCCTTTCATTTCACACCGACGATATCCATAGACAAAAGAACATGATATCAACTTGGTACAAAGTACCAGTGCAATGTTGAAAGTGTTCCCCATGACAGCATGGTTCTGCTAATTCACAACTTAAAAAGCACAAGCATATACGCAACATAGGTGAACACAATGGTTCAAGTTTATTAAATGCAAGAAAGTAAAGTGTGCCATCAAGTTCGTGAGAGCTTTAACCACTAATTTTCACATAACAAGTTTAATTTGGGAGGTAGATAAAACAAGAATTTACTTGGAATAGCAATAATGCTACTAGGTAGGTATGGTGGACACAAATGGCAAAGGTTTTGGTTTAAAGGAGGTGGATGCACGAGAAGAATTCCCTCTCAGTACAGGTTTTTGGCTAGCAAGGCTGGGTAGCAAGTATAAGAGTTGAAGGAAACAACCAAACATGCAAATGATAAAAACAAACATGCAATCTTCCTTGGAAGCACAAAAGATCTTAACTAGAGAATACTAAACTTATGAGCAAATCAAGAAAGAAAGATGATGAAATTATTTTTCTCTAGAGTACTTCTATCTTTTTCTTTTCAACTCTCAAAAAGGTGTTCCTACTGACCGAGCCAGGTTTGCCAAAACCAACTAAATTAACTCAATGATCCCAAAGTGATACCAATACTAACAACAAGATCAATCATATAACCACACATTGAAAACTAAAATAAGCTATGCAAAAGAGTGAATGATAGAACTTCTCATTAATAATCCAGAACGACAACTCACACCAAGGGATACATATCTAACGAGAGAGGGGACACTTCCATAATGCAAACCATCCTACATAATAACTCCTCTATTAAAGATATGACTCTACTAATAAGGTAAAAAGATAGAAGATAGTGATATGATACCGCGGCACTCCCCCAAGCTTGGAACAAACCAAGGGGATGCCAAACCTGATAACGAGTTACTCCTTTGGTGGTGGTGGTATCCTCTCGATGAGCTCTTTGATTAGCTTCCCCAAGTCCTCAATCTCGAAGGTGAGAGTACGAATCAACTCCGAGTTGTGCTCAATGCAGCTCATGATCATGTCGTGTTGAGAATTCCAGCTCTTGCTATTCTTTCCCACTCTTCCTCCTTGAAGTCTTCTTTTCCTGCATGGCTAGAACGAGGCAAATCCCAATTGGAGGGTAATTTCCCTTTGGGAATATTCTGGTATTGATGCTCATGGATAAGGGTATGGAAAGGATTCTTGGTGCGTGGAGGAAGTGACCAGGGATCTGAACGGTGATGAGGAGGCTTCCCTCCAATGGCTGGATTTGCCACCACTCCAATGCTTGCAATGGTAGTGCCGGTATGCGGATGTTGGCCTTACTCCTCTTCACCTTCACTCTTGATCTCCTTCTCCTTCCCGGGGTCTTGGAGGTCTTCCTCCATAGGCTCCTTCCCTTTATCCTTGGCGGAGACCATTGTGCTTCTAAGCTTTCAAAGATATGTCCTGGCAGAAACAGGTCGAAACAAAAACACGACGAAAACACGATATACGGACCTCGGGGGATCCGGGGGTTATATATTACGAAGTTTCATATCAAAAGGAAGGTACTGGGTGAAAACGAGTCAGAGGCGGAGTTCGGGGTGGACTCACCACCTGGTGGAGCGGCCAGGGGTGGGCCCGCGCCACAGGGTGGTGTGAGCCACCCTGGCTCTGTTTCCGTCCCTTTTTCGCTTCGTAGCTTTCCTTATTGACTAAAAACTGCAAAAATATAGTTGGATTGTATTTTCGCGGAACTTTTCTTACCAGAACCGTTACCTATTTGAACACGGACTCTGCAGGTATCTGAATTTGGTATCTAGTAGATTCTTCCGGAGTCATCTCTTGAATATCATCGATATCTTCATCTTCATACACTTATTACTTGAGTCATAAAACCCTTCTCTTCCTTATTACACCATTGTCTCCACTTCCTGGAAATTTCTTTCACACAAAACTTCACACAATTCTTATTAGCAACATTAGTATATATGAAGTGATAAAACCTTTTAAGTCCAACTTCAACTGAAAACCATCAAAACATAAGCTACTGTAGCAACTCCTTTCGAAAACCCAAAAAGAATTCAAAAAAGAAATCGAATAAAGAAGCAAGTGCAAGAGTGGCAAAATCTGTCAAAACAGACCAGCAGGTAAAGATCAATTTTTTCGAAAATCTTCTGTTGCTCAAATCAAAAAGTGCAAAACTAACGAAGGTTAAATAACAACCTGGGACAGAAGTACAAAAAATTACAGCTCAATCCGACATACAGAGATTGATGGGGGAATACCAATCGGGGTATGCCCATAAAGTGGAATCGCCAGCTGGAGCGAGCCGACTGAAGCCAAGCCCAGAGCGGATCGACTCGCCGAATACGGCCACTGGCACGTACTGGACCCAGACGCCACGCCGACTGAAGACCCAAGACGGCGACCCCAATAGAAAGCCCATTAGCACTTGTAAACCCTAACTGACTACGTATATAAAGCCACCAGGGGCACCCCATGAAACACGTTCTCTCTCATGTCTCATTAGATCTAGTCTCTCCCACCGCCTCCGGCGACTCCATGTAAACCAATCTATGATCATACTGGATTGACAGTAGGACATAGCGATCCTCCATCGAGGGGACGTGAACCTGGGTACATCGTGTGCCAATCTCGCTCCCGGATTTTCCTACGTCGTCTTTTCCTTTCCTCTACGTAAGCTACCCTGTAGCATCCGCCATGGTCAATTCCACGACAGTTGGCGCCAACCGTGGGACAAAACAAGCGGTGATTGGAGGTGATGATCCGGGCGAGATCACTCGCCGTCAACGCGACCAGATCGGTGCACAGATTTTCTTCATCACCAAATTGCGGCGGCCGATTTTGTTTTCATCAACAACTGCAGGCGTGTTTGGCGAGAACCCCAATCACAGACTCGCGGGTTAGGAGCCGATCCACGTGGTCCAGTGGTAAAGAAGTGCGGCGCACGCGCGAGCATGCGTGATCGGTTCTTATTGATTTTTTATTTGGATCTCCTTTATCGTTGGTTACATTGACAATTAATTATCTTATTTAGATCTAACCATTGCATGCATACGCACGACTGATCCATGTCACGCGAGATTTGCTGAAAATATTCTCTGCCTTTGTGCTGATTGAAGTCTGTTCTTTTTTTATTTCAGTCATCTAATCGTGGTCTTCTAATGTGTTGTTTCGTATGCTCTGATGCGTCGACTCCGATAAAAATCTGACTGATGCTGCCGCGCGACCCAGTCCGCTGGGCCCGGTCCTTCCGGCTAAACGCCGCACCATCCGGTCACGGACTCGTCATCGCGAATTCACCATGTTCACGGACTCACCACATCCAGCGAATAGCCCGTCGCAGACTCGCCATGCTACCGGCCACGCACACAAACGGCGGTAGATGCTATCCGCCGCTGAAGAGGAGAAGCTGAAAAGTGAATCTAGCGAGTCGGCGTTCAAAATTCCATGCGAATTCACATCCGAGGGGATTTTTATTCAATCCATCTCTTTCTCTCTCCTTAGTCGTTACTTAATTATTTAACATCTAATTCCTTACTTGCATCGTGCTGGCAGTACTACTCAATTGAAAAAGCGCATCAAAGCTATCTGATCGATGGTACTAGCTGAAGAGACATGCGATCATCCGGAGAATCTATGGCATTAACGGCTCCTGATGCCAATCACATACGATTTGTCTCTTACTGGTCATTATCTCAATAAATTATTATGTGATCTAATCATAATCATGTATTTATTTTTATGCGCATGTCATCCCGTTTGAAATAATGGAGTCGCAAATGAGCCACCTCAGTCGCTTGGTCGGAAGCTCCATGCCACTCGAACAGCTTTGCCATAATTTATATCCGCAGTGTCGACTCCTTCCGGCTAAACGCCACGCCGGTCTGTCACGGGTTTCACCCGTTGCGGGTTCGCCCGTCGTGGGTTCGCCTGGACTCGCCCGTCGCCGACTCTCCATGCTTGGGTACTCACCCGCCATGGAGCCGTCTATCGCGGAATCGCCGCGCTCGGGGACTCGCCCGCCGCAGACTCGCCAAGCTACCAGCTACACACCGACGACATCGCCATAGCGCGACCTCCATTCGCCACGCCGACCCCGTGTCCGCCGCATCGATTTCGCCATAGCGCGACCTCCATTCACCCTAGTGCGACCTCCGTCCGCCGCGTCGACCCCGTGTCCGCCGCGTCGACTTCGCCCTAGCGCGACCTACGTCCGCCGTGTCGACCCCATGTCCGCCGCGTCGACTTCGCCCTAGCGCGACCTACGTCCGCCGCGTTGACCCTATGTCCGCCGCGTCGACTTTGCCATAGCACAACCTCCGTCCGCCGCGTCGACTCTATGTCCGCCGCGTCGACTCTATGTCCGCCGCGTCGACTCCGCCAAAGCACGCATATACTTCCGCTACGTCGAATGCATACGCCGCGCCTACTAAGGGACCTTCATCGTCCGAGTCGCCAGAGAGGGTCGCATGCCAGGCTGCATGGACTCACCACTGGGCGTCTCTCCCCTCTGGAAAATCAGTTCACCTTTGTCAACCTTTGAAAGAGCGACTCGCAATGGCCAAGTAGTATGGACGAGGACTCGCAAACCGAGCCTCGGATCGTCCACGAAAAATGCTAACCGAGAGCCATCATTGGGATCGCCTTGCTCGACTGGCCTTCTAGGTCAAGACAAATGGTGGTGCTACACATACAACACCATGTCCTCCTCAACCTTAGATAGTGTGACTCGCATGGCTAAGTACTGCGGACGAGGACTCGCAAACCGAGCCTCGGATCGTCCAGGAAGAATGCTAAGTCGAGAGCCATCTTTGGAGTCGCCATGCGACTGGCCCCCCGGGCCAAGATGAGAGACTCGCTAACAAAAACAGCGCAATCAACGTCATCGCGGACTCGCAATCATCATGGACTCGCCACACTCGGGGACTCTCCCCTCATGGACTCGCAATCATCGCGGACTCGCCACACTCGGGGACTCTCCCCTCGCGGACTCGCAATCATCGTGGACTCGCCACACTCGGGGACTCTCCCCTCGCGGACTCGCCACCGCGAACTCGTCATGCTCGGCAACAACCACTACTATTTTCAGAATATGTATCTCTAAAGAGCCTCAAGTCACCTCTACAAGCCAACTCGAGCCTCGGGGACTACTCCTAGGCATACTGCGTGTCCGCATGGTTCCACGACCGCGGCTCGCTACGCTCGGGGACTCGCCACTGCGGACTCTCCCTCAAGTACTCAACACACTCGGGGACTCACCACCGCGGACTCGCCCTCGAGTACTCAACACGCTCAGGGACTCGCCACCGCGGACTCGCCCTCGCGTACTCGCCACGCTCGGGGACTCGCCACCGCGGACTCGCCCTCAAGTACTCAACACGCTCGGGGACTCGCCACCGTGGACTCGCCCTCGCGTACTCGCCACACTCGGGGACTCGCCACCGTGGACTCGCCCTCAAGTACTCAACACGCTCGGGGACTTGACACCGTGGACTCGCCCTCGAGTACTCAACACGCTCGGGGACTCGCCACCATGGACTCGCCCTCGCGTACTCGCCACGCTCGGGGACTCGCCCTCGCGTACTCAACATGCTCGGGGACTCACCCCTCGTGGACTCGTCTCGCGTATTCCCCTACACCGACTTGGCGACTTCACCATCAATGATTTGGTGGCCTCCACGTCCTCTACGATAGCAAGTTGACAAGGCGCCGACCAAACTTCTCCAAGGGGCGACTCCGTCCAATGACGACTCGCCCGACACGTCGACTCGCCTTGGCGAATGGATTACTTCATGACCTATTTCTCTTTTTCAGAAGCTCGCCAACGACTCGCCAACTACTCTACCCTAGAATCACCTACGCCGATTCGGCGGCTTGGAGTCATCGTCGAGTCCCTGACGCGCTCGGGGACTACTGATGGGGGAATACCAATCGGGGTATGCCCATAAAGTGGAATCGCCAGCTGGAGCGAGCCGACTGAAGCCAAGCCTAGAGCGGATCGACTCGCCGAATACGGCGACTGGCACGTACTGGACCTAGACGCCACGCCGACTGAAGACCCAAGACGGCGACCCCAATAGAAAGCCCATTAGCACTTGTAAACCCTAACTGGCTGCGTATATAAAGCCACCAGGGGCACCCCCATGAGACACGTTCTCTCCCATGTCTCATTAGATCTAGTCTCTCCCACCGCCTCCGGCGACTCCATGTAAACCAATCTATGATCATACTGGATTGACAGCAGGACGTAGCGATCCTCCATCGAGGGGACGTGAACCTGGGTACATCGTGTGCCAATCTCGCTCCCGGATTGTCCTATGTCGCCTTGCCATTTCCTTTACGTAAGCTACCCTGTAGCATCTGCCATGGTCAATTCCACGACAGCGATGTCTCACGAATTTTTATGGTGAAGCACAAAAATCTGTTTCGGGACAACAACTTCCCCAAATCTTACTTCTCTCTCATTAGAGGTTGATCTTGACACAAAAACCAAACAAAACGGATAAGGAGCGGTTATTACCAAAGTAATAACTTCCAAGACTCAAAGAAACAAAAACAAACTGAAAGCAAAAACAAATTGGGTTGTCTCCCATAAAGCTCTTTCTTTATAGCCATTAAGATGGGCATGATAATTTTGAAGAAGCTCTCATAGGGATATGAATTGAAGTGAAAGAGAGCATTAAGAAGCAAAAACACACACATTTAAGTCTAACCCACTTCCTATGCAAGGGGATTTTGTAAACAAACAAGTTGTTGAAACCAAAGGCAACTTGCATAAGAAGGCAAAACAAGCGCAATATAAAAACTTTCAGCATAAAACGAGGAAACTTGATATTATTGAGATGCATAAGAACACTTTTCCCTCTCTCATAGTAGCTTTCAGTGTCGTGCATAAACTTAACAATATAGCTATCACAAGGACTATCATAGCAATGATCACTTATTCTAACAGAAAACACAGGAATACTAGCTCTCATAACACTACTATGTGAAAAAATATTAGAGGTATCCTTGCAAAGGATAGTGTGTCCCTCTTTTTCATACTTAGTGACAAAGTCTTTCACATTTGCTATTATAGGTTCATCAACCATTTGTTTATCAGGTTCAACAGCTTTATTCATACTTTCATTAACCATACTAGCTATCATAGAATGCTCCTTTACCCTAACTGGAAAAGGCATTTTCTCAATATAAGGTTCAGGTAAAACATGATTAGCAGTATAAACTTCAGTATTTCTTGTAGGAACACTCTTAGCAATATATTTATAAGGTTCATGATACTTATTCCACTTCTTTTTAGGCACTTCAATATAGGAAGCAAAAGCCTTAAAATAAGAAGCAATAGCTTGAGAGTCTAGACCATAAGCATTTTTAATATTTTGAAAATCATCAGTTCCCATAAAAGATTCAATGCATTCATAATCATAATTTATACCTTACTTCCTACCTTTGTCATTCTCCCAAGCTTCAGCATTGTCTTGAATACGGTCTAGAAGATCCCATTTAGCTTCTTCTTCCATGCGAGTGAATGATCCAGCACAAGAAGCATCCAATAAATCTTTATCATGAAGAGAAAGCCTTGCATAAAAGTTACTGATAATAATATTGTTGGGGAGCTCATGAATGGGACATTTGAGCATTAGTAACTTCAATCTCCCCCAAGCTTGAGCTGTACTCTCTCCATCAAGAGGCCAAAAGTTGTATATTTGATTCCGATCTTTATGAATCTCACTAGGAGGATAAAACTTTGAATAAAAGAGAGGCACTATTTCCTCCCATTCAAGAGCTTGACCATTCTTTAGCATCTTATACCATTCCTCAGCTCTTCCTTTCAATGATAATGAGAATAACTTCTTCTTAACTTGATATGTAGTGATACCTGCACACTTGAACAACCCGCATAATTCGTGTATAAAGAGTAAATGATCACCGGGATGGACAGTTCCATCCCCAACATAGTAATTATCCATAACACGATCAATAATTCTTGTAGGTATTTTGAAAACATCATTCTCAGCAGGTGGTGGCTTATCTACTACCTTAGAAGTGGCAGTAGCATTACCAAATAAGAAACTCAGCGAATTATCCGTAACAAAAATAAAGCAACTAGCAGAAGTAAACAATACTCACAATAGAAGTTTCCTTTACCAGTTCCACTCTCCAATAGCGCTTCACTCCCCGGCAACGGCGCCAGAAAATAGTCTTGATGACCCACAAGTATAGGGGGTGTATCGCAGTATTTTCGATAAGTAATAGTGTCGAACCCAACGAGGAGCAGAAGGTGCTGGCTAGTGGTATGGTTCAGGAATTCTCTGCAAATACTTAGCAAACAGATTTTTAGGGGTTTTCGATAGAGCAAGTAAAAAAAGTACGAGTAAATAAAAGACAGTAGGAATAAATGCAACAAGTGGCCCAATCCTTTATGCAGCAAAGGACAAGCCGGTTGTATTTCTTAAGATGACCAAACGTTCTCGAGGACACATGGGAAGACTGTCAAGTGCTTTTGCTTCATATAGTCGATTAATCTTCTCTAGCTTGCTAAGTGTTGTGTGGGTGAACCTGTGCTAATGTACCACCCCATCCAAGACTAATACATACTTGTGATTATACCCCTTGCAAACATCCATAAGTACAAGAAAGTAATTAAGGTAGATGAAATTGATCGTATGGGCACCTAGAGGGGGGGGGTGAATAGGTGCTACACCAATTTTTAATTCTTTTTCAATTTTAGGCTTAGCACAAAGGTAAATTCTCTAGATAAACTAATGTGTGGAATTTCCCTATATGCAAACCTATCTACTAGCGAGTAAGGAGCGAGTGGAAGAGGAACGAGTGAATCGAAGTGAAGCACGCGGAGACACAGGATTTGTTTGACCGCAGTTCCTTCCTTGTTAAGGGAAGTACGTCTGCGTTGGAGGGGTGGGCGGTACTAGGACCACCACGCCACAAAAGGCCTGACCCTATTCTCCGATGGATCTTACCACAACAGGCCTGATCCACCTTCCACTATAGGTACCCTTCGAGGTGGGCACCGGCGCCTTTACACAACTAGCGGGGCAACAACTCCACAACAACTTGGAGGCTCCCGAAATGACAACAAGCTGCCACAAGAACAAAGTTGTCAAACACAATAACAAGATCTAGGTATTGACAAGAATACTAGATCAGGGATTTCTCCAACTGAATGGAGAGGAGTTGAAGCGCTTGATTCTTGATGTTGATGATGAACTTCTCCTCCTTCAATTCCACCAAAGATCAAGACCTTCGAGTGGTTGAAGTGGGAGATTGAGAATGAGAGCTCTTGCACAAGGTCTGGTCAATTTCGAATGAATCAAGAGTTCTGATTGTTGGGGAAGAAGGGGTACTTATACCCCCTTCCAAAAACCATCCGTTGCACATTTTGGGGGACGGATTATCCGGCCTGGGGAAAACACCGCCCCAGACTCGGAATATCCGGCAGATAATCCGCCCCCTCACAGAGCATCGCGCCGAGCTTGCCCTTGATCAACTTCTAGGGACTAGATTATCCGGTCCTATGTGAAGGCCAGATTATCCGGCCTGGGGAAGAAAAACCGCCCCAGTTTGGATTTTCTGGGAGAAAATCCGACCGGATACTGAGCGACGTGCCTTGGCTCCTTTTGCTCGAAAACTGGGGGCCGGATTATCCGGCCCTTGCAAAACCCGGATTATCCGGCCTGGGGAGGAAAAACCGCCCCAGTTCGGATTTTCCGGGAGAAAATCCGACTGGACACAGAGTGACGCGCCTTGGCTTCCTTGAGAGATGAGGTAGTCCAGATTATGTGGCCCTTGGAAGGGCGGATTATCCGGCCCCCCTCAAAACTTCCTGCACACTTAGCACACGTGAAAAGTCTCCATAGTATTGTTATCTAACACGCAAAACATAGGAAAACATGAAATGTTCTTTCAATCTCCCTCTTTTTGGTGTTAGATGACAATACCAGGATTTGCAGGAGAAAGACACAAGACACACAGAGATAACTATGAAAGGGACTCCCCCTCAATGTGTGCATAATAGAGTTTTGCATTGGAATACAAATGCACACAAATAGGTGAATCTATTCCATAGACAAAAGGGCAAAAACACATACCACCGAAGTAGAGAATAGGCATCCTTGACATAAATCACAATTATTACTGGATAACCATTATGAGCGCGTGCCTTCCGTGATAAACCTCCAGCAATAGGATATGAATAGATATAACCATGAGCATAATCCACGATATGAAGACCATAGGTATCATCCAGACAACCACATAAAGTCTCAACCACAAATCACAAACCATGAATTTAAAAGTTCAACGCTAAATGGGCATAAGCAGGAAATAACAAATAGAAAAGCGCAAGTGCTTATGCCCGACCCATTCAAATCCACGGACAACCTAATAGAACTACTTCTCCCCCTTTGGCATCGAGACACCAAAAAGGGAGAAGAGCGATGCTAGCGCCCCATGGGATCACTCATCGTAGTCCTCGTCTGCGTCCTCGTCCTCTTCTTCATTCTCTTCCTCATCCTCATCATCAAGCTCCTCAGTGTCACCTTCCTCATCTTCATCATCAGCAGCAGGCGCAGACGGGAACAAGTGACCCTCTAGCTCACCATAGTTCAGCCCGGAGGAAGAGTTCCACCGAGCATACGGAGTGGGAGGTGTATGAGCCGGAGGATCACCTGAAGCGCCAGCCACATGGTGGAGAATGAGCTGCTGGGAGTGAGCCAACTCATGGCGCTGCCTGTAAGCCTCGTACTGACCCTTGCGCGTGTCCACGCCCATGCAGAGAATGTGACGCTAGAACCAGTTCAGCTGCTTGATCTCACAGGCCACGGGAGGTATAGGCGCCTACAAGCATCCCTCATGAGGCCCTCAGGAGCAGAGGAGGGGTGAGAGGTCTTCTGAACCTTGTTGTATATCTTCTTGGCCTTGTGCACCGAGTCAATGTGGAACTCCTCAGCAGGAAGCAGGTGGCGGATGAGCATCATAATGTAGGGCGCATAGGAAATGGACAGACGACTGAACATACCATCACACAGCTCATGGTAAATGAAGTCCATGACATCCAGCCTGTACTGCACTGACTCATCCTCACAAGAAGCAACTTCATGAGAAAATTGAAGTAGCTGAACAAGGTGACCACGGATGCTGTCATTGTTGCCCCCACTCGGTGTAATAGAGTCACGGAAGAGACCCACCAAAGCAGCATAGATGGGAGCAAGACCAGCCACAGTACCCACAATGCCATTGTCCACAGAGAGAGAGCAGCATCCTTGTTGGGCTTCAGCTGAGTGATGATGCGGTGACCACTAGCTCTATCCCTGCTGCGGAAGGAGTACCCCAGAACCTCAGCAAACACGTGAAATTCAGCAGTCATGGGCCTGTCATGAGTCATCCACTTCATAGTGCGACGCTCATCACCACAAATCACCAGAGTGGAGAAGAATTGCTTCACCACCTCAGAGTCAAAGGAGCATTGGAGAGACATGAGACGGTGCAACCCCATCCTCTCAGCCACATACATTGCATCCACAAGATGCGCTTTCTCCAAAGCCTCAGCAAGTACCAGTGGGTGCATAGGCCTAATGTTCAGCCTGGCATAGATGTCTTCATAAATCCCTTTCTGTTCTGCACACCAAAACCGGGTATCCCCCAGCTCATCATCACGAGGCAGCTCAGCAAACAAGTCACGGTGATGGATGGTAGAGAAGGAGACCACATCCAGAGCCCTGTAGTTGATCTTGGGCTCCTTGCCCTTCCTCTTGGACACCCCCTTCTGAGTCCTCTTGGATTGTTCAGCCATGCGCCTCTCTTCGTTCTTCCTTCTCCTCAATTCAACTTCGTCCACTAAGTGACCCTGTCCGTCGTCCCGAAAGTACTTGGCGCGAGGACGGCGCTTGTAGGGCTTGGAAACACCGGAACCACCTGTGAGGAGAATAAGGGCGATAGCATGGGGATAAGCATACACACGAGTCCAGGAAAGAGCATGGAAAAGGTAGTCAAAAAGTTCATAGGTCAAAACTACTCAATACATACACCAGAGTGAAATTGAAGTAGACTTGAATCTGTCAGGCCGGATTATCCGCCCGGCGGATAATCCGGCCCCCTGGCAGAAATTTTCGATTTCACCAAGATTGCATGCAAAAAAGTAGATCGGGCCTACAAACTGCAAGACTATGAGTTCTATGCGAAAACACATCCTTCTAGACAACGTTCCACCCAACAAGATACACATCTAGCCAAAGATGGGGAGAGAGGGAGTTACCCTCACTCATTGGAGGAAGAACACGGAGGAGAAGGTACCCAGAGGCGCGGAGAAGAAGATCCGGGGAGGCCCGGAAAATCTGGTGGCCGGACTCGAGCAACATGGTCACAAATAAAATGATTCCGAATCTCAATATGCTTCGTCCTTGTGTGCTGAACTGGATTGTACGCAATTTTGATAGCACTTTCATTATCACATAAAAGGGGCACTTTGTCACAATTGACACCGTATTCCTTTAAAGTTTGCCTCATCCACAATAATTGAGTACAAGCGCTGGCAGTAGCAACATATTCAGCTTCGGCGGTGGAGAGAGATATACAATTCTGCTTTTTGGAGGACCAACATACAAGAGATCTTCCCAAGAATTGACAAGCTCCAGAAGTTGACTTCCGATCATCCTTATCACCAGCGCAATCTGAGTCAGTATAACCACATAAAGAGAAATTGGAGCCCTTGGGATACCAGAGACCAAAGTTGGGGGAATGAACTAAATATCGAAAGATCCTCTTGACCGCCACTAAGTGGTTTTCTTTAGGAGCTGCTTGACACCTTGCACACACTCCCACACTCAACACAATATCGGGTCTAGATGCGCAGAGGTAAAGAAGAGAGCCGATCATGGACCGGTATACCTTTTGGTCCACATCTTTACCATGAGGGTTGAGTTCAAGATGACACTTTGTTTGCATCGGAGTAGCGACACCATTTAGATCCGTCATCTTGAATATCTTGAGCATGTCTTGGATGTACTTTGCTTGATTAATAAAGGTTCCTTCACTAAGTTGCTTGATCTCGAATCCAAGAAAGAACCGTAATTCCCCCATCATAGACATCTCAAACCTGTCAGTCATAAGCTTTGAAAATTCATTGTTAAAAGCTTTGTTAGTAGAACCAAAAATGATATCGTCTACATATAGTTGGCATACGAAGAGCTCCCCCTTAACCTTCTTAGTAAAAAGAGTGGGGTCGATTTGCCCAACTTCAAAACCACGATCTAACAAAAGCTCTTTAAGGTGCTCATACCACGCACGTGGGGCTTGTTTAAGGCCATAGAGTGCCTTATCGAGTTTGTAGACATGGTTTGGGAAGTTAGGATCCTCAAACCCCGGGGGTTGCTTTACGTATACCAACTCATGTAGAGGACCGTTAAGTAAGGCACTCTTGACGTCCATTTGCTGCAACTTAAAATTGTTATGGGCAGCATAAGCAAGAAGGATACATATGGACTCAAGGCGAGCCACAGGATCATAGGTCTCGCCGAAGTCGATGCCCTCAACTTGGGAGTAACCTTGTGCCACAAGTCTTGCCTTGTTCCTCACAACAATGCCATTCTCATCTTGCTTGTTCTTGAAAATCCACTTGGTGCCAATAACATTGCGGCACTCTTTGGGTTTCTCCACTAGTTTCCAGACTTTGTTGCACTCGAAATTATTCAATTCTTCATGCATAGAAACAACCCAATCTAGGTCTTCAAGAGCTTCAAAGACCTTCTTAGGTTCCACCATGGAGATATGAGCTTGATGCTCACCAAAACTGGCCAATTCTCTTCTTGTAGAAACCCTTCGTCGAAGATCACCAACAACCTTGTCGAGAGTGTGACCCCTCAACTCAAGGTTACAATCAGCACGAGCCTTGCGACGAAGTTCAATAAGTTTATTATCTCTTGGTGGAGGAGATTCATCACTTGAGTCTGCATTGGAAGCATTTTCTCCGCCTTGATCAGTAACTGGAACATCAGTAGCAGGTGGTGGAGATGTATGCCCTTGAGGTGAGTCCGTAGCCGTACCAGGGGGCTGCAGAACTGGAGAGTCGGGGCCGGATAATCCGGCCAATGAAGAGGCCGGATAATCCGGCCTGGGAGTACTTGCAACATCTTCATTAGGGAGCCTGGGACTTGCTTGAACGGGCGAGGAGCCGGATAATCCAGGGTCAGCCGGAAAATCCGGCCTGGAGCTTGTGATGATATCTTCACCACCAGGAGCAGAAAGGTCAGCTGGAGCGGGTTGGCCGGATAATCCGGTGTCCACCAAAAAATCCGGCCTGGAGCTTTCTGGAGCATCTTGACCTTCAGCAGTTGATGGCGATGGTGTAGAAGTTGCCCCTGTGGTTGGAGCATGTTGCGCTTGTGTAGATGAGGGCTCTATATGAGTAGAGCATTGTCCTTCCCGGTCCGCCACAAGGGGTTCCTCAATGGGGCAGAAGAATCCCACGCCCATTCTTCTTATGGAATCTTGGGGTATTTCAACATCTGCATCACAAACACCAACTTGCTCCGCACGGGAACCGTCATTTTCCTCGAACACCACACTACAAGATTCTACAACAGTTCCGGAGAGCTTATTGTAGACTCTATAAGTGTGGGATTCGGCACCATAACCAACAAAAATACCTTCTAGAGCCTTAGATTCAAACTTAGATAAACGAACTCCTTTAATAAGAAAGAAACACTTACACCCGAATACCCGAAAGTATGAGATGTTTGGCTTGTTACCAGTAAGTATTTCATACGGAGTCTTGTCCAAAATCTTGCGGAGGTATAAACGGTTGGATGAATGACAAGCAGTAGAGATTGCTTCAGCCCAAAAGTTATATGGAGATTTGAATTCGGCCAACATTGATCTTGCCATGTCCATTAGAGTCCGATTCTTCCTCTCGGCTACACCATTTTGTTGAGGGGTGTACGCAGTGGAATATTGATGTCTTATCCCCTCTTCACTTAGGAACTCATTTAAGGTTGAACTCCGAGCCGTTATCACTCCTTATAGCCAGAATGGGGACGTTGTGTTGATGTTGAACCTCGTTGGCAAAGTCGATGACAGTTTGTTGAGTTTCACTCTTCAACTTGAAGAAATAAACCCAAGTGTATCTAGAGTAATCATCAACAATCACTAGACAATACTTCTTCCCACCGAGGCTTGCATGAGATGGAGGTCCGAAGAGGTCCACATGAAGGAGATCCAAGATCCTTTTTGAAGAGATAATGGTTTTTCTTCGATGAGGTGAATCATGCATTTTCCCTTCAACACACGCCCTGCAAACACGATCTTTGGCAAAAGAGACATTTTCTTTTAGTCCAAGAATGTGGCCACCCTTGTGAAGACTTTGCAAAGTTCTCATATTGACGTGGGCTAGTCGGCGATGCCATAGCCAACCCGCGTCAGCCTTTCCGAAAAGGCACATCGGGCCTGTAGTGGTTTTCCCCAAAATGTCCACCACGTACAGGTCGTTTTCGACATATCCCACGAAAGTGACTTTTAGAGACTTGCTCCACAAGAGTACCACTAAATCAGCATCAATGTAAACTGCAAAGCCCATCTTACCAAGGGCACGAACTGAAAGTAAGTTATACCCGAGGGTCTCAACAAGCATGACGTCCATGAGGGAGATATCGTGAGCCACCACAACTTTGCCGAGACCCAATACCTCAGATTTTGACTTGTCACCATAGGAGACGGTAATGTGATCACGGTTTGGGCGCATCTCCATGATGATCTCCTTGCTTCCGGTCATATGACTCGTACAACCACTATCGAGTACCCATTTAGAACCACCGGAAGCATAGCCCTGCAAGAAAATTACTTCTTGCTTTTAGGTACCCATTTTTCAATGGGTCCTGTCATGTTAGTAACAAGGGTCTTGGGAACCCAAATAGACCAAGGAATGTAACAATCATAAGGCCCTACATAACTAGCATAAACATCACCATAAGAATCACAATATAGTTCGAAATTAGGATTGTTGATCCCTGCAAACCATCATAATTAGTCTTGTCATTTGTAATGTTGCTAGTCTTTTATTGAGCAGTCTTATTCTTCTTCTTCTTATTCTTCTTCTTCTTGTTTTTCTTGCTCTTTATCTTGGGGTATGTAACCAAGACCTTCTTTACTGTGGTTTGTCCTTTGCCTGCTCAGTATCTCATCAATAACCCATTTACCTTTGTGTTGAGAACTTCTTGTAAGATCTTCTTTTCCAAGGGATGAAGAGGAGGTACTTGGCACGTCATACCGTTTCAATTGAGTTTCGAGCTGGTCATGAGACTTATTTAGAGTAGAATGATCACTCTTCAATGCCTTGTGAGCACTTTCAAGATCATCAACCTTCTCCAAAAGTCTAGCATGAACAGCCCCAAAATCAATCTTTTCTTTCTTTAGTTTCTTTACCTTGGCAAGAGCATGATCACGTTCTTTAATGAGCTGAGCTACAGCTTCCTCTTGTGACTCCTCTAGGGATTCGAGTCTTTCTTCCAAAGAAACTCGAGCTTCCTCTTCCTCTTCCAAAGCATTCTTCAAAGAGGCTATCTCCAAGGCATCTTCTCTTTCAATTCTGCCCTTTTCTTCAAGGAGATCTTCAGCTTGAGCAAGTTGACTCATAAGAGCATCAAAATGGAGTTTGTGCTCACCTTGTAGGTTAGTGAAAAAAGTATCCAAGGCAATAACTTCTTATTTCATTTCAAGACTGTCATGATCATCCATATCCAAAATTATGTTAGTTTTAGGAAATGAGGAGTTAGAAGTTGATACCTCGGATCCTCTTGCCATTAGACAAGTGGCGTTGTTGTTGATGGCGTTCTTGTTTGGCGAGTCGAAGAGAGAGGAGGGAGTCGATGTGGTGGCTATAGGAGCCACTTCTCGGGAACTATCACCATCCTCTTCATCTTCACTTGCGGAGGAGTATTCCTCTTGAGCTACAAGTACCATCTTGGGTTGCTTCTTGAAAGGGCCATTCTTCTTAGCAAACGGCTTCTTCTTAGGAGCTTTGGATTTCTCTTTGAGAATGAGCCTGCCACCATTGTCTTCTCTATTTTCATAAGGACACTCGGCAACAAAGTGCAGTCTATCTCCACAGTTGAAGCAAGTTCTCAATCTTGGGCCACTTTCTCTTCTTCCATTTGACCCGTTCTTGCACTCAAGTTCAGATTTGGCTTTGGCAGGGTCCTTCCAAAAGTTCCTTGCATAGAATGCCATGTACTCACCATGTGCACGTTTGACCTCATCGGGGCAGTCCATGGATATCCTCTCAAAAGCTCCTTCATCGTCCTCTTGCTTAACAACATTGGCTTTGAGAGCCACATTGACACCCTTTTGCATTCCAATGGCCCGAGCACGGGCATCTTCAGCATTCTTTGCTGCCACTTTGAATGACGCCATTTCTTGCATGACTTCATTGGATGTCATTTGATGATAGTTGTGTCTACCTTGCAAGCTCTTCAAATCTGTTGGTTCGAAAGGCATTAAGGCACTCACATACTTTCTTTTTATCCATGCATCATCAATGTGAGTGGCCCCATGCTTCCGAAATGTTGTTGCGATGCCCTTGAGTCTTCTATACATGTCCTCATGGTTTTCACCATCCAACATTTAGAATCCCTCAGCTTCATTACTAAGGGCATCATACCTGTTTCTTCTCATGCTTTCATTTCCAAGAAAAAGGTCCGTACGAGCATCCCACGCCTCTTTAGCTGTGTTGAGATGTTCAATGTGTGGCATGTCCTTGGGACCCACACCCAGCTGTATCATGTGGAGAGTAGTGGCATTCAACTGGCTATCCACAACTTCCCTTCTTGTTAGATTGGTTTGATCTCCAATATGAAGACCTTCTTTAATAATCCTCCACAATTCAATAGAGGAGCTGCAAACATGAGATTTCATTAGAAATTGCCATTGGTTAAAAGAGGATGCAGTGAGCTTGGGTGGATCACCCCTATTGTTTATATGAGGATGAGGGATAGGTGGGTCGGGGGAATATACATGGCGAACCTCACTATATTCCTCCTTACCACTTCCCTTTTTGGAGGTGGAGCCATTTAGTTTTTCACCTTCCACATCATCATCCTTAGATCCGGTGTTACCCTTTTCCTTAGATGATGGTGAGGGAGCCTCAGAGGAGGATGGAGATGGGGCTATCGATGATGTAAGGCGAGCAATCATTTGATTCATCTCCTCCATCTTGGCCTCAAAGGATTTCAACAAGGTTGTTTCCAACGACTTGAGATCATCCATTGTGACCTTATCCATAGCCTCATTTCCATCATCCTTGGTACCCATACTACTCTTAGGCGGTTAAGCCCGAATTAAGAGCCAGGGCTCTGATACCAACTGAAATGGATCGTATGGGCACCTAGAGGGGGGGGTCAATAGGTGCTACACCAATTTTTAAATCTCTTTCAATTTTAGGCTTAACACAAAGGTAAATTCTCTAGATAAACTAATGTGTGGAATTTCCCTATATGCAAACCTATCTACTAGTGAGTAAGGAGCGAGTGGAAGAGGAACGAGTGAACCGAAGTGAAGCACATGGAGACACAGGATTTGTTTGACCGCAGTTCCTTCCTTGTTAAGGGAAGTACGTCTGCGTTGGAGGGGTGGGCGGTACTAAGACCACCACGCCACAAAAGGCCTCACCCTGTTCTCCGATGGATCTCGCCACAACAGGCCTGATCCACCTTCCACTATAGGTACCCTTCGAGGTGGGCACCGGCGCCTTTACACAACTAGCAGGGCAACAACTCCACAACAACTTGGAGGCTCCCGAAATGACAACAAGCTGCCACAAGAACAAAGTTGTCAAACACAATAACAAGATCTAGGTATTGACAAGAATACTAGATCAGGGATTTCTCCAAGTGAATGGAGAGGAGTTGAAGCGCTTGATTCTTGATGTTGATGATGAACTTCTCCTCCTTCAATTCCACGAAAGATCAAGACCTTCGAGTGGTTGAAGTGGGAGATTGAGAATGAGAGCTCTTGCACAAGGTCTGGTCAATTTCGAATGAATCAAGAGTTCTGATCGTTGGGGAAGAAGGGGTACTTATACCCCCTTCCAAAAACCAGTCGTTGCACATTTTGGGGGCCGGATTATCCGGCCTGGGGAAAACACCGCCCCAAACTTGGAATATCCGGCAGATAATCCGCCCCCTCACAGAGCGTCGTGCGAGCTTGCCCTTGATCAACTTCTGGGGGCCAGATTATCTGGTCCTATGTGAAGGTCGGATTATCCGGCCTAGGGAAGAAAAACCGCCCCAGTTCGGATTTTCCGAGAGAAAATCCGACCGGATACCGAGCGACGCGCCTTGGCTCCTTTTGCTCGAAAACTGGGGGCCGAATTATCCGGCCCTTGTGAAACCCGGATTATCCGGCCTAGGGAGGAAAAACCGCCCCAGTTCGGATTTTCCGGGAGAAAATCCGACTGGACACAAAGTGACGCGCCTTGGCTTCCTTGAGAGATGAGGTAGGCCAGATTATCTGGCCCTTGGAAGGGCGGATTATCTGGCCCCCCTCAAAACTTCCTGCACACTTAGCACACATGAAAAGTCTCTATAGTATTGTTATCTAACACGCAAAACATAGGAAAACATGAAATGTTCTTTCAGTAGAAACCTAACCACGGCTTTAAACTCTAAGACCCTTACGTCCCTTGTGCAATGGTTTCCTAACGGGGGTTCAGGTTTCTGTCACTCCGGCAACCCCTACGATTAGTAGCCAAATACACAATGCATTCCCCTAGGCCCATATAGGTGAAGTGTCATGTAGTCGACGTTCACATGACACCACTAGAAGAAGTACACCACAACTTAAATAACAATCTATTGAATCTTTCTCAACACAACTCCACTACTAACAACAAGACTTCTCCCATGTCCTCAAGAACAAAACGAACTACTCACAAGAAATCATATGGATCATGATCAGAGATGGAATAATGATGTATAACAATCTAAACATAAACAATAATTCAATGGTTCACTCAATAGCATCAACTACAAGGAGTAATCAACACCGGGAAAGTTTCCCCTATGAACTATGCAAGATTCAACACAATTGTTACAGCAATATGGAGATGGTGATGAGGGTGCTGATGGTGATGATGGTGGTGATGATGATGATGATGATCCCGATGAAGTCTAGCTTGATGGTGGTGTTGATGGCGACGATCTCCCCTCTCTGGGAAGGAATTCCCCTGGCAGAAATCTGTCTGCCGGAGAGATCTTTCTCTCTCGGTGTTTTCCGCCCCGCAGAGGCGGCGGAATCTTTCTGTGGTCGCTCCCTGAGTCTTAGGGTTTCGGGAGGTTGATATACGCCAGAGGGGAGAGGCTGGAGTGGGCCAGGGCGGCCACACCACCTCCAGGCGTGGCCTAGGCCTGCCCGCGCCATGGGGTGGTGTGGGCCCCATGTGGCCCACCTCCACTCCATCTTCTGGCATCCTTAGTCTTCTGGAAAAATAGGATTTTCTGTATATTTTCCCGTATTTTCAGATCTTCGCGAATTTTGCCTCCAAACAGCACCTTTTCCATCAGAATCCTGACTGCAGCGGTCCATGCTCCAAAAGTCATCAACCATGCAAAAATAGATGAAATAACATAAGTATCACCTCTCAATACGAAATATGTCAATGAATAATAGTGAATTAAGACATAGAATAGTGATGCAAAATGGACGTATCATGCACCACCAAGAAAGTTCTTCAGTATGAGGCCGGATGTGATGATCGGGGGCCAGACATATCTACGTTCGCATACAATGGGTGTAAGCCCATGTTGCACATCGAATACACACAAGTTAGATTTGGCGAGCCTAGCATGTACAGACATGGCCACGGAACACAAGAGATCGAAAGATCAAGCATGAGTCACATGGATGATGTGATTGACATTAGTGAATGTCTACCTTTGATAATGCACTGATGGCCGTGATGATCGGGGGAGGTGAAGAGGATAGGGATCATGCGATCACTAAAATCGTCCAGGGGATGACCGTTTTAGTGGAGACCAATAACAAATTGATCTCTTATTATAAACTTAGTCTAGATGTCTGTTTGCAAATATCTTAGTAGACCTTGGCCTATCCCATTGAGGTCCTTTGCGACCATGGGAATATATTGCTTAATATGGAACTTAGCAAAAGGGTCGAACTTCATAGATTAATACCCACGCCTGAGGGATATCCTCGTAAAAGGTGATCTTCTCTTCTTGATACAATAACCATTAGGAGATAATTCGATGACTCCATATTGTTTGCAAAAACACTTAACAATCTTGCATTACAGTTGAGAACTCTTAGAAGGGCTTGATTACAAATGGAGGTCATGAATGAAAAGGTATATATAAGATATACAAATTATAAATGTGTTTCTTGCAGAACTCATTGCAGTTTGCGAAGTATTTGATACATCTCCTGTTTTGTGAAAAATAGGAGATCTGCTTGAGAATTGCTGGATTTGAGCTAATGTGGCTTGATGATGGCAAGCAAAACAGTTGATGGCCGACATCACCACTTTCCTCAAAGTTTATCATTTGGATTAGTGGACTTGAATATAATTTTGTAATCCCAGTTTGTGTGTCTTGCTTATGGCAAGACGATTATTCATATGAACAAGTTACAAACCAGATTGTGCTATTCTTATGAATAATACCTTATGGTCATATTATGATTATAAATAAGTTATTCTCATCACTATGTTAATGATAATAGTTTAAACATTATAAAGGATTAGAATGCTAAAAGATATCCAAAGTTTAATAATGAAGTGACACTACAGTTTAAGTCATTTTGGTTATTGTAGGTTCTTTATGAAAGATCGGGGTCCTAGATGCTTAATCTAGAGACTTTGCAAAACCATGCCTCTTGGGCAGAATGACTAAGACTCCGCATTCTGGTAAAACGGTGATACGCGAAGAAATGTTGAATCTTATACATAGTGATGTATCATATTTTCAACAAGTAGTGGAAATCATTTATTGTGGACTTAAGTGAATAAGTGTATTTACTTAATGAAACATGAAGTTTTAAATGATTTGAATTGTTCAAATGAGTTCATAACTAAATGGGATATTGAATTAACTGAATTAACAAGTCTCTTCGATTTGATTGACATGACTGAAGTATTCAAGTTAAGTTTAGCATAAAAGGGACATGTGAAAGATGTTTCACAAATTATGATAATTGGACGAATTCAAACTATGTTGAAATGTCTAAACATCATAATCATTATGTATTAAGATACATATGGTATAATATCATCTCTTATAGGGGTTATAGTTATCGTTTAGAGTTAAAGATCAAAATAAGCAAACACTCATTTGAAATACAAAGGAACATCTAAGGATTCGTGGAAACAACACCATAAGTGTTATGGCACGTTCGAGTTTCTGGAGATTTCGATAAGTCAAAGTCGTGACGAATAAACAAGTCTTTGTAGAGCATTCTTAGGAAGCTATGAATGCATCTTCCACAAGGGGCAAACCTGCTGTTGTCCTAAGTTGATGTGTCTTGATAAAGATACAGGTGGAAGAAAGTAAAAGATCAAAACAAGGTATTTGACCTTACCTATGAATTGTTGAGTGGCGCAGCGGAATTTGTTTCGTGAAACCAAACTCTACAAATAGAGGAGAAACTAATGATAATGATCATAAAGTTTTAGTGAATACTTTTACTAAAGTAAGTAGGATTCAACTATATATTCTACAAGTTTGTGGAATTATATTGTTGATTCACTTGTCATGTTTTAGACATACCTACAAATTACAAAGAAGCGTGATGGACCTAAGTACGAGAAATGAATGGTCATTGAAATCTCGTTAGTGGAATTCTAGATTTGATGGTGATCAAAGAATTTTGGAATGTCCAAGATTATCGAGAGGACCTAGATTTGAGTGGGAGCAAATCATCTTGGCTAATTCATAATATGTAGCTAACATATTTTGAGTGGGAGCTAAGTGAAATCCCTGGATCTCAAACATGAATGTCATTTGTGAGTGGGAGCATGAAATCATTCTGGATATGTGGACGACATATGTGAATGATGTGATTGGTTTTAATAATAATTAAGTTAGGATGAAGTTGAAGTTATTAAACAATAAGATCTATCGAGATAGATTGGTGAGTTTAATAAACACTGAATGTCGAATGCTTCCTGGACTTGATTCTGAAAGATGTTCAGAATGTCCTAAACAAGATTCTGAAGAAGCTCAGAATGGAATAAGGTGAGAAAGTAGTTCTTACTACATGAAGCATTGAGTATTGCGACTATGGTTGAAAGAAAGAGATGCGTTGCATCTCCTGTGCCTCCGTCATAGGTTCTTCCATATAACCATGTTGTATACTCGACGTGATGTGACCCGAAGTTCTGGTTGATAGGACAAAGTCTTAACTATAAGAGCATGTCTTTAAGTGATTCCTAAGTTGATCACTGAACCAGAATTAAGCTTGTGCTTAAGTAGCAAGAAGCAATGTAAGTGGCATAGTTGCATTTCATGCACTAAGATCCACATAGATATAGAAGTGTAAAGGCTACATCTGATGTGGTGTATAATGTTGTGGCGGGGCTAGTTCGCTTTAACCGTAGAATGATGTGTCCTAGGGCCCAGTGCCCATGAGAAAGCCCTCGAGGTTGATCTAACGTCACTTCAAGCTCCTAGAATTCGGCCTCGTTCTGCTGCCATGACTATAGTATACACACAAAGGATAGCAAAGTGTGTTTCGAAGTTTAGATAACAACGGTGAAAACGACCATCATCATAAACACTAGAAACAAAGTCTCACTTTGTTGCCAAACAAATACTTCGACCCATTATAAGATAATGGTATGAATGTCAAAATTAGGAAGACATTAACGATTTGCAAAAGACATAATGATCTGGTAAAACATAACATGGACATGACGTTTCCCATGAGCATGCATGATCTGTAAGCGCATATGGTATATGGTTTATATGAGTAAAATGTGAGCTAGTTTATTTGTACTCTAGTGCAAGTGGGAGACTAAAGGAGATATGCCCTAGAGGCAAATAATAAATAGGTTTTTATTGTCATATCTCAATTAGTTTATAATAGTTTCATATTGTGCTATAACTGTGCCAAGTGGAAACATTGGTACAGGTGTGGTATGAAACAACCAAGTCCCTAGTAGCCTCTATTCATACTAGTTCGTTGGTCATGAAGATGATTTGGGTTTCAAGATCATGGGCATTTATGCCAACTGACAACGAGATCATATCATTGGAGAATGATGTGGTTGGACACTCCTCGAAGGATTGCAACACGATCAAGTCATATAGTTCATTGTTGCAACGGCTATACCTAGACTCCTTCTCCTTAGACCGTGAGCTCATATTACTCACTGTTTCCCTAGGCTGCTTTGACTGCATCAAATGTCATCTGGTAATGCGGTGGCTATAAAGGTGTATGTTGGGTATTCCGAAGGAACAGTAGATGACATGTGACTGCAAGACCAGGATTTGTTCACCCACATGACGGGTAAAGATACATACGGCCGACTTGGTGAGATTACATCTATAAATGTTGCAACATGTGACTAGGTCATGGGGATGTAATATCACGGTAACAAGAAAACATAACTTGTTGTGAACGAGATTGAACAAGGTATGGGATACCAATGATCGGATCTCGGACAAGTTGTATCAAGAAACAAAAGGAAGAGGATGCTACATTTATATGGTTCAAACAACATTTGATGGGTTCGTAGCATGGAAAACAAAAAATTTCTACCACAAGAACGAACAAAACCCAGATCTAATCTAGATAAAAGCCAAGATCTAATCTATTAGACATGTGCAACGAGATAGATCTGTACTAACCCTCGTAGATCCGAAAGCATTACGAGATTAGATCTCGGGGTTGATGTAGTCGATCACTTGCCGATCTCAAGATCGTGTGGACGATCCTTCCGGCGCCGCGTTCCGGCAGCGCTTCCGCAGTCGGTCACACGTGCGAAGTCGAAGCAGACCTTCCTCTCCCTGTTCCAGCGAGCAGCGGAGGTAGTAGATCTTCTCCACGAAATCCCAGCAGCACGACGGTGTGGTGGTGGTGGTGGAGGAGAGAATTCTGCAGGGCTTCGCCTAAGATGGAGCAGAGCGAAGGAAGAGGAGAGAGGCGGCGGCTAGGGTTTGTTACGGGAGAGGTCTAGGGGGTGGCGCCCCCTCCCCTCTATTTAAAGGAGGGAGGCACGCCATGGGAGGGGGAGTCCTAGTAGGACTCCCCTCCCTCCTTGGCCGGCGGGTTGGGAAGGGGGGAGGAGTCCTCCTCCCCCACGAATTCGTGTCTAGCCCCCACAAGGTTTCCTTGACCCTTTCTTGGTTTTCAAGCAAACACCAAGAACTCTTCTAGAACCTTCCAGAACCTTCCGAAACCTTCTAGAATCTCCATACAAACACTCCGGAACATTTCCTAACTTAGAAAATGATCCCCAATATATGAATCTTATTCTCCGGACAATTCCGGATCTCCTCGTGATGTCCCGGATCCAATCCGAGACTCCGAACAACATTCGGTCTCCAACGCATATTCCATATATACTTAAAAACAACTTCGAACCTTAAGTGTGTCACCCTACGGTTCGTGAATATGCAGACATGATGGAGACACCTCTTGGATCAATAACCATCAGCGGGATCTAGAGATCCATAACGGCTCCCACATACTCAACGATGACTTCGTGATCGACAGAACCATTTACATATGAAACCAATTCCCTTTGTCACGCGATATTCTACTTATCCGAGGTTTGATCGTCGGTATCTCCATACCTAGGTCTACCTCGTTACTGATAAGTACTCTTTACTCGTTCCATGTTATGTCATCCCTTGTGACCTAGTCACATGCTTGCAAGCTAACTAGATGACATTCCACCGAGAGGGCCCAGAGTATATCTATCCGTCATATGGATGGACAAATCCCAATCTTGGTCCATGCGCTTCAACACATACTTTTAGAATACCCAATGACACCTTTATAACCACCCAGTTACGAAGCGGTGTTTGATGTCATCAAAGTACCCATCCGGTGATGGTGATTAACATAACCTCATGGTCGAAGGATTAGGTTACTATGCATTTGAAAGCTTATAGCAATACGAACTTAATGACTTGATCTTATGCTACGCTTACTATGGGTGTGTGTCCATCACATCATTCTCCTAATGATATAACCTTGTTATTAATCACATCCAATGTCCATGATCAGGAAACCATGATCATCAATTAACTAACAAGCTAGTTCAACAAGAGGCTTACTAGGGACTCTTTTATGTTTACAAAACACACATGTATTAGTGTTTCCTTATAATACAATTATAGCATGGTATGTAAACATTCATCATAAACACAAAGATATAATAACAACCACTTTTATTATTGCCTCTTGGGCATATCTCCAACAGTCTCCCACTTGCACTAGAGTCAATAATCTAGATTACATGGTAATATACCTAACACCCATGGCGTTCTGGTGTTGGTCATGGTTTGCTCTAGGGAGAGGTTTAGTCAACGGATCTGCCGCATTCAGATTAGTGTGTACTTTGCAAATCTTTATGTCACCATCTCGGACATACTCACGAATAACATGGAAACGTAGCTTGATGTGCTTCAGCTTGCTATGTGACCTTGGCTCCTGTGCATTAGCTATGGCACCTGTTTTGTCACAGTAGATGGCCATCGGGTCCAACGCATTAGGAACCACGCCAAGTTCAGTAATGAACTCCTTCATCCATATGGCTTCTTGTGCAGCCTCCAAAGCAGCTATGTATTCTGATTCAGTTGAAGATTTCGCCACAACGCTTTGCTTGGCACTCCTCCAGCTCACTGCAGCACCATTCAAAATAAATACGTATCCAGACTGTGACTTCGAGTCATCTGGATCGGTGTTCCAACTAGGATCAGTGTAACCGTTTACAACAAGCTGTTCATCACCTCCATAAGAAAGAACCATATCCTTAGTCCTATTCAGGTACTTTAGGATATTCTTGACCGCTGTCCAGTGTTCCATTCTAGGATCACTTTGATATCTGCTAGTCAAACTAACAGCATGTGCTATATCCGGTCTTGTACACAACATGGCATACATGATAGAACCTATGGCCGAGGCATAGGGGGGATTATTCATCTTTTCTCTATCTTCTGCTGTAGCCAGACTTTGAGTCTTACTCAAGGTCTTACCTGACAACATGGGCACGAACCCTTTCTTGCTCTCTTCCATTCTAAACTTCTTTAGAACTTTGTCTAAGTATGTACTTTGTGAAAGAGCTATTAGGTGTCTTGATCTATCTCTATAAATCTTGATGCCTAGAATATATGCCGCTTCGCCAAGATCCTTCATTGAAAAACTATTATTCAAATAGGTTTTGATGCTATTAAGAAGTTCTATATCATTCCCAATCAACAATATGTCATCTACATATAGTACTAGGAATGCTACAGAGCTCCCACTCACTTTCTTGTAAATACAAGCTTCTCCATAAGTTTGTATAAATCCAAAGTTTTTGATTACTTTATCAAAACATTGATTCCAACTCCGGGATGCTTGCTTCAGTCCATAAATGGAGCGCTGAAGTTTGCATACCTTGTCAGCATCTTTAGGATCGACAAAACCCTTGGGTTGTACCATATACAACTCTTCCTCAATGTCTCCATTAAGGAACACCGTTTTTACATCCATCTGCCAAATCTCATAATCGAAATATGCAGCGATTGCTAACAAAATCCTCACAGACTTTAGCTTTGCTACTAGTGAGAAAGTCTCATCGTAGTTAACTCCTTGAATTTGTCGGAACCCTTTCGCGACAAGTCGAGCTTTATAGACAGTAACATTACCATCAGCGTCTGTTTTTCTTTTGAAAATCCATTTGTTCTCGACAGCCTTATGGCCATAAGTCCACCAAAGTCCATACTTGGTTTTTGTACATGGATCCCATTTCGGATTTCATGGCTTCTAGCCATTTGTCAGAATCTGGGCTCACCATAGCTTCTTCATACGTCACAGGGTCATCAGTGTTGTCCACCAACATGACGTTCAAGGCAGAGTCATACCAATCAGGAGTGGTACGAACCCTCGTTGACCTGCGAGGTTTAGCAGTAACTTCGTTCGAAGTTTCATGATCAGCATCATTAGCTTCCTCTCTAGTTGGTGCAGGCGGCACAAAAACATCTTCCGGTGCTGCGCTACTCTCAACTCCGAGAGAAGGTTCAATAACCTCGTCGAGTTCTACTTTCCTTCCAGTCACTTCCTTCGAGAGAAACTCCTTCTCAAGAAAGGATCCATTCTTGGCAACGAAAACTTTGCCTTCGGATCTATGATAGAAGGTATACCCAATTGTTTCTTTAGGGTATCCTATGAAGACGCATTTCTCCGCTTTGGGTTCAAGCTTATCAGGTTGTAACTTCTTTACATACGCTTCGCAACCCCAAACTTTAAGGAATGACAACTTAGGTTTCTTACCAAACCACAATTCGTACGGTGTCGTTTCAACGGATTTAGATGGTGCCCTATTTAAAGTGAATGCGGCCGTCTCTAATGCATAGCCCCAAAACGATAGTGGTAAATCTATAAGAGACATCATAGACCGAACCATATCTAAGAGAGTTCGATTACGACGTTTGGACACACCATTACGCTGTGGTGTTCCCGGTGGTGTCAACTGCGAAAGTATTCCACATTTCTTTAAATGCATGCCAAACTCATAACTTAGATATTCACCTCCACGGTCAGAACACAAAAACTTAATCTTCTTGTTACGATGATTTTCCACTTCACTTTGAAATTCCTTAAACTTCTCGAAAGTTTCAGACTTATGTTTCATAAAGTAGACATACCCATATCTACTTAAGTCATCCGTGAAAGTGAGAACATAACGATATCCACCACGCGATGCTACACTCATTGGACCGCACACATCGGTATGTATTATTTCCAATAAGTCCGTAGCTCGCTCCATTATTCCAGAGAATGGAGTCTTAGTCATTTTTCCCATTAGACATGCTTCGCATCTTTCAAGTGATTAAAAATCAAGTGATTCAAGAAGTCCATCAGAATGGAGTTTCTTCATACGCTTCACTCCAATGTGACCAAGACGACAGTGCCACATGTATGTAGAATTATCATTCAATTTTATTCGTTTAGCATCTATGTTGTGAACATGTGTATCACTACTATCGAGATTCAATAAGAATAAACCATTCATCTCAGGTGCATTACCATAAAAGATATTACTCATATAAATCGAACAACCTTTATTCTCAGACTTAAAAGAGTAACCATCTCGCAATAAACAAGATCCAGATATAATGTTCATGCTTAACGCAGGCACGAAATAACAATTATTCAAATTTAAAACTAATCTCGAAGGTAGATGTAGAGGGAGCATGCCGATGGCAATCACATCAACCTTGGAGCCATTTCCAACGCGCATCGTCACCTCGTCTCTCGCCAGTCTTCGTTTATTCCGCAGCTCCTGTTTCGAGTTACAAATATGAGCAACCGAACCAGTATCAAATACCCAGGCACTACTACGACTACTAGTAAGATACACATCAATAACATGTATATCGAATATACCTTTCTTCTTGATGTTGCTGTTCTTCAGATCCGCCAGGTACTTGGGGCAGTTACGCTTCCAGTGACCAGCACCCTTACAGTAGAAGCATTCAGTTTCAGGTTTAGGACCAGCCTTGGGCTTCTTAGCAGGTGCGGCAACTTTCTTGCCGTCCTTCTTGAAGTTGCCCTTTTTCTTAGGCTTGCCCTATTTCTTGAAATTGGTGGTCTTATTGACCATCAACACTTGGTGCTCCTTCTTGATCTCCACTTCAGCAGTTTTCAGCATGGACGATAGTTCAGGCAACGTCTTGTTCATGCAGTGCATATTGTAGTTCATCACAAAGTTCTTATAACTCGGTGGCAGTGATTGGAGGACACGGTGAATCCCTAACTCATTAGGAATCGTTATCCCCAACTCTTGGAGCTTGTTTGCGTGCCCAGACATGGTGAGCAGGTGCTCGCTAACAGAGCTTTCCTCTTCCATCTTGTAGGTAAAGAACTTCTCGGAGGCCTCATAGCTCTCCATGGCCGCGTGAGTCTCAAAAATGAGCTTGAGCTCCTTAATGATCTCGAACGGGTCGTGGTGCTCAAAACGCTTCTGGAGCTCCGTTTCTAAACCGTACAGGATGGCACACTGAACTGTGGAGTAACGATTTTTTCAAGTGGCGTAAACATTCTTTACGTCATCGGTGGCATCATCTGCAGGTGGGTCACCTAGCGGTGCTTGGAGCACATAGGTCATCTGACTAGCCCTGAGGACAATCTTCAGACCATGGAGCCAGTCCGTGAAGTTGCTTCCATTGTTCTTAAGCTTTTCTTTCTCTAGGAATGCATTGAAATTGATGGAGAGATTCGCCATAATCTACAACAAATTTGCAAGTAGTTTAGACTAAGTTTATGATAAATTGAGTTCTACTTTAATTCTTAAATTAACTAGGTGAAATCCCACTCAAAACAACATCCCTCACATTGTCTTAGTGATTACACGAACCAAGTACACTACACCAAGTTCGATCTTCACGAGAGAAGATGTAGTTTCATCGGCGAACAATCTTCATGTTCATCGTATCACTTATATGATTCATGCTCTACCTTTCGGTATTCCGTGTTCCGAGACCATGTTTGTACATGCTAGGCTCGTCAAGATTAACCTTAGGTTCCGCATGTGCAAATCTGGCTTGCACCCGTTGTATGCACACGTAGAATCTATCACATCCGATCATCACGAGATGCTTCGAGACGACGAGTCTTAGCAACGGTGCCAACTAAGGACGAACACTTTATTACTTGAAATTTAGTGAGAGGGATCATCTTATAATGCTACCATCGCAATCTAAGAAATACAAGATGCATAAAGGATTAACATCACAGGCAATTCATAATTATTGTGATATGATATGGCCCTTTCTTCTTATGCCTTTGATCTCCATCTCCAAAGCACGGATATGATCTCCATCATTACCAGCATTGCGTCAAGGTCAGTGGCGCCGCTTCATGGTTGTCCATCATCACCAGCAACTATTACAACTACTTGGAATAAAGCTATTACAAGATGAATAGACATGCAGGTCTTAACAGAATTAAAGACAACCATTAGGCTCCTGCCGGTTGCCATATTACAACAAGGATCATTGCATACCTCAAATATAATCACAATCACATGATGGCCATATCACATCACAAAACCCCTGCAAAAACAAGTTAGACGCCTCTAATTTTCTTCGCAAGTTTTAAGTGGTTTTGGGGCTTTCGAATAAGAACGGATCTTACCTACGAAACTGAACCACAACGTTGATACAAGTGCTATCAAGTGCAAAGTGTAGATTGGATCTATACTATGATGGGAGAGACAGACACCCGCAAAGCTACTTGTGCAAAGCAAGTTACACGTCAAGCGTGGAGCAAGTCTCATGTGCGATGACATGTAAGGTTAGCCCGAGCCGCTTCATCCCACCATACCGCAAGATGCAAAGTACACAAAGCAAAAGACGACACGAGCACCAACGCCCACACCACCATTGTGTTTTACTCGTGCAATAGATCTACGCATAGACAAGGCTCTCATACCACTGATGGGTTCGTAGCATGGAAAACAAAAAATTTCTACCGCAAGAACGAACAAAACCCAGATCTAATCTAGATAAAAGCCAAGATCTAATCTATTAGACATGTGCAACGAGATAGATCTGTACTAACCCTCGTAGATCCAAAAGCGTTACGAGATTAGATCTCGGGGTTGATGTAGTCGATCACTTGCCGATCTCAAGATCGTGTGGACGATCCTTCTGGCGCCGCGTTCCGGCAGCAATTCCGCAGTCGGTCACACGTGCGGAGTCGAAGCAGACCTTCCTCTCCCTGTTCCAGCGAGCAGCGGAGGTAGTAGATCTTCTCCACGGAATCCCAGCAGCACGACGGTGTGGTGGTGGTGGTGGAGGAGAGAATTCTGCAGGGCTTCGCCTAAGCCGGAGCAGAGCGAAGGAAGAGGAGAGAGGCGGCGGCTAGGGTTTGTTACGGGAGAGGTCTAGGGGGTGGCCCCCCTCCCCTCTATTTAAAGGAGGGAGGCGCGCCTCCCTCCTTGGCCAGCGGGTTGGGAAGGGGGGGAGGAGTCCTCCTCCCCACGAATCCGTGTCTAGCCCCCACAAGGTTTCCTTGACCCTTTCTTGGTTTTCAAGCAAACACCAAGAACTCTTCTAGAACCTTCCAAAACATTCCGAAACCTTCTAGAATCTCCATACAAACACTCCGGAACATTTCCTAACTTAGAAAATGATCCCCAATATATGAATCTTATTCTCCGGACAATTCTGGATCTCCTCGTGATGTCCCGGATCCAATCCGAGACTCCGAACAACATTCGGTCTCCAACGCATATTCCATATCTACTTAAAAACAACTTCGAACCTTTAGTGTGTCACCCTACAGTTCGTGAATATGCAAACATGATGGAGACACCTCTCCGATCAATAACCATCAGCGGGATCTGGAGATCCATAACGGCTCCCACATACTCAACGATGACTTCATGATTGATAGAACCATTTACATACGAAACCAATTCCCTTTGTCACGCGATATTCTACTTATCTGAGGTTTGATCGTCGGTATCTCCATTCCTAGTTCTACCTCGTTACTGATAAGTACTCTTTACTCGTTCCATGTTATGTCATCCCTTGTGACCTAGTCACATGCTTGCAAGCTAACTAGATGACATTCCACCGAGAGGGCCCAGAGTATATCTATCCGTCATATGGATGGACAAATCCCAATCTTGGTCCAGGCGCTTCAACACATACTTTCAGAATACCCAATGACACCTTTATAAACACCTAGTTACGAAGCGGTGTTTGATGTCATCAAAGTACCCATCCGGTGATGGTGATTAACATAACCTCATGGTCGAAGGATTAGGTTACTATGCATTTGAAAGCTTATAGCAATACGAACTTAATGACTTGATCTTATGCTACGCTTACTATGGGTGTGTGTCCATCACATCATTCTCCTAATGATATAACCTTGTTATTAATCACATCCAATGTCCATGATCAGGAAACCATGATCATCAATTAACTAACAAGCTAGTTCAACAAGAGGCTTACTAGGGACTCTTTTATGTTTACAAAACACACATGTATTAGTGTTTCCTTATAATACAATTATAGCATGGTATGTAAACATTCATCATAAACACAAAGATATAATAATAACCACTTTTATTATTGCCTCTTGGGCATATCTCCAACAACATTGTCATCAGGAATGCATAGGGGTCACATGGACATCCCTGGTCCCTCTGTTGATCATTGATACAGATCATGTATAGAGCATTCCCGAGCCGTGAGAGGATACACTTAAGGGTACGATGAGAGTGATCATTCGTAAGATGGAATCACGGTAGAGAAAGAGAGAAAGCCGGAAATGTTCCACGGAGAGATTCGAAGTTGTTCGGAGAAAGAGTAAAGGAAAAGCCCCGAAAAGTGTTTTCGGATAAATGGGAATTTAAATATATATTTATTATATGTTAATTATGAATTAATATATTATAAATAATATTTAGATTAAGATTTATAAAGGCAACTTTTATATTAGGCCAAATCCTAGAGGGAAAAGGCCTAAAATAAAAGCTGCAGAAAAATAAAAGGAAAAAGAAAAGGAAATAGCCACGTGGGCGGCGGATAATATCCGCCGCATAGGGCTGACACCAGCTGGCCGCAGCCGCTGCCAGGCCAGCTCAACCGGGCCCATGAGGAGCTCGTGGGGAGCCAGCCGGCGGGCTGCGCCGCTGGCGGGGAAAAAGGCCCACCCGGGCCACTCGACTGGAAGCCGCCGCCTGGCTGCTAGCGTGCCGGGTGGTGGGCTCGCCGGCCGACCCGCTGGGCTGTGCTACAGCTGGCTCTCCAGGCCGTTGTGGGCTGCTGTGGTGGGCCCTTGTGGCCTAGCCGGCTGGGGAGCTATTTTCCCCCTTTTTCTTTGACATTTAGTCCCACATGGCTTAGCCTTTGAGAAAGGTACACACCCTCCGCCTATATAAAGGGGTGCCCATGGGTGGGATTAAACACACAATTAGAGAAGTCCTTTGGTTGACTTTCTCCCTCCCTCTCTCTATACCTCGTGACCACGGCCCCAAGTCTAGGCTATGCGATCGAGGCACACCTGCAGTACGCCGTTGCGCTGCAGGGATTCCTAGCCGGATATCAACTTCCACACTCCCGGCGGGATCGGGGAGCCGGAGGTCTCATCGTGCACCGGATGTGTATGAAGACACGAGGCGCAACACTTGGGGCGCTAGAATGTCGTGAGCCGGAGCTGTTACACGATGAAGACGATGAAGATCAAGAAGGAGCAAGGGGTGACTGATGACCCACAAGTATAGGGGGTGTATCGCAGTATTTTCGAGGGAAGTGAAACCCAATTTATTGATTCGACACAAGGGGAGCCAAAGAATACTTATCAGCCTTAACAACTGAGTTGTCAATTCAGCTGCACCTGGAAACAATCTTGCTCACAACATTTTATCAGTAGCAACAGTTTTGTAGTAGGAATAGTAAAGTAACAGTAGTAGCAAAGCAAAGACAATAGTAACAAAAGCAGTAAACAGTGGGATTCGAGTGCGGTAGGGATAGGGATGGATGGACGGGCGTTGCATGGATAAGACAAATCACATAGCAATCATAACATAGGGCAATTGCAGATAAATAAGATAAAGCATCCAAGTACTAGACAATCCTAGGCATGTGTTCCATATATAGTCATACGTGCTCGCAATGAGAACTTGCACAACATCTTTTGTCCTGCCAGCCCGTTTGCAGCAGGGCCTCTAGGGAACTACTGGCAATTAAGGTGCTCCTTTTAATAGAGCACCGGAGTAAAGCATTAACACTCCGTGAACACATGTGATCCTCACATCAAAGCCTTTCCCTTCCGGCTACCTCGATTTCTGTCACTTTGGGACCATAGGTTCCTGACAACGACGTGTGTATACAACTTGTAGATAAGACCAAGAACAATACTATCATAATGAATCAATAACATGTTCAGATCTGAAATCATGGCACTCGGGCCCTAGTGACAAGCATTAAGCACAACAAGTCGCAACAAAGTCATAAAGCACTAATAAAAGATACTAGGAACCATGCCCTAACAATCTGATGCCATTACATGAACGATCTCATCCAATCCCTACCATCCCAATAGCCCACAGTGGTGGATTACTCACTCATAGATGGGAGAAACATGGATGGTCGATGGAGAAGCGATGGTGATGATGATGGCGATGATCTCCTCCAATTCCCCGTCCCGGCAGGGTGCCAGAACGGAGTTTCTGGTGCTGTTTCGTGGAATCTGGTGGTGGCGGCGGAGCGGAACTCCTTCTGGAAAAACGTCGACCCCCCCGAAGTTTTTAGGTCAGAAGGCTCCTTATAGGCGAAGACAGAGGCCGAGGGGGTGCCTGGGGGGCCCACACCACCCCCTGGCGCGGCCTGGCCTTGCCCGTGCCAGCAGGTGGTGTGGCCACCCCAGGGCTCTTCTCCGTCTCATATTCTGGCTCCTGGAGTCTTCGGGTGAAATAAGATTTTTGGCATATTTTCCGGGATTTTTCCTGATAGTTGATTTTCTGCACAAAAAGTAGACACCAAGGCAATTCTGCTGAAAACAGCGTCAGTTCGCATTAGTTGCATCCAAATCACACAAGTATAGAGGAGAAACAATAGCAAAAGTGTTCGGGAAATTAGATACGTTTTGGACGTATCAACTCCCCCCAAGCTTAGCTTATTGCTTGTCCTCAAGCAATTCAGTTGAAAACTGAGTGCGATAAAAGAACTTTCACGAACACATTTGCTTCATATGATGTAAATATTCTCAGCAATGTGATCAACTACTTAGACAATTCATAATAAAGAGTATGCAACTGAGTCTACTTAGTAGTCATTGCAAGCTATGAAGAGATTCCAACTCAAGAATAATAAGTAGCATAAAGCACAAACATAAGCAACATTACAATGCTCATAGAAAGGTATGATAGAGTGGTATCTCGCCTGCCTTTGATTATGAACGTCAAGGCACCTCTGAAGTTCAAGTGATGACTAGAAGTAAAGATATCAAGGATACAAGCATCAAAGTCATAACACAAATAATCAAGTAATGAAACAAACATAAAGAATGACAACTATGCTCTCAAGAAGGTGCTCAAAGAATATGTGGAGACTCAACAAGTAGAAAAAAAAGGTTTTGAGAAATTTGAAAGGCTTCCAAATGCTGAAAGTATGGTACTTGTTAGCTTTGAGCTCTCATTGCCCCTATCATAGGCATCTTTAATGTGGTTAAGGTGAAAGTGAGGTCCAATCTGAGTTATATGCTTGACAAACTATAAACTGGAAATCCCAAGTCCCTTGAGTACGAGGGCCGCTCCTCATGCTACTCAACTTTAGTTACCGGTAAGTTCTTGTCATTGTAAGTATGTGCGTATCATTGACAACCGCCAACGGGGTACCCCTTGCCCGATGATACGGAAGAATCCCCATATCAAAATGACAAGGCAAGCAGACAATGAGTATCTCAGCAATCTTCTTATTTACCATGGGAAAATGGTGCTTTTTTCTCTCTTTCCTCTTTTCATAAAACTCTCTTTTTTAGTCTTTTTCTCAATAGCTATAACTCTCTTTTTTTATAAGAAGAATGCTTTATAGATATCATTATGTTTACACTGCAGGTTTCCACCATGTCAGCATGGATTAGACCAGCGGCCCAGGTGTTTCTCTAACACACATACATAACTCCATGGACGCATCAGTGACCTGCGAGGAGCTTCGCGACCTTAAGGTCGGCTACGAGTACGACTACTTCAACCATGTTCCCCGCGGAACGTTAACCGCGTACAGACTACAAGGGTATATACTCTCTACGCATTGGCCGTTACTGCATTACTACATAGATAGATCCTAGGCTAGTTTCTAGGGTTCCGTCGTAGGGAAATTTTTGTTTTCCGCACCGATCCCCAACACATCCTTCATCTCATTACTCATTCCTTCCATACACCTGAATTTTTTCCTTCATACAAAACTTCACACAATCTTTATTAGCAACATTAGTGCACTCAAGATAATAAGTCTTTAGGTTCGGTTCTAACATCAATAAAACTTCCACTAAAACACAAGCTACTGTAGTACTTCCCTCAAAAAGCTCAATTCCCCAAAAGAACTCAAAAAGGAACCAACAAGAAGCAAATGCAGAAAATGGCAGAAATCTGTCAAAACAGACCAGCAGGTAAAGACGAATTTTTTAGAAGGCCTTCTCTTGCTCAAATCAAAAAGTGTTGAACTAAAGAAAGTTAGATAACAACCTGGGGCACAAGCACAAAAATTCACGCATCAAAGGGACGTACATAGATTTTACAAGAATTTTTACGGTGAAGCACAGAAATCTGTTTCGGGACAGCAACTTTCACAATCATTACTTCTCTCTCATTAGAGGTTACTCTTAGCACAAAAAGCAAATAAAAAGGATAAGGAGCGGTTATTACAGAGGTAATAACTTCCAAGACTCATCTAAAACTTTTGGTTTATCTCCCAAAAAGTACTTTTCTTTAACGCTTTTAAGTTTGGCATAAGAAGCAAGAAAAAGAATCAAGTGTTCTCAAATGAAGAAGCATTAAGATTAATAGCAGAAATATCTTCAACAAGGCAAGGTATATCATCCAAATAAGTTCTAGAGGACCCTCTCTCAATGCTCTTAGGTTCACTATTTTCATCAAAAGGGTTTTCAGGAACAATCCAATTAAGATTCTTTTCTATGGCTTCATGTATTAGTGCAAGTTTAAAAGGTATTGGTATCTTAGTTTTCTCCCCATTAGGTTCAGTTTTGTTCATCTTTTCTTTTGTACCAATAACATCTACACATGAGCCTAGCGTATTAAAACGATCAAACACTTTTCTAGCTTCCTTAGCAACATCATAGAATTCCTTAAGCAAAGTTTCCAGAATAAAATCCCTCTTTTTAGGGTCATCAATTTCTTTAAGTTTAAGAAACATCACTTGCATTAACGGGTTAAGGTTAACAAACCTAGCCTCCAACATGTGAACTAGAGAAGCCGCAGCAATTTCATAATTTGGAGCAAGTTCTGCAAGGCATCTATCCTCAATATCCTCATGCTTACTGACATGATTAAAGAACTCTTCAATATTATCTTTCCCAATTATAGAGCCACTACCTATTGAAAGGTCTTTCAGGGTCAACATAGCTAAGAAAGAGGTAACCACTAAAGAAGACTTAATTTTTTTTGTGTGTTTTTTAATAAAGAAAGCAAACTTGTAAAACTAATTTTTTTGTGTTTTTGATAAAGAAACAAGTAAACAAAGCAAAAGTAAACTAAGCAAAACAAAAACAACAAAGTAAAGGGATTGGTTATGAGGGACTCCCCTTGTGAAGATGTCCTTGACTCCCTGGCAATGGCACCAGAAAAATAGCTTGATGGCCCAAAATATATTGAGCTCGTTGGGGAACCCCAAGAGGAAGGTATGATGAGCACAGCAGCAAGTTTTCCCTTAGTATGAAACCAAGGTTTAATCGAACCAGTAGGAGCAAGGAAACACCCAAAAGGTGTTGCTAGCTAAGCCTTGGCAGGGCGCACTACCGGTGCTAGTAGCAACATGGAGACCTGCACAACACAACCACAGAACTCTGTCCCTAACTTGCGATGAGGTTGTCAATCTCACCGGTTTTGCTGAAAACAAAGTATTAAACGTATCGAATGGAAGAAAGTAATAGTTTGCAGAAAGTAAACACAAAGCAGTAAACACTTGATTGTAGATTGAAAGTAAAAGAAAGGACCGAGGTCCATAGTTCACTAGAGATGGCTCTCCTTAAGATAGATAACATGTTGGGTCAACAAATTACAGCGGGGCAATTGACAAACATCGAGAAAGCATACAAACATATACTACTCATCTTGACTCCTTTGAGACTTGATTGGGCATTACAACATTATACATAGACCGCCATCCAACTGCATCTATGACTAATAATCCACCTTCAGGTTATCATCTGAACCCCCTCCAGTATTAAGTTGCAAGCAACAGATTATTGCATTACGAATTGCGTGTAAAGTAAACAATACGATTGTTCTATGAACAAAGGATTGTTGTTTTCTCCCTAGTAGCAACAACACATCTAGTACCTTAGAGATTTCTGTCACTTCCCCAGATTACTAGAGGCATGAACCCACTATCGAGCATAAATACTAACTCTTGGAGTTGCTACCATCTACTTGGCCAAGATAGCTACTAATAACGGAAAGCATGCAAGATCACAAATAACAAAGACATGATAGAATCAATAATCAATCTGAAATAGCATCTCAATATCCATCGGATCCCCGCAAACACAACATGCAAAATTACAAATAGATGATCTTGATCATGAACGGAGCTCACAAGATCTAAACATGATAGCACAAAGGAGGAGAACCAGCCATCTAGCTACTACATGGACCCGTAGTCCAGAGATGAACTACTCACGCATCACACCGGAGGCTTGCATGATGATGAAGAAGGCCTCCAGGGTGAGATCCCCTCTCCGGCAGGGTGCCAGGAAGAGCTTCAGATCTCTCCCGATCTAGGGATGGAGACGACGGTGGCTATAGATTCTTTCGTGGAATTTTGATTGTGTACTTAGGGTTTCCTTATCGGAGGCATCTTATAGTCGGAAGGGGAGGCCGAGTGGGTGCCTGGGATGGCCACACCACCCCCTGGCGCGGCCAGGTGGTGTGGCCGCCCCCTAGCGCCTCTCCGTCTTGTATTCTGGCTCCATGTGTCCCTCGGTGAAAAACTGACTTTGGCTTTTGTCCTGTCCAATTCCAAGAATATTCATTTTCTGACTTTCCTGGAACCAAAAACAGCAGAAAACAGACAACTGGCACTATGGCTCTTGTTAATAGGTTAGTCCAAGAAATCAAATGAAAAGCACTCCAAAGCTGGAACAAAACATAAGAAAGTAGATAAAACCAAGCATGCAACATCAAAAATTATAGATACATTTGTAATGTATCAACATCCCCAAGCTTAACTCCTGCTCGTCCTCGAGTAGGTAAGTGATAAAAAGAAAGAATAATTTTTGAGGTGACATGCACCATCATAAACTTCATCAAAGTATTTGCAAAACATTCAAAGTTGGGATCATAGTACTTCAATCATATCATGAAAGACAAAGTTCTAGCAATAAGACAAAGCAACTATGTTGCAACATGAAAAGGTACAAACAAAAGATTCATGAATAACAATACTTTGCAAGACGTTTGTTTGTTTCACATAAAGAAAACATAGCATAATAGCATTCAGCTTATTCCTCATAGAGTAGCAAATATAAATGCATAGGACACCTTCGAAGTTCATAAGAGTGACTAGATACAAATAGTTTAAAACAAGCAATATCAAGTTATGCATCAATCAACTAGTCTTGGGATAATGCACATAGAACTAAGAATGGCCACTATGTTCTCAAAGTAGGTGCATAAAGATAGAAGGTGAAGACTCAATATAAAAGTGGAAGAAAGGCCTTCGTAGAAGGAAGTAGGGATTCAAGTTTCATAAAGAGCTTCCAAAAATTATGGTACTTAATAGCATTTGAAGTAGGGAAGAAAGGCCTTCATAGAAGGAAGCAAGAAGACGAAGATGGAGATGTGAAGAACAGCAAGAGATGGAGTAAAAACATATTCTTGTTAACACAACACTGTTTTAAGTATACATGTCAAAACCTATGATATTGGATACATTGTCAACCTTGTGATATTGGATACATTGTTAAACTCTGGTACATTGTCTAAACTGTGATATGAGATTTTTATTGCATGCTTATGAACCATTATATGAACTTCTTTTGCTAATTCTACTTGTTTAGTTATTGGGGTATTTGTCCAAAGTGCCCTAAAAGTTAGTTGGGGAAATTTTAGTTATTGCTAGCAAAAAGATATTAGGGCACTTATGCAAAGTGCCCTAATAGTTTGTTGGGGTACTTTTTTTAATTTCCACCAAAATGATATGAGGGCACTTGTCCAAAGTGTCCTAGTAGTTTGTGGGGGCATTTGTTGACACCGCCGCAAAAACTTATTAGGGCACTTTGAACAAGTACCCTTGTAACTATTTAGTGGTGCTTAGAAAAACGCCTAAAAAGGTTTATCTTTGAGGGCACTTTTTTAAACTATCATTGATACTTTCAGAGACACAAGTAAAATTGGCACATTTAGAAGTACCCTAAAAAGTAATTGAGGGCACTATTAAGTGCCCTAAAAGGCCTATCGTGACATAGTGTAAGAGCATCACGCGTCGGCTCCCAGCCGCCCAAATAGATTGATAAATTTAAACATAACAAACCCTGATCATATTGTTTTGGCATCTACAAACCGATCAAATAGTCTCGACGATCACATCATCGCAAATCACTGTGAATCAAAGTCTAGCAAACAAAAAAGGGTGCATGCCGGCCGGCCTCACATTACATAGCCACAGAAAATGGATGGCAAGATCATTCACTTGGGTAGAAGGCACCTCCTCTGGGGTAGCCGATGGCGGGGTAGCTATCACCAGTGAAGCCTCAGTCGCCGAGGGGGAAGGGGGTCTCTGCTACCGCCTATGCCTCCATAAAGCTTTTCACTGCCTCGCCTTCAACCCCCTCTGCAGGCGGTTGGCGTTCTGCACCTCGCGGCGCTAGAGGTCAAAAGCCCACTGGATGTTGGTCATCCCCTCTGGCCGCTCCTTTTAGGTCTTCCCCCTCTTCTTTGGTGTGGCGCCAGATGAACAAGGAGCGACTTACCTCCTCTTCGGTGACATGGCAGCGTGGCGCAGGATTGACTGGTTGGAGGGGAAATGGTGGGAGTGGATAGCCAGATGGGGGAAACGGGTGATATGGAGGACAAAGTAGAGAAGAATAAATGTTTTGGAGGGAATGTCAGAGGTGTCTCGCTGATAGGGCTAGATGACAAGGCAGGCCCGCGCACTTATTTCGCTTGATCCGGTGCCCTTGGTAACCTACATGCGCACCAGGTTCGACCAAGGGGCGCCAGATGAAATGGACTAGCGCTGGTGCCAAAACTAAATTGGGGGGTGACTAGGCAGGATTTTTTGCGTCGGTGCCCTGTAACCGATTTCAGAGGTTAAAAGGGGGACCAGTGGATATGCTCTAACACTATCTAATTCGGGAATATGGGAGTATTTTTGTTTTGCGAGCACCGTTCCTTCCTTTTGTTTGCTATGTTATGTTTTTTCTCCTTCACCTTTTCATTATATGTTTTTTATCTTTTTGTATTTTCTATTTCTTTCACTCGGTGAACAATTTTTTAAGTCTAAAACTATTTAAAATCATCAACATTTCTCAAAAGTTAAAACTTTTAAATTGCAGATAATTTTAAAATCTGAACTTTTTTACCTGGTGAACATTTTTTAAATATGAACCTTTTTGAAAATCAAGAACAATCTTCAAAAATTAACATTTTCAAAGATATGAACATTTTTAAAATATAAACCTTTTTAACAGGTGAATTAACTTTAAAACCGAACCTTTTAAAATAATGATTTTTATAACAAAACACTTTTTAAATCTAAACTTTTACCCATTGAATATTTTTAAAAGGGACATTTACGACTGTGGACTTAGTTCGCTGCGATATTATGACTGTGCCACTATAATTCGTCGAATCGTAGCAACACCATCAGAAATTACGGACACGTTATGTCTGCGCCCCTGGTTCCATATGTTGTCGTCTATCGTCGTCCACCGTTACGACTGACTTAGTTGCCATCTGATTGATTTGTTTCCTGACATTGTTGGAGATATACCCAAGAGGCAATAATAAAATGTTTATTATTATATCTTTGTGTTTATGATGAATATTTACATCCCATGCTATAATTTTATTATTAGGAAACACTAATACTTGTGTATTTTGTAAACATAAAAGAGTCCCTAGTAAGCCTCTTGTTAAGACTAGCTTGTTGATTAATAGATGATCATGGTTTCTTGATCATGGACATTGGATATTATTGATAACAAGATCCTATCATTAAGAAAATGATGTGATGGACACACACCCATAGTAAGCATAGCATAAGATCAAGTCATTAAGATTGTTTTGCTACAAGCTTTCAAATACATCGTAGCCTAATCTTTAGACCATGAGATTGTGTTATTCACCATCACCAGATGAGTGCCTTGATGGCATCAAACGCCGCTTTGTAACTGGGTGGTTATAAAGGTGGCATTAGGTATTCTGAAAGTATGTGTTGAAGCGCATGGGTCAAGACTGGGAGTTGTCCATCCATATGATAGATAGATATGCTCTGGGCCCTCTCGGTAGAATGTCATCTAATTAGCTTGCAAGCATGTGACTAGGTCACAAGGGATGACATATCATGGAATGAGTAAAGAGTACTTATCGGTAACGAGGTAGAACTAGGTATGGAGATACCTATGATTGAACCTCGGATAAGTAGAGTATCGCGTGACAAAGGGAATTGGTTTCGTATGTTAATGGTTCTATTGATCACGAAGTCATCGTTGAGTATGTGGGAGCCATTATGGATCTCCAGATCCCGCTGATGGTTATTGATCGGAGAAGTGTCTCGATCATGTCTTCATATTCGTGAAACGTAGGGTGACACACTTAAGGTTTGATGTTGTTTAGGTAGATATGGAATATGAGTTGGAGACCGAACGTTTTTCAGAGTCTCGGATTGGATTTGGGACATCACGAGGAGATCTGGAATGGTTTAGAGAATGAGATTCATGTAAAGGAAATCTTTTTCTAGGTTTCGGAAAAGTTCTGGAGTATTTAGTTGGAGTTTCTAGAATGTTTCGGAAGGTTCTGGAAGTTTCAAAGGAGTTTACTTGAAAACCAAGAAAGAGAAGGGGAAGAATTGGGGGGGAAGGAAACTCCCACTCCCTCCTTGGCGCGCCGGCCCTAGGGGTGGGCCCAAGGGGGACCCCTAGGGCGCCCCTCCCCTCTATATAAGGAGGGGAGTCGCCACCCCTCCCCCTTGCCCCTTTACTCCCTGCCCTAGCCGCCACTCTCCTCCTCCTTCCTTCTGCTCCGGCTTAGGCGAAGCCCTACAGAAATATCTTCTCCACCACCACCACCACCACGTCGTCGTGCTACTGGGATTCCATGGAGATCTACCACCTCCGTTGCCCGCTGGAACAGGGATAGGATCGTCTACATCGAGCCGTACGTGTGACCGAGTACAGAAGCACTACCAGAACGCGGCGCCGGAAGATCGTCTACTCGATCTTGAGATCGACAAGTGATCATATGCATCAACCACGAGATCCGATCTCGAACAAGGCCTTGGATCTACAAGGGTTAGTACAGATCTATCTTGTTGCACTTATCTCATAGATTAGATCTTGGCTTTTCCATAGATTAGATCTTGGTTTTGTTCATTCTTCCAGTAGAATTTTTTTGTTTCCCCTGCTACGAACCCATCAATGGTATCAGAGCTGTGTCTATGCGTAGATCTGTTGCACGAGTAGAACACAATGGTTATTGTTGGTGTTGATGCTTTTGTTGTCGTTCTCTTCACGTGTACTTTGCATCTTGCGGGATGGTGGGATGAAGTGGCTCGGTCTAACCTTACATGTCCTCGTACATGAGACTTGCTCCATGCTTGACGTGCAACTTTCATTGCACAAGTAGCTTTGCGGGTGTCTGTCTCTCCCACCATAGTGAAGATTCAATTTACAATTAGCATCTGACAACACTTGTACAACGTTGTGGTTATTGTTCGTAGGTAAGATCGGTTCTTATACGAAAGCCCAAACCACGTAAAACATGCAAAGAAAATTAGAGGTGTCTAACTTGTTTTTACAGGGGCATGTGATGTGATATGGCCACGATGTGATTGTGAATATATTTGATGTATGCAATGATCCTTATTATAATATGGCAACCGGTAGGAGCCTAATGGTTGTCTTTAAATTCTGTTAAGACCTGCGCGTCTATTCATCATGTAATAGCTTTATTCCTAGTAGTTTTTATTGTTGCTATTGGTGATGGACAACCATGAAGCGGCGCCACTGACCTTGATGATATGCTGGTGATGATGGAGATCATGTTCGGGCTTTGGAGATGGAGATCAAAGGCACAAGAAGAAAGGCCATATCATGTCACATATTATGAATTGCATGTGATGTTAATCCTTTTTGCGTCTTGTATTGCTTAGATCGTGACGATAGCATTATAAGATGATCCCTCTCACTGAAATATCAAGTAATAAAGTGTTCACCCTTAGTAGGCACCATTGTTATGACTTGTCATTTCGAAGCATCTTGTGATGATCGGGTGTGATAGATTCTATGTGTGCATACAATGAGTGCAAGCCGGATTTGCACATGCGGATACTAAGGTTAACCTTGATGAGCCTAGCATGTACATACATGGTCTCGGAACACGGAATACCAAAAGGTAAAGCATGAGTCATATGGATGATATGATGAACATGTTGCTGTTCGCCTTTGAAGCTACATCTTCTCTCGTGAAGATCAGACTTTGTGTAGTAGATTTGGTTCGTGTAATCACTAAGGCAACATGAGGGATGTTGTTTTGAGTGGGAGTTCACCTAGTTAATTTAGAATTAAAATTGAACTCAATTTGTCATAAACTTAGTCTAAACTCTTTGCAAATATGTTGTAGATCATGGCGAACCCCTCCATCATTTTTAATGCGTTCCTAAAGAAAGAAAAGTTGAAATACAATGGAAGCAACTTTACAGACTGGTTTCGTAACATGAGGATTGTCCTCGATGCTGATAAATTGGCCTATGTGCTGGAGGCACCGCTAGGTGACCCACCTGCAAATACCGTGTCTCGGGATGAGCGCAGTGTGTATGAGACAAAGCGTGATGACTACAATCTTGTGAAATATGCTATCCTTATGTCAATGGAGCATGAAATCCAAGAATGCTTTGAACTCAGCAATGTTGATGCGATTGTGAAGGAACTCAAAACCATGTTTGAGAGCCAAATCTGTGCTGAGAGATATATGATCTCCAGTGAGTTCTTTAGTGTTAAGATGAAGGAACACAGCTCTGTGAATGATCACGTCATGATGATGATGCGATATGTTCAACGTCTCAAGACGCTAGGATATGACATCCAAGTTGATCTTGCGACAAATAGAGTTCTGCAGTCGCTCCCACCCAGTTACCAAGAGTTTGTGCTGAATTACAAGATAAGTGGTGTGATTGGATCACTCACTGAACTTGCTACCAATTTAGTGGCTGCTGAAGTAGACATGAAGGTAAAGGGTGAGACCAATAGCAACTTCAATGGAAGCGGCAAATCTGTTGCCAAACCTAAGAAGAAGACTCGCGCTGGCCCTGACCCTGATATAGAATTCTTTTGTTGTGAAGAGTGTTCTCACTGGAAGCGTAATTACCCTAAGTACCTGGCAGATCTGAAGAACGACAACATCAAGAAGAAAGGTATATTCGATATACATGTTATTGATGTGTATCTTACTAGTCATCGTAGTAGTGCCTGGTTATTTGATACTGGTTCGGTTGCTCATATTTGTAACTCGAAACAAGAGCTGTGGAATAAACAAAGACTGGCGAGAGACGAGGTGACGATGCGCGTTGGGAATGGCTCAAGGTTGATGTGATCGCCGTTGTCATGCTCCCTCTCCATCTACCGTCGGGATTAGTTTTAAATCTAAATAATTGTTATTTGGTGCCTGCGTTAAGCATGAACATTATATCCGGATCTTGTTTATTGCGAGACGGTTATTCATTCAAGTCTGAGAATAATGGTTGTTTGATTTTTATGAGTAATATCTTTTATGGTCATACACCTGAGATGAATGGTTTACTCTTATTAAATCTCGATAGTGGTGATACACATGTTCACAACATAGATGCTAAATGAATAAAAATGAATGATAATTCTACATACATGTGGCACTGTCATCTTGGTCACATTGGAGTGAAGCGCATGAAGAAACTCCATTCTGATGGACTTCTTGAATCACTTGATTTTGAATCACTTGAAAGATGTGAAGCATGTCTAATGGGAAAAATGACTAAGACTCCATTCTCTGGGATAATGGAGGGAGCTACGGACTTATTGGAAATAATAGATACCGATGTGTGCGGCCCAATGAGCGTAGTATCGCGTGGTGGATATCGGTATGTCCTTACTTTCACGGATGACTTGAGTAGATATGGGTATATCTACTTTATGAAACATAAGTCGAAAACTTTCGAGAAGTTTAAGGAATTTCAAAGTGAAGTAGAAAACCATCATAACAAGAAGATTAAGTTTCTGCATTCTGACCGTGGAGGTGAATATCTAAGTTACGAGTTTGGCATGCATTTAAAGAAATGTGGAATACTTTCACAGTTGACACCGTCAGGAACACCACAGCGTAATGGTGTGTCCGAACGTCGTAATCGAACTCTCTTAGATATGGTTCAGTCTATGATGTCTCTTACAGATTTACCGTTATCGTTTTGGGGTTATGCATTAGAGACAACTGCATTCACTTTAAATAGGGAACCATCTAAATCCGTTGAAACGACACCGTATGAATTGTGGTTTGGCAAGAAACCTAAGTTGTCGTTCCTTAAAGTTTGGGGCTGCGAAGCGTATGTAAAGAAGTTACAACCCGACAAGCTTGAACCCAAAGCGGAAAAATGTGTCTTCATAGGATACCCTAAAGAAACAATTGGGTATACCTTTTATCATAGATCCGAAAGAAAAGTTTTCGTTGCTAAGAATGGATCCTTTCTTGAGAAGGAGTTTCTCTCGAAGGAAATGACTAGGAGGAAAGTAGAACTCGACGAGGTTGTTGAACCTTCTCTTGGATTTGAGAGTAGCACAGCAGCGGAAGATGTTTCTGTGCCGCCTGCACCAATAAGAGAGGAAGCCAATGATGATGATCATGAAACTTTGAATGAAGTTGCTACTGAACCTCGCAGGTTGACGAGGGTTCGTGCCACTCCTGATTGGTATGACCCTGCGTTGAATGTCATGTTGGTGGACAACATCAATGACCCTGCGACATATGAGGAAGCTATGATGAGCCTAGATTCTGACAAATAGCAAGAAGCCATGAAATCCGAAATGGGATCCATGTACGAAAACCAAGTATGGACTTTGGTGGCCTAACCGGATGGCCGCAAGGCTGTCGAGAACAAATGGATCTTTAAAAGAAAAACAGATGCTGATGGTAATGTTATTGTCTATAAAGCTCGACTTGTCGCGAAAGGGTTTCGACAAATTCAAGGAGTTAACTACAATGAGACTTTCTCACCGGTAGTGAAGCTAAAGTCTGTGAGGATTTTGTTAGCAATCGCTGCATATTTTGATTATGAGATTTGGCAGATGGATGTCTAAACTGTGTTCCTTAATGGTGACATTGAGGAAGATTTGTATATGGTACATCCCAAAGGTTTTGTCGATCCTAAAGATGCTGACAAGGTATGCAAACTTCAGCGCTCCATTTATGGACTGAAGCAAGCATCCTGGAGTTGGAATCAATGTTTTGATAAGGAGATCAAAACCTTTGGATTTATACAAACTTATGGAGAAGCTTGTATCTACAAGAAAGTGAGTGAGAGCTCTGTAGCATTCTTAATACTATATGTGGATGACATATTGTTGATTGGGAATGATATATAACTTCTTGAAAGTGTCAAGGCCTATCTGAATAATAGTTTTTCAATTAAGGATCTTGGCGAAGCGGCATACATTTTAGGCATCAAGATTTATAGAGATAGATCAAGACGCTTAATAGCGCTTTCACAAAGTACATACCTGGACAAGGTTCTAAAGAGATTTAGAATGGAAGAAAGCAAGAAAGGGTTCTTGCCCATGTTGCCAGGTAAGACCTTGAGTAAGACTCAAAGTCCAGCTACGATAGAAGATAGAGAGAAGATGAGTAAAATCTCCTATGCCTTGGCCATAGACTCTGGCATGTATGCCATGCTGTGTACAAGACCTGATATAGCACACGCTGTTAGTTTGACTAGTAGATATCAAAGTGATACTGGAATGGAACACTAGACAACGGTCAAAAATATCCTCAAGTACCTGAATAGGACTAAGGATATGGTTCTTTCTTATGGAGGTGATGAACATCTTGTTGTAAACAGTTACACCAATGCTAGTTGGAACACTGATCCGGATGACTCGAAGTCATAGTCTGGATACGTATTTATTTTGAATGGTGCTGCAGTGAGCTGGAGGCCAGTGCCAAGCAAAGCGTTGTGGCGAAATCTTCAACTGAATCAGAATACATAGCTGCTTCGAAGGCTGCGCTAAAAGCCATATGGATGAAGGAGTTCATTACTGAGCTTGGTGTGGTTCCTAGTGCATTGGAACCGATGCCCATCTATTGTGACAACACAGGTGCCATAGCCAATGCACAGGAGCCAAGGTCACATAGCAAGCTGAAGCACAACAAGCTACGTTTCCATGCTATTCGCAAGTATGTCCAAGATGGCGACATAAAGATTTGCAAAGTACACACTGATCTGAATGTGGAAGATCCATTGACTAAACCTCTCCCTAGAGCAAAACATGACCAACACCAGAACGCCATGGGTGTTAGGTACATTAGAATGTAATCTAGATTATTGACTCTAGTGCAAGTGGGAGACTGTTGGAGATATGCCCAAAAGGCAATAATAAAATGGTTATTATTATATGTTTGTGTTTATGATGAATATTTACATCCCATGCTATAATTGTATTATTAGGAAACACTAATACTTGCGTGTTTTGTAAACATAAAAGAGTCCCTAGTAAGCCTCTTGTTAAGACTATCTTGTTGATTAATAGATGATCATGGTTTCCTGATCATGGACATTGGATGTTATTGATAACAAGATCATATCATTAGGAGAATGATGTGATGGACACACACCCATAGTAAGCATAGCATAAGATCAAGTCATTAAGTTCGTTTTGCTACAAGCTTTCAAATACATAACCTAATCCTTAGACCATGAGATTGTGTTAATCACCATCACCGGATGAGTGCCTTGATGACATCAAATGCTTCTTCGTAACTGGGTGGTTATAAAGGTGGCATTAGGTATTCTGAAAGTATGTGTTGAAGCGCATGGATCAAGACTGGGATTTGTCCATCCATATGACCGATAGATATGATGTGGGCCCTCTCGATGGAATGTCATCTAATTAGCTTGCAAGCATGTGACTAGGTCACAAGGGATGACATATCACGGAACGAGTAAAGAGTACTTATCGGTAACGAGGTAGAACTAGGTATGGAGATACCGATTATCGAACCTTAGATAAGTAGAGTATCGTGTGACAAAGGGAATTGGTTTCGTATGTTAATGGTTATATCGATCACGAAGTCATCATTGCGTATGTGGGAGCCATTATAGATCTCCAGATCCTGCTGATGGTTATTGAACAGAGAAGTGTCTTGATCATGTCTGCATATTCACGAACCGTAGGGTGACACACTTAAGGTTCGATGTTGTTTAGGTAGATATGGAATATGAGTTGGAGACTGAATGTTGTTCGGAGTCTCGGATTGGATTCGGGACATCATGAGGAGATCCGGAATGGTCCATAGAATGAGATTCATGTAAAGGAAATCTTTTTCTAGGTTTCGAAAAAGTTCCGGAGTATTTAGTTGGAATTTCTAGAATGTTTCGGAAGGTTCTGGAAGGTTCTAGAAGTTTCAAAGGAGTTTACTTGAAAACCAAGAAAGAGAAGGGGAAGACTTGGGAGGGAAGGAAACTCCCCCTCCCTCCTTGGCACGTCAGCCCTAGGGGTGGGCCTAAGTGGGGAACCCTAGGATGCCCCCTCCCCTCTATATAAGGAGGGGAGGCGCCACCCCTCCCCTTGCCCCTTTACTCCCTGCCCTAGCCGCCGCCCTCCTCCTCCTTCCTTCTGCTCTGGCTTAGGCGAAGCCCTGCAGAAATATCTTCTCCACCACCACCATGCCGTCGTGCTGCTGGGATTCCGTGGAGATCTACCACCTCCGCTGCCCACTGGAACAGGGAGAGGATCGTCTACATCGAGCCGTACATGTGACCGAGTGCGGAAGCGCTCCTGGAACGCGCCGCCGGAAGGATCGTCTACTCGATCTTGAGATCGGCAAGTGATCATGTGCATCAACCACGAGATCTGATCTCGAACAAGGCTTTGGATCTACAAGGGTTAGTACAGATCTATCTCATTGCACTTATCTCATAGATTAGATCTTGGCTTTTCCATAGATTAGATCTTGGTTCTGTTCGTTCTTGCGGTAGAAAGTTTTTGTTTTCCCTGCTACGAACCCATCAGACATGTGGTCCAGACTAGCTTAGTTGCTGCCTGCTTGACTCGTTTACTGACATGTGAGTTCACTCTTTTCCTGACATGTGGGTCAAGTGTGGCTTAGTTGCAACCGACTTGCCTTGTTACTGACATGTGGGTTCACTCGTTTGCTGAAATGTGGGTCTGGTTTGGCTTAGTTGTCGCTACTTGCCTCGTTTACTGACATATGGGTCCAGTCAGGTTCACCCGTTTACGTGGCATGTTTTCTGACTGGAAGGCCCTGCCACCTCCACCATCGATGACGCGCATCCCAGGTTTGAAGGTTAGCACCCCCCATTGTTGTGCGTTTTTCCATATTTTGTCCTTCCTAGCTCCGCTCAGCTCCACTCCACTTCTGTGGTCCCCCCGTCGCACTCCATTATGTTGTGCACCACTCTTGTCCTCCCCTTGGGCCATCATCCTCCTGCCCTCCCTCCCTCCCCTCCCCTCGTTGCCATGTCTCTATGCCCTGTCTCCTTGCCACAGTCCCTGCCAGGCACCTCCGGAAATGAAAAGCGTGAGGGGGGGCGTTGTGTTCTCGCCCAACGACGGTGTTGTGATCCGGACCCTGCTCGGAGATGGATCCTACGTGGCTAGAGAATACAGAGATGGGTCATGCGTGGCTGGACAGCACGGAGATAGATCCTTCAAGACTGGAGAGCATAGAGGAGAACGGAATAGGGGAGAGGGCGTAAGGTGCAAAGTTTTGGAGGTCTATAGCCCGATAAACATGTCATACGTCCTCCCTGAAGGGTAAAAACTGTAATTACTTCGATGCATTCCTCCAATTAGCATTTCTAGTCCCGTAGTGATGGCGAGGATATGTGTGCCGCATCCGGATTTTTGTTGAAGATTTGGCATGGGTGTCGGACTAAAACCTTGTCCGATGGTAGAATTTCAGTTACCAGTGGTTTCGATTATCGACTGACAGTAGATGCGGAGGACCTAACTCTAAGTAACTTGCACATGGAATTGGCAAGTTTACGATTGGCCAGCATGATGAATTCGTAACCAGGTACTACGACACAAACTCATAAGCAGGTACTACGACATGAATCAAGGCCATGCGACGTGTCGGTGGTTGATGACTGACATTTGTGGTGTCCCTTTGTCCTGAGAACAAACTTTGTAACTGTGTGTTCATCCACCACACAATAGACAATTGCAGGACGTAGGGGTACATCGTGACCTCAACCTAGGTAAAACATGTGTCTTTCTGTGTGATTGTGTTTTTCTAACTCGTCGATCGAGCTTGCCGGATGTTTCGCCCCTGACCGAACTAAAAAGGAATCATCCATTCCGGTGTCGAAATCCTAGACACCACGGCCGTGTAGCACGTGAAGCACCGTAAGAGAGAGTAATGACTACTGGGAACCTGAGCACGAGGCTGCCTTTTGAAAACGCCCTCGCGTCGTCCTCCCAGGGCGACACGGGTGGCTCTCCCGAAACCCTAGCGCCGCCTCCCTCCTCCTTCCCTTCCCCCTCCCCCCGGAGGAAGTTTTTGAACCCACCCCGGGTTCAATCGATACCGTCATCCCTGGATCCAGGGAGAACGCTAGAAGATCGAGTACGAAAGGGAACAGAGGCTGCAGTCACGGGCGCAGTCAGGGGCGCCCAGAAGAGCAAAGCTCATTTTCAAAACAGGGTCAAGCGGCGCATTAAAAAGGGCTGGCCCGTGAAAAGGACGCTTACTTTGCGAACGAAGTTCAGATCGGGCAAAGCCCACGCAGCGGACGGGTGGCGGCAGGGAGTGGTCTATCTCGTCGCGGCGGTGAATCTCGGGTTCGTGTGTGGCGGATCGCGGGCTCGCGTGCGGCGGGTGGTGGCGGTGGTCGGGCTGGCAAGGGCCTTGCGCGCAGCACCGTGGTGCAGCCCACCAGCATCCTGCTACTAACGGTGTTGCCCTTGGTGGTGGCCGGCCTGGCCTAGTGCCCTCCCCCAGATCGGCCCGTTTGGCTCGGGATCTAGCCATCATGGAGGCATCTCTGCTGCTTTTGGTAGCTGTGGGTGGCTCTCGTGGTGGTGACCGGAGTTGCGCAGCGGCCAGTGCTGCTCTTCCAGTGGTGGTGGTGGATCCACTCTGCCCAGATCTTGTCAACTTGGTATCCGATCTGTGGGTATGGGTGGAGGCCAACACTCCCCTTCGTCCTCGGTGACGAGCTGCTTTCTACGGTGGTGCTACTGTCCCGTGACTTCTTGGTCACCTCATCTACTGTCTGCCGGGACGGCACGGTCTTTTGCCCAGGTGAAAACTCTGTTGCGACTTCGGACGCTGACCATGGCGACGCCCGCGGGTGCCGCTGCCTTCTTGAAGGCATGGTCATGGGCTTGACCGTGCTTGCCCCACCTTGGCGCTAGGGGAAACTCTAGGTCTGGTTCACCTGACCGGGCAGCGGCGGCGTCACGGCGGCGTTCCCTTCTTGGAGGCGATGTCTTGGCTGCGAGAGGAGACCCTTTGTGGCTTCTAGGACAGGCGATGCTTTGTGGTGATTCGTCACTGGTGGTGGCTACTACTCAAGACTTGGGTCTCTGGAGCGCTATGGACGCCATCGCCGACACTTGTCTCTATCCATAACATTGTCAAGTTTGCTCAGATCCTGCCACCTGCTTGCCGATTCTAGGGGCATGTGTAGGGGTACGTCGGTACGGGCAATCTTAGAGTTGTGGTAGTGATGTTGTGGTGTCTGGTTTGGCTGTGATGCGGTCTTGAGCCCTAGTGTCCTTTCTCCTCGCCATTCTTGGCTGGAGGTTGGGCAAGGTTAGCTCAGTTGTTTTAGAAGTGTGTTGTAGTTGTTGGCTTTGTCTTGGGTGAGTGTGGTGTTGTAGCCTTTTGGCGTTGTTTTTTCCTTTTTAAGCTTAATACAAAGACGCGCAGATCTTCTACGGGTTCTAAAAAAAAGTAATGACTACTACTCCCTCCATCGAAAATATAAGCTGTGAAATGAGTGTATCTAGATATATATACTTATTTCACAAAGATAAAATGTTTATATTTCCAAACGGAGGGAGGGACTACTGAGCATCAGAAGATTAGATATGTCTACATCAAGAAGGTACTCGATCGATTTGGACATACTCCCTCCGTCCAACAAAAGATGTCGCAGCCTTAGTTCATATTCACTTTTTGCAAAAACCTCCTTAATACAGTTAAAACGTGTCAAATCTGGCCTTAAATTTCGGATTTAAAACTACCGTCTTCCGCTCCGTCCTCCCCGCCGTCCGCCATTGACGGGACCGAGGAAGGAGGTCGTGAAGGACCTGCGCTCCCTCCGCGCCCTCTGTCCTCCTCTTCCAGGCCCTGGCCCTCCGCGCCCTCTGTCCTCTTCTAGGACGCGCTCGAGCTCGAGCTCCACGGAGGAGACGCGCAGGAGTTTGACGGAGGAGACGCGCTCGAGTTCCATCGAGGCCACGGGCAGAAGCTCCATCCCCTAGATCAGACCAGGAGATCCATATCGCCTAGAGCGACGCTTGTCGGGAAGTCATGGTCAAGGGAATCAACGATATCTCCTCCCACTTCGGCCGCTGCTTCCACACTCGAGCTCGACGCCGTCGCGCCTCGGCAGGCTTCCCCGAGCAGTTCAACAGCTTCAGGGTGATATTATGGTCCGCTGGGAACCTTTTCCACTGTCGATTGCTTGCTAATTTGCCCGGCCGTCGTGGTCCACCGCTGGAGCGCGTCACCGGAGCTTTTCCGGTGACCAAAAACGGGCGGCGCCTCCACTGAAGTGTTGCCCACGCTCGCGCGCATGCTGCTTCTTCCCTGCCGCCGATGGAGCTCGCTGCTTCTACTCCCCTGCCATCGAGATTCAGAGTTTCCGAAGAAGATGGAGAACAAATAAGCTACAGGTTCTCCATTGAAAGAAAATAAGCTACAGGTTCAGAGTTGCAAGTAAATGAAAATGCTGCCTAGCTCAATATAAGCTGTATGTGTCATGAACAATGATGTCTTATTGATACATAGGAGGGTAATTTCAGTTCTGTTCTTATTAAAAAAAGGTCTGGTTCAGTTTGTATTTACTCATACTTTCTGTTTACACATGAGTTCCCTGCAGCTACCCCCAGCTTGTTGCTTTTTTTCTTTCTCCTTGCAGACAGTGAGTACTACTAGACAGTTCCATGCAGAAATAAATGCCAAGTTCAAATGATAAACCACATGACATAGCTCCAAACGCCCCCAGGTTGACCACAATGCTCTGAACACCTGACATATATACATGTATTTCACTCCGGAGACTCTGCGGACTGCGGCAGCAACAAACCAGCATACATGTGTGATGTGTCTTGAAGGCACCAGACTGTTGAAGTTACAGCCAAACGACAAGTAAGAAGGAACAAAGAGGAGTATGTTTCAGGATGGCTAAGACTAGAAGTAGCAGTTTTAAGAGTTTTAATCAAGCAGGATGGTTAACACTAGGTGATGAACATGGTTCATTGCCAATTCCTGCTTCTCTTATTAATAAGTGGGAACATTCCGCAAATGCCACTCATGTTTATCAAGTAATCAAAGCGTACAAATTCATCACATAATGTACTGTACCTTGCCAGGAGACCAGTCTGAGCATCAAATAAGAAAGGGAAAGCATCATCAGGATTATAAATGTCCAACAGGCTGCAATCCTGGTTTGAGCCCATAATTTCTTCATGGTTAACACTAGGAGTAGCAGTCTAAGAGTTTTAATCAAGCAAAGGTTCAGAGAAATGAAAATATTACTGAATGAGATATTCAGAGCAATGAACATATTCAGTCTTAAATTTCATATTCAGGACAATGGGAACATTTACTACTCCAAGTAAAAATGGCAGTGTTTCTATAATTACATGACAAAATGAAATGGGTAAATAAAAATGAAGCAAATTAGGAAATACAAGTGCTATAACAATATGAACTGATGTATCAGCAGCTATAATGCTACTCCAGTATACTGTTACACATAGTCCTATAACATCACAGGTATGCCTTCTAATATGCCAATTAGCCAGTCCCTCTTGCCATCTTGCTAATGCAAAGTACAAATAGTTGTACAGTACACATACTCTAAATTCAAAAACAATGTTTGTTGTGGCTATATTTTTAGTCGAGTAAACATATGATTGCTAGATAGAATATAAACATTTATTGGAGACGGTTTGAGTTGAGAAACATGAGTGAGTTGGGACATACCCATCCATTATTGTTATCCAAGTGAAGAAAGCCACCATGCCATGGATCGGAGGGAGTAGCAATAAACAGATGACAAATAACAACATAATTTTCAAAATTCTTGGCAGCTTACTCAGAACTGTAACATAAATGTAGAGTACTGTAACAGAAATGTAGGAATTAAATCAAAAAGAAAAAATGTAGGAATTAAATCAAAAAGAAAAACTAGCAGCAGGGAAACAATAGTACTGTAACAGAAATGTTGGAAAAAATTCTGAGATTTCTACATCGTTATGGGTGTAATTGTTGGGTTTCGTTATGCCACATCTCCAGTCCTGAATAATGCCATGTCCGAGCTTAGGCCAACATCTTCTGGCCTCATCCTATCTGCAGATAACACTGGCAACAAATAAAATTGAGTCAATCTGGTACCACAATATCTTCAGCATTTTGTGCCAAGGCACTACCATTACCATGTCATCTAAACCTTTTGCACGTGCAGAACAAACAGTTAATAGGGGTGAGGGAGACGGATGCTGAACGAGGATGGCGCGGAGCAGGGCGACCTCGGCGGGCGTGGGCACGGTGCCGGACCCACGGAAGACGGAACTGCACGACTGTAAGAGCCGCTGCACGCCCCTGCCGGCGTCCTCGCGCGCCGCGGCCTATTCCCCTGCCCCCGTCAGCGCCCCTTCGACCACTTACCTCCTCTTCGTCGTCAGCCGCATCGCGACTCCCGACACTCCCACCTCTGGCCCTGCCACCATCGATCAATGAAACCAACAAAGTAAAGAAGAGATCTTGCGCGCGAGAACAAGAATTCAGAAGCTAGAACTGAGACAGAGAGCAAGGTCGTGGGGAACATGTCGTGGAGGGGGAGAAGGCGCGAGAAAGAATCCGAAGCGAAGTCGTGGTGGAGAAGCCACCGCTCCACCTCAATCTTCTGCTGCTGAACGCCGGAGTATGCTGGCCCGTCCGAATCGCGGGGAGAAAGAATTGATATTTAGGTGCGGGAGAGTGGAGCGGGAGGACGGAGCGAGGGAACTACACGGGTAGTGGAGCGGGAGGAGGCGTGGTGGAGCTGCGTGCCGCGGGCGAGGGCGTGGAGGCGCGGGGGAGCTGCGCGGCGCATCCAGAGATGGAGCAGGCGGAGACGCAAGAGACGATGTGGAGAGGAAGGTGACGGGGAGGACTGGGGGTTTGGTCGGAGAAATTCAGATGATCTTTTTGCAAAAAGAGGGCTGCGACATCTTTTGTTGGACGGAGGGAGTACTATAATTTTGTACGCAATGAATGCGTTGCCGCGTGAGTGTCTGATCTCTCGTAGTGGAGCTGACTAGCTAGCGATCCATGCATGCCGAGTCAAACTTGACGTTCCCTCCCTCCACTCTCACAATGTCTACGGCTGCACTGCAGAATGCAGATAAAGATACCACCGAGCTCCTGCTACTTGCATGCCGGAAGACGTTAATGCATGCCATCTATCTGCCAACCGCTAACTAGCTAGCACGGCGACGACGACGCGTCAACTTGATCCCGCTCCTATCTGCCTATAAATACGCTTGCTCAGCATGTATAGCTTCTCATCGAGCTAGCAGACAGGTACAGTCTCATACTACATTGCGATCGACTGAAGAGAAGATCAGGGATCAACCATGGCGACACACAAGGGTTTCCTGCTCGTGTTCGCTCTCCTGCTTGCTGCGGCTTTCGTCGTCGCCTCCTCGGCCGAGGAAAAAGCTCGTGAGCTACCTCCCACACACTACCTTAGCTTCTACTAATCGATTACTACTCCAATATTTAGTTGTTGGTGCTGCTGCAACTGATGTCAGTAAACACGTGTTTGACATGAATGAATGCTTATATGTCTGATGCATGCAGATGCAGAGGCCAAGAAGGAGGAGCCCACGGCCGACTTGCAGGATTACTACCGTGGCGGCGGAGGGTACCCATACGGCCGCGGAGGAGGCGGCTATCCAGGCCGCGGCGGCGGGTACTACCCGTACCCTGGCCGCGGAGGAGGCGGCTATCCAGGCCGCGGCCGCGGCGGCTACTGCCGCTGGGGCTGCTGCGGCCGCGGGTACTACGGCGGCTGCCGCTGCTGCGGGCGCTTCGACGAGATCCCGGAGCCCATGTACCGCCCTGAGGCGGAGGTGCACAACTGAGCGCCTCATCATTCACCACCAGATGCATGCAGGGTGCGCACGCACGTACCTGGACAGCATGCAGTTTGCTCAATGTTAGGAATAAAAGCAAGGCAAGTGTGTGCGCATTGATCTTGGAGAACGCACGCAGCAGTGTGTAGTTTCTTGCAAGGTTATGTATGTCATGTGTGCTTGTTCAGAAGGCCCTTCACTAGAATGTATTGTACCGGGCCGTGTTTATTATGGAATAAAAATTGCAGGCGATCGAATAGCTTGCTCTCCCACGCTGTGCCTTTCTTAATTCTCCCTTCCGAGGCCGAACACTATTGCCCTACTGTGCTTCGAGAGTTATCACGACTAATTTTTTTTTTAAAATGGGCGTTTTATTAATATTAATAAAGTTTACACCCGGCCTCTGTATAGATAGGATGCTTCGAGAGTTATCACAAGTAAATAATAGTGCTAGATTGTTTCGTCTTAAACTGTTATCCACGTCGTTCCGGTTTTTTATGTTGTAGCAAAGACGGCGAAAAAACCCACGATGACATCGCAACGGAGTCCTGCTATCCCGTGAAACGGGACCCGCTGCGGGTCTGGCGAAAGATTTCAGACCACGGTTTGGTGTCGCGCACCGTTGTACCCAGCTGTTACATGGACGGTTAGGTGTTTTTCAGATTTCGTACGATCGTCATGCTCAGCGAAGTTGTTTTGACGGTCTTTCGTTTGTATGATCTTTATAATGACTTTCACCAAATTTTGATATTTTAATAATAAATAAAAGGTTGTGTGTATCGCTCGATGCAGAGGTTGGGCTCCGCTCCCCATTTCGAAAAAAAGTGAAGATCATATGTTCCCTGGTCCATGCACAAGATGAGTACACTTATGAGTAGATTCTCAATTGAAAATAAGTAAACGATGTTGCTCAAACATCACAAAAAGCGCTAATTACTTTGCTGGATATGGAAAATATAGGCCGGTTGTGTACTCGAGCAATGGACCGCACTAACAACAAGAAAATTAGTGTTTGTAGTCGTCGCTAGGTGGTACAATGACCTACTTGTAATTTTTATTATTTTTAAGTATCTTTGTACTGTTGTCGATGATTATTAATAAATTGGTAAAATTTCAAAAAAAAAATAGTTGTAAGAATGAACAGATTTAATGTTTCGGCTGGCAGGTCCAGATGATCCGGACCACCCAGCCTCCTCGTGATCCCAAATTTCCAGTGTATTCTATTGTATATTCTCTGCTATATTGGAATATTGCCTATTGCATAGTGCCTAACTCCATGTCCTCAGTACCGTTCTTGTACCAAACACATGTTTGTGGCAAAATACTCCCTTTGTTTCAAATTATAAGTTTTTTTAGTTTTGTGAAGCATTGGTGGAAAAAGGCCTCTAGTCCCGATTCATAAGGGTTATTGGTCCCGATTTCTGAACCGGGACCAATCACTTGGGACTAATGCTGGTTCCGGTTCGGACACGAATCGGGACCAATGGGTCTCCACGTGGGCACGCGCACGACGAGGGGGGGTGGATCATTGGTCCCGGTTCGTGAACAAACCGGGACCGATGGGTCTCCGATCCACGTGGGCGCGCGTGAGACGAGGGGGGTGGATCATTGGTCCCGGTTCGTGACACGAACCGGGATCGTTGGTCTCTGTGCCACGGTAGGATTTTGTGCCGCGATAGGATTTTCGGGCTATTTTTGTGCCGCGACAGGTTATTTATTTATTTATTTGGTATTTTGTATTCAATTTAATGGTACTATATATATACAGCAATAATGAAACCACGATATATATATTACACATCATGATCACAAATATATTATACATAGTCTCATCCGTCTTCTTGGTCGAAACATATTAATTACAAACGCTACTCACACGAATTTAATCTAATTTACATCTTCTTTTTTACACTTCACCCTTCCAAACGAACCGGGTAATAGTATTCTCCTTACGGATCTATGACTTGTTCTAATGAGAATCCGGCAATTTCCTCTTGAATTGCTTGCACGCGTTCTTGTGATAGAAGACCGTCCCGCATCCGTTCGATCTAATTTAAAGAAGAGGATCAATATATATGAATGAAACGAAACACAATTGGTGGTAATAAAATAAAGTTGTGATTATTATGTATCGTACTTTAATTTTTTGGATGTTCCGGTTTGCGCCCTTCTCTTTGATCGTCTAGCGAATGAACTTGCAGACATAGTATCCACATAAGTTATTCCCGGCTTCCTGCCTCAAGCACTTTACAAGAACGAAGTTCAATCAAAATAATAATCAAGCATGATAATGGTGGTATTGAAACTAGAATGCGTGAATCTAGTAAGTAGTACTTACAGTCAATGGTTAAAATGTAAGATCTGGCTTCCAAACACCCCTAGTTTTGGTGGTGAACCGTTTCCAAGCCTTCTGGAGGCATTCCTGCATGTTCGCCACTTTTCTAAAGGTGTGCGTTTCGAGTCCAGGACTTTTACTACTCTGGTGTCAATAGCAATGATTAACAGAATATAGTGGAAGCTGGACACACTAACAAAATATAACACGAGTCAATTATACGCTTAACATCGAGTAAGCGAAAATAGAATATGTACAAGACAGTAACTTTCACCCAGCGTTGTAAGGAAATAGTATTTCCCTTCTGTTGCTAAAATGCATCAACGCTTGTAACAAGTTATCTTCTGTCTCTTTGGGTTTCGTTTTTAGAGTAACTTTATGAACGAAATTGCAGTCAACAAACCCAAGGTCATAGATTTATCCTTTGTTGCATTCGAGAATCTTCATTCTGCATATATAATTAGTATAGTGATGAGTAAGTTTATACAAGCAACGAATGAGATGAGCTAGAAAGACTTAATTACAAAAATTAATAATACTTACAAACAATAGGCACTGACGATAGTTTTGTCGAGGGCGTCTTGTTGGAAAAACTGAAATAATTCTAAAAATTCAATCAGTAGGAAGCCATCTCCATGACCATAATGGTGGTGTTTATATCCAGCATAGATCCAGTTTTTGGATTCAGCATAGGCTTGCATGTACCAGTTGTGCAATCTTCGCATTTTTGTTGGTAGATCTTTGACTAACTCGGGTTTGACGAGAGGATCCCCGTACCGGTATACGGATGCTATTTCTTAGTACCCCTCGAACTCATCTATACGGCTCATGTACTCAGTAATAGACAGTCCATATAATTTAGCATTTTCTCCGTATAGTCGAACAAACTTCGGATCAATTTTTGAATCATGCCGCTCCTGGGCTCTCCACTCATTGGTATCGTACACTTTGAGCGGTTCGATCGATTTTTTTTTCTGTTGTCCGAGCTGGGCAACTTCTTTCCCGACTCTCTACTCATTTGCCTCAGCCGACTTGGTAATAGAGCGATTATAGTCTGATGTGAGCGCTATGGGTTGGTGAAGCTGAATCTTAAGCGCGACTGCTTTGGATTTATCTTCTGCAGTGACCGGGAAGAATGGCTCTATCGCCTTTTTCTTGTTAGCTATATCAACCTTCCACTTTTCATAATAGGCAGTTGCGGCCGTAGCAGTTTCCTCATCTGTCTTCTCGCAAGGTAGCTTCTTCATATTCTTCTGAGGTACTTTTGGGAGGGGCGATAGCTTACGTTTCGGTGATCTGAACGTGCTCTTGCTGCTGCTGGTGGTGCTGCCCCTCTTAGTATACTTCCGCTTTTGTCTCTGAGGCTCAGGGGACGGAGACGGCTGACGTGGCGACGGAGACGGCTGAGGCGGCGATGGAGACGATTGCGCTGAGTGGTGAGGCGGTGAAGGCGACGGTTGCGCTGGAGAATGGTGAGGTGGCGGCGAAGGTTGATTGCTTCTCTGAGGAGTGGGTGGCCTTGGTGGCACATAATTTGGAAGCACGATGCGCTCCTTTGACCATACAATAGTCCCCCTTTGGCTTCTCCTAGTTGAGTCAGCTCCATATCTTCCCCCGCAGGGTGGTCCAGCTTCAACTCCTCAAAATATTTCTTCACATCATCCACCGTGACGACAGCGTACCCTTTTAGAACCGGTCTGCAATGCCAAGTTGGGTTAGGCGCAATTGGTACGGCCATGCCGACTGCCGATGTCACCCTTAAATTCATAACTTGCACCTTTAGCTCACAAGTTGTGCTCTCCGTGATATCATCCACTAGGTAGCGTTTAGGAGGAGCCGTCGTCGGTGTATCATCATCAACATCATGGAGCTGCGTGGAAACGACGTTGCTTTTATTATTCGATAGGGCGCCAGTACCATCGAATGCAGCTTCTACCACGTGCCACTGAGATTGGCCGCTAGTACCTTGCTGGCTAAGCCTGTCGAGTTGATCCTGGTGCTGCTTTAGTGCTTCTTCTACATTACGCAGCCGGTCTGCTGCGACCGCTTTCTCAGCTTCCTCCCTTTCCTTTCTCCTCTGATGGCTTTTATCGGGATATCTCTTCATTTCCGCGGGGAAGGCAACCTTCCACGACTTGGAGCCTGGTGTGCCTCGTGCTCGTCCTTCCTGTTCAGGATTTTTAAGGGCGCATGTGAGCTCGTCATTCTCTCTATCGGGAACGAACCGTCCCGCTGCAACATCATCTACTGCATTTCTAATATCGTCGATGGGAAGTAGGGGATCATCTTTGTGTTTCTGATTATATATTGCCCTCCCTTTTTTGTCCAACATGCCCCCATGGCTGTAAAACCAGTTTCTCGCCCGTGGTGTCCATGTTGTGGGCTCTGGTCTGATCCCGACAGCAATATAATTAACCTCAAGTGCATCCCACTTAGGCATGCAACCGGCGTAGCCAGCAGGCCCCATATTATGATGGTACACTTTCTTAGCAGCCTTCTCCATATTTATTCTAGACCTTTCCTTAGCTTTATCCGATGTCTTGTACTTTACAAAATCCTCCCACTGGTGTCTTAACTTAGCATAGCCGCCTTGATTGAAATCCGGAGTCTTCTCTACCTTGACAAAGCTATTGTACAGTTTCTTCTTCTAGTTCTTGAATGCATCGACCATCTTGATGAGAGCAAACTTCTTGACTCTTTGCATAAGCTCCATTCTTGCTCTCTCTCCTCCTCATCTGGATTCACATCTGGCATCGGCAGGAGGAAATTAATCATGAGCTTGTCAAAAAGCTTATCTTTGGCGGTGTCGCCGACATACGGGACTCCACCGCCGCTTGGCCGATTCCATTCTTAAACGGTGATCGGGATGTAGTCCCTCATAAGAACTCCACATTGCTTGACAAATTTTCTTGCGACATCGACGGGAGCCTGCGGTTCGCCGTCTACACCGACCACTTCGATCCTATACCTCACAGTGTCATCCAACTTTTTTGTTGGGCCTCGTTTCGTTCTTACGGAAGAAGTTCTCGATCCGGAGGGCTAAAAGAAGAAAGAGTGTTAATATATGCATGTATATATATATAGACAGCGGCATTTTAATTACACAAATACATATATACACCTCGCCGGTGTTTGCGAGATTTAAGGTTCCACCGGAGCCGTCGCCTTCTCCCTCATCGGCTTTTCCCCTATCCCAGGCTTCCGCTTCTACCTCACTGGACCCGTCTCCTCGGTTGATAGACTCATCTCCCTCACTGGAATCGTTCAGAAACTTCCCGGTGACATCGATATCGATATCTTCATTTTCGTAGATCATTCCTTGGAGGATGTTTTCCTGATGTTCTGGATTAATAGTATCTTGGTGTGTTGGATCCATAGTATCTGCAAATTAAGATTTGCAAGTTACTATAATGCAAATAATGCAAAACACTATGCACTTATTTTCTAAATCGGTTCAGAATGCCCTAGGTGGACAAACCATCGAACCCATGGTACTTAGGGGGTGTCGGTGTTCCTCTATGTAAAGTAAGGTTCAAAGTTGTATGAATATGAATGCTTACATTTTTAAATGGTAGAGCTCATTTTTCTGAACATTTTGATATATTATACACATTTTTTGATTTAAAATGAATTAGTTATGATTTTTCCCAATTTTAATCCATTTTTAAATAAATAAACATTTTTGGAATTATTAAAATTATTTTCCATCTGGCCCCACATGTTAGACTTTTATTAATTTCAGAAAACATTTCCAAAAAGAATAAAAACCTGACTTGTTGGACCCACCTGTCAGCATTTTCAATTAATAAAACAATTACAGAAAAGATTAACTAAAAGAAAAAAGAGAAATGACGTTAGCCTGACGTCATCAATGGAGGATCTCCTCTGTCGAGCAAGGATCTCCCGATCCTTTACGCGCGGGGCAGTGAGAGTAAGGGCGCTAGATGCGGGCGTGCGTGTTGAACCTATATGTGGTTGCGCCGCTCGAAATAGGTCACCGGAGCCACACCGGTGACAAGCTTCTGCGGCAGCGGCGGACGGTGATCGACGCAGAGACGACAGAGAGCGAGAGAAAGTGAGATAGAGGGTACATGAGGACCGCTGGCTCACCACGAGCGCGATGCCGGGGTCGGGAAGCATGGGGAGGCCCGACAGAGGCGAATCGACGGCGGCCGGAGCTCGGGAAGGCGACGACTTCGGGCTCAATTCTGGCCAGAGGAGAGCGTCTCAATTTCGGCCGTCGATAGTGGTGGTGTGGCGGCGGCGAGCGTCGACGGCGTGAAGCGGCTCTGGATTTGGGCAGCCTGACAGCGTGAATTTGCTCCGCCGCAAATTTTCATTAGCCGCGTGTCGTGGAAATGGCCACGACAGTCGCTGCCACTGGAAACAATTGATTGTTTCATGAGGAAGAGTTGGCGGCCATCTGCGGTGCGAGATGGGGGCGGATGCACATGGGTTTACCCAGGTTCAGCCCCCGGAGGGTAAAGACCTACTCCTGCTAGGTTAGATTATTGGAGAGCGAGTTACAGGGGTAGCGAGCTCGGCTTCTAAGCAGCGAGTCGCTTGAGGGGGTGTATGATGGAACGTGAGTCCTTAGGATACCCTAGGAAGGTTTATATATGAGGCTCCTCGCTAGGGTTTACAAGCTATCACCGAATAAGATAAGGATTCGGAGGTTTTGACCTAATCCGACTAGGCTTTTGTTATGCTCCTGGGCCTCCAGTCTCTAGTCGCTGGGCCTCTCCTTCCGTCGTAGTCCAGTCACCGTCCTCCAGGCGCACTCATAGGCCCTTTGGCCCAACCGGAACGTCCTGCTGGGCATACCCCCTTTGGCAAATCCCCATCAGTAGTCCCCGAGGCCATCGTTGATGCAGGCGCAGGCGTCCCTTTGGTGCTCGGAGTAGGCGAGCCCAATTTGGGCGTCCAGTCGAGTCGGCAATGGACTACATCAGAATCAAGGAGAGTTTCCCCATGTTTCCATTCGCCACCCTAATGAATGTCACTATTGCCAAGTTGTCGCATCGGTGAGTGGAAAAGACTAGCAGGTAGCGGGTGAAGTGAAGGAGTTGGACCGTCAAATCTAGTCAAACTATCCGTTGGAATTTCCAACGGTAACTTCGGCGCAATTACCGTGAGTAACGGCTATCCCGATTTTGGCGGTTGGTGTTCCCATATAAGGGGAGTGATGATTCAGCTCTGCAGATCTTCTTCGCATTCTTCATTCTTCCTCATTCGTCCTTCCTATCTCCAATCTCCCTGCCTTCAACCTTCCGATTCATTTTTTCCGCTCCGTGCGACTCCACATCCAACCCGATGGCGCCTCCCAAAGGCTCATGGGGAAAGTCCAAGTGCACCACAGCCCAGCTCAAGTCCTTCGAGGATGTCAGAGTTCTCCGCAAGGGGAACTGGCGGGTTCCCCTTCCTCCGAGACTAAGCCGAAGCCGTGACCCGGCGAATTCGTCTGCTTCCCCAGCCATCTTGAAAGGGGTCTGGGATTCCCCACTTCAGTCTTCTTCCGCCGCTTCTGCGCGTATTACGCGATCAAGCCACCGGATCTCGGTCTGCACAGCATCGAGCAGCTAGCGATCTTCGTCGCCTTATGCGAATGTTATCTCGGCTGCAGACCATACTTCCCGCTATGGTTGGAGCTCTTCCACGGTCGCCTCGGGCGCGAGGCGTCCGGTGGTTTGATGTTGGCCGTAGGTGGCGTCACATTCCAATTGAAGCCGAAGGCCAATTTCGTCAAGCTCCTCCTGCCGAAGAAGGCCGCCAGCGAGTGGAAGAAGAGCTGGTTCTATGTAAAAGAATCCACTCCCTCCGGCGAGGTGGCATTTCCCGAGTTCGTCGCCGAGAGGAGCGAGCCTCGCCGGTTGGCGCCGAAGAAGCTTCCCGAAGACCAGAGGATGGCCGTCGCGGAAATGATGGACCAGATCCAGAAGCTGAAGGACCAGGGGTTGATTCTGATCAACCTCTACAACTGCTGGCTCGGGCGGCGTCTGGTTCCGCTGGCGGCTCGGCCGCACTAGATGTATGAATACAGCGGGAAGAACGACCCCTCCCGAACCAGCAAGGAATCATGGGAGGCCGAGGACTACAAGGCCGCCCTGAAAAAGATCACTGATGCAGAGTTCACCAGCGTGGCGGTCGGGCTCGCCCCGTACACTCCTGTGAAGAATGAAGCCCCCACAGTAAGTTTTCTTCCCAGTCGCTATGTTTGTACCTCAGTTCTCAGTCGCCGCGTTTGGTGTTTTACTCGTGGTGGTTCTCAGCTTTTTCAGGTGTTGGAAGGCTGGCTCCCTCCGCTCGATGAGGAGGTTCCCCAGGAACTGGAGGAAGACTCCGAGGGAGACTCTTTCGACAACGATGGGGAGGAGGAGGAGGTTCCTCCCCCAGCGCCTGTGGCTCGCAAGACCCGCATGCAGAAACAACGTGAGTTCGAGGCAAGCCGCAGCCTGGACGAACACGATGGAGGCGACGAGGTCGCGTAGGAGCACATGTCCCGGCGTACTGCTACGTCGTCGAAGCCCGCGCGCAAGCCCAATTCACCAGCGAAGAGGCCAACGTCACCGTCCAAATAGGCGGTGGTGTTCGAGTCGTATGACGACTCTGATGATGAAGGTTCCCCCGAAGTCTCGCACAAGGCCCCAAAGGATGCAATCCCGACAAAGGGGTTGGAGGGCGAGGACACCGAGGTAGTGGTAGAGGTTCCCCTGACGGCGATTGCACCGACGGTCTCGAGGGTTCCGAGCCAAGAAGCGGCTGAGGTGATGACGTCCAAGTCACCGCAGCCGTCAAGGGCGGCCGCGTCTTCGGAGCCGGAGATCCCGGCGGCTGCGGCTTCATTGTCGAGGGCGCACTTCCTTCCCGATCATGGATGCGTACATTGGGTCCCGTCGTGGGCGCACTTCCTTCCCGATCTCGTCAACTGACGCCGGCGAACTTCACAAGATGCTCGGCGCCGCTATTCAGGTATGTCCAGTCCCCGAGTTTCTAGTCGCTGAATTTCAGCGGCTGGAAACTGAATTTCTTTCTCCTCTCCAGTCCCCGAATTCCTAGTCGCTGAATTTCAGCGGCTAGGAATTGAGCTTCTTTCTCCTCTCTAGTCCCCGAATTCCTAGTCGCTGAATTTCAGCGGCTAGGAATTGAGCTTCTTTCTCCTCTCGAGTCCCCGAGTTCCTGGTCGCTGAATTTCGGTGGCTGGGAACTAGGTTTTTGTTTTGTCAAATTCTGAGATGTGTTGTTTGCAGGGATTGCAAAGGGAGTCGACCGATCGGCAGGCCGCGAGAGAGCACTTGGAGCGTGATCTGCGTGAAGCACAAGAGGCGAACCAGCGGCTTCAGGAAACTATTGGTGAGTATCTGTTTTTCTTTCTGTTCCTCTGTCGGGTGTGACCTAGTGGTGTACAGCATGTTGATGGCTTCTCTTTCAGATGGTTTCCCGGCTGCGATTCCCAAGGCCCATGAAGGGTATGTTCTAGTCGCCGAGCTGGACGCGGCGAATGGACGAATATCCTTCCTGGTTCAAGACTTGGAGGAGGCGAAAGCGGCCTTAGTTTCTTCGGAGGAGCGAGCGAAGGCTGCCCTTGCTGCGGCTAAGAAAGAACGCAAAGCTACGGATTCTATCATCATGGGGCTGCACAACGAGCAAACCGCCTTAAAGAAGCATGTCATGGAGAACTGCCGCAAACTCCTTGGTGAGTCTCCGTCTTTGCCTGACTCGTTTGTCGAGTCCCTGATTGGGGAGTTTCATAGTTTCACGGACGCCTGATTTTGTAGCTGTGATAGGCCAAAGCGATCCGATGGTGTAGACCTACAATGCTTCGCAGTGCGTGACTGCCGTGGTGAACACGGCCACGGCTTTGGCGTTGTGTGTCCAAGCGGCTCTTCAAGGCATGTCCCCCACCGAAGTTATTCCTGGGGGGCTTACGGAGGTGTGGCGCTATTTGGAGGAGGTGCCTGCCGTTGTGGAGTGGATGGCGCGCTCAACGTTCAGGCGCGAGGCTACCACAACGTTGAGCTTAGGTCTCGCCCACTTCGCTGACGACTTCGACCTTGACGACGTGACGAGTGGCTACCCATCAGCGACCGACACGGTGGAAATGTCGGAGGTGCTGAAGCTGACCGCGAAGGCCTCCCCCTACGCCGATCGGGTCTTGGCTATGGGGGATCTGCTGCTGTACCAGGAGACGGTGTTAGCACCTGGCGACCCCGAGCCGGAGCATCGTGATATGAAGTCGGAGCAGCCCTTCCGGCCGTCGTTGTCGAAGTCGCTGATGATGTACCCGACGAACCCGTGGCAACCTTTTGTTCATGTCAAGGGGGGTGGCGCTGCTTCTTCATCAGGTCCTGTGGAATAAACAATGTAATTGTGTAGTTTGTGATGTATGCCAAGTGGCGACTGCTGTAATGCATTTTGCAATGTATGCCAAGGGGAGTCGATCGACTCGTATTGCGACTAGGATTGTGTGGTGTGTTTGTTTTTGGTTGAGCGAGTCCCCGAGCGCGTCCGCCCTTTAATGGGGTATAACTTGATTTTATACTTTTGTGTATTGTTGTGGTTGTGCACTGTTTTATCTCTCGCGTCATCTGAGTGGCGAGTCCCCGAGCGCGAGTAGGACTGATTTGTAGGCGACACCCCGAGCGTGGTGCTCGACCATATTGGTCATGTTCCTGTTGTAGGTTGTGAATGCGTTGTTTGTAACGCGTCTCCTCCCATGGCCCGGAGAGCTAGTCACTTGGCGAGTCCAAGGCAGCTCTCTTACTTGGTGTGTTCCCGAGCCACGTGGTGGTTCCCGTTTTGCGGAGTCCCCGTTCATGGTACTTAACTGTTCGAGTCGCTTTGCACGAGGATGGGAGGGACATGTCGCTGTGAGAAGCGTGTACTGGTTGTCTTGGCCCGGTGGGCCAGTCGGGCTAGGCGACTCCAATGGCGGCTCCAGGTTGGCGTTTTTGTGGATGACCCAAGGCCCGAATATTTTCGGTGCCCTCGTGCCGCACTACTTAGCCGTGCCGTTCGCTCGACCAGAGGTTGACTTCCGTAAGTAGCGTATTGCTCATACGTACGAGTGCGAGTGGCACAAGAATATGGCGAGTGGACACAATTTGTGCGATCCGGGTGAATTTCATTATATATGCCAGCGGAGTACAATGTGAGGTTCTAAGTATAGAACTTTCTGAGGAGGTTTACATTCCATGGCCTCCCGACCTCGAGCTGGCCGTCACCCCGTATGTCGATGAGATAGTAGGCGTCATTGCTAAGGAACCGGCCTATGGCGAATGGTCCCTCCCATGGAGGGGAGAGTTTGTGCATGCCCTTCTTGTTTTGGGCCAGTCGTAGGACCAGGTCGCCCTCCTGGAAGGTGCGAGTTCGCACTCGGCGGCTGTGGTAGCGGCGGAGTCCTTGCTGGTATATGGTGGTGCAAGAGCAAGCCAGGTCGCGTGCCTCGTCGAGTTGATCGATGATGTCTTGGCGGGCGACCTTGTTAGTCGCCTCGACGTAGTTGGCGACTCGAGCTGAGTCGTGCTCCAGATCAGTTGGCATGACGGCCTCGGCGCCATACACCATGAAGAAAGGTGTGAACCTGGTGGAGTGATTGACGGAGGTGCGGATCCCCCATATCATAGAAGGGAGCTCGTCGACCCAACATCTTGGGGTGCGCTCGAGGGGCACCTGGATTCGCGGCTTGAGCCCATGGAGGATGCTCTGGTTGGCGCTTCTGCTTGGCCATTTGACTCCGAGTGGGCGACTGATGCGAGGTCGAGTCGTATGCCATGTTCTTCACAAAATTCCGCCATGGCCCCCTTAGCAAAGTTGGTGCCATTGTCTGTTATGATGCTGTGCGGGTAACCGTATCGGTAGACAAGCTCGCGTAAGAACTTGGTGGCCGTCTTGCTGTCGCACTTTTTTATTGGCTTGGCCTCGACCCACTTGGTGAACTTGTCGACTGCGACCAGGAGGTGGGTGAAGCCAGACGAGGCCTTCTTGAACGGGCCCACCATGTCCATGCCCTATACGGCGAATGGCCATGTGATGGGGATGGTCTTGAGTGCCAAGTCAGGGAGGTGAGTCTGGTGGGCGTACTTCTGGCACCCGACGCATCGCTGGACGATGTTGGTGGCGTCGACGTGTGCAGTGAGCCAGTAGAAACCGTGCCACATAGCCTTGGCGACTAGCGACTTGGCACCGGCGTGAATGTCCTGGAAGATCTTGCGGCCTTCTTCTGGCTGTACGCAGCGCTAGAACACGCCGGTCATGCTGTGTTTGTGGAGCTCGCCGTTGATGATGACGAAGGATTTGCAGCGGCGCACGATCATTCGCGCCTCCGTCTCATTGGTTGGTATGATTTTGTGCTCCAAGAAGGCGATGTATGGTGTTGTCTAGTCGCTAGGTTCCACAACCATGGCGACTAAGGCCGGTTCTAGTTGCAGTGGTATCCCGACGTCGATCTCTTTTGGTGGGCTGACCGACGGTTTGTGGATGATGTCGAGGAAGACGCCTACTGGTGGCGCTTGTCGTGTCGATCCGATGCAGGACAGGGCGTCTGCCTCCTCGTTTTTGCGCCTGTCGATCCACTCGACGGAGTAGCCGTCGAAGTGTCCTCCCAACTGGTCGACAGCTTGGCGGTACGCGATCATTGTTGGGGAGACGGCATCGCACGTCCCAGCGACTTGGCCGGCGACTAGGTCGGAGCGCCATAATATCGTAGGCGGTTGACGTTCATCTCCTTGGCAGCTCTCATGCCGTGAAGGAGGGCCTCGTATTCTGCCATGTTGTTGGTGCAGGGCTTGAAGTTGAGGTGGAGCACGTAACGGAGCTTGTCTCCTTTGGGAGAGGTTAGTATGACCCTAGCCCCTGCACTGTCGGTGTTCTTGGAGCCGTCAAAATGGAGCGACCAGTAGTGGAGGTACGGGAGCTTATCTGGTTGTTGTGCTTCTTCCCAGTCTGCGAGGAAATCAGCCAGGGCTTGTGACTTGATCGCTTTGCGGGGCTCGTACTTGATGTTGTGGATGCCGATTTCGACGGCCCACTTGGCGACTCGCCCGGTCGCCTCGCGATTGTGTATGATGTCTTGAAGGCGTGTGGAGGAGACCATCGTGATCGAGTGCTCCTGGAAGTAGTGTGGGAGTCGCCGTTGTGCTCGGAATACCGCGTACACCAGTTTTTGGTATTGCGGGTAGCGTTGTCGTGAGTCTGTCAGGACTTCACTGATGTATTAGACAAGGCGCTGTATGAGGCGTTCCTTGCCCTCCTCCGGTCGTTCGACAACCATCACGGCGCTGACGACTCGAGTGGAGGCCACGACGTAGACGAGCATTGGCTCTTTGCCGAGTGGAGCGGCGAGGAGTGGGGCCGCGAGTATCACTTCTTTGAGTGCTTTGAGTGCATCATCGGCCTCCGTGTCCCATTAGAACGTGGGGTTCTTGCGCATCAGGCGGTAGAGGGGCATTGCCTTTTCGCCTAGTCGAGGGATGAAGCAACTGAGGGCCGCGACTCGCCCTGCCAATTTCTGGACGTCATGCAGGCACTCGGGTTTTCCGAGTCACGCGATGGTGTCGATCTTGGTGGGGTTGGCTTCGATGCCTCGCTTGGAGACTACATACCCCAGGAGCTGTCCGGTGGGAACGCCGAAGGTGCACTTTCCAGGGTTCAGCTTGATGTTGTACCTCCGCAGGTTTGCGAAGGTTTCGGCTAGGTCGGTGAGCAGGTCGTCCTGACGGGTGGATTTTACAACCACGTCGTCGATGTAGACATGGATGTTGCAGCCAATTTGGCTCGCTAGGCACTCCTGCATGCATCTCTGGTATGTGCCGCCGGCGTTCTTGAGGACGAACATCATGGCCGTGTAGCAGAAGGCGCCGAATGGCGTGATGAACGCCGTCTTCTCCTCATCCTCGACCGCCATCTTGATCTGGTTATAACCAGAGTAAGCATTGAGGAAGCACAACGACTCCGATCCCGCAGTCAAGTCGATGATCTGATCGATGCATAGTAGGACGAACTCCTCCTTCGGGCAGGCGCTGTTGAGGTTGGTGTAGTCGATGCACATTCTCCATGTGTTGTTCTTTTTTAGAACCAGGACTTGGTTTGCCAGCCACTTGCAGTATTTGATTGGCCGAATGAAGCCTGCGGCTAGCAGGCGCTGTACTTCTTCGGCGATTGCTCGGTGGCGCTCTTCATTGAAGGGCCGTAGCGAATGCTTTACTGGTCGCACTTTGGGGTCGGCGTTGAGTTTGTGCTCAGCGAGTTCCCTCGGGACACCTGGCATGTCAGATGGCTTCCATGCGAAGATGTCGCGGTTCTCACGGAGGAACTCGATGAGCGCGCTTTCCTATGCGGGGCTCATGTGCGCCTCGATGGTGACCGTCTGGCTGGAGTCGCCTGGGACGAGCTCGACGGTGCGGGTGTGCGTGGTCACCTCGAGCGTGGAGTTCGCGGTTGGTTTCTTCAGGATAGTGGGGTCGTCCTTGTTGATGTTGCCCGTGTATTTCGCGAGCTCCTCCGCGTGGTTGGTGTCTGTGGCGATGATGGCGTCGGCGAGCTCGGCTCCCTTGTCCTTGCATTCCACGGCCATGTCGGGGTCACCGTGGATGGTGATGATGCCGGTTGGCCCTAGGAGCTTCATCATGTTGTACGCATAGTGGGGGGTCGCCATGAATTTGGCAAACGTCTGGCGTCCCAGCACGCAGTGGTAGGGGCTGCGGAAGTTCACCAGCTCGAATTCGATTCGCTCGGTGCGGTAGTTCGCCGGTGTGCCGAAGGTGACGGGTAGCGTCACTTTTCCAATCGGGTATGCCTTCCGACCGGGGACGATACCGTGGAAGGTTGTCAGGGTCGGCTGGATTGCCGACTCTGGGAGTTGTAGCCTCTTGAACGTGTCCAGGTACATGATGTTGATGGAGCTCCCGCCGTCCATAAATGTCTTGGGTAGCCAGTAATCTGCCACTTTGGGCCTGACTACCAGGGCCACTCGCCCTAGGTACTCGATTCTGGGGATGTGGTCCTGACGACTCCAAGTGATACTCTGCTCGGACCAGTTGAGGAAGCGTGGGATGTCGACCTGTGTCACCGCATTGACGGTGACCACGCGGGCGAGCACCTTTCTCTCGCGCTTGGTGCCGAGTCCGGTGAAGGTGTGTAGCAAGCCGACGGCGGTGCCGAAGCCGCCGGTGTTCCCGTTGTCCCGGGGTGGGTTGTTGTTGGGGTCGTCCCTTGCTCGCCTTGCCTTCTCAATCTCTTTGAGATAGTGGCAATCCGCGGTGGTGTGGATGGCGGGTTTTCCCTCCCTCCTATGGTAGATGCAGGGCTGGTTGAGCAGGGCAGCGGGGTCGAATTTCAGCCTCGTTGTGCTGTTGGAGCAGTAGTTTCCGTTGTCGCGGTAATTTCCTCCGTCGTGGCGGTATCTCTTGGGGTCACACTGGCCGTAGCCGGCATTGGCGATGAAGTCGACTCGCCTGTCCATGTGGCGCTTGCCGGTGATGCGGGTGTTGCTATAGCGCATGTTGCGTAGGCGCCCGCTATCATGGATGCTGGTTCGCCGTCTTCCTCCCGACTCGTCGTCGGAATCTTGGTTGGGGTCCTCCTCCGCATAGCGCTTGGCGATCTCGAGGAGGTCGGGGATGTTGTCCAGCGTCTGGTAGACCCTCTTGATCTTGGCGACCAGGGGTTCGTACCGGCACGCGTTCTTGAAGTAATGTATCATCGTGTCTGGGTGGATGCCGGAGGCATTGATCCATAGTTCTTGCCATCTTTGAACCCAGCGGCGAGTCGACTCGCGTTGTCCCTGGATGCATCGCTCCAGGTCTTCTATGGTGGTGGCGCGGGTGTAGGAGCCCTCGAAGTGCCTGATGAAGGCGCCCCGCATTTCTTCCCAGGAGTCGATGCTGTCAGCGGGGAGGGTGTTGATCCGTTGCCGAGTCGCGCCCTCCATCATCATGGGGAGGTAGCGAGCGGCGAGCAGGTCAGTGTGGCCTGCGATTCCCATTGCCATGAGGTATGTGTCCAGCCAGACAGCGGGATCGTACGTCGGGTCATACTTTTCAATCTCCTTGGGAGCCTTAAAGTTGGCGGGGTATTTTTCCCAGCGGATCATGGGTCCAAAGCATTGCGGACCGACTCGACTAAGCGAGCCTCTTGGTTTCGGGTCGTCGCGTTTGGTGAGGGTGTGCTGCAAGTCGTTGGGCTGGCGCGCCCACCACGCCTGGTTGTTGATGATGTTCGTTTGGGCATCAATGGGCTCCCCGTTGGCGGCGACCGTGTTATTCGCCGGTCGCGGCTCGTTGGTGGACAAAGCGGGGTTGGCGGCCCGTGGCTGGTTCGCCAAGGGCTGCGGTGGAGGGCAATTCAATGCGTTGGCGACGGTGGGATGACAGCTTGACACCACTCTGCTTGCTGAGGAGCAGGAATACATCTGCCCCCGCGGGTCGACTCCCGCGGCTTGTTGTTCGACGGCCCTGACGAGTAGGGCCTTGGCATATTGGATTTGTAGCGCACCGTCACCTTGGACGTCGAGGTTGGCGATCGCGGCATCAGCCGCGACGATGTTGTCCATCGGGGTGGAATAGAGTGGTAGCCCGTTGGCGTCGCGGGCTTGAGGCGAGATGAATATCCGCGGCTGGTCCGACGGGGGCGTGCAGCCGATGGGTGGTGGAGGGGCTCCGGTCGCCGGTGCGCCGGGTGGTGGTCTCGCGGGATTGCTTCCACCCGGCGACGCGTTCTCGCTGTATTCGCGCTCGGTCGCGCGTGCATGGTCGCTTTCATCGTTGAAGTTCAGGACGCGACCCTGGATGTTGGAGTTCAGGCGGGTCCTGATGCGGCGCTGGTGGTAGAGCGATAGCTCCCGCGCTGTTTCCCGCTCGAGGCGATATTTCTCGCGCTCGGCGAGTTCGTTGCGTTGCACCTCTACGAGTCGCACGCGGGCTTCCTCCACCTCTGTGGCCGTTGCTGTCGGCGGGATCGGCGTGGCGAACGGATCTAGCGGGGCGGTCGTGCTGCCCGCCATGTAGATCGCATTGAAGCGATTAGATCTGGCGCGGAAGTCTTCAGGCGACTCCGAGCCAGAGTCAGAGTCGAAGATCCCGAGGATGGAGGGGTCCTCGAAATCCTCTGGGTTGGAGACTCGTGTGATGGAGTCCTCTCGTGATGCAGCGGTGATAGATCCGTCGATCGAGGCAGGGGTTGCGGAGTCGGCATCGTCGTTTAGGGCGTCATCGTTGGTGGTGGCGTTAGTCTCGGCCGCGTCGCTGGTGTCCGAGTCGTACTTGGTGACGAGGCTCCTGATGGAGCGGACCTGCTCCTCCAAGAGCAGATCGCGGTGCGGCGGTGATCCGCCGACGACCACCATTGCAGCTGGGTCGACCACGCCGGTGAAGCCGACGAAGAGGTTGATGGAGCCGACCGGCATCACCGCGCCGTGAGTGACCGGGCGTGACGCCGGGATGTAGCTGCTGGGCAGGATCTGTAAGATCCCGCCGATGGCGATCATGAGACCGGTGGCGAGCGGCCGATCGACCAGCGAGTAGGGTCTCACCGCAGAACTCAGGCCAGTCCCGCTATGCCCCACGGTGGGCGCCACTGTCATGGAAATGGCCACGGCAGTCGCTGCCACTAGCAGCGATTGATTGTTTCATGAGGAAGAGTTGGCAGCCATCTGCGGTGCGAGATGGGGGCGGATGCACATGAGTTTACCCAGGTTCGCCCCCCCGAAGGGTAAAGACCTACTCCTGCTAGGTTAGATTATTGGAGAGCGAGTTACAGGGGTGGCGAGCTCGGCTTCTAAGAAGCGAGTCGCTTGAGGGGGTGTATGATGGAACGTGAGTCCTTAGGATACCCTAGGGAGGTTTATATATGAGGCTCCTCGCTAGGGTTTACAAGCTATCACCGAATAAGATAAGGGTTCAGAGGTTTTGACCTAACTCGACTGGGCTTTTGTTACGCTCCTGGGCCTCCAGTCTCCAGTCGTTGGGCCTCTCCTTCCGTCGTAGTCCAGTCACCGTCCTCTAGGCGCACTCACAGGCCCTTTGGCCCAACCGGAACATCCTGCTAGGCATACCCCCTTTGGCAAATCCCCATCACCGCGCGTCGATGTGCTCTGTGATTTGGGGGAGTTGGGGAGGAAGAAGGGTCGGTGTTGTATACTATACAGGCCTTTGGTCCCGGTTCGTCCCACCAACCGGGACGAAAGGATCAACGGTCCTGGTTGCTGGGACGAACCGGGACCAAAAGTCTGGGCAGGAGCGTTGTTGGGCCACCACGTGCGCGTGCGCACCCAGGGCCTTTGGTCCCGATTCATCGCACCAGCCGGGACCATTGAGCCTTTGGTCCCGGTTGGTGGGACAAACCGGGACCAAAGGAGCATTGATGGCAGCACGCGCACCTAGGGTCATCGGTCCCGGTTCGTGGGACGAACCGGGATCTTTGACCCTTTTTCAGATTTTGGCCAAACTTTTGGTCTTCCCGCCATTTTCAAATTTGTTTTCTTCTTTAATTAATAAGATGTTTCAATTTAAGATGATTATTTATTTGGAATTTCAAAAAACTTTTAATAGGAAAAGTGCTTCAATTTAAATAACTAATTAAAAACCATTTTCTCTTTTCAAATATTTTTAGTTTAACTATACAATTTTACTATTTTCAATTAAAATTGCATTAACAATTATTTATTGCATAATTTGGAATTTGAAAAAACTTTCAACAGGAAAAGTGCTTCAATTTAAATTACTAATCAAAAACCATTTTTTGTTTTCAAATATTTTTATTTTAACTATACAATTTTACTATTTTCAATTAAAATTGGATTAACAAATATTTATTGCATAATTTGGAAAAGGGTGTTCAAAACCTTTTTCTGTATTATAAAAGAATTATTCTACCTATTCAAATTATTAACATTTATGCCATTTTCAATTAAAAATTCATTAACTAATTTTTCTGCATATTTCATTAACTAAGAAGTCGGGTTAGGAATCTTCATCCCCGCCGTTTTGAATATGGTTTCAATCGGGCATAACAAATTCAAAAACGATCCAAACAACGTGAAACCTTCGCGTGTTGTCATATTATGTGTCATAGTTGCAAGGAAAAATATTGAACTTGAAAAATTGCAAACATCATAAAAAATCCTTCACAAAATGACCTATCATGTTCGAGGTTTCATGGCATTTAGGTCAAACCACCAATGTTATGGCTAGAATCAGGGAATAGTTTATGATAATGTGCCCATATTGTGCACACATGTGCATCTTGGGATGGCTTACGATGTTGCAAGAGGAAGTTTTCCTTTTCGACGCATGAAAAATCCAATTTCCATTTTTGAGGTGCCGGAATCGGGGTGTTCTGTGAAACAACCACCAAATTAAAGTTTGGCATTGGTACCAACCCATTTTTCAAAAATACTAGACCACCTTATATGGACAATTTCCCAACTGGTGTATCTGGAACCTTTCCGTCTATCCCTCATGAAAAAGACAAATTTCTGCCGAATCAGTAGGAGGTTGCCTAGATTTGAACTACAAGTACATGATATAATGCTTGTGAATTTTTTTTAAAATCATTTATAGGTTCACAACATGCTATTTCATCATAGATCCACTTCAAGTTCAGCGACTCAGCCCCGGGCTAGGAATCTTCATCCCCGCCGTTTTGAATATGGTTTCAATCGGGCATAACAAATTCAAAAATGATCCAAACAATGTGAAACCTTCGTGTGGTGTCATATTATATGTCATGGTTGCAAGGAAAAATATTAAACTTGAAAAATTGCAAACATCATAAAAAATCCTTCATAAAATGACCTATCATGTTCGAGGTTTCATGGCATTTAGGTCAAACCACCAATGTTATGGCTAGAATCAGGGCATAGTTGTGATAATGTGCCCATATTGTGCACACATGTGCATCTTGGGATGGCTTACGATGTCGCAGGAGGAAGTTTTCCTTTTCGACGCACGAAAAAGCCAATTTCCTTTTTTGAGGTGTCTAAATCGGGGTGTTCTGTGAAGCAACCACCAAATTAAAGTTTGGCATTGGTACCAACCCATTTTTCAAAAATACTAAACCACCTTAGATGGACAATTTCCCAACCGGTGTATATGGAACCTTTCCATCCATCCCTCATGAAAAAGACAAATTCCTTCCGAATCAGTAGGAGGTTGCCTAGATTTGAACTACAAGTGCATGATATAATGCTTGTGAATTTTTAAAAAAATCATTTTTAGGTTCACAACATGCTATTTCATCATAGATCCACTTCAAGTTTAGTGAGGCTCAGCCCCGGGCTAGGAATCTTCATCCCCGCCGTTTTGAATATGGTTTCAATCGGGCATAACAAATTCAAAAACAATCCAAACAACGTGAAACCTTCACATGGTGTCATATTATGTGTCATAGTTGCAAGGAAAAATATTGAACTTGAAAAATTGCAAACATCATAAAAAATCCTTCACAAAATGACCTATCATGTTCGAGGTTTCATGGCATTTAGGTCAAACCACCGATGTTATGGCTAGAATCAGGGCATAGTTTGTGATAATGTTCCCATATTGTGCACACATGTGCATCTTGGGATGGCTTACGATGTTGTAGGAGGAAGTTTTCCTTTTCAACGCATTGGTACCAACCCATTTTTCAAAAATACTAGACCACCTTAGATGGACAATTTCCCACCTTAGATGGACGAGTTTTCAAATATACTAGACCTATTTTTCTTTCTCCAACCGGGACTAAAGATAAACCTGTAGTCCAGGTTGGAGACACCATCCGAGGCTAAATGTGGGTGGCAACACTATGCCAGTGAGTGTCGACACTATTTCATGAGTGTCGACACTATTTCGTGAGTGGCGACACTATTTCAGTGGGTTGCGGCATTATGACAGTGGTGAGTGTCGACATTATGTCGTGACTATCGACACTATGTCATGCTGATTAATCTATAAATAGGCATCCCTGTGAAGTTATCAATTGCAAACACGATGGTGTGCGAGAGCAGGGACAACACTATGGCCAGCTTCAGGGAGATTCTGGAGGATCCCGTCCTCAGGAATCTCTCTGAAGCTGGCCATAGAGGCACTCCCTAATATGTGAAATTAGTTAGCTCCCTGACATATTTATCTAGCTAGAGAAGTTATGAACTACAAGAGCAGGGACAACACTATGGCCAGCTTCAGGGAGATTCCGGAGGATCCAGTCCTCAGGAATCTCTGTGAAGCTGGCCATAGAGGCACTCCCTAATATGTGAAATTAGTTAGCTCCCTGACATATTGATCTAGCTAGAGAAGTTATAGAAAGACCAACACTAGTAGGAAACGATATATTAGTCCTGGTTTCCTAACTGGGACTACAGAATCGGGACTAAAGGCTCCCTTTATTCCCACCGGTCCATCCACAAACCGGGACTAACACTTAAGACATTTATTATTATTAAAAAACTGGGACTAAGGAATCGGGACTAAAGGCCCCCCTTTATCCCCGCCGGTCCAGCCACAAACCAGGACTAATGGAATCGGGATGGCTTACAAAATTGGGGTGTTCTGTGAAGCAACCACAAAATTAAAGTTTGCCATTGGTACCAAAAAATCCTTCACAAAATGGCATATCATGTTCGAGGTTCTCATAGAAAGTTTTCATACATCACATAAAGTTTTCATACATTACATAGATTTACATAGGGTTTAGGGTTTAGGGTATGAATCCTTTGTCGCGTATGTCGATCCCTTGCCTATGATCGCTTCTTAGGCCGTAACCATGGAGCATCTTCTTTGCTTAACAGGATGCTTGGGTCAGTTTTCACGGTGAAGGGCGGAATTTCATCAAACTTATCATAATCTGCTAACATGTCTGTCTTGTCCTCAACTCCCGTGATGTTTCTTTTCCCTGAAAGAACTATGTGGCGCCTAGGCTCGTCGTCTGATGTATTCGTTTCCTTATTTTTTCTTTTTTTCGGTCTAGAGATCATGTCCTTCACATAAAAAACCCGAGCCACATCATTGGCTAGGACGAATGGTTCGTCTCTGTAACCAAGATTCTTGAGATCCATTGTTGTCATTCCGTATAGCTGGTCTACCTTTACCCCTTCTCCATTCATGTTGACCCAACTACACCGAAACAAAGGGACCTTAAAAGTAGGTCCATAGTCAAGTTCCCATACCTCCTCTATGTAACCATAGTATGTGTCCTTTTTCCTATTCTTGCATGTTGCATCAAAGCGGACACCACTATTTTGGTTGGTGCTCTTTTTATCTTCGGCAATCGTGTAAAATGTATTCCCATTTATCTCGTACCCTTGGAAAGTCAATACAGTCGCAGATGGTGTCGCGGCCAACAAGTAGAGCGGATCTCCAATAGTGGTGTCATTCATGAGATGTAATTGCAACCAAGTGCCGAAAGTCGCCATGTGATTTTCTTTAATCCAGTAGTCATCCTTCCCCGGGAACTTGGAGCGTACAACATTCATGTGTTCCTCGATATATGGAGACACGAAGGTAGAACTTTGTAGAATTATGTAGTGTGCTTCATTCAAAGAATGTTCGTCCCTAAATATCATTGCTTTCTTTCCTAGCGTGCCTTTTCCACTCAGTCTCCCCTCATACCGTGATTTAGGAACACCAATCGGCTTAAGGTCAGGAAGAAAGTCTACACAGAACCCAATGACCTCCTCTGTTCCATAGCCCTTGGAGATGCTTCCTTCTGGCCTAGCACGGTTATAAACATATTTCTTTAAGACTCCCATGAACCTCTCGAAGGGGAACATATTATGGAGAAATACAGGACCGAGAATGGAAATCTCTTCGACTAGGTGAACTAAGAGATGCATCATAATATTGAAGAAGGACGGGGGGAACACCAACTCAAAACTGACAAGACATTGGACCACATCCTTCTGTAGCCTTTCCAGACTTTCTCGATCGATTACCTTCTGAGATATTGCATTGAGGAATGCACATAGCTTCACAATGGCTAATCGAACATTTTCCGGTAGGAGCCCCCTCAATGCAATCGGAAGCAACTGCGTCATAATCACGTGGCAATCATGAGACTTCAGGTTCTGAAATTTTTCCTCTGCCATATTTATTATTCCCTTTATATTTGACGAGAAGCCAGCCGGGACCTTGATACTATAAAGGACTTCAAAAAAGATTTCCTTCTCTGCTTTGGTAAGAGCGTAGCTGCTTAAGTATTCACGACCTTTATCAGTATGCTTGTTGTATGGGTCTTTGATACGTTGTTGGTCCTCCTATGATTCTGGTGTATCTTTTGTCTTCCCATACACGCCTAGGAAGCCTAGCAGGTTCGCACAAAGATTCTTCGTCACGTGCATCACGTCGATTGAAGAACGGACCTCTAGGTCTTTCCAATACTCAAGATCCCAAAATATAGATTTCTTTTTCCACATGGCCGTGTGTCCAGTAATGGGGTCTTTCGGAATAGATTGACCGCCAGGACCCTTTCCAGAGATTACTTCTAGGTCCTTCACCATACCAAATACATCAGCACCTTTAGGGAGCTTAGGCTTCTTCCACTAATCTGCCTCACCGTTGAAATGCTTGCCTTTCTTTCTTACTTAATGATTGGTCGGAAGAAATTTACGACACCCCAGGTACACAACCTTCTTACATTTATCCAAATATGTACCTTTAGTCTTATCTAAACAGTGCGTGCATGCATTGTATCCCTTGTTTGACTGTCCTGAAATGTTACTAAGAGCAGGCCAATCATTGATGGTTACGAACAACAACGCTCGTAGGTCAAATGGCTCCTATTTATGATCATCCCACACCTTTACACCCGATTCTGCCCACAACTGCAAAAGTTCATCGACTAATGGCCTTAGGTACACATCAATGTCGTTGCCGGGTTGGTTCGGTCCTTGGATGAGCACTGGCATCATAATGAACTTCCGCTTCATGCACAACCAAGGAGGAAGGTTGTAGATACATAGAGTCACTGGCCAGGTGTTGTGACTGCCGCTCTGCTCCCCAAAAGGATTCATGCCGTCTGTACTTAGACCAAACCATAAGTTCCTCACGTCACCTGCAAAGTTCGAGTACTTTCTCTTGATGTTCTCCACTGCGACCCACCGGCGGGGTGTCTCAGTTTCCCGTCTTTCTTACGCTCTTCTTTGTGCCATCGCAACAACCTGGCATGCTCTTTGTTTCTGAACAGACGTTTCAACCGTGGTATTATAGGAGCATACCACATAACCTTAGCAGGAACCCTCTTCCTGGGGGGCTCGTCATCGCCCTCAACATCATCAGGGTCATCTTGTCTGATCTTGTATCGACATGCAGTGCATACCGGGCATTTATCCATATTCTTGTACTTCTCACCGCGGTACAGGATGCAGTCATTAATGCATGCATGTATCTTCTCCACATCTAATCCTAGAGGGTAGATAGTCTTCTTTGCTTCGTACGTTGTCTCAGATAGCTCGTTATCCTTTGGAAGCTTCGGCTTCATTATTTTCAGTAACTTCTCAAATCCCTTGTCAGATAAGCCAGTCTCTTCCTTCCATTTCAGCAGTTCAAGTGTGGTACCGAGCTTTGTGCTGCCATCTTCGCAATTTGGGTACAACAACTTTTTGTGATCCTTTTGCATGGCCTCCAACTTAAGCTTCTCCCTTTCTATATCGCATTGTTGCTTTGCATCAGAAATGACCCGACCAAGACCATCAGCGAGCTCATCTGATGCCCGTTGTTCTTCTTCATTGCTGCCTCCCTCTTCTTGATTGTCTTCCATTGCAGTATCACCGTATTCTTCAGGGGACATAGGATAGCTATCATCATCCTCCTCTTCTTCATTTTCTTCCAGCCTAACCCCTCTTTCTCCATGCATGTCCCAACAATAATATTCGGGCATGAAACCTCTCCGAAGCAGATGGCTTTGAAGGATTCTCGGGGCAGAGTGCTCCACCACACTCTAATAGTCGACGCAGGGACAAGGCATAAAATTATCCACTTTGTTTGCCTTAGCCAAATCGATAAATTTATGCAGGCCTGCAATAAAATCGGAATCGCGTCGGTCGTCGTACATCCATCGCATCCGCGCATCGATCTGCGTCATAATAATTAACCATGACAATGATATCGTGAATAGTGAAATGACCACCATACATGGACACATGCAATATTTTTATATCAATTACAGATAAAGAAGATAAGGTTGCTAACCTCGGCCGAGGATACCGTGTTGTGCAAACTTAAGTGTGGCTCGGACATTTCGTCGAACACCTTGTGTGCAGTGTGAAGAAAAAAAACCTAGCATCCACCTCCCACACAAATTTATTTGCCTGGGCTGGGCTGAACTCATCCCTCTATTATGGTCTAGTAGTTAGGGTTAGGGTCCATCTTCTCTGGTGTGTCGTTGTGGTGGTCGGAGCAACGCCCAGGCAAATAAATTTTCCTTAACTCTACTCCGACACTGGTGGTGACCTTCATGGTGGGGTCTCGGAGAGTATGGCAACATGTGATGGTTAGTCCTTCAGATCGGCAGCTTGGTCTTCTAGTTGTTCTTCTGATCTAGCGAGATCAGTCTCTCTGTATGTCGTTGGCGTTCATTGTTATCTTCGACGACGCTGACGGCCGGGGTGAGGTGTGATAGGGAAAAGGTGTCCGATCTTTCGATGAGATGGTGATAAGTCGATTTGGGTGGAGTTCGGGCTTGACAATCCGACTACACATGCGAGCACGAGCACCAATGCAAACGCCAGGCCAATCTCCTGGAGGTTACCGATCTTGCAGAAGCACGATCAGCCTGACTAGCGAAGGTCTTAATTCCTACATGAAATCAAGAACAAGTAAGAACTAATATTGCAATCAAGATATTGCGGATAAAGATGAAAGCTTTATTGAAATCATGGGATCCTAAATAGGTGCGAAGTACATGAGGTCTCTACGACACTCAAGCCTTGACGAAGTTGCAATGGTGGCTAACATTTAGTCTAAACAAAATCCGAGTCTAAAGTGACGGCTATGGGGAGTATTTAAGGAGGAAAAGATGGGGTTTCGGCTAGCCATAGGTATGGTGGCCGAATCCAACCCTAAAAGCCTTTTTCCCCTCAAATACAAACTCTAAAAAGTGGCTATTAAAATTCTGGCGAAAATAACATGAGCATGGCCCAAAATAAAGGTGACGCAGCACCATATTAAGCTATGGACGAATCTATGAAGTAATATTCTTGAATATTTCATCCAAGCCTTATATCTTCATTATGGTGGCTTCAAAGTTCGGAAATCTCCACTTGTGGCGTCCTCTTCAATCCTCATATGCGTGCTGCCATATCCATGCATGATTATGCTCCAATGCTTGTCCCTCTCGTCCATGCTAGGTCCATCATTCCTAAGAGTAACAAATACATCTGATTTAGGCAGCATCATATTCTCATATATGTGAGGAATAGCTCCAAGAAACGAAAGTACCTGACAGTTAAGTTGCTTGGCACGAGCTCGAGTGATAGGTCCTTGTATGTGTGTCGCTGTAGGTATAGCGGGTGTATCAATAGATGGGATGTCCACATCATGCTTCCCTTCTTGAATTGAAGTCGTCCTCGACGCAATCTTATCTTTCTCACCAAAGTAAGGCTTCAAATCTGCAATGTTAAATGTAGGACTAACCGTACCAAATTCTGCAGGTAGCTCAAGTTTATATGCATTATCATTTATTTTCTCTAACACCTTAAAAGGACCCACAACACGTGGCATTAACTTAGACTTGCACAAATCAGAAAAACAATCTTTGCACAAATGCGACCAAACAAGATCACCAACATCAAACACAACATGCTTTCTCCCTCTATCCCCAGCAATTTTATACTTAGAATTCATGCATTCTATGTTGTCTTTAGTAGTCTCATGTAATTTTAATATCATTTCAGCATGTTGTGTAGCATCCAAATTATTTTGCACCGAAGAAGGTAATGGCAATAAATCAATAGGTGCATGAGGAACAAAACCATACACAATCTCAAATGGGCACATCTTTGTGGTAGAATGCAACGGACGATTATAAACAAATTCAATATGAGGTAAACACTCTTCCCACAATTTTAAGTTATTCTTTAGAACAGCCCGCAACATAGTAGACGAAGTTCTATTGACTACTTTGGTTTGTCCATCAGTTTGGGGATGACATGTAGTACTAAACAGTAATTTTGTCCCCAACTTATCCCATAAACATCTCCAAAAGTGGCTAAGAAATTTAGTATCACGATCAGAAACAATAGTATTTGGCACACCATGTAAACAAACAATTTCATGAAAGAACAAATCAGCAATATGCGAAGCATGATCAGTCTTGTGACGAGAAATACAGTGTGCCATCTTAGAAAACCGATCCACAACAACAAAAATACGATCACTCCCCTTCTGTGTACGGGGCAATCCCAAAACAAAGTCCATAGAAATATCCTTCCATGTGACACTAGGAACAGGAAGAGGCATATATAAACCGTGTGGATTAAGGCGAGACTTAGCTTTTTGACAAGTAGTGGCACTTCCACGAATCTCTCAACATCTTGGTGCATGCGTGGCCAAAAGAAGTGTACAGCAAGAACATCCTCTATCTTCTTTACGCCAAAGTGACACACCAATCCTCCTCCATGTGCCTCCTGTAACAACAAAAGATGAACGGAACTATCTGGGATGCAAAGTTTGTTAGCGCGGAACACAAATTCATCATTGAAGACGAATTTTTTCCATGTTCTACCATCTCTACATTTCTTCAACACATCTTTAAATTAAGCATCATGCACACATTGGTCCTTAATAGTTTCTAACCTAAATATTTTGAAGTCAAGTTGAGATAACAAAGTATAGCGGCGCGACAAAGCATCAGCAATAATATTATCATTACTCTTTTTGTGTTTGATAACATAAGGAAATGACTCAATAAATTCAACCCACTTTGCATGGCGACGATTTAGCTTATCTTGACTACAAATATGCTTCAAAGATTCATGATCAGAATGTATAAATAATTCTTTAGGCCATAAGTAATGTTGCCAAGTTTATAATGTCCGAACCAGCGCATATAATTCTTTATCATAAGTAGAATAGTTCAGACTAGCCCCACTCAATTTATCACTAAAATATGCAATAGGTTTGCCCTCTTGTAATAACACACCTCCCAAACCAATTCCACTAGCATCGCATTCAAGCTCAAAAGTCTTAGTAAAATCAGGAAGATGGAGTAATGGAGCATGTGTTAACTTATCTTTCAATATCATGATGGCTTGTTCTTGTGCATCGCCCCAAACAAAGGGCACATCCTTCTTTGTAAGCTCATTTAGCGGTGCACCAATTGATCCAAACTCTTTGACAAAACGCCTATAAAAACCAGCGAGGCCAAGAAAACTCCTCACTTGTGTGACCGTCTTAGGCTGCGGCCAATTCTCAATTGCTTCAATCTTGGCTGGATCCACTTCAATGCCCTATGATATAACAACATAGCCAAGAAACATAACTCGATCGGTGCAAAAGGTGCACTTCTCAAGATTACCAAACAAACGTGCATCGCGTAAAGCATTGAAAATAGAACGTAAATGTTCCAAATGATCCTCTAAAGATTTGCTATAAATCAGAATATCATCAAAGTAGACTACCACAAATCGTCCAATGAAGGCACGTAAAACTTCGTTCATTAATCTCATGAATGTGATGGGTGCATTAGTTAAACCAAATGGCATTACTAACCACTTATATAGACCAAACTTAGTTTTAAATGTTGTTTTCCATTCATCTCCCAATTTCATATGAATCTGATGGTAACCACTATGCAAATCAACTTTAGAAAACATGGTGGAGCCACTCAATTCATCAAGCATATCATCTAATCATGGAATAGGATGATGGTAATGAATAGTAATATTATTGATAGCTCTACAATCAGTACACATGCGCGAAGAACCATATTTCTTAGGTACCAAAATAATCGGAACAGCACAAGGGCTAAGGGACTCACGAATGTGATCTCTGTCAAGTAGTTCCTGAATTTGGTGTTGTATTTCCTTTATCTCCTCAGGATTGGTTTGATATGGCGCACGGTTGGGCAATGTGGCACCAGGAATTAAATAAATTTGGTGCTCAATTCCTCTAATAGGATGTAGTCCTGGTGGCATCTCAGTTGGAAAAACATCCTCATATTCCTTCAAAATGTTAGCAACAGCAGGTGGCAAAGAAGGAGGCATATCCTCAAATGAAAACAAAACCTCTTTGCAGACAATTGCATAACATTGAGTATTGTTCACATCTAGTTCAACAATATCAATTTTATTTGCAAGCATACATGGACCCTTCAAAGGAATTTCAGTAGCATATTTAGAATCACATTTTATGGTCTTTGGTGGTATAAAATCTTCAACAACAATCTGATTCTCACTTTTGTGTTTCTCCTTAGTTTTAGCTCTACTAGCTCTAGCAAGTCATCTTTTAAAATTTGTTTAGGAGTCATAGGTTTGAGACCAATTTTGTTTTCATCATGCATAAGAGAATAGTGATTAGTTTTACCATTATGAACAGATTCTCTATCAAATTGCCAAGGTCTACCAAGTAACAAAGAACAAGCTTGCATGGGCACAACATCACAATCAACAAAATCAGAATATGTACCAATAGTAAAATGCACGCGTACCGTTCTTGTTACCTTAATCTTACGAGAACTCTCAAAACATTGGATATAATATGAGTGTGTATGTTGTCTTGTTGGGAGAGCAAGCTTCTCTACCATGTCAACACTAGCCAGATTATTACAACTCCCTCTATCAATAATGATTTGTATAGCTCTTTCCTTGACAACGCCTTGTGTTTGGAACAAGTTGTGGTGTTGATCATGTTCAGATTTGCTTAATTGCACACTCAACACACATTGCGCAACTAAACTCTTGTATTGATCAGCACTTTCAACTTCCATTACCTTCGTCTCTTCTTCAGAATCAGAATTATCCCCATCACGAGCAGAAATAAGAGCTAATATATCTTCAGCAAAGTCACTTGCTGAATCATATTCACCATCATCGCGCACCATCATAACACACTGTGTTGTGCACATCCTCTCAATATGACCATATCCCCAGCATTTGCGGCATTGTATATCCTTCGTCTTGCTTGTGGAAGCCACAAAAGAAGAACTACGAGCAGGGCCATTGGATGATGGTGGTGGAGCATCCGAAGGCATTCTTGATGACGGTGTGGTGACTTTGGACGTGATAGGTGCTAGTGGTGTGCCACGTGAAGAAGCCGTTGATTGTCGGGATGTCCACGACGATGTACGACCTACAGAATTGTTAGATCTTCTCCATGGTGGTTGATGATCCTGCACTTCATGTTTAGCTTTGCAAGCAAGATGAAACAAACGAGTAATGGTGCGATATTACTTATAGTGTAAGATGTTTTGAATCTCCTTACTTAAACCAAGAAAGAAACGAGCCATCATTTATTCCGTATTTTCAACAATACCAGCACGAACCATCCCAGTTTGTAATTCCTGATAATATTCTTCTACAGAACTTTTGCCTTGTTCTAAACGAGTCATTGTCTTTAGCAAATCTCGTTGATAAGTTGGTGGTACAAAACGAATCGCATAGCAGTTTTTAAAGCAGTCCAAGTATTAGGAATATTAGCATTATTGATGCGACAATATTCAGGTCACCATAGCGAAGCAAAATGTATAAACTCGCAAGTAGCAGCATAAACACGCATATTCTTAGGATATCTTAAACATGCAAAATGTTGATCTACTTCCAATTCCCATGTAAGATATGCATCAGGATTATATCTACCATCAAAAGGTGGAATATTAAGCTTAACCTTAGCAACATGATCATCATTACGTACCGGTGGTCGAGCGTTGCGGTAGTAATGCCGAGGACTGCCAGGAGGTTGTTTGACATACTTATCAAACTCATCTTTATCTTTATAGTCGTTCTCACCATCCTCTTCATATGCCACAAAAGCGTTAGTCGTGATATGAGCAGCTTCGGTAGTTGGGGCGGCAGCTTCGGGGACTGGAGCCTGAGGTGGTGCAACTGGAGCAGGAGCAGACGAACCCGTCGTATGGTGTCCCGCAAGTGGCACACGTCGCGCATGTCCCACATGGTCGGGTAGACGACACTGAGGACGTGGTGCAGCCGCAGGTGCAGGTAGCCTATCGAGGATCTCTTGAAACTTGGTGTCGAGCTTGTCGTTGAAGGATTTCTCTAGTCCTTCTATCTTCTCCATGGTATCGTTGAGCATGAGGTCAACATTCTCCAGTCTTGAATCAACATCTTGTGCTTGTTTGACCAAAAGCTTGGTGAAGTGAGCATGCATCTCTTTATTCGTCATGTTTGCTGGTTCAAGAGGTATATTTGTCATGGTTAGTCCTTAAAAGCACAGGTGTATATGCCTACGAGTACGGAAATATGGTGGAAACACGCGTAATCCATCAAGAAATATACAAAGCTCTTACAAGTTCTTAACAAACAGAAGGAAAAAGGTGTCGTGCAACCACAAAGATCAGCGGTTCCAGAGATTGAACCGAACGATTACCAGAGGTCGACACAACGCACGTGGAGAAATCTGTGGAGCTTTGGGAAGGCTTAGCAAAGAGGATTAGCAATTATCAAAACAGCAATGCAAAGTTGAAAAGTTGCTCAACAACGGTACCGTGCTGGTCCTAGGATAGACCGTACTAGAGACGCGAGCCTAGAGCACTAACGGTGTCACGACGCGGCACAACAAGCAATGGTATGATAATATAGCACCGTGAAAAGCGATCCGAGATGTCAAAAATCACTATGATGGCGAGTGTCTAAAACTGATCTACGAGGTCTAAAAACAGGATAGCCCCAAAAAAATTGTTAAAATTTTATTACCGTGCTCCGGAAAGCATGCAGGCGCCAAAAAAATGTCGCTATAACGGCTGATGAAGAAAAATGATCCCCAAGGTGGAAAATTAGTATAGCCAGAAAAAAAATTCGGAGGTGTTTCCAGACTTTTTTTGGCTCTCCTTCCTCTTGGCTGGCGGCCAAAACTTTAACTCACGGAATTAGATAACAGCACGGAAACAATATGGAAGGAAACAAAAAGAGCTAACAAGGAAATAAGAACTCTACTTGGACTTGTGGCACGATAGAAAAACGATCAGATCCGTGTCACGGTAGAAAGGCGGTGGCGGAGTCTAGGGTTTATGGTGGCAGGGTATATGGCGACGGAATATGGCGGTGGGTATATGGAAAATGCAGAATATGGTGGTGAGTGTATAGCGGTGATCGGCGATCGTGGCGGCGGTGACTAATGTGACCATAATTCGAAATTCTAAGGAACAAGACACTAAGACCAGCAACTCGACGCGACGATGCAGACACAAATTCAACAATGCAAAAACTATAAAGATAATGCAAGGCGAAGATTGGTGATGGGATAGATCTAACTCAAACTGTGTTTTTGGCTTTTTCGTGGGTTATAGGAAAAACAGATCTACACTAGGAAAAAAGTAAAATCTCGCCGAGCAACCTGAAATATGATAACACTTGATGGGGAAAAGGTGTCCGATCTTACGATGAGATGGTGATAAGTCGATTTGGGTGGACTTCGGGCTTGACGATCCGACTACACGTGCGAGCACAAGCGCCAATGCAATCGCTAGGCCAATCTCCTGGAGGTTACTGATCTTGCAGAAGCATGATCAGCCTGACCAGCGAGGGTCTTAATTCCTACCTAAAATCGAGAACAAGTAAGAACTAATATTGCAATCAAGATATTGCGGATAAAGATGAAAGCTTTATTGAAATCATGGGATCCTGAATAGGTGCGTGATACGTCACAAACTTGTCTATAATTTTTGATGCTCCATGCTTGTTTTATATCAACTTTCTTATGTTTTGTTTAAACTTTGTGGTATTTTTATACATTTTATGGAACTAACCTATTGACAAGATGCCGCAGTGCCAGTTGCCTATTTTCTGTTATTTTTGGTTTCAAAAAAGCTAGTAAAGAAATATTCTTGGAATTGGACAAAACAAAAGCCTAAGTTCCTATTTTTCTCGACATGGCACAAAAGTCCAAAGCAGAGACAGAGGAGAGCCACGAGGCGGCCAGACCATAGGGTAGCGCGGCCATAGGCCCTGGTGTGGGCCCCTCGGGCAGCCACCAACCTCGCCTCTTCGCCTATATAAACCCCCCGAGACGAAACCCCTAACAGGAAGATCAGAATTCCATGAAAAGTTCCGCGGTGCTACTGCCACGGAAGAGGAGATTCAGGGGACAGAAGTCTCTGTTCCGGCACCCTGCCGGGACGGGGAAGTGCCCCTAGAGCCATCTCCATCGACTCCACCGCCATCTCCATCGCCGTTGCTGACTCCCATGATGAGGAGGGAGTAGTTCTCTCTCGAGGCTAAGGGCTCTACCGGTAGCTATGTGCTCATCTCTCTCTCTATGTGTGATCTTATTGAGATCATGAGCTTTGTAATCTAGTTGAATATGTAGATCTATTCTGCTACTCAAGTGTTTTAATTAATCTCTGCTTATCCCCATGTGTGTGAAGTTGACAGTGTGCACACAGTGTGGCACTTAGGCTAAGGTTACAGAAATACTTATCATGAGTATAATTTGAGTTGGATGTCTCTATGATATTGTGGTGTTTGTTGGAACCATATAGCGCTCAAGGTGATAGTGAGGGGTTATCTAGATGGGGAATGCGAACTTTAAGGTGTGCTGTTATAGCCCTACATCGTCCAACCGGAGAGTAGTTCAGGGTAGCATAATGAAGAGAAGATATTTATATGAGAGTGTCCACTAGTGAAAGTATGATCCCTAGGCCTTGTTTATAAGCATTGAAACATCATTTACAATCAGTCATGTTACATGTTTGCTTGCTAACACTCTTATTTCATATTGCAATTACCACTTATAATCATCCATATTACTTGTATTTCATTATCTCTTTGCCGAACTAGTGCACCTATACACCTGACAAGTGTATTGGGTGTGTTGGGGACACAAGAGACTTCTTGTATCTGATTGCAGGGTTGCTTGAGAGGGATACCTTTGACCACTTCCTCCTTGAGTTCGATAAACCTTGGGTGATCTACTTAAGGGAACTTGTTGTTGTTCTACAAACCTCTACACTTGGAGGCCCAACACTGTCTATAAGAATAGAAGCATGCGTAGACATCAAGCTATTTTCTGGCACCATTTCCGGGGAGGTAAGGTAAAAGGTACTCACATCCTCTCGCTACTAAGCTATCTTCTAGTACTATTGATGGTGTGTGAGTGCTCAAACTTTTTTCCTTTAGATTCTGCAATTATATCTTTTTGTTTCTTGTTTTTATTTTCACTAGTTAGGCTTCATGGAAAACAATAACAAAAAATAGAGAGTCTTATAGTAATTATCTTGAGTTAGGACATGAAGTGTTTGAAGAGAAAATTAAAAAACCTATGGAACTTTATTTGCATCCTAATAGTAATGTTATTAGTATGAATTCTTTGAACACCATTATTGCTAATGCTATGGAAAATTCTAAGCTTTGGGAAATTGGTTTTGATGAGCATGATATTTTTAGTCCCCCAAGCATGGAGGAGAAAATTTACTTTGATGATACTATGCCTCCAATATATGATGATTACAATGATGAATATGATATTCTCAGTCCACCTACTATTGAGGATAAAATTAATTATGATTACAATATGCCTCCTATATTTGATGATTATGGTGATGAGAATAATAGTGATAGCTATTTTGTTGAATTTTCTCCCATAGCGATTAATAAGAATGACTATGCTTATAGGGAGAGTAATAATTATTTTATGCATGTGGCTCATGATAAGAATGTTTTATGTGATATTTATATTGTTAATTTTATTCATGATGCTACTGAAATTTATTATGAGAGAGGGAAACATGATTTTATGTATCTCAATAATATTAAGTTTTCCCTCTTTATGTTGAAAATTTTGAAGTTGCACTTGTTTTACTTTCCTATGCTTGTTGCTTTATGCTTTCATGACTTGTTTCTTTACAATATTATTTTTCATAGGAAGTGGGTTAGACTTAAATTTGTTCCATATTTGCTTCTTGATTCTCTCTTTTACTTCAATTCATATTTCTTATGTGAGCATCATCAAAATTATCATGCCTATCTTAATGGCTATAAATAAAGAGCTTTTGGGAGGCAACCTATTATATTTTTACTTTCAGTTTATTTTTGTTTTGTTGAGTCTTGAAAGTTATTGCCTCTTTAATAACCTCTCCTTATCATTTTTGTTTGGTTTTTGTGCCAATAATAACCTCTAATGAGAGGGAAGTAAGATATGGGGAAGTTGCTGTCCCGATACAGATTTCTGTGCGTCACTGTAAAAAATCATGAAAAATCGCAGTATGGCGGATTGAGCTGTAATTTGTTGTGCTTATGCCCCAGGTTATTACCCAACTTTCATTAGTTTTGAACTTTTCGATTTGAGCAACAGAATAGTTTCTAAAAAATCGGTCTTCACCTGCTGGTCTGTTTTGACAGATTTCTGCACTTATTTTCATTTGCCTCTTAATCGGTTTCTTTTTTAGTTCTCTTGGATCACTGATGACCCACAAGTATAGGGGGTGTATCGTAGTATTTTCGAGGGAAGTGAGACCCAATTTATTGATTCGACACAAGGGAAGCCAAAGAATATTTATAAGCTTTAACAACTGAGTTGTCAATTCAGCTGCACCTGGAAACAGTCTTGCTCGCAGTAGTTTATTAGTAGCAACACTTATGTAATAGAAATAGCAAAGTAATAGAGTAGTAGAAGTAAAGACAGTGGTAACAATTGCAGTAAACAGTAGGATTAAAGCGCGGTAGGCATAGAGATGGATGGACGGGCGTTGCATGGAAAAGACAATTCATATAGCAATCAAGACATAGGGCATTTGTAGATAAATAAGATAAAGCATCCAAGTACTAAATAATCATAGGCATGTGTTCCATATATAGTCATACGTGCTCGCAATGAGATCTTGCACAACATCTTTTGTCCTGCCAGCCTGTTTGCAGCAGGGCCTCAAGGGAACTACAGGCAATTAAGGTGCTCCTTTTAATAGAGCACCGGAGCAAAGCATTAACACTCCATGAACACATGTGATCCTCACATCAAAGCCATTCCCTTCGGTTATCCCGATTATTGTCACTTCGGGGCCTTCGGTTTCGGACAACAATGTGTGTATACAAATTGCAGGTAAGACCATAAACAATACTATCATCATGAATCAATAACATGTTCAGATCTGAAATCATGGCACTCGGGCCCTGGTGACAAGTATTAAGCATAACAAGTTGCAACAAAGTCAAAAAGCACTAATAATAGATACTAGGCACCATGCCCTAACAATCTAATGCCATTACATGAACAATCTCATCCAATCCCTACCATGCCCATAGCCTACAGCGGGGGATTACTCACTCATAGATGGAGGAATCATGGATGGTCGATGGAGAAGCGATGGTGATGATGATGGCGATGATATCCTCCAATTCCCCGTCTCGGCAGGGTGCTAGATCGAAGTTTCTAGTTCTAATTTGTGGAATCTGGTGGTGGCGGCGTACCGGAACTTTTTCTGGAAAAACGTCAAACCCCCTTGGTTTTTAGGTCAAGAGGCATCTTATAGGCTAAGAAGGAGGTCGAGGGGGTAACCGAGGCGGCCACACCACCCCCTGGCGCGGCCAGGCCTGGCCCGCGTGGCTAGGTGGTGTGGGCCCTTGTGGCCCTCCTCCGTCTCGTCTGCTGGCTCCGTGAGTCTTCTAGTGAAATAGGATTTTTGTCATATTTTTCGGGATTTTCCCTGATAGTTGATTTTCTGCACAAAAACTAGACACCAAGGTAATTCTGCTAAAAACAACGTCAGTATGTGTTAGATGTATCCAAAGCACACAAGTTTAGAGGAGAAACAATAGCAAAAGTGTTCAGGAAAGTAGATACGTTTTGGACGTATCAACTCCCCCCAAGCTTAGGCTTTTGTCCTAAGTGGAGATCAATCCCAAGCTAGCCAAGATGAAGCGCCTCCGTAATATGGCGAAGAGGTACCTTCGTCCTGATACGAACTCGAGGATGCCCCAGCATAGTGCGCAGAGTAGTTGTAAGAGGGCACATCCTCCTGGCGCTGCCTGTGGAAACCCAGCAGGAGGAGTTGCTCGTCCACCTCCTCCTTGGAGCGCGACCATGGAATCCTGCAAATACTGAACAAAGAAGGCTATGGCAAGGGAATTTCCCTCTCATCTCCGTCAGTGAACAACATCTTGTAAACTAAACTCTCGGTACTAGAGTCAGTAGTAACAAAGTGATGTGTTTTCATAGCAGCAAGATCAAGCCTTTGTGGAGTCAACACAGTGTCATTAGGATCCACAGAATGTTCTAAAGCAGCCACCATGCATGAGGCAATAATGCCCCCATAAATAGGTCCTCTAGCGGCTAGGCGGCGAGCAATGAGAGAACCAAGATTATACTTGGTATCATTATTAAGTGCAGCAGCGAGGAAGGCTAAATGATAATTAGAAATGTTACTAGTGTTCTCCCTACCAAGAATGCTAGTGGCAAGATAATAAGCAAAATATCTAAGAGCTAGGAGTTGAATGTTCCTTATCTTCCCATGTTGAGCTGCGCAGTCATCGTCATTTGTCACACTTCGATAGAGATCCAGCAAATCAGCGGGTCGACCTTGGATCTTCTTCACTGTCCCAGTCATGCCTATGCCTATAATGCTGCAAAATCTTTCCAATGGCATGGTAATAGGCAGATTATAAATTTTGAACGAAACAGTTGACTGATAAGGGGTGTTAGTAAAAATGAAACTTTCAACGAAAGTTTTGGTGAGCACGACATATTGCTCACTCTCATCTTCCATGTAAGTGGTTAGCCCAACCCTCTGAACGAGGAGTAAGAACTCATCAAGGATCCCTGCAGCTTGCAAAAAGGTAAAACAAGGGAAAGTAGATGGATGAGCATCTCCCTCATCTCCTTCATTGCCAAAGTGTGGTGCAATAATATCTTAATTATATGATGGCCTAAATTGAGAAGCTAATCTTGAAGGCCTTGCCCTCCTGGGTGTGTCCCTCCCAAATATCTCTCCAAAAGTGTGGTTGTTCATCTTTTTCTATTCTGAAATTTTAGACAACCATCATTCAAGTGATTGCAAAGTGATTACACACTAAAAAGAACTACTTATAGGGACTTGTAAGAGGCCTAAACATGCGTCAAAACAATTTATCTAAGCATTGAACAAGCTTACAAGCTCACATAACCTGTCACCTACAGTAGCAAAATACTCAAGATATAAACCACTAAACACAAATCTACTTGGACAAGCGGAGAAGTCACATACCGGAGAACAAATGCTCCAAATCTCAGCAACAAAGATGGGCTGAGCAAGGACATCGAAAATCACGAGCAAGAACAGCAGGAACGCGAGTTTGAGCAATGAACTGGTGTTTTGTCGGGAGAGAGAAAGATGTGGCAAGTGAGAGAGTAAGTGGAGGGCTAGGGGTGGCCCACACCATGTCCAGGCGCGCCCCTGGTGTGGCCGTGCCACCAGGTGGTGTGCCTGCCTGGTGGGCCCCCTGGTACTTCCCAGGCACTTCTCTTCCCCTTTTTCACGTAAACATTTAATATGCATTTTCTGGAAATTTTCGGGATACTTTATTTTTGAGCAATTTTCAGGTAATGATGAATGAATCTCTGACAGAAAGATGATTTTGGAATGATGCAATAACAAAACGAGACCTAAACTTCAGAAGATCTAAGACACTCTAATAAGCAAGCAGCTAGCAATAGAAAAGTAAACTAAGTGAAAGCAAAAATTAATATGGATAAAGTAAAAGTAAGCAAAGATAATCATGGTGAAAACATTGTTTTGTTCATTAAAATCCCTTTGTTAACAAGGTTGGTCAGGTCTTGTTACCAAAACAATTTTATATGAGAAAAAACTTTGTATTCCACTAAATGATTATGTTACCTCAACCTTGATAGCAATGGTCCCAATCATAATAATTTCATATTTTTCTCTTGGTATGGGACAATATATTTCTCCAAGTTGAATGCCCTCAATGTTTTCAATTGAATTTAAGCCATAATTCCTATCAATCTTCTTGGGGAAATAGATAGTATGCTCCTTGTCATTAACATTAAAAATTACCTTTCCTTGATTGCAATTAATAACAGCTCCTGCAGTATTAAGAAAAGGTCTCCAAGAATAATAGACATATTGTCATCTTCAGGCATTTCAAGCACAACAAAGTCAGTTAATATCAAGCAATTATGAGCCACTTGAACAGGTACATCCTCACATATACCAATAGGAATAGTAGTAGATTTATCAGCCATTTGCAAAGATATATCAGTTGGTATTAGTTTTTCCAATTGAAGTCTCTTGTAGAGAGAAAAAAGCATGACACTAACTCCTGCTCCTAAATCACACAAGGCAGTTCTAACGTAATTGTTTTTAATAGAAGAAGGAATAGTTGGAATCCCTGGGTCTCCATGTTTCTTTAGAACCTTACCATTGAAGGAATAATAATTAGCAAGCAAAGTAGAAATTTCTTCATTAGGGATCTTCCTTTTATTAGAGACAATATCCTTCATATATTTTGAATAAGGAGGCAATTTAATAGCATCAGTCAAAGGAATTTGCAAAAATAAAGGTTTCATCCACTCACAAAACTTATTATAGTGTTTGTCTTCCTTTGACTTGTATTTCTTATCAGGGAAAGGCATAGGTTTTTGGACCCAAGGCTCTCTTTCACTACCATGTTTCTTAGAAACAAAATCTTCTTTAGTGTATTTAGTATTCTTAGTGTGCCTTTCAGGTTCTTCTTCAATTTTTTCTTTATCATGAGCATCATTTTCCTCATTACCACTTTCAGTTTCAGCATCAGAGACAGATATACTATTAGGATCTTTAGCAGGTTCGGAAGATTCTACAATATTTTTATGTTTCTTTTTTCCTTTTCTTAGGAGAAGCACCACTATTTTAAATTTGTTGAGAATCTTGCTCAATTCTTTTAGGATGCCCCTCAGGACATAGAGGATCATGGGTGGTAGCACCACTTCTAGTTCTAATTTCATAAGCATGTTTTTCTTTAGCAGCATTAACTAGCAAATATTTTTGTACTTTAATAAGCTGATCAATTTGACTTTGAACCATTTTGAAAGGTTTAACAAGCATTTTTACATCATTAGAGGTTCTTTCCACAATATCTTTTAACTCAATAATAGCTCTAGAGTTTTCCATTAGATGATTCTGCACTCTTTTATTAAAATTATCTTGCTTAACAATAAAAACATCAAATTCTTCTAAGCATTGATCAGGAGGTTTAGAGTAAGGAATATCACCTTCATCAAAATGTTGGAGAGAGTGTACCTCAATAGTGGATGAGTGGGAGATTGTCTTACATAATTCTTCTATAGGAGGTAAATTCTTCACGTGTTCAGCTTTAATACCCTTCTCCTTAAGACATTTCTTAGCTTCCTTCATCACTTCATCATTTAGTTCAATAACTCCCTCTTCTTTGACGTTGGTGTCGACTCAGGCATAGTTAACTCAGGTGTAACTGTCTCAGGCGTAGTTGGCTCAGGTGGAGTCCAGTCATCATAATTCTTGCTTATTTTAGCCATTAATTCCTCAGCTTCTTTGGGAGTTCTATTCCTGAAAACACAATCATCACAACTATCTAGGTATGTCCTAGATTCTTCAGCTAGTCCATTATAATATATATCAAGAATATCAATCTTAGGTAATGGACATCTAGCTTGTGCATGAATCAAAGCACAAAACCTTTCCCATGATTCAGGCAATACCTCTTTTTCTCCCTTTTAAAATCAAAAAGTTCCTGCAAAATGGCATGTCTAGCACTAGGAGGGAAATATTTCTGAAGAAAGGTACTAATCAAGCAATCAGGTCTATCAATAGATCCAGGAGGTAAATTATTAAACCAAGTTTTAGCTTCTCCTTTTTGTGAAAAGGGGAAAATTTTAGCAACAAAGTAGGTGCGCATCTTAATATCATCAAAAAATAGGCCACTCATGGTAGAAGCTCAGTCACTTTCATTCTTAGTTCCACAAAAAAGGTTCTTTCTCAACAATAGTTATGTAAGATAAATCGAGAGAGAAATCATAATCCTTATCTTTAATGTTTATGGGAGATGTAGCAAACTTATCATTAGGGGATAATTTGGGTTTTATAATATGCCTCTCAAGGAGATTCTTAATAGCACTTTTACCATGAGTATTTTGACATTCTTTAATAAATTCATCATTCATTTCTATATATCCGTCTTCGATATCATAGCTCACTATAGACTCAGGTGAACTGACAGGAGTAGTAGTGTCTTCATTAGGAGTTTCAGTATTTCCAGCTATAGTTCTAGCAATCGTAGCATCTAGGAAAGGACCTAATGAACCACTCTTATCAAGCACAGTAGAAGCAGTAGCATAAGTATCAGAAGTTTCAGATTCAGCAGTAGTAGCAGTATGTGTAGCATGTGTATGGGGTGGTGTAAGGAGCTTACTCATCACAGATGGTGAATCAAGAGCAACAGAGGTGTTCAGAACCGTACCTCTCCTTGTAGTGGATGGTAAAATAGGAACCTTGCCATCACGAGACTTACCCATGATGGACGGATGGCAGCGAACAATAGTGATTCCAAGTGAACTTGATAAATAGAGCTATGCTCCCTGGCAACAGCGCCAAAAAATAGTCTTGATGACCCACAAGTATAGGGGATGTATCGCAGTATTTTCGAGGGAAGTGAAACCCAATTTATTGATTCGACACAAGGGGATCCAAAGAATATTTATAAGCCTTAACAACTGAGTTGTCAATTCATCTGCACCTGGAAACAATCTTGCTCACAGCAGTTTATCAGTAGCAACAGTTTTGTAATATAAATAGCAAAGTAATAGCAGTAGTAAAGGTAAAGACAGTAGTAACAATTGTAGTAAACAGTAGGATTAAAGCGCAGTAGGCATAGGGATGGATGGACGGGCGTTGCATGGACAAGACAATTCATATAGCAATTAAGACATAGGGCATTTGCAGATAAAGAAGATAAAGCATCCAAGTACTAAATAATCATAGGCATGTGTTCCATATATAGTCACACGTGCTCGCAATGAGAACTTGCACAACATCTTTTGTCATTCCAGCCCGTTTGCAACGGGGCCTCAAGGGAACTACTGGCAATTAAGGTGCTCCTTTTAATAGAGCACCGGAGCAAAGCATTAACACTCCATGAACACATGTGATCCTCACATCAAAGCCATTCCCTTCGGTTATCCCGATTATTGTCACTTCGGGGCCTTCGGTTCCGAACAACAATGTGTGTATACAACTTGCAGGTAAGACCACAAACAATACTATCATCATGAATCAATAACATGTTCAGATCTGAAATCATGGCACTCGGGCCCCAGTGACAAGCATTAAGCATTACAAGTTGCAACAAAGTCAAAAAGCACTAATAATAGATACTAGGAACCATGCCCTAACAATCTGATGCCATCCCCATAGCCTACAGCGGGGGATTACTCACTCATAGATGGGGGAATCATGGATGGTCGATGGAGAAGCGATGGTAACGATGATGGCGATGATCTCCTCCAATTCCCTGTCCCGGCAGGGTGCTAGAACAGAATTTCTGGTTCTGATTTGTGGAATCTAGTGGTGGCGGTGTAGTGGAACTCTTTCGGGAAAAACGTCGAACCCCCCTTGGTTTTTAGGTCAAGAGGCATCTTATAGGCTAAGAAGGAGTCTGAGAGGGTAACCTAGGGGTGGCCACACTAACCCCTAGCGTGACCAGGACTGGCCCGCGCAGCCAGGTGGTGTGGGCCCCTCGTGGCCCTCCCCCGTCTCGTCTTGTGGCTCCGTGAGTCTTCTGGTGAAATAGGATTTTTGGCATATTTTCCGGGATTTTTCCTAATAGTTGATTTTCTGCCCAAAAACTAGACACCAAGGTAATTCTGCTGAAAACAGCGTCAGTCTGTGTTAGTTGTATCCAAATCACACAAGTTTAGAGGATAAACAATAGCAAAAGTGTTCGGGAAAGTCGATACGTTTTGGACGTATCAATCACTTGAGCTTTTAAAAGAAATTGCTATAGTATCTTATGTTTTAATGGATGATTTACTTGAGTTGAAACTAAACCCAAAGGATTATTTTGAATACACTAATGTTGCTAATGAAAATTGTGTGAAGTTATGTATGAAGGAAATTTTCAAGTGTAGGGAAGAATAATGTGATGAGATGAAGTATGGACAAAAGCTCAAGCTTGGAGATGCCACCCGTGTCACACCAAGAAATATTCAAGAAGTACAAGTGTCAAAGCTTGGGGATGCTCAAGGCATCCCCTTCTTCATCAATAATCTCAGGTCTTCTTTCAAGACACTTTATTTTTATTACCTTATGCACTATGTGTTATTCCTGGAGCGTCTTTGTTTTTAGTTTTCTTTTGTTTTATTTGCCACAATAAGTTGGTTGGATCCCAACACACTTCTTTTGGAGAGATACACACCCTGTTATTCATTGCCTAGAACACTCTAGTTTTCACTCTTATTGTTCTATGAGTGTTCTCCTTTGCTATCACTATGTTTAGCTTTAGTTTTCTTATTCTTTTGGCTTAGAACTTTTTGCTTCTTATTTGTAGATGGGTGAGACATGCTCTCTGGTCTTTATTGATTATTATCTTTGAGAGTTGTTTCAAATAAGTCGATTGGTGTTGGAAAAGAGTAGGAAGTTTCATGCTTATAGTGGTACAAAAGGAAGTTTGTTTTGACTGTGACTTAGACTTTATCGTGTCATGCTATATGTTGCTTTGACCATATGCTTAGTGATTATTGTTGTAACATGACTTGCTTCAAACAATTTAGATTGCTTAATGTGCCTTGAAAGAATCATGTGTTGTTTTAGCATACAAAAGCATAATATTGTGGTATTCTCCTTTGATGCTTTATTTGGGTTGACTTGGCACATGCTTACACCATGTTAAGACTATGAACCAGTCACTATAGCCTCTATGATCATTTAGTTTTGACTTGCAATATCACTTTATGCTTTAATTAATAATGTTTTGTCGCTTTGCATGATTATGGCCATTATTGCTCTCTTAGTTGGTCGCTCCCAGTCTTTTGCTAGCCTCCACCTATACTGAGTATGAGTTTTACTCATGCATCCAACTCCCAAGAAACCAAGTTATTCCAAAGAGTCCACTATAAATTCCTATGCATGGTGTGTTACACCATCCAAGTATGTTCATGTGTTTGTCTATCTTCCAAATTAAACTTTGTTATGTGAAAATTAGTGACTAAAGCTCTCACAAACTTGATGGCACACTTTATATTTCACACCTCAAGATAATTATGATAGGAACAATGAGAGCTGAAAGCTAATAAGTACCATAATTTTTGGAAGCTCTTTATGAAACATGAAATCCCTACTTCCCTCTGTGAAGGGCCTTTCTTTTTACTTTTATGTTGAGTCTCCATCTTCTACCTTTATGCACCAATTGAGAGAGCATAGTGATACATTGCAAATGTATCTATAATTTTTGATGCTCCATGCTTGGTTTTATCTCCTTTCTTGTATTTTGTCCACACTTTGGAGTACTTTTTATATGATTTCTTGGACTAACCTATTAACAAGAGCCACAATGCCAGTTGCCTATTTTCTGCTGTTTTTGGTTCCAGGAAAGTCAAAAAATGAATATTCTCGGATAGGACGGGACAAAAGCCAAAGTGCCTATTTTTCCAGAAGACTCCAGGAGCCAGAATACGAGACGGAGGAGGGCCAGGGGCTGGCCACACCCCCCCCTCCCCCAGGCACGGGCTAGGCCTGGCCGTGCCAGGGCATGGTGTGGTGGCCCCAGGCACCCCCTCGGTCTCCCTCTTCGCCTATAAGAAGCCTTCTGACCTAAAAACTCAAGGGGGGTTTGATGTTTTTCCAGAAGGAGTTCCGCTCCGCCACCACCACCAGATTCCACGAAACAGCACCAGAAACTCCGTTCTGCCACCCTGCCAGGACAGGGAATTGGAGGAGATCATCGCCATCATCATAATCATCGCTTCTCCATCGACCATCCATGTTTCCCCCATCTATGAGTGAGTAATCCCCCGCTGTAGGCTATGGGGATGATAGGGATTGGATGAGATCGTTCACGTAATGGCATCAGATTGTTAGGGCATGGTGCCTAGTATCTTTTATTAGTGCTTTATGACTTTGTTGCGACTTGTTGTCCTTAATGCTTGGTACTAGGGCCTGAGTGCCATGATTTCAGATCTGAACATGTTATTGATTCATTATGATAGTATTGTTTTTGGTCTTATCTACAAGTTGTATACACACGTTGTTGTCCGGAACCTATGGCCCCGAAGTGACAGAAATCGGGATAACCGGAAGGGAATGGCTTTGATGTGAGGATCACATGTGTTCACGGAGTGTTAATGCTTTGCTCCGGTGCTCTATTAAAAGGAGCACCTTAATTGCTAGTAGTTCCCTAGAGGCCCCGCTGCAAACGGGCTGGCAGGACAAAAGATGTTGTGCAAGTTCTCATTGTGAGCATGTATGACTATATACAGAACACATGCCTATGATTATTTAGTACTTGGATGCTTTATCTTCTTTATCTGCAATTGCCCTATGTTCTGATTGCTATTTGAATTGTCTTGTCCATGCAACGCCCGTCCATCCATCCCTATGCCTACCGCACTCGAATCCCACTGTTTACTGCTTTTGTTACTACTGTCTTTACTTTACTACTGTTGTTACTTTACTATTCCTACTACAAAATTGTTTTTACTGATAAACTGCTGTGAGCAAGATTGTTTCCAGGTGCAGCTGAATTGACAACTCAGTTGTTAAGGCTTATAAATATTCTTTGGCTCCCCTTGTGTCGAATCAATAAATTGGGTTTCTCTTCCCTCGAAAATACTACGATACACCCCCTATACTTGTGGGTCATCAAGACTATTTTCTGGCGCCGTTGTCGGGGAGCATAGCTTTATTTATCAAGTCCACTTGGATTCACTATTGTTAAAGCTAAGTTTATTTTCTCCTTGTTTGCTTGTTTCTTTATAAAAAATTACAAAAAAAAGTAGTTCCTACTCTAGTTGTTATTTTCGTTGAGATGTTATTGTCTTGCCTTATCATGCTTGTTGTCAATGGTTGGTTTCTTTGAAACTGAAGCTTATTGGCAAGGTGGGTTCACGGAAGATTAAAAATATTATTATAAGGAACACCTCTTGTCACAAAAAGGGAAACACTTATGGGAACAAATTGATAGATTGTATACCATTGCTAGTAACGTGTGCTCTACTTATAATGTTACTTATTACTGTGATAAATCTTGTTGCAGAAAGAGGTATAAACACCTCCCTTTTCAATGTGAGTATAATGATAATGATACCATATCTTCCTATGCTAAAGGAATTTATGACTTTTATGATGCGGAACAAATTGAAGAATTTATTGCTTGGAAGGGTGCTTTTGAACTTGCTAGTTTGCTTGAAAATATTGATGATTCAGCTTACAAATATGAGGTTTATGCTATACTTAAATTTTGCTTTGATAATTACAAGGATGAAAATGGCTATATTCTTGAATATTTTAATAGATGCTTTCCACAAATGGAAGAGACTAATGCCTTGCAGGATCCTATGGAAGAAGAAATTGATGAACCTGAAATCTCATTAGATGAAAAAGAGGAGAGTGATGAACAAAAGGAGGAAGAATGGATTAGCTACCCATGCCTACCTTCTAATGAGAGTAACTCTTTATCGCTTACATTATTTGATTGTCCCCCATGCTTACTAAAGGAGGATGAATGTTATGTTCCTGAGGATTCTTTTGAAGATGTTTATAATAAACCTCTAGTGCTTGTATATCATGAAAAGCATGCTTTATGTGATAGTTATATTGTTGAGTTTATTCATGAGGCTACTGAAAATTATTATGAGAGAGGAAAATATGGTTGTAGAAGTTTTCATGGTATTGAAACACCTCTCTATGTGCTGAAAGTCTTGAAGTTACTCTTGTTTTATCTTCCTATGCTTGTCACTTTGTTCTTTGTGGATTTATTTGCATACACGATTCCTATGCATAGGAAGTGGGTTAGACTTTAATGTGTTTTGAATTTGCTTCTTGATGCTCTCTTTTACTTCAACTCATATTTCTTATGAGAGCATCCTCTCAAACTTTTATGCCTGAAGATGATAATATGTCTACTATTCTTGGGAGACCTTTTCTTAAATACTGCAGGAGCTGTTATTAATTGTAATCAAGGGAAGGTGACCTTCAATGTCAATGACAAGGAACATACTATCTATTTTCCCAAGAAGATTGATAGACTTATGGTTTTGAATTCAATTGAACATGTTTAGGGCATTCAAGTTGGAGAAATATATTGTCCCATACCAAGAGAAAAATTTGAAACTATTATGATTGGGACCATTGCTATCAAGGTTGAGGTAACATAATCATTAGTGGAATACAAAGTTTTGTCTCATATGAAATTGTTTTGGTAACAAGACCTGATCAACCTTGTTAACAAAAGGATTTCATTGAACAAAACAATGTTTTCACCATGATTATCTCCACTTACTTCTATTCTATCTATTTTAGTTTTTCCTTATGCCTAACTTAAAGGCGTTAAAGAACAGTACTTATTGGGAGATAACCCAAAAGTTTTAGATGAGTCTTGGAAGTTATTACTTCAGTAATAACCGCCAATTATCCTTTTTATTTGCTTTTTTGCCAAAAGTAACCTCTAATAAGAGAGAAGTAATGATTGGGAAAGTTGTTGTCCTGAAACAGATTTCTGTGCTTCACCGTAAACATTCGTGTAAAATCTCTGAACGTCTTTTTGAGGCGTGAATTTTTGTGCTTATGCCCTAGGTTGTTATCTAACTTTCGTTAGTTCAACACTTTTTGATTTGTGCAACAGAAGATCTTCGAAAAAATTCGTCTTTACCTGCTGGTCTGTTTTGACAGATTTCTGCCATTTTCTGCATTTGCTTCTTGTTGGTTCCTTTTTGAGTTCTTTTGGGGAATTGAGCTTTTTGAGGGAAGTGCTACAGTAGCTAGTGTTCTAATGGAAGTTTATTTGGTGTTAGAACTGAACCTTAAGACTTATTTATATTGAGTGCACTAATGTTGCTAATAAAGATTGTGTGAAGTTTTGTATGAAGGAAAAATTTCAGGTGTATGGAAGGAATGAGTAATGAGATGAAGGATGGACTAAAACTCAAGCTTGGGGATGCCACGCGTGTCACCCCAAGAAATATCCAAGAAGTACAAGCGTCAAATCTTGGGGATGCCCAAGGCATCCCCTTCTTCATCAATAAAAATCCCAGGTTTCTTCCAAACACTTCATTTTTATTGTTTCATGCACAGTTGTGTTGTTCTTGGAGCGTCTTCTTTTTCGTTTTTGTTTTGGTTTTTAGTTTGCGTGGTTTGCTTAGTTTGCTGAATAAATTGGTTGGACCCCCTCTTTCATACATTGGCTTTCAAATAGTTTGGTTTGGATTGGAAAAGAGTAGGAAAAGTTCATGCTTAAGTGGTAAAGAGAGTTTGTTTTTTGACTGTGGCCTATGCTTTGTCATGCCATGCTTGATATTTTTTTTGGCTTTATGCTTAGTATTCTTTGCTGTAGCATGACTTATTATAAACAATTGAGATTGCTTATGTGCCTTGGATGAATCATGCATTGTTTTAGCATATTAAAGCATAGTATTGTGGTATTCTCCTTTGATGCTTTATTTGGGTTGATTTGGCACATGCTCACACCATGTTATGACTATCCCAAGTCACCATAAGACTTTATGATCCTTTAGTTTTCAACTTGTAGTATCACTTTATGCTTTGATCAATGATGTTTTGTCGCTCTGCATGATTACGGCCATTATTGCTCTCTCGTTTGTCGCTCCCTTACTATTGCTAGCCTTCACTTTCACTGAGTATGTTTTACTCATGTTTCCAACTCCCTAAACCAAATATTTCCAAAGTGTCCACCATACCTACCTATTAGCATCATTTGCTACTTCCGTGCATATTCAATATGCCTTGTGTTCTTCCGAGTAAAATGTTTGCTTGTTATGAGAAAGTTAGTTAGTAAAGCTCTCACGAACTTGATGGCACACTTTATTTTCTTGCATCTAATAAACCTGAACCATTGCGTCCTTCTTTGTTGCGTATATGCTTGCACTTTATAAGTTGAAGTTAGCAGAACCATGTTTCATGGGGAACGCTTTCAACATTGCATTGGTACTTAGTACCTCGTTGATATCATGTTCTTTTGCTTATGGATCCCAATGGTGTGAAATAAAAGAGGAACTTGTAAGATCATGGAGTTTGTATGTATGTTAGAGAAACGCCTGGGCCGCTAGCCTAAGCCATGCCAAATCATGGTGGAAACTTGCAGCATAACCATAATGAGAATTCTATGAAGCATCTTCAATAAAAATCTATGCACATAGTAAATAAAAAGATCGCTGAGATGCTCATTGTCTGCTTGCCTTGTAATTTTGATTATGGGATAGCTCCTGTGTCATGTGCAAGGGGTACCCCATTGGCGGTTCTCTATGATACATATATACTTACAATGACAAGAGCTTACTTGTGACTGAAGTTGAGTAGCATGAGGATCGGTCTTCGTAAGTAAGGGGGATGAGACTTCGATTTATAACTTGTCAAGCATATCCTCTTAGTTGTGTCACTTTAACCTTGACCATTTAAAGATGCTTATGATAGGAGCAATGAGAGCTCAAAGCTAACGAGTATCATACTTTCAACATTTGGAAGCCTTTCAAACTTTTCAAAACCTTTTCATTTCCTTGTTGAGTCTCCACACATTCTATGAGCACTTTCTTGAGAGCATAGTGGCCATTCTTAGTTCTATGTGCATTGTCCCAAGACTTGTTGATTGATGCATACCTTGATATTGCTTGTTTTAAACTATTTGTATCTAGTCACTCTTGTAAACTTTGAAGGTGTCCTATGAATTTATGTTTGCTACTCTATGAGGGACAAGCTGAGTGCCACTATGCTATGTTTTCTTTATGTGAAACAAACAAACGTCTTGCAAATCATTGTTATTCATGAATCTTTTGTTTGTGCCTTTTCATGTTGCATCGTAGTTTCTTTGTCTTATTTCTAGAATTTTGTCTTTCATGTTATGATTGAAGTACTATGATCCCGGATTTGAATGTTTTACAAATACTTTGATCAATTTTATGATGGTGCATGTCACCTCAAAAATTATTCTTTCTTTTTATCACTTACCTACTCGAGGACGAGCAGGAGTTAAGCTTGGGGATGTTGATACATTGCAAATGTATCTATAATTTTTGATGGTCCATGCTTGGTTTTATCTCCTTTCTTGTGTTTTGTCCACACTTTGGAGTACTTTTCATATGATTTCTTGGACTAACCTATTAACAAGAGCCATAGTGCCAGCTGTCTGTTTTCTGCTGTTTTTGGTTCCAGGAAAGTCAGAAAATGAATATTCTCGGAATTGGATGGGAGAAAAGCCAAAGTGCCTATTTTTCCAGAAGACTCCAGGAGCCAGAATACGAGACGGAGGAGGGCCAGGGGCTGGCCACACCCCCCCCCCCCCCCAGGCGCGGGCTGGGCCTGGCCGTGCCAGGGCATGGTGTGGTGGCCCCAGGCACCCCCTCGGTCTCCCTCTTCGCCTATAAGAAGCCTTCTGACCTAAAAACTCAAGGAGGGTTCGACGTTTTTCTAGAAGGAGTTCCGCTCCGCCGCCACCACCAGATTCCACGAAACAGCACCAGAAACTCCATTCTGGCACCCTGCCGGGACGGGGAATTGGAGGAGATCATCGCCATCATCATCACCATCGCTTCTCCATCGACCATCCATGTTTCCCCCATCTATGAGTGAGTAATCCCCCGCTGTAGGCTATGGGGATGGTAGGGATTGGATGAGATCGTTCACGTAATGGCATCAGATTGTTAGGGCATGGTGCCTAGTATCTTTTATTAGTGCTTTATGACTTTGTTGCGACTTGTTGTGCTTAATGCTTGTCACTAGGGCCCGAGTGCCATGATTTCAGATCTGAACATGTTATTAATTTATTTTGATAGTATTGTTTTTGGTCTTATCTACAAGTTGTATACACACGTTGTTGTCCGGAACCTATGGCCCTGAAGTGACAGAAATCGGGATAACCGGAAGGGGATGGCTTTGATGTGAGGATCACATGTGTTCACGGAGTGTTAATGCTTTGCTCCGGTGCTCTATTAAAAGGAGCACCTTAATTGCCAGTAGTTCCCTAGAGGCCCCACTACAAACGGGCTGGCAGGACAAAAGATGTTGTGCAAGTTCTCATTGCGAGCACGTATGACTTTTTTTTCTTGGGATCAATATCAGCAATGCAGTTCATCCAATGATAAACCAAATTCCAACTATAGAACTATGACACAATTAAACCCGAATGAACAAAATGTTGAATTGAATCGTACCAGTCTATACTAGGGTTTATTACTCATTTTTGTACTTGCTGTTTTATTTTCCAATTACTTCTTCAATTGAGAGAAAGAAAGAGAGTAATAAGAATTCTACGGAACACATGCCTAGGATTGTCTAGTACTTGGATGCTTTATCTTATTTATCTGCAATTGCCCTATGTTCTGATTGCTATTTGAATTGTCTTGTCCATGCAACGCCCGTACATCCATCCCTATGCCTACCGCACTCGAATCCCACTGTTTACTGCTTTTGTTACTACTGTCTTTGCTTTACTACTGCTGTTACTTTACTATTCCTACTACAAAACTGTTGCTACTGATAAACTGTTGTGAGCAAGATTGTTTCCAGGTGCAGCTGAATTGACAACTCAGTTGTTAAGGCTTATAAATATTCTTTGGCTCCCCTTGTGTCGAATCAATAAATTGGGTTTCACTTCCCTCGAAAATACTGTGATACACCCCCTATACTTGTGGGTCATCACATAGTAGTCATTCTTAGTTTAATGTGCATTGTCCCAAAACTTGTTGATTGATTCACAACTTTGATATTGCTTGTTCTTAAATTATTTGTATCTAGTCACCCTTATGAACTTTGAAGGTGTCCTGTGCATTTATGTTTTGCTATACCATGAGGGACAAGCTGAATACCACTCTTATTATGTTTTCTATATGTGAAACAAACAAACGTCTTTCAATGCATTGTTATTCATGATCTTTTGTTTGTACCTTTTTATGTTGCAACTTAGTTGCTTTGTCTTATTGTTAGAACTATATCTTTCATGTTTATGTTAGAGTACTATGATCCCAGCTATCACTGTTTTACAATACCTTGATCAATATTGTGATGGTGCATGTCACCTCAAAAATTATTCTTTTTATCACTTACCTACTCGAGGACGAGCAGGAGTTAAGCTTGGGGATGCTTGATACGTAATGTATCTATAATTTTCGATGCTCCATGCTTGTTTTATATCAACTTTCTTATGTTTTGCTTACACTTTGAGGTATTTTTATACATTTTCTAGAACTAACCTATTGACAAGATGCCGCAGTGCCAGTTGCCTATTTTCTGCTGTTTTTGGTTTCAGAAAAGCTAGTGAAGAAATATTCTCGGAATTGGACAAAACAAAAGCCGAAGTTCCTATTTTTCCCGACACGACACAAAAGTACAAAGCAGATACGAAGGAGAGCCACGAGGCGGCCACACCATAGGGTGGCACCCCCCTGGGCGCGCCAGGCCCTGGTGTGGTCCCCTCGGGCGGCCACCGACCTCGCCTCTTCCCCTATATAAACCCCCCAAGACGAAAACCCTAAGGGGAACATCAGAATTCCACGAAAAGTTCTACAGCGCCGCCACCACCAAAGAGGAGATTCGAGGGACAAAAGTCTCTATTCCGGCACCCTGCCGGGACGGGGAAGTGCCCCTAGAGCCATCTCCATCGACTCCACCGCCATCTCCATCGCCGTTGCTGACTCCCATGATGAGGAGGGAGTAGTTCTCTCTCGAGGCTAAGGTCTCTACCAGTAGCTATGTGTTCATCTCTCTCTATGCGTGATCTTATTGAGATCATGAGCTTTGTAATCTAGTTGAATAAGTAGATCTATTCTGCTACTCAAGTGCTTTAATTAATCTCTGCTTATCCCCACGTGTGTGAAGTTGATAGTGTGCACACCGTGTGGCACTTAGGCTAAGGTTACAGAAATACTTATCATGAGTATAATTTGAGTTGGATGTCTCTATGAGATTGTGGTGTTTGTTGGAACCATATAGCGCTCAAGGTGATAGTGATGGGTTATCTAGATGGGGAATGCGAACTTTAAAGTGTGCTATTATAGCCCTACATCGTCCAACCAGAGAGTAGTTCAGGGTAGCATAATGAAGAGAATATATTTATATGAGAGTGTCCACTAGTGAAAGTATGATCCCTAGGCTTTGTTTCTAAGCATTGAAACACCGTTTACAATCAGTCTTGTGACATGTTTGCTTGCTGTCACTCTTATTTCAGATTGCAATTACCACTTATAATTATCCATATTACTTGTATTTCACTATGTCTTTGCCGAACTAGTGTACCTATACACCTGACAAGTGTATTGGGTGTGTTGGGGACATAAGAGACTTCTTGTATCTTGATTGCAGGGTTGCTTAAGAGGGATACCTTTGACCACTTCCTCCCTGAGTTCGATAAACCTTAGGTGATCTACTTAAGGGAAACTTGTTGCTGTTCTATAAACCTCTGCACTTGGAGGCCCAACACTGTCTACAAGAATAGAAGCGTGCGTAGACATCAGTGCGAAGTACAGGAGATCTCTACGACATTCAAGCCTTGGTGAAGTTGCAATGGTGGCTAACTTTTAGTCTAAACAAAATCCGCGTCTAAAGTGACGGCTATATGGAGTATTTAAGGACGAAAAGGTGGGGTTTCGGCCAGCCATAGGTATGGTGGCCTAATCCAACCCTAAAAGCCTTTTTCCCTCAAATACGGACTCTAAAAAGTGGCTATTAAAATTTCGGCGAAAATAATATGGGCCTTGCCCAAAATAAAGGTGACGCGGCACCTTATTAAGCTATGGACGAATCTATGAAGTAATATTCTTGAATATTTTTTCCAAATCTTCTATCTTCATTATGGTGGCTTCAAAGTTCAGAAATCTCCACTTGTGGCGTTCTCTTCAATCCTCATATGCTTGCTGCCATCTCCATGCATGATTATGCTCCAATGCTTGTCCCTCTGGTCCATGCTAGGTCCATCATTCCTAAGAGTAACAAATACATCCGATTTAGGCAGCATCATATTCTCATGTATGTGAGAAATAGCTCCAAGAAACAAAAGTACCTGATAGTTAAGTTGCTTCGCACGAGCTCGAGTGATAGGTCCTTGTATGTGTGTAGGTATAGCGGGTGTATCAATAAATGGGATGTCCACATCAAGGTGGTTCTTATGGAACAAGCATGTTGGTCTGGAGGTGGTGGATCTGCCGTTCTTCTCCAACTTCGCCAATTGGAGGTGGCAGATCTTGGTCCAAGACTGTCGCAGCGACAGGTGCCTCACTGCGTGCAGTAGGCTTGTTCATCGACTCACAAATCTTCGTTGGATATGGTGACTCTTTGGATCTTGCAGTGGTGGAGGCTCGGCATCTCTTCTGGTGTCAGTATAGGCGACGCTGGAGTTGGGCGGCAGCTGCGGGCTATGGTGGTGACAGGAAATTATTTTATTTGCAAATTTAGGATAATTATTTTATCCCGATCTGTCTTTTAGTTTCCACGCATGTTGCTTCTTGTAACTTGATTTTGGATAATGAAATATGTGGCTGCTCTAAAAAAAACTAAAAAATTAGCTGCCCAACGCTGGCATGCAGTTAGCCAATGTCGATCTTGAATATTATTAAGGAGACAGAAAACATGAACTTCTCCAAGGCGTCTAGTGGTAGTAAAGGGAGGCATGATACCCGTGCAGTTAGCTTTTTTTGTGAATTAAACTTGTATTACTCAAAACTCAGGAATTACAAGATTTTGGAAGATGTCAGATAACCCCTCTGGTTCTGAATGCATCCATACTGCCGTACGATTACTAGTACTAGCATAGTTAGCCATGTAGTGGCCGCTAGTATTTTGATATCTACTAATGTGAATAATACAATTTGGCAAACCTTTAGCAAGGTTTTAATATCCTCTCCAATGGTCATATGAATTGATCTATCCAACAGATCATTCTCAATCATCTTCACTATCTCCAGGCAATCGACCTCAATCAGAAGCGGTTGACTGCACCAGTGCAGCGCTAGAGACAGACCCTCTTTTAATGCACTTAACTCATATTCTAAAGCATCTCTACAATTAGATAAATATCGGCAAGAAGATAACAGTATAGCACCCATATGGTCACGCACAACAATTCCAGCACCTGCATCCCGTGCCACGCCGAATGAACCATCCATATTCAGCTTAACCCAGCCGTGAGGGGGAGGTTTCCACTGAGGTTGTGTTCGAGCTGGCACCACTGCCGCATAAAATTTATTCTGCTTATGATTCAAAATGATTTTTTCCTTCGTTATGTCTTCAGTTGCATGATGCTTGATCTGGGTTAAGGACTGTACATAGCTTAGCAGGAATCTCTTGGATACTTCAAGTGGAGGTGGAGGTTTTTCATGGACTATCTCACTGTGAATATGTCATACCCTCCACAAGATCATTAAGACCATGGTAATAACATCACCATCCAAATTTCTGATCAGGTTTACTAGCCACTCAATGCCTGTATGCTAAAGTGAGTCAAGTGAGGGGATATCGCACACAGAAGAAATAGAAAGCCACAACTCTTTTGCAAAAGTGCAACGCACAAATGGATGGAAATTGTCCTCTGCTTCAACATCACAAATGGGAAAAATATCAGTAACCTCCAAGGTTCTTTTGAGCTTATTATGCCAAGTAGGCAGGACATCAATGACCAGCCTCCATGCAAAATTCTGCACTTTAGGTGGCGCATTAGACATCCAGATTAAATCCCACGTCTTCCTATTACCATCAGGTGATGTGCTCGACAACTCTGTAGCGGAGCTACATTGGTCATCCATTGCAAACTAGTTAGCACTATGTACCGTGAAAATTCCATGCTCATTTAAGCCCCAAGCAAGGTGATCTCCGTCCAAGCGTTGAGACGGTTTAATCTTTAAAATTCCTAAACATTAGCAGAAACAAAATATTGTCGAAGCAATTCAATCTTCCAATTACCATATTAATCTATAAGTTTCGACACAAAATAAAGCCTGCATCTTCCCTTCCGTATATAGGCCTGAATGAGTCCAGCCTAGGATCCAAGGATCACGCCATATACGGACATTTTAACCATTGCCAATTCGCCACATTAAACTCTTTTTTAATAGTTCTAGACCATACGAGATGGCTTGCCAGGTTAATGACGCATTACCACTGAAAACAGTGTCAAAACATTGTCCTCCAATCGTCCATTACCTTCTAAAAGGCACCAAAATCGTGTGATCAAATCTCAACGGCAGCCGACCAATCAAGCATTGTGAGAAATGGGCGTTAGTGTAGATATCCGGTTGACTCTCGTGTGCAGTCCGCATCGTTGATGCACTCCAACAAGGCTCGTATATTATGAAAATTGAAAAAAATAAAAAAGACATAGGGCCCAACCGGGTTCGAACCGGTGACCTATTGATCTGCAGTCAATTGCTCTACCACTGAGCTATGGACCCTTACATGTAAGAAGAAAACAGTTCACCTATTTATTATATTAATATCTTAAGCATAGTTATCAAGTAACTGAGTGTCGCTTCGTTACTAAAGCGTTCATTACGCTCATTTTTCTTCTTCTTATCACCGGGTTCGAACCGGTTATGCAACGTTCAGTATGCTGTAGATGCTTCCCTTATCTAACAGGACCACCGAGATTCCGTTAACATCAGACAGTTCGTCTGTGACCAAAAAGTCTGTGTACTCGACCTCCATTTCGATATTCAGACACACAATGACACCGGACACAAGGTTCGGTTGATATGAAGCTCACGCATTTGCTTTTCTAGTTTGAACATCTCCACTCGTTAGTCGTTCTCAGGCCAAAATCCGTAAATATAGCGCCGGATGGAGCAAGCTTTCGGCCTGTAAACGGCCTGTTTTCTAGTCGTGTTCCCAGACCGAGTTCTCGGATTTGGACAAAATTTAGCAAAACTTGGCAAATTTTGGACGAATATAGGCGGATTTCATTAATAGATGGCCAATTCGTACATATTATGTCGAATTCGGGTGGGCACCGACTTCAACTAGGCTAAAATAAACTTAAAAAAACTAAAAACAAAGGCTGAAGCCGAAGCAGATGCCGATGCCGATGCCCGTGGACGCCATCTACATGCCGAAGTTGCGGTAGAAGTTGTTGTAGTCCGGGTCCGCCGTGTCGGGCGGCCCCTTGTGGGCGGCGAGCTCGCGCAGCCGCCGCTCTACGAAGAACAGTTCCCAGTGGACCAGGTTGCCGGGGTCTTCGGCGAGCTCTGGGTCCTCCATCACCGCGATGGCCTCCTGGATCGCCTCGACCATTTGGTCGCCCTCCGGCACCGGCGATATCGGTATGCCGCCGGCACTGAGCTTCCAATCGGGCGGGCAGTGGAAATCCGGCGGCGCCATGTATCCGGCGTCGTACAGCATCCGCGCCTCCCATGGCCGCAGAGTGCGCCGGCCGAAGCCGTTGGCTGCCGTGGGATCGCCTAGGTACCTTTCCGCCATGGGTGTTTTCGCCGAGCTCTACTGTTCGCGAAGTTGGCGAGGGGTTAGAGAGTGTGTGACGTGAGCCGTGCGGTGGCCGGCTTTTATACGCCGAGCGTGGGCGGCGAAGGCGAGAGAGGTGTAGATGATTCGGCGGAAAACGTGGAAACGGCAGGAAGCCGAGGCGGCTGTGGCGCGCCATTATGGCAACGCGTGGTCGACGAGACGGACAGTTAATGCCAGGTGGTCCTTCGCGGGAGCCGAGGCGGAAGGATGACGACGGACAACTTCGGTCGCTGACTGGGCGGGTCCACGTCCTGAGATCTTTTTTTCCACCGAATTCGCTTCGTCCGGTGTTCCTAGAGTCACGGGTTCAGCCTGAAAATGCCGGAGCTATTTTGGGCCAAATCTGGACGAAACCGGCGTCCTAGGAACATGGTTGGACCAATTTTCGGCGTCCGGACGAAAAAAAACACCCTGGAACGGCCTGCTGAAAACCCGAGAGGAGATGCTCTTAGACCAGCATCGAGCTAATGTCGGATCCACACTAAGGATCCACAGAATTGATTGAGGTAATTATTTAATGTGTTCCCCAACTGGCGGATTTATGCGCTAGCCGGCTGTCCCAAGACCAGCATGACACTAGATTCCATGCATAACCTTTACAATGCCTCCCACTTCCACACGGCCAGAATCTTCGTGCGTCCACCAGACAGAAAGGTTCGGTTGATAAGTTCTTCATCCCATTGATTTGTGATAGGCACCTTGGTTGAGCAGATTATGCACTCTGTTTCAGATCAACCTCAGTGATGAACTCTTCGGGGATCAACTCGTCCTTCCAGAGATAAAATTGTGCTGCGCTGCCCATATGCTTTTGCCAAGTGACATTTCAGCATTTAACAGACGGTAGGACAGTAGCACAGAGTGAATCAGTGTTTTCAATCAGACACCATGCCTGATAAGCTAGCAGCACGTGTCTAATCCCCAGATCCATGCTTCATATCCAAAAATGCAGTGTAAATGGAGGCAGCTAAACTTGATATAAACGATGAATATACGGGCAGTGAAATGACCTGAACATGCAGTTATAAATTCCCAAACTCATAATCAAAGCCAAAAAGAACATTCCGATTCCTTTAAATGGCTTCAGCCTATATATTGATGATCCGAAATGAAAACACTACTGGTGCAAGTTAGATGCAAGATAGGCAAACTCACAACATCCAAAACTACAACACTGAACCATCAACACTGCTAAATTCTGGCCTCAAAACACTCCGGGATTTTCGAGCATTCGCCATTACAAACTAACAGCGACGTAGCAAAGAGGCTCTTCTGGTGGTACAAAGGCACCGTCTTCAACCTCACTTCGGGTTCCTCAGAACAATGATGACCGAGTCTCCGCGGAGGAACATCTTGCTGATGAACCTGTCCTTGTTCACAGGAAGAGCCTTCTTCTTGCCTTTTCCAGTCTTTGGAACCTGTGACGAGAGAAGCTCAAGTTAAGCAAAGTGAACAAAGCAATATACAACGCAGGGAAACGATGATGCAGCAGTTGGGATGATGTGACAACATACCTCAGTCCACATCTCCCTGACGTTCTCAAGAACCATGTTGCAGTGGCGATCAAATGCCCTCACGCGGCCAAGTAACTTCTTGTTGTTCCGGCAGTTGATAAGCACCTAATGCAGAACAGAGCACACACTATAAGAACAATGGCTGGCGTGGAAACATCATGGGTAGTCAGTGCGAGTGCAGACATAGTCACCTAGAGATACTTCATAATATATCATATACTGAGTGAAAAGAATACAACGAGTATGTCTGCAGCAAGCAAAGTTTTCAGGTTAGGGCACGTGCAAAAATTTACATCAAGCAAGCAAATATATACACAAGACGACTTGTAGCCGCTATCAAACAGAGTAGCCAATACTCCCTCCATTCCAAAATAATTGAAGTTCTAGTTTTGTGCTAAGTCAAACATCTCTAAGTTTGACTGGATTTAACAAAACAATTGTCAATATTTACAACATTAAATCTATGCAGTATTAAAGTATATTGTATGATGAATCTAAAAAAACTAAATTGGTTTTCTAGCTGTTGTTATATTTTTCTATAAACTTGGTCAAACTTAAAGTAGTTTGACTTACAACAAAACCAGAAAATTATTTTTGGAACGGAGGATGTAGCTAATTTTTCCCCGTCTATAAAAATACTACTCAAGGTTGATTGTGCATTGGTATCACCAAAAGGGTACATTACTGAACTACCCGATTAACAGCCAATAACTAATCTTGCAGCCAAATTACCATAGTTACTCAAGTGAGCCACATAATGAAATATATAACTAACCAACCGGTAGCAATACCGTCACTACATACTTGCACTTGTATCGAGTGAGACAACTGCACCACCTCCTTAAAATTTCAGCCAAGAGACATAAACTTTGCTAAGACTGAACTTTCAGGTTACAGAGTTGCATTTGTTTCAGTCATACAAAGGGCATGACATGCAACAATAATCAAGGTTGAAAAAGGCGTTACTCTAGATGCGCATAAGAGTGAGACGCTGGCCAAACGCCTCGCCTTTACCCTAGGCAGTGAAACAAGCGGCCGGCGAAGAATCCATCGTTTGGCGGCAGAAAACGGCAGTGCTGCAGGGGAGAGAGGTGGCAGCGTGTGTCACTGCAAGAATGGAGACGATGATGGGAAAGAGCTGTGGCGGCATAAGAGGAACGTCGCTGGTTGAAACAGAACTAGGATACAGCAACCCCACGAGAAAACGAGAGAGACCATCGGAGTAGGGCATTAAACAAGATGAACTACTTCAGATAACTGGCAAACAAGTTAACTGGGTTGTCAACTAACCGCCGAGAGGCATATCATCAGCACATACTTGCACTTGTACCAAGACAACTGCATCACCTCCTTAAAATTTCAACCAAGAGAAATAAACTTCACTAAAACTGAACTTTCAGGTTACAGAGCTGCATTTGTTTCAGTCATACAAAGGGCCTGACATGCAACAATAACACTAGGACAAATGGTGCAAAGAAACTATGACGATTACTCCAAATTATGCGCCGGTGCATTCAACTTTGCAGGACAAAGGGCACATCATTATTACGAAAGGCAGGTCACAAAGGTACAGTCCACTTGCATATCAGGAGAACAGGCAACTAAGTTATCTGGATTGTTAGCCGGTGTACACACAAAGAGAATCGCTGACAGAGTTCAATTCAAACAGAGATGCAGACATACAGTAAAAACGTAGGTAAACGGAAATACAAAGAGAACTTTGAGGTTACATCGTTGCGTTTGTTTCAGATTTTCAGTTAACATAAGGGGGTTATATATGCATCAATAGGACAGAAAAATGCTGCACAAAACGTATGCTGAATTACTCATATATGACGGGCTGGTTCATTTAACTTTTCAGGACATATAGCACATCATTATTACCAGAGGCAAATTCATGAAACTACAGTTCACTTGCACATCAACTAGGTCAATAGGGTCCTTAGCCAGTGAGCACAAGACGGAAACACCAGCGGTTGTTAAATTCAAAAACAGAGGCGCAAACAGACACAGTAGAAAGGAAATTCCAGCCTGGGTGTCTCAATACAAGCAAGAGATTTCACCAACCTGTGTGTTGTTCTTGACGCTCAACATGAGCACGGACAGAGGCCCCGTGCTGAACTCCTCTTCCTCCTTCTTTACCTGCTGCCGGAAAGGAGACACCAAGCACAAAAAGAGGACCGTCAGTTACCACCATTAACCATCCATACAAAGAAGCTAGCTGAGACGACAAGGCCTGAAAGCCAAATAAACGAAGGGGAAATTGCTAGTTCTGGATGCTAACACTGGCAGCCGCTTCCTCCGCCATCGACGCCATCGTTCACGAAGCGAATCCGGCGATCTGCACGGGGGACAAAACCAAATCAGCAGCAGTTCTGGGACTCCGAGAGATCCACACAACGAGAAACAAGCGGGTTGACGATCTCTAGAAGCGTCGTCGTCTAGGCCAACAGAGCTATGGGTGAAGGAGAGGAAAAACCTGCGGGATTGCTAGTCGGTGTCGTTGCAGTGCGGAGAAACCCTAAGGAGGGAGAAGGGAGGAGGGAGGAGGGAGGAGAGAAGGGGATCGAGGGCGCAGGAATGAGGGAAAGTTCCGGGGACAGCCCAAATCCTATACGCCGCATAGTGCTTACCCCCATCGCCGCACTAGCCCATTTCCGCCGGCCTTTTTTCTTCTTCTGTTTTTTCGTTTTTCTTTTACTCCCTCCCTCGGTAACTAAATAATGACTTAAATTTGTTAAGATTTGAATATAAAACAAATTGTATATAGATACATTTTTTCTACCAACCTATTAATAATCATCAACAGTAGTAAAAAAAGACCTAAAAGTAATAAAAGTTACAAATAAGTCACTGGACCACCTACCGATGACTACAAACACTAACGCAGCCAAAGGCGTGCCCGTCCTCACCCCTCCATCACCGGAACCGAGCAAAAATTATTGTTGTAGTAGATAAATGAGAAGTCGTTGTGCTAAGGTCACAAAGGACCAGCGCACACATTCAAATATAGACAAATCAAAGTCAGTTATTTCTGGACGGAGGGAATATGTTTTCTCATTTCAGCTTGTTCTTTTACTTTACTTTTCTGTGATTTAAAAAAATTTAGACTGCTCATGATTTTAAAAGCCTCAAACTTTAAGAATTTTTCAAGAAAGTTCATTTTAAAAAAAATGTTTGGAACTTTTTTAAAGCATGATCAATTTTTGAAGAAAACATGATTTAAAAAGGTACGTATTTCAAAAAATATTATGTTTTGAAAAATGCGTGATCTGAAAACAGTTCACACGGTTAAAAATGGTGGAGATATGTCCTAGAGGCAAATAACAAATGTGTGGTTATTATCATATCTCATTAGTTGATAATAGTTTTATACCATGCTATAATTGTACTAATCGGAAACATTGGTGCACCTGTGGTATAAAACAAACCAAGTCCCTAGTGAGCCTCTATTCAACTAGTTCATTGGTCAACTGATAATCAAGGTTTTCTGATCATGGGCATGTATGTCAACTGACAATGATGGCATATCATTAGTGAAAGATGTGATGAACATGTACACAATATAAGTATTGCAACACGATCAAGTTACAAAATTTATCGTTGCAATAATTAGGAAACAAAGTATCATATTCCTTACATCGTGAGATCATATCTAATCACTATCACCCGAGAATGGCTTGATCATATCAACCGTCACATCGTAACAGGGTGGTCATAAAGGTGTCTATCAGGTATTCCAAAGGAATATGTTGAGGCGTATGCATCGAGATCGGGATTTATTCCCCTGTATGGCGGGAAGATACACCGGGACCACTCGGTGCGATAACATCCACATAGGACTAGGTCATGAGGATGAAATATCACGGGAACAAGTTAAACAACACTTGTCGGTAACGATATTAAACATAGTATGGTGATACCAACGATCAGATCTCGAACAAATCAGGTATTGACGTAACAAATGAAATTGGACTTGATGTTTTTGGTTCAAACGATATTGATATCATGGAATGCACAGGGTTATTATGGGTATCCAGATTCCGCTGATGATCATTGGTCAGAGAAGTGTCTCGATCATGTATGTGATGTTCCTGAACCATAGGTGAAAGGACCGACTAAGGTCGGCTAGAGGGGGTGAATATGCGACTACCAATTTTTATCCTTAGATTCAATTTTAGGCTTTGCAAGAGGTAAAGTTCTCTATAGATACAACTAGGTGAACAATCATATATGATAGAGAACACAAGCAACAACGATAAGGTTAAGGACAAGTAGTAAAGGAGAGGAGCGAGTAAACCGACAAGGAGACACAGAGATGTAATTCCAGTAGTTCACTTTCAAGGGAGCTACGTCTATGTTGAAGAGGTGTTGGTGCCACACAAGGTCACCCAAGCGCCACAAAAGGCCTCATCTTCTTCTACGGTTGAAAGGGCATGTATGACCCCATTTGTGGTTTTGGTAATTACTGACAATATCTATGGACTAATGTGCAAATTGAGTTTCACTTGTAGGTTTGTCCATTGGCATCGCTTGGACCATGTGTTGGTTTCAAGGATTGTTGGGGATATACTTTCCGGGTATCCTCATAGTTCCTCACTGACCAAGGTGGCCCACTTCGGGTTAGAGCTTTGCTTCACGGGCGGCCCAGTCAGGGAGAAAGACGGAGTCCAATCCGGCTAGGGGAAGGCCCAGAAGACTTACCGACTTAGGCCCATGATGTTACTTGTAGTTCAAAATGTACTCTGTAATCGACTCTTAGACGTAGCCGGATAGATCTCTCTTGTAAACCCTAGGCTGGATATCTATATAAGCCGTCCTAGGGAGAGCCTTTAGGGCACACCTCAATAGTCTACAATCTCAACTCGCACAGGCGAAACCCTTGTAACCCATATTCCGGCTCTGCCGTATTACTGGATTGCTAGCAAGAGTAGGATCCGTCCAAAGCCGGCGGATTCGAACCTGGGTAAACTTGTGTGCTCACCGTCCCGGAACACCATACGTCTCACACCCCACTCTTCGCATGCCTCGAGGGGACCCCCTCATGGCGTACTTGTCATCAATCCGACGACAGTTGGCGCCCACCATGGGGAAAGTGAGCTTCGGATCTGCGTTCTGAGCGGAATCTGCAAAAATCGGAATCGGCGAGACTATCACAGTCGGTCGCATCCTCTACGCCAGCGACGTCCCTCTCATCGTTCTCGACGAGACTTGGATTCCGGCAAGGGAGGCCGTGACTGCCTACACGATCATGTCTTTTGGTGAGATCGATGTTTACATCGGTTTCGCTAAACCTGCCCAACCCACCCCAGCGGTGATGATAGAGGCAGAAGAATTTTCTGGGTCCCCTTTGTCCGTGGAGGCGGCATAATTCCGGATCTCATAAAACCCTAATCCCACCCAGCCCGCACTAGTTGTGGAGATAGTGGAGAAACCCGAACCTGAAGAAGACCTAGCGGTCCACGTCGAATCTGGAGTGGATCTCCCTGGAAGAGCCAGATCCCAGATCGATCTACCCGCGGAAGTCGAAATCCAGGAGGAGCATATCAACAACACTGATTCCGGCGCATGATACTGCAAGGCGAAAGCGCAGATGCAATCCTCGAGACCATCAAAAGTTTCGATATGGCTGATCGCAAAAGCCGCAGGTACCTCAGGAAGCACGCATCGCACTTCGTCGGATACGCGGGATCCGGATCCGGCTCTGCCAATGCTGGAGAAAACACCGACTCTGTGCTGGAGACAATTGGAACAAACGCCGACGTACCCGCATCCTCGGATGAGTCGATGACATCAGCAGATTTCCGAAAGTTCTCCGCGGAATATGAAGAGGAGTATAACTCCAAAGCTGCAGAAGAAGGAGAAGCCATGGATGAAGGATCCGGGGAACACTCTCCCAAGACGCAGGATGACATGGACGTCGGAGATAATCCCGAAGTCCAAATGTTCGAAAGTACCAATCAGAGCTTGACTCCGGGAAATGGACCCAAAGTCGTCTTTGCTACCGGCACTGCCAAGAAGGCAAAGAAGAAGAACAAGAAAAACAAGACCCCGGCAAAAGACCCTCTGACAGAGGAGGTGATTGCCGAGGAATACGAGGAAGACTCGGATGGAGCACTTATCCCGGACAAGCTGAAAAAAGAAGCATCGGTGGATGGACACGTGATCACTGAAGGTGCGCGTAAACTCATCGATGCCGCATTAACCACACATATCCCTACAGCTGCAGAACTTACTGCAGATGAGCTGGACGAAAGGGCGCAAGCCCTAGAAGCGCGTCGTCAACAACTCCTCGATGAAGCCAAAAACATCGAGGTGGAGAAGAAACGCATGTCAAACAAGGAATACATGTCTCGTCTACATCAGAAGACACTGAAGCGTCACATAGATGACAACCAATTCCCACGTGTTCGTGCCGTCCTTTTTGGAGATGAGATGGAGAAGCCACGGAAAGATAGCAACGGAGATTGGGTATACCCAACACCAGTACAAAATACCGTGGCAGCCGGAGAAATTCTATCGGCTAATCCAGGACCAGAGGAGATCCGTTTGGGTGTCAAGCTACTCAACAAGGGACTGGAGCAGCAAAAGGTCGCCTTGTCCGGAAGTCAAAAACTGGTCTCGGATTCTGACCAGTGTCGCATAGATCCGGCATGGGCTGGCGTAAGACCCCATTACGTTCGGGCGCAGTACCATCACCCCGAACACAGGGAAGACAACTATTCAAGAACTGGATCTTCAGGACAGCATCACAAAACTCCACGTAACTGGAGCAACGTCGCCCCAGCGGACGAGAAAGACGCCATCGCTGCCCTGAATTCGACGAACCCTCCCCGACGAGAATCTAAGGATCAAAGGGGAGAAGATAAAGAGAAACGTCGGGAGGAGGATCGTCAGAGAATGCCACCTCCTAGGCATGAGAACCGTCCGGCTGAGCCTCACCATGGTGGGAACGACGGATGAAGAAACGACGGAAACCATACCGGTACAAGCCGGCAGGGGGCTCGTCGTAGTCAAGATGCTCCACCCTCTCCACCACACAGTCATCACAACGACTCCCATGGAGGGCAAGGAGGACGACATGGCGGAGGAGGTGGTGGCAGAAGCCGAAGTCCGGCTCCACGGCACCGCAGCAACAGCCGACATTCGGGACGATCTCTATCCCCGAACGACGCAAGGCACAAGATCAATTCCAACATAGAGGCTCGACGCTATGAAAACTATGATGTATACGTGGGCCCAAAATGCTTCGGACCACGCATCAGAGCTACAAAATTCCCGGAAGGATTTGCTATCTCAATGAAGGGAATATGCCCGAGAGGCAATAATAAAATGGTTATTATCTTATTCCATGTTTATGATAAATGTTTATTTTACATGCTAGAATTGTATTGATCGGAAACATCAATACATGTGTGTTTAATAAACAAAAAGGGTTCCTAGTTATGCCTCTCTTATAGACTAGCTTGTTGATTAACAAGATGATCAAGGTTTCCTGATCATGGACATTGGATGTTGTTAATAACAAGGTCACACCATTGGTGGAATGATGTGATGAACATTCATCCAAAGTATAGCATTACGATCAAAGTCATTATGTTTATATTTCTATAATATCATATGAAGTAATCTTTATCCTTAGACCATGAGATCATGTTAATTGCTAACACCGGAAGAGTATCTTGATAACATCAAACATCACGCCGTAACAGGGTGACTATAAAGGTGGGTTCAGTGCTACGAAGGTGTTATGTTGAGGATCATGGATCAAGAGTGGGATTTTTCCATCCCGATGACGGATATATATACTCTAGGCCCTCTCGGTGATATCACATTGAAATAGCTTGAAAGCAAGTGATGTGATCACTAGAATGTTATATCACGGGAACAAGAAAAGAGTGCATGTCGGTAACGAGATCAAACTAGGTATGGAGATACCGATGATCGAATCTCGGACATGTAATATATCGCGGGACAAAGGGATTTAGTTATTAGCGTTAAAGGTTCTCACGATCACAGAAGTCACCGTTGAATGTGTAGGAGTTAGTATGGATCTCCAGGTCCCGCTGCTGATTATTGATCGGAGAGGGGTCTCGATCATGTCTGCATTATTCGTGAACCGTAGGGTGATACACTTAAGGGATACCGACACCATTTGGAGCAAATATGTTTCAGATAAAGATTTAAGAAAGGGCTGGAATTATTTCAATAGACACCAAAACTGTTTCGGGTGAAAATGCTGAAATTTGGTTAACATGGATGATTCTAGTTGCTTAAGATCATCCATGGAGGCCAACTCCTTGTTGACTTAACCACCATATCCCTCCTGGCCAGCCATAGTCTCTTAGGCGATTAATCCTGAAATAAGAGCCTTATGTCGGCTAGAGGGGGTGAATAGGCGACTACTAATTTTTATCTTTAGATTCAATTTTAGGCTTTTGCAAGAGGTAAAGATCTCTATAGATGCAACTAGGTGAACAATCCTATATGATAGAGAACACAAGCAAGAAAAATAAAGGTAAGGAGAAGTAGTAAAGGAGATGAGCGAGTAAACCTGTGAGGAGACACAAAGATGTAATTCTCATAGTTCAGTTGCAAGGAAGATACATCTATGATGGAGAGGTGTTGGGGCCACACAAGGTCGCCCAAGCTCCACAAAGGCCTCACCTTCTTCTTCGGTGAGCTCACCACAAAGGCGAGCCCACGTTCCACTAACCGGTGACCTTGAAGGCGCCAACTGAAACCTTTACACAACAAGGTTGAGAGCATTCTCCACAACTCAATTAGAGTGCCCTCAATGACTCCACGAAGATCCATGACTCATGCCCGAGCTTCAAGGACGTCCTACACCATCTAGGGTTCCAAGAACCCAAGAGTAACAAGATCCACTAGGAATAAGTAGGGGAATCAAATTTCCTTTGGTGGATGTGTAGATCTAGGTCCCCTCCCCCAATCCTCAAAAGATCAAGAGGTTTGGGTGGCTAGAGACAGAGATCTAGGAAGATTGAGCTCTGAAATTAATGGATGAGAGAGAGAGTATTGAAGAGTTAGGTGGGAAGGAGGAAGAAGGACTCATTAAATAGGGCCCTTCAATTCAAATCGTTGCCTAGTTTTGTGACTTCACCGGTACTACCGATGGTGGGCTAAAACTTCTGGTGAAGAAAGTTCCAACGGCTCAAAAGCCACATAATTTCCTTAGAGTAGTGGCCAGAAGTTCCACCAGTGTGTGGCCGGAACTTCTAGCCAGTACTACTGGTGAAACTTCTAGTGCACCTTCCGCTTATTGGCATTTCATAAAATGAAATGTACTAAGTGATTACCAACCCTTAGTGGAAGTAGGATGAGACTTGGACCAGAAGTTCTGGGTCATGAAACTCCTGACTAGAACTACCGGTGGCTCAGCAGAAGTACCAATCACGCAAGTATCACCTGTCAACAAGTCTGTGGAAGAGACTTGGCAGTACAAGCCAGAAGTTCCATCTAGGTATAGTCGGAACTTCCGGTCCTAGTTCCGATTAAGTGGTATTGTTGCCCCAAAGGTTACTTCAATCAAGCCATGTTCCACTGGAACTAGGCTGGTACCTAGGCCGGAACTTCCAGTGATGCCAGCCCTGCAGAAAAACTGCGGCGGAACTACCAATGCTACACTGGTACTTCCGGTTAGAACATGAAACAACTCAAACCCTCAAGAGGATCGCTCTTTCTCTGAAAACTGGGCAGGCTGTGGGGGTGCAGGTATGGTTTGTGTAATAAAAATGATTTCCCTCATCCTTCTGAGATGGACCCCACTTGATAGTACATGCTCCTAAAGAAACAAAATAGAGAGAAAAAACAAGGAGTGTCGTCTTCAAGAGTCTTCACGAGAAGAGTCCACCAACCACGATGTGCCCATGTATAAAACCTACAATCTTAGGCACACGATTAGACCACAAGTGGAGTTGTCATCAACACCAAAACACATATAGATATCAATGCCCTTTCTGTAGGGTAACACACTTAAAAGTTCTACTATGCTTGGAGATCGTTTTGGAATCATCGAGATCACTAGAAGAAGAGAAATCTGAAAGTGTTTGGTGAGAGAACTATCATTCCAGGACGATCCTAAGTAGTTCGGAGTGATATAAAAGTTGTTTTGGGTCAAAGGCAATTTAATAATATGTATTTTATATTAATTACTAGGATTAATATTAAAATAATATTTAAAATTAAATTTATTGGGGCAGAGCATCTTTATGGGCCAAACCCCGGAGGGAAGGCCGCCGACGCCTAGGGAAGGGCACGCGGGGTGGGACCACCCCTGCTGCCGACCCGCCATGGGCCTGGCACACGGGGCCCACCTGACTACCTCCCTCCTTGGCGCGCCTCCTCCTCCTCTCTCCTTTAGTCCCACCACGGGACTTGGCTTGGTGGAGTCCCTCCTTTTCTCCAATATAAGAAGGGGCATATGGGAGGGAAAATACACAACAAGAAATACATGTTTCCTAAGGAACATCCTTAGGGAATCTCTCTCTTTCATTGGTTCTCATGCTTACGATTCCATGAAGAATTGCGTGGGTGGGAGACGATGTTTCTTCGACACGCGCTCGCGTTGTTGGGTCTCCGGTTCTAGAAGGTCTACTTCTGCAATATCGGCTGGATCAGAGAGAACATGAGTCGTTGTTGATCACCGTACATGTGCGAAACCACGGACGTGCTGATGGAAATATGCCTTAGAGGAAATAATTAATGTATTATTATTCATATTTATGTTTCATAATTAAATTATTGTTCTATGCTGTAATTGTATTAGTTCTGGATGATGTGTATTTGGAGGAAACCCCTAATGCAGGTGTGGAATATAAATACCAATAAGATATCCCTAGTTTTTCCTCTGAGACTAGTTCATGTATCAACGATAGTTTCGGTTTCCTGAGTATGGGAAAAATGACAATGTGTTGTGGAGGTGCAAATGATGTATGAGATCAGAGTTGTTAGGAGAACAACGACGATGGATTGACCCAACATGGTATACCATGAAATGCATCATCATTATTTGTTATCGGTGGTTTCTCATAAACAATGTATTGCCTTTACTAAAGTCCATTTGACTGCGAGACACATGTGAACTTGGGTATAATATGGATGTGGCAGGATTCTTAAAATGTTGCTCTGAACAAGAGTAATCATAAAGTCGGTCTGTGCTCTTATAGGATGGTACGCTAATTATTCACATGGTGTGTTTGTGGGAATTTATACTCTTGACGATGGATAGATACACTCTGGCCCACACATGTGCTATAATGTTCATCACCGTCTAGACGGACACATGATAAAGTTGTTGATCACATGAATATCGATAGTATGATATGAGTAAAGAGTACATGCTAGGTAACGAGAATAACGTAGTGTTTCATCTCGAGCAATGTAAAGTATGGACGAAGCAATGTGATATGCATCCGACATAATACTACGGTTCATACGATAAAGCTATTCGTATTATTTGTAGGTATTACTACATGCATCGAGGCGCAAATAATAATCATTGTCGTGGAATGAGTTCCGGACATGTCCGTGAATATTCGAACCCACAAGGTCACACATTTAAGACATTTTCAACATTTATAACGTGAGTGCGATTAAGATTTTTGAATAAAGTAATCCCGAAAGGATATTTGGGAGTGTCTCGGTATATTCCGGAGGTGTCCGGGATATCACTAAGAATGGACAGAATTATTCCAGACATTAATGGAAGACGCTGTGAATATTTTAGGAAGGTTTCGAATTAATTCGGAATGTCCGACATTTAAATTCAGGAAACTTCAGAATAAATATTTATATTTAAATAATAAATAACAAATTATTATTATTTAATTATCCCAGTGGATCCCAGGGGCCGGAGGGCCGCATGGGCCCACTTGGCCAAGGCACGTGGCGGGGGAGGGGGAACCTTGGCCTATTCGGCCAGGGCCTTTCCCATGGTCGTCAGGTGGAGGAGGAGGCACGGGGAGGGGAGGAGTCCACCCCAGACTCCAAATCCCCTCCCTAGTGTGGCTGGGAAGGAGGAGAGAGAGGAGGACTCTGTGTTGGAGTCCAACCCTTTCTCTCTTTCTCTCTCTCAATCGTGGCAAGAGGAAAAGGATGAGTCCATGTAGGATACGAGTCCTACTACTCTCCCTTTGGGAGAGGGGTGACCACCGATATAATGAGGGGAGGGTAAGTGCAAGAGGATGGAAAATTAGGGAGAGAGAGCCCAAGCCCTAGCCACCACCACCGCTGCAAACGCCACCACCGCCCGCCCTGCCCTAGAGCCCATCTTCATCCTCCTCTTTGCGATACCAACATCACCGTGGGGAGCCCATCTTCATCAACACGCCAAAGCACTGCCCGTCTACTACATCCGTCTAGATCCAACCTAGTTGGACGATGAAGTGCTGCTTGATCTTCATCAATACGTTCCCGCTTCATTCAAGAGCTTGATATGACTACTACGCAGTGTTGTTCTCGTTGCATGTGTGGATACCGGTGGAGGTGCGATGCTTGGAGCACTTGATCGTTGGAACCATTCCTAGTATAATACATCTCCTTGCGATTTGCTAAGTCTTGTTGCGGGTATCGACACACGACCAACATCGTCATTGACAAACTTCCGCTAGTTTGACCTTCGAGGTTATGATCCCCCTCGCATTTAATCTTGGTTATGCACTAGAATTTTTCTGTTTTGCCTAGAGCGTTCCCTAATAGTGGTATTAGAGCAGTCAATGCGTAGGTACATGTACTAGTAGAGGAATCACATAATTCTATCATTATTGATCTTGTTTTTGCTACCCAATTGTTATAATTTTGATCTTGGAGTTATTACATGATTAATGGCCCGAGCCAACTTTATGATCTTTGATTAAGACCGGTTTGTGAAGTGTACTTCAGGTGCATGAAACAACTTTGTCGGTGCGGGTTTTCCGCAATAGTCAAGAGAGATATTTTGCACATTGTGCTTTTGTGGATTTGGTGAAGTACGCACGGGGGTCACGCGTATTGACGAAGTTTAGTGAAGCTATTGTACTATTTATAGTACAATGGGTACACACCTCGGATAAGTTAAAAAAACAAACAATTGATCATAGTGTTTTCTTACCACGTAGGTAAGAGAATGATTCTCTATGTCAGCATAGAGCCCCATAATGTAGAAAAGCGTGTTAAAACTGTCTAACTTTTTTTTGTAGACAAGTGATGTGGTATAGCAATGTGAAAGTTTATAAATAAGATGTGTTATGTTTTAATCTCATTAGGCATGAGTGGCCAGAGCCGCATTGATTGTCATAATCTCTAAAGAGCCTTAAGCTACCGCTAATTGAAGAGCTCTGGTTGCCCCATCTTTTCCGCTAGGTTTAGCCCCACAAGCCAGCGTGTGTTGTTTTATTTTCACCATATGTGTTGGTGGGTCGTGGCTCTACATGTCGGTTCATCATCCTTCACTGCCCGCGTGAGAGAGGCTGCGCGACACAAGACCGTGTTCGTTTTCTCTTTTGGACCTGTCAGGTCTGTCGCCAACTTCTCTTCCTCTCATCTGCAGGCCGCCGCCGCCAACTCTCCATCGTGACATCATTGCTTCTACTAGATTTCCAGGCCCAGTTGAGAACATTGGCAACCGTATGAGGCCACCCCAACATGACCATCTCTCTCCTCCTCTCTGTCTCCAAAGTAAACCAGGCGAGGACGATGATAAACCCTAGCTAGGTAGGTGGTCACACAATGAGATTAAGGCCGATGATGGTGGCCGCAGCCTCTGGACGATGATTGACGCTTCCATGACTAGAAAGATCGTCAATTTCCCCAGGTAAATTTATCCTCTTCTTTGATTTGGTTAATTGTGTTTCTATTTTTCAAAGGATCAGTCTCCTTTTTTGTAGACAATGAATTTCAGAGGAGCACGAGTTTGCAGTGGATATCTGTTTCTCTCAAGCCAATGGATTTCACAAACGGAAGAGTTTCAAGTGGAGGCTAGGTATGGACCGAAGGTGAAGGACAGGGGGAGCATAGAGAGGGCACATGGCGACGACCTCCTTTTGTGGCCGTCTGGTGTCGCGACCAATTACATATCCTCAAGTACCTACTGCTGGTACGGTGTCATTGACGGCATGGCAGTGGCAGCGCTTCTGGCTGCCCTGGAACAAGTGGAGGACGTGCAGAGCGAGTTTTTTACACGTTTCTGCCTATTATTTTGTGGCTTCTCGCATTTTAGTTGTCCACCAATGATTCTTTTTGTTCTTCTGTTTTGCAGGGGTAGAAGGTTCGCTCTGTGGCTCGCTCTTCCACTTACAGTGGTACTTTCTTTGTCCTATTTTTCAGTAGCTACTATATTAGACATTTACTCATTTCGTGCTTAGTTTCATGTTCTTCTTTTGTGCTCATTTCGTAGGTTTTTTTGGGAGAGGACACGGACGCGACACTCTCTTCGTTGTCAACGTCCGAGGTACGACTTTACGCGGGTTTCTACTTTTTGCATATATGTCATCACAATTGTGTAGCGAATAGAATCCCTAGCTCCTTTCTACGCGCTAACCGTTATTGGTTTTCTTTGTCTTCCGGAGGCAAACACGAGATTCGTATGTCAGGGTGACGTCTACTGGAAGGAAGGCCACACTTTATTTTGCACGTACAACTTTCTTGCAGATATGGCGGAGACAACATTTCTCTTGTATTGCATCTATTTTACAGTACGTTTTTATTATGTGTTTTTCATGTTATTATTAGTATCTTTTTTCTTTTTTCGCTGACTTTCCAAAAAAAAATCATTCGTCATGAAGATCTATATCGAAGTGGTTTCTTAGAGTTGGTGGCAGCAAGTCATCGGACGGTTGCCAGTCGGTGCTTACGGCTTAGATGCGCTGTCAATTGTCTACGACGGTCCTCATCGATGTGCATGCGGCTGCTTTGACATTGTGTCATCAGTGGATCTACCCATTCATTCGACGGTGATGGAAAAAATCTGAGTTTGCGAAGAAGATGGCCGCTCTCAATGCATGCATCGATTTGGTGGAGGCTCGGGCTCTCTTCTCGAAGTCGAGGCTGGCGGTCTAAGGAAGGCTTTGCATGAGAGATAGGCGTTGGCCAGGTCACGAGGAGGTTCCTTGCTTTCGAAGTCGGGTGGTCACTGCAAGTGCACATATTAATTGTAGATAGTTTCGAAATAAGAGTATTAAACCCACAAAGAGCTATTTGGTTAAGGTATGTATGCCCCTTGTCACTATCTACCAAAGGATACTTGTAAGTTGCCTTTGATCTCAAGTAAAGGGTGTTTTAAAGAGAGTTGTGTTTGTATGCAAGAAAGTAAATAAAGTAAACAAGTAATAAGCACAATGGGATTGGTGTTGAAACTCAATAAGGCTAAAATGTTCTCGGGGATGTAGGATGCACCGCTAGCATATGAGAATTACTTATAATTAGGATAACCTATATCTTTCGTCATGATGTGTGTGAAGAGAGTTCCATAATAAGATGTTCACCAACAAGTCTTGTGAGCAAGCCACTTCTATGAGTCCTATGGTGAAGTCACCTCCAAATAACCACTGCGATGCCTGCGAGCAAGTCACCTCTATAGACCACCACAATTAAGGGTTTCCCCATGGATATCGTTATAATCTTAGTGAATCTCTCTTCTATACCCCTTTGGCCATGTAGGTTATAAGACGATGCTTGTAGTCACAAAGTAGCACCGAACATACTACCATACACGTCCAAAGGATAGTTCTCTATCTTTAGTCCTGAAGGCAAATGTTATGTGATCGACTTCACATACCATATAAAGAGAGATCTAACACAATATCATAGATCAAGTAAAGATCAAAGACCAAAGTTATAGATCATCTTTATTTCACTTCATAATAATATTAGGATTTATCCATACCCCCAAGAACAAAGGGAACTACTCACACATGGAAGCAATTAACAACATTATCATATTCATATGGATGATCTGAAAGTGCAAAGGTAAAATCAAGTGCAAACCCACAAATGTATTTGGAATTACAACAAGATCTAAATGGATGGGAGAGTGGATAATGGTGATGATGGAGATGTAGCGGTTGATGACGAGGGGGATGATGTATTGTCCTCTGATGATCCGTGTAGCAGTAAGGATTTTCTGTTCTCCAAGTTCCTTCTGCAGATCCCTTCCTGGTGTGGTGTTTTGTGGCTGGAGGTGTCTGTGAATGTCGGATCTCAGATCCGTCTTCACATGGTGAGAGTATTTGACAAGCCAGACATCCTAGAAGGAAGTATGGGCGGACGATACGGGTAAGGTCTGCCCGTACCGCAGGTCATTAAACCTTCTGCAACCTCTCCTCGCATCCTCTCTTTCCCTAAACACGTGAAAAATCATTTAAATGACATTTATCACTTAGAAATATCAAATTATTATATAACATGACAATCCCAATTGATATATTCACAAAAGACTTAATAATTCGGGATCTTGTTGAAACAAGGGTATAAGATGCGCGCGAGCTCCGTAAAATACCAAAATCCTAACTCTACTTATGCAAAAACATAAGATAAAAATTCTTCAAAAATGGACTCATCACTAGGCTCGGCGTTCAGATTATCGTCGTCGTCCTCCCGCGACTCTTGAACAGTTGCTGGAGTCTCTACCTTAGAAGATGTGATGATGTGGGTGATGAGGACATCGAATATTGTAAAGCGCCGAAGTAGTACATATCAGCGTTGTACTAGGATCAGTAGTTGTTCTCATTGGTCAGATCCAACACATGGTACTAATGCCAGTGCTTACATGTGAGATTATATGCTTCAATGAAGCATTATTTTGTACGTAGTACTTAGGTACTCTTCTGTAAATAACAAATATGCTATTTTGCATTTGGACTACGTTCTTTTATTGTAATTACACGGAGTTAATGCCATTCGTTTACTACCAGGCTGCTTACAAAACATTTGTGACGGGATTATCCATATATTTTTATTTAAGTTTTTGTTTTCTTTATCTGCTCGGTCTGTGCCAGAGGAGTAGTCTATCTTTGCTTGCAACGTAGACCCACAATGATGGCAATGCTTTTACCTATTATAGCATTGTTGCTACGAATGTTTATAATCAACCCATAGCAGAAATTCAGAAATTTGTCTGCCCCATAAGGATCGTTCATAGGCTAGCGGAGTTGTTAAGTAGACCCTGGAGTGCGATAGTATTGCGGACATGCTTAGAGTGACAATATCCTTTAATCAACAAGTCAAATTTTAGCATACATCTCAATTATGATTCCACACTGAGTGGTATTTTTCCCTCTGATATGTGCTTTATAGTCTTTTCCCGTGTCTGCTCTCTTCCTTCTTCCGCTATAAAGCAGTTCCATGCGAGTTGTGCCCTCTCCATCCCCTTCTCAATCGATCTATTTTCTAGCAGCCCAACCCACTCATCTTATCTCGACTGTCTATTCTTTCGCGGTTTCAGCTTGCCAAGGAAATACTACATCAAATCGGCTTATTGTTCTTCTGTGTCGTCCATGGAGGTTAGTGCTCAAACACTAAAACATTTCTAGAACTAATTTTTTTGCCCTCCTATGTATCCGATTTTAGTACTTTTGTCATGAAAATGTTTGCTTTTTCTTTATCATGCGTAGTATCCTAATTTGTTTTCAGGTTCCACTCCAGGAGGTGAAGATCCGCCGCGATTTCTTCTAGTGAGTCTCATGCAAGCACTCGGGCTGTTGTTGTCTACCTACCATTTGGAGTACATCTTAGACGAGAATCTGGTGCCAACGGTCGTATCTATACATAGCCTTCGAGGGTCGGAGGCCCTCTATGCCGGCACGTGATGATCGGATATTCCCCCATTCTACCGCTCGATAGACCGAAGACGAACTATCTACTCGTTCTATCGCCTATGTCTAAAGGTACGATCGGGTGGAGATCCCAGACTACAGTTATGCCAAGAAAAAAACTCAAGGAAGAAAAATTTCAGCTAGAGACTGAAGTATGACTTTTTAGAGAAAAAACGAATTAAAATATAGCTGCAATGGAAGAACTAAACAGAGCATGCATGTCGACTATCTGTAGCATTGAATTCACTCGCCAGGAGTGTACGCGGATCATCGATAGAGGTTACCTGTCGCTATGTGGCTCGGATATAGACGATTCAAAAGTCACTTACGAGAGGATGGAGCGCCTACTTATTAATGTTACCGTTCGTCTTCAGTCAGTTGGCATATATCCGTACAACGACTCCGAAGACGATGATGCCTCAAGGACTGATACATCCATTTTGCATCACTATTCTATATCATAATTTACTGTTATTTATTGATATATTTCATATTAAGGGATGATACTTATGTTATTTCATCTGTTTTTGCATGGTTGATGACTTTTGGAGCATGGACCGCTGCAGTCAGGATTCTGATGGAAAAGATGTTGTTTGGAGGCAAAATTCGTGAAGATCAGAAAATCCGGGAAAATACATGGAAAATCCTATTTTCCCAAAATACGAAGAAAGCCAGAAGGGATGGCTGAGATGGGCCACAGGGGGCCCACACCACCCCCTGGCGCTGGCCAGCCTAAGCTGCGCCACCAGGTGGTGTGGCCGCCCTGGTCCACCCCTAGCTCTCCCCTCTGGCGTATATTATCCTCCTAAAACCCTAAGACTCGGGGAGCGACCACAGAAAGATTCCATCGCCTCTGCGGGGTGGAAAACACCGAGAGAGATAGATCCCTCCGGCAGACAGAATTCTGCTAGGGGAATTCCTTCCCGGAGAGGGGAGATCGTCGCCATCCACACCACCATCAAGCTGGACTTGACCGGGATCATCATCATCATCATCACCACCATCTCCATCATCACCATCATCACCACCTCCATACCGCTGTAACAATTGGGTTAAATCTTGCATAGTTCTTAGGGGAAACTTTCCCGGTGTTGATTACTCTTTATAGTTGATGCTATTGAGTGGAACCATTGAATTATTGTTTATGTTCAGATTGTTAAACATCATTATTACATCTCTGATCATGATCCGTATGATGTTTTGTGAGTAGTTCATTTTGTTCTTGAGGATATGGGAGAAGTCATGTTGTTAGTAGTGGAATTGTGTTGAGAAAGACTCAATAGTTTGATATTTAAGTTGTGGTGTACTTCTTCTAGTGGTATCATGTGAACGTCGATTACATGACACTTCACCTATATGGGCCTAGGGTAATGCATTTATGTATTTGGCTACTAATCGTAGGGGTTGCCGGAGTGACAGAAACCTGAACCCCTGTTAGGAAACCATTGCACAAGGGACATCAGGGTCTTAGAGTTTAAAGTTTTGGTTAGGTTTCTATCTTAATTACTTTCTTGTACTTGCGGATGCTATAGTCCTAGGAAGGTTGGTACATTAGCACAGGTTCACCCACACAACACTTAGTAAACTAAAGAAGATTAATCAACTATATGAAGCGAAAGCACTTGACGGTATTCCCATGTGTCCTCGAGAACGTTTGGTCATCTTAAGTAATACAACCGACTTGTCATTTGCTAAAGAAAGGATTGGGCCACTTGCTGCATTTATTCTTATTGTATTTTATTTACTCGTACTTTATTTACTTGCATTATCAAAAACTCCTAAAAATCCGTTTGCTAAGTATTTACAGAGAATTCCTGCTCCAAGCCACTAGCCAGCACCTTCTGCTCCTCGTTGGGTTCGACACTCTTACTTATCGAAAATACTGCGATACACCCCCTATACTTGTGGGTCATCAAGGACGTACAACCATCAAGATTGACTGCTTATCTATTATTTAGCCTAACTATGTGTCTAAACTCCAAACAGATCTATGTATTTGTACGATTAATATGTTCATTTAATTTCGATGCACCTTTCTTTTTTATTTTTCACTTATTTGTTTCTATCTATTCTTCCTACATCTTGACAATCGATTTGGCTCAAAAAACGTTATGTCTGTCAGCCTTAACTCCTTCCGCCTTTTCCCTTCGACATAAATGTAGTGCTACTATATCATCATACGTTCCGCCTATCGGCCGCGCCTTGGGGCGCAGAGATAAGTCTAGTAACAACAACCACAGATGGATGAAAATAAGATAGGCATGTCATATCTCACTAATCCCCTACATCTTCTATGCCCATGGAGATTTACTTGCATATGAGTGGAGAATAGAACATTGATATTATCACAAAATAAATAAAGTTCATCTCGATATTACCGTAGCAAGCCACAATAAGAAGGAAGATCAAATCAGATACAAATCCAAGTATGAATGGAGTCTCAAACTGTAATCTTACAAGTGTGAATATCTCTCTCTCACTTATGCAGGGGAATTATGGTGGAGTGGATGATCTAGAGGTCGAACATCTCGGAGCAGATCAAAGGGTTCCTTCTTATTCTTTGGATCTCTTCTTCCTCTCTGTTGGAACGGATGGTGGTTGTTATGGTGTGATTTTGCTCCTTGTTCCGTCATGGAAGTTGTTATATTTGACGAGACGGAGACATATGCATCGGGTAGGAGCAGGCATTATGGACTCCCCCGCCTGTACTAGTGCTCGTTAAAGGTATTGTGCACCTCCAATGCAAATGTCTCTAACCGATGACTTGTTTGATTTTCTTCAATAAGCTCATAAATAGCTTCAAAACCTTCCAAAAGTGTATAGTACCTGAAATTCATAGTAGATAAGAAGTGTTTTGTTTCCACAACATTAGCGTTAGTGGAAGAGTGAAAACTATCGAGAACAAATAAAAACCGATAGAAACGACTCGGTAAAAAGTGACCAAAATAGAAGCTATCAAACCCATATAGATGTTAGCAAAAAACATGACAATTGAGTGTAATTTACCATTCATAACATGACCACCACCATTGTTGCAGAGAGAAGATCGAGTGAACCCATGAACCTAAGTCCATCCTTCCCATAACCTTTGTTTTGTCCTCTTGTAACCAAAGGGAGACTAAGAGAATCTCTAACAGTTCATGAATACCAGGCCCCTTAAGACCACGTATATGCTAAAAATTCTTTTACGGTGTCGCCCGGGCTCGCATATAATAGATCTCACAAAAGAAAAATTCTCTTTTGAGGTTTCCATTTGTGGGATCTGTTTTACACGGTGCAGGATGACATCGTAAATTGGTCGATTGTCACCTATTTCAACAACTTTGACAATAGATAGGCAATGAATAGAAAATTAGATGTAATAGCCAATAGTTTTTATATCCAATTGTTCCGACCAACGAGGCCCAAATACATGGACAATGTTGAATGCATCGAGTGACACAACAAGTTGCATCGTCACCGCATCGGACCGAGCTTAACGAAGAAGATCAAACAAATCCATCGCCACCACAACTCATCTTAGACTCACCAACACCACTAGTTGAAGCACCACCACCTTGAAGCACTTCCTTCTTTCTTTCCGAGATCTCCATTCTTGCTAGTTTCCGGCACACCAACTGGCATGAATCCATTTTGCTTGGATCTATCGTCACGGTCTTGTTCTGCTCAACAATGAGCTCCTTTATTACCTTCTTCTCCTATAGTTGGATCCTCCTCTCCTCCAAGTCGGCCTTGTGCTTCCGCTTCTGCCCTGCAGCGTAGCAGCGACGGCTGTGGTAGTGATACGTCCATTTTGCATCACTATTCTATGTCATAATTCACTGTTATTTATTGATATATTTCGTATTGAGAGGTGATACTTATGTTATTTCATCTTCTTTTTGCATGGTTGATGACTTTTGGAGCATGGACCGCTGTAGTCAGGATTCTGATGGAAAATATGCTGTTTGGAGGCAAAATTCGCGAAGATCAGAAAATCCGAGAAAATATACGGAAAACCCTATTTTTCTAGAAGACGAAGGAAGCCAGAAGGGGAGCTGGAGATGGGCCACAGGGGGCCCACACCACCCCCTGGCGCGGGCCACCCTGGGCCGCGCCACCAGGTGGTGTGGCCGCCCTGGTCCACCCCTGGCACTCCCCTCTAGCGTATATTATCCTCCCAAAACCCTAAGACTCAGGGGGGCGACCATAGAAAGATTCCGCCACCCCTACGGGGCAAAAAACATCGAGAGAGAAAGATCTCTCCGGCAGACATATTTCTGCCAGGGGAATTTCTTCCCGGAGAGGGGAGATCGTTGCCATCAACACCACCATCAAGCTGGACTTCATCGGGATCATCATCATCATCATCACCATCATCATCATCAGCACCCTCATCACCATCTCCATATTGCTATAACAATTGTGTTGAATCTTGCATAGTTCTTAGGGGAAACTTTCCCGGTGTTGATTACTCTTTGTAGTTGATGCTATTGAGTGAACCATTGAAGTATTGTTTATGTTCAGATTGTTATACATCATTATTCCATCTCTGATCATGATCCATATGATGTCTTGTGAGTAGTTCGTTTTGTTCTGGAGGACATGGGAGAAGTCATGTTGTTAGTAGTGGAATTGTGTTGAGAAAGATTCAATAGTTTGATATTTAAGTTGTGGTGTACTTCTTCTAGTGGTGTCATGTTAACGTCGACTACATGACACTTCACCTATATGGGGCTAGGGGAATGCATTGTGTATTTGGCTACTAATCGTAGGGGTTGTCGGAGTGACAGAAACCTGAACCCCCGTTAGGAAACCATTGCACAAGGGACATCAGGGTCTTAGAGTTTAAAGCTGTGGTTAGGTTTCTACCTTAATTACTTTCTTGTACTTATGGATGTTTGCAAGGGGTATAATCACAAGTATGTATTAGCCCTAGGAAGGTCGGTACATTAGCACAGGTTCACCCACACAACACTTAGCAAGCTAAAGAAGATTAATCAACTATATGAAGCGAAAGCACTTGACAGTCTTCACATGTGTCCTCGAGAACGTTTGGTCATCTTAAGTAATACAATCGGCTTGTCCTTTGCTGCATAAAGGATTGGGCCACTTGCTGCATTTATTCCTACTGTCTTTTATTTACTAGTACTTTGTTTACTTGCTTTATCAAAAACCCCTAAAAATCCATTTGCTAAGTATTTGCAGAGAATTCCTGATCCATGCCACTAGCCAGCACCTTCTGCTCCTCGTTGGGTTCGGCACTCTTACTTATCGAAAATACTGCGATACACCCCCTATACTTGTGGGTCATCAAGAATATTTTCTGGCGCCGTTGCCAGGGAGTGAAGCGCTATTGGAGAGTGGAACTGGTAAAGGAAACTTCTACTGTGAGTATTGTTTACTTCTGTTAGTTGCTTTATTTTCGTTATGGATAATTCGCTGAGTTTCTTATTTGGTAATGCTACTACCACTGCTAAGCTAGTAGATAAGACACCACCTGCTGAGAATGATGTTTTTAAAATACCTACAAGAATTATTGATCATGTTATGGATAACTATTATGTTGGGGGTGGAACTGTCCATCCCGGTGATCATTTACTCTTTATACACGAATTATGCGGGTTGTTCAAGTGTGCAGGTATTACTACAGATCAAGTTAAGAATAAGTTATTATCATTATCACTGAAAGGAAGAGCTGAGGAATGGTATAAGCTGCTGAAGAATGGTCAAGCTCTGGAATGGGAGGAAATAGTACCTCTCTTTTATTCAAAGTTTTATCCTCCTAGTGAGATTCATAATGATCGGAATCAAATATACAACTTTTGGCCCCTTGATGGAGAGAGTACAGCTCAAGCTTGGGGGAGATTGAAGTTACTAATGCTCAAATGTCCCAATCATGAGCTCCCCAACAATATTATAATCAATAACTTTTATGCAAGGCTCCCTCTACATGACAAAGATTTATTGGACGCTTCTTGTGCTGGATCCTTCACTCGTATGGAAGAAGAAGCTAAATGGGATCTTCTGGACCGTATTCAAGACAATGCTGAAGCTTGGGAGAAATACAAAGGTAGAAAGTCAGGTATAAATTATGATTATGAATGCATTGAATCTTTTATGGGAACTGATGACTTTCGAAATATTAAAAATGCTTATGGTCTAGACTCTCAAGCTATTGCTTCTTATTTTAAGGCTTTTGCTTCCTATATTGAAGTGCCTAAAAAGAAGTGGAATAAGTATCATGAACCTTATAAGGATGTTGCTAAGAGTGTTCCTGCAAGAAATACTGAAGTTTATACTGCTAATCATGTTTTACCTGAACCTTATATTGAGAAAATGCCTTTCCCAGTTAAGATTAAGGAACATTCTATGATAGCTAGTATGGTTAATGAAAGTACAAATAAAGCTGTTGAACCTGATAAACAAATGGTTGATGAACCTATAATAGCAAATGTGAAAGGCTTTGTCACTAAATACGTAGAAGAGGGACACACTATCCTTTGTAAGGATACCTCTAATATTTTTTCACAAAGTAGTGTTATGAGAGCTAGTATTCCTGTGTTTTCTGTTAGAATAAGTGATCATTGTTATGATGTTCCTTGTGATAGTTATATTGTTAAGTTTATGCATGATACTGAAAGTTACTATGAGAGAGGGAAAAGTGTTCTTATGCATCTCAATAATATCAAGTTTCCTCGTTTTATGCTGAAAGTTTTTATGTTGCACTTCTTTTGCCTTCTTATGCAAGTAGCCTTTGGTTTCAACAACTTGTTTCTTTACAAAACTCTCTTTCATAGGAAGTGGGTTAGACTTAAATGTGTGTATTTTTGCTTCTTAATGCTTTTTTTTCACTTCAATTCATATTCTTATGTGAGCATCTTCAAAATTATCATGCCCATCTTAATGGCTATAAAGAAAGAGCTTTTTGGGAGACAACCTAATTTGTTTTTGCTTTCAGTTTGTGTTTGTTTCTTTGAGTCTTGGAAGTTATTACTTAGGTAATAACCGCTCCTTATCCGTTTTGTTTGGTTTTTGTGTCAAGATCAACCTCTAATGAGAGAGAAGTAAGATTTGGGGAAGTTGCTGTCCCGAAATAGATTTTTGTGCTTCACCGTAAAAATTCGTGAGAGATCTTTGTATGTCGGATTGAGCTGTAATTTTTTGTGCTTCTGCCCCAGGTTGTTATTTAACTTTCGTTAGTTTTGCACTTTTTGATTTGAGCAATAGAAGATTTTCGAAAAAATTGATCTTTACCTGCTGGTCTGTTTTGATAGATTTTGCCACTCTTACATTTGCTTCTTTATTCGATTTCCTTTTTGAATTGTTTTTGGGTTTTTGGAAGGAGTTGCTACAGTAGCTTATGTTTTGATGGTTTTCAGTTGAAGTAGGACTCAAAAAGTTCTATCACTTCACTTATACTAATTTTGCTAATGAGAACTGCGTGAAGTTTTGTGTGAAAGAAATTTCCAGGAAGTGGAGATAATGGTGTAATAAGGAAGAGAAAGGTTTTATGACTCCAATAATAAGAGTATGAAGATGAAGATACTGATGTTATTCAAGTGATGACTCTGGAAGAATCTACTAGATACCAAATTCAGAGACCTGCAGAGTCCGTTTTTAAATAGGTAACAGTTCTAGTAAGAAAAGTTCCGCGAAAATACTATCCAACTATATTTTTGCAGTTTTTAGTCAATAAGGAAATCTATGAAGCGAAAAAGGGACGGAAACGGATCCAGGGTGGCTCACACCACCCTGTGGCGCGGGCCCACCCCTGGCCGCGCCACCAGGTGGTGAGTCCACCCCGGACTCTGCCTCCAACTCGTTTTCTCCCAGTACCTTCCTTTTGTTGTAAAACTTCGTAATATATAATCCCCCGGATCCCCCGAGGTTCGTATATCGTGTTTTCATCGTGTGTTTTTTTTGATCTGTTTCTGCCAGGACATACTCTTTGAAGGTTTAGAAGCACAATAGTGTCCGCCAAGGATAAAGGGAAGGAGCCTATGGAGGAAGACCTCCAAGACCCCGAGAAGGAGAAGGAGATCAAAAGTGAAGATGAAGAGGAGCAAGGCCAACATCCGCACACCAGCACTACCATTGCAAGCATTGGAGTGGTGACAAAACCTGCCAGGGTTAGAAGGACTACACAGATGCAGACTGGGGGGAAAGCTCCTCGTCACTGCTTGGCTCCACGGTCACCTTCTCCAAGTACCAAGAGTCCCTTCCATACCTTTATCCATAACCATGCAGGAAAAGAAGACCGCAAGGAAGGAGGGAACAAAAAGAATCACAGGAGCTGGGATCCACAATTTGACATGATCATGCACCGCATCGAGCACAACTCGGAGTTGATTCGTACCCTCACCTTCGAGATTGAGGACTTGGGGAAATTGGTCAAGAAGCTCATCGAGAGGATACCACCACCACCAAAGGAGTAATTCGTCATCAGGTTTGGCATCCCCTTGGTTTGTTCCAAGCTTGGGGGAGTGTCGCGGTATCACATCACTATCTTCTATCTTTTTACCTTTTTAGTAGAGTCATATCATGAATAGAGGAGTTATTATGTAGTATGGTTTGCATTATGGAAGTGTCCCCTCTCTTGTTAGATATGTATCCCTTGGTGTGAGTTGCCGTTATGGAATATTAATGAGAAGTTCTATCATTCACTCTTTTTCATAGCTTATATTAGTTTTCAATTCGTGGTTATATGATTGATCTTGTTGTTAGTATTGGTATCACTTTGGGATCATTGAGTTAATTTAGTTGGTTTTGGCAAACCTGGCTCGGTCAGTAGCAACACTATTTTGAGAGTTGAATGAAAAGATAGAAGTACTCTAAAGAAAAGAAAAAATCATCATCTTTCTTTCTTGATTTGCTCATGAGTCTAGTATTCTCTAGTTAAGATCTTTTGTGCTTCCAAGGAAGATTGCATGTTTGTCTTTATCTCTTGTATGTTTGTTTCTTTCCTTCAACTCTTATACTTGCTACCCAGCTTTGCTAGCCAAAAACCTGTACTGAGAGGGAATTCTTCTCATGCATCCACTCCTTAAACCAAAACCTCTGCCATTTGTGTCCACCATACCTACCTAGTAGCATTATTGCTATTCCAAGTAAATTCTTGTTTTGTCTGCCTTCCAAATTAAACTTGTTATGTGAAAATTAGTGATTAAATCTCTCACGAACTTGATGGCACACTTTACTTTCTTGCACTTAATAAACTTGAACCATTATGCTCACCTATGTTGCGTATATGCTTGCGCTTTGTAAGTTGTGAATTAGCAGAACCATGCTGTCATGGGGAACGCTTTCAACATTGCATTGGTACTTTGTACCAAGTTGATATCATATTCTTTTGTCTATGGATGTCGTTGGTGTGAAATGAAAGGGGAGCTTGTAAGTTCATGGAGTTATGCATATGTGTTAGAGAAACACCTGGGCCGCCGGTCTAATCCATGCTGACATGGTGGAAACCTGCAGCGTAACCATAACGAGTATCTATGAAGCATTCTTCTTATAAAAAAAGAGATAGAGATTGAGAAAAAGAGAAAAGAAAAAAAGAGATATTATGAAAAGAGGAAAGAGAGAAAAAAGCACCATATTCCCATGGTAAATAAGAAGATTGCTGAGATGCTTGTTGTCTGCTTGCCTTGTCATTTTGATATGGGGATTCTTCCGTATCATCGGGCAAGGGGTACCCTGTTGGCGGTCCTCTATGATACACATATGCTTATGATGACAAGAACTTACCGGTGACTAAACTTGAGTAGCATGAGGAGGTCCCTCGTATTCAAGGGACATGAGATTCTCAATTTACAACTTATCAATGCATATCCTCATATTTGATCACTTTAACCTTAATCGCCTAAAGATGCCTATGATAGGGCAATGAGAGCTGAAAGCTAGTAAGTATCATAATTTTTGGGAGCTCTTTATGAGACTTGCAATCCCTGCTTCCCTCTTTGAAGGGCCTTACTTTTACTTTGTAGTTGAGTAAGTAAAACCTACTCCCTTCCATCTCAGCAAGTATTTTGAGTTGTTGTGTTTCATTCATTCATATGATGATTTATTCAATCATGTTTCTTATGTTCCTTGTTTTGCACATTGCTCTTATCTTGATGTTTACTACTTTGAAAGCTATCATTGAAAACCAGTTATTTGTGAACTCTAGAAAATTATCAACTACTCTTCGACCAAGAGCTAAGTTTGCCATTACCAATTATGATTTACTTCATGTATCTTTATTGTGTTTCCTTTACTCATTGCAAGTTGAGTTTTATAATAGTGAGTTGTCTTCTATTATGATCTATGTATTTGATGAATGTGATGCTTCTTGTCCGTATTCTTTTATCGATTCTTCACTCCATAAACCTGAGGCCATGTTTATTGAGCTCAGTTTCGCTTGGGGACAAGCGAAGTCTAAGCTTGGGGGGAGTTGATACGTCCATTTTGCATCACTATTCTATGTCATAATTCACTGTTATTCATTGATATATTTCGTATTGAGAGGTGATACTTATGTTATTTCATCAGTTTTTGCATGGTTGATGACTTTTGGAGCATGGACCGCTGCAGTCAGGATTCTGATGGAAAAGGTGCTGTTTGGAGGCAAAATTCGCGAAGATCAGAAAATCCGGGAAAATATACAGAAAATCCTATTTTTCCAGAAGACAAAGGAAGCCAGAAGGGGAGCTGGAGATGGGCCACAGGGGGCCCACACCACCCCTGGCGCGGGCCACCCTGGGCCGTGCCACCAGGTGGTGTGGCCACCCTGGTCCACCCCTGGCACTCCCCTCTGGCATATATTATCCTCCCAAAACCCTAAGACTCGGGGCACGACCACAGAAAGATTTCGCCGCCTCTGCGGGGCGGAAAACACCGAGAGAGAAAGATCTCTCCGGCAGACAGATTTCTGCCGGGGGAATTCCTTCCCGGAGAGGGGAGATCGTCGCCATCAACACCACCATCAAGCTGGACTTCATCGGGATCATCATCATCCTCATCACCACCATCATCATCAGCAGCACCCTCATCACCATCTCCATATTGTTGTAACAATTGCGTTGAATCTTGCATAGTTCTTAGGGGAAACTTTCCCGGTGTTGATTACTCTTTGTAGTTGATGCTATTGAGTGAACCATTGAATTATTGTTTATATTCAGATTGTTATACATCATTATTCCATCTCTGATCATGATCCATATGATGTCTTGTGAGTAGTTCGTTTTGTTCTTGAGGACATGGGAGAAGTCATGTTGTTAGTAGTGGAATTTTGTTGAGAAAGATTCAATAGTTTGATATTTAAGTTGTGGTCTACTTCTTCTAGTGGTATCATGTGAACATCGACTACATGACACTTCACCTATATGGGCCTAGGGGAATGCATTGTGTATTTGGCTACTAATCGTAGGGGTTGCCGGAGTGACAGAAACCTGAACCCCCGTTTGGAAACAATTGCACAAGGGACGTAAGGGTCTTAGAGTTTAAAGCTGTGGTTAGTTTTCTACCTTAATTACTTTCTTGTACTTACGGATGTTTGCAAGGGGTATAATCACAAGTATGTATTAGCCCTAGGAAGGTCGGTACATTAGTACAGGTTCACCCACATAACACTTAGCAAGCTAATGAAGATTAATCAACTATATGAAGCGAACGCACTTGACAGTCTTCCCATGTGTCCTCGAGAACGTTTGGTCATCTTAAGTAATACAACCGGCTTGTCCTTTGCTGCATAAAGGATTGGGCCACTTGCTGCATTTATTCCTACTGTCTTTTATTTACTAGTACTTTGTTTACTTGCTTTATCGAAAACCCCTAAAAATCCGTTTGCTAAGTATTTGCAGAGAATTCCTGATCCATACTACTAGCCAGCACCTTCTGCTGCTTATTGGGTTCGACACTCTTACTTATCAAAAATATTGCGATACACCCCCTATACTTGTGGGTCATCAGGTAGCGACAAGTTAGTTGTAGGAGAAACCACGCAATATCCCGAGGCGGCACAAGCTGCTGGAGCTGCGAGAGTGGCTATCTTTGTTGGTGCCTCCTTATTGACATAGGAGGGAACGGCGGGGCAGGTTTATTGGGACCTTGTGACCATCACAACGGTGAGAGAGAGCTCTTTTGGTCCATGGTGACGCTGGGCAGTGGCAGCGCAAGAACAGAAGGAGTAGTAGGTGAAATGCCCCACACCAAGTCGTCATGCATTGTGCTATGACTCTGTCGTTTGCGTGTGCAGCTTCCTGGGTCCGTGGATTGCCTGCTGGACATGACAGTTCTTCTGCTCATGGGGTGATGGCCCAAAATATCGAGCTCGTTGGGGAACCCCAAGAGGAAGGTATGATGAGCACAACAGCAAGTTTTCCCTCAGTTATGAAACCAAGGTTATCAATCCAGTAGGAGCAAGGAAACACCTCCAAGGTGTTGCTACCTGGACTTTGTCAGGGCGCACTACCGGCGCCTAGCAGAAACGTGGAAACCTGCGCAACACAACCACAGAACTTTGCCCCCAACTTACAGTGAGGTTGTCAATCTCACCGGTTCTACTGAAAACAAAGGATTAAACGTATTGTGTGGAAGAAAGTAATAGTTTGCAGAAAGTAAACAGAAAGCAGTAAACAGTTGTAGATTGATGGTAAAAGAAAGGATCGGGGTCCATAGTTCACTAGTGGTGGCTCACCTTAAGATAGATGACATGTTGGGTGAACAAATTACAGCGGGTCAATTGACAAACATCGAGAAAGCATACATGCATATACTAATCATCTTGACTCCTTTGAGTTTGATTGGGCATTACAATATTATACATAGACCGTAATCCAACTGCATCTATGACTAATAATCCACCTTCAGGTTATAATCCGAACCCCCTCCAATATTAAGTTGCAAGCAACAGATAATTGTATTACGCATTGCGTGTAAAGTAAACAATACGATTGTTCTATGAACAAAGGATTGCTATTTTCTCCCTAGTAGGAACATCACATCTAGTACCTTAGATATTTCTGTCACTTCCCCAGATTACTAGAGGCATGAACCCACTATCCAGCATAAATACTAACTCTTGGAGTTGCTAGCATCTACTTGGCCAAGATATCTACTAACAATGGAAAGCATGCAAGATCACAAATAACAAAGACATGATAGAATCAATAATCAATCTGAAATAGCATCTCAAAATATCCATCGGATCCCCACAAATACAACATGTAGGATTACAAATAGATGATCTTGATCATGAATGGAGCTCACAAGATCTAAACATGATAGCACAAAGGAGGAGAACCATCCATCTAGATACTACATGGACCAGTAGTCCAGGGATGAACTACTCACGCATCACACTGGAGGCTTGCATGGTGATGAAGAAGGCCTCCAGGGTGAATTCTCCCCTCCGACAGGGTGCTGGGAAGAGCTTCAGATCCCTCCCGATCTAGGGATGGAGATGACGGCGGCTACAGACTCTTTTGTGGAATTTTGATCGGGTACTTAGGGTTTCTGTATCGAAGACATCTTATAGGCGAAAGGGGAGGCCGAGGGGGTGCCCGAGGCGGCCAGACCACCCCCTGGCGTGGGCCAGGCCTTGCCGCACGGCCAGGTCGTGTGGCCGGCCCCTCTCCGTCTCGTATTCTGGCTTTGGCCCCCTCGGTGAAAAACTGACTTTGGCTTTTGTCCCGTCCAATTCCGAGAATATTCATTTTCTGACTTTCCTGGAACCAAAAACAGCAGAAAACAGGCAGCTAGCACTGTGGCTCTTGTTAATAGGTTAGTCCAAGAAAGTGTATAGAAAGTACTCCAAAGTGTGTACAAAACATAAGAAAGTAGATAAAACCAAGCATGGAACATCAAAAATTGTGGATACGTTTGGAACGTATCAACATCCCCAAGCTTAACTCTTGTTCGTCCTCGAGTAGGTAAGTGATAAAAAGAAAGAATAATTTTTGAGGTGACATGCACCATCATAAACTTGATCAAAGTATTTGTAAAACATTGATAGCTGGGATCATAATACTTCAACATAACATGAAAGATAAAGTTCTAGCAATAAGACATAGCAACTATGTTGCAACATGAAAAGGCATAAACAAAAGATTCATGAATAACAATGCTTTGCAAGACGTTTGTTTGTTTCACATAAAGAAAACATAGCATAGTAGCATTCAGCTTGTCCCTCATAGAGTAGCAAACATAAATGCATAGGACACCTTCAAAGTTCATAAGAGTGACTAGATACAAATACTTTAAGGACAAGCAATATCAAAATTATGCATCAATCAACAAGTCATGGGAAATTGCACATAGAACTAAGAATGGCCACTATGCTCTCAAAGTAGGTGCATAAAGATAGAAGGTGGAGACTAAATCATAAAAGTAAAAGAAAGGCCTTCATAGAAGGAAGTAGGGATTCAAGTTTCATAAAGAGCTTCCAAAAATTATGGTACTTATTAGCTTTCAGCTCTCATTGCCCCTATCATAAGCATCTTGAAGTGATTAATGTTAAAGTGAACACACTATGGAGTATATGCTTGACAAAGTATAAGTTGGAAATCTCATGTCCCTTGAATACGAGGGCCGCTCGTCATGCTACTCAAGTTTAGTTACCGGTAAGTTCTTGTCATAGTAAGTACATGTGTATCATAGAGAACCGCCAACGGGGTACCCCTTGCCGGATAATACGGAAGAATCTCCATATCAAAATGATAAGGCAAGCAGACAACAAGCATCTCAGCAATCTTCTTATTTACCATGGGAAAATGGTGCTTTTTTCTCTCTTTCCTCTTTTCTCATATCTTTTTTTTTCTTTTTCTCTTTTTTTCTCAATATCTGACTCTTTTTTTATAAGAAGAATGCTTCATAGACAGCTCATTATGGTTGCGCTGCAGGTTTCCACCATGACGGCATGGATTAGACCGACGGCCCAGGCATTTCTCTAACACACATACATAACTCCATGGACTTACAAGCTCCCCTTTCATTTCACACCGACATCCATAGACAAAAGAGCATGATATTAACTAGGTACAAAGTACAAGTGCAATGTTGAAAGCGTTCCCCATGACAACATGGTTCTGCTAATCCCCAACATATAAGTGTAAGCATATACAACATAGGCGACACAATGGTTCAAGTTTATTAAGGGCAAGAAAAGTAAAGTGTGCCATCAAGTTCGTGAGAGCTTTAATCACTAGTTTTCTCATAACAGGTTTAATTCGAAAGGTAGATAAAAACATGAATATACTTGGAATAGCAAATACTAATAGGTAGGTATGGTGAACTCTTTGGAATAACTTGGTTTTAGGAGTTGGATGCATGATTGAAACTCATACTTGGTTATGGAGGCTAGCAAAAGACTGGGAGCGACCAACTAAGAGAGGAATAATGGCCATAATCATGCAAAGCGACAAAACATCATTAATCAAAGCATAAAGTGATACTAAAAGTCGAAAAGTAAAGGATCATAAAGGCTATGGTGACTTGGGATAGTCATAACATGGTGTGAGCATGCGCCAAGTCAACCCAAATAAAGCATCAAAGGAGAATACCACAATACTATGCTTTAATATGCTAAAATAACGCATGATTCTTCAAAGGCACATTAATCAATCTCAATTATTTATAACATGTCATGCTATAGCAAAGATCACTAAGCATAAATCCGAAACAATATCAAGCATGGCATGACAAAGCATAGGCCACAGTCAAAAACAAGCTCTCTTTACCACTTAAGCATGAACTTTCCTACTCTTTTCCAATCCAAACCAAACTATTTGAAAACCAATGAATGAAAGAGGGGGTCCAACCAATTTATTCAAGAAAACTAAGAAAACCAAGAAAACGAAAACCCAAAATGAAAATGAAAAAGAAGACGCTCCAAGAACAACACAACTATGCATGAAACAATAAAAATGAAGTGTTTGGAAGAAACCTGGGATTTTTATTGATGAAGAAGGGGATGCCTTGGGTATCCCCAAGCTTTGATGCTTGTACCTCTTGAATATTACTTGGGGTGACACGAGTGGCATCCCCAAGCTTGATCTTTAGTCTATTCTTCATCTCATTACATCATTCTCTCCATACACCTGAAATTTTTCCTTCATACAGAACTTCACACAATCTTTATTAGCAATATTAGTGCACTCAAGATAATAAGTATTTAGATTCAGTTTCAACACCAATAAAACTTCCATTAAAACAAAAGCTACTGTAGCACTTCCCTCAAAAAGCTCAATTCCCCAAAAGAACTCAAAAAGGAACCAACAAGAAGCAAATGCAAATAATGGCAGAAATCTGTCAAAACAGACCAGCAGGTAAAAACCAATTTTTTCAAAGACCTTCTGTTGCTCAAATCGAAAAGTGTTGAACTAACGAAAGTTAGATAACAACCTGGGGTAGAAGCACAAAAATTCACGCCTCAAAACGACGTACAGAGATTTTTCACGAATTTTTACAGTGAAGAACAAAAATCTGTTTTGGGACAGCAACTTTCCCAATCATTACTTCTCTCTCATTAGAGGTTACTCTTGGCACAAAAAGCAAATAAAAGGATAAGGAGAGGTTATTATAGAAGTAATAACTTCCAAGACTCATCTAAAACTTTTGGGTTATCTCCCAATAAGTACTTTTCTTTAACGCCTTTAAGTTAGGCATAAGAAGCAAGAAAAAGAATCAAGTGTTCTCAAATGAAGAAGCATTAAAACCAAATTTCTTGCCCTTAGCTCTCTTACTTTTATTCTTAACCTTGGGGAACATATGATTGTTGGGTGGAGAAGCAAAGTGCATGGTGCCCTTTTCCACATCTATTATTGCTCCAAGGAGTTTCAATAGGGATCTTCCAAGTGTAATTTGTCCTTTTCGTACACATTCAATAACAAGATAATCAGTAGAAACCATTTTTCCTAGGATATTTGTAAACACTCCTTCAGCTATTCCAATTGGTGATATTGTGGCATTATTAGTAAGAAATATTTCTTCTCCCCCTTCAGAAAGTCCCCAAAGATTGAAAGATTCATAGATATCTTTAGGCACAAGACAAGATTCAGACATGATATCACAGCGAGCATGAAAAGTTTCATTATTTATAGCAATCTTTATTGTGGGAAGCCATTTTGAGGGTTCAGAATTTATTGGAACGTAGTCATGATGCTCTCTAAGTGTATTATAGCAATCTTTTAAACTAGCAGTGCTGATCTCAAGAGTATTCAATCTAACAAATATGTTTATGAAGGAAGAATCAGATTTGCTAGGCAAGTTGTAAGTAAAGACCAACTTCTTTATGGCATTAAAAGCATCATCCTCATTGCATTGGAGGAAATCTCCTCCCACTACAGCATCCAAAGCATATCTATAGCAAAGAGCAATTCCAAGGTAAAAACTGCTAAGGAACAAGCTTTGAGTCATTTTAGGTTCAGTTTTATCATGTAGATCAGAGATTCTAGACCAAGCTTCTTTGAAACTCTCTTCAATTCCTTGTTTAAAAGTGAAAATCATTTCCTTAGGTGACATAGTGATTGGAGCGATGCTAGACATAATGGCAACTTTAAGATAGGAACTAATTTTTTTTGTGTTTTTAATAAAGAAAGCAAACTAGTAAAACTATTTTTTCTGTATTTTTGATAAAGAAACAAGCAAACAAAGCAGAAATAAACTAAGCAAAACAAAAATAACAAAGTAAAGAGATTGGTTATGAGGGACTCCCCTTGTGAAGATGTCCTTGACTCCCCGGCAACGGTGCCAGAAAAAGTCCTTGATGGCCCAAAATATCGAGCTTGTTGGGGAACCCCAAGAGGAAGGTATGATGAGCATAGCAACAAGTTTTCCCTCAGTTATGAAACCAAGGTTATCAATACAGTAGGAGCAAGGAAACACCTCCAAGGTGTTGCTAGCCGGACTTTGGCAGGGTGCACTACCGGGGCCTAGCAGCAACGTGGAAACCTGCACAACACAACCACAAAACTTTGCCCACAACATACAGTGAGGTTGTTAATCTCATCGGTTTTGCTGAAAACAAAGGATTAAACGTATTGTGTGGAAGAAAGTAATAGTTTGCAGAAAGTAAACAGTTGTAGATTGATGGTAAAAGAAAGGACCGGGGTCCATAGTTCACTAGTGGTGGCTCTCCTTAAGATAGATGACATGTTGGGTGAACAAATTACAGCAGGGAAATTGACAAACATCGAGAAAGCATACATGCATATACTAATCATCTTGAATCCTTTGAGATTTGATTGGGCATTACAACATTATACATAGACCGTAATCCAACTGCATCTATGACTAATAATCCACCTTCAGGTTATCATCCGAACCCCCTCCAGTATTAAGTTGAAAGCAACAGATAATTGCATTACGCATTGCGTGTAAAATAAACAATATGATTGTTCTATGAACAAAGGATTGTTGTTTTCTCCCTAGTAGCAACAGCATATCTAGTACCTTAGATATTTCTGTCACTTCCCCAGATTACTAGAGGCATGAACGCACTATCGAGCATAAATACTAACTCTTGGAGTTGCTAGCATCTACTTGGCCAAGATAGCTACTAACAATGGAAAGCATGCAAGATCACAAATAACAAAGACATGATAGAATCAATAATCAATCTGAAGTAGCATCTCAATATCCATCGGATCCCCACAAACACAACATGTAGGATTACAAATAGATGATCTTGATCATGAACGAAGCTCACAAGATCTAAACATGATAGCACAAAGGAGGAGAACCAGCCATCTAGCTACTACATGGACCCGTAGTCTAGGGATGAACTACTCACGCATCACACCGGAGGCTTGCATGGTGATGAACAAGGCCTCCAGGGTGAATTCTCCCCTCCGGCAGGGTGCCAGGAAGAGCTTCAGATCCCTCCCGATCTAGGGATGGAGATGACGGCGGCTACAGACTCTTTTGTGGAATTTTGATCGGGTACTTAGGGTTTCTGTATCGAAGGCATCTTATAGGCGAAAGGGGAGGCCGAGGGGGTGCCCGAGGCGGCCAAACCACCCCCGAACGCGGGCCATGCCTGGTCGTGCGGCCAGGTGGTGTGGCTGGCCCCTGTCCCCTCTCCGTCTCATATTCTGGCTCTATCCCCCTCGGTGAAAAACTGACTTTGGCTTTTGTCCCATCCAATTCTGAGAATATTCATTTTCTGACTTTCCTGGAACCAAAAACTGCAGAAAACAGGCAGCTGGCACTGTGGCTCTTGTTAATAGGTTAGTCCAAGAAATCATATGAAAAGTACTCCAAAGTGTGGACAAAACATAAGAAAGTAGAAAAACCAAGCATGGAACATTAAAAATTATAGATACGTTTGCAACGTATCATGGGGGCGCATTGTGCTGCGACTCTATCATTTGCACATGCAGCTTCCTATTGCGGTGGAGGTTGTCTCAACCTCCTTTGTCGTTGATTGGCAGCGGATGATGGTGTGGGGGGCTATTCTTTGCTTTGAAGAATAAAGGCGCTGGTCCTAGGATTCCTTCCGCGCGAAGATGAAGATCTAATTGTCGCATGTCCTCGTTGATCTAGCATGGAGCGGCGTGTTCTAGAAGGCTCCGCCAGCAAACTCCCACGGGTGCATCATGCCCGGAGCTTGTTGGATCAGAAAGAATTCGTCCGTGTGAATCTGTGTTGTTTATGACCGCTTGGTTTCAGAGGGAGTGTTGCGAAGCTCTGCTATCTATTACCATCATATGTCATGTCTTTAGTGATCCATGGTGAAGTCAGAGGGGGAAAATTTCATGAAAGTAGGGACATGAGGGCTAGCGATGGTGGCTTGAGTCTTTCTGGAGATAAGGAACTGGCTTGGTGATCCATGAATCGCATCAGCGACTATTAGTGGGGGCGACAACATAGAAAAAGTGCACAGTCTTACCTTGCATGGTGAAAATCCAATGTATGACCTTAATTGGTTCTTCTAGGCAATGACCCAATTGAAGGCATTGTTTTGTGAGTGATGACTTTCTTCAGGGTAGAAAACTATGATCTTTAATCAGGCGACGACATCGCTTGTGTACTATTTCCTTCTTGAAGGTGTCACTATTGGAGATGTTGGATTTTTGGTGTTGTTTTGGTGCTGCTAGTGTCGCTGCTACATGAAATTGATCGTTGTAGAATGTCTTTTCTTTCTTATAATTCTTTTTGGATTATGTGCATCTATAAGGCTGCTAGAGCAATGTATTGTTGCAGAGGCCATGCGTAATTGATATCTTTGTGCCATTAATATATGGTCTTTGTAAACAAAATCCTATGAAGTTTCAATCGCTTTGTCATCGATCAACCAAAAAGAGGATATTTAAAGTGCATCTACTATCCTCCTACTGTGTCTTGGATTACTAATGTCAATTCATTAAGGACGACTAACATGTTTATCTAGTTTATAAAGAAATAGTTCCGTAAGTTGGTTTAACCACAAGGAAGACCACACTTCAAAAAAGGATACTCCCTCCGATCCAAATTAATGTTCTTATATTTGTCTAGATTCATATGTATCTAGTCCTAAAGCATGACTAGGTATATTCGAATATAAACGATATGCGAATATTAATTTGGATCGGAGGGAGTAGAAGAAAGTAGGGATTTCTATTTTCGTACCCTCGGTTCGTTAGTTCTACTCAGTTTTCCCTAGTCGTTTAGTTTTTCCTCACTTTTCCCCTCACTCTATTCTAAAACCCTCACAGGTGCTTGGACGGGGATGCCGTCAGGTCAAAGGCTTGACCGTTATATGCTGACCAGTGGGACCGCGTTGGGGCGGGTCATGCGTTGAGCATTATGTTACGTCGCCTCAACCGTTACATGCTGACAGGTGGGGCCAGGATACATGGCGGACTAGCCATCCATCTTTCACTGGTTATAGGGGACGTGGTATGGGACCATGTTGGCATGTTTGGTGGTTACGTTGGTTTTATTTTTTGTTATTTTTATGATTGGCCTTTTTAAGAGCGTCTTTACCCCTCTCTCTCGCTAACAATTGTGTTATTTTTCCCAAAAAGGTAGCGAATCTAGAGCGGCTTCTCTCTCCATTTATTGTTCCTTTTGGCCCTCTTTTCTTCCCAATCTGGTAGCAAATCTAGAGCAGCAAATCTAACCAGCACCATAAATAAATTCAGTAAACAAAGTAGATGTAGATAAAGCAGCTAATATAGGTTATATATTACGGTACTTAACGAGGTTCGACAATTAGGCTGCTCAGCAGCAGCAGCGGAAAAGTTCAACATAGACAAGACAAAGAAGCTGCTTTACAGCAACCGCACAAGATTGGTGGCCCCTCATGGCCTCCGCCTCCTCCCTCCGGTGCCTCCTCCACTTCTTGCTGCTTAGTCCCTTGCCCTTGAGCGCCTTGGGCTTGATTGGGGCATGCGACCCTCCTCGATGGCCACCTTCTGGAGGTTGCAGAGGTGAAGGCCGAGCGCCTGGTGCTTGGCTCTAAAGCCGTGGACGTTCACGGACTCGCCGCAGGTCATCATGTCCTCGGCATGCTTCACGAGGGAGCTGGTGTAGAAGGGGCACCTGGTGGTGTAGAAGGGGCACCTGTAGACGTCGTCATCGGCGAAGAAGTTGTAGTACTGAAGGGACTTCAGCCTCCTCAGCACATGACGAGTCTTGATGTCCTTGGACTTGTCGTCGCTACAGACATCACTGCTATCCTCCTATTGGAAAAAACAGTACAGTGTAATAAGGACATGATTGAGATACTTTGATTATCGAGATTGATTATTTGCATAAACTAACGGATTAAGATCCCCTGATTATTCCTCAAATCTCAAAGCAAATCAAATACTTATCTCAACCACGAACATGGGGGATTCAAATATGAACAGGGGGATTCATCAAAATATGAGATTTAACACAAGAGGATTAGCTATTGTAAAAATTCGAACAGCCGAACACAAATAATATACAATCTAGCATCCAATGATTGGAATGAGGGAAGAACAAGGGAAGGGGAGAAAACCCTGGTTACCTCCGACCATGGGTCGGAGATGTTGGTGTCGTAGGGGTTCTCCGGCCTTATGTAATCAACCTCCTCGTAGGGGTCCCAGTCGAGCGTGATCTTCCCGAGACCGGCAGGGACCTCCTCGCCGGTGGCTACAGCGGATGCGGGGATGGGGACGGCGGCTGCCTTCGATGCCTGGATGGGGGCCTCCTCGCCGGCGACCTTGGAGGCTCCGATGGCCAGCGTGCCGTTCTTCTCCATCGCCGGCGTGCTTGGGGTTTTCTTGGGGGTTTGCAGAAGGTGATGGGACAGTGGAGACAGTTGAGTGATGAGTGAGAGTGAGGACTCCTCTATTAAAGGAGAAGGGAAGCAACATTTCGTTGCACCACCGTGCACCGCATAACCGCGTATGCTACTGCACCATGCACGTCCACACGTGTCCGCTACCGCCCCGTGCACCGCACATGCGTACTGTGAGTCACGTTTTTTCCCTCGTGTCTAACCCTGGCGACTTAGCCGTGCGCAGTTTTTCCCTCGAGTGTAACACTGACAGTTTGGTTATACTCAGTTTTGCCCTATATTACTAACATTGCCATGTGCAATATATTCAGTTTTACCCTCCGGTGGCTGGTCAACAGAGAGTCAACGAATGGGTTTTAGCTAGCTAATTGAGTCATTTTATGCACAACAAATTCAAAAAGATCAAAACATAGTGGCATCTACCTAGGGAGTCTTATTATGTGACCTGCCACCATAGGAAATGTATATAAATTAAGTTTTAACCTAAATCAACACTTCCCAAATCACCTACTCTCTATTAAATTAGCCAATGCTTTCTACTCAATCCTCTTCCCAAAACATCACTCCCCAAAACATAGTTTGTCTGAATGAGGCAATAATTATCAAACTGGTGTATATTTGAATTGCAAATAGTTTGATATATGCCAAGATGTATTTTATTATATAAAAGATGTATTTTCCATTTTTAAATATTTTTCTTTTCTATTTGAATCCCTTTATTAGTCTTTTCCTTGGTTTTTAACTTCTACTCAGTTTTGCTCTTGGTTCTTAACTTCTACTCAGTTTTCCCCTCTCTTGGTCACAATCTCTCACACATGTGCTCATCTTCGCTACTACGCTCTGATTGGTTGAGACAGTTGTTACGCGGATCATGACCACCAACCGTTGATCCTCTATGATCTAGCGGATAGGATAACCCCTATATCTGTCGGGGGCACCCCCTCTATCCATGCAAAATAATGAGTTTGCCACGGTACTTTAACTCCATAAACAAATGAACTTGAATATAATTTGAAGGGAACGTGTTCAAAGGTGTATAATTTTTGCATTACATTTCGCTCTATGAAAATAATAATCTTTCAAGATTTTTTTAGAACGACATTATCACGTATTAAGTGTGATTTCAAAGAGTTTAAAGATGTATAATTTTCGTATATGCAAGTTTATGCACTATATTTTACTCTATGAAAATGATAATCTCTCAAGATTTTCTTAGCACAACATTATCATGTCCTGAGTGCGATTTCAAAGAGTTCAAATGTGTATAAACTTCGTATATGAAAGTTTATGCATTATATTCCACTCTATAAAAATGGGGGAGAAAATAATAATCTCTCAAAAATTTGTTAGCACATCATTATCACGTATTAAGTGCGATTTAAAAGTATTCGAAGGTTTATAATTTTTACATATACAAGTGTGTGCATTACATTCCACTCTATGAACATGATAATCTCTCAAGATTTTCTGACCATAACATTATCACATATTAAGTATGATTTCAAAGAGTTCAAAGGTGTATAATTTTCGTATACGCAAATTTATGAATTATATTTTACTCCATGGAAATGATAATATCTCAAGATTATCTTAGCACAAAATTATCATTTCCTAAGTGCGATTTCATAGAATTCAAAGGTGTATAAAATTCATATATGCAAGTTTATGCATTAAATTCCACTCTATGAAAATGGGAGAGAAAATAATAATCTCTCAAAAATTTGTTAGTACATCATTATCATGTATTAAGTGCGATTTAAAAGTGTTCAAAGGTTTATATTTTTTGCATATGCAAGTTTGTGCATTACATTCCAGTCTATGAAAATGATAATCTCTTAAGATTTTCTTAGCACAACATTATCACGTATTAAGTGCGATTTCAAAGAGTTTAAAGTTGTATAATTTTCGTATACACAAGTTTATGCATTATTTTTCACTCCATGGAAATGATAATCTCTCAAGAATTTATTAGCACAATATTATCATGTCCTAAGTGCGATTTCAAAGAGTTCAAAGGTGTATAATTTTCGTATATGCATTACATTTCACTATATGAAAATGAAGCTAGACAAAGGGCCGCCATCACCGGAGAAGAAGAATAAAGAGGAGGCAACGGCACGGGCGCGGGCGCGGGGCTAGCTCGGGGTCCCATCTTGCAACGCTAACCTGGGTAATATGTGGGTCGGGCGCTCACGTGGATAAGCTGTGGGTCCGACGCTCACGTGGATAAGCTGTGGGTCTGATGTTGATCTGGATAAGTTGAGAGAGGTGTCCACTACGGGAACTGACTGAACGCGGCCCCACTTGTCAGCATGTAGCGGCAAGGGTCCACTACGGGACCGGACATAACGCAATCCCACTTGTCAGCACGTAACGGCGATGGTTCACTACGGGACCCGACTGAACACGGTTCCACTTGTCAGCACGTAACGGCAAAGCTGACGGACGACAAGTTTCAAACCATGCGAGAGTTTGATACAAGGAGATGGGCAAAATGGAGAAAAAACTAAGCGGCTAAGAAAAACTGAGTACAACTAACGAACGGAGGGTACGAAAGTAAAAATCCCAAATAAGTAAGGATCAAAGAATTAGGATACGGACGCTGAGGAATAAGGAGTTATGCTACTTTCTTGAAGAAATTACAAGCTAAACAAGGTTGAAGACGTACTCTTCTTTTTGTAGCTTCAAGTCAATGTAAAAAAGGACGTACTATCAAGTGGAGTTACTTAAAGGCGGAAATTGGAGATTTCAGCTGAAGGGCAAGTGGCAACTACCGGGAACAGCTCTCACGTGAAACAGCTCCCCTCCCCTGCCGTCGCCAGCGTGCGGCCCCGGCCCCTTGGCCGCGCGGTGCTGGTGGCGGCGGGCGCCCTGGCTTCTCCCCTCCTAGTGTGGTTCGACACGGGGGCGAGCTGCTTTTTGGAGGTGCTTCTCGGCGACAGTGGTCCGGCACGACGGCGGTTCCCGTTGGCGGCTGGGTGGGGGCAGCGTGGTGGCGCCACCGGTTGGTGGTGCCGGTGATTGGGCGGAGCTCGGCCGGAGGTGCCCTGCCGGCCCAGATCTGGGCCCTTTGGGCCCGATCTAGATCTGGTTCTGGGCGGGCCTGGCTCGGCCCCGCCGCCTCCGATGGGATTGACAATCGGCTCGTGACGAGGGTGGCTGCATTGACACCTCGCTTGCTGCAGCGTGGCGGTGGGACCTTAGCGGGCCTGTTTGGGTCCGACCGGGCCTATGGTGATGATTAAGAGGGTTGCGGCGGCGGTGGTCTACGTGCTGCAGCGTGGCGGCGGGGACTTTTCGGGCCCTACGGGGCTTGGTCGGGCCGTCCTTGCCTGGTATGTCCCGGCACCCACCCTCGACGGTGGAGGAAGTCCACCAGGTGGCTCCTGCTGCCAACCTCCGGATCCAATGGCCTAGTGTGCTCTTGCCGCGGCGTCTGGTCGGCTACTCCATCACGGTCGAGGCTGTTCCCTCCAGCGTGGTTGTGGTGCGTCCACTCCTTGTCTACGGCCGGTTCTCAGTCCGACCGGCATCGCGGTGTTTGCCATGGTGATACGGCGATGGTGGGTTCATGACCGTCGTGACGTATGTTGGTGGTGACGAGATTGGTGGAGCACTATGGTTTTTTCTGGTGAGGTGGTGCTTGGGTGGCGGGAGAAATCCTTGTCATTGTGACCCCGACGCGGCAACACTTTCGGGTGTGGCTGCTCCTTCCTGAAGGGCGTCGGTTGCCCCTCTTCTCCACTACCGTAGCGTACCGGGGAAAACCCTAGGACTAGTCCGGGCAGCAGCGTCGTCGTCGTCGCTTCCTTCTTGGGGGTGCTGCTTGGTATGCGGCGAATCGCAGTGCTAGGATCATGGTGGGACTTCTCCAGAGGGTGCAGCGGTTGCGAGTCATCTTCGTTTCCGTTGACCCTCTAGGGTCGGCCTTTCTTCTTTTTTTGTTTCTTTCTTTTTCTTTTTTTCTTTGGGCGTGCTTGTGTTGTTTGCCCGAGCCGTGGCATCATTGTTGTATCATGTGTTTTATATATTAATATAGTGGGGCGAAAGCTTGATTTGAGATTTCAGCTGAATTCTAGATTTGAAATATCATTTGTGCAAGTTTTTTCGTTCTCTCACTTGTTCTTGAGCAACATTCTTTGAGACTTTGTGTTTGGTTGAGCACCAAACAAAATCTCGATTGGCGACGAGATTTGCTTGTAACTCTTGCAGATTTGGCATCTCCTAGACAGTAAGGTTTCGGCCAAACCTAGGCATGGGCAGCCCGGTCCGGTCGGCCAACCTAGACCGGGGCCAGGTCTGTCCAAAGTGTGCAGTTGGGCCAAGTTGGGACCTATTTTTAGCCCGACGGTCAGACTAGGCCAAGCCGTACTCGGGCTAGGCAAATGGAAGATTTAAGCCATAGTTGGGCTAGATTCTTTATGTTTCAGGCCGGGCTCAGGACCTAAATCTTCTGCCTGACTGTCTCGCTATTCCTAGATTGGGTCTAGATATTTAGCATCGGATTTTTTCGGCTCACTGAACTCTAGACCAGCCCAAGAAAAGCCCAGTTTTAGCGCCGGTTGTTGAGCATCCAACGTGTGGATTTGCCCGACAAGTTTGTGAAGATTCTAAGATCACCTTAAAAGATCTGCAATTATATTGGTGAGCGGCCCAAACTTTTTGAAGCTTGTGCAGATGGAGAAGAAGGTTTAGCATGAGGATTTGGGTGCATGCATGTAGAGCCTCTCTAAACTAAGTTGTAGAAGTAGTGCCAAGAGCTTGAACTTGGGGAAACACATTGGTGACTTTGTTTCCCTCTTTTTTACTTTTGGTTCATACTTTGTTACTTCTCATTTGTTACACATGTATGTCACTGTTTATTTACTTGAGACTTTAGACTTGATCTTTATATCTTTGACTTTGCTCAGTTGTCTCAGTCTACAACTTTACCCATATGTTTCCTCTTTGTTTACTCTATAATTTATCTGAACCTTCTGTTTATATGTTATTTAGCAGTATTTTTATAAATTCCTATTCACCCTCCTTTTAGTCGTAATATCATGGTCTTTCAATTTATCACTTCTCACCCGCAACTCATTATGATTGTAAAACTAGGCCGTCAGATAACAAACTTAGATAGATCACCGTTGTTTCTAAAAAAAAAATTGGTTACCACTTAAAATGCGGAAAACAAATCTCAAACACCAGCTGCTATCCTCACACCAGACTCCGAAAACACGATTTTTTCACTTGGTTGGGCTGTGGTTTTTCACCCAAGCCCACGGGTTTAGCGTTTTCTTTGCCGTGTTTTTTTGGGCTTTGCCATGTCATTTCTCACTGCCGTGCATTAGCGCACGGCAAAGCCACAATGCACGGCAGCACCAAATTTCCCGGTAGTGCTGGCTTTCTACACGAAGGAAGGTTAGAACTTCCGTATATTCTTGTATGGTGTCCAGATATATACAGAAATTAAAAAACAGATATGATACAGATACAATACTACATCTGTGCAAAAAGAAGCTCGTTCCACATATCTGGTATACCAGGAAGGCACCAGTGCAAACAATCATAAACGGCCCTCTGAGCTCCGAAACTATGATTCGAGATATGACCCTCGCTCCGAAGCTGCGAGATGGCGGTAATATCCAACAGCTTGAGCCGAGTCCCGTTCACCGCACTTTGTGCAGCCGAGTCAGTGGATTGTTCCTGCGAGACCTCGCTTCCGCTTGACAAGGGGACTGTGTTGTCGCATCTTCCACCGGTGTTCCACTCGCCGTTCACGAAATGCTCCGGCGACATCGTCCTAAGAAAAACCTTCATCCGAGGACGATGCGCCAGCTCTGAATCCACCCATCTGGCGATGTTGTGCACTTTAATATCCCTCGCATGGTTGAAGTCCTTTGCTGCGACGAGTGTCCCTTTCCGCACTGGCTTCCCATCGTTGTACAACTTCCAACGATTTCGCCAAAATTTCACCGTGTTCCAGTGGTGGCCGGTGTTTAGCACGAGTGTGTCGAAGCTATGAAGATGCTTCTTCAGGAAATCTGCCGGCCTATCGAGATGCAACGCGTAGCTAGTCGTGTTCGTCGTCATGTCCATCAGAGGTTCGAGCTCTGATAATGTAGGAGACCAGTAGAACAGGACGGTGGTGTTGGTCTCTAGGAATCGGTATGCCGAGCCGCCTGGACTAACAGGAGCGGGAGCTTTGACAAGGCCGTATTTCCACCCAACGTCCTCAACCTCCGGGCTGGGTTTACCCCCTGTTGCCATGCACATGATGGACTGGAACTGCTGTCTACCAAGGGAATCTCCCACGAAGGCCAGGGTTTTGTGCCTCATCCTATAATTAAGCCAACTTATGAGTTATGACTCATATCAAACCAGGAGTAGTACTGTTTCGAACAAAACTAATGAGAGAAGGACACAATCTAGTAGTACCTCTGGAGAAAGTTTGGCCCTGAAAACTCGGGCATCTCGCAACCATGTGGCTGCCACCGGTAGCCCTCGTACGAGAAATCGGTCCGTTCCATGCTGCGACAAGACCACGACATTGACAGCCATTGCCTGCACTCGTTACCGGAGTAGAGTGGCCGCTTCTCGTCTGCTACCCACTTGCCCTTTGCATAGTTACATGATGATGCTATATCAAGTGGAAAGCGATCTTGAGAATTTGATGATGTGCATACATGCATGCATAACTAAAGCTGCTAATTCGTTCCATGTTTACCTTTGTTCCTACTAGCTGTAGTATTCAGAGCGCGAGTGCCGTCGTCATAAGCTAGATCAGCAGAACTTCCTGCTGTCACATTATGATCATCTCCAAGACGGTGCTGCACCTCCTGCCGTAGGAAACCTGGTCAGATATATAGATAGATGTCAGCAGAGAAGTGGATTATGCCATTAGTTGCGCGCGGGAGCAGCTAGTATTAGTTTTCTTCTTCTAATCTAATTAATTAATGAATGAATGCAGAAGAAGAAGAAGAAGAAGAAGAAGAAGAAGAAGAAGAATGATATGCCGTGCTGTGCATACCTTTGGAGAAACCTATGAACGTTATGCTGCTGAAGCTTGGGACGGGTGGGGATACATCCAGCAAGAACCAAAGAGCAACCGGCACAAGGAGGAGAAGCACACGACCCAGGGGTGGCTTCTCGACAAGAAGCAGAAACCCGCCCTTCATTGTTTCCCTCAAAGCTGAGCAGAAAGTTTTTGGCTGCAGCTTTATTATTTGCTCTAAGTAATGCTTTGATTGATTGGTCCTCCACTCCACCTCGTGTTTACTTTTTCTGATTACTTGCTTGGTTAAGGGGAGAACGTGGTGGGAAGTAATACATGGACGTGCGGACTGCGAAGGTAGCATTGTACCGGAAGACAGGAAGAGATTATTATATTGGCTAAGTTTGTGTCGTAGAGTATAGGATTGAGTTGACTGCCCTCTGTGCTGTCGTGGAATCCTGAAGAGGAAACGTGGAATCATGAAGAGATCGAGATCGGGGGCGGACGGAGGACGCAGCGCGGAAGATGAGGCAGGGAAAATGCATCGCTCAGCCATGCATATGTGCAACGTAACGTGCAAACATTCACCACACACTGAACACTACATCGGTGATTTCTGTCCGTATACTAATATCTTAGAGCAGTGTAAACCGTAAATAACGACCACTTTTGGGTTTCCGCGAAATAGTGACGCTCTAGTGGTAACCATAAAAGAAACTGCCAATCAACCTGTAAATTCCCGGAACATACGGCCGACCCGAGCGCGAACGCTATTTTCGTTGTGACGCGCTAATATTTCCTCTCCCTCTACCCCTTCCGCCCGTCGCCGCCACCATCCGCCCGCCGCCGCTCCATCCTTGTCGCCTTCCTCACCGGCGCTCTGCACGCAGGCGAATAGATTCAGCCACCACGTGTTCCGCTGTGCGTGACGCCGTTGCCGAAAACGCTGAAATCGCCGGAATCAACCTCGTCCACCACGTCGCGGTAAGATCTGGTCACCTCGCGGCCGCCGGCCGAATCGACCTTGCCAACCACCTTCTTGCCGGCCTGCGTGTTTGCTGCAGATGTCTTCGGAGCTGAGCGAGAGCGAGGAGTTCTTTTTGATGACTCGTCCTCCTCTGACGATTCCGACCTCGACGAGCTGCTCCATGACGACGACATCGAATAGTTGGCCATCATCCTCGCCGTCAATGAGATTGAAGATAGGTTCATGCTCATGAATCGGCGGTGCGGCTCGGTGTCCGGTCGTATTTGCCTCCCGTGCAACCGCTCGCTCGGCCACCACTCCCTCATGCAAGATTACTTCGTTGAGGTACCAACCTGCCCCCCGCATCTCTTCCGTAGGAGGTATCGAATGCGCCGAGAATCGTTCATCAAAATCGTAGAAACTTGTGAGGCCAACAACACGTACTTCCAACGCCGTAGAGACGCAACAGGAGTTCTTGGGTTCAACGCTTACTAGAAAATCTCCGCAGACATGTGTGTGATTGCATATGGCGTGTCCGCGGATTATTGTGATGAGTATCTTCGCATCTGTGAAGATACAACCATTGAATCTGTGTGGCGGTTTGCTAGGTTGGTGATTCGCTTGTTTGGTGAGGAGTACCTTCGAGCTCCCAACGAAGAAGACTGTGGTAAAAGTCACAATCCAACGATTGTGCTTGAGGCCGTAGCATCGGAGGACTTGTGGATTTGGCAATGTTTTTTGGCTTGCTAGGATCATTGAATGACATCAATGTCTTGCATCGATCACATCTATTTGCAAAACTTGGAAAAGGAGAAGCTTCTGCTTGCAATTACAAAATTGGGAGGCATGAGTACATAATGGGCTACTATCTAGACGATGGCATATATCCTAATTTGGCAACTCTAGTGAAGACTATTCATGATCCCCCAACAATGATAGAACATGTTTTTGCCAAGCACAATAGGTAGCCCAAAAGGATATTGAGAGAGTTTTTGGAGTTTTGCAAGCTAGATTTGCTATTGTGTGATGTCCTTCTCGTTTTTGGGACATGCCAACCCTCAAGAACATAATGACATATTGTGTCATTCTTCACAACATGAACATCGAGGACGAGAGAGATATAGACTTGGAGTGTCTCTATGACAATGTTGGGAGCCGAGTGAAACCACAAAGGAACCCCGATCGCCTTCAAGCTTTTCTTGATTCCTACAAGCAAATTGAGAATGAGGGAACCCATGCACAGCTCCAAAAGGATCTCATCAAGCACCACTGGGAGAGGCATGGCGCCAGTGATCTAAATTGTGTTTGTGTACCATTAAACATTGTTGTTATATGATTTGATTGAAACTATGTGGTTGAAACTATTGTTGTAATTTGATTTGAACAATGTGGATGATCATTGGATTCCAACTATTTATTGCATCTGCTGATTGAATCAATTTGCATAAACTTTGACATGTGAAAATATTGAGATCCTGGCTTTTACAAGCCTAAAATAGCCGCGCCACAGAATGGAGCCCGCAAACTCAAGTCATAGAAGAGAATAGGGTCGAGTTTGCGCGTTCTATTCTGCGCCGGCTGTTTTCGGACGGTAAAAGTGGTTTTCCATGACCTGTAAACGCGATTTACAGTTCGCGATTTTAAGGGCTCCGTTAGAGCTGCTCTTAGAGCAGCTCTAGTAGACTCCTTATAATGCACGGATCCTCAAAATAATCGTCGTTTTACTGTTTCAGACCAAAAATGTCCCGACGAGACACCGTAAGAATTTTGGGGGGAGGAGGGTTCGCACCCCCCAAACAAGGGTTTGGAGGCCAACCCACCGGTGCCCTCTATCACGGGGAAAGCCTTGGCGAGAGGGGACATTTTAGCCTGAGCCAGTTCTTTCCCCCTCCTGCAGCCAACTCCCACCGCCATGCGCCGCCCTTGATTCCAGCCGCCCCTGTCGATTCTTGCCATACAGAAGGCGCGAGATCTCCACCGCCACTTTTCCCCACCCGTGGTAGGTCGCAAGTCGTCGCGCAACGGGGGTCCTGCTCGCGGCGGAGATACAGGCGGCCACGGTCGCCATGGATCCCATGCACAACTCGGGGCTGCCGGCTTGAGCCCTCGCCATGCGCTCCGCCCCGTCATGGCACACTTTTCGTCCTCGCCTCGCCGCGCCCCACCCCGCCCTTTGTCCACGCTCGCCCCCGGCGTGGAACTGCCACGCCCCACGCACCACAAAGGTAAATTTCCTCCTCTCCATTCAAGAGAATTTGTGTGTGCCTCGTTGATTTTTAGATGTTATTTTTTACGAATTTATGTGCACCTTGTAGATAAGTTTGAGCCCTTGTGAACAATTTTTCGATGACTCGTCCTCGTCCGACGACACAGACATCGAGACCTTGTTTGACAGCCACGGGCAGCAATTATTGGTGGTGGTTCTTACCGTGAAGGAGCACGAGGAAGGGAAGAGAAAGAAGCAGCAAGGTTCCAAAGTTGGCCGTCTTTGCATCCCTCACAACCGCAAGATTGAGAACGACATGCACCACTGACAGTTCATGGGGAGTAGTCTGCCACTTTTATTCATTTCATTTTATATTCATTCATGTGTGATTTAAACTATTATTTGTTTTCGTGACTATTCTTGTATTGGTTTCTTGTTTAATTATTTGATTTGAACAATCACTACAATTTATATAATTGGTGTATTGTGTAATTATTAATTTTTATATTTTAGTTTCATATTTGTATGTCATATGAGACATATGTGTGCATAATGTGGAAAAACCAATAGTCTTACGGTCTTGGCGGTAGTTGCGGACGAGTAGATCCCGCAAACACAAAAGGTAAAAGTGAATATTCTGTTTACCGTTCGCATATACGGTATCTTCCTGACCGTAACACGCGCGAGCCTTCAAAACACAGTTTCCACAGCCCTTATCCTCGTTTTATAGTCTCGCAGGATAAGGAGTCTTCTAGGAATCTCTAAGATATTTGTATTGTAACACTCTGAAACTAGCAATTAGAAACCATGTTATTCTCAAACATTGAAGTGATGTTGGATATATAAGTTAACAATATGAGCCTTCGGTGTTCTTGTTCATCTCTTTGTGTTTTTTGGCTCTACTTTTTTAAAAGGGGGATGAAAGTCGACCGGTACATCAAATGATTCACACAACCTATAATTTAATGTTATTACAAATCAAGGATCGCTCAAGGTTGAGACAATAATCAACCAGCAGAAGATAAACAACATATATCAACTAAGCATCATATAGTCGATTAATATGCTTTCAACCAACCTAGGAGGAGATATCATGTGTGACCGTCAGCAGCCGGTTGCGTCCAGTAGCCATAATATCCTGAAGCTTTGGGGGAAAAAGTAGTGCTCATAACTGCACCCAATGCCCATCATACGAATAACCTGCAAAAAGTTAAAATTCATCGTCTTGTTAAAAACAATATTATTTCTGAATATCCAAATTGATCGCTTTAGAAATGTTATCTACCCATTCAACCCTTCAAACATACCGGTGAAGTTTGTTCGAGGAGGAAGATTGTGCGTTGAATTCACTATGCGCCATATCAGAATTGTGAAAGGACAAGAGATAAAAAAAGTTCTCAATTTTCTCATGGGCCCGCAAAAACAACACTTTGTGCATCTAGCCCACTTCCTTTTTGCCAAGTTATTCATAGTTAGCATCACTTTGTTATCGGGGAACCACATGAAAATATTTATCTTTAGAGGGATCTTATTCCATAGATACTTTCGAAGTAAATGTGCATGATCATTCATAAGGTCATCTTAAATAGATTATACTGGAGAAACTCCTTATATCATTAGATTCCACACAAATCTATCCAGCTCATCTGATAAATCTACCATAATTAGTCTCTAACATAAGTGCAACCAGTCTGTCCACTTAGTACCAGTTTGTACTCTCTTGAATCTAATATGTGATGGTACTTGACTTAAAATGTTGGCAACAGAAACATTGTTCTATTGCAATATGTCATATAATGATGGGTATTTATTTGCTAAAGATGTATCCCCTAACCATATATGTCTTCCCAAAATATTGTACTAGAACCATCTCCTATTTTAAAATGGCCTCTACTAAAAAGTCATCCTTAATAGCATGATCCCCTTCCAAAGGGGTGAATCGGTGGGCTTTACTTCTACTTCGAAAAGTGTCTTGTGACTAAGATACTTATTGTGGAGCATATCTTGCCACACCACCTCTTTATTTAAAAAAATAAAAATCCAATTTCTCAATAAACACTTATTTTTTAGTTCAATAGAGGTCATGACGGCGGCTAGGGTTCTCTCCCTCCCTCTCAAATACTCTAACTAAATCCCTCAAATCTGAAAGAATCTGCTATGGATTTTTTCCTCAGTCCTCTCCCTAAGGTATTCTCTTTCGATCCCCTCAAGTACATCCGAAAATATTGCTCATGTTTGCTTTATATCTAAAAAATTAGAAAACCCTAGATTATGATAAAATTTAGAAATTTAGGTGAAAACCCTAGTCATGTTGGTTCTTTAGCACTATTACAGCACTTGTAATCATTGGGGGACATGTTGAAAATATGTCCTAGAGGAAATAATAAATTATTAATATATATTTCCATGTTGATTATTTATGTTTATTATTCTACATTATAACTACTATGCGTCTTGTTGCGAGGATCAAAGGAAAATTCATATGCACATGTAGAAAGATAAACACCAAGTCATTCCTAGTCACATCTTCAGGAATAGGTTAGGTGTTGTGCGATGATCTGGTTGCATAATCATGGGTATAACTATTATAGTAAAAAGGATAACGGAAACAATGGGAGAACATTGTTGGAAAGTACAATGGGTACTGAACTGATCTACTAAATTATTTACTATGTGATGTAATTGTGAATGTTAATAGTTAATCATCCTTATTATCTTATGCATAAATCCTTAGACAATGATAAAATATATCTTCATGCTGGAACATATGTCATGATTGTCACCCAACCTACTTTTCACCGAGCGATCATAATAGTGGTATTTCGGAGATATTGGAAATATATGTCTAGACACACTACAGTTCAAAACTGGGATCTTTCTCCTCCTAAAGATGAAGATATATACTATGGGCCCACTTGGTATTACAATATCACATGTCGTCAATGCAGACAACTTGTGATAATCATAAATGATGGAATATGTACGAGTAAAAGAGAGAAACATGATCGAGGATATAGTAATCAAGAGTTGCATCACAAGGATACTTACATATCACCTCGGGGTTGTGATGGATGTGAAAATGCAGCCATGTCTCTCAATGTTTAAACCTCACATTTGTCAAAAAAATTGATAAATATATCTCGCATAGATGTGGAAATCCTTTGTTTGATCTTTCTCCTTGCAGAATTGGGCACTTGATGGCGAAATCATGAGCAATTAATGAAGAATCACGAGTTGCTGATAATCTCAAGTCAAATAGGCCACAGAGAGAAGCTCCAGAAGGTTTAACAAGCACTGGTATGGGCAGGACCCACCCATATTGTGCACCAGTACCAGGTGCCACGGCCTTTGCCTGGTCAACACAAGCAACTTTCGTGAAGGCGCCTATATAAGATTCATATCCGAGCCACTAGAAACCCTAACACCATTCTGCAGAAACACATCTGAAGCCATTTTCGCATCTGAAGAGAGTAGATACATCGGCACCACCATCATCATCATAGCCATCCCTATTCTCCATCTCCATCTCCACTCCTAGTCATAGTCCTCTACTTGCAATGTTGATCTCATCACAATCGGCAACATTGTAAGACTAATTGGTATTTGTCTTAAGAATTTCTATACTATGTTTACGATTGTTGATATAATCATGAGTGAGTATTACTCACACGTTGTGGGGAGAGGCATAGTCTTGCAGTAATTATGTGCATCTTCTAACTCCATGGGATATTGAGTTGTGATTGAATGTTGAATTTATCGTTTGCATTATTGTTTTTTGTCTCGATCCAAGGACTTGCCAGGTACCCAAGACCCCGAGATTCATATGGGTAATACGGTGGGATGCATACTTATCGTCTTCTACACGTGAAACCCAGTGCCAGTAGTGTGAGTATGTTAGTTCTTTAGAGATCCGCTCGGGGGCACGATAACATCATATATCTTAAGGCTTTGGTATGTTTTACTTAATAACTATGTAAAACCTACACGATAATGGTGTAGTGGTTGGACAAAACTCTATAATAGATATGGTTGGATAATACTATATTAGTTACGGATGAACCTCTCACAACCTTCATCAGTATTAGATCATAACTCATGAACGAGATTATTGATATACCTATATCCCTAACATTCAATGCACATCTGCAGACAAATTCTTAGCCCTAGCCTATCTCCATCCATCGACACAAACCCAAAAACAAAATGTGAAAGGTCTGGTAAACAAAGACACTATGAGTTTCCAAGGTCTTGTTTGATATAATTACACCATATCAATTACTTCCCAAGGTTCAATAAACTTAGGTCTTCTAGGGAAAAAGCAAGCTATACTACAATTCTCAATCTGGATCGAAGTTATCAACCCTTTTTCTGATGCCGTTGTCGGCGAAGAAATTCCGATACCCTGGTGAGGTTACTAGATACATGGATAGTCAGTTTTTTTAGTTTATTTATTGTTCTACGTTTACTTTCTGTTATCTATTGAAAAAACCAAAAATATAGTATTTATGGCAGAAAATAATCTTGGGGAGCATGTCTCTCCTAATGATGATTATTTGCGTGTACCTATTACTCAGCCGATTGTTGTAGCAGAATTATGAAATCAAGCCTAACTATTTAAGTTTGGTTTAACATAATCCATTTGGAGGCTCAGCTTCTAAGGACATAGGTATGCACTTAAACAATTTTATTGAAATGTGCTACATGATGCACATAAAATATTTTGACCCCAATGCGGATTTTGACCCCAATGCGGTCAATCTGCATTTATTTCTTTTCTCACTAAGAGGAAAGGCAAAAGATTGGTTGCTAGCATTTCCTAAAGGTACTATCACTTCATGGGAGGAGTGCACTGCACTATTTATGACTAAGTTTTTCCCTCCTACTAAAACTATACAACTTCGATCTAACATTAAAGGGTTTAGACAAGATGACTGCGATGCACTAGGGCTTGTGTGGGAAAGAATGAAGGAGTCCGTAGAAAACTATCCCAACCATGGGATGTAAGAGTGGTTAATTCTCCACTTATTTTATAATGATCTGAATCCTATGTCTAAATCTATGCTTCACACTGCAGCTGGAGGCACATTCATGGAGAAACAAGTTGAAGTTGCCACAAAGCTTCTTGATGATATGCAAAGCCACCATGCCCAATGGAATGTAGATAGGTCTACCTTGAATAAGGTAAATTCTATTAATGAGGATTGAAATGAAGATCTTACTGCAAATGTCAATGAGCTCATAGAAATTATTAGGGATGAGGAAAAACCCAAGTTAATGCTATCACTGAAACTAAAATTGAAGAAATAGACTTTATTGCTCATAATCCCTATAATCATGCATGGAGGAACCAAAATAATGGTTCCAACTTTCAAAAACCATATACTAATCCTGCAGGTGCTCCAAATGAATAACAATGTTAATAATAATGGAGTGAATCAAGATAATCTCGCGGCTCTTGAAACTTCTCTTAGAACCTTTATGCAAACTCTAGATGAGAAAACTAACCTTCTTACCAAGATAATGGAGAACCACGATCAAATTATTGGTAAATTATCTAATCAAGTTGTTTCTATTAAGAATGATGTGTAGGCTCTATAGGAAAGAACCAAGACTATTGAGGTACAGTTGGGCAAGATAGTCGAGAGTCAAACTCTCATACATCCAAGATTTAATGGTAAGTCCGAGGCAAATCCGATTGAGTACATCAAGATGATGAGGACTGATAGTGAATATGATGAACCTAATGAGTTAGATTATAGCAATGCTCCATCCCTAGATTATACCGTGGAGGACCTTGTCAAAATGATAACTTTGAAGAACCACGGTACTGAGGGAGGTAATGAAGCCATGTACCAAAACTTTATAAATCATGTTGCTGAAAAGGTACATGAACTAGAAAATGAATATAAGAAGTTATCTGAAAAATTACCTGCAAAGTTGGATGATATATTTGAACCTACGGTTACAATTAATATAAGAGTTAATGAGATTGCTACACTTTGTGATCTTGGTGCAAGTGTTTCAACCATTCCTAAAAGTTTATTTGATAGACTTAACCTTGGTTTATTTGAAATGAATGAACTTAAGCTACATCTAGCGGATTCCACTTATAAACAAGAAGTAGGAATTAAAGAGAGCACTATTGTGCAAATCAAGGGGGCGCCTAGCACTCATTGACTTTGTTATAGTTGATTTGCCTGAAGATCCGGTAGAACCTATAATACTTTGGTATACCCTTTTTCATAACTATAAAGACCATGATTAATCTTCATGAAGGGAACATGAGGTTTGAAATACCCTCATAAGAACCTTTTGTTATTCATTTCGGTAGGAAAAATAAGGCCAAGAAACTTGAGGATGGGATCATAACATTGAAGGCAAACTACTTTGGAGTGGATGTTCTTCTTCCCAAATTCAAAAGATCACCAGCACGGTCCAGCTAAACGAACGAAACTAAAAGTGCTTCATGGGAGGCAACCCATGTGAAATAAAGTTTAGTAAGTTTTTGTTTTAATTTTGTTAGTTTTTGTTTTGTTAAAATAAAGAGTGTTCAAATAGGAGAGGATAAGACAAGGTAAAGTTGTTCCAAAGCATTCACTAATATATGGAAAATTGATTATGAATGCAAATTCTGAATATAACTGTCATTTCAAAAGGCTCACTAATTGATGAGGGTTTAACTCGTCAATGCCCATTGTTATGGACTTGGGTTTTGGAGAAGGAGGGAGCGCTGGAGACATCTATCGGCTAGCAAACAAGCACACAGGGGACAAAGGATTTACCCAGGTTCAGGCCTCGTAGAGGTCCCTACTCCTGCTTGTCTGCTCGTGAAATTATCGAAGGAGTCGAAAGTTACAATGGTGCGCAGATGCAATCTGGCAAGGGTTGTGGAAACTAGGGTTGCGTGTGTCCTCCTCGCCGCCCCCTCCTAGCCTTTATATAGATAGGCTAGGTCTCAGGTAGCAGGTCGAGTCGGTTACAAGTTAGGGTTTTCCCCTTCAAACTTTCTATCTTTAGCTTCTTCTTGTCCTTCAAGCAATCGAGAGTCCGTAGGTTACTCGAGTCCCTCCATCCGGGCCTTGGCGACACCGTGGGCCTGTATGTATTTGGACCGTATATACCAAGCTCGAGTACCTATAGGATATACCCATGTCAATAGCCCCCGAGTGTCCAGTGGAATCGCAGATTCGACTGGGGACTTTTTGAAGCCTTCGAGTGCCTAAATTAGTACATTTTGATTGCTTTTATTTGTGTCATAGGGATTGTTGATATACGTGCCTGATATAACCGAAGTATCGGTATCAGTTAACCACCTTAGGGTGAAACAACGCAATCTACTCAAATTCGAGTCCCCGGACTCGAATCCGGAAAAGTGCTGGTGTAATTCGACTCAGGCCGCAGAGGTCTTACAGGAGTCGAATTCTAGTTATATGGGTGTGAGCACTTGACGCGTCCGTCAAGGCATGTTCATCGTGCCTGTAGGTACGGATATGTTTCTGGTAGTGCGCAGTTAAATGCGTTGCCAGGCCTTATTCAGGTCTTACCTTCACGCCGTAGGCGCGGCATCCGAATTTTATCATCGCGGAGACGATTCGGGTAACCCAGGAGACGCAGTCTCTTTGTAGGGGAAAAATTATGAGGCGGCGTCGCCATGAGTTTCGAGTGTGGATGTTATCAACACACAGTTTTTTGTACAAATAATCATAGGGTGCGCGACCAGCGCTCCCTATGAGAGTAGCCCCCGAGTGCCTGGTTGAGTCGAAGACTCGGGCAGAGACTAAAGAACTTTTGCGACTGCTGTCGACTTTCGCTTGCTTGTTTCAGTCGATGACTCGGGCAGGTACTAAAATACTTTTGCGACTGCTGTCGTCTTTTGCCTGCTTGTTTCAGTCGATGACTCAGGAAGGTGCTAAAATACTTTTGCGACTGCTGTCGTTTTTTGCCTGCTTGTTTCCGGCGCTCCTTATGGGAGTAACACATGTCCATAATCGAACTGTGTTTCAAGTGATTGGGTTTGCTTTTGTGATTGTCCATGTTCCTGCAACAAGAAAAAGAAAAGTCATAGGGTGCGGGGCCAGCGCTCCCTATGGGAGTAGCCCCCCGAGTGCTTGGTGGAGTCGAAGACTCCAGCAAGGACTAAAAATAGTCGAAGTTTTCCACTGCATAGCCTTGGTGACGTCAGTGCTGACGCTTGTATGACCTTAGTTGCCCGCTTGAGCGATTTTGACGGGACGTGACGAGCGGTGGGTCCCACTTTCTGACTTTGATTTGACTGGGCGTGCGTAATCTTATTTTTAACTGTGCCTCCTCGATTTAACGTGATCATGCCTTCCGAACTCGCGGAAACAGACGTGTTATATCAGCACGTCTGCGACCTCGAGAGTCTCATAGGCGCAGAAGAGGGAGGCCGCGCCCTTGTCAGGACTTGGCTGCGTCGTCGCGTCCAGCCTCTCCAGGCCAGGGTCCATCCCATGTTCCAATGGGGTGGCGCTGATGATCCCACTCGCGTGTCTGCTGATGGCATGTCCGCGAGTGAGGTAGATAAGAGGGTGCGACTGGTCACGAAGTACACCCTCAAGGATGTGCTTCCGAACGAGCCAGTCGTTCCTCCCTTCGATGCTTCGAATCCTCCTCCCGAGGTACAGTTGCGCTACGTAGTAGCTTATTTTCTCGATTGTGTTTCCTATTGTGTTTGCTGATCTTTACTTTTTGTATGCAGGAGTGGGCGGTGTCTCCTTGCATGCCTTCCCTCCCTGAGGGGATTATTCCTTGTGAAGCTTTGGAAGAGGACGAGTCCGAGTCGACTGTCCCTTCCGATGTGGAAGAGGAAGCCTCCGAGTCCGAGAGTCCAGATACTCGCAAGCGTTCACGTAGCGGGGATTCCGACGCGTCGACTCCTTCATCTCCAGGAGGCATGGCTGTTGACACGGAGTCGCCAATTCCAGATGTTCCTGTGAGGGCTGTGGCACCGTCTTCTCGCAAGAAGATGCGATTGCCCAAGGAGTCTTCGTCGGAGTCGGCGGAGGCCACATTTGATCTTGACAGATTTGACTGGTAAGTTTGCTAGAGCATTCATTCTTTTCTTGTTTTCTTCTTGTTGGCTTTACCCTGGAGTTTGCCCTTTCTGAGTGCGGATTTTGTCTTACAGTCAAGAGGCGTCGTCATCTTCTGGCGGCGTTGAATTTTTGAAGGAATCAGGAGTCGCGACCTCAAAGGCCAAGATAGAGGTCGAGCGCGCTCCTTCTCCTCCGGCGGCGGCCCACTCCAGGCACAATTCTTCAAGCTCTCCTCACGTAGGGGAGCATCGAGTAGTTGCTCAGATGACGGTTCAGCAATCTTCTTCGGAGTCGCTGGAAGACCATGTAAGTATATCTTTCTTTCTTTTATAATTTGGCAGTCAACGCCCTTTGTTGCCCTCTGCTGACTCCTTGTTTTGTGCGACAGCTCCTTGTAAAGGAAGCCGCACAGGTGGCAGAGCAGGTGATGGCGATGGGTCGCCAGCATGCGATGCTGGAGACGCGTCACCGCGTGGTTGAGAGTGAGTGTTCTATACTTATTCTTTTCGTCTTCTCTGTATTTTGGTATAATCGACTGACAGCCAAATTTTTGACTGCCATGTAGCTGAGCATAATGCTTTACTGCGTGATGTCGCCACGTTGGATAAGACGCTAGCCGCAGCTGTGAAGGGGCGCGACGAGGCAATCGCGGCTCGTGATGAAGCCCAGAAGCGCGAAGAGGATCTACGTGCCTCCTTTCTAGCCAGGGAGAAGTTGTTTGAAGAGCAACTGTTCTCAGTCGCCAAGGCCCTCTCAGGTACTTTTACTGGTAGATATTTTATTGATGTTCTTCTCTTCCTCTGTAGTGCCGGTGGCATTAGAAGTTTTATCCATGTGTGTATTTTGGTGTAGATGCTGGTGGCTTGAGTTTTGATCCACAAGCCCTTGGTTGCGATGACGCTCTGGCGGGCGCGGTATCTGCGGTCAAAGATCGTAGCGCTGCAGTCCAAAATATGCTGTCCAAAGTCAAGGCCACCCTGAGTCGCCTCCGGGAGGAGCTGATGCCGAAGGCGGAGCTGGTCGACAATGTGGAAGAGCTGGTGGAGTCGCTCGCTGGGGGTGTGCCTGCCACGTACAAGAACTCCCTCCGCGCAGCTGGCGCGACCATGTCGCTTGCCATGGTGCAAGCCCACGGAGTCGAAGTGGATCCCTCTGCGGTGTCGAAGACGATGCCTGTTGGCGCGGATGGTCAGCAGGTAGTATTCGCTCCCTTTGCGACTGCCTGTGCCAAATATGGCCATTCCTTGATAAACACTATTGCCAAGTATTCGGAGGAGCTCAATCGCGCAAAGAAGGCTACGAAAACTTCGGCCTCAGGGGCTGACGGAAAGTCAGTGGCATCTGATACTGCCACGGACTTGATGAAGCCCCCGAGGTCATCGAAGTCGAAGAAGCCAGCTGCTCCGTAGTTAGTTTCTTGTAATAGCTGATGAACTTGCTCTTTTGATTGGAGAACATGCCTGTTGGCAAATGTGTTTGTAGATAATTTTATTGATCCTAAATGCATCTGTTACTTTTGACTTTTGAGGTGGTCGCCTTATTTTGCCTCTGGCTTGATTTTTGGTAGGGTACATCAAGTGGTACTGTGGGGCGAACCCCGTACTCGCCATCTCTTGAGGATGCAATGGCACCACCATGCTCCAGGGTAGAGGAGCTGTCCTTGATTTCGCGACTTCGTGATCGCGTGAAGCAACTGGAGCGTGAATTGCCCGTGATCCGCGGTAGCGCGGACGTGTGGAAGTCAAAGGCTGAAAAAGCCGCCGCCCGTGAGCAATATCTGCTTGGCGAGGCGACGCAACTGGGCGACCAGTTTAAATGTTAGTTTGCTCATCCTCGTCTTTTCCTTTGTAGTTAATCGCAATGGTACGTTGTACTCATGCTGTTGATGCTGCTTCATGTAGTTGTTAGCGCACGCCGTCCGCAGGAGGAGAGGGATAGGATTGCCATCCGCCTTCATGATCTCACCCAGGAGCAACTTCAGGAGAGTGGATACTTCTGGGTAGACCATGATCGTGCGACTGCGTTAGCGACCCTACAGGACCGTGCCTCGCGAGTGCTGCTCTTTCTGAAGAAGTCGCAGTCGTGTTTGAAGAACATCTACCGGGCGATGTTCCCGCTGGATGATGCTCCATCAAGCCTGCTGGCTCTTCTGACCAAATTTCAAGATATGTCCGCGGTTCGCGAGTGCATGAGGCAGCAGTTGGTGGCTGGTGCCAAGGCTGCCCTCTCCGTGGTGCGTTTGCACAGGCCTGACGTGGATGTCGCCGCCATTGCCTCTGGGCCACCGGTGCCACCAGCAGGATCTTCCTGGAACATGGTGCCGCACTATCAGGCGGTGGATCGTCCAGCCGAGGAGATCGTCGACTTCTTCGAGGAACAGACTAATGTTCTTCTGTTGCAAGGGTAGCCAAATATGTATCCTGCACATAAGTGTACTTGTGTTGTAAAGCTCATATATATTTGTAGATAATTTATTGTTGAATGTATACAAATAGTTTTATAAGCGTGGGGTGCGTTGCACTTATGCGAGTCCTTTTCGTTAGCATGGCCATCTTTGTATCGTTCCCTTGTCAACCTGTCAGGTGCGTTGCAGCTGTGTGGAGTTTGTGTTAAGGGGTTCGATTGATGTGCCAGCTACTCAGGATGTCGCGTTTTTGTTCGAAGAACATGTGTGTATAGGGTGGTGTAGCCCCCGAGTATGAAAGTTGACAAAAGAAAGGAGAACACGGAGTTTTGGGGCACTTAGCTTTTATTTATTCGAAGAACAGTACGTAGTACAATGTGCGGCTAAGTAGTCTTGGCTGAATAGCCTTATTTGCGATGCAAAAGTAAGGAAAAACGACTAAGGGTAGAAGCGTCACAGTTGTGCGACGTTCCAAGGGTTAGAGTGTGCGACTCCTGTCTCTAAATCTTGAAGGCGATAGGCGTCACCTGGGATTACTTCTGTAATCACGTACGGTCCTTCCCAGGGGGACTCGAGCTTGAGATGTCCCTGCTGCTTCAGTCACAGGACTAGGTCACCTTCGACGAAGGATCTGGGGCGAAGCCTTCTGTTATGATAGTTGCGCAGGTTCTGCTGGTAGATCGTGGATCTTTCTGCGGCGATTTCTCTTGCTTCGTCAAGGAGGTCGACGGAGTCTTCGAGGCGAGGGATGACTCCTGCTCGCTGTAGGCGACTACGCGTGGCGCTTTGTACCGTACTTCGGCGGGTAGTACTGCCTCTGCTCCGTGTACCATAAAGAATGGCGTGTAGCCGGTGGCGCTGTTTGGAGTTGTACGCAAGCTCTAGAGTACAGATTGCAGTTCATCTGGCCAGTAGCCCGCGGCTTGTTCGAGTGGTCAGAGGAGTCGCTTCTTGATGCCGCTGCAGACGAGCCCGTTTGCCTTTTCCACCTGACCGTTCGTCTGTGGGTGTGCTACTGAGGCGTAGCTGATGTTGATCCCCAGGTTCTCGCAGAATTCTTGGAACTCCTTGGATGTAAAGTTCGTTCCGTTATCGGTGATGATGCTGTGCGGCACGCCGAAGCGGTAGACGATGGACTCGAAGAACTTTGCTGCGCTGCACCCTGATTGCTTGGTCACTGGCATGGCCTCAATCCACTTGGTGAATTTGTCGACTGCGACCAGGAGGTGGACGTAGCCTCCTTGCGAGGACCTTAGAAGTTTGCCAACCATGTCGAGTCCCCACTAGGCGAAGGGCCAGGCCAATGGGATAGGCCGGAGTTCTGCGCCTGGTGTGTGTGGTTTGTCTGCGAATCGCTGACAAGCGTTGCACTTTTGGACTATATCCTTGGCGTCGCGCATGGCCGTGGGCCAGTAAAATCCGGCTCGTAGAGCTTTGGCAACGAGGGCGCGACTGCCGGCGTGGTGCCCGCATGTCCCTTCATGGATGTCGAGGAGGACTGCTCTTCCATCAGCTAGGGAGACGCATGGCTGTAACACGCCTGTGATGCTGCGTTTATACAGTTCGCCGTTGATAATGGCGAATGCCTTGGAGCGTCGCGCGATGTGTCGTGCGTCTGTCGGGTCATCCGGTAGGCACTTACTGAGGAGGTACGTGATGTACGGCTGCGTCCAGGATTGTTCGATCATTATGACGCTCATTGGTCCCTCGAGTCCTGTATCGAGCTCCAAGTCATCGATTGTCATTGGCTCATTGGGTGGCGTAGCCCCCGAGTCCGTTGCTGCGCTTGTTTTCTTCTCTGCGGCCTTTGGCTTGATGGAGCGTTCGCATATGCGCTCGAGAAATACCCCAGGTGGTATGGGTGCGCAGGTGGAGCCTATGTTGGCGAGTGCGTCTGCCTCCTCATTGCTTTCGCGACCTATGTGTCGCAACTTGCAACCATCGAAGTCTCCTTCAAGTGTGTCGTAGAGGTCGCGGTATGCAATCATGTTGTCGTTTAGTGCGTCGCACTCGTGCATTGTTTGGTTGACGACCAGCTTGGAGTCTCCATATATGATTAGTCTCTTTGCGCCGCAGGCTTTTGCCATTCTCATCCCGTGTAACAGGGCCTCGTATTCAGCCTCGTTGTTTGAGGCTGTGAACTGCATTTGCAGGACGTATTTCAGCTTGTCCCCTTGAGGCGATGTCAGTATGACACCTGCTCCTGCTCCATCTTTCCTCTTGGACCCATCGAAGTGCATTGTCCAGAGGTAGGACATGTCTGGCTTGTCCGGGAGTTGGTTTTCCATCCAATGTACGAGGAAGTCAGGGAGAACTTGCGACTTGATTGCGCCGCGCTTTTCGTATGTGATGTCTCGTGGAGACAGTTCGATTCCCCAAAGCGCGACTCGCCCTGTGGCGTCAGGGTTATTGAGGATATGTCCCAATGGGGCGTCGTTGACTACCACGATTGGGTGTTCCTGGAAGTAATGGCACAGTCGCCGGGCGGTCATAAAGACGCCGTACGCCAGCTTCTGGTAGTGCGGGTACCGCTGTTTTGTTGGCGTGAGTACCTCACTGAGGTAGTATACCGGGCGTTGTACGCCGTGGACCTTGTTTTCCTCGGCCCGTTCGACGACGAGCACTATGCTAACCACTTGGTCGGTGGCGGAGATGTACAGTAGCAGTGGTTCCCTTTCTCGTGGAGTTACCAATACTGGCGAGGTGGATAGCAGGCGCTTGAGGTCCTCGAATGCTTCTTGCGCTTCGTTGGTCCACTCGAATTTGTCAGCTTTGCGGAGGAGCTGATAGAAAGGCAGCGCCTTTTCTCCCATTCGACTGATAAATCGACTGAGGGCCGCAATTTGCCCGGCTAGTTGCTGAACGCCTCTTATGTTCTTTGGCTTCTCCATGGCCAGTATGGCCTTTATCTTTTTTGGGTTTGCCTCAATCCCTCTCGCAGAGATGAGATACCCGAGCAGTTGCCCAGAGAGTACGCCGAAGGCGCATTTGTCCGGATTGAGCTTTATCTGGTAGCGATCGAGATTGGCAAAGGTTTCGCGCAATTCGTCGATTAGAGAGGCTTCTTCCTTGGTCTTGATTACTATGTCGTCGACATAGACTTGGATGTTGCAACCAAGTTGCTCCTTGAGGCAGGCCTGCATGCACCGCTTGTAGGGTTTCGTAGCATGGAAAACAAAAAATTTCTACCGCATACAAACAAACAAGCCGATGGAATAACTCACCCTCGAAGATTCCAAAGTGTTTAACGAGAGCAGATTCTCGTGGGTGATGTAGTCGTACTCTTTCCGATCTCAAGATCGCGTAGACGATCCTTCCGGCGCCGCGTTCCGGCAGCGCTCCTGTAGTCGGTCACACGTTCGGTACTCGACGAAGACCTTCCTCTCCCTTGTTCCAGCAGGCAGCGGAGGTTGTAGCACTCTCCTCGCGATTCCGGCAGCACAACGGCGTGGTACCGGAAGTAGAGGGGAGATCTCGCAGGGCTTCGCCTTAAGCCGGAGCGAGTATGGTGGAGTATGAGAGGACTCCTCGGCGATCTAGGTTTTAGATATACCAAGGAGGAGGTGCTAGAGCCGGCGGCTAGGGTTTGGGGCACCCCAAGTCGGCGGCTAGGGCAACCCTGGGAGGTGGCGGCAGTAGCAGGAGGTGGTGGCGCCAATCTAGGGTTTCGGAGGAGAGGTACTTGTGTGCTAGGAGGGGCAGCCCTGCCCCTCCCTTTATAGGTGGGAGGCGCGGCCAAGGGGAGGGGAGTCCCTCCCCAACTCGGCTTGGAGGTGGGCCGGCGGTTGGAGGAGGGAATCCCTCCCCAACTCGGTTTCCCACTCCTCCTCCTCTTTCCAAAACTTGCCGTTTGACTTTCAAACTAGCCGTTTGACTTTTCAATTTAGGATTTAAATAAACCCTTTATTTTGGACAGCAAAGACACCTAGTACATGATGCAATCATTCCAACTTACAATGACACATTCATGTACCCTTCCCCCCGGAGTGCCGGACATTCAGGAACCTTCTAGAATGTTCCCGATGAAAACACCGGAACCATTCCCCAACTCCGAAACGGGACTTTCCTTATATGAATCTTATTCTCCGGACCATTCCGGATCTCCTCGTGATATCCCGAATCCCATTCGAGACTCCGAACAACATTTGGACTCTTTCTCATCATTCCATAACTACTCAAACAACGTCGAATCCTTAAGTGTGTCTCCCTACGGTTCGTGAATTATGCAGACATGATCGAGACACTTCTCCGAACAATAACCAATAGAGGAATCTGGAAATTCATATGGCTCCCACATATTTCTACGATTACTTTGTGATCGAATGAACCACTTACATACGATATCAATTTCCCTTTGTCTCACGATAGTTTACTTATCCGAGGTTATGATCGTCGGTATCTCTGCATACCTAGTTCAACCTCGTTACTGATAAGTACTCTTTTCTCGTTCCCGTGATATGTGATCCCTTGTGAGCTAGTCACATGCTTGCAAGCTAATTGGATGACATTTCACCGAGAGGGCCTAGAGTATATCTATCCGTCATATGGATGGACAAATCCCACTCTTGATCCATGTGTTTCAACCAATACTTTCTGAACACTCAATGACACCTTTATAGCCACCCAGTTACGGTGTGGTGTTTGATGTCATCAAAGCATCCATCTGGCAAAGGTGATATGCATGATCTCATGGTCGAAGGAATCAGATAACTATGTATCAGAAAGCATATAGCAATTGAACTATTAAAATGACTTGATCTTTATGCTACGCTTATCTATAGGAGTATGTCCACCATATCATTCTCCTAATGATATGATCTTGTTGTTAATAACATCTCAATGTTCATGATAGGGAAACCACAATCATCTATTAACCAACAAGCTAGTATTATACAGAGGCTTTACTAGGGACTTCAAATTAAGTTTACAAATCACACAAGTATTAATGTTTCCTTGTTAATACTATTATAGCATGAATGTAAACATTTATCATAAACACAAAGATATAATAATAACTATATTTATTATTGCCTCTAGGGCATATCTCCAACAGTCTCCCACTTGCACTAGAGTCATCTAATCTAGATTACATGGTAATATACCGAACACCCATGGCAGTTTGGTGCTGGTCATGTTTTGCCCTCGGGAGAGGTTTAGTCAACGGATCCGCCACATTCAGATCTGTGTGTACTTTGCAAATCTTTATATCCCCATCTTGGATATGTTCTCGGATAGCGTGAAAACGTAGCTTGATGTGCTTCAGCTTCTTGTGTGACCTTGGTTCTTGCGCATTGGCTATGGCGCCCATGTTATCACAGTAGATAGACATTGGGTCCAGCGCACTAGGAACCACACCCAGCTCTGCAATGAACTCTTTCATCCATATTGCTTCTTGTGAAGCCTCCGAAGCAGCCATGTATTCCGATTCAGTTGAAGATCTCGCCACAACGCTTTGCTTTGCACTCCTCCAGCTAACTGCTGCACCATTCAAAATAAATACGTATCCAGATTGTGATTTAGAATCATCCGGATCGGTGTTCCAACTAGCGTCGGTGTAACCATTAACAACGAGCTGTTCATCACCTCCATAAGAAAGAACCATATCCTTAGTTCTTCTCAAGTACTTAAGGATGTTTTTGACCGCTGTCCAATGATCCACTCCTGGATCACTTTGATATCTGCTAGTCAAACTAACAGCATATGCAATGTCGGGTCTAGTACATAGCATGGTATACATCAGAGATCCTATGGCTGAGGCATAGGGAGTCTTACTCATCCTTTCTCTATCTTCTGCCGATGTCGGACTTTGAGTTTTATTCAAGGTCGTATTGGGCAACATGGGCAAGAACCCTTTCTTGCTATCTTCCATTCCAAACCTCTTTAGAACTTTGTCCAAATATGTACTCTGTGACAATGATATTTGGCGTTTTGATCTATCTCTATAAATCTTTATGCCTAATATGTAAGCTGCTTCGCCAAGATCCTTCATTGAAAAACTATTATTCCAATATTCTTTGACACTATTAAGAAGGTCTACATCATTCCCAATCAACAATATGTCATCCACATATAGTATTAAGAATGCTACAGAGCTCCCACTCACTTTCTTGTAAATACAAGCTTCTCCATAAGTTTGTATAAAACCAAAAAATTTGATTACCTTATCAAAACGTTGATTCCAACTTCGGGATGCTTGCTTCAATCCATAGATGGACCGTTGAAGTTTGCATACCTTGTTAGCATCTTTAGGATCGACAAAACCTTTGGGTTGCATCATATACAACTCTTCATCAATGTCACCATTGACGAATGCTGTTTTGACATCCATCTGCCATATCTCATAATCGTAATATGCAGCGATTGCTAACATAATCCTTACAGACTTTAGCTTCGCTACTGGTGAGAAAGTCTCATCGTAGTCAACTCCTTGAATTTGTCGAAACCCTTTTGCGACAAGTCGAGCTTTATAGACAGTAACATTACCATCAGCATCTGTTTTCTTCTTGAAGATCCATTTGTTCTCGACAGCCTTCTGGCCATCCGGTAAGTCCACCAAAGTCCATACTTGGTTTTCGTACATGGATCCAATCTCGGATTTCATGGCTTCCTGCCATTTATTGGAATCTGGGCTCATCATCGCTTCCTCATATGTCTCAGGGTCATCGGTGTTGTCCACCAACATGACACTCATAACGGGATCATACCAATCTGGAGTGGTACGAGTTCTCGTTGACCTGCGAGGCTCTGTAGCAACTTCGACCGAAGTTTCATGATCATCATCATTAGCTTCCTCTCTAATTGGTGCAGGCACCACAGGAACTTCTTCCGGCGCTGCGCTACTCGCAATTTCGAGAGAAGGTTCGACAACCTCGTCGAGTTCTACTTTCCTTCCAGTCACTTCTTTCGAGAGAAATTCCTTCTCTAGAAAGGATCCATTCTTGGCAACGAAGATTTTGCCTTCGGATCTATGATAGAAAGTATACCCAATAGTTTCCTTCGGGTATCCTATGAAGACGCATTTTTCCGCTTTGGGTTCAAGCTTGTCCGGCTGTAACTTCTTTACATAGGCTTCGCATCCCCAAACTTTAAGGAACGACAATTTAGGTTTCTTCCCAAACCATAATTCATACGGTGTCGTTTTAACGGATTTAGACGGTGCCCTATTTAAAGTGAATGCGGCTGTTTCTAATGCATAACCCCAAAATGATAGCGGTAAATCTGTAAGTGACATCATAGAACGAACCATATCTAAGAGAGTTCGATTACGACGTTCAGACACACCATTACGCTGTGGTGTTCCCGGCGGTGTCAATTGTGAAAGTATTCCGCATTTCTTCAAATGCTCGCCAAACTCGTAACTTAGATATTCACCTCCATGATCAGAACGTAGAAATTTAATCTTCTTGTTACGTTGATTCTCTACCTCACTTTGAAATTCCTTAAACTTCTCGAAAGTTTCGGACTTATGTTTCATGAAATAGATATACCCATATCTACTCAAGTCATCTGTGAAGGTAAGAACATAACGATAACCACCGCGTGATGCTACACTCATTGGACCACACACATCGGTATGTATGATTTCCAATAAGTCCGTAGCTCGCTCCATCATACCAGAAAATGGAGTCTTAGTCATTTTACCCATCAGACATGCTTCGCATCTATCAAGTGATTCGAAATCAAGTGATTCAAGAAGTCCATCGGAATGGAGTTTCTTCATGTGCTTCACTCCAATGTGACCAAGACGACAGTGCCATATATAGGTCGAGTTATCGCTCGATTTCAAACTTTTAGCCTCAATGTTATTAATATGTGTATTTCCACTATCGAGATTCAACAAGAATAGACCATCTATCAAAGGTGCATGTGCATAAAACATATTACTCATATAAATCGAACAACCATTATTCTCGGATTTAAACAAGTAACCGTCTCGCAGTAAACAAGATCCCGATATAATGTTCATGCTCAACGCAGGCACCAAATAACAATTATTTAAGTATAAAACTAATCCCGATGGTAGATGAAGGGGTAGCGTGCCGACCGCGATCACATCAACCTTTGATCCGTTTCCCACGCGCATCGTCACCTCGTTCTTCACTAGCTTCCGTTTATTCTGCAACTCCTGTTTCGAGTTACAAATATGAGCAACCGAACCAGTATCAAATACCCAGGCACTACTACGAATACTAGTGAGATACACATCAATAACATGTATATCAGATATACCTTTCTTCTTGATGTTGCCGTTCTTCAAATCCGCCAAGTACTTTGGGCAATTCCGCTTCCAGTGACCTTCTCCTTTGCAGTAAAAGCACTCAGTATCAGGCTTGGGTCCAGCCTTGGTCTTCTTCGTCGGTGTGGCAACTTTCTTGCCACCCTTCTTGAAGTGTCCCTTCTGCTTAGACTTGCCTTTCTTGAATTTGGTGGTCTTATTGACCAACAACACTTGGTGCTCTTTCTTGATCTCCACTTCTGCAGATTTTAACATAGCAAACAGTTCTGGCAACTACTTGTTCATGTTCTGCATGTTGTAGTTCATCACAAAGTTCTTGTAACTTGGTGGTAGTGATTGGAGGACACGGTAAATCCCCAAAGCATTAGGAATCACTATACCCAAGCTTTGAAGTTTGTTTGCGTGCCCAGACATCTTAAGCACATGCTCACTGACGGAGCTGCCCTCTTCCATCATGCAGTTAAAGAACTTTTCAGAAGCCTCATAACTCTCAATCGCCGCGTGAGTCTCAAAGATCAATTTGAGATCACAGACAATATCATGTGGGTCTGAATTCTCAAACCTTTTCTGAAGCTCCGATTCTAAACCATACAAGATAGCACACTGAACTATGGAGTACTGATTCTTCCGAGCAAGGTAAACATTCTTTACTTCATCGGTAGCATCAGCTGTAGGTGGGTCACCCAGCGGTGCATCCAGCACATAGGTCAAATTACCAGCTGTGAGGACAATCCTCAAATTGCGGAACCAATCCGCGAAGTTGCTTCCATTGTTTTTCAACTTTTCTTTCTCTAGGAACGCATTAAAATTGATGGTAGGGGCTGCCATTGATCTACAACATATTTGCAATAGTTTAGACTAAGTTTATGACAAATTGAGTTCAAATTAATAATAAAGTTTAATCTAGGTGAACTCCCACTCAAAACAACATCCCTCACATTGTTTTAGTGATCACACGAACCAAATCCACCATATCAAAACTGATCATCACGAGAGTTGATATAGTTTCAATGGCGAACAATCGACATGTTCATCATATCTACTATATGATTCATGCTTTACCTTTCGGTGATCCGTGTTCCTGAGACCATGTCTGTACATGCTAGGCTCGTCAAGATCAAACCTTAGCTTCCGCATAAGCAAATCTAGCTTGCTTACGTTGTATACACTTGCGGAATCTAACACACCCGATCATCACGTGGTGCTTCGAAACAACAAGCTTTAACAACAGTGCATACTAAGGGTGAACACTTTAGAACTTGAAATTTATGTGCATGAGGGATCATCTTATAATGCTACCGTCGTCTACTAAGCAATACAAGATGCATAAAGGATTAACATCACATGCAATTCATAATATGTGATATGATATGGCCTTTCTTCTTTGTGCTTCCGATCTCCATCTTCAAGCACGAACATGATCTCCATCATCACCGGCATTGCATCAAGGTCAATGACGCTTCTCCATGGTTGTCGTCCACCGGCTTCAACTATTACAACTACTTTGAATAGATACGCGGATCTTAACATAAATTAAAGACAACCATATGGCTCCTGCCGGTTGCCAACTTACAATAAGGAACATTGCATACATCAAATATAATCACAATCATGGCCATATCACATCACTGCACACCCCTGCAAAACAAAGTTAGACGCCTCTACTTTCTTTGCATATTTTACGTGGTTTGGGGCTTTCAATAAGTGACGTTCTAACTTACGAACAAGAACCACAACATTGATACTAGTATTGTTAATCACCCGTTGTAAATTGGATCTCCACTATGCTGGGAGAAACAGGCACCCGCAAAGCCACTTATGCAATACAAGTTGCATGTCAAGCGTGGAGCAAGTCTCATGAACGATGTCATGTAAGGTTAGCCCGGGCCGCTTCATCCCAACATCCCGCAAGATGCAAAGTACACAAGAAGCAATCGACAATAAAAGCATCAATGCCCACAATGACCATTGTGTTCTACTCGTGCAACAGATCTACATATAGACACGGCTCTGATACCACTGTAGGGTTTCGTAGCATGGAAAACAAAAATTTTCTACCGCATACAAACAAACAAGCCAAGATCTATCTACTAGATTGTAGCAACGAGTCGATGGAATAACTCACCCTCGAAGATTCCAAAGTGTTTAAGGAGAGCAGATTCTCGTGGGTGATGTAGTCGTACTCTTTCCGATCTCAAGATCGCGTAGACGATCCTTCCGGCGCCGCGTTCCGGCAGTGCTCCCGTAGTCGGTCACATGTTTGGTACTCGATGAAGACCTTCCTCTCCCTTGTTCCAGCAGGCAGCGGAGGTTGTAGCACTCTCCTCGCGATTCCGGCAGCACAACGGCGTGGTACCAGAAGTAGAGGGGAGATCTCGCAGGGCTTCGCCTTAAGCCGGAGCGAGTATGGTGGAGTATGAGAGGACTCCTCGGCGATATAGGTTTTAGATATACCAAGGAGGAGGTGCTAGAGCCGGTGGCTAGGGTTTGGGGCACCCCAAGTCGGCGCCTAGGGCAACCCTGGGAGGTGGCGGCAGCAGCAGGAGGTGGTGGCGCCAATCTAGGGTTTCGGAGGAGAGGTACTTGTGTGCTAGGAGGGGCAGCCCTGCCCCTCCCTTTATAGGTGGGAGGCGCGGCCAAGGGGAGGGGAGTCCCTCCCCAACTCGGCTTGGAGGTGGGCCGGCGGTTGGAGGAGGGAATCCCTCCCCAACTCGGTTTCCCACTCCTCCTCCTCTTTCCAAAACTTGCCGTTTGACTTTCAAACTAGCCGTTTGACTTTTCAATTTAGGATTTAAATAAACCCTTTATTTTGGACAGCAAAGACACCTAGTACATGATGCAATCATTCCAACTTACAATGACACATTCATGTACCCTTCCCCCCCGGAGTGCCGGACATTTCGGAACCTTCTAGAATGTTCCCGATGAAAACACCGGAACCATTCCCCAACTCCGAAACGGGACTTTCCTTATATGAATCTTATTCTCCGGACCATTCCGGATCTCCTCGTGATATCCCGAATCCCATTCGAGACTCCGAACAACATTCGGACTCTTTCTCATCATTCCATAACTACTCAAACAACGTCGAATCCTTAAGTGTGTCTCCCTACGGTTCGTGAATTATGCAGACATGATCGAGACACTTCTCCGAACAATAACCAATAGAGGAATCTGGAAATTCATATGGCTCCCACATATTTCTACGATTACTTTGCGATCGAATGAACCACTTACATACGATATCAATTTCCCTTTGTCTCACGATAGTTTACTTATCCGAGGTTATGATCGTCGGTATCTCTGCATACCTAGTTCAACCTCGTTACTGATAAGTACTCTTTTCCCGTTCCCGTGATATGTGATCCCTTGTGAGCCAGTCACATGCTTGCAAGCTAATTGGATGACATTTCACCGAGAGGGCCCAGAGTATATCTATCCGTCATATGGATGGACAAATCCCACTCTTGATCCATGTGTTTCAACCAATACTTTCTGAACACTCAATGACACCTTTATAGCCACCTAGTTACGGTGTGGTGTTTGATGTCATCAAAGCATCCATCCGGCAAAGGTGATATGCATGATCTCATGGTCGAAGGAATCAGATAACTATGTATCAGAAAGCATATAGCAATTGAACTATTAAAATGACTTGATCTTTATGCTACGCTTATCTATAGGAGTATGTCCACCATATCATTCTCCTAATGATATGATCTTGTTGTTAATAACATCTCAATGTTCATGATAGGGAAACCACAATCATCTATTAACCAACAAGCTAGTATTATACAGAGGCTTTACTAGGGACTTCAAATTAAGTTTACAAATCACACAAGTATTAATGTTTCCTTGTTAATACTATTATAGCATGAATGTAAACATTTATCATAAACACAAAGATATAATAATAACTATATTTATTATTGCCTCTAGGGCATATCTCCAACACCGCTGGTACGTGGCTCCTGCGTTTTTTAGCCCGAAGGGCATTGTGTTATAGCAAAACACGCCAAAGGGCATTGTAAACGCGGTCTTCTCCTGGTCTTCCTCCTTCATTAGAATTTGGTTATAGCCTGAGTAGGCGTCGAGGAAGCAGAGGCGCTCGCATCCAGCAGTGGAGTCGATGATTTGATCGATCCGTGGTAGCGGGAAGTGATCTTTTGGGCAGTGCTTGTTTAGAGAAGTGAAGTCCACGCACATCCGCAGAATATCCGTGTCCTTTTTTGGCACGAGCACCGTATTGGCGAGCCAAGTGCTTTCCTTGATCTCGCATATGAATTTGGCCTCGAGGAGTCTGTTGATCTCCATTCCAACTGCCTGTGCCCGTGGCTCGGATAGTCGCCTGATTGTTTGCTTGACTGGCTTTGCGTCGGGGTTGACGTTGAGTGCGTGCTCGGCGAATTCCCTGGGAACTCCTGGCATGTCCGCAGGACACCAAGCGAAAATTTCCCAGTGCTCATGGAGAAATTCGACGAGCGCGAGTTCCTATGCGGGACTCAAGTTGTTGGCGATGAGGGCCGTTTTAGCGGGATCTGATGGATGGACATGCACCTTCTTTGTGTGCACAGATGAGTCGAAGGAGAGGTCACGTGAACTTGGCCTACTCAGGGGGGGCAGACTGTTGTCTGTCGTTTCCTTCAATCATGCGAGCTCCTCCTGCATGCCGAAGGACTAGGAGATTCTGTTGAATTCCCTGTCACAACTGTCAGATCGCTCAAAACTCCCGTTGATCGTGATGACGCCGTTGGGACCTGGCATTTTCATCTGCAGGTAGGCGTAGTGAGGTACTGCCATGAACCTAGCGAACGCGACGCGCCCGAGGATGCAGTGGTATTGTGAGGGCCAGTCGACAACTTCAAAGTCGAAGCGCTCGCGCCGGAAGTTCTTCGGCGTGCCGAATATGACGTCGAGGTTGATTTTTCCTAGGGGGTATACGCCTTTTCCTGGGATGATGCCGTGGAACGTTGTGTCTGATGCCTCCAAGCAGGTTAGAGGGATCCTCATTGCTCGCAAGGTACTCGCGAATATGAGGTTGATACCGCTTCCGCCATCCATGAAGACGTGACTCATGTCGAAGCCTCCAATTTGCGCCTCGAGTATGAGGGGGAAATGACCTGGGCGAGGTACTTGAGGCGGGTGGTCGCGTTTGTCGAAGGTAATGCACGACTCACTACCACTGAGGTACTCAGTGGTGGATGGTGGCGAGTGCGTGGCCAAATTGACTTGGCGAGTGATGGCCTTCTGCACCCTATTGGAGGGGCGTCCCTTTTGGATCATCATGGTACCCATGGCCCGTGGGTATGGTTTGCCTCTGTGGTGCTGGTCCGGTGCAGCTCCGTTCGGGGGTGGCCCAGGTGGTGGTGGTGGTGCGCCATGTGCCACTGCGCCTGGAGCGGTTCCGTAGCCTCTTTCGACTGCACTGCGGTTCATTCGAACCAACCCCTCATGTAGCTTTAGGAACTCGCGGCAGTCCTTGAGGAGGTGGCTGGACTTTCTCTTGCCATCATGCTTGTCGATGTAGAAGTGTACTGTGCATGGCCCGGACAGTTTATCCTCGATGGAGGTGGCGGGTGCTTCATCGCGAGTGCGGTGTTGCCATACTTGCGTGGTTTTCCCGGAGTCGCGGTATCCGCCGCTGCGGTATCCACTGTTGCGGTTATCGTCGCGCCTATCGGCGTAGCCGGGTGCGATCATGTTGACGTCATCGCGATCGTCATAGACGCGCATGCGACGCTTACTCCGGCGGTCGCATCTTCGTTCGAGTTCTGCCTCCTCGTCAGAGTGAACGCGGTTCTTCAACGAATCTTCTCCATCAGCCCACCGATTCGCGATCTCCATCAGGTGGTCGATGGTCTTGGGCTTTGAGCGGCCTAGCTCCTCCCTGAGTTCCATGCGGCGGACACCACCGTTGAATGCATCAATCGCGCGGTCTTTCGAGATGTTCTCCGCGGAGTTCTTGATGATGGACCGCCTTTGGATGTAAGATCGCAGCGATTCGCCAGATTTTTGCTGGCAACATCTCAGTTCTTCGATTGAAGCGGGGCGTTTGTACGTGCCCTTAAAGTTGCGTACGAAGCTGTAGACCAGCTCATCCCAGCTGCGAATGGATCCATGTGGGAGGTTATTGAGCCATGCCCGGGCAGCGCCCTGCAGCTGTAGCTGCAAGCATTGCATGGCAGTACTTCGACTGCCTCCGTGCAGTCTGACGAAGGAGATGTGATCCTCCAGCCAGATCTTGGGGTACTACAGACCGTCAAATTTCGGGTTCTCCGATGGGAGTTTGAACCCTTTAGGCATTCGCTTTTGCCTGATGGATCTGCTGAAGCATCTAGCGCCGCAGAGCTCCCCATCTTCTTCTTCTGAATCAGTCGACCGAGCACGTCGTGCCCTTGACTTGTCGATCTTGCGCTGCGTGAGTTCATCGCGTGCATCATAGTCGCGATCGTGTCGCCGTGAACGGTGGCGCCGAGACAGGTCGTGACTGTCATTGCTTGACGAGGGTGAGGAGTAGCACTTTGCTAACACTTTGCCCTTTTTTGGGTCTGGTACTGGTTCTTTGTCGAGGGCGGCCTTGATTAGCCCCAGGCCTGTGATCGTAGATCGGTGCATGGCCATTCGGGGATCTCCAGCCGGTGGCTGGTTATTGAGAAGGTACATGGTGGCCGCTATCACTGCGGCCTGTGGCGTCCTGGGAACCACGTTGCCTCTCGTGTCGACTGTCATAGAGCCGAAGTCGAGGACTTTCGTGGTGTCTATGCGTTCTTGTTCGGTGAGGTGAGCCATCCGCGATTGCCTCTTCCTGGCGAGATGCTCGTTGCCTCTTGAGGAGGATCCTCCGTAGGAGGAGAGCCTAGCGCGACGAAGGCTTGACTCGTTCGCCGCCTTTTTACGCGCCTCAAGTTGCGCGATTGCTTGTTTCTGGTGCTTGAATTCCTCTTTTAGGAGCCAGTGGTAACCCATCAGTAGTTCCTGAGGGGACCCGAAGGGTAGAGGTGCACCTCGTAGGGCTTCGCGGCAGTGTTCCCACTCTTGCTCGTTGAGCCTGATCACGACGCGTTCGCCGGTTTGCTCGTTGATTATGCTGGGGGGTTCGACTGCTCCTCCATTGCCGCCGTTGCCGCCGTTGGCGGCGTTGGGCGGGTCGGTGCCGTTGCCGGTGTTACCACCGTTGCCACGGTTGGCGGAGGTGTCGCCCGCGTTGATGACGGTGCACATGAAGTGATTTGGGAAGTTGTTGCTTCCACAACTTTCAGATTCGGAACCGTAGGTTCCATCTTTAATGGCCAGATCGCTAAGGTCGGAGTTGCGACTGCTGTCGATGACCATGTTCCCAATTGCCGCCGAAGCGTTGAGCTCGCTGAGGGTGTCGATCGATGGAGGGAACCATGATGCTGGGGCAATCGTCGGTGCTATCGGCTGATCGGGCATGCGAAGCGTGCCCATCTGACCAACTTGGAAGCGGAACCTCCCAATCGCTAGGCTGATTCCGTCGCCTACGGACTCGAAGGCCGGGCGAGTAGCCGGCGTGTGGACGGTGAAGTCGAAGGCGCCGAAAAACTGGCGAATCTCCGCTATTGCAGAGTTGTAGATCGCGTTTGATGGGACCGAAGAAGCCGCAACATCAGCACTCCCAATTCCCACAGACGGCGCCAATTGACGAGGGTTTAACTCGTCAATGCCCATTGTTATGGACTTGGGTTTTGGAGAAGGAGGGAGCGCTGGAGACATCTATCGGCTAGCAAACAAGCACACAGGGGACAAAGGATTTACCCAGGTTCAGGCCTCGTAGAGGTCCCTACTCCTGCTTGTCTGCTCGTGGAATTATCGAAGGAGTCGAAAATTATAATGGTGCGCAGATGCAATCTGGCAAGGGTTGTGGAAACTAGGGTTGCGTGTGTCCTCCTCGCCGCCCCCTCCTAGCCTTTATATAGATAGGCTAGGTCTCAGGTAGCAGGTCGAGTCGGTTACAAGTTAGGGTTTTCCCCTTCAAACTTTCTATCTTTAGCTTCTTCTTGTCCTTCAAGCAATCGAGAGTCCGTAGGTTACTCGAGTCCCTCCATCCGGGCCTTGGCGACACCGTGGGCCTTTATGTATTTGGACCGTATATACCAAGCTCGAGTACCTGTAGGGTATACCCATGTCACTAATATTTCAGGTACTTAGAAAAAATTCAAGGAGAAAGAAGTCAAGGAGGTGAAGACAGAGGTGTTATTGAGCAGTGGTACGGTAAGACTTCACTAGAACACATGCCCATACCACTTTGTCGCCTGCACAAGCAAGCTAGAAAGAAAGAAATCCATAGACAATAATGATCATAAGTATAGGAAGGCGCACCCATACGGCACGTCCGTACAAAAACACGACCAACTCTCCAAAAAGTTCCAAACTTATTGAAGGTTTAACGAGCATCTGTACAGGCAGAGCTCCCGGTACTGTGTGCACCACAGGGGCTGAAATCCTAGCACGCGATTTTTGGGCCCGGTACGGGTGGGACGTACCCGTACCTCCTTCACTGCCATGATAAGTAGCCCAGGTACAAGGTAACAAAGATCAAAATAGCCTCTATCTCTATCTTTTCTTCCTCCAACCTCATAATTACCTCAAGGGATGTTCACCTCTACTCGTTTTTATCTGATTCCTTGCAGATCAACGATCTATGGTATGTTTCTCCTCGGATACCCTATTTACTTTTTGCAAAACCATGCTCTGTCTCTTGTCATTATCCATCTTAGATCTAGATCTAGTTTGAACCATTTTTATTGATGAGCACATTTTGTCGTATTAATTAGAGAATATTCATGTGTAGAAAGTGTGGAGAAACATTCATTTACTATTTCTATTGGGATCAAAAGTTTAATTTGTGCAAGTTTTTAATTTATATATGATGAACAAAAGGAGCCGAACACACGTTCAGGCTGTCGCGGGAACTTCTCATGCTATTCAACCTTCGAGTGGTGCAACTTTGGGCATCCGATTTCACCGAGGAGTCCCAAACCAAAAGGTTTCAGAGACTCAGTGACTGTGGGATCAAGCCCACCAAATGGGCATTCCCCATTATGCTTAATAAAGTGGGTTTAACTAATGATATCAATATATTATGCAATAGAGTTGGATTGTCTCCTTCTGTCTTTCAAGACGCACCAACCTACCTCCGTTTGACACTTGAATTCTTGAGCATGCTAGAGAAAACCATGGAGGCACACTATCATGCCGAGGAGGAAATTGAAGGAACCGACTCGAATTGCAACTACACTATCACCCTCACTAAATGGTGCAACTACTTCGAGTTCATCAACAACACCGATGTATGGTGTGCAAATTTCCTACTTAACCCTACTCCTCAATAATTCAATATGATGAGCATTTCCCATCCTGTGAAGAAGGAGAGTAATATTGAATGTCATGTAGTTCGCTATTTTGTACTATGTTATTTCTAACACCCTGCAGGCACGTGGTGAGATTACTAGAGTTTATGAGGAGGACATGATTGTCCTCGCCAAAGATGCTATTCCAAACTATAACTTGACACCAAATTTGAGCACCATCCTTTTTTATTTGTATCATCGGGTTGTTTCATACCCTGGATCCATTGTCGGCGGATGAGTCGTAACCATCCTTGCTAATGCCCTTCACACATCAACTTAGGTAATCTACAACCGGTGGCAGGTGAGTCACATCTCGGTTTTCGTACTATTATTGCTTGTGGTATGGTTAAGCCTAGGTATAACCGTTATTATGTTCAAATACCTTAGTTGAGTGTCTCTATCATGCTCTTGTACCTCACTATCTATTCTCTATCGAGGAATGACGTCTTCATTATGATGTGCAGGTTTAACAATAACATCCCCAAGGGGAGGTGCTAGAAGAAGATGATGAAATAGAGAAATAGTAAGGAGGACTTGAACAAGGGCAGCAGCAACAAGGCCCATACACCATGTTTCCTTGATGTTGCACTCTTCTGAATCATGTCGGTTTCTAAAAGACAATGAACGAAATGATCAGCAAATATGATAGGTGTATGAATGCACATATTACGTATGAATTACTACACTAACTTGATGGCACCGAGTGGAGATATAAAATACAACTAGAACTAACATGATAGACTTTTTCCACTGCTTGTTGCTAAAATCTAGTTGAAATACTCCTTCCTTCTCCCACACAACCACCATATCTTTGTCCTCAAATTCGTAGAGTAACTTTTCTGCATGTAACCCGTGATATGGATATGATGTATCAAGGGAAAGGAGAGTAGCCAAATTAACATTCGTATGAGGGTCCCATTCATGAATGTCTGTTGATAATATTGCACTGGACCATGTCTGCAAGGTGAAACCTCTGATAACCGCAATGACAACACCTCCACCATGCCCCTCGATGATGTGAAGATTGTGCCTGGATATACCATGTGTCTCGTGGGGGCACTCAAGATAAGATATATCAATTGTCATGTTATTAAAGGCAAGGATATATTTGTATTTCGTTGGCCAACACAATCCCCTATAAGAGATACCCCCCATTGGTCAATCTGTGTCATTAGCGTCATAATATATTTTGTCAAATTACCCCAATCTCCTAATTCCAATGAGTACCTCTATAAAATTATTTCGAATTGGGGTGAACATGATATCTAAACAACCCAGAAGTAGCTTGAGTGACAACCATGCTTTCTCGAGCATAGAATTGTAGCATTTTCATAAGTATACTTCCACCAAACATGGTGGTTTTTTATCTCCATTTTAATGGTCTTGATCGGATCCCTGCAAACTAGCGGTGATCGATCTTTTGAAGAACAAAGTAGCACCATACTATTGTAGCATACTATTAAATATACTCTATTTTATGTATTTATTGTTCGGATTGACAACTTTTGCAACATGTCTCAAGGTAATGCTCCATGACAAATATCTTGTCCTCTGAGCTGTTGGTGAAAAATCCAAGCAACCGGAATCCTCCGTGGTGTGACAAGGTTAGATTTCTAAAAAAATCGCTTCCCATAAGTTCCCTCCAATTTGTACAAGCAGTTGATATTGTCAGTACACATCGCGGGGGTATGGAGGAAGCCTGATAAGAATCTGATCAACTAAATTGCATGGTAGTTCGTTGATTGTTGTGTATGTGCATGGATTTAAGCTGGTAAGATAACATAAATATCACAATGAATCGTACAAATTAGCTAACTAAAAAGCACAACATCATCGAAATAATCTAAATAGCACAATGCATCATCTTATTTTAGTCACAGCAGAATGCATTGTAAAGTTCACAATGGATCAGAAAAAGTACTTAAAAGGGAGAATTTGTAATTAAAATTACCAAAACATTACAAGCCATCATGTAAATTATGGAAAAAACATAATGCATCATCAACTGGGTTCAGGATAAGACCCCAATATCCTCCAAATCTAACTTGATCATATTGCACTTGGAGAAGGCATAACTTACCAAGGGGTTGATGACCTTTGAGAAGATTAGCCGGCGACCGCTAAGTAATGACAATCCACATTTGCAGCCATCAGTTTCAGAGCCCGGGCCGATGCTTTTACAACATCGGATGTCGCTTTCAAAGCAGTCGCGGATGCTTCCAATGCAGCAACAAACGATGATGGAGACTCCTGCCCCAAAGCAATTAGTAGCCTCCACTGACTTTATCCATCGATCCCTCGATGCTTTCCATTTATCTATTGCTCTAGTCCAACCATGCGCTAACGTATTCCATGTATTCGGTGATGCATTCCAAGCAGTCGCCGATGCTTTTCATGCATCGGTTGACGTTTTCCAATTATCTGTTGATGCAATCCAAGAATCCATCGGCGCTATGCATGTATCCACCGATGTAGTCCAAGAATCCGTCGAAGCCATTTCCATTTTCTAGAAATACATAAGTGCCAATGCCAATGCCATTTTCTAGAAATGTAACTGTATAAGGATGCAACACTGCAATAGAGTGAAGAAACTAAAATATTGGCATAGCAACAGTCTTCAATTAGTTCAACCACATGCCAGTATCAAGTTGTTTGCATATAATTCCCCAAAATAAAGGCATTCTATTGATCATATTGTGTTACAAAAAATATAACCAAACCTAACCCTAGGATTAAATCAAAATGAAATATTAACTAAAAATATCAGTGACCTCGGGCTCCTACTGCTGTAGATCCTCGTCGCAGACGACGGTGAGGTCGTGGGGCGACACATGAGATTGTATGGAGAGGTCATCATGCAGCTGCTTCTAGGAATTCACGTCGGAGAGCACAAACATCTCCTTCTTGTGGGGGTGGGGCATCGGACTCTACCATGATGTGGTCGTGATTCTGCTCCTTGGGGGCATGTCATAGCCGACAGTGAGTTGTTGTTGCCGTGTATTCTATGGAGGGGGAACATCATAGGCGACGGGGTTGACTACTACTACGCCCTCTTGGGCATCACCAGCTTCTAGGGGTGGGTGCGATGGAAGGCGGTTGTGGAAGGGAGGCACCCACGAATGGCACACCGACGCTAGCTTGAGGTTGTCGGATGTGAAAGAAGAATGCCATGGGGAAATATAGGGGAATATGTATAAATGTAACAACGACAACAATGATAGACCTCTCTTCATGTCACTATAATTTCCAGAACACAATCAAATTACCATCTTTGTTTAATTAATAGAACAACGACGGACTTATAGGCGCATCCTAGATTAGAAAAAAACTAGTATTGCTACTATATTTGTAGTAATTATAAAATATTATATATAGTATCTTACAATACAATAATGTTTAAAATCTACGCATAAGATAACAAATAATTGTAGGAAGATTCGGGACTAAAGTGGAAAACTACCACTTCGATAGTAAGGATGACAATGGGTAGGTAGAGTTATACCATACCCATACTTGTATCAATAGGTACAAAAATCTACCCATACTCGTATTTGGGGGTATAAAATTTTAGCAACCCATACTCGTCGGGTACTCGTAACAATTGGTTACCCGATGGATAGATCATATATATAGCACACAAGTTATTCACATTTTTTGTATTCAACGATAGCGCATTTCACAAAAAACAAATTTCTCAACTCAATAATAGGTAGACGAGTACATGATAATTAGTGAATTTTAAAATTGCAATGTCATACTTGGCCGTGGCGTTACTAGGCTACATATGTTAGAACTTTACACATAAGATCCACATGCCAGTTTAAACGGATAGGGTATGTCTTCTACTTCTGTTCTGTTGTCTCACTTATGAGGAGCTGGTACTTCCTGATCAAGAGTGTAGTGAGCATAAGTATTGAATATCCACGGATACAAAACTATACTCGTTAACTACCCATGACTTAACGGATAGGGTATGATCACGCTCTTATACCTATGGATAGTACCCATACCCTATCCACATGTGTATGCTATCCACATGTATCCATACCTGTGGGTAAAATTAGCCTGCTTTAGTGATCCCCCTACTCCAAACTTGAAGCGGTAAACTTGTCCCTGGTAGTCTTTTCCGTGGCCCGCCAAGGACCCTATCCAAGCCATGTACACCCTTCTGTCTATATACTCCATAGAGGCATGTATAATCCACTTCCCGTCAGAAAAAAATTATACGACACATACCCAGCTGATGATCCCACCTCCCTCATTCCGGGCCCACGTTGTTACACGACTATCGAATCTCTTTGGCGATACTGGCTTTCGAGTCACCGCCGTAGGTTGTGGGTCTTCTGGCGCGGATCGGCATGGAAAAGCAGCGGCATGTCCTAATTCATTTTTATATAGTGGTGGACGGTTTGGTTCTATGTGACACTAGTGTATAAATATGTACACTGTTATATCCACCGCACCTGCGTACAAATCTAATCGGACAATACAGGTTTGTGTAGAACTGTACGAATGCCCAAACTTTTCACTTATTACCATCCTGCCACTAATTACGGAGGGTTATGAGGAGATTCTGTCCGTCCATGTGTTTCAAGAGAAAAAACTTTGGTGCAGGGTGGAGCACTAAAGCAGAAGTGATAAAATTATCATCCTTATACGATAGCGACCGATCGAACCAACTTTATTTCCATATTTGGAGTATAGTATTTAACGTACTGTAAAAAATAAAAATGAATATACAATCTTAAAGTGACCTCATTCATAAAAAAATATATCTCTATTGTAGAAAGATTTTAGGAGAATATTTATAGCGCAAACTAATATCACATCGAAGCGACTGGATTAACTTTTGTCACAACCTGGACTTCCTTTAGTTGGTAAGTAGCCATGACTCACTTTAGCATAAATAAATGAAAATAAGTCCCATAAAGGCCAAGGATTACAAGTAAAAAAAGTCGCATAAAAGCCCCCTTCTAAAGAAAAGCCAAGATCTAGCAGGCATATAAAGGGTTGGGGACAAATCCATGCCAAAGAATTGCCAAAAATTCGTTTTTGTATATATTGTAGCAAATGGCTAGATAAGATATGCAAATATGATGGAATATGGCACAAAAAACTATAAAGAACATAGATGCCTTTTACATGCATCACACCACCAATGGTTTATGAGACATTCTTGATTGATGACAGCACTATGATTCGACATTTATGTTACACCAAAGACATCATGCAAGGTACAAGTGTTCACACAACATTTACTACAACCTAAAGAGAGAATGAAACAATTTACATACAAATGCAGAAAGGAGAGAGAGTTCACAGTGGGAGACATGTTCTATCTCAAAGTATAACGATACACAAACACATCACTGATCATTCTTAGGTGCTTCAAGCTCCACTCAAACATTTATGGACCATTTTGAATCTACAAGAAAGTTGGTAACACTGCATACAAACTACTCTTTCCAGAAGGCAGCCAGCTCCACCCAACATTTCATGTCATATATTTGAAGAAACTCATAGGCCGTATGGCAATTCCTAGCCCTACCGCGTGTCTCAATGATGCTCAGGGCAATATGCATCGAACTCATGCAATAATGATCCAAGCGAATCGTAGATCTTCCATTCAGTGGTGTCAACTAGTACCTATATATTGTTTCATGCCACCGCACATGTACTCGTTGCCACATACACTGCAGGAATAGATGGCCTTGCCGAGGGCCGGGAGCTACGCCGACGGCCAAACGTCGGGACCGTCGGCGTAGCCATCGTCTAGGTCAGCTCCCCTCCGCGGCCGTCGGCGTATAGCTGCCGTCGGCGTAGGCCCAGCTACGCCGACGGCTGTTCTCGGTGTACAAATGCCATCAGCGTAGCTTAGCCTAGCCTGGACCATGCCCGCCGGCCCGTGACGGCGTCAGGTCTATGCCAACGGACACCCTCGGCGTAGCTCCTTCCGTCTACTTTTCCTGCATCTAAATTTTCTGCTAGCCCTACGCCGAGGGTGGCCCTCGGCGTAGCTCCTTTTTTTATTCCTATTTATTAACTTGCATTTTATTTGTACTTATTTTTTAGTACCAATTATTTAAACATTGTTCTATTTTTATTAATTGGATGGATTTCTATCCTCTGAATAACAGTCTCCACGCCCACATGAAATGACGTTGCGAATCTTCATATTCAACATCTACAATCAAGATATTAGTTATCTTATTCAAGTTCTCGACATAGTTCTACTACAAATTCGATAATATCACTAATACATCTCGCTCAATCAAACTGGACGCCGACTTCCGGGTACTGAGCCGCGGGCGGTGAACACCCAAAGAGAAGGAACCATCACACGAGCATAGCTCGGATGAGATCCCTGAAGAACCTGCCAGGTACTAGAGAACCTGACCTCCAACGCATACATATAGAGACGGACGTACTCGTCCTCCTCCCTGACACGATTTTGTACCACCTTCTTGGGGGCCGGCTCCCTCTGCACCGATAGTGGACCAATCTACTGCCACCAAACAAGCTCCGGATCGACGACAGGACTTGGATTCCTCACCAAGCTACGGTTCCCGGAAGGTAGCACCTCCCAGTGCCAGTCCGGCAGAGCCCAGGCTCAGACAGGGGCGTGAGGGTGAAGAAGGAGGAGATTGTCGGTAAAAATCCTAATCCCGACTACTCGATGACTCCGGAAGAGTACATGTCGGTGAGTAAAATGTTATGAGATTCTACATTGCTGCTAAGTTGCTATTGCATTATCTGGAGTTGAGTATTGCATTTTCAGGTTGTCCCCGAATGGGCTGAGCCGCATCGAGACGCATGGGAGGAGCTGGTTAGGATGAGGTGGCTTAGAGAAGACGAAGAGTTTGCAGCCTTGTCAAGGAAGACAGCGGAGAACCGAGACGATGGTGGAACACACTGCGCGGGAAACCGCAACTTTGACGGCTTCAAGGGGAAGATGGTATGTATACACATGGAACGACCTGCATTTATTTCCCGTCATGTTCCTACTTGATACATATAACATTTCTTTTCGCGACACAGGTGGCCGAGGCACTGCCCGGGGAGGTGATTCATGACGTCGCCGTCTATGAGAAGATGCGGCTCAAGAAGCCCGATCTCTCGCAGCCTCAGCCCTCGCTCCCCGTGTTCTTCAGCAATGCCCAGGAACACTTGTAGTTCTACACCACGATGGTGAAGGCTCGTCACCTGCATGTGGATGACCCCATTAACGCGGAGACCGACGAGGAGTCGTTGCTCCTGTCGGGGCACGGATTGGAACATGGACGTCTCAAGATTCTTAATAAAAAGGTGAAGCCTACCCCCACCACGAGCTTCACGTGTCTCAAGGCTACCCACCCCGCCGACGGCCTCCCTATCCCTCCTCGTGGCTAGCCTCGTCGATCCACCTTCAGAGATGATGTAAGTTTTCCTTATTTTCATCATCTTTACGACGTTCGTTCCTGCATGGCTAAGTGTTGATGAGATTCATTGTATTTGAAATTGTAGCCTGAGTTCGAGGCGGCCTACGATGCCGCTCATGATCAATATGAGGTGGCCTTTCAGCAGCATCAGGCGACGAATATGGCCTACATGCAGTACGTAAATGTAAGTTTGAACATTTACTTTTGCAAAAGATACAAGTCTCATTTCCCCTAGTTTGATGCTTTAGGGCCTGACATCTAAACTATCTTGTAGGCGGTGATTGTGGATATGCAAATGGGACAGAGTATTAATTTAGGGCTCATACCTCCCATGCTAGGGCTGACGCCATTCCTGCCATCGAGGGAAAGTTTCTGTTGAACATACTACGCATCGTCACCGGTAAGTTTTTTGCCAAACCACCGGTTACTGATTTACTTTGCCTCACAAGTTGCTAACATGTAGGGAACTTTTAGGGAACGGGATATTCCGAGAACGAGGACTTTGGTCATGCCTCGCCGGGTAGCCATCAGATGATCACACCCACCCACCCCGATGGTCCGTCAGCTGACCGTTCTGCTGGTGGTTCTTCGCCGATAACTCCCTCGCCTGGTGGTTCTTCTGTTGCTTCTACTGGACGGCAACCTCGTCGGCCATCGCTTATTCTCACCTTGGGAGATCAGGGGTCCATCCCGTCTCCTCCATAGTTGTAGGGATGGTGTCTATGGATGTGTGATAATGTATGAATGATGTATCATGTTTGAATGATGTATGAACGATGTGAGCATGTTTGAATGATGTTAATAATTACTGGTGTGTGAAATGTTGATGCTTTCAATGAGCTAATATTGTTGAATATTGTTGTGAAATAAAATCGAATGAAATAATTTTGTTGTAAAAAAATCTGGGCTTGTGGCCATCAGCGTAGCTGCCTGCGTGTGACCAAATGGTCAGAGCTACGCCAAGGGCCAGGCCGTCGGCGTAGGGCTGGGTCTGGGCGCTTCAGGGGTGTACGCGTGGCAGGCGTACGCCGAGGGTGTGGCCGTCGGCGTAGTTGTGGCCCTATGCCGAGGGCCACGACCGTCGGCCCAGCTCCGCGCCTAGGGCGGCCTAGAGGCAGGCACGTGTCCATGCTGGCCGTCGGCGTACCTGCTCGCCTTTAGCCAACCGTGTGACGGCAGGAACACGCTTCGCCGATGGTGAGTACGCCGACGGCCACGGTAAGGCCGTCGGGTTAGCCTACGCCGACGATCAGGCCGCTACGCCGAGGGCTGAATTGTCTCTGCCGAGGGAGTGTTTCGCCGAGGAGGTACGCCGAGGACAGCCATCGGCATAGCCTACGCCGACGATTTGATAGCCTACGCCGACGGTTATTTTCCCTCGGCATAGCCTGCGATTCCTTTAGTGTACCTTCCATGCATCGATTGGCTCTGGCACTCGTCACTTTCACTATTTCCAATTCCCGACAACCACTCCCAACTATTAATGCATTGTTTAATTACTTTCCTTCTTTTCGGTAAGTTATAAGGCTATGAAGCCATGTATCCTAGAGCAGGGATCCCCATCTCTCTTGTAGTTGGTTAAACACTATCCACCATTGAAAGGAGTAATTTCCGAGCTCTCCATTGCATGACCTTGGAGGTCGCAATACCTCAGGCTAGTCATAGTGGGGAGTAATTTAGAGTAGTATCATGCATATATTACTAGTATAACCTACTACCTTCATAGTGGAAAATAACTTAGATGTGGTAACATGCAACGCCACATTAATTAGGTTGTAGACACACTTTTTCTTGGTATGTGTGATGTTAAAGTAACAAAGCTAGTTACTCAATTCATCTATCTCTTCATTAAATCATTGCCACATAAGCAGAAATGCTGACTTGGACTCTTAGTTACTAGTGAAGTTACTCCCACTATGACCAGTCTCATATTTTACAAGAACAAAGCTTAGGAGGCATCGTGAGGCTTGTCATAGAAGTGTGGGAACAAAATTGAAGCCACAAGTGTGCAAAAGAATTTGACAATATATTGTGTCTAGGACATATGGGAACAACTACTTCAGAACCGTGGCATACATAAGCGTAGGCATGGTAAACTGCAGCTGAAAACCAAACGCTCACTAAATTTGTGCAAAGAGGATTTCATTCCACATGTCCGGGATACCAGGAAGGCACCAGTGCGAACAATCGTATTTGACCCTCTGAGACTTCAAAGTATGATTCGCGACATGGCCTTCGCTTCGTAGCTGTGAGATAGAAGTAATATCCAAAAGCTTAACCCGAGTTCCAGTTACCGCATGTTCTGCAGCTGGGTCACTCGAATGGTCCGCCAAGACCTCGCTTCCACCAGACAACGGGGTGGCACTACTACAGCTACCCCCGGTGTTCCAGTCGCCATGTCGGAAATGCTTTGGTGAGTTTGTCCTCAGAAAAACTTTCGTATGAGGGCGACCTACGAGTTCTGAATCCAACCATCTTACGATGTTGTGCAGTTTAAGGTTCCGGAATGGGCTGAGGTCTTTCGCCAGTGTACCATTCCCTAGAGGCTTGCCATCAGCGTACACCTCCCAGTGATTTTGACTAAATTTCACTCTGTTCCAGTGATGGCCAGTGTTGAGAACAAGGGTATCGAAACAATGGAGATACTTCTTGAGGAATCTTGCTGGCCGATCGAGATGCAATGCGTAGCCTGTCGCTGAAATTTTTGTGTTCATCAGTGACTCCAGTTCACATAGACTAGCAGACCAATAGAAAAGAAGGGTGGTGTTAGTCCCTGGAAATCGATAAGCCCGACTTCCTTTGGGAGCTTTGGCAAGCCCATATTTCCACCCAACGTCTTCAACCTCAGGGCTATGCTTACCGCCTGTAGCTATGCACATCATAGACATGAACTGTTGTCTACCAAGCGAGTCGCCCACAAAAGCTAGGGTTTTGTGCCTCATCCTGTAAGCATCAGATGTTAAATCTCAACAAAAGTACGGTACCATTCAAGTCTTCAAGTTCAACGTGATGTAAAACAGAACTAAGAGGGCACCGTACCTTTCTAGAAAATTTGCACCTGAAAACTCAGGCATCTCACAACCATGCGGCTGCCACCTGTAGCTCTCGAACGACAAATCTGTCCGCCCCAATGTGCCGCAAGCATACTTTTTGTCCAGCCACTGGCTGCACTCATAACCGGAGTAGAGTGGCCGCTTCTCATCTGCTACCCACTTCCCCTTTGCATAGTTACATGCTACCAGGAAGTGGAAAATAAGCTTCATCAGAATTCTTCTCACGTGTGATGTGCACAGAATGAACAGCTAATATCATGTTTGGGAAGAGTTATTTGCACAGAAATATAGATCCATAGCTAGGAATCGCTTAAGGTGAGGTTTTGAAATTTCTAAAGAAAATGAGTTTCACGCCTAAACTTTCACAGTGAGTCCAAATAGCACGCTTTTCTTTAACCATTTCATCTCAAACTTCATTAAACTGTAAAAACCATTTTGTTTTGTCAACCTACATACTAGAGGACAAGTATGAATTAAGGTTGGGAACACCGCAATGCGTCGATAACATTACAATAATATATTCGTTTTGAAGTATAATTGAGTTCTTTTTTATCCTTTTTTAGACTAACCCACTAATAGTTATCAGAGTAGTTACAATGCTAGCTCATGGGAAGATTGTAATGTACTCCCTCCGCTCAAAAATACTTGACGTGGTTTTAGTTCAAAGTTGTTATAAAACCACTTAAAATATTTTGGAAGGGAGGGAGTAGTGTAAGCAGCACATGGCACAAGTATATTTACCATCACCCCTTGTAGCTGTACTTTTCTGATCGCGGCTGCGGTCATAAGCTGGACCTGGAGACCCAACTGGACCTCCTGCTCCTGATACATCATCCTCAATACGGTGTTCCCCCTGCTGCTGTACGAAACCTGATGCCAGAAAAGGACATACAAGAAACAAGTCGTATAACTACTTTTTTCATAGGAGCAGCTACCAGCGCCGTAGGGCTGAGAACACTCTGCAGAAAGTCGTATAGGGCTGAGTGTTGGGCGCAATTTCTCGCCCGTGTGTGTGATCGCCCTTTTACCCAGCAACGGACGTGTAACCGCATCGTTTGGATGCCGGAATCGCTGTAAACTTGAATTTTGCTCTTTTCCTTCTATTGAAATTGACACGCAAAGCTTTTGCGTGTTCGAAAAAAAAATAGGAGCAGCTACCTCGCCAATAGAAGAAGAGGATATACGTACCTAAGCCTTGGGAGAAAGCTTTCCGTTGCTTCAGCGTTATGCTGAATCCAGTGAGGACTGGAGATCCACCCAGCAATACCAAAACAACAATGGGCACGGCGAAGAGGAGGACCACAAGTCCCAGCTGCCATGGCTTGTCGACCAGAAGCCTGCGAAGAAAGCCGCCTTTCATTTCCTCTTAGGAAGAACTAGGAACAATGGGGTTTTTCTGCCTGCTTGATCGATGATCGCGGGAGAGGGAGATCATTTTAATATGTTGCCCGGCTTACTGATCAGGCAGCTTGTGGTCTAGGGGAGAACGTGGTGGCAAGAAGAGATGGACGTGGGAACTGCGAACGCAGCACCCATGCCGTTTCTCCATTAGACTATTGGCTTATTGTCGTTGAGAGTTGACTCTTCGCCTCTGTTATGTGCTGTGCTGGTGAGGAATGGTGCCAGGTCAGGTGCGACATAATATAAGACCACAGAAAGGGAGCAGAGCAACATGTTTATGTTATGTCCATTCTCAGTGCTCCTTCACCAAGGGGACCCCCTCTCCCCACTTTTGTTTGTGCTCACCATTGAACCACTCACTCAAATTCTTGACATTGCCACACGTAAGCCTGTACAAACCCGGTTTGACTGGTATAACCGGCTTGGACTAGTTCAAAATTTTGTACTAACTTCTGGGTTTAGATTTCATTTGTGAAGAGAAATGAACTAGTGTGCAACTAGCCGGTTTGGCAGGTTTGGCCGGTTTCACTTTTTGCACACCCTTAGCCACACGTCATCACCTTCTTCACAAGATACGAGAGCGAGGAATCATTTTAAGAACATCACTCTATGCGGATGATGCAGCCATTTTCATGGCACCTTTCAAGGAGGACATTCAAAACTTATCATCCATCCTAGAGAATTTTGGTGAAGTTACCAGTCTCTGAACAAACTTTCAAAAGAGCTATGTGGTTCCAATTTGATGTGAAAACATCAACCTTGAGGAGGTTCTTGATGGGATCCCGGTTGTGCGCGCTACTTTCCCCATGAGATACCTCGGATTGCCTCTCTCCGTGTGGCACCTTCGTCGTGTGGACTTTCAACATCTTGAAGATAAGGTTGCCGGCAAACTCCCAACTTTCAATGGAAACCTCATTACCATGGCCAGGCACACCTCCCTAGTCAAATCAGTGCTCACATCTCAATCGATATACCATTTAACCCCCCTCAATGTGCACCCGGAAACAATTAAGAGCATCAATAAATTAGAAAGGGCTTTTCTTTGGTCCGCCAAGGATAATACTATAGGAAGCCAATGCAAGGTTACTTGGGAAACGGTTTGCCGGCCAAAGAATCTTGGAGGTCTTGGAGTGATCAACATCGATAAATTTGCAAGGACCCTTCGCTTGAGATGGCCATGGCTTGAATGGAAGGATCCAACAAAAATATGGGTGGAAATGGGCAACCCATGCTCAGAGCTTGATATGAACTTGTTATATGCCGCCACCTTCACCACGGTGGGAAATGGTCAAAAGACCCTTTTTTGGGATGCCCCATGGCTCGATGGGTTTAAGCCAAAATAAATCGCACCCCCCATCTATGCAGCGTCTAAGAGGAAGAAATGGAATGTCCAAACTGCCTTGCATGAGGATGCTTGGATTGGAAAAGTGAAACTCGATGAATCCTTCTTCATGTCTCATGCTCACCAATATGTGGATCTTTGGGCAAAGCCTGTTAAACAATGAATGTATTTTCTCTTTATAAGTATGTAGATATGGAGTAGTACTCCAATCTACTATACGATCTCTTTTTTGTACTATGCCACGTAGGGGTTTTTCCTGCTTATATCAACGTGCAAACGAGGGCCGAAAGGGTACACTCGATTCCTACCCATTACTTTCGATATGGTATCAGAGCTAGTCTTCCCGGACCTAGCTACCTAGATCGCCACTGCCGCATCTTGTGGCCACCGTCAAAATACAAGCCAAAGACAATACCCAGCCACCACCACAGACCTCTATCTGTCGTCGTCACCGTCAAAAACCTAAACCTCCGCTGCTTTGTCGCCACCGCGTCCAAAAAACCGATGGGCTCCTCATCGACATTTGTCTCTGTCGCCACCCTGGGTGCTGTACTTGGAGCACTGCTAGCACAGATCCTCACACGGGAGAATGCTCTTGTCTAGAAGGCCCTAGTTACCCCCGCTCTGTGTGGCGCATGTGTACTCAATATGGTCAAAGGGCTTGGGGATGTAAATGGTACGGATAATTTCCGCTCCGAATACGAATCCTCGTCCGTTTTTTAGGATATGGTATGTATTTTTAGATATCCGGCGGATATGGACGCGGATGCGGATATTTGTCAAGGGGATATCCGATGGATATGGTAGTAGATATGGTATTGACGATATCCGACGGATAAGGATAATTCGATATTCTATGCGAATTATCAGAGGTACCCAAATAGGATAATCCGATAAATTTAGCACAACCCTAATATCTAGACAACCTAGTTAGTCCATCGGCCAACTATGCAGGCTACGTATGCATTTTATATTATGCTACGAACAATCTTGCACATTTATAATACCACTATCTAGTGTTGCATGTTTTATTGTCATTTTTTGTATAAACTAAATAAATTTTTATTTTTCTATGTGTATTTGTTCGATTATCCTCCGAATCCGCTCCACATCCGCAATCCGATATAATCCGTATCCGGCTATTATCTGCTTTGATCCGAATACATCAAAAAAATATGGTAAAGGATTTGGAAATTGCAATATCCGATCCGTTTACATACCTAAAAGGGATCGAGGTTGCTTCGACATAGAGGTGGAAGTGGATGACACAAACGGTAAAAATATCAAGATCGAAAACACCGAGTACATTGCATGGGTGAGACGTGATCATCAGGAGCTAAGGTACATCTTGAATTCCATATCACTGGATATTTTGTTCCATGTCATTGATCTTGAAACCTTGGCTCAAGTGTGGGAGGCTCTTGAATCCCTCACGGCGACCCAATCACGTTCTTGGACTTAATGATACCAAGAAAGGTGATTTTTCTGCAGAAAATTATTTTGCTAAGATCAAAACCATAGCATCTGAACTTGCATCAGATGGAAAACCCCTTGATGATGATGAACTTATTTGGTCAATTCTGCATGGTTTGGGAGATCCCTACAATACCTTCAAGATATCACTCAAAGCCAACCCCAATACCACCCTCACCGATTTATTCAATCAGTTGCAGGCCTTTGATCAGCTTCACAAGGTCGATAGTGGTTGTGAGGGCTTCACATCGTTGGCCAACTTTGCTCGGTGTTGCCAGGACGGCCCTTCATCACGTGGTGGTCGCCAGGATGATAGGCGCCAAGATGATCATGGACGTCGTGATCATTATGAGGATGACCGTGGACACCGTGATCGCTATGATGATGATCGTGGTCGTCGTGACTGCTATGATGACCGCCGTGATGGTGGTGTTGATAGTGTTTGTCGCTATGATAATCGCCCTTGTCGTCGTGATGATGATGATGGAAGGCGCCAAGATGATGGTGGTCGTGATGAACTGATGATGGACGTCTCCGAGGGTGCGCACCCACTCCCTATGTCAATGTCACATGTCAGATTTGCAAGATCCACGGGCACCATGCTAGTGACTACTGGTGGAGGTTTCAGAAAGACCGTGACCGTCGTGATGATGATGGTGAGAAGAGTGCAAACATTGCATCTTATGGTGTGGACACGAACTGATATCCTGACACTAGTGCTACAAACCATGTTGCTAGAGAGTTGAGAAAGCTTTCCATCCATGATAAGTACACAAGACGTGATCGTGTCCACATGACCAACGCTAACGGTATGTGAATAGCTCCTATTGTTCATTCTACATTGTGCACTCCTTATAGTTCTTTACAATTCAAAAACATTCTTCATGTTCCTAGTTCATCAAAAAACCTTCTTTCTGTTCATAAGGTTACACTTGATAATGATGTGTTTCTTGAGTTCACCCATATTTCTTTTTCATTAAGGACCAATCCACAAGGAGAATTCTACTTAAGGGACCATACCATGATGGTCTCTACCCGCTGGTGTCTTTCTCTACCGGGTCTTCCAAGCACACGTTCATCACAATTAAGCAGTCTTCCTTGACATGGAATCACCGCTTGGGAGATCCTTCTTCATTTGTGGTTCAGCAAATCCTTAGGAAAAATAATATTTCGCATTCTCAGGTGTATGGAGTCCATCACATGTTTCTATTGGCAAACATTCATACTATGTAAACTTTATTCAAGAAATTGCCTAATGTTTATCAAGTTGTTCTCAATTTTTAAAAATTGGTTGAATGCAAATTTGGTATAAAAATCATTACTATGCAAACTGATTGGGGTGGTGAATATAAAAAACTCAATGGTTTCTTTCAAAAGGTTGGCATTACTCATCATGTATCTTGTCCACATGTTCACCAATAAAATGGTTCCACTGAATGCAAACCCCGTCGAGATGGGTCTTGCTTTACTAGCTCATGCATCCATGCCTCTTAAGTTTTGGGATGAAGCATTGCTTACAGCCAATTTTCTCATAAACTTACTTTCTAGTAAGGTCATAAACTATGAAATGCCTGTTGAACGCCTTCTCCATACTAAACCCAACTATGACTATCTCGGAATTTTTTGGTTGTGCATGTCATCCCAATCTTCGTTCCTACAACCAAAGAAAACTCTCTTTTCGATCCACCCGATGTTTTTTCTTCGGGTATAGTCCTCGCCATAAAGGAGTTAAGTGTATAGATCCAAAAACAGGACGAGTTTATATTTCCATAGATGTTGTGTTTGATGATAGTGTTTTTCCTTTTGAAAGTCTTCATCCAAATGATGGGTCACGACTTAGTGATGATATTCTTATCCTACCTTCACAAACTCCTTCTAGAACATCAAATAATGGGGATACACACATAGATGACTATACGCCATTGCCTATTGTGCCAGTTGTTACTAATTCAGATCAGTGTACTACATAAAATACTATGTCAGCAGGTACCCATGACATACAGCAACACACAGAAAGAAATTCAGTCCAAAGGGTGCCCGAACAACTGAGAAATCTGCCTCTGAAGTTTCTCCGTCAAATGCTCCTGGTGCTGAGCATTAGGAGGGTCCGTCGGCCACCTCGGATCACGCGTCCACAGATCCCAACATGGATTCTCCCGCCCTACGTCAGGTGTTGCAGTTGTCCCAGCCTCCTGCACCGTTGCAAGTGTACACGCGTCAACCCGCATGCGTTCGGTCGCTATTGCCACCCGGTCTCCATCATGGGGCCCATCTCAGGAATCTTCAGTCCCGACCTCGCCCGTTGATTCGATGCTCTCCTCAACTGGGTCCTCGCGGACCCTTCCACGTGAAGACAGCACCGAGGCGAAGGGGGATTTGTCCCCTCTGCTGTCGGCTGCCTCAGGATCGTCTGCGGCCTGCAGCTGCTAATTCTCCTCCCAAGCCTCATGTTCTTGAACTGAGAACTCGTTTATAGAAAGGTATTCGCAATCCCAAATAGTACATTGATGGAACAATTCTCTATGGTCTTTTTACATCCACGGGTGAACCATCCATGCTTTCGGAGGCTCTTGAGGATGATCGTTGGTCAAAAGCAATGCAAGAAGAGTATGTTGCTCTTATGGAGAACAAGATGTGGAATCTTGTTCCCCCAAATTATACAAAGAATATTATAGACTGCAAATGGGTCTATCGTGTCAAGAAAAATGTTGATGGCACCATTGATAGGTATAAACCACGCTTAGTTGCAAAAGGATTTAAGCAGAGATTTAGCATAGATTATGAAGATACCTTCAGCCATGTTGTTAAGGCACCCACCATCAGACTTGTTCTAGCAGTTGTTGTCTCTACAGGCTAGAGCCTTCAACAGCTAGATCTCAAGAACATATTTTTGCATGGCGTTCTGGAAGAGGAAGTATATATGAGACAACCCCTTGGTTTTGAAAATCCACAGACTTCTCACTTTATATGCATGGTATTATAGGATTAGTACAAAGTTGCAAGCCCTTGGTTGTACTCCATCAAAAGTAGGTACTTCACTTTTTCTATACAGTAAAGTTGATATCTTGATATTTGTTCTCATCTATGTTGATGATATTATAGTCAGTAGTTCCTCAGATCAAGCCATTCAAGCTTTGCTGCGTGATCTAAATGATGACTTCTCTTTCAAATATCTAGGTGATCTTCACTTCTTTCTTGGTATTGAGGTGCAAAATAATTTTGATAGTTTGTTGCTCACTCAAGAAAAGTATGCTACAAATTCGATTGGTAAAGTTGGAATGAAATTGTGCACAACATGTCCTGCACCATTATCCTCCACTGAGAAACTGTCTTTAACTGAGGGGTCTCCTCTTGGCCCTGATGATAGTACACGATATAGGAGCATTGTAGGTGCCTTGCAGTATTTGAATTGGCACGGCCTGATATATCTTTCTTAGTAAATAAGTGTTATCAATATTTGCATGCTCCCACTACTGCATATTGGATAACTGCAAAAATGATTTTGAGATATGTTTAGGGTACACTAAAGGTTGGCCTTACCTTCCAGCGGTCTTCCCCTAGTTTGCTCATTGCTTTTTCAGATGCAGATTGGGTAGGCTGTCTTGATCACAGAAGATATACAGGAGATTTTGCTATATTTTTGGACCAAACTTAATTTCCTAGAGTCACATAAGCAAGCTACAGTATCAAGATCAAGTATTGAGGCTGAATATAAAGCTTTAGGGCATATCTAACCGATCTCCAAAAAATGGTTAGAGGAGTAAAGATGGGCAGGAAACGCACCTAACCGATCCCCAAACGGTTAGATGAGTAAAATTTTACTCGTCGAAGGAGTAAAACTAGACTCCGATGAGTAAATTTAGGAGTCCAGAACCAATTTAGAGAAAAACTCTAGCCTCCACCACGCCGGACCCATTCTCGTTGGCGTCACCTGCGGTGACCACCGTACCCCGCCACCACCAGCCCGGTACCTGCACCGCCCTCTGATGGCTCAATGCACGGCACCCAGAAAAGTGTTGGTACGGTATTGATGTAGATCTCGTTGGGAACCCCAAGAGGAAGGTATGATGAGCACAACAGCAAGTTTCCCTCAGTTATGAAACCAAGGTTTAATTGAACTAGTAGGAGCAAGGAAACACCCCAAAGGTGTTACTAGTTGAGCTTTGGCAGAGCGCAATACCGGTGCTAGTAGCAACATGGACACCTGCACAACACAACCACACAACTTTGTCCCCAACTTGCGATGAGGTTGTCAATCTCACCGTGTTTTGCAGAAAACAAAGGATTAAACGTATCGAATGGAAAGAAGTAAAAGTTTGCAGAAAGTAAACACAAAGCAGAAAGAGTTTATAGATTGTATGTAAAGAAAAGGACCGGGATCCATAGTTCACTAGAGGTGGCTCTCCTTAGATTGATAACATGTTGGGTGAACAAATTACAGCGGGGCAATTGACAAACACCGAGAAAGCAATACATGCATATACTAATCATCTTGACTCCTTTGAGACTTGATTGGGCATTACAACATTAGACATACACCGCCATCCAACTACATCTATGACTAATAATCCACCTTCAGGTTATCATCCGAACCCCCTCCAGTATTAAGTTACAAGCAACAGATTATTGCTTTACGAACTGCGTGTAAAGTAAACAATACGATTGTTCTATGAACAAAGGATTGTTGTTTTCTCCCTAGTAGCAACAGCACATCTAGTACCTTAGAGATTTCTGTCACTTCCCCAGATTACCAGAGGCATGAACCCACTATCGAGCATAAATACTAACTCTTGGAGTTGCTAGCATCTACTTGGCCAAGATAGCTACTAACAACGGAAAGCATGCAAGATCACAAATAACAAAGACATGATAGAATCAATAATCAATCTGAAATAGCATCTCAATATCCATCGAATCCCCGCAAACACAACATGCAGAATTACAAATAGATGATCTTGATCATGAACGGAGCTCACAAGATCTAAACATGAAAGCACAAAGGAGGAGAACCAGCCATCTAGCTACTACATGGATCTGTAGTCCAAGGATGAACTACTCACGCATCACACCGGAGGCTTGCATGGTGATGAAGAAGGCCTCCAGGGTGAATTCCCCTCTCCGGCAGGGTGCCGAGAAGAGCTTCAGATCCCTCCCGATCTAGGGATGGAGATGATGGTGGCTATAGACTCTTTCGTGGATTTTTGATCAGGCCCTTAGGGTTTTTGTCCCAAGGGCATCTTATAGTCGGAAGGGGAGTCCGAGGTGGTGCCAGGTGCCAGGGGCCACCACACCATCCCCTGGCGCGGGCCCAGCCTGGCCGCGCGGCCAGGTGGTGTGGCCGGCCTCTGGCCCTTCTCCGTCTCGTATTCTGGCACTTGATGACTTTCGGAAAATAGGCACTTTGGCTTTTGTCCCGTCTAATTCCGAGAATATTCATTTTCTGACTTTCCTGGAACCAAAAACAGCAGAAAACAGGCAGCTGGCACTGTGGCTCTTGTTAATAGGTTAGTCCAAAAAATCATATGAAAAGTACTCCAAAGTTGGAACAAAATACAAGAAAGTGGATAAAACCAAGCATGGAACATCAAAAATTATAGATACATTTGCAATGTATCAACATCCCCAAGCTTAACTCCTGCTCGTCCTCGAGTAGGTAAGTGATAAAAAGAAAGAATGATTTTTGAGGTCACATGCACCATCAAAGACTTGATCAAAGTATTTGTAAAACATTCAAAGCTGGGATCATAGTACTTCAATCATAACATGAAAGACAAAGTTCTAGCAATAAGCAAAGAAACTATGATGCAACATGAAAAGGCACAAACAAAAGATTCATGAATAACAATGCTTTGCAAGACGTTTGTTTGTTTGTTTCACATAAAGAAAACATAGCATAAATGTATTCAGCTTGTCCCTCAATAGAGTAGCAAATATAAATGCAGGGGACACCTTCAAAGTTCATAAGAGTGACTAGATTCAATAGTTTAAAACAAGCAATATCAAGTTATGCATCAATCAACTAGTCTTGGGACAATGCACATAGAACTAAGAATGGCCACTATGCTCTCAAAGTAAGTGCATAAAGATAGAAGGTGGAGACTCAATATAATGGTGGAAGAAAGGCCTTCATAGAAGGAAGTAGGGATTCAAGTCTCATAAAGAGCTTCCAAAAATTATGGTACTTATAGCTTTCAGCTCTCATTGCCCCTATCATAAGCATCTTGAAGTGACTAAGGTTAAAGTGAACAAACTATGGTGTACATGCTTGACGAAGTATAAGTCAGAAATCTCATGTCCCTTGTATACGAGGGCCGCTCCTCATGCTACCCAGGTTTAGTCACCGGTAAGTTCTTGTCATCGTAAGTATATGTGTATCATAGAGAACCGCCAACGGGGTACCCCTACCCGATGATACGGAAGAATCCCCATATCAAAATGACAAGGAAAGCAGACAACGAGCATCCCAGCATTCTTCTTATTTACCATGGGAATATGGTGCTTTTTTCTCTCTTTCCTCTTTTCATAGTATCTCTTTTTTTTCTCTTTTCTCTTTTTTTCTCAATATAGGACTCTTTTTTTATAAGAAGAATGCTTCATAGACAGCTCATTATGGTTACGCTGCAGGTTTCCACCATGTCAACATGGATTAGACCAACGGCCCAGGTGTTTCTCTAACACATATACATAACTCCATGGACTTACAAGCTCCCCTTTCATTTCACACCGACGACATCCATATACAAAAGAGCATGATATCAACTAGGTACAAGTACCAAGTGCAATGTTGAAAGCGTTCCCCATGAAAGCATGGTTCTGCTAATTCCCAACAAATAAGTGCAAGCATATACAACATAGAAGACACAATGGTTCAAGTTTATTAAGGGCAAGTAAAGTAAAGTGTGCCATCAAGTTCGTGAGAGCTTTAATCACTAGTTTTCTCATAACAAGTTTAATTTGGAAGGTAAACAAAAGCATGAATATACTTGGAATAGCATAAGCTAGTAGGTAGGTAGGTATGGTGGACTCTTTGGAATAACTTGGTTTAAGGAGTTGGATGCATGAGTGGAACTCATACTTGGGTGCGGAGGCTAGCAGAAGACTGGGAGCAACAAACTAAGAGAGCAATAATGGCCATAATCATGCAGAGCGACAAAACATCATTGATCAAAGCATAAAGTGATACTACAAGTTGAAAATTAAAGGATCATAGAGGCTATGGTGACTTTAGATAGTCATAACATGGTGTGAGCATGCGCCAAGTCAACCCAAATAAAGCATCAAAGGAGAATACCACAATACTATGCTTTAATATGCTAAAACAACGCATGATTCATCCAAGGCACATTAAGCAATCTCAATTGTTTATAACAAGTCATGCTACAACAAAGAATACTGAGCATAAAGCCAAAACAATATCAAGCATGGCATGACAAAGCATAGGCCATAGTCAAAAACGAGCTCTTTTTACCACATAAGCATGAACTTTCCTACTCTTTTCCAAACCAAACCAAACTATTTGCAAACCAATGTATGAAAGAGGGGGTCCAACCAATTTATTCATAAAACTAAGCAAACCAAAGCAAACGAAAAACCAAAACGAAAATGAAAAAGAAGACGCTCCAAGAACAACACAACTGTGCATGAAACAATAAAAATGAAGCGTTTGGAAGAAACCTGGAATTTTTATTGATGAAGAAGGGGATGCCTTGGGCATCCCCAAGCTTTGACGCTTGTACTTCTTGGATATTTCTTGGGGTGACACGCGTGGCATCCCCAAGCTTGAGCTTTAGTCCATCCTTCATCTCATTACTCATTCCTTCTATACACCTGAAAATTTTCCTTCATACAAAACTTCACACAATCTTTATTAGCAACATTAGTGCACTCAAGATAAATAAGTCTTAAGGTTCAGTTCTAACACCAAATAAACTTCCATTAGAACACTAGCTACTGTAGAACTTTCCTCAAAAAGCTCAAATCCCCAAAAAAACTCAAGAAGGAACCAACAAGAAGCAAATGCAGAAAATAGCAGAAATCTGTCAAAACAGACCAGCAGGTAAACACGAATTTTTTCGAAGACCTTCTGTTGCTAAAATAAAAAAGTGTTGAACTAACGTAAGTTAGATAACAACCTGGGTCAAAAGCACAAAAATTCACGCCTCAAAAAGACGTTCAGAGATTTTACACGAATTTTTACGGTGAAGCGCAGAAATCTGTTTCAGGACAGCAACGTTTCCAATCATTTTCTCTCTCATTAGAGGTTACTCTTGGCACAAGACGCAAATAAAAAGGATAAGGAGAGGTTATTACTGAAGTAATAAATTCCAAGACTCATCTAGAACTTTTGGGTTATCTCCCAATAAGTACTTTTCTTTAACGCCTTTAAGTTAGGCATAAGAAGCAAAGAAAAAAATCAAGTGTTCTCAAATGAAGAAGCATTAAGACCAAATTTTATTTTCATAGGAGAAGCAAAAGAAATATTTTCTCTCTTGGGAAGTGTTCTATACCTTTCTTGAGTGGGAGTTGATATTTAATGGTGCCTTCTTTCATATCAATGATGGCACCAAAAGTTCTAAGAAAAGGTCTTCCCAAAGTAATAGGACAAGAAGCATTGTATTCAACATCCAAAACATAGAAATTAATGGGGACATAGGCATTGTTAACCATAATAAGAACATCATTAAGACTCCCCATGAGTTTATTTTTAGCATTATCATTAAGTGGAACATTCAAATAACAATCTTCAAGTGGAGGCAAATCAAGCATATCATAAATCCTTCTAGGCATAATAGAAACACTACTATCAAGATCACATAAAGCTTTGAAATCAAAGTCATTCACTTTCATATTAATGATGGGTTCCCAACCATCTTCTTGTTTTATAGAAATAGAAGCTTTATGTTTCATCTTTTCTTCTTTAATCTTTATGAGAGCATCAGTAATGTGTTTCGTAAAGGCCATGTTCATAGCACTAGCATTAGGACTTTTAGCAAGCTTTTGTAGGAACTTAATAACTTTAGAGATATTGCAACCATTGATGTCTATGCACTTCTATTCTTGTAGACAGTTGTTGGGCCTCCAATTGCAGAGGTTTGTAGAACAGCAGCAAGTTTTCCCTTAAGTGGATCACCCAAGGTTTATCGAACTCAGGGAGTAAGTGGTCAAAGGTATCCCCTCTCAAGCAACCCTGCAATCAAGATACAAGAAGTCTCTTGTATCCCCAACACACCCAATGCACTTGTCAGGTGTATAGGTGCACTAATTCGGTGAAGAGATAGTGAAATACAAGTGGTATGGATAATTATAAGTAGTAATGGTGATAGAAAATAACTTGATGGTGTGGAAAAGACTAAAGCAAAAATGAAATAAATATGGAAGCAAGCAAACATGTAATAGATCTAATAGCAAACGGTGTTTCAGTGCTTAGAAACAAGGCCTAGGGATCATACTTTCACTAGTGAACACTCTCATATAAATATATTATCTTCATGATACTACTCTTAACTACTCTCCGGTTGAACACTCTAATCGATGGTAGGGCTATAACAGCACACCTCAAAGTAAGCCTTTCCCATCTAGAAAACCCCACACTATCACCTTGAGTACTAGATAAGTCCAACAAACACCACAATTTCATAAAGACATCCAACTCCAAATATAACTCATAACAAGTATTTGTAATCTCTAGCCTAAGTGCCACCATGGTGTGCACGCTATCACCTTCACACACATGGGGAGAGCAGAGATCTGTTAAGGCACTTGAGTAGCAAAGTAGATCTATAGATTACAAGCTCATGATCTCAATAAGACCATGCATAGAGAGAGAGATGAACACATAGCTACCGGTAGAACCCTTAGCCTCGAGAGAGAACTACTCCCTCCTCATCATGGGAATCAGCAATGGTGACGGAGATGGTGGTGGAGATCGATGGAGATGGCTCCGGGGGCACTTCCCCGTCCCGGCAGGGTGCCGGAACAGAGACTTTTTGTCCCCCGAATCTCCCCTTTGGTGGCGGCGGTGCTGCGGAACTTTTCGTGGATTTCTGATCGATTATCTAGGGTTTATGCATCGGGAGGCTTCTTATAGGCGAAGAGGCAAGGTCGGTGGGCGGCCAGGGCCAGCCCGCGCCACCACATGGTGTGGCCACCCTATGGCCCCTCTCCGACTCTCCTTCTGGCTCCGTGAGTCTTCCGGGAAAATAGGAACTTTGGCTTTTGTTCCGTCCAATTCTGAGAATATTCATTTTTTGACTTTCCTGGAACCAAAAATAGCAGAAAACAGGCAACTGGCACTGTGGCTCTTGTTAATAAGTTAGTCCAACAAATCATATGAAAAGTACTCCAAAGTGTGGACAAAACATAAGAAAGTAGATAAAACCAAGCATGGAACATCAAAAATTATAGATACATTTGCAATGTATCAACATCCCCAAGCTTAACTCTTGCTCGTCCTCGAGTAGGTAAGTGATAAAAAGAAATAATAATTTTTGAGGTGACATGCACCATCATAAACTTGATCAAAATATTTGTAAAACATTGATAGCTGGGATCATAGTACTTCAATCATAACATGAAAGACAAAGTTCTAGCAATAACACAAAGAAACTATGATGCAACATGAAAAGGCACAAACAAAAGATTCATGAATAACAATGCTTTGCAAGACGTTTGTTTGTTTCACATAAAGAAAACATAGCATAATAGTATTCATCTTGTCCCTCATAGAGTAGCAAATATAAATGCATAGGACACCTTCAAAGTTCATAAGAGTGACTAGATACAAATAGTTTAAAACAAGCAATATCAAGTTATGCATCAATCAACTAGTCTTGGGATAATGCACATAGAACTAAGAATGGCCACTATGCTCTCAAAGTAGGTGCATAAAGGTAGAAGGTGGAGACTCAATATAATGGTGGAAGAAAGGCCTTCATAGAAGGAAGTAGAGATTCAAGTCTCATAAAGTGCTTCCAAAAATTATGGTACTTATAGCTTTCAGCTCTCATTGGCCCTATCATAAGCATCTTGAAGTGATTAAGGTTAAAGTGAACAAACTATGGTGTACATGCTTGACGAAGTATAAGTTAGAAATCTCATGTCCCTTGAATACGAGGACCGCTCCTCATGCTACTCAAGTTTAGTCATCGGTAAGTTCTTGTCATTGTAAGTACATGTGTATCATAGAGAACCGCCAACGGGGTACCCCTTGCCCGATGATACGGAAGAATCCCCATATCAAAATGACAAGGCAAGCAGACAATGAGCATCTCAGCAATCTTCTTATTTACCATGGGAATATGGTGCTTTTTTCTCTCTTTCCTCTTTTCATAATAACTTTTTTTTCTTTCTTTTTCTCTTTTTTTCTCAATATAGGACTCTTTTTTTATAAGAAGAATGCTTCATAGACAGCTCATTATGGTTACGCTGCAGGTTTCCACCATGTCAGCATGGATTAGACCAGCGGCCCAGGCATTTCTCTAACGCATATACATAACTCCATGGACTTACAAGCTCCCCTTTCATTTCACACCGACGACATCCATATACAAAATAGCATGATATCAACTAGGTACAAGTACCAAGTGCAATGTTGAAAGCGTTCCCCATGAAAGCATGGTTCTACTAATTCCCAACAAATAAGTGCAAGCATATACAACATAAACGACAAAATGGTTCAAGTTTATTAAGGGCAAGAAAAGTAAAGTGTGACATCAAGTTCGTGAGAGCTTTAATCACTAGTTTTCTCATAACAAGTTTAATTTGGAAGGTAAACAAAAGCATGAATATACTTGGAATAGCATAAGCTAGTGAAGGGAATATGCCCGAGAGGCAATAATAAAATGGTTATTATCTTATTCCATGTTTATGATAAATGTTTATTTTACATGCTAGAATTGTATTGATCGGAAACATCAATACATGTGTGTTTAATAAACAAAAAGGGTTCCTAGTTATGCCTCTCTTATAGACTAGCTTGTTGATTAACAAGATGATCAAGGTTTCCTGATCATGGACATTGGATGTTGTTAATAACAAGGTCACACCATTGGTGGAATGATGTGATGAGCATTCATCCGAAGTATAGCATTACGATCAAAGTCATTATGTTTATATTGCTATAATACCATACGAAGTAATATTTATCCTTAGACCATGAGATCATGTTAATTGCTAACACCGAAAGAGTATCTTGATAACATCAAACGTCACACCGTAACAAGGTGACTATAAAGGTGGGTTCAGTGCTACGAAGGTGTTATGTTGAGGCTCATGGATCAAGAGTGGGATTTGTCCATCCCGATGACGGATAGATATACTCTGGGCCCTCTCGGTGATATCACATTGAAATAGCTTGCAAGCAAGTGATGTGATCACTAGAATGTTATATCACGGGAACAAGAAAAGAGTGCATGTCGGTAACGAGATCAAACTAGGTATGGAGATACCGATGATCGAATCTCGGACATGTAACATATCGCGGGACAAAGGGATTTAGTTACTAGCGTTAAAGGTTCTCACGATCACAGAAGTCATCGTTGAATGTGTAGGAGTCAGTATGGATCTCCAGGTCCCGCTGCTGATTATTGATCGGAGAGGGGTCTCGATCATGTCTGCATTATTCGCGAACCATAGGGTGACACACTTAAGGGATACTGACACCATTTGGAGCAAATATGTTTCAGATAAATATTTAAGAAAGCGCTGGAATTATTTCAATAGACACCGAAACTGTTTCGGGTGAAAATGCTGAAATTGGTTCTGTATGTATTGAAATGTTGCAGGGGGTTTTATGTGAATGTTTGTTAATTAAAGTAATTAAAAAAAATCTGAATAAAAATAATAAAATAGTTTTATTAAATGAGAGAGCATTAAATTTGGAGAAATTTAATGCATTTAAAGTGGAGACTTTAAAAGAGAATGTGAAGGGGCATTTTAATGTGGAGGGGTTACCACCACATGAATGGAGGAGGTCAAGGGTCACCCCCTCCATGCCCCTGCCATGAAGGAGGGGCACCCCCCTCCTCCTATAAAAGGCCACCCCCTCCTCACTTCTCACTCACACCTCCTTGTGAAGGATCTCTCTCCCCCTCTAGTATTATTCCCCCATGGTCTCAGATTAGCGAGATACATGTTCCTGGTGGCTTTATCTGGAAAGGAGTTGCTGCTTCCGCTACTTTGCTAGAGCGAGGGAGGGAGGTTGTCAGAGTACCGGACGTGTGTGTTATCACGGATGCACCGCTGCTTTGCGGTGCTGGACTTGGTGGTGCTGGAGCCGGACCTGCTGGACTTCATCACGATCTTGAGATCGGCAAGTGTACGACTACATCAACCACGAGTTCCTACTCGTTAACAAAGCTCGTTGTCTACGAGGGTAAGTTTTCGTTGGATGTATGTCCACCCGTTGCTTTGTACCTAGTAGATAGATCTTGGCGTGTAGTTCACACCGTAGGAAATTTTTTGTTTTCTATGATGCGGACCCAACAGTGGTATCAGAGCCTGATCAATGCGTAGGTGCTTAGCACGGGTAGTACACATATGTTGATATGTGGGCAATGATAATCATGTTATTGCATCTTCTATGTATTTTGGATATTGGTGGCATAGTGGGATGAAGCGGCCCGGACCAACCTTACATGTCATCGTACATGAGACCGGTTCCACGACTGACATGCAACTTGTTTTGCATAAGTGGCTGGCGGGTGTCTGTCTCTCCTACTATAGTCAATATCTGATTTACAACGAGTTGCTAATAACTTAGTTATCCTTGTTGTGGTTCATGTTCGTAGGTAAGAACGGTTCTATCTCCGAAAGCCCTAAGCCACGTAAAACTTGCAATTGATAAATTAGAGGCGTCTAGTTTAGATCGTTGCTGGGCTAGTGTATTGATATGGTATTGTTGTAAGTAGATGTATGATAGATACTCTTACAACACACTCAACGTGTAAGTTGCATAGACCTTGGCCTTACACACAAAGGAATGATAGAGATCATACCACGATGCAAATGATAGAGATCAAATGCATGGACCATATCATCTCACTTTACACATTAGATGTTATCATCTTATACTGCTAGTTTGGCGCTTTCTATAGCATTGTAAGATGATCCCTCATTTAGATATCAAGATAAAAATGTGTTCTTCCTTGAGTATGCACCGTTCTGCGGATCGTGTTCCGAGACATCATGTGATAATCGGGTAATCTACACTTTCATAGGAACGGGTGTAAGACAGTTTTACACACGCGAATACCAAGGTTCTTACTTGGCGAGCCTAGCATGTACAGACATGGCCTCGGAACACGGACCGAAAGGTTAAGCATGAGTCATATAGTTGATATGATGCCCATATAGATGCTCGCCTTTGAAGCTACATCAACTCACGTGATGATCGGACTTGGTGTAGTGGATTTGGTTCATGTAATCACCAAAAAGGCACGAGGGATGTCGTTTTTGAGTGGGAGTTTATTTCTAATTTGGATTAGTCGAACCAAATTTGTCATAAATTAAATCAAAGTGAATTTGCATAGTTTGTTGTAGTCATTGGCATTCGTTTTCTACCTTATGCTTAGTTTTTATTTGAGATAATAGAACTATAGAATTCTGGATATTTACTTTACGAACTGGTATCGTATTGTTTTGAATGTCAATTTAAAGTTTATAAGTCCTATTACAAACTTTCAGCAAACTCTATTTACTCCATGAAGTTTAATAAGTAGTATTAAATCAAGAGTAAGAATTCCAATGTTAGTATCTAAAGTATCATGTTTGCCTCCATGATTATTGATATTCAAAAGGTTGTTTTAATATCAAGATTATATTGGAGCTGGAAATTGTTTCAGAAACCATCATGTGTGAAAGATATTGTGATATCTGAAACAATGTTTTTGGTTGCATTATGATAGAGTATAATTTAGCAAAATACATGTTCTCATATTGTATGAGAATTTGTGAAGGATGGAGATGCTAGGCATCCGAATCTACCAAAAAGGTTTTGGGAACTGATATTATACTCGCGATTCTTCCTTATAGGCTATAGTAGCTTGATCATGAAAGTTGTCATGATAAGGATGAATAGAAGATGTAAGTAAAATGTTTACTACACTAATAGATTACTAAAGAATGGATTTTTGAAATAATGCCAAACATTTGATGATGGTGATCCACTTCAAAGTGCAAGACCAAAGGTATTAGTATTTGACTATATACAAGCTTTGTGCCATGTGTCATGTTGATGACACCACTATTGATGTTGATAGATTCTTTTAAAAGAAAAGGAATTGCTGAAAGAGAATCTATAAAATATTTGGCAGAAAATAAAAGGTTGGAGATGTCCAACTTAGGTATATAGAAGATATACATGTTATGGCTATATTCCTTGCTTGTTAAACAATGTGGTTCTTAGGTATTGGATACCGAATTCGTTGGTATGAAGTGTCATACAGGACAACACAATTCATGAACTACAATGGCCTAAGTAACTACCAAGAGAATGAGTGATGATGTTCATCGAAAACAAATAAAGTTATTGTGTTTTTCGTTGTCATCAAACCAAGCCTTCAAGATTTGTTTAAATAATTGTTATTTTGTTCCGGTATTATGAGAACAATGGCTGTTCAAATAATTACTGTATTCCATAAAGGATGGATGAACTTTTACAAGTCTAGTTGGAGAAATCACATCCATAAACACTATTGCTAAAATGTCGCAAGACAAATGATTGAAATATCACTTATGAAGTGGCATCGCTGTTTAAATTACATTGGAAAGAAAACATGAAGAAACTCCATGTTGATGGATTTTTGGAGCCTTTGATTTTGATCAATTGACGCATGTGAGACTTTCCTCGAGATAATTGAAACTCCGTCCATAGGCTAGAGAGGAACAGATGACTAGCTTATTGGAAATTGTGCATGCTGATGTGCATAGTCCATTATGTGTAGCCATATGCGATGGATATTTTTGCTTCATATGCTTTCTCCGAAAATTTAAGTGAATATATCTGTATATTTACTTAATAAGGAAGAAGTATGAAACATTTGAAAATTGTTCAAAGACTTTGAAGATGAAGTGGAAAATCATTGTAACAAGAAAATAAAGAGTTTATGATTCGATCATAAAGGAAGATATTTGAGTTACATGTTTAGCAAAAACACCTAAGACTTGAGGAATTGTTCCTTGATTTGTGTTTTCCCGATAAACCGTAGGAGTATGGCATATTCGAGAGATGAAATCAAACCATGTTTGACATGGTAAGATCAAAGGTGTCATTTATAAAACTGCCATTATGTTTTAAAGATTGAAACTTTAGAGACTACCGCTTTTACACTGAAAAGAGCACCATCGTGATCCATTGAAATGACACCATATGAATTATGGTTTGGGATAAAACCCGAATTGTCTTTTCTTAAATTTGGTATGCTATGCATAAGTAAAATGTTTATAATCAAAGTCGGATAAGCACGTCTTTGTAGGTTATCCCAAAGAATTTGTTGGGAATTTCTCCATAACACCGAGGACAAAAGAGTTTGTTACTTGGAACGTCAAGTTTCTTGAGAAGGAATTTTTCGTGAAAAGTTAAGTGGGAGGACAATAGAACTTTGATGAGGTTGTTGAACCTTAGCTATATGTGCTAAGTAGCGCAGCACCGGAAAGTGTCCCAGTGGCGGCCACAATGCTAATGGCTCTCGTGATTACAAAAGGTGTGATCTCGGAGATTAGAGTTCCTATAGAACCGTGTGGGTCGGTAAGAATCAAATAGTAAGATTTGATAAGCAAGTCGTTATTGTTTTGACAATGATGAACCGCTACATGCAAAGAAGCGATGATGGGCCCTGACTCCATAAAATGACTAGAAGTCATAGAATCCGTGATAGTATCCATACATGAGAAAACAAGTTTCTGAACTTGGAAGACCCTCCGGAAAGGCGTGAAGCCTATCGGTCGTGTTTGGATCTATAAAGAAATAAGACATGGATGTTTAACATCTATGAAATAGTCGACATGTCGGAAAGAAGTTTACGACAATGTTCCAGGAGTTGACTATGACAAGATTTGATCTTTCATAGCGATATATAGTCTTGACGGATTAATGTAGCAACCACTACATATAATTTGGTATATGGTAGTTGAATAAAAAAAACAAGGTTCTTCTAATAGAACGGTAACCTAGGACATGTACATGACATGGTCCGAAGGGTTTTGTTAATTCAAAGGGTGCTAAAAGGGCATGTAAACTTCAATAGTTGAAGTAAGCATAGCGGAGTTGGAATCTTCACCATGATGAAACTGTTAAAAGAGTTTAAAATCATCGGAGATGATGAAGATGCTTGCATTTGCAAGAAATTAAGTGGGAGCGCTGAGACATATTTCTGATACATTATGTAGAGGACATATTGTTGATTGGAAATGATGTATCTTGTATTGACACAAGTTAAGAATTTCATTAAAATAAGATTTCGATGAAAGACTGGGGCAAACCAGGAATATTTGGCATCAATATATATATATATGGATAGATTAAGGCGCTAATATGGTTGTGCCAGACATACATATATGAGATATTAAAAGGGTTCAATATGGAAACAACAAGAAAGGTTCTTGCTGCATGGAAAGGATTGTATCAAAATTCAAGTATTTCAACACTTGGTGAGTAAAATCACATGAAGATTTTGATCGATTATACCATGATATGTATATATCCAGAATGTCCTATGCTCTAAATGTTATGAGCATATACTAGAATGATTCATAAGATGATCATTGGACAATAGTAAAGATATTCTTATGAGCTTTGAAAGAACTAAGAATATATAATGTATAAGTGACAAATAGTTAAAGGTAGTTCATTGTAAAGTGTTACATTGATACTAGTTTTGTCACAAGATACAAATTAAATTTATCTCAATTTAGACTATGGGTGGCACAATATAATGGAAAGGATGTTCCATGATGGATTTGGATGAGTTCCAAAGTTGAGACATTGTGACGGATACTACAACAAAAGGCTAAGTATATGACTGCTATAGTAGCAGCAAAGGAGGGCATTTGTGTTAAATAGTTTGTTATCAAACTAGGTGTGGTTCCAAGTGGGCTAATACTATGAAGATATATTGTGTGACAATAATATCAACATATTTTGAGCCGAACGAACTAAAGATCTCACCAAAGGACCAAATTTATACAATGCCATCTCATTTGAGAATGAGTGATGCGTAGAGACGCAAAGACATGCAAATAAACACGGACCTGAAACTGTTAGATCCAGAGATTATGTTAACCACTAGCAATAGCGTATATGCAACACCGGAAAGCCATAGGTGTTCAATACCTCCTCATTTCTCTATCACACCTCCTTGTGAAGGATCTCTCTCCCCCTCTAGTATTATTCCCCCATGGTCTCGGATTAGCGAGATACATGTTCCCGGTGGCTTTATCTGGAAAAGAGTTGCTGCTTTGCTGGAGCGAGGGACGGAGGTTGTCAGGGTATCGGACGTGTGTGTGATCACGGATGCACCGCTGCTTTGTGGTGCTGGACTTGGTGGTGCTGGAGCCGGACCTGCTGGACTTCATCACGATCTTGAGATCGGCAAGTGTACGACTACATCAACCACGAGTTCCTACTCGTTAACAAAGCTCGTTGTCTACGAGGGTAAGTTCTTGTTGGATGTATGTCCACTCGTTGCTTTGTACCTAGTAGATAGATCTTGGCGTGTAGTTCACACCGTAGGAAAAATTTTGTTTTCTATGCTGCGGACCCAACAGCTAGTAGGTAGGTATGGTGGACTCTTTGGAATAACTTGGTTTAGGGAGTTGGATGCATGAGTAGAACTCATAGTTTGTTGTGGAGGCTAGCAAAAGACTGGGAGCGATATACTAAGAGAGCAATAATGGCCATAATCATGCAGAGCGACAAAACATCATTGATCAAAGCATAAAGTGATACTACAAGTTGAAAACTAAAGGATCATAAAGGCTTATGGTGACTTGGGATAGTCATAACATGGTGCGCCAAGTCAACCCAAATAAAGCATCAAAGGAGAATACCACTATACTATGCTTTAATATGCTAAAACAACGCATGATTCATTCAACGGACATTAAGCAATCTCAATTGTTTATAACAATTCATGCTACAGCAAAGCATACTAAGCATAAAGCCAAAACAATATCAAGCATGGCATGACAAAGCATAGGCCACAGTCAAAAACAAGCTCTTTTTACCACATAAGCATGAACTTTCCTACTCTTTTCCAAACCAAACCAAACTATTTGAAAGCCAATGTATGAAAGAAGGGGTCCAACAAATTTATTCAGAAAACTAAGAAAACAAAGCAAACGAAAAACCAAAACAAAAACGAAAAAGAACACGCTCCAAGAACAACACAACTGTGCATGAAACAATAAAAATGAAGCGTTTGGAAGGAACCTGGAATTTTGTTGATGAAGAAGGGGAAGCCTTGGGCATCCCCAAGCTTTGACGCTTGTACTTCTTGGATATTTCTTGGGGTGACACGCGTGGCATTCCCAAGCTTGAGCTTTAGTCCATCCTTCATCCCATTACTCATTCCTTCCATACACCTGAAATTTTTCCTTCATACAAAACTTCACATAATCTTTATTAGCAACATTAGTGCACTCAAGATAAATAAGTCTTAAGATTCAGTTCTAACACCAAATAAACTTCCATTAGAACAGTAGCTACTGAAGCACTTCCCTCAAAAAAGCTCAATTCCCCAAAAGAACTCAAAAAGGAACCAACAAGAAGCAAATGCAGAAAATGGCAGAAATCTGTCAAAACAGACCAGCAGGTAAAGGCGATTTTTTTTAAAGACCTTCTGTTGCTCAAATCAAAAAGTGTTGAACTAACGAAAGTTAGATAACAACCTGGGACAGAAGAACAAAAATTCACGCCTCAAAAAGACGTTCAGAGATTTTACACGAATTTTTACGGTGAAGCACAGAAATCTGTTTCGGGACAGCAACTTTCCCAATCATTACTTCTCTCTCATTAGAGGTTACTCTTGGCACAAAAAGCAAATAAAAAGGATAAGGAGCGGTTATTACAGAAGTAATAACTTCCAAGACTCATCTAAAACTTTTGGGTTATTTCCCAATAAGTACTTTTCTTTAACGCCTTTAAGTTAGGCATGATAGTTAGAGAAGATGCTCACAAAATAAATATGAATTAAAGTAAAAGAGAGCATCAAGAAGCAAATTCAAAGCACATTTAAGTCTAACCCACTTCCTATGCATAGGAATCTTGTAAAGATACAAGTCATGAAAGCACAAAGTAACAAGAATAGTATAGCAAAACAGGTGCAACTTCAAGACTTTCAACATAAAGAGGGGAAACTTAATAATGTTGAGATACATAAGACCATGTTTCCCTCTCTCATAATAACTTTCAGTAGCAACATGAATAAAATTAACAATATAACTATCGCATAAAACATTCTTATCATGAGCCATATGCATAAAATGATTATTACTCTCCACATAAGCATAGTCATTCTTATTAATTGTGGTGGGAGAAGATTCAACAAAATAGCTATCATTATTATTCTCATCACCATAATCATCAAATATAGGAGGTATATTGTAATCAGAATTAATTTTCTCCTCAATAGTAAGTGGACTGAAAATATCATACTCATCATTGTAATCATCATATATTGGAGATTTGGTATCATCATAAGCAATATAATAGCTATCTTCCAAAGCTGGGGAACTAAAAAGATCATTTTCATAAAAACTAGCTTCCCCAAGCTTAGAATTTTCCATAGCATTAGCAATAATGGTGTTCAAAGAATTCATACTAATAACATTGCTATTAGCATGCAAATAAAGTTCCATAGGTTTTTTAATTTTCTCTTCAAATACTTCATGTCCTAACTCAAGATAAATACTATAAAGCTCTCTAATTTTTTTATTGTTTTCCATTAAGCCTAACTAGTGAAAACAAGAAACAAAAAGACAAAATTGTATAATCTAAAGGAAATAACTTCGAGCACTCACACCGGAAGATGTGAGTACCTTTTACCTTACCTCCCCGGCAACGGCGCCAGAAAATAGGCGTTTTCCGTGGGAGGTTCTTTTTTAATCCTCCGGTGTGAATACCTTTTACCTTACCTCCCCGGCAACGGCGCCAGAAAATAGGCGTTTGGCGTGGGAGGTTCTTCTTCTTTAATCCTCTGGTGTGAATACCTTTTACCTTACCTCCCCGGCAACGGCGCCAGAAAATAGCTTGATGTCTATGCACTTCTATTCTTGTAGACATTTGTTGGGCCTCCAAGTGCGGAGGTTTGTAGAACAGCAGCAAGTTTTCCCTTAAGTGGATCACGCAAGGTTTATCGAACTCAGGGAGGAAGTGGTCAAAGGTATCCCCTCTCAAGCAACCCTTCAATCAAGATACAAGAAGTCTCTTGTGTCCCCAACACACCCAATACACTTGTCAGGTGTATAGGTGCACTAGTTCGGTGAAGAGATAGTGAAATACAAGTGGTATGGATAATTATAAGTGGTAATGGTGATAGAAAATAACTTGATGGCGTGGAAAAGACTAAAGCAAAACTGAAATAAATATGGAATCCAGCAAACATGTAATAGATCTAATAGCAAACGGTGTTTCAGTGCTTAGAAACAAGGCCTAGGGATCATACTTTCACTAGTGAACACTCTCATATAAACATATTATCTTCATGATACTACTCTTAACTACTCTCCGGTTGAACACTCTAATCGATGGTAGGGCTATAACAGCACACCTCAAAGTAAGCCTTTCCCATCTAGAAAACCCCACACTGTCACCTTGAGTACTAGATGAGTCCAACAAACACCACAATTTCATAAAGACATCCAACTCCAAATATAACTCATAACAAGTATTTGTAATCTCTAGCCTAAGTGCCACCATGGTGTGCACGTTGTCACTTTCACACACATAGGGAGAGCAGAGATTTGTTAAAGCACTTGAGTAGCAAAGTAGATCTATAGATTACAAGCTCATGATCTCAATAAGATCATGCATAGAGAGAGAGATGAACACATAGCTACCGGTAGAACCCTTAGCCTTGAGAGAGAACTACTCCCTCCTCATCATGGGAATCAGCAATGGTGATGGAGATGGTGGTGGAGATCGATGGAGATGGCTCCGGGGGCACTTCCTCATCCCGGCAGGGTGCCGAAACAGAGACTTTCTGTCCCCTGAATCTCCCCTTCAGTGGCGGCGGCGCTGCGGAACTTTTCGTGGATTTCTGATTGATTATCTAGGGTTTATGCATCGGGAGGCTTCTTATAGGCGAAGAGGCAAGGTCGGTGGGTGGCCAGGGGGCCCACACCACCTGGTGGCACGGCCAGGGCCAGCCCGCGCCACCACATGGTGTGGACACCCTATGGCCCCTCTCCGACTCTCCTTCTGGCTCCGTGAGTCTTCCAGGAAAATAGGAACTTTGGCTTTTGTCCCGTCCAATTCTGAGAATATTCATTTTCTGACTTTCCTGGAACCAAAAACAGCAGAAAACAGGCAACTGGCACTCTGGCTCTTGTTAATAGGTTAGTCCAAGAAATCATATGAAAAGTACTCCAAAGTGTGGACAAAACATAAGAAAGTAGATAAAACCAAGCATGGAACATCAAAAATTATAGATACATTTGCAATGTATCAACCATCAAGATCAAAATCAAATTTATCATCTAAAGTAGTAGAACTATTACTAGCCTCAACACTAGTGGTGGTGATAGTAGAAACACTAATGTTTCTAGCAATTTCATCTTCTCTTTCCCACTTAGCATGTAATTCAGCTAATAGTCTAACATTTTCATCAATTCTTACTTGTATAGCATTAGTAGCTGCAAAGGGATTCTCATTAGTTTTAGGTTTAGCAGACATTTTATTCAAAGAATATTGATCTTCAGCCAAAGATGCTATATTTCTTTCAGCATTAGAGAGTTTTTCCTCAATAGTTTTATTGAAAGCAGTTTGCTTACTAATAAAGTCTTTAAGCATAACTTCAAGTTCAGAGGGAGCACTCTTATTATTGTTGTAAGAATTTCCATAAGCATTACCATTGTTGGGAGGATATGGCTTATAATTGTTGTTACCAAAATTGTTCCTATAAGCATTGTTACCATAAGCATTGTTGCCAAAATTGTTATTTCTTATGAAGTTCACATCAACTTGCTCTTCTTGAGCAACCAAGGAGGCTAAAGGAACATTATTTGGATCAATATGGGCTTTCCCATTAACAAGCATAGACATAATAATATCAATCTTATCACTCAACGAGGAGGTTTCCTCAACAGAATTTACCTTCTTACCTTGTGGAGCTCTCTCAGTATACCATTCAGAACAATTAACCATCATATTGTCCAGAAGTTTTGTTGCAGCACCCAAAGTGATGTCATAAAGGTACCTACAGTAGCAGAATCCAATAGGTTCCTTGAAGAATAGTTCAATCCTGCATAAAAAGTTTGGATGATCATCCAAGCAGTCAGTCAATGAGTGGGACAATTCTTTACCAAAGCTTTCATTCTTTCCCAAGCTTGAGCAACATGCTCATTATCAAGTTGTTTAAACTTCATTATTTCACTTCTCATAGATATAATCTTAGCAGGAGGATAATACTTGCCAATGAAAGCATCTTTGCATTTAGTCCAAGAATCAATATTATTCCTAGTTAAGGAATTCAACCATTCTTTAGCTTTTCCTCTCAAAGAGAAAGGAAACAATTTCAGCTTAATAATATCACCATCTATATCCCTATGCTTTTGCATCTCACAAAGTTCAACAAAGTTATTTAGATGGGAAGCAGCATCTTCATTACCAATACCAGAAAATTGTTCTCTCATAACAAGATTGAGCAAAGCAGGTTTTATCTCAAAGAAAGTATTTTCAGCCACAGGTGGAGCAATAGGTGTGCTCATAAAATCATTGTTGTTGGTGCTAGTGAAGTCACACAACTTAGTGTTTTCAAGAGTAGTCATTTTTTTGGGTTTTCAAATAAGAAAGCAAACTAGTGAAACTAATTTTTTGTGTTTTTTGAATAATAAAACAAGCAAACAAAGCAAAAAGAAACTAAGCAAAACAAAAATAACAAAGTAAAGAGATTGGTTATGAGGGACTCCCCTTGTGAAGATGTCCTTGACTCCCCGGCAACGGCGCCAGAAAAATGCTTGATGGCTCAATGCACGGCGCCCAGAAAAGTGCTGGTGCGGTGTTGATGTAGAGCTCGTTGGGAACCCCAAGAGGAAGGTATGATGAGCACAGCAGAAAGTTTCCCTCAGTTATGAAACCAAGGTTTAATCGAACCAGTAGGAGCAAGGAAACAGCCCAAAGGTGTTACTAGCTGAGCTTTGGCAGGGCGCACTACCGGTGCTAGTAGCAACGTGGAGACCTGCACAACACAACCACAGAACTTTGTCCCCAACTTGCGATGAGGTTGTCAATACCACCGTGTTTTGCGGAAAACAAAGGATTAAACGTGGAAAGAAGTAAAAGTGTGCAGAAAGTAAACACAAAGCAGAAACAGTTTATAGATTGTATGTAAAGAAAAGGACCGGGATCCATAGTTCACTAGAGGTGGCTCTCCTTAGATAGATAACATGCTGGGTGAACAAATTACAGCGGGGCATTTGACAAACACCGAGAAAGCAATACATGCATATACTAATCATCTTGACTCCTTTAAAACTTGATTGGGCATTACAACATTATACATAGACCGCCATCCAACTGCATCTATGACTAATAATCCACCTTCAGGTTATCATCTGAACCCCCTCTAGTATTAAGTTGCAAGCAACAGATTATTGCTTTACGAACTGCGTGTAAAGTAAACAATACGATTGTTCTATGAACAAAGGATTGTTGTTTTCTCCCTAGTAGCAACAGCACATCTAGTACCTTAGAGATTTCTGTCACTTCCCCAGATTACCAGAGGCATGAACCCACTATCGAGCATAAATACTAACTCTTGGAGTTGCTAGCATCTACTTGGCCAAGATAGCTACTAACAACGGAAAGCATGCAAGATCACAAATAACAAAGACATGATAGAATCAATAATCAATCTGAAATAGCATCTCAATATCCATCGGATCCCCGCAAACACAACATGCATAATTACAAATAGATGATCTTGATCATGAACGGAGCTCACAAGATCTAAACATGAAAGCACAAAGGAGGAGAACCAGCCATCTAGCTACTACATGGATCCGTAGTCCAAGGATGAACTACTCATGCATCACACCGGAGGCTTGCATGGTGATGAAGAAGGCCTCCAGGGTGACATCCCCTCTCCGGCAGGGTGCTAGGAAGAGCTTCAGATCCCTCCCGATCTAGGGATGGAGATGACGGCGGCTACAGACTCTTTCGTGGATTTTTGATCGGGCCCTTAGGGTTTTCGTCCCGAGGGCATCTTATAGTCGGAAGGGGAGGCCGAGGCAGTGCCAGGGGCCACCACACCACCCCCTGGCGCGGGCCCAGCCTGGCCGCGCGGCCAGGTGGTGTGGCCGGCCTCTGGCCCTTCTCCGTCTCGTATTCTGGCACTTCATGACTTCCGAAAAAATAGGCACTTTGGCTTTTGTCCCGTCCAATTCCGAGAATATTCATTTTCTGACTTTCCTGGAACCAAAAACAGCAGAAAATAGGCAGCTGGCACTGTGGCTCTTGTTAATAGGTTAGTCCAAGAAATCATATGAAAAGTACTCCAAAGTTGGAACAAAATACTTGAAAGTGGATAAAACCAAGCATGGAACATCAAAAATTATAGATACATTTGCAATGTATCACCCTCCAGGCCACCCCTCTCTCGCTCGCCGCTTCTCAACATCGATGGAATAAATGAGGGGATCGAGTTTTCCCGATCGCCTCCCAGATTTCTTCCAGTTCGACCTCCGTCAACGTCGATGGAGGAGGAGGTCGAGTATCACTGCCTCTATGGCGTGTACTCGACTTCCCTGACGAGGAGGGCCACTACTTCAGCGGGTTCCATTCTTCCCGCTCGCCGGCCAGCTCGCGTGCGCCAAGGGGTGCTCCGCCAGCGGCCCCATCCTACTTCTGTGTGTCAGCCCCGTCTTACTTCTGCACGCCATGGGGCAGTCCGCCGCTGGCCCTTTTCTACGCCATCTCTCCAAGGTGAGGGCTCATCCAGGTCCTGACCCTTCTTCGACCACCAGTGGTTGGGAATTGAAGTTCAATATCAACTTCCCTTAGTAATATCATCAACTCGAATTTGGATGGTTGCAATTTTTGGCTGGCTGTTGGCTAGCTCTGCCGTGAGGTACATATAGATGAGTGTATAAATTGGAGCTTTGCACCGCGCTGCTGAATTTTGGCTAGCTATTGCAAACTTGGCTAGAATTGTTTGTTCAAGGAAGACGTATAGGAAGTGTTCGACGAAATGTATGAGCCAAATTTTAGTTTTAGGGAGTTAAGTTTTGAGGATCGGTTCGGTACCGCTTTCTTTTAGAGGAGTACTTTTACTTCTCTAAGTTTTACGAGTCGGTTTACTTCTCTAAAGTTTTGGAGATCAGTTAGAGATATCCTTATAAAATGCTATAGCTGAACTAATATGGGTTGAGGCTCTTCTTGGTGAACTTGGTATTTCTAGGAAAGATCAAGTCAGATGGTTTCAATCTAGGTGCTACATATATGTCAGCAAATCATGTCTTCCATACGAGGACCAAACATATTGAGATAGATTATCACTTTGTTCGTGAGAGGGTTGCAAATAAACTTTTAGACATCAAGTTTATATCTAGGAAAGGTCAAGTTGCAGATGGTTTCACAAAGGCCTTGTCAGTCAGAGAACTAAATGATTTTAGGCATAATCTCAACCTCTCTAAAGGTTGCGAGCGTTAAACAATGTTTTCAATATATTTTATCTTTATATGTATGTAGATATGTAGTAGTACTCCAATCTACTATAGACCCTCTTTTTTGTACTAAGCCACGCAAGGGCTTTTCCTGCCTATATCAACATGCAAACGAGGACCGGAAGGATATGTTCGATAAAACTAACAGATTTCCTTGTTTGGAAGTTTTCGGTGGATGGGCAATACTCGGCGGCCACGACATACAAAGCTCAATTCCTAGGGGAAACGCTATCCGCAATGAACTCCATGGTTTGGAAGGCTTGGGCACCTCCAAAGATCATTTTTTTGCTTGGCTTGCCATCCAAAACCGCATTTGGAAGGCCGACCGTTTGACCAAGAAAGGGTGACCTAATTGTGGGCCATGTCCTCTATGCAAGCAAGTGACGGAGTTAGCCTCCCACTTCTTCCAGAAATGTCGTTGCACCATTCGTCTTTGGGGGCTCGTAAGATATTGGCTTGGTCTTCACTCGATCGCTACCCACCAATGGTCTACTATATTCCACAAAAGTTGGTGGACAAAGATGTCTGTCCGATTCATATTTTAATCGCAAGGAGATGGCATCCCTCACTCTCCTCGCCTCTTGGGAAGTTTGGAACGAAAGAAATGTTCATGCCTTCCGCAACAAACATGCGCCGCGATTTGTTCTCCTTGCTAACATTAAGAAGGAGGCTAGACTTTGGGTTATTGCGGGTGCAAATAAATTGGGTGAAAATAATGCCGGAAGACTAGGCTTTTTGTAATATTTGGTACCCATGAACCTTTCATGTAAAACTCCTTAATTAATCGATAGGGGCAAAACTTTTGCCCCCGTTTCAAAAGAAAAATCTACAGTACTTGCCAGTTAGGCATGCGGAAACTAAGGGAAAATGCGTAGAAATGGAGAGGGTTTTAGAGCATGTCTACTCATCCCCCCATACGGGGGACGCCGGATGATTTTTAGTTATAGTGTGAGTACTACCAGTCATGCCCTCAATACTAAAGACAGTGGGAGGAGGCTGTTGGGTGGACCCGTGGGGCCAATAGTGGTAACCGGCGCCCCCGATTGACTCCCTCTGAGAGGGGGTTGGGCTGGGGACACCGGATGTTTTTTGAGCACCTGCAGGATGAATAATTTATTCGGGGGAACTGGCTGGGAGCGATTTTACACGCCGACGTCCCCAAAACTGTTTAGGAGGGATGGAGTGGAGATGCTCTTAGACACTTCAACTTCAGAAACTGCAGTAACTTAGCCTACACAAGCTTTAGGCCACGCAGTATCTAGTAGCGAAACATACAACTTGAATCGCTGCTCGTCGGCATGGAAAGAATGGATCAGCTAAAGGTCAAAGCATTCTCCTTTACAGATGCCTGCCGGTTATAAGGGGGGCAACATTTTTTTCGAACCATGCAGGACAACTGCATGTAGCATGCTATAAATTAGATACTTAGAAGAAATAAGGCCGAAAGAAAGGCCAAAGAGTACACCGAGTACAGGGGAAAAAGAACTCCCAGACAACCTCAGAAACAAAGAAAAACGACTGGCAGGCCTCAAATCGACCAAAACCTAAAACAAAAATGACCCAATACTGGCAACGAAGAGCGACTAGGGATTTCTAGTAGACCTCTAAATTTCCTGTAGACTAAAACGACCTCCGCTAGCTACAGCCAAATCATTTGCATCCTGCTTAATTTGAACTAGTACTAGTATAATCTACTCCAAGGTTTTGTAGCTGTTCTCAAAAACTCTCCTATTTCAACATTGTCCTCAAGTGGGGCTTAAAACGCTGCTCCTGGGATGTCCCCTTCTTTGGACAATTACACAACTTTTCTTTCAATGAATCGAGACGCAAGCCTTTCAGTTTTCTCGTAAAAAACATGTTTATTTCCATTTCTCAGTGTTATACATATCTACATAGGCACACGGAGAACGACGAGAGAACAAATAGATACCGGCAGGATACATTTACACTCTTCAATTACGGAAACTGGAGTATCTTACACAAGCTTTTACGCCACGCAATTTGTGCAGGATCTTTATCTAGTAAGCAAAACAGACAACTTCCTAGCTGTCCACTCGCACACAAAGAGTAGTATATCAACATCAACTACATACCAAAACTTACTTCCTCCTCCTCTTCTTCCTCCTCTTCCTCCTCTTCCTCTCCCTCTTCCTCTTCCTCTCCCTCTCCCTCTTCCTCTGGAAGAGCTTCGCGTGGCGCTTCGTAAGGTCCGTGCTTCTGCAGACTCCAGTACATGATGCTTGCAATAAGAATGAGAGTCATCTTATGATTTACCTGACACAGACAATTGAAAAGCACAAGTTACTGCATGTTCTTTGTCTGACCAAATGGAGGTCAAGCTAAGGTTAACAAACATATATGTTTTCATAAGCTACCTCCATTATGTCCTCCGGCAACAAGAATATAGTGCACCCAAGCTTCCTGGCAACACTTATGATGTATGTTGCGTTCAACTTCTTCTCATCATCTGGAATCACAAAACTAGTGAGAACAGAACCATGAAGCATCATCAACAAGTAAATATACAACGACAGTCTCAAATTGACTCCAGAACGATCTACTACTATTATTACAAACAGAGCAAAGGTACACACCATCCTCCCCCTTCTTGACCAGATCCCAATCAACAACCCTACTCTGAACAGCGCTTAGAAGCTCGAGGAGGAACACACCATCAGATATGCTAGGATCCTGGAAAATTAAGATAAGTGCTCAAGGCCATGCAAATGAGGAGATGACTAACAATTATCGAAATGAGGAATATTGATAAACCTTGAAGTTTTCAATATGGGATGTTTTGCCTGATTCCTTGACCTTATTATTCGCCCAGATGAGAATGTCAGCATCTGTAATCTCTTTGTCTTTAGACTGGGATCTCAAGTTCTTTAGCAACTGTAGGATGCTGGTCCTCATGAGTCGCCACAGGAAAGCTGGAAAACAAAATTTAATATTTTTTGCAGAATATAAATTTAACAAATTGAATTAGATCAAGCTGAAAATATGCAGGGATTTACCTAGAATTAGCTTCTTGTTTCCCTGAACAATGTCATTTCCTGCTACATTTACAAGAGAAAAATTTAACTCTTTCCCTATCTTGATAACCTGGTTACAGTTTTCCACCTTCCTAAATGGCATGATAATTGGAGGTTTTGATGCTTGCTTCCAGTTAACTGATCCTGGAGAAATTTTGTCAATCGCCTCCAACAGGACCCATCTGTAAGTGAACATCTATAAGATAGTAAAATATATTTCAAGGCTAAGAAGCGGCTGGAGATGGAACTAACCCAGTCCTAACATCCTCAAACAAATTATTCACATGAGTTGAAATTCCAAGACTGTTGATCCACAAGCGGAATGCTCTCTCTTCCCTGGACGCTTCGACATCGTCGGGAGTATCTTCTTGGACAGGGGCCACATTGGTTGATGATAGACCGTTTCTGCACAAAGTTTGTAATCACTTCACTCTATGCACTAAAATGGGGGAATTTCTTTGAACATCTATATTTTCACAATTGTAAAGCTGCTATGGTCTTTTTGTTCTTTTACAGGTGGGAAAAATCCAAACAAATTGATGATACTTAGTGTAAGTTCTTGTATTAAACCTAAGGGACAAAAAAGTTTATCGTGACAGAGGAGAGATCAGTCAATTCACTTACCTTTGCTGGAATATTTGCGCAACAAATGCCAAGTTGAGATTTGCTGAACCCTCAACAATATCTTTTGAAGTTACATATCTTGTACACTCAAGCTTTTCTGCAGTTTCAAGTACTTTCTTTGCCCTTTCTTTAGGATCTGAAGTTTGTATCATGGTTGCAGAACTAAGCTCAGGAGCAAGGGCACTGAGGAGGTAAGCATACGCTTCACCATCCTGCAAATACATCAGAAGATACAAGAGAATAAATCAAATACAAAACATATGTCGCCATTCTGTGTTAGCTCTGAAAATGTCGTGGACTTATTGAATGATTTAATAGTGTTACATAAACATGCTATAGAAGTCATGGTATTTATATCGATGCGGAATAAAATGTCCAACAGGTTGTGCATTGTTCAAGTCTGCGTCAACCTGACATTTACCATAAAGTATAATATACATGTGTATGATATACGTACCTTAACATCAGTAGAGAAATTTGTAACAGTTTTTTTGTACCCTGCTTTCTGGATATGAAAGTTCATCCATTTGAGCAACATCTTATCTGGTGCTAAGGTGACAAGCTCCTCTGCATCCTGTATAACATCATGTAAGATAATTATCAAGACTTTGTCAATGCACATACAGGCACATACAAGTCCTTGATGACTCAAACCTTGCTACTGTCACCAGCGAACAACTCCAACAGCTGTGGCGTTTTCTTCAGATTCAAATCAGCTAAGAGTTGTATCTGACAGAAGTCCAAATAAACACGTCAGAAAGAACCCACCATAGATATTAGCAATACATGTAGCATTCATCACTGTTCTAGTTATAATATATTGCTGAAGATATATTTAGTAATTAACATAGTAATAGTGGCTAATAGCACATACCTTTATGATTTGCGATAACAAACCAAGAACAAGATGAGGCTGCAAAAAAGGAAAATATTTCAGTCATAAAAATAGCGTAAATGATTCAATTATGGTAAATAGATATGCCTTCATATTTATCTTTACTATTATACTAATGGGAGTTGTTGATGTTATGTCTTACCAAGCTTAGATGTTCATTTTTATCTTACTTTTCTACCATCCTAAACTTGTAACAAACCAATAAACCGTCTTAATGAGCACCGTGCCTCTTCCACGTCCCTAAAAATGAAGCATCTTAGTAACAAACGAATTTAACAACATCCCTAAAATATCTCACAGTGGTTTAGCTGATTGGGTGCGCTTGTCATGAAGAGGCTTGGGATTGTTAAGAATATAATACACGCCTAGCCCTTTCCATCAGTTCAGACTTTTGGTTCAGATGGCTAGTGCATCAATTCAATAGGGATATCCCATTTTCGGGGAAAAAAGGTGTGATTGTGGAGCCTAAGTTACGGTGTAAGACCGCAGACCTAGCACAAACACTGAGGCATCACAATCAGCCTAGCCTGAACTCGAAAGTACGCCGTCTGTGGACAGGATTGAGTCGATGATGATGATGACTTAACATGACCGGTTATGTTTTTGTTATCCATAACAAAGCACAGGTATGTTTCTAGCAGTGATAACATTTTTCATTGTCCGAGAATTTTCAATACCAAAGAAGAACACACTAAGGGTCTTCATTTGAAAAAATGTGTAGTTGTGTAAGGTGTATTTCAAGATGTGCACAACCTTCCCTTCCTTGAAAACTAGATCAACTTCTATACTGATTTACTACTTCAAAATTAGATAGGAACAGCTGGAAAAATCATATCAAGTTGAATTGTTCATATCAACAAAAAGAACACATGAATTACGTTAATAAACTTTACTGATGCAATATTAACATAGAACACATACCCTAGCTTCAATCAAATCTTGTGTCCCAATGTTAACAACGGTGCAACCAATGGCCCTTGCCGAGTTGAGACAAAGGTTGTGGTTCTCATTCCTCTCCCATGGATTAGGAGTCTTCTTAGTATTGATTGCTCTCTCATCTATAGTGCCCGGAACAGCAACATTGATCAACTTGCTGATTGTATAAGGTAATGAAATAACTGCCTTTAGCGAATTATTTTAACAAATTAAAATGGAGAAGTGTTGCAGTGAGAATAAGAGCATCTCACCAAAGTAGTACACCATCGCTAACAAGATTGAATATATCATTTGATTCCGGGTCCAATGGCAAGAAGTTCTTCAGGAAAGGATCTTCTCCCAGAAAATTGTTGATATGATTCACATAAGAAGTTTTTTCAGACTCATTAATGACATGCATCAGAGTAGTGGTAGAAGCCTTCAAAAATGATACAGATCCCTTCAGTTTCTTTTTGCCTCCAGATTTGCTGGCCCCCTTTGCTTGGAGATTTAAGTACTCCTAACAAATTGTAAGATTGCAACGTTGAACAAAGTTATTTATGATGCAAATGTAAAATGCAGAATCAATAGAAAGTAAGCAGAGATGATCCATTGTACCCTAAGAAACGGCTCAAACTCTATTGATTCGTCCATGTCTGGGTAGGACTCGCCCAAAAATTTGGTGATCTCTTCCTCAGACAGAACCTCATTAATGCCCCTAAGCTGCTCCATCACCCGCGGCAAATCTTTAATAGTTACATGATCGGCATCCGATTTCTTCACGGCCAAAAACTATTACAGTGAAACATAAGAGGTAGCATTTTGATTACACAATGGCAGAAAATCATATAATTTCCAAAGGCATGAAAAAGTGGTCTCACGAATGCTTTACTTTTGTTTTGAGCGTTCGGAGCTGCACTTGGGTGAACTGGCTCTGGAGCCATGGATCGGAGACAAGAACACCAACGAAGCTTTCGGTAGACATTGCCTTCCAAGTTCAGTTTCCCTCTTGTGCCAAATTACGTCACGCACCAATTCGGCAGTTACTGGAGACCTAGAATAAAGATAGGACCAAATTACGACCAACCTATGGTCAATTCTGCACCACGGTTTGCAAATAAATGCATCAAAAGAGAAAGGGGTCAAAATCAGTAGGGTTATACATTTGCAGGAAAAAAAAATACCCCCAACAGGTCATCACCAACCTTTCTGATGAATTTCCTCCGAGAGATTTTGATGTTCCTGTATTCCTTCCTATAGCAACCCCCAAACTATTCATTCCGTCTGCATTGCTCCCAGCTAATTCGAAGCGAACCCCAAGAACTGTGGCGAAGCGGGCGTGTGGTTGGATCGCAGAGAGCCATAGGAAGAAAAGGGGAAGAGGCTAAAAAGGTGGCTCTTTTCTTGGTCGCCCGCAGATGCCTAGAATAGCAAAGCAAATGCCCAATCTTAGAACCTGATGCTTCATGGACTCACTGCATCCTCCTCCTCCTCTCCCATGGAGACGACGGCAGCGCACCATCTCTTTTTTTTCCCTTCTTTCTTTCTCGGGATAGAAAACACGGAAGAGCGTGCTTGAAGCCTTGGATTACATCTCACGAGCCAACATCGGCCCACTTGTGATGGGCTTCCCTGGAGTGCCTCTTGTTCGTTCGTAAAAAGTCCTGGCTGAGTATACTTTGAAAAAATCATCAAAACAGCATCTAGATGCATTTTGTGCGGGCAATTTTTTACGAGTATAGAAAATACAACCGATCTACTCCTTCCGTCCACAAATAACTGATTTGACTTTGCCTAAATTCGAATCGTATCTAGATACATTTTACTATATAGATTTATTCGAATTTAGGTAAATCTAAGTCAGTTATTTCTAAACAGAGAGAGTATGATCAATCATCAATGGCATAAAAAAGAATTTTAAAAGTAATAAAAATTACAAATAGGTCACTGGATAACCTAGACGACTACAGACCCTAGCGCGAGGCGCGCCACCGTCCTCGTCCCCTCCATTACCGGAGCCAAAAAAGAATGTCGTAGTATAGATTAGATCGAAAGAGGCTGGCCTAAAACCACACCAACGAACACGAAAACCGATAGGATCCCGAGAGATGTGCCGGACACATGACTTCACACGCTCTTCACTGACGTTAGACGCACCACCGAAACGAGGATAGACACCGAAACGAGGATAGAGTGGGAACAAACTTATTCGAATTTCATGATCTCCCGCCTTAACATCTCGAAAAAGATGCTGAAAAACCATCTAAACAAAAGAACAGAAACCCTCCCGCCAACGATAGGGATGGAATTCCAGCCTAGTTGAGCCAGCTCGGCTCGAATCGCTAAACCTCGTTCAACTAACGAGTTAGCTCGGCTCGGCTCGACTCGTTAACAGAACAAGTTCAGATTTGAAATTTGGACGGCAGTAGCTCGTTACAAGTTGCGAAGAGTAGCGCATATAAGAAAATACTAGACGAATAAACGCGCTTCGCCGCGCCATTTGCATGACGACATTCTGGCAATGCATGTCATGTACGGTACACTCGAGGTGGTTTCTTCTATGACACTATAGACGATACACCCACAGTCATTTGTTCTATGAAATTATAGGCACAATATGTCTAAAAATACGATTTAGCTCATTAGTGCAAATAAACCTATTATTCAAAAATATATTTTGAAATGTTAAAAAAAAATTGAAAAATATCCGCAGTATATTTGGACATCTATGTTCGCACTTACCTTTCTTGGGAAAAAACATTACTTGTGTCTTGTGTAAAAACACAGATTCAGATGTTTAAACATGATTATTCTAGGACATTTTTTGTCTTTTTACATGTTTGGAACTCGTGTTGTTTCTTATGCTGGGTACTTATCATACCTTGCTCAATTTAATCTTAGAACCACCATGATTTGAGGCGGTGGTGAACTCTTATGTCGCGCGAGAGAGGGGGATTGGCCTGGCAGCGCTATGACGGGAGTAAGAGAGGATGCAGTGAAAACAGTAATACGTAAAGCATCACCTGCACTCCTCCACCACACGAAGGAGCACCGCACGGGTCCACACGTCAATGTGAAGAGTAGGGAAATGGACCCACATGGTAGCGGTAGATGGCCTCAGAATTCTTAGATTTAAGCCTATAGATAATTGTAATCATCCTACTAATTTATAACTAGGGTAATAATAGTACTTCCATTATTCCATAAAGGTAAATCAATGGAAAATATAGTAGTTATATATCATTATAGATGCAACAAAAAGCAGTTTGACACTGCGTATATTGAAAATTTCAAAGTCCGTATTTGAACTAGTTTAACGAGTTAAACCAATAACTTGAGAGTAGCTCATTTAGCTTGGGTGGACAAACAAGTTTAAATTTGAAACTCATTTTTATGATTATTGGGAGTAACACAATTTCATTGTCTAAGAAAACAATACTTGATATATACAAAAGAATAAAAATGAATGTAAGTGAAAAGATCAATGCTGAAGGGAATATGTCTTGAGAGGCAATAATAAAGTTGTTATTATACATATTCTAAGTATATGATAGATGTTTATTTTACATGCTATAATTGTATTAATTTGAAAACGTTAATACATGTGTGTTTGATAAACAAAAGGAAAGTTCATAATTATGCCTCTCTTATAAACTAGCTTGTTGATTAACAAGATGATCAAGGTTTTCTGATCATGGACATTGGATGTTGTTAATAACGAGGTCACAACATTAGTGAAATGATGTGATGAACAATCATCCGAAGTATAGCATTACGATCAAAGTCATTGTGTTTATATTGCTATAACATCTAACAAAGTAATCCTAGTCCTTAGACCATGAGATCATGTTAATCACTAATACTGGAAGAGTATCTTAATAACATCAAACATCACACCGTAAAAGGATGATTGTAAAGGTGGGTTGAGTGCTACGAAAGTGTTATGTAGAAGCTCATGGATCAAGAGTAGGATTTGTCCATCCCGATGACGTATAGATATTCTCTAGGCTCTCTTGGTGATATCACATTGGTTAGCTTGCAAGCAAGTGATAAGATCACTAGAATGTTATATCACGCGAACGAGAAAAGAGTACATGTCGGTAACAAGATCAAACTAGGTATGGAGATACCGATAATCGAATCTCGGACATATAATATATCGCGAGACAAAGGGATTTAGTTACTAATGTTAAAGGTTCTCACGATCACAAAAGTCATCGTAGAATGTGTAGGAGTCAGTGTGGATCTCTAGGTCCCGCTTCTGATTATTGATTTGAGAGGGGTCTCGATCATGTCTGGATTATTCACGAACCGTAGGGTGACACACTTAAGGGACATCAACACCATTTGGAGCAAATATGTTTCAGACGAATGAATTGCAAAGCGCTGGAATTATTTCAATAGACACCGAAACTATTTCGGGTGAAATTACAGAAATTGGTTCTGCATGTAATATTGAAATATTGCAGGGGGTTTCATGTGAATGTTTGTTAATTAAAGTAATTAACAAAATTTTGAATAAATTTAATAAAACAGTTTTATTAAATGAGAGAGCATTAAATTTGGAAAAAAAAGTGGAGACTTTAAAAGAGAATATGAAAGGGCATTTTAATGTGGAGGGAGTTACCACCACATGAATGGGGAAGGTGAGGGGTCACCCCCCATGAGGCGCCGGCCATGGGGAGGGGCACCCCCCTCCTCCTATAAAGGCCACCCCTGTCACCCTTCTTCCTGACACCTCCTCGTGAAGGATCTCTCTCTCCCTCTATAATTATTTTCCCATGGTCTTAGATTAGTGAGATATATGTTCCCGGTAGTATTTTGTCTGGAAGGAGTTGTTGCTTTCGCTGCATCGCTGGAGCGAGGAGGCGGAGGTTGTTCGGTGGCCTGAACGTGTGTGCGAGTGCGGATGCGCTGCTGGTTTGCGGCGCTAGGACTTTCACACGATCTTGAGATCGGCAAGCATACGACTACATCATTCACGAGTTCCTACTCGTTAACAAAAATTTGTTGTCTTCGTGGGTAAGTTCTCCATTAGTATATCCACCCGTTGCTTGTATCTAGTAGATAGATCTTGGCGTATAGTTTTCATCGTAGGAAAATTTTTGTTTTCTATGCTGCAAACCCTTCAGTGGTATCAGAGCCTGATCTATGCGTAGGTGCTTTGCACGGGTAGTACACATATGTTTATATGTGGGCGATGATGATCATGTTATTGCATCTTTCATGTACTTTGGATATTGGTGGCATAGTGGGATGAAGCGGCCCGGACCAACCTTACATGTCGTTGCACATGAGACCAGTTCCACGACTGACATGTAATTAGTTTTGCATAAGTGGCTGACGGGTGTTTGTCTCTCCTACTATAGTCAATGTCTAATTTACGAGTTGCTAATAATTTGGTTATCATCGTTGTGGTTCCATGTTCATAGATAAGAACGGTTCTATCTCCGAAAGCCCTAAGCCACGTAAAACATGCAATTGATAAATTAGAGGCGTCTAGTTTAGATCGTTGTTGGACTTGTGTTATGATATGGTAATGTTGTAAGTTGATGTATAGTTTATACTCTTACAACGCACTTAACATGTAAGTTCCATAGACTTTGGCCTTACACACAAAGGAATGATAGAGATCATACCACGATGCATATGATAGTGATCAAATGCAAGAACCATATCATTTCACTTTACACATATGATGTTCGCATATTATATTGCTAGTTTGGCATTTTAGTAGCGTTATAAGATGATCCCTCATTTAAATATCAAGATAAAAATGTGTTCTTTCTTTAGTACGCACCGTTTATGTTTTGCCGTTTCAAGACATCACGTGATGATCGGGTTTACTTGAATCCATGATCATATTTCGGGTGTAAGACAGTTTTACACACACGAGTACTAAGGTTCTTACTTGGCGAGCCCAGCATGTACAGACATGGCCTCGGAACACGGACCGAAAGGTTAAGTATGAGTCATATAGTTGATATGATGCCCATATAGATGCTCGCCTTTGAAGCTATACTGACTCACATGATGATCGGACTTGGTGTAGTGGATTTGGTTCATGTAATCACCAAAAAGACACGAGGGATGTTGTTTTTGAGTGGGAGTTTAGTTAAACTCAATCTATCATAAATTTAGTCTAAATAAACTTTACAAATTCTGTTATAGATGACACCACCTGATTTTAATTTCAATGTGTTCATGGAGAAAGAGAAACTTGCTGTGAATGGTAGCAACTTCACCAACTGGGCTATGAATTTGAGGATTCTCCTCTCTGCTGCACAAAAACAATATGTGCTAGAAGAGCCGCTAGGCCCCCACCAGCTCCTGATGCCCCTAACGAGGAAAAGAATGTCTATATGACTCGTCACGAGGACCACAACTTAGTTCATTGCGGCATACTGTATAGGCTAGAGCCAGAACTTCGAAAGAATTTCGAAAATGGCAATGCTTTTGATACCATGGGTGAATTGAAAATGATTTTTGATACCCATGCTGCCTTAGAGAGTTATAATGCTTCAAAAAAGTGCTTTAGCTGCATGATGGAAGAGAACAGCTCTGTAAGTGAGCACGTACTCAAAATGTCTGGATACACCGATAAGCTTGTGTCCTTAGGAATAACAATTCCCATTGACTTAGGCATACATCGTGTTCTCCAATCTCTGCCACCTAGCTACAAGAGCTTCGTGATGAACTATAACATGCAGGGCATGAAGAAGTCTCTCCCCGAGCTTCTGTCAATGCTTAAAACTGCAGAAGTGGAGATTAGGAGAGAACATCAAGTGTTGATGGTCAATAGAACCACCGGTTTCAAGAAAGACAAGAAGGGTAAATAGAAGGGAAAGAAGGACGACAAATCTATTGTTGTGCCTGAAAAGAAATCTCGGGCTGGCCCTAAGTATGATACTGAGTGCTACTATTGTAAGGGGACTGGCCATTGGAAGCGTAACTGCCCCAAGTTTTTGACGGACAAGAAAGCCGGCAAGGCAAACAAAGGTATATATGATATACATATTATTGATGTGTACTTGACTAGTACTCGCAGTAGCACCTGGGTATTTGATACCGGATCGGTTGCTAACATATGTAACTCGAATCAGGGGCTGCGGAACAAGCGACCGCTAGCAAGGGGTGAGGTCAAGATGCGTGTCGGCAATGGATCAAGAGTTGATGTGATCGTCGTTGGAATGCTACCTCTCCACCTACCATCAGGATTAGTTATAAACCTAAGAGAGAATTCCTTATTTGACACTATTTCCAAATATGATTCCTTATTTGACACTGATTTTTTCTCTCTTCCCTATATGACACCAGGTGAAATTGTTTTTGCCTCATATGACACTCTAGTGCATTTTGAGAATGAACGGTGTTAGTTGGGGACCTGCAAAGACGTTTTTGCCCCTGGTGCATAACGCGAGAAAAAAATTCCAAGACAAAAGCAACTGTGCTGGCATGTACACCCTCAATTCGGAATTGCTAGGCCGGATTGCCAAAATGCTAAGACCAGGGCGCTAATTAATTACTCATTATAACTAGCACTAATTAATGGGGAGAGAAACGCTAGGGACCGTAGAACTGACACAATAATTCTCTCCCCCTTTTTCGTTTTCCTCTTCCACACCAAAAAGAAAAGGACACCACTAGCAATCGGTGGTAATTAGTTTCCTAATTACTTGCAGGGGATCACAGCTATCCCACAATTTCCCGAGTCAGTTCGATGCATGGATTGTATAGCTGGCCGGTATAAAGGTTTGTACTCCCTCCGATCCATATTAATTGACTCGGATTTGTCTAGATTCGGATGTATCTAGACATGTTTTAGTACTAGATACATCCGAATCTAGATAAATCCAAGTTAATTAATTTGGATCGGAGGGAGTACCATAAGTTTTCAATTATTTCAGAGGTTCCCAAACTAATTAGAATGTTCCAAATATTCATTATCGTTTTTTAGGTATATATAGTACCCAATTCCGAGGACACTAATTAGTTTAGTTTGCAAGGCCCTTTGCCATGGATCGTGCGGGGCATGCAGAACATCCATGCACGGGAGCAACTAATGCCACAGATGAGTGACCGGTTAATGGCAGAGATAAGTAAGAGATATTAATGACCCAAGGGTATTTTGGTCCAGCCGGAAAACAATTGACGGAACAAACTGAGAGAGTTAACGGCAGTGTCATTTAAGGCAACAAAATTTACACTTGGTGTCATATAGGAAAGAGAAAATAATTAAGTGGCAAATAAGGAATCATATTTGAAAGCGGTGTCAAATAAGGAATTCTCTCTAAACCTAAATAATTGTTATTTAGTGCCTGCACTAAGCATGAACATTATATCTGGATCTTGTTTGATGCGATGTGGTTATTCGTTTAAATTCGAAAATAATGGTTGTTTAATTTATATGGATAATATCTATTATGGTCATGCATCCGTGATGAATGGTTTATTTCTGTTGAATCTTGATAGTACTCATACACACACTCATAATATTGATGCTAAAAGGATTAAACTTAATGATGATATATCTGCATATATGTAGCACTGCCGTCTAGGTCATATTGGACTTTTAGAATCACTTGATTTTAAATCATTTGATACATGTGAGCCATGCCTTATGGACAAGATGACTAGAACACCGTTTTCCGGTTCAATGGAACGGGCGACAGATTTATTAGAAATCATACATACTGATGTATCCGATCCAATGAGTGTGTCGGCACGAGGTGGATATCGTTATTTTTTTACTTTCACAGATGATTTGAGTAGATATGGGTATATCTATTTGATGAAACACAAATCTGAAACCTTTGAAAAGTTCAAAGAATTTCAGAAAGAGGTGGAAAATCATCGTAATAGAAAGATCAAATTTCTGTGGTCCGACTATGGAGGTGAGTATCTAAGTTACGAGTTTAGCACACACATGAAAGAGTGTGGAATGGTTTCATAAATCACGTCTGCCGGAACACCACAACGTAATGGTGTGCCGGAACATCGTAATCGTACTCTATTGGATATGGTTCGATCTATGATGTCTCTGACTGACTTGCCACTATCATTTTGGGGTTATGCACTAGAAACCGCTGCATTCACTTTAAATCAGGCACCGTCTAAATCCGTTGAAACGACACCGTATGAATTATAGTTTGGAAACAAACCTAAGCTATCATTTCTTAAAGTTTGGGGATGCGATGTTTATGTGAAGAGATTTCAACCAGATAAACACGAACCCAAAGCAGAAAAATGCGTATTCATAGGATACCCTAAAGAAACAATTGGGTATTCCTTCTATCACAGATCCGAGGGCAAGGTTTTTGTTGCCAAGAATGGATCCTTTCTAGTTTCTCGCGAAAGGTGTGAGTAGTCCAAAGGTAGAACTCGAAGAGGTTATTGAACCTTCTTTTCATGAAATGGCGAGTAGCGCAGCACTGGAAGTTATTCTGGAGTTGACTTCACCAAATGAAGAAGGAACTAATGATAATGATCATGAAACTCCGAAAGAGAACACTACCAAACCTCGCAGGTCTAGCAGGACACGCGCAGCTCCTGAACTGTACGGGAATCCTGTTGTAAATTTCATGGTTGATGAAATGGATGACCCTGCCACGTATGATGAAGTGATGATGAGCCCGGATTCCAACAAATGGCTAGAAGCCATGAAATCCGAGATGGAATCTGATACATTATAAATGTATCTATAATTTTTGATGTTACATGCTTGGTTTTATCTACTTTCTTGTGTTTTGTCCACACTTTGGAGTATTTTTCATATGATTTCTTGGACTAACCTATTAACAAGAGCCATAGTGCCAGTTGCCTGTTTTCTGCTGTTTTTGGTTCCAGAAAGTCAAAAAATGAATATTCTCAGAATTGGATGGGACAAAAGCCAAAGTTGATATTTTACCGGAAGACTCACGGAGCCAAAAGACGAGACGGAGAGGGGCCAGGGGACAGCCACACCATAGGGTGGCGCGGGCCCCCCTTGGCCGCACCACCAGGTAGTGTGGGCCCCTCCGGCCTCTACCGACCTTGCCCTTTTGCCTATATATTCCTCCCGATGCGAAAACCCTAGAACGTAAATCAAAAATCCACGAAAAGTTCTGCAGCGCTGCCGCCACTAAAGGGGAGATTCGGGGGACAGAAAATCTCTGTTCCGACACCCTGCCAGGACGAGGAAGTGCCCCCGGAGCCATCTCCATCGATCTCCATCACCATCTCCATCACCGTTGCTGATTCCCATGATGATGAGGGAGTAGTTCTTCCTCGAGGCTAAGGGTTCTACTGGTAGCTATGTCTTCATCTCTCTCTCTATGCATGATCATATTGTGATCATGAGCGTTGTAATCAAGTAGATCTACCTTGCTACGCAAGTGCTTTAATAGATCTCTGCTCTCCCCATGTGTGTGAAGTTGACAGTGTGCACACAATGGTGGCACTTAGGCTAGAGATTACAAATACTTGTTTTTTTATGAGTTATATTTGGAGTTGGATATCTTTATGAAATTGTGGTGTTTGTTGGACTCATCTAGTACTCAAGGTGACAGTGTGGGGTTATCTAGATGGGAAAGATGAACTTTGAGGTGTGCTGTTATAGCCCTATCGTTGATTAGAGTGTCCAATCGGAGAGTAGTTAAGAGTAGTATCATAAAGAGAAGATATTTATATGAGAGTGTTCACTAGTGAAAGTATGATCCCTAGGCCTTGTTTCTAAGCATTGATACACCGTTTGCAATTAGATCTGTTACATGTTTGCTTGCTTCCATCTTTATTTCAGTTTACCTTTAGTCTTTCCCACGTCATCAAGCTATTTTCTAGCACCGTTACCACTTATAATTATCCATACCACTTGTATTTCGCTATCCCTTCGCTGAACTAGTGCACCTATACACCTGACAAGTGTATTGGGTGTGTTGGGGACACAAGAGACTTCTTGTATCTTGATTGCAGGGTTGCTTGAGAGGGAATACCTTTGACCACTTCCTCCCTGAGTTCGGTAAACCTTGGGTGATCCACTTAAGGGAAACTTGCTGCTGTTCTACAAACCTCTGCACTTGGAGGCCCAACAACTGTTTACAAGAATAGAAGTGCATAGACATCAAGCTATTTTATGGCGCCGTTGCCAGGGAGGTAAGGTAAAAGGTATTGACACCGGAGGATTAAAGAAGAAGAACCTTCCACGGCAAACGCCTATTTTCTGGCGCCGTTGCCGGGGAGGTAAGGTAAAAGGTATTCACACCGGAGGATTAAAGAAGAAGAACCTCCCACGGTAAACGCCTATTTTCTGGCGCCGTTACCGGGGAGGTAAGGTAAAAGGTACTCACATCCTCCGGTGTGAGTGCTCGAAGTTATTTCCTTTAGATTCTGCAATTTTGTCTTTTTGTTTCTTGTTTTCACTAGTTAGGCTTAATGGAAAATAACAAAAAAATTATAGAGCTTTATAGTATTTATCTTGAGTTAGGACATGAAGTGTTTGAAGAGAAAATTAAAAAACCTATGGAACTTTATTTGCATGCTAATAGCAATGTTGTTAGTATGAATTCTTTGGACACCATTATTGCTAATGCTATGGAAAAGTCTAAGCTTGGGGAAGTTGGTTTTGATGAGCATGATATTTTTAGTCCCTCAAGCACGGAGGAGAAAATTTACTTTGATGATACTATGCCTCCAATATATGATGATTATAATGATGAATATGATATTTTTAGTCCACCTACTATTGAGGAGAAAATTAATGATTACAATATGCCTCCTATATTTGATGACTATGGTGATGAGAATAATAATGATAGCTATTTTGTTGAATTTGCTCCCACTATGATTAATAAGAATGACTATGCTTATATGGGGTGTATTAATTCTTTTATGCATGTGGCTCATGATAAGAATGTTTCTTTTGATAGTTATATTGTTACTTTTATTTATTATGCTACTGAAAGTTATTATGAGAGAGGGAAACATGGTTTTATGTGTCTCAACAATATTAAGTTTCCCCTCTTTATGTTGAAAATCTTGAAGTTGCACTTGTTTTGCTTTACTATGCTTATTGCTTTGTGCTTTCATGACTTGTTTCTTTACAAGATTCCTATGCATAGGAAGTGGGTTAGACTTAAATGTGTTTTGAATTTGCTTCTTGATGCTCTCTTTTTACTTCGATTCATATTTTTTATGTGAGCATCTTCTCAAACTATCATGCCTAACTTAAAGGCATTAAAGAAAAGTACTTATTGAGAGATAACCCAAAAGTTTTAGATGAGACTTGGAAGTTATTACCTCTGTAATAACCGCTCCTTATCCTTTTTATTTGCTTTTTGTGCCAAGAGTAACCTCTAATGAGAGAGAAGTAATGATTGGGAAAGTTGCTGTCCCGAAATAGATTTCTGTACTTCACCATAAAAATTCGTTTAAATTATCTGTACGTCCTTTTGAGGCGTGAATTTTTGTGCTTCTGCCCCAGGTTGTTATCTAACTTTCGTTAGTTCAACACTTTTTGATTTGAGCAACATAAGGTCTTCGAAAAATTTTGTCTTGACCTGCTGGTCTGTTTTGATATATTTCTGCCATTATTTGCATTTGCTTCTTGTTGGTTCCTTTTTGAGTTCTTTTGGGGAATGGAGCTTTTTGAGGGAAGTGCTACAGTAGCTAGTATTTTAATGGAAGTTTTATTGGTGTTAGAACTGAACCTAAATATTTATTATCTTGAGTGCACTAATGTTGCTAATAAAGATTGTGTGAAGTTTTGTATGAAGGAAAAATTTCAGGTGTATGGAAGGAATGAGTAATGAGATGAAGAATGGAATAAAGCTCAAACTTGGGGATGCCACGTGTGTCACCCCAAGAAATATCCAAGAAGTACAAGCATCAAAGCTTGGGGATGCCCAAGGCATCCCCCTCTTCATCAATAAAAATCCCAGGTTTTCCAAACGTTTCATTTTTATTGTTTCATGCACAGTTGTGTTGTTCTTGGAGCGTCTTCTTTTTCGTTTTCGTTTTGGTTTTTCGTTTGCTTTGTTTTCTTAGTTTGCTGAATAAATTGGTTGGACCCCCTCTTTCATACAATGGTTTTCAAATATTTTGGTTTGGATTGGAAAAGAGTAGGAAAGTTAATGCTTAAGTGGTAAAGAGAGCTTGTTTTTGACTGTGGCCTATGCTTTGTCATGCCATGCTCGATATTGTTTTGGCTTTATGCTTAGTATTCTTTGTTGTAGCATGACATGTTATAAACAATTGAGATTACTTAATGTGCCTTTGAAGGATCATGTGTTGTTTTAGCATATTAAAGCATAGTATTGTGGTATTCTCCTTTAAAGCTTTATTTGGGTTGACTTGGCACATGATCACACCATGTTATGACTATCCCAAGTCATCATAGCCTTTATGATCCTTTGGTTTTCAACCTGTAGTATCACTTTATGCTTTGATCAATGATGTTTTGTCGCTCTGCATGATTATGGCCATTATTGCTCTCTTAGTTGGTCGCTTCCAGTCGTTTGCTAACCTCCGTAACCAAGTATGAGTTCCACTCATGTATCCAACTCCCTAAACCAAGTTATTCCAAAGAGTCCACCATACCTACCTATTAGCATATGCTATTCCAAGTATATTCATGTTTTTGTCTACCTTCTGAATTAAACTTGTTATGAGAAAACTAGTGATTAAAGCTCTCACGAACTTGATGGCACACTTTACTTTTTTGCATTTAATAAACCTAAACCATTGCGTCCATCTTTGTTGCGTATATGCTTGCGTTTTATAAGTTGAAGTTTGCAAAACCATGTATCATGGGGAACGCTTTCAACATTGCACTTGTACTTTGTACCCCATTGATATCATGTTCTTTTGCTTATGGATCCCGGCGGTGTGAAATAAAAGTGGAACTTGTAAGATCATGGAGTTTGTATGTGTGTTAGAGAAACGCCTGGGCCGCTAGCCTAAGCCATGCCTAATCATGGTGGAAACTTGCAGCATCACCATAATGAGCACTATATGAAGCATCCTCAATAAAAACCTATACAAATAGCAAATAAAAAGATCGCTGAGATGCTCATTGTCTGCTTGCCTTGTCATTTTGATTATGAGATAGCTCATGTATCATGTGCAAGGGGTACCCCGTTGGCAGTTCTTTATGATACATATGTACTTATAATGACAAGAGCTTACTTGTGACTAAAGTAGAGTAGCATGAGGTTCGGTCTTCGTACTTAAGGGGCATGAGATTTTGGTTTATAACTTGTCAAGCATATCCTCTTAGTTGTGTCACTTTAACCTTAATCACCCTCAAGATGCTTATGATAGGGGCAATGAGAGCTGAAAGCTATAAGCACCATAATTTTTGGAAGCTCTTTATGAAACTTGAATCTCTACTTCCTTCTATGAAGGCCTTTCTTCCACCATTATATTGAGTCTCCACCTTCTACCTTTATGCATCTACTTTGAGAGCATAGTGGCCATTCTTAGTTCTATTTGCATTGTCCCAAGACTAGTTGATTGATGCATGACTTGATATTGCTTGTCTTAAACTATTTGTATCTAGTCACTCTTATGAACTTTGAAGGTGTCCTATGCATTTATGTTTGCTACTCTATGAGGGACAAGATGAATGCTATTATGCTATGTTTTCTTTATGTGAAACAAACAAACGTCTTGCAAAGCATTATTATTCATGAATCTTTTGTTTGTGCCTTTTCATGTTGCATCATAGTTTCTTTGTCTTATTGCTAGAACTTTGTATTTCATGTTATGATTGAAGTACTATGATCCCAGCTTTGAATGTTTTGCAAATACTTTGATCAAGTTTATGATGGTGCATGTCACCTCAAAAATTATTCTTTCTTTTTATCACTTACCTACTCAAGGACGAGCAGGAGTTAAGCTTGGGGATGTTGATACATTGTAAATGTATCTATAATTTTTGATGTTCCATGCTTGGTTTTATCTACTTTCTTGTGTTTTGTCCACACTTTGGAGTACTTTTCATATGATTTCTTGGAATAACCTATTAACAAGAGGCATAGTGCCAGTTGCCTGTTTTCTGCTGTTTTTGGTTCCAAAAAGTCAGAAAATGAATATTCTCGGAATTGGACGGGACAAAAGCCAAAGTTGATATTTTGCCGGAAGACTAACGCAGCTAGAAGATGAGATAGAGAGGGGCCAGGGGCCAGCCACACCATAGGGTGGCGCGGGTCCCCCTTGGCCACGCCACCAGGTGGTGTGGGCCCATCCGGCCTCCACCGACCTTGCCCGTTCGCCTATATATTTCTCCCGATGCGAAAACCCTAGATCGTCAATCAGAAATCCACGAAAAGTTCCGCAGCGCCTCCGCCACCGAAGGGGAGATTCGGGGGATAGAAAGTCTCTGTTCCGTCACCTTGCCGGGACGGGGAAGTATCCCCGGAGCCATCTCCATCGATCTCCATCACCGTCTCCATCACCATTGCTGATTCCCATGATGATGTGGGAGTAGTTCTTCCTCGAGGCTAAGGGTTCTACCGGTAGCTATGTGTTCATCTCTCTATGCATGATCATATTGTGATCATGAGCTTTGTAATCAAGTAGATCTACCTTGCTACTCAAGTGCTTTAATAGATCTCTGCTCTCCCCATGTGTGTGAAGTTGACAGTGTGCACACCATGGTGGCACTTAGGCTAGAGATTACAAATACTTGTTATGAGTTATATTTGGAGTTGGATGTCTTTATGAAATTGTGGTGTTTGTTGGACTCATCTAGTACTCAAGGTGACAGTGTGGGGTTATCTAGATGTGAAACATGAACTTTGAGGTGTGCTGTGACTCATCTAGTACTCAAGGTGACAGTGTGGGGTTATCTAGATGGGAAAGATGAACTTTGAGGTGTGCTGTTATAGCCCTACCGTTGATTAGAGTGTCCAATCGGAGAGTAGTTAAGAGTAGTATCATAAAGAGAAGATATTTATATGAGAGTGTTCACTAGTGAAAGTATGATCCCTAGGCCTTGTTTCTAAGCATTGATACACCGTTTGCAATTAGATTTGTTACATGTTTGCTTGCTTCCATCTTTATTTCAGTTTGCCTTTAGTCTTTCCCACGCCATCAAGCTATTTTCTAGCACCGTTACCACTTATAATTATCCATACCACTTGTATTTCACTATCTCTTCGCCGAACTAGTGCACCTATACACCTGACAAGTGTATTGGTGTGTTGGGGACACAAGAGACTTCTTGTATCTTGATTGCAGGGTTGCTTGAGAGGGAATACCTTTGACCACTTCCTCCCTGAGTTCGATAAACCTTGGGTGATCCACTTAAGGGAAACTTGTTGATGTTCTACAAACCTCTGCAATTGGAGGCCCAATAACTATCTACAAGAATAGAAGTGCGTAGACATCAGAATCCATGTACGAAAACCAGGTTTGGACCTTGGTGGACTTACCTCACGACCGAAAGGCCGTTGAGAATAAATGGATTTTCAAAAGAAAAACTGATGCTGATGGTAATGTAACCATCTATAAAGCTCGACTTGTCGCAAAAGGGTTTCGACAAATTCAAGGAGTTGACTACGATGAGACATTCTCTCCCGTAGCAATGCTAAAATCAGTTAGGATTATGTTAGCAATTGCTGCATATTTCGATTATGAGATATGGCAGATGGATGTCAAAACTGCGTTCCTCAATGGTAACATTGAATAAGAATTGTATATGATACAACCAAAGGGTTTTGTCGATCTGAAGGATGCTAACAAGGTGTGCAAGCTTCAGTGATCCATCTATGGACTGAAGCAAGCATCACGGAGTTGGAATCTCCGCTTTGACGAGGTGATCAAAGAGTTTGGATTTGTCCAAACTTATGGAGAGGCTTGTATTTACAAGAAAGTGAGTGGGAGCAATGTGGTATTTCTGGTATTATATGTGGAAGACATATTATTGATTGGAAATGATATAGATCTTTTAAACAGTGTTAAAAGTTATTTAAATAGCAAATTTTCTATGAAAGACCTAGATGAAGCGTCATATATATTAGGCATAAAGATCTATAGAGATAGATCGAGACGCCTAATAGGGCTATCGCAAAGTACATACCTTGATAAGATTGTAAAGAAGTTTAAAATGGACGAAAGTAAGAAGGGGTTCTTATCTATGTTGCAAGGCAAGACATTGAGTAAGACTCAAAGTCCGGCTACGGCGAAAGAAAGAGAGATAATGGATAAGATTTCCTATGCTTTAGCCATAGGCTCTATAATGTACGCCATGCTATGTACAAGACCGGATGTGGCACATGCCATTAGTTTAACTAGTAGGTACCAATCTGATCCAGGTTTGGAACACTGTATAGCGGTCATAAATATCCTTAAGTACTTGAGAAGAACTAAGGAAATGTTTCTTGTATACGGAGGTGAAGAAGAGTTGGTCGCTAATTGTTATGTCGATGCTAGCTTTGACACTGATCCGGATGACTCTAAGTCTCAATCCAGATACGTATTTCTCATGAACGGAGCAGAAGTTAGTTGGAGGAGCTCCAAACAACCCGTGGTAACAAGGTCAACAATGGAGGCGGAATATATTGCTGCTTCAGAAGCAGCACAGCAAGCAGTTTGGATGAAGGAGTTCATTACCGAACTGGGTGTGGTTCCTAGTGCGTTGGATCCAATGCTGATCTATTGTGACAACAATGGAGCCATAGCCAACGCAAAGGAACCAAGGTCTCACAAGAATTCCAAACATATTAAGCGCCGGTTTCACTCCATCCGTGACCATGTCAAGGATGGAGATATAAAGATTTGTAAAGTACATACGGATCTCAATGTAGCAGATCCGTTGACTAAAACTCTAGAACAAAACATGATCAACACCAGAACTCCATGGGTGTTAGATTTATCACCATGTAACTAGATTATTGTCTCTAGTACAAGTGGGAGACCGAAGGGAATATGTCCTGAGAGGCAATAATAAAGTTGTTATTATACATATTCCAAGTATATGATATATGTTTATTTTACATGCTATACTTGTATTAATTTGGAAACGTTAATACATGTGTGTTTGATAAACAAAAGGAAAGTTCCTAGTTATGCCTCTCTTATAAAGGTAGCTCGTTGATTAACAAGATGATCAAGGTTTCCTGATCATGGACATTGGATGTTGTTAATAACGAGGTCACAACATTAGTGGAATGATGTGATGAACAATCATCCGAAGTATAGCATTACGATCAAAGTCATTGTGTTTATATTGCTATAACATCTAACAAAGTAATCCTAGTCCTTAGACCATGAGATCATGTTAATCACTAATACTGGAAGAGTATCTTGATAACATCAAACGTCATACCGTGAAAGGGTGATTATAAATATGGGTTGAGTGCTACGAAAGTGTTATGTAGAAGCTCATGGATCAAGAGTGGGATTTGTCCATCCCGATGACGTATAGATATTCTCTGGGCCCTCTCGGTGATATCACATTGGTTAGCTTGCAAGCAAGTGATAAGATCACTAGAATGTTATATCACAGGAACGAGAAAAGAGTACATGTCAGTAACGAGATCAAACTAGGTATGAAGATATCGATGATCGAATCTCGGACATGTAATATATCGCGAGACAAAGGAATTTAGTTACTAATGTTAAAGGTTCTCACGATCACAGAAGTCACCGTAGAATGTGTAGGAGTCAGTATGGATCTCTAGGTCCCGCTTCTGATTATTGATCTGAGAGGGGTCTTGATCATGTCTGCATTATTCACGAAACGTATGGTGACACACTTAAGGGACACCAACACCATTTGGAGCAAATGTGTTTCAGAAGAATGAATTGCAAAGCGTTGGAATTATTTCAATAGACACCAAAACTGTTTCGAGTGAAATTGCAGAAATTGGTTCTGCATGTAATATTGAAATGTTGCAAGGATTTTTATGTGCATGTTTGTTAATTAAAGTAATTAACAAAAATTTGAATAAATTTAATAAAAGAGTTTTATTAAATGAGAGAGCATTAAATTTGGAGAAATTTAATGCATTTAAAGTGGAGACTTTAAAAGAGAACGTGAAGGCGCATTTTAATGTGGAGGGAGTTACCACCACATGAATGGGGGAGGTGAGGGGTCACCCCCCATGAGGCGCCGGCCATGGGGAGGGGCACCCCCCCTCCTCCTATAAAAGGCCACCCCTCTCACCCTTCTTCCTGACACCTCCTCGTGAAGGATCTCTCTCCCCCTCTATAATTATTTTCCCATTGTCTCGGATTAACGAGATATATGTTCCCAGTGGCATTTCGTCTAGAAAGAGTTGTTGCTTCTGCTGCATCGCTGGAGCAAGGAGGCGGAGGTTGTTCGGTGGCCTGAACGTGTGTGCGAGTGTGGATGCGCTGCTGGTTTGTGGCGCTAGGACTTCCACACGATCTTGAGATCGACAAGCGTACGACTACATCATCCACGAGTTTCTACTTGTTAACAAAACTTTGTTGTCTTCGAGGGTAAGTTCTCCATGGATGTATATCCACCAGTTGCTTGTATCTAGTAGATAGATCTTGGCGTATAGTTCTCATCGTAGGAAATTTTTTGTTTTCTATGCTGCGAACCCTTCAAATGCCTACGCTTATTATTAGTATGTCCATCACATCATTCTCCTAATGATATGATCCCGTTATCAAGTGATATTACATGTCCATGATTAGGAAAATTTAACCATCATTTGACTAACGAACTAGTCAAAAGAGGTTTACTAGGACATAGTGTTGTTTATATATCCACACATGTATTTAGTTTCCGGTTAATACAATTATTAGCATGGAGAATAAACACTTATTGTGAATACAAAATATGGTAATAGCAACTTTATTATTACCTATAGGCATATTTCCAACAAGTTGTGAACAATAGCACATATAAGAAAAGGTTGTAATTATCCTACTAATTTACAACTATAACAATGATAGTACTTTCCTTATTCCACAAAGGCAGGATCAATAAAAATATAGTAGCTCTACACCATTATAGATGCAAAAAGAGTTCAGGACACTAGATTTTTCTAGAATTGATTCCACATAATCTTCATAGCCCATCTGCGTCAACTTTGATCCTCTCCCACGTCTCCTCCCGACCTACCTACCTTCCCCTAGGGTTTCCGCCGCCACCGGATCCCAGCTGGGCAAAGCCCGTGAGGCGTAGTGATGGTGGCAGCAGGGCATCCCTCTCTCGTGTCTTGGAAGCGTGGTTGTGGCGGTGGATCTTGAGGGGGCGCCTCGGGATGACGTGTGTGTGGACATGGCGCCGCTCATGCATTGATGCGGCCTCCTCCGCTTTTGGATGTCTTCATCGTCGGTCCAAAGGGATCTAGCTGGTGGGTGCTGCCTCGTGGAGGCTTCCTGGCGGCGGATCAAGTTGAGGAGGCGATGGTGATCTAGTTGCTTGAGCGGGTGAGGATGCCACCATCGACGATGGATCCTATGGGTGTCGTTTTCCTTGTTGGAGGCGATGGTGGGGCGTTCCTCGCTCCATTGTTTTCAGGGAAAACCTCATATCTGGGGAGGTCACCATTGACAATGACGCTTGTGGGCGTCGTAGCCCTCGTTGGAGGCGTTGGAGGGGCCTCCTGGAACAAAGGATGGCGACATCTTATCGTCACCCCCATAGGGGCATCATCTTTGGAGATATTCATCGGTTGGACGTACATGTGGATGGGTGTCGGTCTCCGCGTGATTCTCTTGTGGGGACCAAGGTGGAGCGATGTGGTATCTACCATCTACGACGACGAGTCTCGGCGACATGGTGCAGCGGGATCTCAGGGATGGACACGGAATGATGAACGTGCGTAGGGTGGCGCCATCTAGCGTAATGGCAGCGTTGATGGAAGGACTTGTAAGGTCATTGCATTGATTTCTCTGAAGATAGGTATGCGGAAGACGGCTGCAACAAAGATTTCTGGAGCATGTATGCTGGTACGCGCTGAGAGTCTATTAGACCGGTTGTGCCACTTGCTCGTTGTTGGGCAACTTGTCGAGACCTTCGGTTTTTAGATGACGCGCGTTGGCGTGATGTAAGGGTGTTGGTGTTGTTCATGTAATCCCACTTTATCAATATTGTAGGATTAGCGAGTTGTCACTAATTTGGTGACTTCGGTCTAATCTTTGTAATCCTTGTAAGGTGTCATGAATCTCTACTATCTAAAAAATCTGTAGCGTTCCGTGTTCAGCCAGGAGGCATTTCGCTCCTCCCTTCGTCGAGCCTCCATCGTACGACACCGCTCTCCCCCGTCCCACGCGGAGAAAAAAACGAGGCGCAAATCACGTTCACCCGTTAATAACGCACATGACACGATCACTCCCGAACAAAAAAACCGGAGTGCTATCCCTCGTCCCGTTAACCTCTCGATCATGTGCCTCCTAGCGGAAGTTCTCAACAGGGTTTACCTCGGGAGCACGCGAGGAGGCCGCTCTACTCGTTGTGCCGCGGCAGGACAGCGAGACGGGAGCGAGCCGTCTGGGCCGACGAGGTCACGGCCGATCTACTCGTCATGTCGCGGTGGAGACGGCGAGACGCGGTCTGTGTTAGTCGGTGAGGCCACCTGCGTCGATTGCATGGAGTGCGAGCTCCTTGTCGGCTGAATCTTCGTCACCAAGTCCATCCACGGCCACCACATCGCCCACGCCATCCGCACCTACCCTGTTAACTACTACATCTGGTACAATTTTGATTCCGCTCTACCTCTGCTACTTTGTACTATCCCCAAAGATCAATTTAGATGGAGTACTACTACCATTCTCTGATTTCTTGATGCCCACCAAGATCGATTTGACTTCATCTGTGGATGTACGTGTATCCATCTAGGATGGTTGAGAGGTTGGACCCGGCAGTTTTGCAATTCTAGATATTCAAGTTGTCCTCACACAAAGTCCAGATGTCCAAGGCCAACGTCGTGTGGTTCGCCGGACATCCAACAAGTCCAGGGCCGGATTCTAGGAGATTGAGCAGAAATCCAGGGCAAGGCACTCCGAGGTAATCCAATCCAATCCACGTGCCTCGTGTTCACCTGATCGATTGCAAGTGCCACTCCTATGTACAAGCTCAGCTCAACTAAAATCTCATCAATGCCATTGCAGAACTCGGAGGCAAGGCGGGTGTCGAGTATCTCGTCTGTCTCATAGACTCCAACAAGTATGGTCTTAGCATGAGAGGATAAGCTGAGCAGGCTACACGTTTCAACAAGTATCATCTTCTATTCCAGATTTCATTTAAATTTTATTTTTCGGACTTCTCAGGTTTGTAACCTCTACACTATTTTGTCATGTTTTACTAGGTCGTATGCAGGTTCCTTGCAGGTTGCAAATCATTGCGGCTTGTCAAGGTTAGAGTCCAGTGCTCAAATAATGCCATGTTGGTTGCCTCGATATTCTCCTAAATATATAGAGCTAAGAGCATCTCTAGCAAATACCGCATATAGGCGATACCGCAAAATTTTGGACCGATATGCGGTATCGCGGTCGAAAAATGGCCTTTCCAGATATCGCAAAAGCCCTTACCACAAAGTTTTTGCGGTTTCTCGCATCGAGGCCCATCCATCCCACATATATTCAGTGCGAGGGACGCTGGATGCGGTATCCCGCATCCATTTTCCCTTCCTCCCCCGGCCAGAAACCCTCGCTGCCGCCCCCATTCTTCTCCGATTCCGGCCGATTCCGCCGATGAAAAGCACATCGCTGCCGCCAACCTCCGTGTGCACCCTCCCTCTTGCCATGTCTGGCCAATCGAGCCACGATTTGGGCGGATGCGACTGCCGGTGCTGCTGCCGTTTGAGGCGGAGGAGCTCCGGGCGGCGAGCTCGCCCGCCGCGGAGTGCGAGCGCGTCCCCATGCAGGGACAGAGCAGTGGCGCCCGTGAGCGCACCCACGTCCCCCCGTTTCCGCCCAACGATGTCGCTGACGAGGCAGAAGAGCTGCTCCTGGCGAATATGTGTGCCCTACCACTGGTGGTCCGCGAGCCGGCTATCAACGACGAGCAGGAGGCGGTCTTGCTCATTGAGGCCAAATACCACTCGCTGTGCACCATAGTGATGAAGATCGTGCAGCGCCGGAAGCGTCGCCGTGACACGCGCAGGGTGGAGAAGCACGAATTTCTCTGTGCTTGCCGACTCTCCTTCCGCGAGCATGACCGCCGGCTCGAGGCCCTGGAAGCCCACTTGCCTGACGAGTACTTCACGGCAACCCGGCAACCGACAAGGAGTGCGCCTCCGCCGATGATGATCAGGTGAGAATAGGTACCGCCGGTAATACGTAGATACTAGGTGAAGTATGGACGCTGGTCGCGGCATCAAATTCTGCTATATATATGTAGATCTTTATGATCAAAACCTCCTCTATGTAATTCTGATAATCTGGCGCCAATGTGTGATGAACTTTAAATATGCAGTTCGGATTTAGTGCATTTGTTACGTCCCGTGTTTTTTCATACCTTAAAAAGGGTTTCCGGTTTACCGCATCCGCTTTTTACGATACCGCGATACGCGGTATCTACTAGAGATGCTCTAATATTGGTCAAGCGATTCAGCAATGTAAACCGCTTCCTGTGAACAACCGAGTAATTAAAATGCACTATCGACTTACCTAAACATTTTTGGAAGTAAAATTACATCGGAACCGTAGTGGTGTCGCATTTGAATACCGCGAAGTATACTTTGTGACTCTCTTTGACCAATATCTGTTGGTCTTCTATATATCGATTGTTCCATACCAAATCATGAGTACTTAGGCTGTGTTTGGTTAGGATTCCTAAACCAGATTTCCTGCAGGAAAGCTAAAATCTAAACCAAACGGTACCGCCAGCCTTCACAAATTTTGGCAGTGTAAACTGGAATCGCTCGTACCCCCTGATTCCAGCGCGTCGCGTCCAACCTAGAGGAGAGAAATTACCCGCAAATGCCATTGTAAGTGAAAACTGGACGGTTCGAGTGATCTTTTCCTGGGCGAGACCCCGACTCCCACTCATCTCCTTGCCCAGACCAAGCAAGGGTTCCAGCGCCGCCTCGCCACAACTCCTGCCGCCGGCGGCAGGCTACAACGCCGCCTCACTCCGGAAGGCTCCGGCGACACGTCCTTCAGCTCTTTGTTCGCCCTACCTACCCCCGGCGGCCGGCTACAGCGCCGCCTCACTCCGGAAGGCTCCAGCATCCCGCCCTGCCTACCCCCGTCGCGTCAACCAGGGACGCGCGCCGCCGCACTGGTTCTCCACGCCGCCTTCCAACTCTCTGCCGCCGCCGGGTCGATGACCTCGCCGCCGCTAGGTATTCCTCTTCCCCTCCCCTCCCTTCCCATCCCCTCCCTTCTCTTCTCTTCTCCCCTCCTAGCTCTCCACTTTCATGTCCCTTGTCCATATTTTTTTTCTGATTTATTCCGTGCATAGAGTTGCAATTGGTCTCTGTCTTGTGGGTCAGATTCTTGAAGATATTGATGTCTGTACAAATTTCGGTTGGCTGTGTTATATACAACAGGGCAGGGAAATTGTATGCAACCTGTTTGTAAAAATGCTTGTAGGAAATAGGAATACGCTTTGTCTGTTCTGTAACGTGTACAGTCATGTTTGAATGTTATATCTTCCATAATAAGAAGTATCTAATTTATGTGATTGAAGTGTGACAAAGATGATGAATATATGTCCAAAGCGGCACAAGCAATGACACAACTACAAGAGGGTGACGTTCCAAAAGAGGAGAAAGAGGTTACCATGGACTGTTCCTTGCGCGGGCGACCTAGAATATGTGGATAGTGAACTATGTCGTGAACCATATGTCTTCTAGTATTCCGTATGCCTTTGTAAGTTATCTCATGGGATCTCTCTCTAATATATATATATATAGAATGTGAAGAACTAAAAATAATTCATTACAAAATGGTCATTAGCATGTTCGTCATTGGACAAGTCATTGTTATACGATCAATTAGCATATAAATAATCTCTAAGGGTCTAGGGGCATTACAAACAATTCTTATTGAATCCACAGTTGGCAGTTATCACAACCAAACAACTTTCAGCTTTTCTACAGTTGTCAGCTCACAGCAGCTTTCTCGCAGCAGATTCACCACAGCTGATTTTTAGGAATCCACAGCTCAACCAAACACAGCCTTAGCTAGCTAAAACCGACTCTTGTCTATAGGAAGTCTACTTATGAGGTGCAGTATATTTTTTGCAAGTAATGTCCCTCGTTACTAGCAGACTGAAGGTTTACCCGGTAACTTTTCTTGATATGTAACTACATGACCTCTTTTGCTATTTTTCAAGACCAGATTCTACAAGATTTAACTTGGTGTCGTCCTCTTTCAAACAAACTTCTACTCGGACATGGATCTTTTTACCTTACTTTTGAATTATAGTGACATAGTGTACTGTACGTGAATCATTACATAAGTATGAAGATATCCGTTCAACCATTTGACGATTTTTTTTATTCATATTTTTGTGTGGGTAATGTGTTTTTGGTGGCACCAACTTGCAAGGACCTAATGCGACACAAACTGAATGCTTTTGTTTGCTCTAACTAGGTAGATGTTAAGTCATAGCCGAAATCAGTGTGAACCAACAAACTAAGCCAACTATCACTTCCATTGCAAGTCAGGTGTTTCTATTTGTAAAATGTGGTAGGAGTGATGGATGGTTGATTGAAGGCAAGGTAGGGAGAGAAAATGTGACCGTGTAAAAATGTGACAACTGTTGCACCCAGCTAATGATCGAACGGAAGTGGCAGAGTCGAGGCTTCGCCCGATTATTGATTATTGTTCAATACGATGATGATCGGGATTGTTGCCTCACTTTCAGCACCATTTTACTAATGAATTTGGATATTGTACCACATCAGAGATTTATATTAATTGGAGAAGTCGGAGTAGAAAAATATCACATCATTATCACAATAAACAAGATCTGACCATTTGTCACCTACAGGGGTTGCCACATGTCAAGATACATTGCCTAGGTGCATGCGTTTGTGGCCTCCTACAGCTACAACCAGGAGAAGCCGACCAAGGCTGCCCCTGTTGCAACGTGCAAGCTTTGGCCAGGTAGCAAAACCTATCAGCAACGATTGATATGGTGAAGGACAAGAGGATAAAGAAGGATATATAGCCATGGAATGTCGTTAGTTTGTAATGGGATGTCGTTATGCGTTATGAATTTCATGTATTCATGTGTTGATAATATCAATCCCTTTTAATTAAAGCATCGTTTGACTTTTACTTTCTTCAGCCATGTTGAATCCTGTTTAATGTGATTTTGGTAGATATTTAAAGAGAATAATTCAATTGATTCACTATAAGGAACTGAAATTGATGAAATGATTCTATACATAAGAGTATGAAAGCTTCTTCGTCAATAGGACTTTGAATGAGGATTGCACATGTAAGACCATACATGTTAGAATTAAACCATCTTCATGCTATTCTTTGTTGTTTTTTATCAACAGTGGACTCCTACTATGTAGGGAAAAGTGTTATTATTATTCCATGGTAACATAAATTTAGTTGTGACATGATGCACACACAAAAACAACCATTATGAGAGGGAGAGGGAAAGGAAAATGGGGAGGGAGAAGGAGAGAAAGAGCTCAAGTGAGAAAGAATGAGAGATGGGAGAGAGAGAGGGAGGGAGAGAGAGAGAGGGAGGCCTTATATCTTTTGCTTGAAGCAGAGGGTTGGAAGACGACGGAGTTTGAGAGTCGCACTTTAAGTATATACCGACTATTAATAAATAAGTACTTGGGATATTATTTCCTATGCGTATTAGATTTTACCAAAATACAATTAAAGAAAAATGGGGTCTTAAGTGCTTGGTATGCTTTCTATACACACGAATTTTTGCATTCACATGCGCAATGAGGAACAAATTTAAAGGACCGTAGTAACGTACGGGCACTTAACTAGTAATCTAATAAAAAGGTTGTGTACATCTCTTGGATGCAGAGACTAGGGTGAATTTCCCTATTTTTGGAAAAAATACAAAAAACATTATGACACAGTGAATATTTGAACGAGTAGTTCATTTAGATTGGGTGAATAAACCAGCTAAAAATCTAAAACTCGGCTCGACCGGCTCACAAGCTATAATTCCAGTCCTAGCCAACGAGAGGCTGTGATCTGCCACGTCTCCAAGTAGGGTTGAAACCGGAATGGAAACGGACGAAAACACATGTTATCGTTTTCGTTTCCTCTTGTGTTGCAGGAATAAAAGACAAAACAGAAAACTCCAGAAACGAACACGGAATCAGAAATCATTGAAAATAAATATGGTACGAATATGGGACGGATACGATACGAAAATGGACATTTGTCGAAATATAATAGTGATGCAATATCATGGTGTGTAAATTGAAAATAATGTATAACAGATAAAGAATATCCCATAACTTCGAAAAGCGATAACTGAATATAAAATAACACACATAATTCAACATATCGACAAGCACATAAATTCACATAATTAGTTTCACATCAACGCTAAGATACTCACTTGAGTAGTATGCCGCCTGAGCCGGTTGCATGCATTACGTAAATAAACCTTCATATATTTATGGCTCAACAAGCTCAAGAGAAATCGCTGACGCAAAATACTATCTCGTACATGGGTTTTACTGGTTATATTTTCGGAAAGTTTCCATATTTGTTTATCCGGTATTTTCTTATCGTTTCTGTTTCCGCTGGAAATGGCTCCACCATTTCCTTTTTCGTTTCCGTTTAGAATATTCTGTTTCCGTTTCTTTTCCGCAAAATACTGTTTCCGTTTTCTTTTTTAGCTCTCCATTTTCTTTTTCTTCGAAAACGAATGGATTTTCTTTTTACCGTTTTCAACCCTACCTCCAAGTGCCTCAGCGGACCGCCCTGGGATAATTACAATGCTTATGGATCATTACAATACTAGTGTGTTGTGATATTCCACGCAAAAGAAAAACAGTGTTGGGATATGTAAGGACATTAAAGTTGTACTAGCAAAGTCATGATCAAAAAATTGTTAGCCGCTCCGTCTTAAAATAAGTGATTTGAGTTTGTCTAGATTCCATGAATCTCTCTAAATGTTGGGCGCGGTGGTGAGTGTCCTCGCGGCCTCGTCTCTGGGGCGTCGTTGGCTGCCAGTAGCGGTGGTGGCTTGCTGGCGTGGGGGGCCTCCTGCTCCGAGCCCACGCGGGCTAGCCATGGTGTCGCGCGGTGACCGATGCGCCTCCGTTCATCGACGGTGAGGCCGGCGGTGTCTCTCCCGTTCCTGCGGTGGCGTCCCTTGCCGGCATCTTGCGTCCCCGCCCACCTTCTCCATGCGGCCCTTTGGGCGGGTTTCAAGGACACGGTCCATGGCCGGGTGAAAGCCCTACTCAGCTTTAGCTGTTGCTGGCTGCGACGATGCCTGCGGGTGCCGCTACCTCCTTGGGGGCGTTGTCATGGACGGTATCGTGTCTTCCTCTTCTCGAGAGCCGGGGAAACCTTAGGTTCGGGTCACCGGACCAGGCGGCGGCGATGCCACAACGTCGTGATCTTCTTGGAGACGTCGTCAAGGCTGCCTGGGGAGGCCCGATGTTTTGTATTTTGGGGGGCAAGGTGCTGCTGGTGTTGGATGTTGCTCTGGGCACGAGCATCAGGGGCGCTATGTACATCATGGTGGACGCTTCGTAGTCGACGTCTTCCTCAAGTCCGGGTGAATCCTGCTGACTCCTCACCGATCTCTTCTAGGCGTATGAGGGGGAGGAGCGTTGATCCGTGCGGCCTTGGAGTCTTGGTCGTGCTATGACGGAGTCTCGCTTTGATCGTGACGCGGTCTAGTTGCTTAGTGTCTCGTCTCCTCACCTTGCTAGGGGACTTGGCAAGGCGAGGTCTCATCGTCGGGTCGTGGTGGAGGGCATGCGGTGTACCGTGTCGTGTTGTATCGTGTTACATGTGTGTGGTGTTGTAGCCTTTTAGCATTGTATCAGCCGTCGACCTCTTCTTCTATGTATTTGGTACGTCTTCCAGGACGTATCCTAGAAAAATCTCTCTACTCACCTAATCTAGGTAGTGTGAAATTTGCCTTCTTATTATGCCGGTGCTTATATTTCAAATCCTTTATAAGCATGGCATGTACTCTCTCTGTTTTAAAATATAAGATGTTTTAGCTTTCTCTTTTTAGTGTGTAGGTTCACTCTGAACCTCTCCGAACCCACGTATTAAAAGGTATCCAAATACATTAGCTTCATAAAGATTAAACATCTTATATTTTTGAAACGGAGGGAGTACTCTTGTCGCTGTGCGCTGAGGAGGAGGAGCTAAATCAAATATACCTAGACTTGTTCCGGTACAATAAAATAAAACGGCGTGCGTACATGGAAGGAATCAAGCAACCAAACCATCCATATCCATCAACGTCGTAGTAGTACGCACGACACACGCCCGGCCGGTGTTTAGCGAAGTGCAAGCCAGCAAGCACACAGGCCCGTCACTGTCGCTGCTCGTGGCCCAGCAGATCCCAGCGCCAGCCCAATGCATCCCAGCACCGTCCCCGCGGTCCTCGCTCGCTCGCTCGCAGGCGCACGGGCTCGAGCACGCAGCGTGCGCGACGAAACGGTCCCTATCCAAACACGGCCAACCCCGCAGCAACGCTTACGCGGCGCCACCGGCAGCAAGAGCAATCGGCGAGGCGTGTAGGGTGGCCCCGCGTACGCATATGCATCTAGATGGGGATTGGTGAGAGAGGGGGTGCAGGGCCCACGGGACATGAGAAACCAGAATAGACTACGAGGAGGTGGGGCCCCCACCGAACATGGGCGTCATGTGGCACTAAAAAAAAAAATGACGATGGCACTCAAAATTAGGAGAGTAGTACAAAGGAAGCGGAGGAGTAGTAAACAACATGTTGGAGGTACGGCACTTTTTAGCGCGTGTATAAAAACTTTTGAAAGTACACGAATGGATTTATAATTTATCTTGAACCACCTATTTTGAAATACTAGCAGATTATTTCCTCACAGATGCTTCCTCAAGAAATCCGGGCTCCCGTGTACCGGCTCATGGCGCGTTGGACGGCCGCCGGTCGCGGCCGAGGACGAGGACGAGGGGCAATGGGATAGTTCCATTCGAGGAATTCCCCAGGAGTGATACGGGCTCGCCAAATGGACGGCGCGCTGCCCACGGCACGTACTACGTGCTCCCGTCCCGTCGCCAATCACTCGGAGCAGGGTGCGTTCTCTCGCGCCGCGGCCGATGATCCGAATCGTTCCCAACGGCAGGCATTTGTCGACATGCGATCTTCCCTCACCGCAGTTCATGAAACCAGAGTAAACTGTACGTACTACTACGGAGTTCTAGCGCTCGATGAGACCTGCGCCGTGAAACAAAAAAATTATCGCCATGGATTGGATCCGAGCTCGAACTCAAAAAAAAAAAAAATGGGACAATTTTTATATTGGCATGTTGAGGGCAGCGCGTGGATAAACGCGCCCAAAATTTTGGTTGACTTGCTCTCTCTCACATAAAAACTCATGCACATCTGTTAACAAGTCAGCCAATGGATCGGTCGACCAAGAAACAGTGGATCTACGTTACGAGGAGTGCTCATGTGCTTTTCGTCTTTTTTTTGCACGCTTTCTAAAGCAGTCGGACGGCTGAGATTAAGGGTGCTAATCACACCTGGTTTGGGTTTGGATCATGCGGGTCGGGATCTGATGTCAGTTTCCTTAATCTCAGCCATCAGGCTGCTTTGAAAAGCGTGCCAAAAAACAGACGGAAAGCACAGCAGCACTCCACCTACATTATTTATTTATAGATCCAAAACAAATCTGTTCACCTTTGCAATAATTTGTTCAAATTAGCGCAGAAAGGTATAGACCGGCTGATGCTGAACTTCTTGCCATGGAAGGAATCACAAAATGCATTACTGTAAGATGCTACTATCATAATATTATCAAAGCGAGGATAGAAAGGGAAGGAACTTATTCCTACTTCACGATGTAGCCGTCGCATCATCCTAAAGAAGACACTTTAAAATAGCTTAAACAACGAACGGGGACCCTCCAAGACCGCAAAACCACCGGAAACGGAGCGGACAGGCAACATGCCGACAAGGGGGGTAGAACCTAAGATGGGTTTTTAATGATTGTCTCCTGATCGCACCTCTCTCTCTCCCGACCTTGCTAGCTTGTGTGCGTTAAACATCCCCTAGTGTAGTGGTGCTGCCAAGGAATGATATGACGAAGAGTCATGTTGCCCAAGATCTTCCTCGACAAAAAAATTTCCACTTCCGGATCAATGTCCTTCAACCAAGCCCTCCACCGATATCTTCACGGCCGAAGAACGAGATGACCCCAAAGATGTACGACTCCTGTCGACATCTCCGATGGAACCTCGATGGTGCTATCGAAGACCCTGGTGTCGCTCCAAGTGCCACCGGCAATCAAAGCCGAAACTCCAAGACCTACTTCACAAATTTGATGAGTCGAAGATATGTGACACATAACTTGAAGATTTCCCTCACGAATACGAAGACCGAACTCTAAAGATGTCTACTTCCTCTCGAAATCCGTAGATCCTTTAACCCCGACTCAGAACCTAAACGTGTAAACCCAAACCCATCCCTATTTTGTATAAATACCATATATCTTGTTGCATTTATCATCTGTGCTTGCATATATATCACGTGGACTAGGGGTATAATTGGGCAATGGTTACCCAAAAAAGGAAAAGAGTAGTGAGTATAAAATCGCGTACTCGCGAGACTTAGAATTCAGCTGCGCTTGTCTACATGGAAAAAATGGAGGTGGCTATTTGGCTCATGGGTGCATTTGCACCCATTGTAAGAAAACATATTTGTAAATGTCATAAAATTGTTGAAAGCTTGCCTTTTACATATCTGGAATTACCACTAGGTACTACAAGACCTACCATTGATGATATGATGTCATTGGTAACTAGACTGGATAAAAGATTGTCAGGAATCTCATCTTTGATGACCTACACTAGAAAGTTAACATTACTGAACTCAGTCATCCAATCTATGCCAATGTATGCCATGTGTTCTTTTAAGGTTCCATCACAATTTTTATGCACTTTGAAAAGAGTGGTAGACAATTTTTATGGGCTGATAAGGATAATAAGATACAAGGTAAATGTTTGGCCACTTGGGATATGATTTGCAGACCTAAAGATCAAGATGGATTGGGTATCCTAAATCTAAGATTATAGAATAAAGCTCTGCTTATGAAGAATCTACACAAGTTCTACAATCATATGGATATCCCATGGGTTAACCTTTTGTGGCAAGCTTATTACAACGACAGAACAGTTACACATGCCAATAATACCAAAGGATCCTTTTGGTGAAAAGATTGTTTCAGTATGTTTGAAACATATAGAGAAATTAATACGATAAACATTAAGAATGGAAAATCTGTTCTTCTATGGAAAGACGTCTGGAATCAGGAACTGAAAGAAGAAGAATATTCACACCTGCACTCTTTTGCTAAGAATGAGCTAGTTACTTTCAATAAAGCTAGAAGTGATGTTCCAAACAATATTTATGATATGTTCCACTTACCATTATCAATTGTGGCTCATGATGAACTTAAAGATCTACAAGATGATATTCTCTCTGTAGAACACAATGAAAATAATGATGAATGGACATTTAGTTGGGGAGGGCAATATTCCACAAAGAAAATTTATCCAAGCATGATTGGTGAGCATGAGACTTCACAAGCAGTGCTGGATATATGGAAGCCATGCAATATACCGAGGCATAATTTTTTTGCTTGGCTTCCTATGAATAGAAGACTGAATACTAAAGATCTCATGAAGAGGAAAAACTTCTATGTTCAGTTTTCAGACTGCGTTTTATGTGACACTTGCCTAGATGAATCGGTTATACACCTTTTCTTTGAATGTTCTTTCAGTCAGAGTTTTTGGTGGACATTGGGATTTGATTGAAACACTGACTATGATATTCAGACTATGATCATTGAAGCAAAAGCTAGATATACTATCATTTTCTTCATGGATATTGTCATTTCTGGATGCCGGAGCACATGGAAACAACGTAATGATGCTATTTTCAGAGATGAAGAGCCAAGTCTGATAGATGTTTAACTAGATTTAAATCTTTTTTTAGCATCAATTTACATAGAGCTAAGCCCAGTCTTAAGGAAGGCATGATATCTTGGTTGGATACTCTATGAAGTTGTAATAAGGAAATACCCGTTCCATTGTACATATTTCACAATTTTATAAATGAAAAATGACACAGTAGAGAGCCTTTCCCTACTGTATTTGTGTCAAAAAAAAGTCATAAAGTTCAAAAAAATATTTTATATACATTTAAACATTTTATGTTCATTCACAAGTGTTCGGTATGAAAAAGCATTCCACGCGTCATGTGAAAAAAGACAAAAAATGTCTTGTGAATAGTTCTATTCACGTGATATTTTTGTATTTTTATGCAAAACCTATAAAATATTGTTTCATCCCAAAAAAATTATGAACGAAACGTAAAATGTTTGAATAAACATGTAGACATTTTTTAAATTTTTTGTGACACTTCAAACTATATTTTCTCACGATGGGTGCACATGCACCCGTGCCAAAAGGATTTCCAAGAAAAAATGATAAAAACAAACTACGGTAATTTTCTTCTGGGAACCTGGGGTATGTAGGGAGGGCTCACACACTTTCTTGACCACCTCCCTCCCTGATGCCACCTTCTCCTGTTGGCCTCGTCACACAGCTCAGCAGCAGCCGAGCCCCCTCCCTCCTCCCGTCTCCATTTCTTTTGTCTCTCTCGGTGTTAAAATCCCAACGCGGCCGCCGTACGCGCATTGCCCCCTTCCTTCCGAGCACCTGTTGGCTGGCTTCGCTTCTTCTCCTTCTCCTTCTCTCCCCCCTTCCCAGGGCCGTCCTTGGAGGGAGCCTGTAGCTAGTACTAGTGTTCTCGGAGCTGCTGCCGGTGGGGGTCTGCAATGGGGAGGAGCGGCCATGCCTGCTCCGCGCTCGGGCCACTGCTAGCGCTGCTGCTTCTGTCGCTGGGCTCGGCCGCTGCGCAGAAGAGCTCGACCTGGAAGACGCTGAGCGGTATGCTCGCTGCACATCCCTGCGTTCCTCGTTAATTTGCTTAGCCTGTGCGCCCGCGATCTGATTCTGATCTGCGCTGATTCCTCTGCGACTTTTAGCTCGCAAGATCGTCTCTTGCCTACTGCTTTGATTCTGTTTCGATGTATGTGTCGGATCTTTAGGATTAAGATGAGCCCCAGTGCCCGTTCTTGCTCAACCTTCTTTCTGTTTCTTCAACGAAATGGTCTTGCTGGATTTTTAGTGCTGCTCCATGGCTTGAGATTCCTGATTGGAAGCTCTGAGCTGGGGGCCGGCCATGATGCCTCCTTTTTTTTTCTTCCTAAACTCTTTTTTGGTACTGTGGGCGGTAGCCTTTTTAGCTGATGACAGACATCTGGTTAGGATACGACAGCGACTAACTTGTACGACATGTGTAAGCTTGCTCGCTTCTTACAAGCGAGAGATCAGATTAAATCGCCAGCTGTATGCGTTTACTGTTCCTCAGCTGCTTATGGAGCAGGGGGCTTGTTTGTCCAATTTCGGTGGATAATTTTAAGGATTGATTTCCTTCTTGATGCATCGGTTTGCAATGTTAGCTAATTTGTAGCTAGCATCTGCATCTTATTATGACAAGCTTCTGCATTTAAGTTTATAACCATTTATAACTAGTTTCTGCTGTGGGCTATACACATGTGAAGTTATGATCCACTATTTCTGGCCGTGTCCTCAAGCCTAACACACATCTGATTGGTTTCAGGCAATCCTCCGGCAGTCATTGCTAAGGGTGGCTTCTCGGGCCTATTTCCCGATTCCAGTGAAAATGCCTATGCGTTTGCTGCCGGCTCTCAGGACTCGGCACTTTGGTGCGATGTTCGGTTAACCAAGGATGATCTTAGCATCTGCCTTCCGGACATAAAAATGGATAACTGCACAACCATCTCCGATGTCTTCCCAAAGGGGAAGAACACCTACCGTGTGAACGGTGTATCTACCACGGGGTGGTTCTCGGTGGATTATGACGCCGCTCAGCTGGGCAATGTAACCTGTAAGCGCAAATGCAGTTTGTAGTTGTATTTTGTTTTGAGCATCTCTGTGCCATCTTTCTGTTGTACTGCTTGATTAGCGCCAGTCACTTCTGCTTGTCTCACCCAAATTTCATATTTATTACAGTGACACAACCAATATTATCTCGTACGTTTAGATATGATGGAGTCTCCCTAATAACTCCAGCTGAAGTTGTACTAACGCAGTATAAGGCCCCTGCTGTTTGGTTAAATATTCAGGTACATCAAACTTCAGTTACTTTCGGTGTACTACAGTTTATATTATGTGATCCCCTCTTACAGTTCGTCTTGTTTGTGGAAAACTCAGCATGACAGTTTCTACAGCCAGTTTAATCTGAGCATGAGAACCAATATCCTGTCTCTGACAAAGCAATACACGGTTGACTACATCTCATCGCCTGAAGTGAGCTTCCTCAAAGGCTTAGTTGGAAGAGTTGGCAACAAGACAAAGCTCGTGTTCCGTTTTCTTGATGAAGGCATTATCGAGCCATCTACAAATCAGACATATGGCTCAATACTGAAAAATCTGACATCCATCAAGACTTTTGCTTCTGGGATACTAGTTCCCAAAACCTATATCTCGCCTGTTACGGCAGATAATTATCTGAAACCGCCTACTTCAGTCGTTGATGATGCTCATAAGGCAGGTTTAGAAATTTATGCTGCTGATTTTGCCAATGACTTTGCGCTCAGCTACAACTACAGCTATGATCCATTAACAGAATATCTTAGCTTCATCGACAACGGTGCCTTCTCTGTTGATGGTGTCTTGACTGATTTCCCTATCACTCCTCAAGCGGCCATTGGTGAGTCCACCTTCTATACATCTCCACAGTGCCGTAAATATTCCTTCAAGAAACTGACACATCCAAGCAGGCCACTTGGTCAGGATGATTTTTCATCTAGTATTTACCCTGTTCTATTCAAGAAACAATCCACTTTATAGTTTCTACATTGATATATCGGAACAAATTGGAATATATAGTTTGGATCATGGATTCTCTGGTCTTGACTATTGACTCGTTCTATATTTTGTTGCTGCAGGTTGCTATAGTAACCTGAACAAGACCAAGAAAGATCAGGGTATGCCTGCTTCCTTTCTTTGTCCATCATGAACTCCTCAATTTAGTACTGTTATTGAACTCCAGCCTTCACATTTACATTGCAGGGGCACCTCTAGTTATCTCCCACAATGGTGCTAGTGGTGACTACCCAGACTGCACTGACCTAGCTTATCAAAAGGCAGTTACTGATGGTGCAGATGTCATTGATTGTGCTGTTCAAGTGACAAAAGATGGCATACCAATATGCATGAGTTCCATTGACCTAAAGGATGTTACTACTGTTGTAACTTCACAATTTGCTTCTCTAGCGGTTGTCATAGAAGATATTAAGCCTGTCCCTGGAGTCTATACATTCAACCTCACTTGGGAGGATATCACCAACAACCTTAAGCGTAAGTCAATCTGAACTCCTTCTTTTTTGGTAAACCTAATATTTGTATTCCTATGCTGATAGGAAACAATTTATTTGACATAAAGTTACATATATTATTATGTACGAGAATGCCATGCCATTTTATTGTTGTACAAATCAATCATCTTGTGAACAATTCATGGTCCATCTATCAAGTTCCTTCACTCGTCAATCACTTATTCCAAGACTGACATTCCAATATTCACAGCTGTGATATCAAACCCATGGACCAAGTACAAACTATCAAGAAATCCCAGATACGTGAATGCAGGAAATTTCATGAGATTATCAGACTTCTTAGCTTTTGCAAAAGATAAGGATTTGTCTGGAATCATGATTACTGTGGAGGTAAGCATTTAAGTATATGGGAAGGGGAAGTATATAGTGCAAACCCATATTTGTCTGATAATGTGCTAATTCACAGTATTGACTTCTGGTTTTGGTTGAGGCTTCCCATGTCCTGTATTTCTATCGATAAGGTGTCAAGTGGGATCCTGCCAAAGTCCCATTTCTAGTTCATTTGCCAAATTCTAGTTCAAATTTTGAGAAAAAAAATGAACTAAAATTTGGCAAATGAACTAGAAGTGGGACTTGATCCCACTTACATTCCTATCTGTTGAGTTGACTAGCAAAAAGATGAGTGGGCAAACATTCCCAATTTAGGAAAGATAACTTTATTTTGGAGTTGTAGCTACTAGCTAGTCCGTGTGGTGCTTACTTCATTCTTGATTTACTTCCATTTTGGATCTTTTGCAGCATGCTACGTTCATGGCAGAGAAACTTGGGTTTGGTGTGGTAGATGCAGTGATCAAAGCTCTTGATGACTCTGGTTACAGCAAACAGACCACCCAGAAAGTCATGATTCAGTCGACAAACAGCTCAACTCTAGTGAAGTTCAAGCAAGAAGCCAAATATAACCTTGTCTACATGCTCGACGAAGATGTCAAAGATGCTGCACCTTCCTCCGTTGCAGATATCAAGAAGTTTGCTGATGCTGTTTCTGTTAGCACCACGTCCATTTACCCATCGACCAGCAATTTCCTGTTAAACCAGACCAGCCATCTTGTGAAGACCCTGCAGGCTGCTGGCCTTCCAGTCTATGCTCATGTGCTCATGAACGAGTTCATTTCTCAACCTTACGACTTCTTCTCGGATGCCACGGCGCAGATTAATGCCTTTGTGCAGAAAGGTGGAGGTGGAGGAGGAGTGGATGGAGTCATCACTGACTTCCCTGCGACAGCTCACAGATACAAATGTACGTTCTCTTTTAACATTCTAATGTAGCACACTGCATCCTCTCTTGACCGGTTCACGGCGTATTATTTGCTGCTCACACCGCATCACGGATTCTATTTGTGCAGTGAACTCCTGCATGAATTTGGGAAACAACGCGCCATACTACATGCAGCCTCCCCAGCGCGGTGGCCTCCTTGAAGTCATGGATAAAGCTGCGCAGCCACCGGCTATGTCCCCAATGCCGTTCTTGACAGACTCCGATGTGGAAGAACCAGCCCTACCTCCTGTGAGCAACACCACACCTTCAGCGCCCTCGCACGCGGTCTCCAGGATACGCACCGATGTCTCGATCCTTGCCACGCTGCTAATGCTGTGCGCATACCTGCTGATCTGAGGATACTCTTGCGCATGCGGTGCGTGGCGCCCATTAGAGCTCCCAAAGTCCGCGTCGAGCTACTAGTAGTTATTCTTTTTGCCACTTCTATGTAGCGATTCATTTTTCTTGCTTCGGCTGTATTTTGGGTGGTGGATGGATGGATGTTGAGCTTGATGATAGCCTGATGGTTGCACTTCTGTGGGCTGGTACCTAGTTAAACATTCTGGTAAATATGTGTGGTGCACTGCGTTGTTCCAGCAGCTTTCTCCTGTGCCTGCTTTTGGATTCAGATTATTACACAGTGAGATTCCACTGATTTCATTCAGCTCCTAGGAATCTGAGGCATCATCTTTCATTCATTCTGTTCTATAATCTGATGTGATTTCCATCTGGAATTTGAGCTGAAAATCATACCTCGGTTCAGTTCCAGGATCTGAACTTGTGTTCGAGATTTGCTTTCTGATCACCAAGGTCCATGTGAGAACTGAGAATACCACCGGGCACCGGGATAGACGTCCGATCTTTATCCGACGGCTGGCCGGTGCTAATGCCTCTACACCGGTCAGCTGCTTGTGTGGCCACGGCCACGGCTGCCGCAGCCTGGTCGTCTGCCTTCCGCCGTCGCCCAATATGGCGTCTGCCTCTACGCCGGCGACGCCGAAGCCCGCGGCGCGTCCAGCGGGCAGGTACGCCGTGTACGTGGCGGCCGTGCCGCTGCGAGCTCCCCAGGGGCCGGCCCAGGCCCTGATGTCTGCAGGCTACTCGCTGGGCCTCTGGGACCTTCAGCACTTCATGGTGCTCCTCCGGCCCGACCCGCCGCGAACCCAGGTGAGGCAAGCCCACATCCATCCGCTCCAAACCCTTTCTACTCCTCGAGAAGGTCTTTCATGGCGGATGGTTCGCCATGGTCGTGTTGCAGGCGCCGCTGGTCTTCGATTTCCAGCCTCGAGACCCCGAGGATGCTCTTGCCGCGTTATCAGTGCTGACGCGGAGCAAAATACCAGGTAACAAATGCGGAATTTCTTGAGTTCACAACAATCTGGAAAAAAAAAGGTTCCAGTAAATTTGAGCAGAGTTAGAATTCCACTCATATACTGTCCGTGACGACGAACAGGAGTGGTTCGGAGAAGAAAGCTGCGGAGGATCCCGGACAGGAGGAGCTGGTTCGTCGGGATCTGCGACGGCGACGCCGCGGACGCAGCCGAGAGGTTCAGCGATCGATGGCCGACCGACCTGGTGGTGGGGGAGCACGACTGCAGAGACTACACCAACGGTCTGCATTGACACTTCCCTAACAAATAACCAAATATTCCATAGCTCTAGCATTATTGTTACTACTGTATAATTTTGTGACACTGAACCTGAATTGATCCTGACCCCTTTTATCTTTCTTCGTGATCGATGATAGGGCTCGTAGAAGTCTTGACAGGAGAAAAACGTGTCCTGGAGTCGCTCAGATCGTCACCAGCCTCCAGCGAGGTGGCACCATGGTGGGGATGCACTTTCTCTTTTATCTCTGGTGCACTAGTATTGCTTAGTGAAATCTTGCTCATGAATCATGATATCGTTTAAAAATGTACTATCTGCCATGAATTGTTTTTTACTAAGTGGTGCAATTTAGTTGAGACAAACTTGGATGATAAGGTTCAGTTTTTCTTTAACGGGGATGCCAGCTTTGTCTGACAGAGTTTTATTCTGGTGCTTGCATACTACTATTCCTGAAACAATTAGTACTACCAATTTACTCTGCAGATGGTTGATGACAGAGTTCAGTTGGATGCTTAGGTTCTGTTCAGCGTGTTCCTACTTCGCCTGACATTTATAGTGCTTGTTATTTTACTACATTCATGAAATAAGCTGTCAACTTACTTTGCAGATGGGTATCTATCAAATGCGAAGTGATATCACACAGTTCTGCAACCTCTAGTCGTGGACCGAGATACCACCTGAAACTGCCAGTGAAACTTCAAAACCTGTCGGATGAAGGCATACAGAAGAAATTAAGACACTTTGGGTAAACTCCTTGTGTGGCGTTCGAAGAAAGAGTAGCAGCACTAATACATGTAATCAGGTGATTTTTACTGAACTACAGAGTCAACTTGCTATCAGTAGTTCGCATGCCATACCTGAAAAAATAATTACGTGTAAATACAATGATACCCACAGGACTATGTCGGCAATGCCGACCATGTAGATGACCTTTGCAAGCAAACACTAGTTTTGCCTGAATTATGTTTACCAAATGATACTCATCAATCGAGAGGATACGACTTCCACTCTCCTCCATCAGAAGTGGCCATGTCATCCATGACAACTAAGCCGAATCTCTTCTGTAGCTATCTCCTTGCTGACACTAACACCCAATGGCCTCCAAACCCTCAAACAGTGGCAAGTTGCACGCATGGTGTCTGAGGACATCATCACCAATTGCCATTGTTGGCCGGCCACCTTTGGCCCACCCCCTCACCTTCAATTCCAAGAAACAACTTGCACTGCAATGTCCCTTGCCGATTACCAACTACTTTTGACACGATGAAAGAGACGGGTTGACTATCTCCATTAAATCTTTCTTTGAAGCCTGATAGGAGGATGCATCAATCTTTATCGAGATCTTGTCAAATCAAAGGCTATCACCTAACAAAACCAGGTAATCTGCAGTGACATTGCATCCATGATGGATGGATCATGGATGGTGCCCCTACCTACACTGAGATGACTGGCCCTTATCAACAAGGTAGCAACTCAAAACCAGGCAGCCAATTTGTGATATGCATGCGACAGTGGGGTTAGAACTGGTGTTTAGCTGGCCACTAGAATAGCAAATCCTGATCCGCACCATGCTTTCGCTTTCTGTCTTGTAGCCAGCTGCAAAATCACAGTATCTTCCGTAGGTTCTAATCTTTCAGCTGCACGATCCAATCTAGCACTGTTTTTTTTTCTCTTTTTCTTCTGCTCAAATATAGATTAATCATGGTGTGCACAGTAGATCAATCAATCCAAAGTATTGGTCCTAACGGATTAATTCCCTTTTTTTTTGCCTTGCTTCAAAAACCATGCTGTAAATCATATGCAAGAATGTGCACTGGATATACCAGAATCAGAGCAGACTTAGTTGGGTGACACAAAAACAATTTTGGGGTTAAAATGGCTTAGCGTTACACATATTTTTCTGTGGCTGATAATCATCACCACATCTCTGACTCCCTGTATCATATATTCAAGAATATCTCCACCACTTACTACGCCTCTAGAAACTACTCAAGACTAGGTTACCCACTTGCAAAATTACCACCACTAACCTTGGAGATTCAGATATCCTCATTTCAGTGGCATACTTCGGCTATCATAGGTGGGAATTTGACAAAAACACGCTAATCATCACGGTCCTTGTAGCGTAGTGATATCGTGACGTCTCACATATGAGACAGGGGATTGCCAGCAGGGTCTTCTGTAGTGGGGCAATATTTGGATATCTGGAGGGGGGCCCTAAATTGCACTATGTATGATCCTGGATGGCCATCTTGGTGAGCCTATTCAGACCGGGACTTGACTTCTCGAGTATCAAACCTGAGGCCTGAACGATCTCATGCGAGGGAGATATATCTGGTGTTTTTGTTTTTTTGAAGTTTTTAGCTGTCTGCTTTGGTGCTTAGGTTGTTCCGGGATTGGTTTGGTGGGAGTTGTTCTCTCCTGGTAGTGTAGTGTTCGTTTTAAGTTGCTTTGGTGAACTGGTATCCCCAGTGTGGTCTGTATGCTACTTGTGGTTGGTTTTTCCTTTCTGCTTTAATGAAAGCAGGGGCTTTTGAGCCTGATGTCTAAAGAAAAATGTGAGGGAGATATTGTTTTGGGAACATCCATTCACGGTCTCCTATCTCCGTGCACCGGAACTGCGATGCCACCATGATTTTCTAGATGTAGCACGTCGCTGTAGCGTACAGTCATGGGCCATTTGCATCTCTGTGTTGAAATGCTTGCTAAATTTTGCTACTGTACTAGTTAGAACTTAGAAGTGAGCTTCCAAGTAGCCATCAGTTGAAGATATCTGACTTTTTCTTATAGGAAATGGAGATGGTACCCGGCGAACCAAAAGTTTTGGCCAGTACAAAGCGTTCATCGAAAAGATGTAGTACGAGTAGCCTCGTTATTTTTTGATCAGGTAGGTAGGTAGCAACTCTATGTGTGGGCAGAAAGCATGAATTTCGAGTGATCAGAATTTAGCCAAGCTCAGAAAGTCAGAACTACGTACATGTATCTGAGAACTTGCAGCTTCATTGCAGCGATGTGTTTCAGGATAAGTAGCAGTAGTATAAACATTCAGTCCTCAGGGCCCATTCAGATAGAGAAAGAAAAAATGAAACAAAAAATCAAAGGGGAAAAGGGTAGGAGAAGAAGAGGATGACCGTAGCATGACAGTTGACATTAAATTACAGTGATGATCTCTTAGATTAACCAAGAATTGTGTACATAAGCCCACTTACCAGGACAGGACACTCTTGTAGCTCTAGGTTTTGTTCTGGTTGTTGTTGTTCTTGTCCAAACGTACATCCAATATACACTAAACATTAATCTAGTATTCAGCATCATATGTAAATTATAAATCTATCTATGCAGATATACCATCCAAGTAAGCATACACCCACACATAGGTACGTACGTCCGGTCGTGCTCTGCAGGCACGCACGGCTACGCGTAGATGGCGTAGCGCATGCTCTCGCGCACCATGAGGTGGCTGACCTCGTCGGCGCGCGGCCGCCACGCGCTGGCCGCCCAGGCCTCCTCCGTGGACACGCCGTCGCCGTCGAAGCGGACGGCGCACGCAAGAGCCAGCAGCGCTCTGGCCAGCGTGCCGGCCACGCTCGGCGCCACCGTCGCATGCGCGGCGGCACCGCCGTCCTCCGCGGCGGCAGCGACGGCGAGGTCGAGCGCGCTCTCGTCGACCACCCGCGCCGTCGACCTCCTCCCCCTCCGCCGCCGCCACCCCAGGCCCTGCCGGACCAGCGACACCACGTCGCCCCACATGTCGCCGATCGAACCAAGAAGTTACGTGAACCGGGCACGGCAGGGCAGAATCGGGCGATCCTTATGGGCCTTGTCGATCGATATAGCCTCACGACGAGAGCTCGGCGAGGACACGGCAGCCGAAGCACATCCTTGCGTGCACGCGCGCTCAAACTCACACAGCCCGCGCCAACCCAGCGGAGCACCCCATGGTTCGCGCAACCAGCTGCGTCGTCCGCGCACACACCATCTCGGTATATCGGTGGGGTTGTGGCCGAAGATCACGGGTATATTGTGATGCTCCGTTCGAGGAAACTAGTAGCGCACGGTGGATGGTCGCAGGATCGTGGCGGGTATATATGGAGGGATGGGGGGAGAGGAGACAGGAGGAGGAAGAAGATGGTGGTGGGGGGGAGGGGAGCACTCGATCGATCTTAGCTGATAACTAAAGGTGGGAGCACGTACTAGTGGGGGAGATTCCGCGGGCGCGCTGTGCTTGTGCGTCCTCCTGGGTGTGCTCTGTGGTGCCTGTTTCTTTCACCGTTCGTGTGTGTGAGCGTGACAGCCCGCCCGGGAGAGACGTGAGCCTTTACATGCCGAACCAAATGCTCTGCTCTTCTCCGCTCTGTGTATGATTTTCTCTTGTTTCATTTCATACTACGTAAGTATATTTGTTATTTTCTTATGGTATAATAGCGTCACCGATATTCAAGGAACCAGGCTGTAGGTGTACCTGGCTTAAAAAAAAAAAAATCAAAATATGCTATATTTTAAAGTTTCAGAAAAAAATGACATAATTGAAGAAAAAAAACACCTTGATACTTGCTCGTCCAAATTTTTGAGAAAAAATACGACCATAGGTGGCCTACACAAAAAAATGAGAATGGAACTTTGTATTCAATACACAAAAAAAACATGACATGCACATACTTGCCTGCATTCTCTAGACCCATGATTGATGCCTTGTTAGTATTTTTTTCCGATTTTATCGTTCAAAAAAGGTTCACATGCATCCAAGTTCACGAAATCCACGGGCCACTTTTCAGAAACTAATTGGACAGCACACAACACAACTGGAAACCAATTAGCGGGATTATGTTAAATGAAAAATACCCATTTAAATAGAAATTTAGTGATACATATTCCAAAATATCATACCTATAAGATCGTAAAAATTCTTGTAATTATTTTCCAATATTTTGTGATAGCTAGAGGTGTTTAGATAGGAAAACCATTCCTCGAAACAGGCTCGCACCCCGCTTTATGAATAAAGCAACATCCCGATACAAGCAAGTTCCACACAAGACAGTGCCGGCCGAAGCCAAAAGAAAGAAAAAAGGTACACAGTTCGTTGGGGCCTCAACATAAGATGGCCCAAAGAAAAAGAAAAAGCAACTCGGCGCCATAGGAGCGGCAGGAGACTCCACGGAGGGCTAGGGCACATCAAGGGCCGCGAAGGGATAGGCCGCCGCCCTCAGGCTCCGGATGGTGTCCTCAAGGTGCTCCCGGTCCCGCTGTCTAACGAGAGGGGACCAATGCTGTAAGTAGGCAAGAAAAGAAAAATGGAGTCAGAGGCCCGGTTGGGAAAGACCCGCTCAATCACCATATTGTTCCGTACGTTTCATAAGGTCCAAGTCAGGGCCGCAAACACCAGCCAGAAGGAGCGGCGTCTCCCTCTGATGACCCACAAGTATAGGGGGTGTATCGCAGTATTTTCGAGGAAAGTGAAACCCAATTTATTGATTCGACACAAGGGGAGCCAAAGAATATTTATCAGCCTTAACAACTGAGTTGTCAATTCAGCTGCACCTGGAAACAATCTTGCTCACAGCAGTTTATCAGTAGCAACAGTTTTGTAGTAGGAAAAGTAAAGCAACAGCAGTAGCAAAGCAAAGACAGTAGTAACAAAAACAGTAAACAGTGGGATTCGAGTGCGGTAGGCATAGGGATGGATGGACGAGCGTTGCATGGACAAGACAATCCATATAGCAATCAGAACATAGGACAATTGCAGATAAATAAGATAAAGCATCCAAGTACTAGACAATCCTAGGCATGTGTTCCATATATAGTTATACGTGCTCGCAATGAGAACTTGCACAACATCTTTTGTCCTGCCAGCCCGTTTGCAGCGGGGCCTCTAGGGAACTACTGGCAATTAAGGTGCTCCTTTTAATAGAGCACCGGAGCAAAGTATTAACACTCCGTGAACACATGTGATCCTCACATCAAAGCCTTTCCCTTCCGGTTACCCCGATTTCTGTCACTTCGGGGCCATAGGTTCTGGACAACAACGTGTGTATACAACTTGTAGATAAGACCAAGAACAATACTATCATAATGAATCAATAATAAATTCAGATCTGAAATCATGGCACTCGAGCCCTAGTGACAAGCATTAAGCATAACAAGGTTGCAACAAAGTCATAAAGCACTAATAAAAGATACTAGGCACCATGCCCTAACAATCTGATGCCATTACATGAACGATCTCATCCAATCCCTACCATCCCCATAGCCTACAGCGGGGGATTACTCACTCATAGATGAGGGAAACATGGATGGTCGATGGAGAAGCGATGGTGATGATGATGGCGATGATCTCCTCCAATTCCCCGTCCCGGCAGGGTGCCAGAACGGAGTTTCTGGTGCTGTTTTGTGAAATCTGATGGTGGCGGCGGAGCGGAACTCTTTCTGGAAAAACGTCAAACCCCCCGAAGTTTTTAGGTCAGAAGGCTCCTTATAGGCGAAGAGAGAGACCGAGGGGGTGCCTGGGGGGCCCACACCACCCCCTGGCGTGGCCTGGCCTGGCCCGCGCTAGCATGTGGTGTGGCCACCCCCTGGCTCTTCTCCGTCTCGTACTCTGGCTCCTGGAGTCTTCGGGTGAAATAGGATTTTTGGCATATTTTCCCGGATTTTTCCTGATAGTTGATTTTCTGCACAAAAAGTAGACACCAAGGAAATTCTGTTGAAAACAGCGTCAGTCCGCATTAGTTGCATCCAAATCACACAAGTTTAGAGGAGAAACAATAGCAAAAGTGTTCGGGAAAGTAGATACGTTTTGGACTTATCAACTCCCCCCAAGCTTAGCTTATTGCTTGTCCTCAAGCAATTCAGTTGAAAACTGAGTGCGATAAAAGAACTTTAACGAACACATTTGCTTCATATGATGTAAATATTCTCAGCAATGTGATCAACTACCTAGACAATTCATAATAAAGAGTATGCAACTGAATCTACTTAATAGTCATTGCAAGCTATGAAGAGATTCCAACTCAAGAATAATAAGTAGCATGAAGCACAAACATAAGCAACATTACAATGCTCATAGAAAGGTATGATAGAGTGGTATCTCGCTTGCCTTTGATTATGAATGCCAAGGCACCTCTGAAGTTCAAGTGATGACTAGAAGTAAAGATATCAAAGATACAAGCATCAAAGTCATAACACAAATAATCAAGTATTGGAACAAACACAAATGATGACAACTATGCTCTCAAGAAGGTGCTCAAAGAATAAGTGGGGACTCAACAGGTAGAAGAAAAGGTTTTGAATAATTTGAAAGGCTTCCAAATGCTGAAAGTATGGTACTTGTTAGCTTTGAGCTCTCATTGCCCCTATTATAAGCATCTTTAATGTGGTTAAGGTGAAAGTGACACAACTAAGAGGATATGCTTGACAAGTTATAAATTGAAGTCTAATGCCCCTTACTTACGAAGACCGATCCTCATGCTACTCAACTTCATTCACAAGTAAGCTCTTGTCATTGTAAGTACATACGTATCATGGAGAACCGCCAACGGGGTACCCCTTGCACATGATACGGGAGCTATCCCATAATCAAAATGACAAGGCAAGCAGACAATGAGCATCTCAACGATCTTTTTATTTACTATGTGCATAGATTTTTATTGAGGATGCTTCATAGAATGCTCATTACGGTTATGCTGCAAGTTTTCACCATGATTAGGCATGGCTTAGGCTAGAGGCCTAGGCGTTTCTCTAACATACATACAAACTCCATGATCTTACAAGTTCCACTTTTATTTCACACCGCCGGGATTCATAAGCAAAAGAACATGATATCAACTAGGTACAAAGTACCTATGAAGCGTTGAAAGCGGTCCCCATGATACATGGTTCTGCTAACTTCAACTCATAAAGCGCAAGCATATGCGCAACAAAGAAGGACACAATGGTTCAGGTTTATTAAGTGCAAAAAAATAAAGTGTGCCATCAAGTTCGTGAGAGCTTTACTAACTAACTTTCTCATAACAAGCAAACATTTTATTCGGAAGAAAACAAGGCATATTGAATATGCACGAAGATAGCAAATGATGCTAATAGGTAGGTATGGTGGACACTTTGGAAATATTTGGTTTAGGGAGTTGGAAACATGAGTAAAACACTCAGTGGAAGTGAAGGCTAGCAATATTAAGGGAGCGACAAACGAGAGAGCAATAGCTATCATTATCATGCTTGCAACAAAACAAGACTACTCATGGCATGAAAGTGATTCAAGATCCTCAAGGCAAAATAATTCATCGAGGCTCAACTGATTATTACAGTCATGTGCATGCATGAGCATGTGCCAAGTCAATCAAATGAAACATTCAGAGGAAGATACCACGGTGTCATACCAATTTATGAATAGAGTAATGCAAGAAAACATTCATGAGACATGCTACAAACTATTAGTGGGCTGGAGCTAATCACAAGAAAGCAAGAACTACTAAGCATCCAAAGATAACATACACCCTACATGAACGGACTAAGCAAGCTCACAAAGATGAGTATATGCACAAAAATGAAGACAAATAGAGTTCGTTACCAGCCTCTTACCAGGCCTCAAGTTGTCATTAATCCTCATTATTGCTCTTCACTTGTATGGCTTGAATAATAATATGAAACCAATAATCCACTGAGAACTGCCGAACCCTGAAGCAAACGCGCAAAAACCAAAGAAGAATGACAAATATTTTTGGTGTTTTTGATTTTTGAACAAGAACCAAAAGAGAGAAACAAGCAAAGCAAAATCTTTTTGGGTTTTTCGAATAGTTCAAACAAAGCAAAAAGGAAAAAGCAAACCAAGGCAAAAATAAGAAGCAAGCCAAAGAGAAACAACAAAAATATTTTTGGTATTTTTGTGTTTTTAGAAAGCAAAAGCAAAGAAGAACGAAAACTAAAAAGAGAATGAAAACATGAATATACAAAGTACCAACGCAACATGATATGGAGATGAGTGCGGTGTCGGCATACCTCCCCCCAAGCTTAGGCTTTTGGCCTAAGTGGGTATCAATCCATGTACGAATAAGGGTTCCAAGCGAGAGGATCTTGGTAAGCATGGTCGTAGCTGGGCCCATGAGAAGAAGAGGAAGCTCCCCAATCATAAGTGGGCTGCTAATATGAAGACTCTCCTTCATTCGAAGGCTGGACCGAATCATCCATGACCTCCCTTCTAGTATCCTGCTCCTGCTGGGAAAGCTCTCCCAGGTACATGTCAAACTCCTCCTCAGTGAGGGACCATCCTTCCCTGTTATCAAGGTTAAACAAAACAGGTGCAGGCAAAAGAACAACACGCTCGGACTTGCTCTTTCTCCAGCCAGCCTTAAGAAAGGTTATTTCATAAGATAACTCACTCAAACTAGCCCACGAGGAAATAAATTTATGCTGTATCATGGAATTAAGATCAAGCCTCTCTATGGGGAACTGTAGGTCTAGATGATGAGGCACTAAACCATGCAATTCTAGCAAACAAGAAGCAATGAGGCCTCCACAAATTCCACCTTTCTCACGGTTAGCAGCAAGACGGAAGGCTATCAAAGGACCCAAGTTGTAAGACCTATCTCGTCTAAGGGCAGCAGAGATAAATGCTAGATCAAACGAAGATAACTTATTGGCATTTTTCCTAGCAAGAACACACTTGGCAATAAAGTAGACAAAGTAGCGAATGGAGGGAAGATGAATGTTACAGATTTTTCCATTCTCCTTCGAGAAGCTACTCCCTTGATAAATTTCTGCGTATAAATCCATGAGTGGTTCCGGTCTCTCTTTAATCTTCTTACATGATCCCCATTGAGGTACCTTAATAGCTGCACAAAAATCATCAAGAGAAAGATTGACAACAATATTGTAAATTTTGTAATGGACCATGGGGTTAGGCAAAGAGTGACTAAATTGGAAATCCTGCACCACAGACATGGTTAGCTTCACAAATTGACAAGGTTCATCTTCCAAGAAACGCTCTAACCCTGCATTAGAAACCAAAGTGTGGAAATCTTGTAAAATTCCTGCAGCTCTCATGAACTCAGGGCATGGATAAATGGAGGGAAAAACTTCCTCCTCCCGATGGACCTTCATGACCTCAGGCACCCAAAGCTCATGTTGGTTTAGGTGGTGTCCACTCATCTTCTATTCTGAAATTTAAACACCTATTAAACAAGTGATTGCAAAGTAAATATAATAAAGGATTCTACTCATAGGGACTTGCAAGAGGCCTAAACATGCATCAAAACTATATCTCTAAGCATCAAACAATCTTACAAGCTCTCATAACCAGTCACCTACAGCAGCAAAATACTCAACATATAATCCACTAAACACAAATCTACTTGGACAAGGGGAGGAGTCACATACCAAGGAACAAATGCTCCAAATTTCAGCAAGAAAGATGGGCTGAGCAAAGAGATCAAAGAAATCGAGAGCAACCACAAAAAGAACGCGATTTTGAGCTATGAACTGGAGCTTACTCGGGAGAGAGAAGAAAGTGGCAGGTGAGAGAGGTAGTGGGGCGCCAGGGGTGGCCCACACCAGGGCATGGCGCCACCTTGGGCTGGCCGCGCCACCACATGGTGTGCCTGCCTGGTGGGCCCCCCTGGTACCTACCAGGTACTCCTCTGCCCCTTTTTTCATGTAAAAATTTAATATGAATTTTGTGGAATTTTTCGAGACACTTTATTTTTGGGCAATTTTCAGAAAAAGACGATTGATTTTTCTGACAGACAGATTTTTTTTCCTTTTGGAAACTTGATGCAAGGACAAAACAAGGCTAGAACTACAGAAGTTCTAGCATGCAAGCAAGTAACAACACAAAGAAAACTAAACGAAAGCAAAAACTAAAAAGCAAAGGATAGAAATAAACGGAGATAATCATAATGAAAACATTGTTTTGTTCAATGGAATCCTTTTGTTAACAAGGTTGATCAAGTCTTGCTACCAAAACAATTGCATATGAGACAAAACTTTGTACTCCACTAGTGATTATGTTACCTCAACCTTGATAGCAATGGTCCTAATCATAATAGTTTCAAATTTTTCTCTTGGTATGGGACAATATATTTCTCCATCTTGAATGCCTTCAACATGTTCAATTGAATTCAAACCATAAGTCCTTTCAATATTCTTGGGGAAATAGACAGTATGTTCCTTGTCATTAACATTTAAGGTCACCTTTCCTTGATTACAATTAATAACAGCTCCTGCAGTATTAAGAAAAGGTCTCCCAAGAATAATAGACATATTATCATCTTCGGGCATTTCAAGCACAACAAAGTCAGTTAATATCAAGAAATTGTGAGCCACCTGAACAGGTACATCCTCACATATACCCACAGGAATAGTGGTAGATTTATCAGCCATTTGCAAAGATATATCAGTTGGTATCAATTTTTCAAGCTGAAGCCTTTTATAGAGAGAGAAAGGCATAACACTAACTCCAACTCCCAAATCACACAAAGCAGTTCTAACATAACTGTTCTTAATAGAGCAAGGTATAGTTGGAATCCCTGGGTCTCCAAGTTTCTTAGGAACCTTACCATTGAAAGAATAATTAGCAAGCAAAGTAGAGATTTCTTCATTAGGGATCTTCTTTTTATTCGAGACAATGTCCTTCATATACTTTGAGTGAGGAGGCAATTTAATAGCATCAGTCAAAGGAATTTGCAAGAATAAAGGCTTCATCCACTCACAAAACTTATTATAGTGTTCATCTTCCTTTGACTTGTGTTTCTTATCAGGGAATGACATAGGTTTTTGGACCCAAGGCTCTCTTTGACTACCATGTTTCTTAGCAATAAAATCTTCTTTGGTGTATTTAGTATTCTTAGTGTGGTTTTCAGGTTCTTCTTCAACTTTTTCTTCATTAGGAACAACATTTTCTTCATTACCACTTTTAGTTTCAGCATCAGAGATAGATATACTATTAGGATCTATAGCAGGTTTAGAGGGTTCTACAACAGTTTTATGTTTCTTTTTCCTTTTCTTACGAGTAGAACCACTATTTTCAGCTTGTTGAGAATCCTGCTCAATTCTTTTGGGATGCCCCTCAGGATATAGAGGATCCTGGGTAGCAGCTCTACTTCTAGTTCTAATTTCATAAGCATGTTTTTCTTTAGCAGCATTAACTAGCAAGTCGTTTTGCACTTTAACGAGTTGATCTATTTGAGTTTGAACCATTTGAAAGTGTTTAACAATCATTTTAACATCATTAGAGGTTCTTTCCACAATATCTTTCAACTCAACAATAGCTCTAGTGTTTTCCATTAGATGATTTTGCACCCTTTTATTAAAGTTATCTTGCTTAACAATAAAGATATCAAATTCTTCTAAGCATTGATCAGGAGGTTTCAAGTAAGGGATATCACCTTCATCAAAGTGTTGGAGAGAGTGTACCTCAATAGTGGGTGAATAGGGAATATGCTTACATAATTCTTCTATAGGAGGTAAATTCTTGACATCTGCAGCTTTAATTCCCTTCTCCTTAAGACATTTCTTAGCTTCCTTCATCACTTCATCATTTAATTCAATAACTCCCCTCCTCTTTGATGTTGGAATAGGCACATGAATAGATGGTTCAGGTACAATTACTTTAGGTATAGCTTGTTTAGGAGGAGTCCAATCTTCATAATTCTTGCTTATTTTAGCCATTAATTCCTCAGCTTCCTTCGGAGTCCTATTCCTAAAAACACAATCAGTACAACTATCTAGGTATGTCCTAGATTCCTTGGTTAGTCCATTATAAAATATATCAAGAAGCTCATTCTTAGGTAATGAACTTCCAGCCTATGCATGAATCAAAGCACAAAACCTTGCCCAAGATTCAGGCAATACCTCTTTTTCTCCCTGTTTAAAATCAAAAAGTTCCTGCAAAATAGCATGTCTAGCACTGGGAGGAAAATATTTCTGCAGGGAAAGTACTAATCAAGCACTCAGGGCTATCAATAGATCCAGGAGGTAAATTACTAAACCAAGTTTTAGCTTCTCCTTTCAGTGAAAAGGGAAAAATCTTAGCAACAAAGTAAGTACGCATCTTAATATCATCAGAAAACAAGCCACTCATGGTAGAAAGTTCATTCATATGTGCTACCACACTTTCATTCTTAGTCCCACAAAAAGGTTCTTTCTATGTAAGATAGATCGAGAGAGAAATCATAATCTTCATCTATAATGTTTATGGGAGAAGCAACAAATCTAGCACCAAGAGATAATTTGGGTCTAATAGTACGCCTCTCAAGGAGACTCTTAGCAGCGCTCCTATCATGGGTGTTCCTACATTCTTCAATAAACTCATCAGTCATCTCAACATAATCTTCTTCAGCATCATAACTCTTACTAGACTCAGGTGAGCTAACAGGTGTGGCAGTGTCTTCATTAGGAGTTTCAGTATTTCCAACTATAGTTCTAGCAATCGTAGCATCTAGGAAAGGACCTAATGAACCACTCTTATCAAGCACAGTAGAAGCAGCATCATAAGTATTAGAAGTTTCAGATTCAGCAGTAGTAGTAGTGTGTGTAGCATGTGTATGTGGTGGTGTAAGGAACTTACTCAAAACAGACGGTGAATCAAGAGCAGTAGAGGTGTTCAGAACCGTACCTCTTCTTGCAGTGGATGGTAAAATAGGAACCTTGCCATCACGAGACTTACCCATGATGGATGGATAGCAGCGAACAATAGAGAATCCAAGTGAACTTGATAAATAAAGCTATGCTCCCCGGCAACGGCGCCAGAAAATAGTCTTGATGACCCACAAGTATAGGGGGTGTATCGCAGTATTTTCGAGGGAAGTGAAACCCAATTTATTGATTCGACACAAGGGGAGCCAAAGAATATTTATCAGCCTTAACAACTGAGTTGTCAATTCAGCTGCACCTGGAAACAATCTTGCTCATAACAGTTTATCAGTAGCAATAGTTTTGTAGTAGGAAAAGTAAAGCAACAGCAGTAGCAAAGCAAAGACAGTAGTAACAAAAGCAGTAAACAATCATAGGGATGGATGGACGGGCGTTGCATGGACAAGACAATCCACATAGCAATCAGAACATAGGGCAATTGCAGATAAATAAGATAAAGCATCCAAGTACTAGACAATCCTAGGCATGTGTTCCATATATAGTCATACGTGCTCGCAATGAGAACTTGCACAACATCTTTTGTCCTGCCAGCCCGTTTGCAGCGGGGCCTCTAGGGAACTACTGGCAATTAAGGTGCTCCTTTTAATAGAGCACCGGAGCAAAGCATTAACACTCCGTGAACACATGTGATCCTCACATCAAAGCCTTTCCCTTCCGGTTATCCCGATTTCTGTCACTTCGGTGCCATAGGTTCCGGAGAACAACGTGTGTATACAACTTGTAGATAAGACCAAGAACAATACTATCATAATGAATCAATAATAAGTTCAGATCTAAAATCATGGCACTCGGGCCCTAGTGACAAGCATTAAGCACAACAAGGTTGCAACAAAGTCATAAAGCACTAATAAAAGATACTAGGCACCATGCCCTAACAATCTGATGCCATTACATGAACGATCTCATCCAATCCCTACCATTCCCATAGCCTACAGCGGGGGATTACTCACTCGTAGATGGGGGAAACATGGATGGTCGATGGAGAAGCAATGGTGATGATGATGGCGATGATCTCCTCCAATTCCCCGTCCCGGCAGGGTGCTAGAACGGAGTTTCTGGTGCTGTTTTGTGGAATCTGATGGTGGCGGCGGAGCAGAACTCCTTCTGGAAAAACGTCGAACCCCCCGAAGTTTTTAGGTCAGAAGGCTCCTTATATGCGAAGAGAGAGACCAAGGGGGTGCCTGGGGGGCCCACACCACCCCCTGGCGCGGCCTGGCCTGGCCCGTGCCAGCAGGTGGTGTGGCCACCCCTGGCTCTTCTCCGTCTCGTACTCTGGCTCCTGGAGTCTTCGGGTGAAATAGGATTTTTGGCATATTTTCCCGGATTTTTCCTAATAGTTGATTTTCTGCACAAAAAGTAGACACCAAGGCAATTCTGCTGAAAACAGCGTCGGTCCGCATTAGTTGCATCCAAATCACACAAGTTTAGAGGAGAAACAATAGCAAAAGTGTTCAGGAAAGTAGATACGTTTTGGACGTATCACCCCCCGGCATGGTGCGCCTCAGTCTGAAGGAATTCTCCAAGATCCCGGGCCTACCAGCTAGGACCCAGGGCATCTCGGAGAAAGCCCCACAGAAACTGAGCCACGGCGCAGGTGAACATAATGTGGGTACAGGTTTCCGGTGTCCCACAAAGAGGGCAAAGGTTGTCACCAGGGCCATTGCGCTTAGCTACCTCCACCCTAGAGGGTAGGCGATCCCGTAGAAGTTACCAGACGAAGATGCGAATACTCAGGGGCAGGGGTACCTTCCAAAGGGGGGGGGGGTCCAACCTAACTCTGGGCCCTGGAAAAGGGCCCTATAAGCTGAGCTCACCGAGAAGGCCCCGGTCGGGTTTAGACATTAGGAAACCGAGTCCTTATCCCTAGAGAGAGAGGCGGGAAGGAGGGACAAAAGCCTCTAGTAAGCCGACGCCTCAGCCAGGCAAAATGTTCGACGGAATGAGATGTTCATCGACCATCTAGGAAGGCCTTGGCCACCAGCTGGGAGGGGAATGCGCAAATAGTGAACAGGGCCGGGAACTCCTCACAGAGGGGCACCCCCACCCATGGGTCTAGCCACAAGCGCACTTCCCTCCGAGTCCCAATACTAAAGCTGATCCCCTGGTGAATGAGCTGTTGAATGTCTTGAATGGCCTGCGAGAATTGGGAGCCCTCCCGCTGCTCGCAAGCTAAAAGGGGTCGGCCCCGAAGGTATTTGTCTTTGGTGAGCTGCAACCAAAGCCCCCATCGTCCCTAAGGATACACCAGACCCATTTCAACATAAGTGCCACATTAAAGCGGCGCGAGTCAAAAATACCTATGCCCAAAGAATTTTGGGGGCGCACAAGTCTGCCCACTTCACCATATGGTACTTCTGCCACCCGTCATGGGAGGCCTAGAAGAAGCGAGATAACTCTTTAGCAAAGTCAGCACGAGTCCCTTTAGGTAGCAGGTAAAGCCTCATCTGATATATGGGAAGGCTAGAGAGGCAGGAGTTGATCACGATAGACTTGCTCCAGGGAGATCATGGTATCATCCGCATATTGGAGGTGGGAGATCCCACCTCCAGGGATGAGATGCCCCACCACACCAGAGATGTGGCCAGTGACTTTGGCTCTATCCAAAATCTCTGCCAGGGCATCCACCGCCGAGTTAAACAAGATGGGTGATATAGGGTCCCCTTGTCTAACCCCATAGGAAGGTCTAAAATAGGGACCTATCACCCCATTTACATTAATAGCAGTATTACCACTCATCACGAACTACATTATCCAGCTAATCATCCTGTCATCCAACCCCTCCTCTCCAAAACGAGCCAGAGAAAAGCCCAATCTAGGCGGTCGTATGCCTTCTGGAAGTCTAACTTAAGGAACACCCCTTTCTGATGGAGAGACTTGACCTCATGAATAATTTCATGAAGGGCCCATACACCATCATGAATCATGTGCCCCTTAATAAAGGCAAACTGGAGGGGGTGGGTGAGGCGCTTAAGGACCGACGCCAGTCTAGACACACAAACCTTGGCGAAGATCCGCTGGATGACAATGATCACTGTAATGGGACGAAAAGCAGATGTCCATGGCCCCCACTACTTTGGGGATCAAGGTAATCGCGCCAAAGTTTAGTCGCGACATTACCAGGGTCCCCGTATAAAACTCCTAGAACATCCTCATCAGTACCGGTTGCAGTTGCTCCCAGAAGGTCTGGAAGAAGATGACTGGGAGGCCGTCAGGGCCCGAGGCCGAACTAGTCTTCATGGACTTAAGCGCCACAGCTACCTCCTCTGAGAGAAAGGGGAGGGTGAGCTCCGCGTTCTCCTCCGGCGTAACCATTTTCCCAGTCGCCCAAAAGTCCTCGGCCAATGAGGTCCCTAACCGAGACTTAGCGGTGAAGAGGGCCCTGTAGAAGCTATAAATATGGGAGGAGATCTCTTCTGGGGACTCCAAAAGAGATGCACCCTCCCAGAGGCAGGGAATCGAACACTTCCTCCTCCTACCATTCACAATGGCATGGAAGTAGGCAGTGTTTGATTCCCCCTGGAGAGTCTAGTTCTGGCGACTGCGCTGTTGCTAGAATTCCTCCCCTCCCTTGTAAATCTCCATGATGGAGGACTCAAGGGAGTACCTACGAGACCAGGCATCCGCCGAGAGGCCAACCAGGTCGGCTTCCTGGTCAAGGGCCTGGATCTCCTGAAGTATAGCCTCCTTATGGTCACGAAGGGCGGCACCGAGGTTTGCCCCTTAGCCTCACATGAACTGCCTGACGAGTTTGGCATAGTGGTGCCATATATCGACCGCACAGTAGACACGAGGCAGGGTGGACTCCGCCTCCAGCCACTTCAACCTAACCGCCTCCACAAACCGCAGCTTTTGGAGCCAAAAGGTCTCGAAGTGGAAGCAATTCAGTCTTGGCGGCAAACCCCCTTCGATGGAGAGTACAAGAGGGGTGTGATCGGAGCCAACTTTAGTAACCGCCTTAAGCAAGCAGAGGGGGAAAGCGAGTTCCCATTCCATCGAGACGAGGACCTGGTCCAACACACTACAGACAGGGTCAAGCTGTTTTTTGGTCCAGGTATACCGACCGCCAACCCACACGATCTCTCTAAGGGCGAGATCAGCGATGCAGTCATTGAACATACGCATCCTCAGGAGGTCCACATTTGCTGATATCTTATTGTCAGCGGAATAGATCTGATTAAAGTCCCCAGCCACAACAAAGGGGACCTCTGTCCGTTCCGCTTTGGACTGGAGCTTGTGCAAAAAGTCAGCGGACCTCCGATGGTCCGCGGGGCCATAGACAATAATCACCTCCCACTTTAGGTGAGACTGTCTATGGGTGAGTGACATGCTCACGAAAAACTCCCCGCGGTCCATGTCCTTGACCTCGAATATATCCTCCTTCACACCAAGGAGGATGCCCTCGGAGTGAACATTACCCGGGAGCCAAGTCCATATGAACTTATGACGAGACAAACCTTCTAGCTCTGTGATGGAGAAGTCCTGACAGATCGTCTCCTGAAGGCCGACAATATCCGACTCTTCCTGGCGAAGGTATTCCTTGATCTGGCAGCGGTGTCCCTCCTGTCTGAACCCCCTGATGTTCCAGATAAATGCGCGGATGGCCCGAAGGATATCCATTCGTCTAGATCAGAGCATGGGGGTCCCCATCCCGGGGGCGAATTGGGCACATGAGGTGGACTGTCTACTCATGGTCGCCCCAGGGGGGGGGCTTGTGAGAAATCTCCCTGTCATCAGGCGCAAGTGGGGTGTCCCTGCTGGGTCCCGGCCCATAGGGCCTAGACTCAGCGAGGACTCGGGCACGTTCCCGCTCCCGCACGTCACACGCATGGGCAACAGTGATCGCACCCTCATACCCCTCTCGCACCTTAATGGTAGCAATCTAAGAGTCGTGAGTCCCCCTCTCGCCCCGGAAAACAATCCCACTGTCGGAAGCAACTTCACCTAGATGTGCCAACAAAACCTTTGCTAACACTGAAAACCTGGAACCAAAAGAGCCAAGGGAACTAGCAACAGGGGTGGGAGACGAGGAGGTACCTGGGAGCTTGTCACGGGCAGTCACCCGCAGGGTCGCGCGCTCCTCCACCGTCGGCTTAGGGCCCGTGCGACCTACCCTGGACCCCGCGAGGCAGATGCTGTGGCGAGAGGGAGACGGTGGGGGCTGGCGCGGAGCCCTGGTGTGGTGAGCCCTGGTGCCAGGCACGAGGAGGTCGGAGTCGGTAGAGTCCGCCACCAGGGCACCCGAGTCAGGGGTGTCCGGCACTAGCGCGTAACACACCATGCCCAGAGAACACGGGGAGGGGTGGGCACATACCTCCAGGCTCACACTCCCCAAGGTCTCCACCGGGATGGACTGTTAAGCATGAGGTGACGCCATCCCCCCTCCAGGGCCAGGTCAAGGAGCCGTACTGCGTGATGTCTAGGCCGATGGAGAGCTGGGAGTCAGGACGGTAGTAGCGCGGGAGATCCACCTGGGCCAGCTTGGCCGGAGCTCTCCTAGAGAGGGGGCGTCTCTCCGGGAAGAAGGGGCCGACCTTTGAGACCACAAGGCTGTCCCCCGGCCCCTCTGTGCACCGACAAGGGGGGGTGGGGGACGGGGACACCTCAGTAGCCTCCGGGGACTTATCCTCGCCCTCGGACTCCTCCTTCGAAGCACCCCTCCCCTTCTTCTCCTCGTCGTCCACCGGAGGGCGGGGAGAGGAGGGGGATTCGGTGGATGAGATGATCTCGTCGAGCTCCAGCAGGACATCCCTGGCTCTACGGCTGAAGAAGAAACGCGGAATCGAGATCGGGAACACTGCTGGCTCTGGGCATAGGACCCGGAGCCGGACTAGCCCCATCCCTTGAAGAGAGGCCAGGTCGACCTCCACGAACTTGCCAACTGTCTGAGAAATCAGCTCCACAATCTCGGGCGTCCTAGCCTCAGAGGGAACACCCCTAAGGCGAAGCCAGACATCGGCAAGAGAGGGCGACGACTCTTGATCGGTGGACGACGGCTTGATCAGAACCTGGAGCTTGTTGATGGGGAGGGTGAACGAAGAGCCAAAAGCGCACATACGAAGAATGGCCATCGAGGAAACGGACACCGTGAACTCCAAGGACGAGATCCGCCAGACCGACCACTCATGGCCCGGCAACACCTCATAGAACTCAGAGTGTAGCAGCTCCTCCATGACCTCAGGACAGGAAACCTATTTAAAGGGGGTGAATCGATATATAGTTTTTTTGTTGCGAAAGCGAATATATATATATATATATATATATATATATCGACGCGGATTTGCTACACACAGGCATAGCTGTGCATAGGCTTAGGACCGTTGGATATAGAGATCACATGCATATGCTCTTTTAGATGCTAGTGGCTGGCTATTTCATTGCATAAACGGCGTCTAACGGTGTCTATTTGATTGTGCATGCATGCAATGCTAGGGTTTTGGACAAACACTAAAACTTTTAGAGAGTTGTTTGGCCTAGAAAATTTTAGAAGCTAAAAGGGGAATGTAGTGAGAACAAGGCTTATAATAGGTTTGCATGCAAATGCTTCATGGCAAAGTGGTTGTGCTAGTATGGAAACCCTAATTATCCGGCTATAGAATGTACCGCCTTATTTGGCAAACCCTAAAATTTTAGAGTGCTGTTTGGCTGAGAAAAATTTAGAACCTAATATGGGGATGTATTGAGAACAAGGCTTATAAGAGATAAACGGGAGAGTGCAGTGTCTTTTTTTTGGCGGGAGAGATTTAATTCTCACGCGGGACTGTTTGATCTTTTTGTGTTTTGGCGCGCACTACATGCTAATATCCCACTCTATAAGAGATAGACGGCACAACATCTAACCCAGTACTTCTAGCTACCCTTGCATTGGACGCCTCCTGCACACAGTTTCTCCTCCACAAATGTCCGATCCTGCTAATGTCGATGGGTGATTACATGATTTTCTAGAACCCCTCTCTTTACTTCTATAGTGCTGCTAAACTGAATCTTAAATAGAATGAATAAGGCTTATTTAGCATAGGATTTTGTGCATGTAGCTTTTTGTGTAGCTGGCTAATTTGATGAAACATTGAATAAGGCTTAGTTCGGTTTGTGCTAGTGCGCATGTTGCTTGATTGTAGCTAGCTAATTTGATGAAAGAATGAATAAGGCTTATTTGGGTTAGGGTTTGTGCATGAAACAATAGGGTTTGCATGGTAGTAACGGCGTTAGAAATGTCATATGGGGATCAAGCCTTTTGGGTATGGTAACATGTGCTCTCTATATCGAAAGTGGAGATAATCAACAGTGGATACCCTATGCGCAGCTATGCCCGTGTTTAGCTGGCTATTTCCCATATATATATATATAAATGTAAAATAACTGGTAGTTACGGGTAACATATTTTGGCATAGTTGTACTCTGTATAGATGGTTGCTTTATTTATAAAGCTGTGCAAAAATCTATTTCAAGAAACATGTTTTGGCACAAACAAAGGTAAAAGGTGAAATCTACTAAGGAAACATGATACCGTGTCAGAACTCATGGAGTGACATTCTTTGAATGGTATTCTCTGTCGGTGGCAACTCTATGAACAATTTTGTAAAATTCCTCGGACTGCATTTTACATTTGTCAACATCTCGTCAGCAGTCAGAACAAATTTTATTCTCGGAGGATCATGTCAAATCTATGTCGATGGCTGGTTTTCTGCCTATTCCTGCTAGCTGTGTGCTGATAGAGATCGTGCCATGAGCCCATCGCCCATGAGGGGAACAACGGACAAAGAATCAGTCATCAAGATCAATTATATTTAGTGCTCTCTGCCTACTTTACCTTTTTATTATTTATCTAGATTTCTTGTGTGACGGTTTTGATTTTGTGTTTTTATTCTGCAGGCAGTTCTCTAGGTTACAGCCGTAATTCTAAACATTTAATTAATGATTGTATTCTCTAGGGCACGTGTCCCATATTAGTATTTGGTGGGAAGGGATTTAATATGGCAGTCATGTATGCATGTAATCCACCATTCGACACGTTGAATTCCTTTTCGTTTCTAAACTTTAAAATGTTTTATCTCTTGAACCGTAATTTGAAATCCAGATCCGTTTTCGCGGTTGACTTTGTTACGATGAGATCTTCGAAATTAGATGCCATGTTGATAGGTTTTGACAATATTTTTTTTGACCCCTAGTTGCCAGATTATGGTCACCTGGTAAAATAAAGTTGGTTACCATGTTAAATCAAATGGTTACTAGGGTTTCTGAACTTTGTTTCTCACTAATATAAGTCTTATATAATGGTAATACCACATTTTACGTGTTTAGAATGAACAAAAACTCACTTTCTATACAAATACATCATCATTATCATATTAAGATGGGATAAAAAGGTTATCTAATAACTATTTGTTATTATTTGAATGGTAACTGTTAACTATTAATCTGGTAGCTATAATAATCTGGCAATGACGATGAAAAAATATCATCAAAACATATTAAGATGGGATCTTGTCTTGAAGTACTCATCGAGACGAACTCAACGGTAAAGACGGATCATAAATTGGATTACAGTTTAAGAGATAATTTATTTTGAATTTTTAAATCATAAAAAGATTTCTGCATGCATGCATGGTCGTTAGCTCTTTGGTCCTTATAGGTGCGCGACCTCATGACCACCCGCCGGACGGAGTTGTACCGTGCTTGATAGACTAACCGTTTAATTAAAGACCATGTGTATCAATTGATGCAAAGATGAGGGTCTTATTCTCCTTTTCGGAAAAAGTGATGTAATGGTTTTTTCAAGAAAACAAAAAAACATTGTGTTTCGATGCATCAATGTAAAATAGCGTTTTATGTACAAGTCCAAAGAAGGACCAACAGCACACCATACAACTCAGCCCGAAACCTAGTCTAGGGGAGAAGTTGGTCAAGACCTAGGCTCCCATGCTCACGCTTCAGTCTAATTGTGTTGAGCACGGAGGTCACTGAGGGATGCACACTATCAAAGAGACTACTGTGTTTCGATGCTTCCAAATCCACCAAGTCGAACATGATCAATGATGACACCCTTGCGCATCTGGGAGGGGTGGCTCACATCACATGCGACCACCAATTTGCGATATCACCCTCAACCATTGGAGGGCCTGAGGTAGATTGAATCCACGACAATACCCCATACCAGATCGTCCTTGAAAAGGGACAACCGGTAAGGATGTGTGCCATGGTATTCTCGGACTTATCGCACATCGGGTAACTCACAATGTGTAGAAAACCACATCGCGCTAGCCGCTCACCCTTCCAACATTTGTCTTGAAAAGCCAACCAAATGAAGAACTTCACCCTAGGGGGCACCCATGATCGCCAGGTCAGCCTCCATGACCTCGATACAATCGCTCCTTGGAAAATATGTTATAACAGAAGTGGGAAGAGTACTGTGCATTTGTTGTCCATTGCCAAGTCAACCTATCTGGCTCTACCGATAGATGTATGTTCCCGTAGCCGGATCCAGAACTGGACATCCCGCCAAAGGGAAAACGGGCTCAAGGCGCTAGTAATGTTAGTTATCTAGCTGCGCTTAACTAGCGCTTGCTGCACCATCCGTCGCTTCCTAGGTCGTATTGGGATGGGCGCTAAGGGGTCTAGCGCCATCTTCTGAATGGGTTTCCCATCAAGCCACCGACCTTCCTAGAATATGCAGAGGTCCTGTCTCCCACGACCATGCAAGTGGACATGTCAAAGATCTCCCATTCCTCTCTGGAGAACTGCATATCGAACCCGCACCAAGGCCAGATGGGTCGGTGCGCATCCTCTAAATCTAGCGCACCCTGATACTAATAGCCATGCATGTGAGGTCTGGGATCCCCAACCCTCCATACCACAACAAGCGACAAACCTTGGCTCCTGGATCTTACTCACATGTTTAAGAGCCTTCTTATTGAGGCTTAGCACTATGAGCTGGTACAGTGGGATCGCCACAAGCACTGAATGGATGATCACTAGGCGTCCCATTCTAAGCATCATAGAAGGCTGATCTAGTCAACCACAAGCTGAAAGTTCTCACCCGGGAGCCACTTGATAAGAGGGGTGCCAAGTTACTTGACATGATGGGTTGCCAGTTGGCATTCTGTACGCCATCGGTCCATTGGCCTCCTCCTCCGAGCAGGAAATTTGGGACACCAAACACTTCATGAATTTTGTATGTAGCCCTGTTGGGTGCCCAAAGCGCTCGAGAATGCCACACATAGTTTTGTATCTTCTTGGTGGCAAAAGATGACTACATAGTCCACGCAAAGTGAAACTGATATCACTAGGACATGTAGTTCTAGGCGCCAAAGGGTCTCCATCTCGATGGCCGCCAACACCTTGTTAAGTGTGTTCATGACTAACACGGATAACACCGGCAACATGCCTTATCTCAAGCCCATCCAGTTCCAAATGGGAGACCTAGCTCACTAGAGAAACACCCTACTGATAGTCGTGGACAAGAGGATAGCGAACAAGTCGCAAAAACATCATCGCGAAGCCCATATTACAAAGGACCTAGAAGAGGAACCACCATGAGACGGCGAAGGCTTGTGGTATGAATAATTTGAGCATTGCATGTGGCTCCTTGAGTCTGTGAAGGAGTCTGGTGTTCTTCTACACCAACATCAAGTTGTTGTGGATGCATCCCTTCTGAATGATAACACGTTGGTTGCTATCCACTAGCGAATCCAACCTAGGACCTAGCCTTGATTTCAACATCTTCGTTACCAGCTTAGCAAAGATGTGGATCATGTTGATAGGGAGGTAATCACGCGGTGCATCCGCATTCGGGTTCTTTGGCATCATGATCAACAGTGCTTGATTCAGGCCCTGGAAAACACACCCAAACACCATGAAGAGCTTGTAGAATGCAACCATGAAATATCCTTCACAGTTCCCAACAACTCTGGAGGAACTCAGCTGTGAATCCATCGAGTCTCGACGCCTTAGCGTTTATATTTGGAGCGAATTCTAATATTATAAGAAATGTTAATTGGAAACTGAAAAGAGTATCTATAGAAAGGTAGACGTAAATATGGTTGTTAGAAGAAACAACACTAACCAAATATTCTCTTTTACCATTGTCTTACATAGGACAAAACTAATATGCACTGTATTTGAGAGTATTATAGATGTCGACATTTTATTCTATAAATAATATAAAGTATATTTTGAACTCGTGAGATTGTCGAATTTAGAGCATGTCAACACAACTTTATCTTCTCCCATGTCAATCCTTCTCCACTGTATTGCCTTTTTATCCCATCACATATGCGCGCACCAGTTCCTGGCAGAGAAAGTTTTGGTTAAGTTATTTTACTCTGCTTTGATATAAGATATGTTGGGGATACTTTCTGGGTATACCCATGGTTACTTACTAACCAGGGTAGCCCACTTCCGGTTAGAGTTTTGCTTCACGGGCGGCCCAGTCAGGAAAAAAAGATGGATATCCATCCGGTTACGGGAAGACCCAGAAGATTTACCGACTTAGACTTATAAATAGACTTGTAGTACACGAAATACTTTATACCGGCTATGTGATGTAGCCTGATAGGATTCTCGTGTAAACCTTAGGTTGGATGAATATATAATCCGACCTAGGGGCCAGCCTTTAGGGCACAACCAATCTCAACTCGCATAGGCGATACCGATCTTTGCACTACAAGAAAAGTTGGCTTTTACAACGGACGATTTTCGTGGTTGAAGGCCCGTTTTTTGTGGATAAAAAGTCTTCTACGACGGATGGCCATCATGGTAAAAGCTCCGTCACAAAAGAATCTACCATGGTTTTTTCCTGACCGTGGCAGATCGCAACCTTTAGCCACAAAGACTTTTTTCGTTGTAGATCTGTTCGCCAGCCGCATTGACTGCTGACGTCATGCAAACTGTCACGTGGCATCCGCCGTTAGCGGCTAGTTACCGCCGTTAACGGCCATATAAACCGTGACAGAAGCCAGGCCCAGCCAAGGCCTGCTAAATTCTAACTGGACCGGCCCATTAGGGGAGCCCAATAAGAAGATGGTCCGTTACTGTTTTGTCCTGCACTGTTTGAAACGGGCCAAAGTTGCAGCCAGCAGCGGCCCGCAAACTTTTAGGCCCAATACTGTTTCGGCCTAAAGAAGGCCCATGATGGTCCAACACTCTGCGGCCCGTTAGCAGCCTGCGCCAAGTCGCTCCTGTACATTTAAGGCCTGCGGACGGCCCATCACTGTTTATCGCAGCCCATAGTGGGCGGCCTACTGACGACCCTTGTCTAAGATGCCCCGTTACTGTTCAGGCCTATTACTATCCTGGCCTTTCACTATTTCGGGCTTTACCTATTCAGGCCTACAAGCGGCCCTTTACTGTTCTAGTCTGATAAATGTGTCGGCCTGTCACTGCCCTCGCCTAGAAATATCTCGGGCCGTTACTATTCTGGCCTTTCATTGTTGCGGCCCTTTACTGTTATGGCCGGCTACTGTTTTGGCCTGTTACTGTTTTGGGATTTCACGGTTTCTTGCCTGTTACTGCGATGGGCTGTTTTTGTCACGTCCTGCTACTGTTAAGACTTGTTACTGTTATGGCCTGTTACAGTTATGACCTCTTACTCTTACGGCCTGTTACCATTATGGCCTGTTACTGTTACGTCCAGTTACAACTTGTAGGTCGACCCATTATATTTATGGCCTTTTACAGTTTCGGTATTTTCTGAAGCCCATGCCAATATCATAAAACATTTATATTATCCAGCATTTTTTACTGTTCATCATCGGCTGAATACACGACGGGCCAATAACAAAGCACGGTACTGTTTCCTAATCGACCTGCCTGACGTAGTTACCATAACGACTACCGCATATGTGGACGGCGTCAACTAAATGCATACATGGCCTACGCAAGTTATCTAGATATTACATCAGCTGCAAAATTCTTAAAATTATTACATATTATCAAATCAAGGGAAAGAAAAATCGGCATTTCAGTTGAAAATCAAGTTGATAGCAGAGTCCTCAATTGATCACCTGCATCTTCCTTTGAGCGTGACAACTACATTGGATTGGCCCCCATGCCGACTACTCATTCTATTGGCTCTTGTACATTGAAGTGGAATAGGTGGAACCTTTTTCTCTCCTTTTATTGAAGTTAGAGGTGGCCTTATCTTTTGAGACCTTTATCTTCGACTTTGTTTCTCGGGAGTGTTCCCTTGACAAACGTGAGGAACGACCCCTTGTTGATGGTGTTGCCGATTTCAATCTTTGTTAGTGGTGTCGCGAGGATCTACACTAAGCAAGAAGACTCCGATCGTTGATGTTCTTTCCCATACCATGAGGCGGAGGTCGAGGGCGAGATTCATTGTTAGTGGTGTCGAATTGTTGCACCCCGGTAAAACCACTACTAGAAAATCGAGTGTTGTTTTGTTTGTGCATCATCATAATCGCATGCTCATGTCATCATGCTACATTGCATTTGAGCATTGTCATGTCATCATGCATATGTTTGTCTAAAACTATTTTGCAAAAGCCTATTTTGTTTTCCAGATATCCCCTCTCTATTTTAAATCAAACCCGGTCTCTCTGGATATTTGGTTTGTCTAAAATCTACTTGCAAAATGTTTTGTTTTAAAAATAAATAATAAAAACATAGTTTATAAATCCCTAGGGGAGGCCGCCGCTGGCCAGGCCCAACGGTCCAGCTAGCAGCAACCTACAACCCCACACAGCCAAACCCTAATCCCCACCTAACCTAATCCCACACACCTTGGCGCTGCCACTACTACACCTACACTACTGCAGCACACCACCATACACGCTACACGCCCGCATGTACACGTCCCTGCCGATCCTGCACACGACACGCACCACATGACCCCCTCCCCGCCTGGCCCCACCCATCGACACGCTCCTTGCCGCGATCCCCATCCCATCCCCCATCGCGCCTAACCCTCTCGCCTCGCTCCAGAGCGCCGTCGCCGGCCTCCTCACCTCGCCCCTCTCAGGAACCGCGCGTGCGCCGCCGGGACTGCTTGCCCGCGACCTCTCACCCCTCCTGCACCCCTTTTCCGGCCAGCAGTGACCTCACGTCGCTTGGCTCCGCCTCACGCCGCGTGGACCCCATCATTGCCGCGTCTCTCTCTGCTGGCACCACTCACCACCCTCGCCATCACCCCTTGCCTCCCCAATCTTTGCCTCATCCCGGTCGCTGTCGCGCTAGCTTTGCCTCCCTCGACCAGAGCCCCACCGCCAAGGACACCGCCGGCGGTCCTGCTCCCTGCAGTGTGGCCCATGGCCACGTCTGCCTCGTATCTGGACCGGGTCGCACCGCGCCGCCTCAAGTTCGTCCTCGGGTATGGATCAGTAATTCTCTGCAAATACTTAGCAAACGGATTTTTAGGGGTTTTTGATAAAGCAAGTAAATAAAGTACGAGTAAATAAAAGACAGTAGGAATAAATGCAGCAAGTGGCCCAATCCTTTATTCAGCAAAGGACAAGCCGGTTGTATTACTTAAGATGACCAAACATTCTCAAGGACACATGGGAAGACTGTCAAGTGCTTTCGCTTCATATAGTTGATTAATCTTCTTTAGCTTGCTAAGTGTTGTGTGGGTGAACCTATGCTAATGTACCGACTTTCCTAGGACCAATACATACTTGTGATTATACCCCTTGCAAACATCCGTAAGTACAAGAAAATAATTAAGGTAGAAACGTAACCACAACTTTAAACTCTAAGACCCTTACGTCCCTTGTGCAATGGTTTCCTAACGGGGGTTCAGGTTTCTGTCACTCTGACAACCCCTACAATTAGTAGCCAAATACACAATGCATTCCCCTAGGCCCATATAGGTGAAGTGTCATGTAGTCGACGTTCACATGACACCACTAGAAGAAGTACACCACAACTTAAATATCAAACTATTGAATCTTTCTCAATACAATTCCACTACTAACAACATGACTTCTCCCATGTCCTCAAGAACAAAACGAACTACTCACAAGACATCATATGGATCATGATCAAAGATGGAATAATGATGTATAACAATCTGAACATAAACAATAATTCAACGGTTCACTCAATAGCATCAACTACAAAGAGTAATCAACACCGGGAAAGTTTCCCCTAAGAACTATTGCAAGATTAAACCCAATTGTTACAACAATATGGAGATGGTGATGAGGGTGCTGATGGTGCTGATGGTGGTGATGATGATGATGATGATCCCGATGAAGTTCAGCTTGATGGTGGTGTTGATGGCGACGATCTCCCCTCTCCGGGAAGGAATTCCCCTGTCAGAAATCTGTCTGCCGGAGAGATCTTTCTCTCTCAGTGTTTTCTGTCCCATAGAGGCGGCGGAATCTTTCTGTGGTCACTCCCCGAGTATTAGGGTTTCGGGAGGATTATATACGCTAGAGGGGAGAGCCAGAGGTGGGCCAGGGCGGCCACACCACCTGGTCGTGCGACCTAGGGTGGCCCGTGCCAGGGGGTGGTGTGTGTGTTGGGTCCGCAACAAAGAAAACAAAAATTTTCCTACGGTGTGAACTAAACGCCAAGATCTATCTACTAGGTACAAAGCAACGGGTGGACATACATCCAATGAGAACTTACCCTCGTAGACAACGAGCTTTGTTAACGAGTAGAAACTCGTGGTTGATGTAGTCGTACACTTGCCGATCTCAAGATCGTGAGGAAGTCCGAGCGCCGTAACTCAGCAGCGCATCCGCACTCACACACACGTTCAAGCCACCGGACAACCTGCACCTCCTCGCTCCAGCGATCCAGCGGAAGCAGCAACTCCTTCCAGACGAAATGCCACCGGGAACATGTATCTTGCTAATCCGAGACCATGGGGGAATAATTCTAGAGGGGGAGAGAGATCCTTCACAAGGAGGTGTGTGGATGAAGGAGGGAATGGGTGACCTTTTATAGGAGGAGGGGGGGGGGGGGGGTGGCCGGCGCATGGGGGGGGGGGTGACCCCTCACCTCCCCCATTCATGTGGTGGTAACCCCTCCACATTAAAATGCCTCTTCACATTCCCTTTTAAAGTATCCACTTTAAATGCATTAAATTTCTCCAAATTTAATGCTCTCTCATTTAATAAAACTCTTTTTATTAAATTTATTCAGAATTTTGTTAATTACTTTAATTAACAAAGATTCACATATAGCCCCTTGCAATATTTCAATATCACATGCAGAACCACCTTCTGCAATTTCACCCGAAACAATTTCCGGTTTCTATTGAAACAATTCCTGCGCTTTGCAATTCTTTCGTCTGAAACATATGTGCTCCAAAATGGTGTCCAGTAACTCTTAAGTGTGCCACCCTATGGTTCGCGAATAATGCAGACATGATCGAGACCCTTCTCCGATCAATAATCAGCAGTGGGACCTGGAGATCCATATTGACTCCTACACATTCAACGATGACTCCTGTGATCGTGAGAACCTTTAACGCTTGTAACTAAATCCCTTTGTCTCTCGATATATTACATGTCCGAGATTCGATCATCGGTATCTCCATACCTAGTTTGATCTCGTTACCGACATGCACTCTTTTCTCGTTCCCGTGATATAACATTCTAGTGATCACATCACTTGCTTGCAAGCTATCCTAATGTGATATCACCGAGAGGGCCCAGAGTATATCTATCCGTCATCTGGATTGACAAATTCCACTCTTGATCCATGAGCCTCAACATAACACCTTCGTAGTACTGAACCCATCTTTATAGTCACCCTGTTACGGTGTGACGTTTGATGTTATCAAGATACTCTTCCGGTGTTAGGAATTAACATGATCTGATGGTCTAAGGATAAATATTACTTCGTATGATGTTATAGCAATATAAACATAATGACTTGATCGTAATGCTATACTTTGGATGAATGTTCATCACATCATTCCACCAATGGTGTGACCTTGTTATTAACAACATCCAATGTCCATGATCAGGAAACCTTGATCATCCTGTTAATCAACAAGCTAGTCTATAAGAGAGGCATGACTAGGAACCCTTTTTGTTTATTAAACACACATGTATTGATGTTTCCGAATCAATACATTTCTAGCATGTAAAATAAACATATATTATATATAAGGAATATATATTAACAACTTTATTATTGCCTCTCAGGGCATATTTCCTTCAGTGGGCCCCCTGTGGGCCATCTCCACTCCTCCTGGCAGCCTTCGTCTTCTGGAAAAATAGGATTTTTCATATATTTTCCCGGATTTTCTGATCTTCGCGAATTTTGCCTCCAAACAGCAGCTTTTCCATCAGAATCCTGACTGCAGCGGTCCATGCTCCAAAAGTCATCAACCATGCAAAAACAGATAAAATAACATAAGTATAACCTCTTAATATGAAATATATCAATGAATAACAGTAAATTATGATATAGAATAGTGATGCAAAATGGACGTATCACGTACTGCCTCCCAGCACTCATGGTGGTGCCCCGCTCCGCCCCTTCGAGCCGCCCCCGTCGCCTGCGACCCTGCCTTCTATAGGCCGACGACCTTGTCTGCCTCGCCGGTGCGACCCAGATACCCCGTTTTCAGGCTCTCCTCCAATCTCGTGTGCGCCTCCACGAGCGCATCCCCATCCAAGGTCGACACCAGTGTCATTCCATACATCATCTTCGCCCATGCATGTGCGTCCGTGGCCATTTGTTGTATGTGTAGAGTGGTTATTCAGGTGGTGCCTGTACCGATCCTTTGTTTCGTCTTTCTATTCTACGTGGTTCCACTAATGTCGGGGTAACCGTGTTTCCAAGTTCATCTTAGCAAGATTGTAGGGCCCTCGGACACCGAGCAACAAGATCTCCTTCATGGGTTGGATGGAACTGCCATGACCTTCACGGATCCGATGGCGAAGACCCTGGATACCCCGAGCCTAGACCGAAGACCGTTCTCGTCGAGACCCCTGACCCAAAGACCCCGGAACGCCAAGTTCTTCTTCCTGGATTCCGAAGCCGAACCCGAATCCCGTCGAACCCCCAAGATCGCTGATACCCAATGTGTGACCCCGATCCTATAGCCCTATTTTATAAATTGCTATATATCTACTTGTTGCATATATTTGTTCATGTCGCATACATATGGTTTGGTTTGGGGGCATTATGCCGATTCACCTCATAATTAAATATGGAGTGTTTATGTGGGATACATTTGACTTATTTCGGACTCCATTTAAATTTGTGTCGCGAACCGATGCCATGTTTTGCCTTGTTAAGACAACGTTTAAATTGCGGGTAGCTAAACAACATGAACCTTCTATTTAATTATCGGAGCCCCGATTCCGCTTAATATGGCCTAATTGCATTGCACCTTTTCCATGTCATACATCATACATGCATCATGCCCGATCTTCTGCCGTAGTATTAAATAGTGCATCCGGTGTTTCTTTTAGTGCTTTGGTTCTTCGCGGATTAGGCCGTTGAGTTGATGCGAGTATCGACAAGTTCTTCAGATAATGTATCTTCGACAGTGTTTCCCAGGCGAGCATTCTCCCCCTTTCTACCTATTTTGCGTTTATAGTCTTTACTTCTTCCTGTTGATCTATTGCTATCCGTGGGCGATGCTTTAGTTCCCGTGCACCATTTATATTCCTTGCAGCCTCTATATTGCCTTGGACACATCCTATTACCTATTGTTTGATAGACAGTCGGCCTTGCGAGTCGTAGTTGCTTGCTCAGGTGCTGCTTCGCGTCGTTGTCATTCTACCATTGATAGAAGGTTGGCGCGTGCTTAATGGTGGAGATATTTAATGGCAGAGATGATCGTGGGTTTCAATATAACTTGTCAATTAAAATGCTGGGAATAGATATAACTAATGTAGAGGCACCGGTGGGCAATAGCTAATATTTGGTTTTTAACCGCTCACTTGTGTCCCGTAGGCCCCGAGTACTTGATACCTGTTTCTTGACTATCACACTATTCGCATGTGGGACCATGAATCCCCTTAGCCAGAGCTTGATTCATTTCTTATTCTTGGGGCCACAAACTAGTTTGGGGCTTTATTAGTATCCTGTACTTATGCCATGCTTTACTACTTTATTTATGATTGTGTGTGGAGCACCTGTACTATTTTGGAATGTGGAGTATTTTCGCGGTATCGACAAGCCCAGTCATACTTTTAGGTTCCCAGTCGTTTACAGCCATTGACGCAAACCCTGGGTCCGTCTCAGAGCCGACCAACTTCGTTGCGGGTAGCTTAGTGGGGTGTCCCCCTGAAATATTTTATGAATCCTGTGATTGCTTTGTCGTGAAAGCCTTGTTGGGTTTTATTTGGTTTTTTCGAGGTTGATCGTGCGTGTGTTGCTATTTGTGCACCCTGCAGGGTAAATCTTTCTGAAAGCCGTGTCCGCGGTTATGGACGACTTGGAGCATAGTATCTCGATCATAGACAAGCATAACTAAAGTAGTGCTATAAATTTGACTTCTACATGTCTAGTAATCAGTTTCACTACAATGGAATGAGTCAATAAAAGTGCCAACAACTGCTGGAGTTGGGATGTCTCATGCTAATTGTATCTGACTAGTAAGTATTGCAACTATAATGGAATGGTTAACTCAAACTGCCCACTGCTTATGATATCAGGATGACTCATGATATCTATATCTGATTAGTAAGTGCTGCAACTATAATGGAATAATTAAAACTGCCAACTGTGTGAGTTCCTTGGTTTGACTTCCTCGTTTGGTCTCGAGGGGGAAATACCAGGATGGGTATGTTTTGGTGTTACTATCAGGTTGGATCCGAATAGGTCTTTCTTATCCCTCTCTAATAGACGACAGTTGAATCGAGTCTCTATAGATTGCTTAGTGCATGTTGCACTACCGCTTCAGTCCACCATACCTATGTAGGCGAGAGCCGCCGAATTCTAGCCTCGCCGTGTACTGGCCTCAGTACTGACCGCTCTCTTTTTTCCTTTTCCCTTTGTCGGCACCCCTTTTGTTTTAGCATGTTTGAGATCGATGTCATTAGCAGGGTTACCCTTCCGGCTTGGCCTGGGCAGGGTTATGGATGCCATTGGTTATTCTTTAGGGCTCTTAGCCCAATTTGCTTCTTATCTGTACTCGGATGTTGTATCGTTTTCAAGGTGATTTGGATCTTTGTACTGTATATCTGTATTCTTGACTCGACGAGTCGGTGTTGTATATGTAAGTTTTGTGGGTTCCATCGCGGACTATTGTGTAATGATATTACTTCGTTTTCCACCTGCACGCGAGTGCCTGGTGGGCATCTTTGAATCGTTTCTATGCGGGTTTGGCGGGAATCGCTAAAACTTGCATAGGGCCGATTCGAGGGTGTTACAACTACTCATTTGACTGATGTGATAGGAGCTATGATCTAGAGTTTACAACTGGTCAATGGTTTAATTATTGACCAACACGTCAAACAAACAGGACAAGAAAGCATGCATTAAACAAGTGTGCCTACCGTGAAACGAGCAATCAAAAAAGTGTGTGTGTGGCTTAGAATTTCAGCAAAAATAAACTAGCCAGGTCATTTCAACAAATATATATGGAAGCAGTTCTATACCCTAAAATGCAAGAGATGTCGGGTGACTCGGAATTTGCGCCGAGACACAAAATGGCATGCAGTTACTATCATAGCGAAGAATGAACCAGATAGAAATTATAACTGCATCATACGAGAACTTGTAGAGCAGGAATGCAAACCAGGAATGAACTATATATTATAGAGGATAGTTATGTCGTGACTTAGGATGAACCAAACCCAGAACCAGATGCAAGATATAATGGCGTCACTCGTGAACCTGTAGAGCAGGCCAAACAAGCATTAGACAAGTGTGCCTAGAATTAAATGAGCAATCAAACAAAGTTTTTCTTAGAATTTCAGCAAATATAAACAAGCGAGGTCATTTCAGCAAATATATATGGAAGAAGTGGCATCTCCTGGAATGCATAGTCGTTGGGTGACTCAAAATTTGCGGTGAGCTACACAATGACATGTAGTTACTGTCATAGCTAAGAATCAACTAGATAGAAATTATAATAGCATCATAAGAGAACATCTAGAGCAGGAATGCAAACCACAAGTGAACTACATAGTAGAGGACAGTTATTCAATTGATTAGGACGAACCAGCACCAGATAAGGAAATAATGGCGTCGCTTGTGAACCTGTAGAAGTGGCTATGCAAACCATCATGTTCATTGTTCCATTCTGGGCTCTATGCAAGAAAAAGAAAATAGTTAGTGTTGCGGCTTTTGAAGAACCAGATGGCAACAACAAAATTATAATCGAATTAGTATGAAGAGTCTAAACGGGTACTACCGGATAGCATAACGATGCCAAGGAGGAAACAATAATAGGAACTTATCTCAGGACAAACTAGATAGATTCAGTAACTGTGGAGTAGGGAATCCAAACTAATATTTTCCACTGATTTTACATTTTGCAAAAACTACACGATAGCAGGAAATTACTGTTGTTCGGAGTAGCAAGAACATGTGCATGACTTCAAAATTTGTAGAGCAGCGAATGCAAACCAACATGTCTAGTGACCTACTCTGTAGTATCTAGCACGAAGAACAGGAGTGCGCTTTGACTGGGTGTACAGAATGATTAGAAAAATGCAGTTCACTGCGACAGGCTTGAACCTGCTGTACTGCTAACAAAAAAAAAGAGTTGGTGATTTGGTTACCATGGTCGGATAGGCTTCTAATCATCATCCATACCAGCGTGGGTGACATCCTTGTCACCCAGGGTGCTTCGGTTGCACCAGATGTTTGCGTCGGGGAAGCAGATCTTGGGTGCTCGATGCCGGCTTGACCGCGGTGGACGAGGTTGAATCGGCACACTGCACGGCGGTTCAGGTAAGGTACGGGTGGGGAAAATGCCGCCGGTGTTGATGCAGATCTTGGGAAGTCGTTGACGGATTCGGCACCGTGGAGGGGAAAGTGGGAAAAGGAAATTAGGTGGGATGGACGACGACGGACTCGGTGACCAAGGTCGGGTGCGGTGGACGTCGGTGAAGAGGCAATGATGCTTTGGATGAGACCGCATCTGATGCAGCTCCGGTATACTATTGGCTGAGGAGTGCATGGTGTCGAGTTCCGGCGGGCAAAGCCAGCCGCAGAGAAGTGCTGCGGGAGGTTCCGGGCGCGAGAAATTTCGCAGTGTTTGAAATGGAGGGGCGCGAGGGAGTAGGGCCACGTGATTTTGGTATCGTTTGAAATGGAGGGGCGCCAGAAATTTCACAGTGTTTGAAACGGAGGGGCGCCAGAAATTTTGCAGTATTTGAAATGGAGGGGCACGAGAGAGTGGGGACCACGTGATTTTGGTATCATTTGAAATGGAGGGGCACCAGAAATTTCGCAGTGTTTGAAATGGAGGGCGCGAGGGAGTGAGCACCACATGATTTTAGTATCGTTTGAAACGGAGGGGCACCAGAAATTTCGCAGTGTTTGAAATGGAGGGGTGCGAGGGAGTGAGGACCACATGATTTTGGCCATCTAGCAATCTTGTCCGTCCATTCCAAATCAACGGGCCATAGGGGATACCTTCCCTTCGAAGGCTCTGGCGCGGATGCCTATGCAAGCAATCGCTGGGTGTCCCAGAGTAGACTATAGGGGTAGATGTGTAGGTTACTGTAGTAGCAGACCATTAATCGGGCTAGCTGGCGCGATATCATTTTGGCGCTCCACGAGTTCAAACTTTTACTTATTGTGTTCAAGAGTGAATACATGCAGCTCAAAAAAAGATACTGTACTTACGTGACTAGTAAACTGTACGTGCTTCGCACGACTATTTTATTGTGTGTACTTCAATAACTTACCTTATTAAAGCATAATAATATCCTGCATAATTTAAAACTTTGGTGCAATACTTGGTCGACTTATTAGAACTACATATCTCTCGGATAGTTTATAAGCACTCCCAAACATGTTTCTAACTTACCAAGATATCGTGTATTTTTTAATGGATGCAGTACTATGGATGGTTTTGCATGACTATCGACATGCACAATTTTGGTTTTGCATTGTTCACATTTGACGTCCAGGCAGACAATATACATATACCTCTCCATGAACAACAATAAGTTTTGTTGTTTTTTTCCTACTTTCTAAATGTTACATTAAACTACCATTATTTTCAATGATGCATGAAATGACCAAAAAAGAGTTGTGACATTTTTTAGCATCTAAAAATATTTTCATTGTTAATAAATATTTTTTACCATTTTACAGAGCATTCCATAAAACGAAACAATGTTTTCACCATCAGGGAAATTGTTTCTATTACATGACAAAACATAATGTTTTCATCACCAAGAATATATAGCACAAGAAATGAATTCCAACACAATAACCATATGCAATGACCTGATGTGTATAAACCTTAGTGACCATCTAATTTGTAATTAGAAGTGTCAAGGAGGGAGCATGCTAGATTCATTTGTGGTGGCTAGGTGCAAATTTTTAATTCAATAAATGTACTACATTCTTGTGGACACTCACAAAGACTATTGACCTCTTGTCTTAGGAGACTTGTAATAAAACTATTACTAGTAGTTCGGAAATAAGTGACTTGGAATTTATGTAGATTTGTATGTATCACTAAAATACGTCTATATACTCGTGAATATGATCTATATACTTGATCTATATACTCGTGAATCTAGACAAATCTAAGTTTCCTATTGAGGGAGTACGGCAATATTATAAATTTACAATGTTGTCATGATAAATAATGATATTCACTACACTCCATAAACGAAAGCACTTCTTTTCTTCTGTCACAGTTTTATATTTTTGTACTGAATTAGTTTTACTATAAAATAACACACGAAATTAGTTACACATTAGTGATTAAGTACTTCCGCTAATTTGTATTTAGATACAGAGGTACTACACACCCAATTAACATCATAAGTAATTTCTCTTTCTCTCTTTCTAGAGGAATTTTCTAGGTTGTCAGTTTGAAGAATTATTTGTTAGATACGGAGAATTGAACACTTTAAATTATACAGCGAGTGATTAGATGGATGAACGATTAGTGCATAGAGGCAGTCGAGCTAGTAAAATGCTCACATTTAATAGTAGATGTGAGCACAATTGATTGAGTGGCAAACCTTTTTTTATGCGGTCGAGGCCCCCGTACGCTGATGACCCTCACTAATAAACAAGGCTGACACATAAGTGTATTTTTACATAGTAGTAGTAGTGGAAACATCATTTAGGGAGACAGAGTTCAACGTCTAGCAATCTTGACCGTCCAATCCGAAATCAACGGGTCAAAGCGGATACCTTCCCTGCAAAGGCTCTAGCGGGAATGCCTATGCAAGGAATTGTTGGTTATCTGTGGGTAGACTATAGGGGTAGCTGTGCTTGTGACCCAAAGTACTCCAGAGTCCAGATAATAGCTGGGTGTCCCCGATGCTGACGGTGCATTTTCTTTTCTAGACACTGGATCCGGACCCCTACACATCTGACAAAGTAGAAAGTATGACCAAATTTAAAGATCACTCATTGACGATTTAATTATTTTTGATTTATCAGACATACTCTCCCTCTAGCCTAATTTTTCTAAAAATTCCCTCCAACCTAATTAAAAAGGGTGTCACATATTTGACTAAATTTGAATGTAATATGTATTCTAAACAATGACTACTATACGACAAGTATATCGTTACAAAAACTCCACAGAGCGCATTCGAACGCTAAAGAGTGCAATATAATTATGCGCATACGGATGAGAAAAAACGATCCATGCACCCAAAAGAAAGAAAAAGGAGGGCCATGTAGGCAAGTCCTCCCCCTTCCTAGTTCCTACTCCAAGATTTGGCGATTGCAACACTGTGGCCGCCCTGCGGAGGTAGGGCCTCGACGACCTCCGCAATGGTCACGACCTCGATGACCAACATGAGATGGCTTCTCTCTTCCTACTTAGCGGGGCGTGACCTAGACGACCTCCGCAATGGTAGCTGCTAGCTGTGGAGTATCGTGACTTCTTTCATCAAATTTTCACACTCAGCACAAAGCATGGAGGAGTCACACTCGTAAGATCATGCTTGCTTTATTTGAAAAGCCAAATCGGCTCGGAGGCGATCACACTCTTGGTTGAGCTTGAAGTTTTTCTGAAGAATGTTGATGTTATGGCTGTAGATTTCATCTACTTTGGCCAATATTCTTGTCCTGACTTCCTGCATGGAAAATGCATCATCAGTAAGAGAGTATGGAGTGCATGCAGAGAAGACCAAAAAGTCAATACATGTATAGTGACTACAGTACCTGTCTTATTCGACCGAGAGCGAGCATGAGGGCATCGTACGCGTCAGAGATATCCGTCGTGCTATCGACCCGTGGGGTGGAAAATTCGACGCTCGAGCCGCCTGCCCTGGAAGATGTACATAGATGGTTCAATAGTAGGAGCAGACAACCCAGGAATCAACAGAAGTACAAACCTACCTGGACTCTTGGTCCCCATGATAGCCGCTCTTCGAATACATGTGCGAAGACGATTCCTCACCCCATGGCTGGTCTCCTTTCTCGGTACGAGCCTGCAGGTCACCCTGCCGGCGGGATTTCTCCACAGTTCTAACCACCACCATCTTGCTATTCTTCTGATGAGACAGGATACTTTGTGACATTGCTAGATGAAGAAGTAGAGAAGAAAGGGAGGAGCAGTGGAAGAAAATGGTTTCTGTGAAGGCGGAGCGAGGTAGTACTAGTAGGAGGAGAGAGGAGAGTGAATAGTGGAAGCAAAACGTCAAGTACTGGGTCTCACTTGTTCAATAAAAGTACTGGATCTCGTCACCGGCCTTCGAGCAATCTCGTTGGTCCATCAAGCGATCAAGCTTACTAGCTGCAAATATTGTAGCAGCTTGGGCATGAGCTAAGAAAATAACTTAGACGCGAGTCTAGCAAAATCAAAATTGCTCCACCATTTAGGTCTCTTGCATGGGTCCCATGTAGCAGCTTTTTTTTCACTTTTTCTCTCCAAACTACTAGTGCTCTGACCAATGAAAATGCCTTAAAGTATTATGCCAAATATTTTAATCAACTAGCCTCTAGGTCTTGTACTAGACACAAGTCCAAGAATATTTTCCTTAGACCCATCTTCTCCATCGTTTAGACATAGGTGGGGCATGTGCAGCATGCTAAAGCTTAGACGTGAGCTAAGAATATAAATAGAGTTGAGTCTAACAAAACCAAAGTTGCTCCACCGTTTAGGACCCTTGTGTAGGTCCTCTTCTCCAGATTTTTTTCCTTTCTCCCACCAAACTGCTACACCTCCGGCCAATGGAAGGAGCCCAAAGAATTGAAATAATTTTTTTAATCCACTAGTACCTGGGTCCTGTACTAGACTCAAGGCAAAGAATCTTTCTCTTAGACACACCTCCTCCACTGTTTAGACATAGATCTAAGAGTTGAAAAGTTTTCTTAGCCACCACATTTTGCACACACTGCACACACGAGTGAAAAGTTTTCTTAGCCACCCCATTTCCGGACTAAGCTTCAGTGACTTTGTGAAGCTAAGTCACCAATCTCAGCCCTTGAATTCTGATCCAATGCACCAGATTGACCCATATTTACACATAAAAGTTCAAACATTTTAGAAAAAATTGAAAAAATTCCATTGAATCATAAATGTTTTGTTCTATAGTCTGAGAAAGTTGCAATCCATTTGCATTACTGGTTTGTGATTAAATAGCTTTTTTACTTTTCAAACATAAAAGGCTATTTAATTGCACACCACTAATCTGAATGGACTGAAACTTTCTCAGATTATAGAACTTAACCATTATGATTCACTGGAATTTTTTCAATTTTTTCTAAAATGTTTGAAATTTTTGAGTGTGAATCTAGAGCAATCTGGTTCATTAGATCAGAAAGGAAGGGCTGAGATTGGTAACTTAGTCTCAGTGACTTAGGTTCACAAAGTCACTGAAGCTCAGTCCCCCATTTCCTATACACTGCACACGCTCACCGTTTAGACAATGTCTAGCAATAAAGCTTGCCAACTCAACAACGGAGCTAGCAGATAAAAAATGGCTGCACTGGTTAGCCACCTCGGTAGGACCCACAAGCCCAGAAAAAGTTAGTACCTTTTCTGCCAACTTTTCTGTCATCAGCGTCAGGATAATATGAGGCTGACAGTGGGCCTTTTCTGCCTTTTGTTTCCTTAGACGCTGGAACTAGTACTAGACACGTGTCTAAGATTTTTTTGGTTAAGCACAGGTACTCCACCGTTTAGACTCGAGCTAAGAAACAAAAAGATTCTCTTAGCCACCGCAATTCTCATACGCTGCGCTTGCTCTTACGACCCATCCAAAGTTTACGGAAAAATTTGGCTAGATACATAATGGTACAATCAACTGGCTTATGCTGTACTAAGTGGGTCCCATCTTTAGGATTGATTTTTGCCGGCCAGTGTAGTAAATTTCTAGTAAATTCGGAAAAATAAGTCTAGTACGTACATTTCTTAGCCACGTTAGGAATGGCTCACACTGTGCTTGCTTGTAGTAGTAGTACTCCCTCCCATCCATATTTACTCGTCGCTGAATTGGACGTTTCTAACTGAAGGGAATATGCCCGAGAGACAATAATAAAGTGGTTATTATCTTATTCCATGTTTATGATAAATGTTTATTTTGCATGCTATAATTGTATTGATCGGAAACGTTAATACATGTGTGTTTAATCAACAAAAAGGATTCCTAGTTATGCCTCTCTTATAGACTAGCTTGTTGATTAACAAGATGATCAAGGTTTCCTGATCATGGACATTGGATGTTGTTAATAACAAGGTCACATCATTTGTGAAATGATGTGATAAACATTCATCCGAAGTATAGCATTACGATCAAGTCATTATGTTTATATTGCTATAACATCATACAGAGTAATCTTTATCCTTAGACCATGAGATCATGTTAATTGCTAACAACGGAAGAGTATCTTGATAACATCAAACGTCACACCGTAACAGGGTGACTATAAAGATGGGTTCAGTGCTACAAAGATGTTATGTTGAGGCTCATGGATCAAGAGTGGAATTTTTCAATCCCAATGACGGATAGATATACTCTGGGCCCTCTCGGTGATATCACATTGAGATAGCTTGCAAGCAAGTGATGTGATCACTAGAATGTTATATCACGGGAACGAGAAAAGAGTGCATGTCGGCAACGAGATCAAACTAGGTATTTGGATACCGATGATCGAATCTCGGACATGAATTATATCATGAGACAAAGGGATTAAATTACAAGTGTTAAAGGTTCTCACGATCACAGAAGTCATCGTTGAATATGCAGGAGTCAGTATGGATCTCCAGGTCCCGCTTCTGACTGTTGATCTGAGAGGAGTCTCAATCATGTATGCATTATTCGCGAACCGAAGGGTGACACACTTAAGAGTTACTGAACACCATTTTGGAGTACATATGTTTCAGACGAAAGAATTGCAAAGCGCAGGAATTGTTTCGATAGAAACCGGAAATTGTTTCGGATGAAATTGCAGAAAGTGGTTCTGCATGTGATATTGAAATATTGCAAGGGGTTATATGTGAATGTTTGTTAATTAAAGTAATTAACAAAATTCTGAATAAATTTAATAAAAGAGTTTTATTAAATGAGAGAGCATTAAACTTGGAGAATTTTAATGCATTTAAAGTGGGGACTTTAAAAGGGAATGTGAAGAGGCATTTTAATGTGGAGGGGTTACCACCACATGAATGGGGGAGGTGATGAGTCACCCCCCCATGCGCCGGCCATGGAGAGAGGGGCACCCGCTCCTCCTATAAAAGGCCACCCTCTCCCTCCTTCTTCCTCACACCTCCTTGTGAAGGATCTCTCTCCCCCTCTAGAATTACTCCCCATGGTCTCGAATTAGCGAGATACATGTTCCCGGTGGCATTTCGTCTAGAAGGAGTTGCTGCTTCCGCTGGATCGCTGGAGCGAGGAGGTGGAGGTTGTTTGGTGGCTTGAACGTGTGTGCGAGTACGGATGCGATGCTGAGTTGCGGCGCTCAGACTTCCTCACGATCTTGAGATCGGGAAGTGTACGACTACATCAACCACGAGTTCCTACTCGTTAACAAAACTCGTTGTCTTCGAGGGTAAGTTATCGATGGATGTATGTCCATCCGATGCTTTGTACCTAGTAGATAGATCTTGGCGTGTAGTTCTCATCGTAGGGATTTTTTTGTTTTCTATGCTGCGGATCCAACACTAGCAATGAATCAGAGGGAGCAGTAGTAGTAGTAGTTGTAGTCACATTGAATATACTTAGGGCTTGATGCATAAGCACCACAAACGGTCGCCAAAAGATCGAACGACAAACTTAAAGATAACTCTGGGCTTCTTTGGATAACAAGAATTAAGTACACCGGAATTTGACTCGGTCACAGGTACAAAACAATGGATTGCAAAACATATGAAATAGCTTTATTTGGATCACAGAATTTCAAAACACAGGATAACAGGGTCAGAGGTACAAAACAGAGGAAATCTACTGGCTTAAAGTCATTTCAATGAAACACAATTAACGCGGAGGAAAATTTCCTCAATCCTACGCGAATGAGTGTAAAAAAGTGGATGTTGAAATTCCTATGGGATTGGGGTGTAGAAATGCAATCTATATGAATTTTGGAGGTATGATTCCTATCATCCAAAGGGCTTCCTTATGAAAAAAATACTATGGGTCGAATTTCTCCAAAATTCCTTTGAAAATCCTTCGATCCAAATTCGCACTTAAACAAGATGTGCGTGCTCACGACAGACGAACACCTTCCGATAGGAGGTGATGCGGTCGTAGATTTTCATCTTGAACCCGTCTGCGGTGACCTTAAACATAAGGTAGTCACCCTCCTTCAACCCATGGAAAGCAGCAAAGGTAGCCCACTCTTTGTCCAGGATGATCTAGTCTTTGTTGCGGTTGGCATGGACAACCCACTCGCATTCCTCGTATGCTTGGACCACCACTAGTTGATGGTAGGAGCATCCCTTCAAGTAAGGCTTGAAGTAAGTCGGGATGATAAGCATATACAAGTCATGCTGGACTAACTGGATGTAGAAGCGCCTAGGACGATGCGCCGTGGTATGGTGTCCAACCGACCTAGGGCGTCTTCTCGGTTTGGCAGAACTAGCGACTGACCTAGCAACACTTGCCCATGGTAAGGCCTACACTCTCCTGCCTGGTAGCTTCGACTTCCTTGGTATGATGGGGAGAGCATCTTCATAGCCACCTGGAGCTGGAGCAGTCCGGTCAAGAATGTAGTCTAAGTACGACATTACAACTGGGTCGTCCTACATGAAAATTACCATTGCGTCAGTCCTTTGGAATTACCAAAACAGCACAATGCATTGTATAAATTGACTAAAGATCACAATGAGTCATTGCACCATCAAAATTACCTAAACAGCATAAGGTATTAGGTAAATTAAATTGCCTACACAACACAATGCATCATCAGAATGACCTAACCCGATGGGTCCTCAAAATTATCTGAACAGCTACTAGAAGGCATAAAATGTAATTAGATTGATTAAATAGCACAATGTATATCTCCCACAAAAAATAGCACAATGCATAATCTGACTGGCTAAAACAGCACAATGCATTATCTGGATATACAAAACAACATATATGCAGTGCATCATCAAAAATACCAAAAATCAAAAGGTATTATGTAATTAAATTTAATAAACAGTGTCTGCACAATCAAAATTACCTAAACTGATGGGTCATTGAAATAATCTAAATAGATAAAAGGCATATCATTTAATCCTAAACAGCAGAACGCAAATCATAATGGACGAAACAACACAGTGAGGAGACAGGACACAATCCAGCACAACGCGTCATGGAAAATTTCTAAACAACATAATGCATCATCTAAGTACCAAAACAGAACCCTGCATCATCGTCATCAAGAATATTCCATAACTAAGCAGAACAACACAAAAGACAAATATAGATACATTCAAATCTAGGCAAAGTCAAGTCAGTTATTTCTGGACGGAGGGAGTATAAAGAATAGCACAAAAGACAATTATCAAGAGTATGACATACAACTAAGCAGTTCAACAAAGGACCTGCAGTACACGTTGCAAAAATCTGACTAGATGCACGTCGGATTTGGGTTAAAGCCCCAATCCTCCAGATCTAACCTCGTTGTAGTTGGGGGCCCGAACTTGAACAGGGGTCGATGGGTTGATCAGATGAACAAGGCGCCACTAACGAGGAACCAACTACATACACCTAAGAAGCACAAACAATCGCTGATGAAGGGGGGGCACCGATAGGGGTTTCACCGTGTACACTCTGAAATTTGGCACATTGGGAATGAGAGTCCAACCTGCAGAAGTCATCATTAAAGGTTCTCACGATCACAGAAGTCATCGTTGAATATGCAGGAGTCAATATGGATCTCCAGGTCCCGCTTCTGATTATTGATCTGACAAGAGTCTCAATCATGTTGGCATTATTCATGAATCATAGGGTGACACACTTAAGAGTTACCGGACACCATTTTGGAGCACATATGTTTCAGACGAAAGAATTGCAAAGCGTAGGAATTGTTTCGATAGAAACCGGAAATTGTTTCGGGTGAAATTGCAGAAAGTGGTTCTGTATGTGATATTGAAATATTGCAAGGGGTTATATGTGAATGTTTGTTAATTAAAGTAATTAAAGAAATTCTTAATAAATTTAATAAAAGAGTTTTATTAAATGAGAGAGCATTAAACTTGGAGAATTTTAATGCATTTAAAGTGGGGACTTTAAAAGGGAATGTGAAGAGGCATTTTAATGTGGAGGGTTACCACCACATGAATGGGGGAGGTGAGGAGTCACACCCCCATGCGCCGGCCATGGAGAGAGGGGCACCCCCTCCTCCTATAAAAGGCCACCCTCTCCCTCCTTCTTCCTCACACCTCCTTGTGAAGGATCTCTCTCCCCCTCTAGAATTATTCCCCCATGGTCTCGGATTAGCGAGATACATGTTCCCGGTGGCATTTCATCTAGAAGGAGTTGCTGCTTCTGCTGGATCACTGGAGCGAGGAGGTGGAGGTTGTCTGGTGGCTTGAACGTGTGTGCAAGTACGGATGCGCTACTGAGTTGCGGCGCTCGGACTTCCTCACGATCTTGAGATCGGCAAGTGTACGACTACATCAACCACGAGTTCCTACTCGTTAACAAAATTAATTGTCTTGGAGGGTAAGTTCTCGATGCATGTATGCCCACCCGTTGCTTTGTACCTAGTAGATAGATCTTGGCGTGTAGTTCTCATCATAGGAAACTTTTTGTTTTCTATGCTGCGGACCCAACAGTGGTATCAGAGCCTGATCTATGCGTAGGTGCTTTGCACGGGTAATACACATATGTTTATATGTGGGCGATGATGATCATGTTATTGCATCTTCTATGTATTTTGTATATTGGTGGCATAGTGGGATGAAGCGGCCCAGACCAACCTTACATGTCATCATACATGAGACCGGTTCCACGACTGACATGCAACTTGTTTTGCATAAGTGGATGGCGGGTGTCTGTCTCTCCTACTATAGTCAATATCTGATTTACAACGAGTTGCTAATAACTTGGTTATCCTCGTTGTGGTTCATTTTCGTAGGTAAGAACGGTTCTATCTCCTAAAGCCCTAAGCCACATAAAACTTGCAATTGATAAATTAGAGGCGTCTAGTTTAGATCGTTGCTGGGCTAGTGTCTTGATATGGTATTGTTGTAAGTAGATGTATGATAGATACTCTTACAACACACTCAACGTGTAAGTTCCATAGACCTTGGCCTTACACACAAAGGAATGATAGAGATAATACCATGATGCAAGTGATAGAGATCAAATGCATGGACCATATCATCACACTTTACACATTAGATGTTAGCATCTTATACTGGTAGTTTGGCGCTTTCTGTAGCATTGTAAGATGATCCCTCATTTAGATATCAAGATAAAAATGTGTTCTTCCTTAAGTATGCACCGTTCTGTGGATCGTGTTTCGAGACATCACGTGATAATCGGGTGTACTCGAATCTACCATTTCATAGGAACGGGTGTAAGACAGTTTTACACATGCGAGTACTAAGATTCTCACTTGGCAAGCCTAGCATGTACAGACATGGCCTCGGAACACGGACCAAAAGGTTAAGCATGAGTCATATAGGTTATATGATGCCCATATAGATGCTCGCCTTTGAAGCTACATCAACTCACGTGATGATCGGACTTGGTGTAGTGGATTTGGTTCATGTAATCACCAAAAAGGCACGAGTGATGTCGTTTTTATTGGGAGTTCATTTCTAATTTGGATTAGTCGAACTCAATTTGTCATAAACTAAATCGAAGTGAATTTGCATAATTTGTTGTAGTCGTTGGCGTCTGTTCACTACCTTATGCTTAGATTCAATTGAGATAATAGAACTATAGAATTCTAGATATTTACTTTACAAACTGGTATCGTATTGTTTTGAATGTCAATTTAAAGTTTATAAGTCCTATTGCAAACTTTTAGCAAAATCTATTTACTCCATGAAGTTTAATAAGTAGTATTATATCAAGAGTAAGAATTCCAATGATAGTATCTAAAGTATCATGTTTGCCTCCATGATTATTGATATTCAAAAGTTGTTTTAATATCAAGATTATATAGGAGCTGAAAATTGTTTCAGAAACCATCATGTGTGAAAGATATTGTGATATCTGAAACAATGTTTTTGGTTGCATTATGATAGATTATAATTTAGCAAAATACATGTTCTCATATTGTATGAGAATTTGTGAAGGATGGAGATGCTAAGCATCCGGATCTCCCAAAAATGTTTTGGGAACTAACATTATACTCGCGATTCTTCCTTACAGGTTGTAGTAGCTTGATCATGAAAGTTGTCATGATAAGGATGAATACAAGATGTAAGTAAAATGTTTACTACAATGATAGATTACTAAAGAATGGATTTTTGAAAGAACACCAAACATTTGATGATGGTGATCCACTTCAAAGTGCAAGTCCAAAGGTATTAGTATTTGACTATACACACTTTGTACTATGTGTCATGTGAATGACACCACTATTGATGTTGATAGATTCTTTTAAAAGAAAAGGAATTGTTGAAAGAGAATCTATAAAATATTTGGCAGAAAAGAAAAGGTTGGAGATGTCCAACTTAGGTATATAGAAGATATACATGTTATGGCTGTATTCCTTGCTTGTTAAACAATGTGGTTCTAAGGTATTGGATACCGGTATTGGATACCGAATCGGTTGGTATGAAGTGTCATACAGGACAATGCAATTCATGAACTGAAATGGCCTAAGTAACTAGCAAGAGAATAAGTGATGATGTTCATCGAAAACAAATAAAGTGTTATTGTGTTTTCGTTGTCGTCAAACCTAGTCTTCAAGATTTGTTTTAATAATTCTTATTTTGTTCCGGTATTACGAGAACAATGGTTGTTCAAATAATTACCGTATTCCATAAAGGATGGATGAACTTTTACAAGTCTAGTGGGAGAAAACACATCCATAAACACTATTGCTAAAATGTCGCAAGACAAATGATTGAAAGATCACTTATGAAGTGACATCGCTGTTTAAATTATATTGGAAAGAAAACATGAAGAAACTCCATGTTGATGGATTTTTGGAGTCTTTTGATTTTGATCAATTGACGCTGGTGAAATTTTCCTCGAGATAATTGAAACTCCGTTCATAGGCCAAAGAGGAACAGATGACTAACTTATTGGATATTATGCATGTTGATGTATATAGTCCATTATGTGTAGCCATATGTGATGGATCCTTTTGCTTCATATGCTTTCTCCAGAAATTTAAGTGAATATATCTATATATTTACTTAATTAGGAAGAAGTATGAAACATTTGAAAATTGTTCAAAGACTTTCAAGATGAAATGGAAAATCATTATAACAAGAAAATAAAGAGTTTATTATTCAATCATAAAGGAAGATATTTGAGTTACATGTTTAGCAAAAACACCTAAGACTTGAGGAATTGTTCCATAATTTGTGTTTTCTCGATAAACCATAGGAGTATGGAATATTTGAGAGATGAAATCAAACCATGTTTGACATGGTAAGATCAAAGGTGTCATTTATAAAACTGCCATTATGTTTTAAGGATTGAAGTTTTAGAGACTACCGCTTTTACACTGAAAAGAGCACCATCGTGATCCATTGAAATGACACCATATACGTTATGGTTTGGGATAGAACCCGAATTGTCTTTTCTTAAATTTTAGTATGCTATGCATAAGTAAAATGTTTACAACCAAAGTCGGATAAGCACGTCTTTGTAGGTTATCCCGAAGAATTTGTTGGGAATTTCTCCATAACACCGAGGACAAAAGAGTTTGTTACTTGGAACGTCAAGTTTCTTGAGAAGGAATTTTTCGTGAAAAGTTAAGTGGGAGGACAATAGAACTTTGATAAGGTTGTTGAACCTTAGCTATATGTGCTAAGTAGCGCAGCGCCGGAAAGTGCCCTGGTGGCGGCGACAATGCTCATGGCTCACGTGATTACAAAGGGTGTGATCTCGGAGATTAGAGTTCCTATTGAACCGTGTGGGTCAGTAAGAATCAAATAGTGTGATTTGATAAGCAAGTCATTATTGTTTTGACAATGATGAACCGATTACATGCAAAGAAGCGATGATGGGCCCTGACTCCATAAAATGACTAGAAGTCATAGAATCCGTGATAGTATCCATACACGAGAAATCAAGTTTTTGAACTTGGAAGACCCTCCGGAAAGGCGTGAAGCCTATCGGTCGTGTTTGGATCTATAAAGAAATAAGACATGGATGTTTAACATCTATGAAATAGTCGACATGTCGGAAAGAATTTTACGACAATGTTCAAGGAGTTGACTATGACAAGATTTGATCTTTCATAGTGATATTTAGTCTTGACGGACTAATGTAGCAACCACTACATATAATTTGATGTATGGTAGTTGAACAAACAAAACAATGTTCTTCTAATAGAATGGTTACCTAGGACATGTACAAGACACGGTCCGAAGGGTTTTGTTAATTCAAAGGGTGCTAAAAGGGCATGCAAACTTCAATAGTTGAAGTAAGCATAGCGGAGTCAGAATCTTCACCATGATGAAATTGTTAAAAGAGTTTAAATTCATCGGATATGATGAAGATGCTTGCATTTGCAAGAAATTAAGTGGGAGCACTGAGACATATTTCCAATACATTATGTAGAGGACATATTGTTGATTGGAGATGATGTATCTTGTATTGACACAAGTTACGAATTTCATTAAAATAAGATTTCGATGAAAGAATTGGGTAAAACCAGAATATTTGGCATCAATATCTATATGGATATATTAAGGCGCTAATATGGTTGTGCCAGACATACATATATGAGATATTGAAAGGGTTCAATATGGAAACAACAAGAAAGGTTCTTGCTGCATGGAAGAATTGTATCAAGATTCAAGTGTTTCAACACTTGGTGAGTAAAATCACATGAAGATTTTGATAGATTATACCATGATATGTATATATCCAAAATGTCCTATGCTCTAAATGTTATGAGCACATACCAGAATGATTCATAAGATGATCATTGACGATAGTAAAGATATTCTTATGAACTTTGGAAGAACTAAGAATATATCATATATAAGTGACAAATAGTTAAAGGTAGTTCATTGTAAAGTGTTACATTGATACTATTTTTTTCACAAGATACAAATTAAATTTATCTCAATTTATACTATGGGTGGCACAATGTAATGGAAAGGATGTTCCATGATGGATTTGGATGAGTTCCAAAGTTGAGACATTGTGAGGGATACTACAACAAAAGGCTAAGTATATAACTGCTATTGTAGCAGCAAATGAGAGCATTTGTGTTAAGTAGTTTGTTATCAAACTAGGTGTGGTTCAAAGTGGGCTAATACTATGAAGATATATTGTGTGACAATAATATCAACATATTTTAAGCCGAACGAACTAAAGGTCTCACCAAAGGACCAAATTTATAATGCCATCTGATTTGAGAATGAGTGATGCGTAGAGACGCAAAGACATGCAAATACACACGGACCTGAAATTGTCAGATCCGAAGATTATGTTAACCACTAGTAATCGCGTATATGCAACACCAGAAAGCCATAGGTGTTCAATACGCAAAGTTTTTCAAACTAGATTATTGACTCTAGTGCAAGTGGGAGACTGAAGGGAATATGCCCAAGAGGCAATAATAAAGTGGTTATTATCTTATTCCATGTTTATGATAAATGTTTATTTTGCATGCTATAATTGTATTGATCGGAAACGTCAATACATGTGTGTTTAATAAACAAAAAGGGTTCCTAGTTATGCCTCTCTTATAGACTAGCTTGTTGATTAACAAGATGATCAAGGTTTCCTAATCATGGACATTGGATGTTGTTAATAACAAGGTCACAACATTTGTGAAATGATGTGATGAACATTCATCCGAAGTATATCATTACGATCAAGTCATTATGTTTATATTGCTATAACATCATACGAAGTAATCTTTATCCTTAGACCATGAGATCATGTTAATTGCTAACACCGGAAGAGTATCTTGATAACATCAAACGTCACACCGTAACAGGGTGACTATAAAGATGGGTTCAGTGCTACGAAGGTGTTATGTTGAGGCTCATGGATCAAGAGTGGAATTTGTCAATCCCGATGACGGATAGATATACTCTGGGCCCTCTCGGTGATATCACATTGAGATAGCTTGCAAGCAAGTGATGTGATCACTAGAATGTTATATCACGGCAACGAGAAAAGAGTGCATGTCGGTAACGAGATCAAACTAGGTAGTTGGATACTGATGATTGAATCTCGGACATGTATTATATCATGAGACAAAGGGATTAAATTACAAGCGTTAAAGGTTCTCATGATCATAGAAGTCATCGTTGAATATGCAGGAGTCATGATCTCCAGGTCCCGCTTCTGACTATTGATCTGACAGGAGTCTCAATCATGTCTGCATTATTCGCGAACCATAGGGTTACACACTTAAGAGTTACCGGACACCATTTTGGAGCACATATGTTTCAGATGAAAGAATTACAAAGCGCAGGAACTGTTTCGATAGAAACCGGAAATTGTTTCGGGTGAAATTGCAGAAAGTGGTTCTACATGTGATATTGCAAGGGGTTATATGTGAATGTTTGTTAATTAAAGTAATTAACAAAATTCTGAATAAATTTAATAAAAGAGTTTTATTAAATGAGAGAGCATTAAACTTGGAGAATTTGAATGCATTTAAAGTGGGGACTTTAAAAGGGAATGTGAAGAGGCATTTTAATATGGAGGGGTTACCACCACATGAATGGGGGAGGTGAGGAGTCACCCCCCCATGCGCCGGCCATGGAGATAGGGGAACCCCCTACTCCTATAAAAGGTCACCCTCTCCCTCCTTCTTCCTCACACCTCCTTGTGAAGGATCTCTCTCCCCCTCTAGAATTATTCCCCCATGGTCTCGGATTAGCGAGATACATGTTCCCGTTGGCATTTCGTCTAGGAGTTGCTGCTTCCGCTGGATCGCTGGAGCGAGGAGGTAGAGGTTGTCCGGTGGCTTGAACGTGTGTGCGAGTACGGATGCGATGCTGAGTTGCGGCGCTCGGACTTCCTCACGATCTTGAGATCGACAAGTGTACGACTACATCAACCACGAGTTCCTACTCGTTAACAAAACTTGTTGTCTTCGAGGTTAAGTTCTTGATGGATGTATGTCCACCCGTTGCTTTGTACCTAGTAGATAGATCTTGGCGTGTAGTTCTCATCGTAGGGATTTTTTTGTCTTCTATGCTGCGGACCCAACACTAGCAATGAATCAGAGGGAGCAGTAGTAGTAGTAGTCGTAGTCACATTGAATATACTTAGGGCTTGATGCATAAGCACCGCAAACAGTCGCCAAAAGATCGAACGACAAACTTAAAGATAACTCTGGGCTTCTTTGGATAAGAAGATTTAAATACACCGGAATTTGACTTGGTCATAGGTACAAAACAATTGATTGCAAAACATAGGAAATAGCTTTATTTGGATAACAGAATTTCAAAACACAAGATAACAGGGTCAGAGGTACAAAACAGAGGAAATCTACTGGCTTAAAGTCATTTCAATGAAACACAATAAACGCGGAGGAAAATTTCCTCAATCGTACGCGAATGAGTGTAAAAAAGTGGATGTTGAAATTCCTATGGGATTGGGGTGTAGAAATGCAATCTATATGAATTTTGGAAGTATGATTCCTTTCATCCAAAGGGCTTCCTTATAAAAAATTACTATGGGTCGAATTCCTCCAAAATTCCTTTGAAAATCATTCGAACCAAATTCGCACTTAAACAAGATGTGTTATACGTTGCTAACGTATCCATAATTTTTGATGTTCCATGCTTGGTTTTATCTACTTTCTTATGTTTTGTCCACACTTTGGAGTACTTTTCATATGATTTCTTGGACTAACCTATTAACAAGAGCCACAGTGCGAGTTGCCTGTTTTCTGCTATTTTTGGTTCTAGGAAAGTCAGAAAATCAATATTCTCGGAATTGGACGGGACAAAAGCCAAGTTCCTATTTTACCGGAAGACTCACGGAGCCAGAAGGAGAGTCAGAGAGGGGCCATAGGGTGGCCACACCACCCCATGGCACGGGTCCACCTAGGCCGCGCTAGGGCATGGTGTGGGCCCCCTGGCCGGCCATCGACCTTGCCTCCTTCGCCTATAAGAGCCTCCCGATACCAAAACCCTAGGTAGTCAATCAGAAATCCACGAAAAGTTCTGCAGCGCTGCCGCCACCAAAGGGGAGATTCGGGGGACAGAAAGTCTCTGTTCCGGCACCCTGCCGGGACGGGGAAGTGCCCCCAGAGCCATCTCCATCGATCTCCACCACCATCTCCATCACCATTGCTGATTCCCATGATGAGGGGGGAGTAGTTCTTCCTCGAGGCTAAGGGTTCTACCGGTAGCTATGTGTTCATCTCTCTCTCTATGCATGATCATATTGTGATCATGAGCTTGTAATCTATAGATCCGCCTTGCTACTCAAGTGCTTTAATAGATCTCTGCTCTCCCCATGTGTGTGAAAGTGACAGTGTGCACACCATGGTGGCACTTAGGCTAGAGATTACAAATACTTGTTATGAGTTATATTTGGAGTTGGATGTCTTTATGAAATTGTGGTGTTTGTTGGACCTATCTAGAGCTCAAGGTGACAGTGTGGGGTTATCTAGATGGGAAAGGCTTACTTTGAGGAGTGCTGTTATAGCCCTACCATCGATTAGGGTGTCCAACCGGAGAGTAGTTAAGAGTAGTATCATAAAGAGAAGATATTTATATGAGAGTGTTCACTAGTGAAAGTATGATCCCTATGCCTTGTTTCTAAGCACTGAAACACCGTTTGCTATTAGATCTGTTACATGTTTGCTTGCTTCCTTCTTTATTTCAGTTTGCCTTTAGTCTTTTCCACGCCTTCAAGTTATTTTCTATCACCGTTACCACTTATAATTATCCATCCCACTTGTATTTCACTATCTCTTCGCCAAACTAGTGCACCTATACACCTGACAAGTGTATTGGGTGTGTTGGGGACACAAGAGACTTCTTGTATCTTGATTGCAGGGTTGCTTGAGAGGGGATACCTTTGACCACTTCCTCCCCGAGTTCAATAAACCTTGGGTGATCCACTTAAGGGAAAACTTGCTGCTGTTCTACAAACCTCTGCACTTGAGGCCCAACAACTGTCTACAAGAATAGAAGTGCGTAGACATCAAGCTATTTTCTGGCGCCGTTGCCGGGGAGGCAAGGTAAAAGGTATTCACACCGGAGGATTAAAGAAGAAGAACCTCCCACAGCAAACGCCTATTTTCTGGTGTGAGTACTCGAAGTTATTTCCTTTAGATTCTGCAATTTTGTCTTTTTGTTTCTTGTTTTCACTAGTTAGGCTTAATGGAAAACAACAACAAAATTAGAGAGCTTTATAGTATTTATCTTGAGTTAGGACATGAAGTGTTTGAAGAGAAAATTAAAAAACCTATGGAACTTTATTTGCATGCTAATAGCAATGTTGTTAGTATGAATTCTTTGGACACCATTATTGCTAATGCTATGGAAAAGTCTAAGCTTGGGGAAGCTAGTTTTTATGAAAATGATCTTTTTAGTTCCCCAACTTTGGAAGATAGCTATTCTATTGCTTATGATGATACCAAACCTCCAATATATGATGATTATAATGATGAATATGATATTTTCAGTCCACCTACTATTGAGGAGAATATTAATGATTACAATATGCCTCCTATATTTGATGATTATGGTGATGAGAATAATAATGATAGCAATTTTGTTGAATTTGCTCCCACTACAATCAATAAGAATAACTATGCTTATGTGGAGAGTAATAATTATTATATGCATGTGGATCATGATAAGAATGTTTTATGTGATAGTTATATTGTTACTTTTATTCATGATGCTACTGAAAGTTATTATGAGAGAGGGAAACATGGTTTTATGTGTCTCAACAATATTAAGTTTCCCCTCTTTATGTTAAAAGTCTTGAAGTTGCACTTGTTTTGCTTTCCTATGATTGTTGCTTTGTGCTTTCATGACTTGTTTCTTTACAAGATTCCTATGCATAGGAAGTGGGTTAGACTTAAATGTGCTTTGAATTTTCTTCTTGATGCTCTCTTTTACTTCAATTCATATTTCCTATGTGAGCATCCTCTCAAATTATCATGCCTAACTTAAAGGCGTTAAAGAAAAGTACTTGTTGGGAGATAACCCAAGAGTTTTAGATGAGTCTTGGAAGTTATTACTTCAGTAATAACCGCTCCTTATCCTTTTTATTTGCTTTTTGTGCCAAGAGTAACCTCTAATGAGAGAGAAGTAATGATTGGGAAAGTTGCTGTCCCGAAACAGATTTCTGTGCTTCATCGTAAAAATTCGTGTAAAATCTCTGAACGTCTTTTTCAGGCGTGAATTTTTTTGATTCTTCCCCAGGTTGTTATCTAACTTTCGTTAGTTCAGCACTTTTTGATTTGAGCAAAAGAAGGTCTTCGAAAAAATTCGTCTTTACCTGACGGTCTGTTTTGACAGATTTCTGCCATTATTTGCATTTGCTTCTTGTTGGTTCCTTTTTGAGTTCTTTTGGGGAATTGAGATTTTCGAGGGAAGTGCTACAGTATCTTGTGTTTTAATGGAAGTTTTATTGGTGTTGGAACTGAACCTAAAGACTTATTATCTTGAGTGCACTAATGTTGCTAATAAAGATTGTGTGAAGTTTTGTATGAATGAAAAATTTCTGGTGTATGGAAGGAATGAGTAATGAGATGAAGGATGGACTAAAGCTCAAGCTTGGGGATGCCACGTGTGTAACCCCAAAAAATATCCAGTAAGTACAAGCATCAAACCTTGGGGATGCCCAAGGCATCCCCTTCTTCATCAATAAAAATCCCAGGTTTCTTCCAAACGCTTCATTTTTATTGTTTCATGCACAGTTGTGTTGTTCTTGGAGCGTCTTCTTTTTTGTTTTCGTTTTGGTTTTCGTTTTCTTGGTTTGTTTAGTTTGCTGAATAAATTGGTTGGACCCCCTCTTTCATACATTGGTTTTCAAATAGTTTGGTTTGGATTGGAAAAGAGTAGGAAAGTTCATGCTTAAGTGGTAAAGAGAGCTTGTTTTTGACTGTGGCCTATGCTTTGTCATGCCATGCTTGATATTGTTTTGGCTTTATGCTTAGTATTCTTTTATGTAGCATGACTTGTTATAAACAATTGAGATTGCTTAATGTTCCTTGGATAAATCATGCGTTGTTTTAGCATATTAAAGCATAGTATAGTGGTATTCTCCTTTGATGCTTTATTTGGGTTGACTTGGCGTATGCTCACACCATGTTATGACTATCTCAAGTCACCATAGCCTTTATGATCCTTTAGTTTTCAACTTGTAGTATCACTTTATGCTTTGATCAATGATGTTTTGTCGCTCTGCATGATTATGGCCATTATTGCTCTCTTAGTTTGTCGCTCCCAGTCTTTTGCTAGCCTCCACAACCAAGTATGAGTTTCACTCATGCATCCAACTCCCTAAACCAAGTTATTCCAAAAAGTCCACCATACCTACCTACTAGCTTATGCTATTCCAAGTATATTCATGCTTTTGTTTACCTTCCAAATTAAACTTGTTATGAGAAAACTAGTGATCAAAGCTCTCACGAACTTGACGGAGGCAAAGTCAAGTCAGTTATTTCTGGACGGAGGGAGTATAAAGAATAGCACAAAAGACAATTATCAAGAATATGACATACAACTAAGCAGTTCAACAAAGGACCTGCAGTACACGTTGCAAAAATCTGACTAGATGCACGTCGGATTTGGGTTAAAGCCCCAATCCTCTAGATCTAACCTCGTTGCAGTTGGGGGGCGCAATCTTGCACAGGGGTCGACGGGTTGATGAGATGAACAATGCGCCACTGACAAAGAACCAACTACATACACCGAAGAAGCACAAATAATCGCTGATGAAGGGGGGGGGCACCAATAGGGGTTTCACCGCGTACACTCTGAAATTTGGCACATTGGGAATGAGAGTCCAACCTGCAGACGAAAAGGATGCATCCGCCACCGCACGAGCATTCGTTCCCAATGCACGTGGCACCGGTGGCTTGGATGACCGCTCAGCGGGTGACGAAGGTTTCGGCGCGACCAACCCTAAGGGTGATGGACGCCTCACCTTGGGCACGCCCCGCACACACGCGAAAGGCGAAGGACACTTCAGATAGGGCGCTGAGGCCGTTGGAATCGAACAAGCCACCTGCAGCTCCGAAGCAGAGTTTGATGAGGATCCCAGCTCAACCACAGACAAAGGTTTTATCATTAGTTTCATCGAGGCAACGGTTGGGTTAACGACTGAGAGTCATGAGGTGAGTGCGGGAGTGTGATAGCGAGAGAGGGAATGGTGGGAGAGGAGTTATTAGATAATGGGAGTGGGTAACCCTCTATCCGCTTTAGTAGTACCGTACTACAAAAAAACTACATTTCACATATCATCACTTTTTGACGAACTAGTTCATTTCTTTGAACCGACTAAAATAGTGGGTACCCTTTAGATTTCAAACTTCCATCTGGTACCTGTTTTTAGTAGTAAGTACAGTACAATACTTTGTATTACCCTCCATCCCAAAATATAAGGCGCCTAAGGATTAGTCAAAAGTCAACATTTTTTAAGTTTAACCATGATTATACACAAAAATTATAAAATTTATAATACTAAATTAATATCAATAGATTCACCATAAAGTATATTTTCTTAATATGTCCATTCAATATTGTAGATGTAGATATTTTTTTCTAAATATTTGGTCAAAGTTAGCAAGGTTTGAATTTTGACCAATCCTTAGACGCCTTATATTTTGGGACGGAGGAAGTAGTATTAAACATTTTATTAGATAGAGGAAATTGCACGATCCACCATCTTTTCATCGCACTTTTGCACAAAGCACTTGGTGGACGTTATTTTTGCACATTTTAACAGTTTTTTTAGCGTAATATGCACAAATTTGGCCAGTTAGTCATGTAATGACCGATTTAACCTCATTGGTAGCAAGACTGACAAGTGGTCCCTGAATGCCATTGCTCCCATTCACACACAAAGATTTCAATGATACTAAAAACTAGATACTAACGGTATTTATCACCCGCAATACTTTTTGGATGCATGTAGCTGGTATGTAAGAGACTTATTTCATATGAAACGTCAATGTTTACACAATGGTACCAACATAACAGTCCGTCACACATTGAATTTGTGAAGGCTTTATTTGGTCGTAATAAACTTGTTTTTGAACATAACTTGTTTGTACATAAGATTTAACGTTTGATTCACATATCCAAATGTCCATCGAAGAGTTTCTTTTAAAGTGTAGGACTAACGATATATGTTTGTTTATTACACCTCACACAAAAAACACACCGATTAATCATAAACTTTAACTAGATTATTATTTTCCTGGAATTTATTTTCCTGAGAGCAAGCACGGTGAATATGCCTCGGAATGCCATAAGCCTAGTTTCCAGACAACGTGTATACATGTTTCACTTATGATTATGAACTTTTTTGAGTTCTCAAGGTTTCCTAGTAAACTTCACATTATTAAACTAAATTAAGCTGATTTATCAATGTTAGATAAAATTTGAACTATGAGTAAGTAGTAGATTTCTCTTAAAGTTATATAAGTATCTTTTGAAGGTACCCACACCCAAACTGTCAATATATCAGAAACCAATGAATTTGTTGGATTCAACTTCTTGCTAAGCATTTGCGTGTACAAAATTTGTATTTTATTTGAAAACAATAAAAAAACATTGCACGATGACCTCTGACTTGTCCTACTTGCTGTGAAAATGATTATTATCAAGAGAGTTCACATATAAAAAACAATGTAATTGAAAATATGGCCTGTCATGTATGAACATATCCTTAGGCTTCAGGCCGAAAGACAAGCTAAATGGCCTTTTATATATGTACAACATACTTTATGGTAATGTTTCCATATTTGATAGATGAGTGCATCTTGGCATGGTGAACAATAATGCTACCATTACTGGGAGTTTCCAAAATTTAGGAATAAAAAATCGTTTTCAAATTTGAACTACAAGTAAACATGATAGAATGCTCTTAAAAAGTTACAAACATCCTTTGAGTCTTTATGGTACCGAGGCTGTCAATACTTCAAAAACCAACGAGAGTTCTGTAGGATTAGAATTCTTGCTACGAATATGCATGTTCACAATTTGATCCTCACTAGCTATGAACAAAAATAATGAAAACCTAAAAATGAAGCCTTCTTCATGGCGCCCTCTTGCGTGTACTACTATTTGCACCGAAAAATAATTAATAACATCATAAATTACAAAAAAATAGTTACACAATATATATGGCCCACGATGTATGAACACTCTTGGGTTTCAAGCCGAACAACAAAGGTAACAACCATATGCACATCGTATTGTATTGTAATGTTCCCATATTTGGTAGATGTGTGCATCTTGGCAAGGTGAAAAATGGTGGCAACCACATGTTTCAACTTATAGGAACAATGAAATTGAAAGCGATAAGATTTCTTTGTAAGCAAGTACAAAGAAAAATGGCTCAGAGTACCACAACAACAATCCTAGTTTTCAGACAAAGCGTGGACCTTGATGCACTTATGATTGATTACCAAGTTTTATGAGTTCTCAAGCTTCCCAGCCAACTGTTTTCCTTGCTTAATTTTAGATTGCTTCGTGCTAAATGTATGGACATTGATGTAATTTTACCTTTTTTAGGTCCTTGATGTAAAATGTACTTCCACCCTCCGTGTAAAACTCGAACCTAGAAGCAAGTGGTAAAATTTAAACGTATTTAAGATTATTAGTTGTTAATGGTATGAACATTCTTGGAGTTTCAAGCCGAATGACCAAGGTCATGGACATATCAACATCACACTTTATGCTGATGATGATCCCATATCCAAGAATTTGCATGCCACCAAATTTGGCCATATATTTTAAAAACAAATAAATAGGAAGTAGCGATATGAAAAGCATGGCTCGATCAGGTGCTCTCTCGAGAATGAACCGAACCCGACTATTTTATTTCTTTGCTTAATTTTGGGGAGGTTCATGCTAAATGTAAGGATCTCGATGTAATTTCCCCCTTTTAAGGTCCTTGATGTAAATTATACTCCCACCGTCCGTGTAAAATTCAAACCTAAAAGCAAGTGGTAAAATTTTAAACATATTTAAGATTATAGTTGTCGATGAGTATGAACATTCTTGTGTTTCAAGACGAACGACCAAGGTCATGGCCATATCTACATTATACTTTATGTTGATGATTCATGATCCCATATCCAAGAATTTGCATGCCACCAAATTTGGCCATATTTTGAAAACAAACAAAGAGGAAGTAATATGAAGATTATGGCTTGATCAGCTTCTCTCACGAGAAGGAGCAAAACATGACTGTTTCCCTGCTTAATTTTAGGGTGCTTCGTGCTAAATGTATGGACCTCGTTGTAATTTTACCGTTTATAAACATATTTAATATTATTTGTTGTTGATTGGTTTGAACATTTTTGGATTTCAAGACGAACGACCAAGGTCATGGCCATATCTACATCACACATTATGCTGATGAGGATCACATATCCTAGAATTTTCATGCCGCCAAATTTGGCCATATTTTGAAAACAAACCAAGAGGAATAGTATGAAGAGTATGGCTCGATTAGATTCTCTCTCAAGAAGGAGCCAAACATGATTGTTTTCCTTGCTTAGTTTTAGAGTGCTTTGTGCTAAAAGTATGGACCTCGAAGTAATTTTACCCCATTTTAGGTCCTTGCTATAAAATGTACTCCCACCATCCATGTAAAATTCGAAGATAAAAGCAAGTGGTAAAATTTAAACGTATTTAGGCTTAGTTGTGTGAATGAGTATGAACAATCATGGATTCAAAACCGAACGACCAAGGTCATGGCCATATCCATTTACATCATACTTTATATCGATGATTCATGATCCCATATCCAAGAATTTGCATGCCGCCAAATTGGGCCATATTTTGAAAACAAACGAAGAGGAAGTAGTATGAAGAGTATGGCTCGACCAGCTGCTCTCTCTTGAGAAGGATCCGAACTTGACTATTTTTCCTACTTAATTTTAGGGTGCTTCATGCTAAAAGTATGGACCTTGATGTAATTTTACCTTTTTTAAACGTATTTAAGATTATTAGTTGTCGATGAGTATGAACATTCTTGGATTTCAAGACGAATGACCAAGGTTATGGCCATATCTATATCATACTTTATGCTGATGATGATCACATATCCAAGAATTTCCATGCCGCCAAATTTGGCCATTTTTTGAAAACAAATGAAGAGGAAGTAGTCTGAAGAGTATGGCTCGATCAACTTCTCTCTCAAGAAGGAGCCAAACATGACTATTTTCCCTGCTTAATTTTAGGGTGCTTCGTGCTAAAAGTATGGACCTCGATGTAATTTTACCCATTTTTAGGTGCTTGCTGTAAAATATACTCCCACCATTCGTGTAAAATTCAAAGATAAAATCATGTGGTAAAATTCAGCTATTTTTTAAATAATATAGTTTTTAATAATTTCCATGAATAATACACGAATTGAAAGATTTGCAATTCTAGCGTGGTGTCGGTAGTTGAATAGCCGACCAGTCCTTATCGGCTTTTCAATAGCCGACTAGTCCCTGTCTGCTTTTGAAAAGCCGACAGGTTATAGGGCCATATGAAGAATAGGGGGAGTAGCCAGCTTTTCAAAAGTAGACAAGGACTAGTCAGCTTTTCAAAAACAGACAGGGCCTAGTCGGCTATTCAAAAGTCGATTAGGACTGGTTGGCTTTTCAAGTGTCGACACCACGCTAGAATTGTAAATCTTTCAATTCACGTATTATTCGTGAAAAATATTAAAAAAATGTATTATTTAAAAAAATAGCCAAAATTCAAATGTATTTCAGCTTAGTTGTGAATGAGTATGAACAATCTTGGATATCATGCTGAACGACCAAGGTCATGGCCATATCTACATCATACTTTATATGGATAATTCATGATTCTATATTCAAGAATTTGCATGCCACCAAATTGGGCCATATTTGGAAAACAAATGAAGAGGGAGTAGTATGAAGAGTATGGCTCGATTAGCTTTTCTCTCGAGAAGGAGCAAAATATGAATTTTCCCTGTTTAATTTTAGGGTGCTTCGTGCTAAATGTATGGACCTCAATATAATTTTACCTTTTTAGGTCCTTGATATAAAATGTACCTCCACCATCCGTACGTGTAAAATTCGTACCTAAAAGCAAGTGGTAAAATTTAAACGTATTTAACCTTATTAGTTGCCAATGAATATGAACATTCTTGCATTTCAAGCTGAACGACCAGGGTCATGGACATATCTACATCATACTTTATGCTAATGATTCATGATTCCATATCGAAGAATTTGCATGCCACCAAATTTGGCCATATATTTTAAAAAACAAATGAAGAGAAAGTAGTATAAAGAGTATGGCTCGATCAGCTGCTCTCCCGAGAAGGAGCCGCACCCGACTATTTCCATTGCTTAATTTTAATGGGCTTCATGCTAAATGTAATGACCTTTATATAATTATTGACATTTTTAGGTCCTTGATGTAAATTGTACTCCCACCGTCTGTGGTAGTCCCATATTTGGGCGAAAAATGGGTGTGAATCATGGCATGGTAACAATATTGTCACTCGGAGTTTCCAACCATGAGGAAAGGAAAACAAATCAATTTTCTAAGTGAGAGGAGTGTATTTTCTGTAAAGCAAGTACTCCCTCCGACCCAAATTAATTGACTCAGATTTGTCTAGATTCGGATGTATCTACTAGGTACATCCGAATCTAGACAAATCTGAGTCAATTAATTTGGGTCGGAGGGAGGAAGAATATGTATTTCTGTAGAAAAGAAACAAAGAGATAGAAGAGAAACTTTGGGCAAAGAGGAAGCAGCTCGAGAGAGCAGCGAAGAGAGGAGTTGAAGGCTGTGCGATATGAGAGCAAAGCTGTGATGGCTTCCTGACACAGGGTACAGGGTACAGTCACCTAGTAGTACTAGTAGTACGGAACTAGTACTAGTAAATTTCAGGACCTTTACTATATACTACTGTATGCATGCAAAACAAATTGTGTTTTCTCTCTCCTTTAGTGCCTCATCACCATCTCTACACCCCGGCTAGGTGATCTCTCCCTCCCCCAAAACGTGGCGCTGCGCATGTGTGTCGACCTGCCTTGTCATCGGCTCTGTGTCAGTATCAGACGTGATGCGCAGAAGGAACCATTTTGGGGCTTGGTGACAAAAGGGACAGTACTCATACTATATTAGAGTCAGAGTTCAAACTTTCACAGTTTCGAAATTTTCACTTCCTTCCCAAACATCCGGAGGGAAGATTATTCAAAAGATTCAAAATATAGTGGTGCACAAGGGATTGTTTATACTGTCTGGTGTCTGCAGTACGTCCCATCGTATTCGATGCACTTCATTATGATCTGACCAGCTTTACCACTACTCCATAGTACTCCATAGTACTCCATTGTCATTCCATTTCACACCTTGCGAAGAGGAAGCCACCAAGCACACCCACAACACGCTGGATCGAAAGTATTGTAGCAGTAGTATGAAGGGTATGGCTCGGCCGCTCGCTCGAGAAGGACCCGCATCCGACTATTTTTCATTGCTTCATTTTAGCGCCCTTTGTGCTAAATGTATGGACCTCTATGCAATTTTCTATTTTTGCGGTCTTTGATGTAAACAGTACCCCCACCGACCTTCTCAAGTTTTAACTAAACGTAAGCGCGATAGGTTGCTCTCAAAGTTTTCCAAAAATATTTTAAAGCTAAGCAGGAATTCGGTACATCGAAAAACCACCGAAAGTTCTGAAAAATTCATGTTCTTGCTATGCATCCGCATCCCGAAAAAGATGACAAGGTTTTCATAACATGTAAAAAAAGAATAAGAAGTATAATTTTTTTTGTGTCATCATGTTACGTGTATCTAGAAAAACGAGTTATAAAAGTATAATATGAACATTATTAATTATACTTTGGTTTCGATAATACTTTATGTTAATGAAATTAGATCAAACTTGAACTGCAAGTAATAAATTGTAGGTTGCTTTGAAAGTTTTATGAAAAAGCTTTTGGAGGTACCCATCGAGCGGTTAATTAATATATCAGAAACCACAGAGAGTTTTGACGAGTGGTTCGACTTCTAGCTAAGATTTTGCATCATGAAAATTTTGAACATCTTTTGAGAACGATCACATGAAATAGGGAGAGAGGGGAAATGATTTTTCTATTCTATATGGGCAACCCACAAGCTTGAGGTGCACCTTATTAGGCTTAAAGATACAAACTCTATTTTCTCCACAGTGTATGTGGTGAACCTTAGCGAATACCACATACTAGGCCTTAAGGTGTGCTTTTGTACACATTGCTGATGCCCTTATTAGGGAAAACACAAATAATACTCCCTCGATCCAAATTAGTGTTCTCATATTTTTCTAGATTCGGATGTATCTAGTCATGTTTTAGTGCTAGATACATCTGAATCTAGACAAATCTGAGAATATTAATTTGGATCGGAAGGAGCAGTATATTAGTACTTTTTTTGAGGAAAGTATATTAGTACTAGTACGCTAGTATAGTACTAGTACTCATTTCTTTGCTTAGACATATGCTCACCTTTGTCCACGCGCTGTACACACCGAGAGAATAAAATGTAGGCAGGGTAAAAGAGGGTAGCAACGAAGAGGAGTTGAAGGCGGCCCGATGTCAGAGGAAAGTTATGATGGATTCCTGACACGAGTTACTCCTGCGGCCGCTCTACTAGTAGTAAATTTTAGGGCCTATGCATGCAAAACAAATTGTATATTTTCTCTCTCCTTCGCTGCCTCTCACCATCCATCCTCCCTTCCTCCTACCCTTTCCCCTCGCGCATCGGCCTAACTGATCTCTCCCTGGTCCACAGTGTGGTGCTGCACATGTGTGCCTTGGTATAGCGGCTCTGTGTCTCTGGCGTGTTCGGCAGCCGCGTTGGCGTGGAGTAGGGACAAGGAGTACATAGGAAGGAAACCACTTTGGTCCTTGGCGGCAAAAAAATTCAAACTTTTCCGGTTTTCGAAATTTTCACTTGCTTCCCAAACATCGGGAGGGAAGGTTACTCAAAAGATCGGCCATTCGCAGTACTTCTTATATTATATTTATCTTTTATTATCTCTTACAATACCATACCATACCACTATATAGTGTACGGATAACTTTGAACATTGACCATTGGATCAAGACCGACAAATCCAAACAGTGTCATCGGTGTGATTTTCCAACTATATCAGGAAAGAACATTCAATTATTCTCAATTTTCCGAGTGGATGAAGAGCGAGGTTGTGCTTTTTCGTTTAGGAATGTCCGAAGAATATTGGATCTGAATGCCAGAAGCCAATTTTACCAACATGTGGTACAAACGATTCCCATGTTTTATTTATGAGTTTTCAAACTGCCTAGCTAACTCTGCCTATTTGACCAAATGAATTTATGTCAATTTATCGAAATTAGGTCAAATTTGAAACTACAAGTAAATTGTAGGTTGCTTTGAAAGTTTTACGAAAAATCTTTTGGAGGTAACCATCGAGGGGCCACAATTAATATATCATAAAACACCGAGAGTTTTGACGATAGGTTCAACTTCTTGCTAAGATTTTGCATCTTGATAATTTAACGAAATTAGGTCAAACTTGAGCTATAAGTATGCGCAATAGATTTCTCTTGAATTAAATGTATTTTCAGAGGTAGATGGGCGCATCTCCTTGTAGTAAACAATGTCATCAGTGTGAGTTTCCAACTATCAGGAAATAAAATTCTCAGTTTTCTAAGTGATGGCGAGATGGTTCTTTTTCGTAAAGAAAGCTCAAAGAATATGGATCTCAATGCCATAAGCCAAGCTTCTAGACATATTAAGTGGACCAACGTCTTTTACTTACGATTCCCATATGTTTTTTGAGTTTTCGAACTCCCTAGCTAATTACTCTGCCCACTTGAATGACTACATGTCGATTTATCGAAATTAGGTCAAACTTGAACTGTAACTAAATTGTAGGTTGCTCTAAAAGTTTTACGAAAAAGCTTCTGGAGGTACTGTATCGATCGGGGGGAGGTCACAATCAATATATGAGAGACAACCGAGAGTTTTGACAACAGGTTTGACTTCTTGCTAAGATTTTGCATCGCATGACACTATTTAATGAAATTGGGTCAAACTTTAGCTACAAGTAAGCACGATAGGTTGTTGTTGAAATATATGACTTTTCAGAGAGGTAGATGGGTGCATTTTCTTGTAGTAAACAGTGTCGTCGGTGTGATTTTCCAACTATATCAGGAAAGAACATTCAATTATTCTCAATTTTCCGAGTGCTGACGAGCGATGTTGTTCTTTTCTGTAAAGAAATGTCCGAAGAATATTGGCTCTAAATGCCAGAAGCCAAGTTTACCAACGATTCCCCTGTTTTATTTATGAGTTTTCAAACTTTCTAGCTATCTCTACCCATTTGACCGAATGACTTTATGTCAATTTATCGAAATTAGGTCAAATTTGAAACTACAAGTAAATTGTAGGTTGCTTTTAAAGTTTTATGAAAAATCTTTTGGAGGTACCCATCGAGGGGTCACAATTAATATATCATAAAACACCGAGAGTTCTGACGATAGGTTCAACTCCTTGCTAAGATTTTGCATCTTGACAATTTAACGAAATTAGGTCAAACTTGAGCTACAAGTAAGCGCGATAGATTGCTCTTGAATTAAATGTATTTTCAGAGGTAGATCGGTGCATCTTATTGTAGTAAACAATACCGTCGGTGTGAGTTTCCAACTATTAGGAAAGAACATTCAATTCTACATTTTTTGAGTGAAGACGAGCGAGGTTAGTTGTTCTTTAATTTTCTATAAAGAGAAGTCCAAAGAATATTGGATGTGGATACCACAAGCCAAGTTCACAGACATATATAGTGGACCGACAACATGTTGTACTTGCGACTCCCATGTTTTATGAGTTTTCAAGCTTCCTAGCTAACCCCGCCCATTTGAATGACTTTATGTCGATATCTCAGAATTAGGTTAAATTTGAAACTACAAGTAAATTCTAGGTTTTGCTTTGATAGATTTACAAAAAAGATTTTGGAGGTACCCATCGAGGAGTCAAAATTAATATATCAGAAACTAGCGAGAGTTTCAACGATAGGTTCAACTTCTTGCTAAGACTTTGCATCTTGACAATTTAACGAAATTGGGTCAAACTTGAGCTAGCTACAAGTAAACGCCATAGATTGCTCTTGAATTAAATGTTTTTTCATAGGTAGATCATCAGTGCACCTTGTTATAGTAAACAGTATCGTCGGTGTGAGTTTCCAACTATCAAGAAAGAACATTCAATTCTACATTTTCCGAGTGAAGAATACGAGCGAGGTTGTTCTTTTTTCGAAAAGTACGAAGAATATTGGATCTGAATGCCATAAGCCAACTTTACATAAAGATATAATGGACCAACATGTTATACCAACGATTCCCATGTTTTATGAGTTTTCAAACTTCCCAGCTAACTCTGCCCATTAGAATGACTTTATGTCAATTTATCAAAATTAGGTCGAATTTGAAACTACAAGTACGAGTAAAGTGCACGTGCCCTGGACGTGAGACTCGGATAATAGACATCTGCCATACCATCACTATATAAAATAATAATAGGTAAAGCAGAAAAAATATAATAGGTAAAATTTGAACTACTGCAAGTAAACTGTGTAGGTTGCTTTGAAAGTTCTACGAAAAAGCTCTTAGAGGTACCATCAGAGGGGCACGGGAGGGGGGGGGGGGGCAGGGGTCAATTAATATACTATCAGAAACCATAGAGAGTTCTGACGAGAGGTTCATCTTGTTTCTAAGATTTTGTGTCTTGACAGTTTAATAAAATTAGGTCAAACTTGAGCTACAACTAAGTGCAATATATTGCTCTTGAATTTAATTAAATTAGGTCAAACTTGAACTATAAGTAATAAATTGTAGGTTGCTTTGAAAGTTTTATGAAAAAAGCTTTTGGAGGTACCCATCGAGCGGTTAATTAATATATCAGAAACCACAGAGAGTTTTGACGAGCGGTTCGACTTCTAGCTAAGATTTTGCATCATGAAAATTTTGAACACCTTTTGAAAATGATCACATGAAATAGGGAGAGAGGGGAAATGATTTTTCTATTCTCTATGGGCAAGCCCACAAGCTTGAGGTGCACCTTATTAAGCTTAAAGATACAAACTCTATTTTCTCCATAATGTATATGGTGAACCTTAGCGGATGCCACATACTAGGCCTTTAGGTGTGCTTTTGTACATATTGCTGATGCCCTTATTTAGTACACGGCTGTCCGCATGCTCCAAGGAGCTGTACCGCCAAGTCGCGGGCAGAAAAGGTAGCAGATTCCCCAACGACCACTGCGGGACATTGATACATTGCAAATGTATCTATAATTTTTGATGTTCCATGCTTGGTTTTATCTACTTTCTTATGTTTTGTCCACACTTTGGAGTACTTTTCATATGATTTCTTGGACTAACCTATTAACAAGAGCCACAGTGCCAGCTGCCTGTTTTCTGCTGTTTTTGGTTTCAGGAAAGTCAGAAAATGAATATTCTCGGAATTGGACGGGACAAAAGCCAAAGTCAGTTTTTCACCGAGGGACACTTGGAGCTAGAATTCGAGACGGAGAGGGGATGGGGCCCGTCCACACCACCTGGCCGTGCGGCCAGGCCTAGCCCGCGCCAGGGGGTGGTCTGGCCGCCCCATGCACCCCCTCGGCCTCTCCTTCCGCCTATATATTGCCTCTGATACGGAAACCCTAAGTACCCGATCAAAATTCCACGAAAGAGTCTATAGCTGCCGTCATCTCCATCCCTAGATCGGGAGGGATCTGAAGCTCTTCCCGTCACCCTGCCGGAGAGGGGAATTCACCCTGGAGGCCTTCTTCATCATCATGCAAGCCTCCGGTGTGATGCGTGAGTAGTTTATCTCTAGACTACGGGTCCATGTAGTAGCTAGATGGCTGGTTCTCCTCCTTTGTGCTATCATGTTTAGATCTTGTGAGCTCCATTCATGATCAAGATCATCTATTTGTAATTCTGCATGTTGTGTTTGCGGGGATCCGATGGATATTGAGATGCTATTTCAGATTGATTATTGATTCTATCATGTCTTTGTTATTTGTAATCTTGCATGCTTTCCGTTGTTAGTACCTATCTTGGCCAAGTAGATGCTAGCAACTCCAAGAGTTAGTATTTATGCTCGATAGTGGGTTCATGCCTCTGGTAATCTGGGGAAGTGACAGAAATATCTAAGGTACTAGATGTGTTGTTGCTACTAGGAAGAAAACAACAATCCTTTGTTCATAGAACAATCGTATTGTTTACATTACACGCAATTTGTAATGCAATTATCCATTGCTTGTAACTTAATACTGGAGGGGGTTCGGATGATAACCTGAAGGTGGATTATTAGTCATAGATGCAGTTGGATGGCGGTCTATGTATAATGTTGTAATGCCCAATCGAATCTCAAAGGAGTCAAGATGAGTAGTATATGCTTGTATGCTTTCTCGATGTTTGTCATTTTCTCCGCTATAATTTGTTCACCCAACATGTTATCTATATCAAGGAGAGCCACCTCTAGTGAACTATGGACCCCGGTCCTTTCGTTTACTATCAATCTACAATCAACTATTTACTACTTTGTGTTTACTTTCTGCAAACTATTACTTCCTTCCATTCAATACGTTTAATCCTTTGTTTTCAACAAAACCGGTGAGATTGACAACCTCATCGCAAGTTGGGGACAGAGTTCTGTGGTTGTGTTGTGCAGGTCTCCACGTTGCTGCTGGCACTGGTAGTGCGCCCTGCCAAAGTCCAGGTAGCTACACCTTTGGGGTGTTTCCTTGCTCCTACTGGATTGATAACCTTGGTTTCATAACTAAGGGAAACTTACTGTTGTTCTCATCGTACCTTCCTCTTGGGGTTCCCCAACGAGCTCGTTAGTACACGAGTCAGCAAGTATTTTTATCCCCAAAGGTGAAGCTAGCTGAACTTTGGCAGGACGCACTACCGGATTGATAACCTTGGTTTCATAACTGAGGGAAACTTACTGCTGTGCTCATCATACCTTCCTCTTGGGGTTTCCCAACGAGCTCGTTATTACACGAGTCAGCAGACATTCGTCGCCTACAACGACGTCTATGACCACATAATCTGGTGCTTTCACGGCCAGCAAGTCAGCATGGAGTCTGGATGCGAGTTCATCACCTCATCAGTAGAGCTAACACCTATGGTAGAGCTCATCCGCAACCTTAGAGTTTCCCACTCGAGGACTGTGCCCATAATGCCCTATAGCCACAAACACTAGGAGCCGTCTAAGCCGGTGCCCACAGGGGGCTCGTGGAGAGCGGATATCATCAGCATCGAGAAAGAGGGCACCGTGTTCGTCTCCCAAATTGATGGCCACACCACGGGCATCATCATATCCCCCAGGTCCGTCAGTTCAGGGGCGTGCGAATCGCTGCGGTACAAGGTGAAGCTTTGGTCGCTGTCTCTATTACATGAGCTCCATGCGGTCGAAATGGTGGTGACATCTAAGCTGATGAGCAGGCCATCATCGACCGAAGTCGCCCTGGAAGGGCTCAGGTCGTACCTGTCGCAGCCGTGGTGTTACCTGGAAGCTTCTGAACTGTTTGTCAGAATTCTCTATGGATTAGGAGTATTGCATCAACAAGTTTCAAAAGTGAGATAAAACATCTAAATATTCTTTGTGATGATCCCAATGTTAAGATATGTAACATCGTATTAATTAATTACTACTTTATGTTGGTGATAGATTCAATTTGTATGGGGAGAGGTGGAATAAGTTTGCGGCAATGTATACCTATTTCCAATGTACGCTACTGACATAGTGGTCCCACAGGCGACAGTGTGACAAGGAAAGGGTAACAGGAAGGATAGAAAGTGCTACCCGACTAGCACCTGACACGCTCTTGCGTTATGCCGAGTATTTTGTATGGAGGTCTTAACTTGCTACTGCTAATCTATTTTGTAGTATACATATGTAGTGGTACTTGTTCAGATCGACCGATCAAGTGCTGAATATGGAATCTCTTTCCTTATGAGTCATGCCCTTACTACAACTATTGAATTTCAATGCCTTCATTGCTGAATCTTGCATTTCTTTTGGCCATTGTCTGTACTGCTGAATCGGTCACTTTGAAATGCTGCTAAATCTGCCAAGTGGTGCTGAATATGAACTAGGAATCTCTAGATATTTTTTCTGTCTTATTCTATACTGCTCAAGCTTCAAATGCTACTCAATCTGTCAAGTGTTATGTCGTTACTATTACCAAGGTATTTTCTAGAACTAATACTGATGTACTAGTACTTGTTTAGATCAAGTGCAGTGATGGTCTTGTTTTCGCTTTTAAACTTGGCTTTGTCACAATCTAGATGAGGCTTGGGCATTTTGGGATACATATATATGGGGGTCACACTGGTATTAATGTGAAGAGGAGGTATGCACACAAAAGCATACTTGATCGTCAGTTATGCTTGCTCCAATGATCGAGTGTGTTTGGAGAAAAGGGCAAACTGATCGTGCGACAAGGTTTTTAGAGCTGAAACATGAACGGGTTCTCTCTATACTGCTATTGAGTTTCAGTGTCTGTATAGTTGAAACAGTCACTTTGGAATGCTGCAGAATCGGTCAAGTGTTGCTGAATATGAACTAGGAATATGTCGATATTTTTTCTATCTTATTCTGTACTACTAGATCTTTCAAATGCTACTGAATTTGTAAAAAAGTTATGTCACTGCTGCTCGGCTGCTTGCACTAGAGCTTTTGCCTGTGTGTCATCAGAACCGTTGGATGTGTTTTGGACAGAAATGAGATGGTACCAAGTAAAGTCATTGGATACCAGTCCAGTTTTGGCGCACACGGTATATGTCCCTTGTTCTTTAGATATTTTTACACGAATATATGTCAAAAGAATTATCGTTTCTTTTTCCCTCCGGTAGTGAGGTCTGTGTTCTGAATCTGGCCGAGCCACATCATAATGCAAATTATACAAAAGAGGAGGTAAAATCTAGCCCATTCGACCCCTCTTTAGCCCAGAACAATTTAATTCGGCCTTGTAGGGGTCGGGGGACTTGCTGACGACAGCCCATTTAAATATTTATCAAGGATCCCATGGAGAATAACGCATGGAGTATAGCCCATTGAGTATAGTAGATGTAGAATAACCCAAAATGTTTAATTCAGCATTTTTGGAATTTCCCTTTAAAACAAAAACAAAAAACCAGCCTACCCATGTTTTTAAGAAACTACTCCATTATCTGGCATTGAATAAATTGAGATGCCCACGATTCTTCTAATGTGAGGCTGACATAAGGGACCCACTAGCCTGAATAAACGGCTGATGCAGTGAGCAAAGCTATCAAGTTCAGAACACGAAGGCGCGATAGAGGGTAACAAATCCATCATACACACGTTTCTTCTAATGAGAGGATGACATGTGGGGCCTAGAAGCGTGATTAAACGGTAGATGCATCGAACAACGCTATCAAGTTCGGAACAAGGTAGCGCGTGAGAAGGAAAAAAATCCATCATACACACGTTTCTTCTAATGAGAGGATGACATGTGGGGCTCAGGAGGTTGGTTAAATGGTAGATGTGTCGAGCAGCGCTATGAACTCGGAACAGGGTAGCACCAGCGAAGGAAAAAATCCATCATACACACATTTGTTCTAATGAGAGGATGACATGTGGGGCCCATCATCATGATTAAACGGTAGATGCATCGAACATCGCTATCAAGTTCGGAACAGGGTAGCACGAGCGAAGGAAAAAAATCCATCATACACACGTTTCTTCTAATGAGAGGATGACATGTGGGGCTCAGGAGGTTGGTTAAACGGTAGATGCGTCGAGCAACGCTATCAACTCGGAACAGGGTAGCGCCAACAAAGGAAAAAATTCCATCATACACACGTTTCTTCTAATGAGAGGATGACATGTGGGGCCCAGGAGGTTGATTAAATGGTAGATGCATCGACCAACACTATCAAGTTCGGAATAGGGTAATGTGAGCGAAGGAAAAAATCCATCATACACACGTTTCTTCTAATGAGAGGATGACATGTGGGGCTCAGGAGGTTGGTTAAACGGTAGATGCGTCGAGCAGCGCTATCAACTCGGAACGGGGTAGCGCCAGCGAAGGAAAAAATTCCATCATACACATGTTTCTTCTAATGAGAGGATGACATGTGGGTCCTAGGAGGTTGATTAGACGATAGATGCATCGAACAAAGCTATCAAGTTCGGAATAGGGTAGCACGAGCGAAGGAAAAAAAATCCATCATACACACGTTTCTTCTAATGAGAGGATGACATGTGGGGTCCAGGAGTTTGATTAAAAGGCTGATGCAGTGAGCAACGCTATCAAGTTCGGAATACGAAGGCGCGACAGAGGGTAAAAAATCCACCATACACACGTTTCTTCTAATGAGAGGATGACATGTGGGGACCAACATCGTGATTAAACGGTAGATGCATCGAACAACACTATCAAGTTCGGAACAGGGTAGCACGAGCCAAGGAAAAAATCCATCATACACATGTTTCTTCTAATGAGAGGATGACATGTGGGGTTCAGGAGGTTGGTTAAACGGTAGATGTGTCGAGCAGCACTATCAACTCAGAACGGGGTGGCGCCAGCGAAGGAAAAAATTCCATCATACACACGTTTCCTGTAATGAGAGGATGACATGTGGGTCCCAGGAGGTTGATTAGACGGTAGATGCATCGAGCTGCGCTATCAAGTTCGGAAGAGGGTAGCGCGAGTGAAGGAAAAAAATTCCATCATACACATGATCCTTCTAATGAGAGGCTGACATGTGGGACCTAGCAGCCTGACTAAACGACAGGCGCCTCGAGCAACGTTATCGAGTTCAAATTAGGGAGGCACAACCGAAAAGTATGGTCCGCTAGAGACACTGATGTCCGGGACCCACACGCCTCAAAAGACTTCAGCGAGTGAACATCGCGTGAGGAAACAAAAATCTTGCTTCTATCACGCACCAGCCGAGCTTCGTCCATGTTTTTAGCAGATCCATTGTACTAGAGGGCAGCGAAACCAAAAAAAAAAGTTTTCCATCAGCCACGACCGAGCCAAGAATTTCATCGCGGAAGACGCGCCTTCTACGATGACCGTCAGGCCAATTCATTCTGGAAGGAAACTTTTCTTGTAGTGTTGTAATCCTCTATAAACTCCGGCTCTGTCGATATACTGGATTGCTAGCAGGAGTAGGATCCGGCCACCACAGTTGGATCTGAATCTGGGTAAACTTGTGTGCTCACTGTCCTAGATCACCATTCATCTTACATCCCACCTTTTCCCACGCCTTGAGGACCCCCTCATGGCATACTTATCTTCTATGCGGCGATAGTTGGTGCCCACCCTAGGGAAAGTGACCTTCAGATCTATGTTCCAGGCAGAATCTGCGTGTGCGAGAATCGGCAAGACAATCATCGTCGGTCGTGTCCTCTATGACGGTGATGTCCCTCTCGTCCTCCTCAACAATACTTTCTAGGGAGACCGTGACAAGCTACACCATCCTACCGATTGGAAAGATCGACACTTACCTTGGTTTCGCTGAACCCGTCCAACCCGCGCTAGTGGTGATGATAGAGGTAGAAGAAACTTTTGGATATACTTTGTCCGCAGAAGTGGCAGAGTTCCGGATCTCAAAAAAACCTAATCCGACCCAGTCCACCCCTGAGGTGGTGACCGTGGAGAAAGAGAAAGTCGAATCTGAAGAAGATCTCCTTGTGGGGGTCGAATCTCAGGAAGATTAAAGCTACAACAACTATGGATCCGGTTCTGCCGATGCTGGAGCAGGAAAATCGCTTCTGAGGCACACAGTGAGGCGGATGATGCTTCATCCTCATGTCAATCTTGATGCCATCCTTGAAACCATCAAAAGTTTCGAGGAAGCTAGTGCTGAAAGCCAATCCCACCTCAGAGCACATGGATCTCACTTTGCCGGCTACCTTGGTTGTAGATCTGGCTCTGCCGATGCTGGAGCCGACAATGACTCGGTAATGGACGCCATAAAAAACACTGACACACCGGCTTCCCTAGGGGAATCTATGACGTTAGCAGAATTCCGAGTGTATGAAGAAGAATTCAAAGAAGAAATCAACTCGAAAGCTGCGCAAGAAGGAGAATGATCACATCCGAGTCTGTACAATAGTATGGATGAGGGTTATGATAAAGACCATCGCGATTCACAATATGACATGGATCTCGGAGAAAATCCCGTGGTCCCATTGTCCAAAAGTACTGATGGGAGCCTCTCTCGAGGAAACGAACCAAAAGCCATCTTTGCTACTGGTACCAATCAAAAGGTCAATAGGGAAAGAAAGAAGAAGAAGTGGAACAAGACTCCAAAACCGGATCTTTCCGAGGTAGAGGAGGTTGACGAGGATATCCATATGGAGGACTCAGATGGTGCTCTGGTCCCCTATAAGTCGAAGGACCCTCTGGTGGATGGTCACGTGGTTATCCCAAGTGCCCATGATTTCTACAGAGATGCACTAACAACGCCAATCCCAACTGCCTCGGAACTAATGCCGGAGGAGTTGGAGCAATAGCCGAAGCCCTATAAGAACAACATTTACGACTCCTTGACGAAGCAGCTCATATCGTCAAGGATAAAGAACGCCTCAATACCAACTTTGTAGATATAGAATAGTTCAACTCCCTGCAACATCAGAAGACCCAGAATAGCCCCTTACTAGCCAATGAAAATCCAGATGTCCACAAAAACCTCTCCGAGGGGAAAAGAAATGACATCATCATAGGACAACCTCGGCTCGACAGCAAAGAAACTGGATCTATAGTACACATGTAGAGAACACTACTGTGGCCTAAGAGATCTTTGTAAACAATTCAAGTCGAAAACAGGTTAAGCAGTGTGTCTCGTTACTCAACAAATGCCCAGAGCAACAAAATGCCGCTACGCCCTTCAGTGGCAAGATGGTGTCAAAATCCGACCAGTGCCGCACTAATGTGGATAGGCATGCCGAGTCAAGACCCCGCAAGGCGGATCCATATTGACATCACTGTTCCAACCCTCGAGATGACACCCACTCAAGAACTGGCTCTTCAGGCCAGTGACACATGACCGCACGAGATTGGAGCGATGTTGTTCTGGCTGCATCACAAGATTCTGTAGCAGCGCTGGCTCCCCAACACCCACCCCGTCGGTAATCTAACAACCTCAAGGATGAAGAAGAGCGATGCTAGGAGTGAGACCAGCAACAAATGCCACCTCCTAGGTAGACAAGTCATCAGGCTGAACCTCGTCACAATGACGATAATGCCGAACAAAGAAACGACAAAATATACACCAACCCAAGCCAGAACGGTGGTCGTCATCACGAAGAATGGCCTTGGAGCCGACACCATGATGCCCCGGGGGAGGCCGGTGCTCCGCTGACAACAACCCATCGGAACTTCTGTCCCCATCAGGAAGTGACTATAATGGTTTCTAAGGGAGCCAAGGAGGACGTCGGGGTGGAGGAGGGGGTAGAAGAAGCAGAGATCCGACTCCATAGCCCCATAGGCACGACAAACATTCGAGACGGTGTTCACTATCAGCAAGCGATAGCTGCAACTAGATCAATTCAAACATAGAAGCATGTCGCTATGAGACAAACGACATATACGTGGGCCCAAAATGTTTTGGTCCATGGATCCACAAAACGATTTTCCAAAGAACTTTGCTATTGCGAGAAAATTCAACTCTACGACGGCATGGTTCGTCTAGATACTTCGCTTCATGATTTTCCCAGGCTTGCTAAATCGCCAAAGAAGGAAACAACTTAGTCACGGTCCGATATCTCCTACTCATGCTGCATAAGATGGCTTGATCATGTCTCAATGAACTTCCGAAAAACACCATCCATGAATAGTATGACATGCAAAGTGCGTACTTTGAGAACTTCGAGGGTACCTATAGGAGGCCCTGCATAGTCAAAGACTTGTAGCATTGCGTCCAGCAACCCGAAGAAACTTGTCAGGACTACCTCGGACGATGGATCGACACGAAAAACTCATGCGAAGGAGTCAATGAACAAATCGCGATTGAAGTTTTCATCCAATGGCTCCAAGCCGGATTGCTACGCCACCAACTGAAGTGTGAGAAGGTTACCGACTTGGGTGAAATGATAGAGATGGAAAGAAAATATGTCGATGCCGATGACAATTTGCAGGGCCTGCTGAATGGCCTGGTTGTGCAAAATCATCAAAATAGCTGACTCAGATGCGCAAGAACACCTCTAAGGACAAACCCAACCCAGAAAATGCAGCGGTCAACGCAAATTTCGGGTCTGGAGGCCGTAGAGGGTGCGGAGGCGGCCGGGGACAAGGCCACGGAGCTTCCCGAATCCTTGGCAGGGGCGATCAGTAGCCGAACAAGAACTACTCATGGGCCGACATTGTCAACAACCAATGCATACATCATCCGAACGGGAACAAGGGCTCTTCCCACACAAATGCTGAGTGTCGTTTCAACGACGACATCAAGAAAGAAGAAGATGTTGGCTACAGAGCCAATCGAAGAAAAGGAAAGAAAAAATCCTGAGAAAGATAAGGAGTACAAGAAAGATTCCAACATGGAAGAAATAGACACTACTAACCCTAAGTCGGACGGTAAGAAGGCTTACCCAACCAAGAAAGGCACCTACGTCTCCTTACTTGGATCTCAACCCGCCAAGGTCAAAAAGGCAGTTCTCCATGAGATCAATGCTACCGTTTCGACTGTCCCCAATATCTAGACTGGTTGGAAGTAAAGACCACCTTTGACTGAAGCGATCATCCGCCTAAGACTCATAGGCGAGGAAAATACGCTCTGGTCGTCAATCCACTTATTGACGGCTATGCGTTCTCCAAGACACTGATGGTCGGTGGTGGCAACATCAACATCCTCTACATCGATACGCTGCACCACATGACGATATCGGAAACCCACCTGAATTATAGCAGTGTGGTTTTCCATGGCATTGTCCCAGGGAGATAGGCGAACTCTCTAGGCGAGATCACTCTTGACGTCACTTTCGGTATGCCAGATAACAACCAGACCGAACTACTGTCTTTCGAAGTGGTGGCATTCAAGAGAGCATACGATGCCTTCTTTGGGCGTCGTACTAAGAGTTCATGGCTCGCCCCTGCTACATGTACAACATTATGAAACTTCTGGGTCCTTGCGGTGTCATCACAATCCGGGGCAATCCAAAGAAAGCACAAGAGTGTGAGGAAGGAGCCACCGCCTTCACCAAAGTCGTGCTATAAATTATTTTCTGGACTAAAGAAGCTGAAGCTCCCCTCCAAGACCTGAAAGAAATACTCTCATCCACCCCTATTCTTGCAGCACCAGAATCTCAGGACCCCATGTTGCTTTACATTGCTACGATAAACAGAGTTATCAGCATCATTATGGTGGTGGAGCGAAAAGAGGAAAAACAGGAGCACTTGGTGCAGCGTCTGACTTACTATCTCAGCAAGGTCCTGATAGAGTCGAAACAACGATCGATATCCACATTATTAAAACCTAGCTTATGGCATATTCTATGCTGCTAGAAAGCTACAACACTATTTTTAAGAGCACAAGATCATAGTGGTTGCTGACTGGTGTATTAACGAGCTCGTTGGGGAACCCCAAGAGGAAGGTACAATGAGCACAGCAGTAAGTTTTCCCTCGGTTATGAAACCAAGGTTATCAATCCAGTAGGAGCAAGGAAACACCCCAAAGGTGTAGCTAGCTGAACTTTGGCAGGAAGCACTACCGGTGCCAGTAGCAACGTGCAGACCTGCACAACACAACCACAGAACTCTGTCCCCAACTTGTGATGAGGTTGTCAATCTCACCGGTTTTGCTGAAAACAAAGGATTAAACATATCGAATGGAGGAGAGTAATAGTTTGCAGAAAGTAAACACAAAGCAGTAAATAGTTGATTGTAGATTGATAGTAAAAGAAAGGACCGGGGTCCATAGTTCACTAGTGGTGGCTCTCCTTAAGATAGATAACATGTTGGGTGAACAAATTATAGCGGAGAAAATGACAAACATCGAGAAAGCATACAAGCATATACTACTCATCTTGACTCCTTTGAGATTCGATTGGGCATTACAACATTATACATAGACCGCCATCCAACTGCATCTATGACTAATAATCCACCTTCAGGTTATCATCTGAACCCCCTCCAGTATTAAGTTGCAAGCAACGGATAATTGCATTATGAATTGCGTGTAAAGTAAACAATACGATTGTTCTATGAACAAAGAATTGTTGTTTTCTCCCTAGTAGCAACAACACATCTAGTACCTTAGAGATTTCTGTCACTTCCCCAGATTACCAGAGGCATGAACTCACTATCGAGCATAAATACTAACTCTTGGAGTTGCTAGCATCTACTTGGCCAAGATAGCTACTAACAATGGAAAGAATGCAAGATCACAAATAACAAAGACATGATAGAATCAATAATCAATCTGAAATAGCATCTCATTATCCATCGGATCCCCGCAAACACAACATGTAGAATTACAAATAGATGATCTTGATCATGAACGGAGCTCACAAGATCTAAACATGATAGCACAAAGGAGGAGAACCAGCCATATAGATACTACATGGACCCGTAGTCCAGAGATGAACTAGTCACGCATCACACCGGAGGCTTGCATGATGATGAAGAAGGCCTCCAGGGTGAATTCCCCTCTCTAGCAGGGTGCCGGCAAGAGCTTCAGATCCCTCCCGATCTAGGGATGGAGATGATGGCGGCTACAGACTCTTTCGTGGAATTTTGATCGAGTACTTAGGGTTTCCGTATCAGAGGCAATATATAGGCGGAAGGAGAGGCCGAGGGGGTGCCTGGGGCGGCCAGACCACCCCCTGGCACGGGCCAGGCCAGGCCGCGCGGCCAGGTGGTGTGGCTGGGCCCCAGCTCCTCTCCGTCTCGTATTTTGGCTCGAGGTGTCCCTCGGTGAAAAACTGACTTTGGCTTTTGTCCTGTCCAATTCCGAGAATATTCATTTTCTGACTTTCCTGGAACCAAAAACAGCAGAAAAAAGGCAGTTGGCACTATGGCTCTTGTTAATAGGTTATTCCAAGAAATCATATGAAAAGTACTCCAAAGTGTGGACAAAACACAAGAAAGTAGATAAAACCAAGCATGGAACATCAAAAATTATGGATACATTTGCAACGTATCAACATCCCCAAGCTTAACTCTTGTTTGTCCTCGAGTAGGTAAGTGATAAAAAGAAAGAATAATTTTTGAGGTGACATGCACCATCACTGAAGGAAATATGCCCTGAGAGGCAATAATAAAGTTGTTATTATATATTCCTTATATATATGATAGATGTTTATTTTACATGCTAGAAATGTATTGATTCAGAAACATCAATACATGTGTGTTTAATAAACAAAAAGGGTTCTTAGTCATGCCTCTCTTATAGACTAGCTTGTTGATTAAATGATCAAGGTTTCCTGATCATGGACATTGGATGTTGTTAATAACAAGGTCACACCATTGGTGGAATGATGTGATGAACATTCATCCGAAGTATAGCATTACGATCAAGTCATTATGTTTATATTGCTATAACATCATACGAAGTAATCTTTATCCTTAGACCATGAGATCATGTTAATTGCTAACACCGGAAGAGTATCTTGATAACATCAAACGTCACACCGTAACAAGGTGACTATAAAGATGGGTTCAGTACTACGAAGGTGTTATGTTGAGGCTCATGGATCAAGAGTGGAATTTGTCAATCCAGATGACAGATAGATATAATCTGGGCCCTCTCGGTGATATCACATTAGGATAGCTTGCAAGCAAGTGATGTGATCACTAGAATGTTATATCACGGGAACGAGAAAAGAGTGCATGTCGGTAATGAGATCAAACTAGGTATCGAGATACCGATGATCGAATCTTGGACATGTAATATATCGAGAGACAAAGGGATTTAGTTACAAGCGTTAAAGGTTCTCACGATCACAGGAGTCATCGTTGAATGTGTAGGAGTCAGTACGGATCTCCAGGTCCCGCTGTTGATTATTGATCGGAGAAGGGTCTCGATCATGTCTGCATTATTCGCGAACCGTAGGGTGGCACACTTAAGAGTTACCGGACACCATTTTGGAGCACATATGTTTCAGACAAAAGAATTTCAAAGCGCAGGAATTGTTTCAATAGAAACCGGAAATTATTTCGGGTGAAATTGCAGAAGGTGGTTCTGCATGTGATATTGAAATATTGCAAGGGGCTATATGTGAATGTTTGTTAATTAAAGTAATTAACAAAATTCTGAATAAATTTAATAAAAAGAGTTTTATTAAATGAGAGAGCATTAAATTTGGAGAAATTTAATGCATTTAAAGTGGAGACTTTAAAAGGGAATGTGAAGAGGCATTTTAATGTGGAGGGGTTACCACCACATGAATGGGAGAGGTGAGGGGTCACCCCCCATGCACCGGCCATGGAGAGAGGGGGCACTCCCCCTCCTCCTATAAAAGGCCACCCATTCCCTCCTTCATCCACACACCTCCTTGTGAAGGATCTCTCTCCCCCTCTAGAATTATTCCCCCATGGTCTCGGATTAGCGAGATACATGTTCCCGGTGGCATTTCGTCTGGAAGGAGTTGCTGCTTCCGCTGGATCGCTAGAGCAAGGAGGCGGAGGTTGTCCGATGGCTTGAACGTGTGTGCGAGTGTGGATGCGCTGCTGAGTTGCGGCGCTCAGACTTCCTCACGATCTTGAGATCGGCAAGTGTATGACTACATCAACCACGAGTTCCTACTCGTTAACAAAGCTCGTTGTCTACGAGGGTAAGTTCTCGTTGGATGTATGTCCACCCGTTGCTTTGTACCTAGTAGATAGATCTTGGCGTGTAGTTCACACCGTAGGAAATTTTTTGTTTTCTATGCTGCGGACCCAACAGTGGTATCAGAGCCTGATCTATGCGTAGGTGCTTAGCACGGGTAGTACACATATGGTTGATATGTGGGCGATGATGATCATGTTATTGCATATTCTATGTATTTTGGATATTGGTGGCATAGTGGGATGAAGCGGCCCGGACCAACCTTACATGTCATCGTACATGAGACCGGTTCCACGACTGACATGCAACTTGTTTTGCATAAGTGGCTGGCGGGTGTCTGTCTCTCCTACTATAGTCAATATCTGATTTACAACGAGTTTCTAATAACTTAGTTATCCTCGTTGTGGTTCATGTTCGTAGGTAAGAATGGTTCTATCTCCGAAAGCCCTAAGCCACGTAAAACTTGCAATTGATAAATTAGAGGCGTCTAGTTTAGATCGTTGCTGGGCTAGTGTGTTGATATGGTATTGTTGTAAGTAGATGTATGGTAGATACTCTTACAACACACTCAACGTGTAAGTTCCATAGAACTTGGCCTTACACACAAAGAAATGATAGAGATCATACCACGATGCAAGTGATAGAGATCAAATGCATGGACCATATCATCTCACTTTACACATTAGATGTTAGCATCTTATACTGCTAGTTTGGCGCATTTGATAGCATTATAAGATGATCCCTCTTTTAGATATCAAGATAAAAATGTGTTCTTCCTTGAGTATGCACCGTTCTATGGATCGTGTTTCGAGACATCACGTGATGATCGGGTGTACTCGAATCTACGCTTTCATAGGAACGGGTGTAAGACAGTTTTACACACGCGAATACTAAGGTTCTTACTTGGCGAGCCTAGCATGTACATACATGGCCTCAGAACACGGACCGAAAGGTTAAGCATGAGTCATATGGTTGATATGATGCCCATATATATGCTATATCAACTCACGTGATGATCGGACTTGGTATAGTGGATTTGGTTTATTTAATCACCAAAAGGACACGAGGGATGTCATTTTTGAGTGGGAGTTCATTAGTAATTTGGATTAGTTGAACTCAATCTATCATAAACTTAGTCTAAATAAACTTTACAAATTCTGTTGTAGATGGCACCACCTGCTTTTAATTTCAATGTGTTCATGTAGAAAGAGAAACTTACTGCGAATGGTAGCAACTTCACCAACTGGGCTATGTATTTGAGGATTCTCCTCACTGCTGCACAAAAGCAATATGTGCTAGATGCGCCGCTAGGCCCCCCACCAGCTCCTGATGCCCCTGGCGAGGAAAAGAATGTCTATGTGACTCATCAGGAGGACCACAACTTAGTTCATTGCGGCATACTGTATGGGCTAGAGCCAGAACTTCGAAAGCGTTTTGAAAATGGAAATGCCTTTGATACCATGGGAGAATTGAAAATGATTTTCGATACCCATGCTGCCGTAGAGAGTTATAATGCTACAGAAAAGTTCTTTAGCTGCATGATGGAGGAAAACAGCTCCGTTAGTGAGCACGTACTCAAAATGTCTAGGTACGCCGATAAGCTTGTGTCCTTGGGAATAACGATTCCCATTGACTTAGGCATACATCGTGTTCTCCAATCTCTGCCACCTAGCTACAAGAGCTTCATGATGAACTATAATATGCAGGTCATGAAGAAGTCTCTTCCCGAGCTTCTGCCAATGCTTAAGACTACAGAAGTGGAGATTAGGAAAGAATATCAAGTGTTGATGATCAATAGGACCACCGGTTTCAAGAAGTACAAGAAAGGCAAGCACAAGGGAAAGAAGGGTGGCAAGTCTGTTGCCACGCCTGAAAAGAAACCCCGGGCTGGCCCTAAGTCTGACACTGAGTGCTACTATTGCAAGGGGACTGGCCATTGGAAGCGCAACTGCCCCAAGTATTTGGCAGACAAGAAGTCCAGCAAGGCAAACAAAGGTATATGTGATACACATGTTATTGATGTGTACTTGACTAGTACTCGCAGTAGCACCTGGGTATTTGATACCGGATCGGTTGCTAATATATGTAACTCGGTTCAGGGGCTACGGAACAAGTGATAACTAGCAAGGGACGAGGTCAGGATGCGGGTCGGCAATGGATCAAGAGTTGATGTGATCGCCATCGGGACGCTACCTCTCCATTTGCCATCGGGATTAGTTATAAACCTAAATAATTGTTATTTGGTGCCTGCACTGAGCATGAACATTGTATCTGGATCGTGTTTGATGCAAAGTGGTCATTCCTTTAAATCTGAGAACAATGGTTGTTCGATTTATAAGAATGATATCTTTTATGGTCATGCACCTATGTTAAATGGTTTATTTCTATTGGATCTCGATAGTAATATTACGCACATTCATAATGTTAATGCTAAAAAGATTAAACTTGATGATGATATGTCTACATATATGTGGCACTGCCGTCTAGGTCATATTGGCGTTAAACGCATGAAGAAACTCCATTCTCATGGACTTTTGGAATCACTTGATTTTGAATCATTTGATACATGTGAGCCATGCCTTACGGGCAAGATGACTAGAATGTCGTTTTCCGGTTCAATGGAACGGGCGACAGATCTATTGGAAATCATACATACTAATGTGTGTGGACCAATGAGTGTGTCGGCGCGAGGTGGATATCGTTATTTTCTTACTTTGACGGATGATTTGAGTAGATACGGGTATATCTATTTGATGAAACACAAGTCTGAAACTTTTGAAAAGTTCAAGGAATTTCAGAATGAAGTGGAAAATCATCATAATAGAAAGATCAAATTTCTACGGTCTGACCGTGGAGGAGAGTATCTAAGTTACGAGTTTAGCACACACATGAAAGAGTGTGGAATAGTTTCACAACTCACGCCTGCCGGAACACCACAACGTAATGGTGTGTCGGAATGTCGTAATCGTACCTTATTGGATATGGTTCGATATATGATGTCTCTAACTGACTTACCTCTGTCATTTTGGGGTTATGCACTGGAAACAGCTGCATTCACTTTAAATCGGGCACCATCTAAATCCGTTGAAACGACACCATATGAATTATGGTTTGGAAACAAACCTAAGCTGTCATTTCTTAAGGTTTGGGGGATGTGATGTTTATGTGAAGAAACTTCAACCAGATAAACTCGAACCCAAAGCGGAAAAATGCATCTTCATAGGATACCCTAAAGAAACAATTGGGTATACCTTCTATCACAGATCCGAGGGCAAGGTTTTTGTTGCCAAGAATGGATCCTTTCTTGAGAAGGAGTTTCTCGCGAAAGGTGTGAGTAGTCGGAAGGTAGAACTCGAAGAGGTTATTGAACCTTCTCTTCATGGAATGGCGAGTGGCGCAGCACCGGAAGTTGTTTCGGAGTTAACTTCACCTGATGAAGAGAGAGCTAATGATAATGATCATGAAACTCCGAAAGAGGACACTACCGAACCTCGCAGGTCAAGCAGGACACGTGCAACTCCTGAACTGTACGGCAATCCTGTTGTGAATTTCATGGTTGATGAAATGGATGACCCTGCGACGTATGAAGAAGCGATGATGAGCCCGGATTCCAACAAATGGCTAGAAGCCATGAAATCCGAGATGGAATCCATGTACGAGAACCAAGTTTGGAACTTGGTGGACTTACCTCACGACCGAAAGGCCGTTGAGAATAAATGGATTTTCAAAAGAAAAACTGATGCTGATGGTAACGTGACCATCTCTAAGGCTCGACTTGTCGCAAAGGGGTTTCGAAAAATTCAAGGAGTTGACTACGATGAGACATTCTCTCCCGTAGTGATGCTTAAATCGGTTAGGATTATGTTAGCAATTGCTGCATATTTCGATTATGAAATATGGCAGATGGATGTCAAAACTGCGTTCCTCAATGGTAAGATTGAAGAAGAGTTGTATATGATACAACCTAAGGGTTTTGTCGATCCTAAGGATGCTAATAAGGTGTGCAAACTTCAGCGATCCATCTATGGACTGAAGCAAGCATCACGAAGTTGGAATCTCCACTTTTATGAGGTGATCAAAGAGTTTGGATTTGTCCAAACTTATGGAGAGGCTTGTATTTACAAGAAAGTGAGTGGGAGCAATGTGGCATTTCTGATATTATATGTGGATGACATATTATTGATTGGAAATGATATAGATCTTTTAAACAGTGTTAAAAGTTATCTAAACAACAAATTTTCGATGAAAGACCTTGATGAAGCGTCATATATATTAGGCATTAAAATCTATAGAGATAGATCAAGGCGCCTAATTGGGCTATCGCAGAGTACATACCTTGATAAGATATTAAAGAAGTTTAATATGGACGAAAGTAAGAAGGGGTTCTTACCTATGTTGCAAGGCAAGACATTGAGTAAGACTCAAAGTCTGGCTACGACGGAAGAAAGAGAGATGATGGATAAGATCCCCTATGCCTCGACCATAGGCTCTATTATGTATGCCATGCTATGTACAAGACCAGATGTGGAACATGCTATTAGTTTGACTAGTAGGTACCAATCTGATCCAGGTTCGGAACACTGGATAGCGGTAAAGAACATCCTCAAGTACTTGAGAAGAACTAAGGATATGTTTCTCATATACGGAGGTGAAGAAGAGCTAGTCGCTAAGTGTTATGTTGATGCTAGCTTTGACACCGATCCGGATGACTCTAAGTCTCAATCTGGATACGTATTTCTCTTGAACAGAGCAGCAGTTAGTTGGAGGAGTTCCAAACAACCTGTGGTGGCTGGATCAACAACGGAGGCAGAATATGTTGCTGCTTCAGAAGCGGCGCAGGAGGCAGTTTGGATGAAAGAGTTCATTACAGAACTGGGTGTGGTTCCCAGTGTGTTGGACCCGATGGTGATCTATTGTGACAACAATGGAGCCATAGCCAACGCAAAGGAACCAAGGTCTCACAAGAATTCCAAACATATTAAGCGCCGGTTTCACTCCATCCGCGAGCATGTCAAGGATGGAGATATAAAGATTTGTAAAGTACACACGGACCTAAATGTAGAAGATCCGTTGACTAAAGTTCTCCCTAGGGCAAAACATGATCAACACCAGAACTCCATGGGTGTTAGATTTATCACTATGTGAACTAGATTATTGTCTCTAGTGCAAGTGGGAGACTGAAGGAAATATGCCCTGAGAGGCAATAATAAAGTTGTTATTATATATTCCTTATATATGATAGATGTTTATTTTACATGCTAGAAATGTATTGATTCAGAAACATCAATACATGTGTGTTTAATAAACAAAAAGGGTTCCTAGTCATGCCTCTCTTATAGACTAGCTTGTTGATTAACAGGATGATCAAGGTTTCCTGATCATGGACATTGGATGTTGTTAATAACAAGGTCACACCATTGGTGGAATGATGTGATGAACATTCATCCAAAGTATAGCATTACGATCAAGTCATTATGTTTATATTGCTATAACATCATACGAAGTAATCTTTATCCTTAGACCATGAGATCATGTTAATTGCTAACACCGGAAGAGTATCTTGATAACATTAAACGTCACACCGTAACAGGGTGACTATAAAGATGGGTTCAATACTACGAAGGTGTTATGTTGAGGCTCATGGATCAAGAGTGGAATTTGTCAATCCAGATGACGGATAGATATACTCTAGGCCCTCTCGGTGATATCACAATAGGATAGCTTGCAAGCAAGTGATGTGATCACTAGAATGTTATATCACGGGAACGAGAAAAGAGTGCATGTCGGTAACGAGATCAAACTAGGTATGGAGATACCGATGATCGAATCACGGACATGTAATATATTGAGAGACAAAGGGATTTAGTTACAAGCGTTAAAGGTTCTCACGATCATAGGAGTCATCGTTGAATGTGTAGGAGTCAGTACGGATCTCCAGGTCGCGCTGCCGATTATTGATCGGAGAAGGGTCTCGATCATGTCTGCATTATTCGCGACCCATAGGGTGGCACACTTAAGAGTTACCGGGCACCATTTTGGAGCACATATGTTTCAGACGAAAGAATTGCAAAGCACAGGAATTGTTTCAATAGAAACCGAAAATTGTTTCGGGTGAAATTGCAGAAGGTGGTTCTGCATGTGATATTGAAATATTGCAAGGGGATATATGTGAATGTTTGTTAATTAAAGTAATTAACAAAATTCTGAATAAATTTAATAATAAGAGTTTTATTAAACGAGAGAGCATTAAATTTGGAGAAATTTAATGCATTTAAAGTGGAGACTTTAAAAGGGAATGTGAAGAGGCATTTTAATGTGGAGGGGTTACCACCACATGAATGGGAGAGGTGAGGGGTCACCCCCCATGCGCCGGCCATGGAGAGAGGGGGCACTCCCCCTCCTCCTATAAAAGGCCACCCATTCCCTCCTTCATCCACACACCTCCTTGTGAAGGATCTCTCTCCCCCTCTAGAATTATGCCCCCATGGTCTCGGATTAGCGAGATACATGTTCCCGGTGGCATTTCGTCTGGAAGGAGTTGCTGCTTCCGCTGGATCGCTGGAGCGAGGAGGTGGAGGTTGTCCGGTGGCTTGAACGTGTGTGCGAGTGCGGATGCGCTGCTGAGTTGCGGCGCTCGGACTTCCTCACGATCTTGAGATCGACAAGTGTACGACTACATCAACCACGAGTTCCTACTCGTTAACAAAGCTCGTTATCTACGAGGGTAAGTTCTCGTTGGATGTATGTCCACCCGTTGCTTTGTACCTAGTAGATAGATCTTGGCGTGTAGTTCACACCGTAGGAAATTTTTTGTTTTCTATGCTGCGGACCCAACTATCATAAACTTGATCAAAGTATTTGTAAAACATTCAAAACTAGGATCATAGTACTTCAATCATAATATGAAAGACAAAGTTCTAGCAATAAGACAAAGAAACTATGTTGCAACATGAAAAGGCACAAACAAAAGATTCATGAATAACAATACTTTGCAAGACGTTTGTTTGTTTCACATAAAGAAAACATAGCATAGTAGTATTCAGCTTGCCCCTCGTAGAGTAGCAAACATAAATGCATAGGACACCTTCAAAGTTTATAAGAGTGACTAGATACAAATAGTTTAAAACAAGCAATATCAATGTATGCATCAATCAACAAGTCTTGGGACAATGCACATAGAACTAAGAGTGGCCACTATGCTCTCAAAGTAGGTGCATAAAGGTAGAAAGTGGAGACTCAATATAAAAGTGGAAGAAAGGCCTTCATAGAAGGAAGTAGGGATTCAAGTCTCATAAAGAGCTTCCAAAAATTATGGTACTTAATAGCTTTCAGCTCTCATTGCCCCTATCATAAGCATCTTGAAGTGATTAAGGTTAAAGTGAACAAACTGGTGTATATGCTTGATGAAGTATAAGTTGGAAATCTCATGTCCCTTGAATATGAGGGCCGCTCCTCATGCTACTCAAGTTTAGTCACCGGTAAGTTCTTGTCATCGTAAGTACATGTGTATCATAGAAAACCGCCAACGGGGTACCCCTTGCCCGATGATACAGAAGAATCCCCATATCAAAATGACAAGGCAAGCAGACAATGAGCATCTTAGTAATCTTCTTATTTACCATGGGAATATGGTGCTTTTTTCTCTCTTTCCTCTTTTCATGATCTCTTTTTTTCTCTTTTTTCTCAATATCTGACTCTTTTTTTATAAGAAGAATGCTTCATAGACAACTCATTATGGTTACGCTGCAGGTTTCCACCATGTCAGCATGGATTAGACCAGCGGCCCAAGTGTTTCTCTAACACATATACATAACTCCATGGACTTACAAGCTTCCCTTTCATTTCACACCGACGACATCCATAGACAAAAGAGCATGATATCAAGTAGGTACAAAGTATAAGTGCAATGTTGAAAGCGTTCCCCATGACAGCATGGTTCTGCTAATCCCCAACAAATAAGTGCAAGCATATACAACATAGACGACACAATGGTTCAAGTTTATTAAGGGCAAGAAAATTAAAGTGTGCCATCAAGTTCGTGAGAGCTTTAATCACTAGTTTTCTCATAAGAAGTTTAATTCAGAAGGTAGATAAAAACATGAATATACTTGGAATAGCATATGCTAATAGGTAGGTATGGTGGACTCTTTGGAATAACTTGGTTTAAGGAGTTGGATGCATGAGTGAAACTCATACTTGGTTATGAAGGCTAGCAAAAGACTAGGAGTGACAAACTAAGAGAGCAATAATGGCCATAATCATGTAGAGCGACAAAACATCATTCATCAAAGCATAAAGTGATACTACAAGTTGAAAACTAAAGGATCATAAAGGCTATGGTGACTTGGGATAGTCATAATATGGTGTGAGCATGTGCCAAGTCAATCCAAATAAAGCATCAAAGGAGAATACCACAATACTATGCTTTAATATGCTAAAACAACGCATGATCCTTCCAAGGCACATTAAGCAATCTCAATTGTTTATAACAAGTCATGCTACAACATAGAATACTAATCATAAATACAAAATAATATCAAGCATGGCATGACAAAGCATAGGCCACAGTCAAAAACAAGCTCTCTTTACCACTTAAGCATGAACTTTCCTACTCTTTTCCAATCCAAACCAAACTATTTGAAAACCAATTTATGAAAGAGGGGGTCTAACCAATTTATTCAGCAAACTAAGCAAACCAAACAAATTAAAAACCAAAACAAAAATGAAAAAGAAGACGCTCCAAGAACACCACAACTCTGCATGAAACAATAAAAATGAAGTGTTTGGAAGAAACCTGAGATTTTTATTGATGAAGAGGGGGATGCCTTGGGCATCCTCAAGATTTGACGCTTGTACTTCTTGAATATTTCTTGGGGTGACACGCGTGGCATCCCCAAGCTTGAGATTTAGTCCATTCTTCATCTCATTACTCATTCCTTCCATACACCTGAAAATTTTCCTTCATACAAAACTTCACACAATCTTTATTAGCAACATTAGTGCACTTAAGATAATAAGTCTCTAGGTTCAGTTATAACACCAATAAAACTCCATGAAAACACTAGAAGCTCAATTCCCCAAAAGAACTCAAAAAGGAACCAACAAGAAGCAAATGCAGAAAATGGCTGAAATCTGTCAAAACAGACCAGCAGGTAAAGACGAATTTTTTCGAAGACCTTATGTCGCTCAAATCGAAAAGTGTTGAAATAACGAAAGTTAGATAACGACCTGGGGCAGAAGCACAAAAATTGACGCCTCAAAAGTACGTACAGAGGTTTTACACGAATTTTTACGGTGAAGCACAGAAATCTGTTTCGGAACAGCAACTTTCCCAATCATTACTTCTCTCTCATTAGAGGTTACTCTTGGCACAAAAAGCAAATAAAAAGGATAAGGAGTGGTTATTACAGAGGTAATAACTTCCAAGACTCATCTAAAACTTTTGGGTTATCTCCCAATAAGTACTTTTCTTTAACGCCTTTAAGTTAGGCATAAGAAGCAAGAAAAAGGATCAAGTGTTTGAAGAAGAATTAAAACCAAATTTCTTGCCCTTACCTCTCTTACTTTTATTCTTAACCATGGGGAACTTGTGAATACTTGGTGGAGAAACAAAGCGCATGGTGCCCTTTTCCACATCTATTATTGCTCCAAGGAGCTTCAATAGGGATCTTCCAAGTGTGATTTGTTCTTTTCCTACACATTCAATAACAAGATAATCAGTAGAAACCCTTTTCCCTAGGATCTTTGTAAACACTCCTTCAGCTATTCCAATGGGTAATATTGTGGCATTATTAGCAAGAAAATTTCTTCTCCTCCTTCAGAAAGCCCCCAAAGATTCAAAGATTCATAAATATCTTTGGGCATAAGACAAAATTCAGACATGATATCACAGCGAGCATGAAAAGTTTCATCGTTTATAGCAATATTTACTGTGGGAAGCCATTCAGAGGGTTCAGAGTTTATTGGAACATAGTTGTGATGCTCTCTAAGCGTATTATAGCAATCTTTCAAACTAGTAGTGCTGGTCTCAAGAGTATTCAATCTAGCAAATATGTTGATGAAAGAAGAATCAGTTTTGCTAGGCAAGTTGTAAGTATGGACCAACTTCTTTATGGCATTAACAACATCATCCTCATTGCATTGGAGGAAATCTCCTCCCACAATAGCATCTAAAGCATATCTATAGAAAAGAGCAATTCCAAGGTAAAAACTGCTAAGGAACAAGCTTTGAATCATTTTAGGTTCAGGTTTTTATGTAGATCAGAGATTCTAGACCAAGCCTCTTTGAAACTCTCTTCAATTCCTTATTTAAAAGTGAAAATCATTTCCTCATGTGACATAGTGATTGGAGAAATGCTAGACATAATGGCAACTTAAAATAAGAACTAATTTTTTGTGTGTTTTTAATAAAGAAAGCAAACTTGTAAAACTAATTTTTTTGTGTTTTTGATAAAGAAACAAGCAAATAAAACAAAAAGAAACTAAGAAAAACAAAAATAACAAAGTAAAGAGATTGGTTATGAGGGACTCCTCTTGTGAAGATGTCCTTGACTCCCCGGCAACAGCGCCAGAAAAGAGTACTTGCTGACTCGTGTATTAACGAGATCGTTGGGGAACCCCAAGAGGAAGGTATGATGAGCACAGCAGTAAGTTTTCCCTCAGTTATGAAACCAAGATTATCAATCCAGTAGGAGCAAGGAAACAGCCCAAAGGCGTAGCTAGCTGAACTTTGCCAGGGCGCGCTACCGGTGCTAGCAGCAACGTGGAGACCCGCACAACACAACCACAGAACTCTGTCCCCAACTTGCGATGAGGTTGTCAATCTCACCGGTTTTGCTGAAAACAAAGGATTAAACGTATCGAATGGAAGAAAGTAATAGTTTGCAGAAAGTAAACACAAAGCAGTAAACAGTTGATTATAGATTGATAGTAAAAGAAAGGACCGAGGTCCATAGTTCAATAGTGGTGGCTCTCCTTAAGATAGATAACATGTTGGGTGAACAAATTATAGCGGGGCAATTGATAAACATCGATAAAGCATACAAGCATATACTACTCATGTTGACTCCTTTGAGATTCGATTGGGCATTACAACATTATACATAGACCGCCATCCAACTGCATCTATGACTAATAATCCACCTTCAGGTTATCATCTGAACCCCCTCCAGTATTAAGTTGCAAGCACGGATAATTGCATTGCGAATTGCGTGTAATGTAAACAATATGATTGTTCTATGAACAAAGGATTGTTGTTTTCTCCCTAGTAGCAACATCACATATAGTACCTTAGAGATTTCTGTCACTTCCCCAGATTACCAGATGCATGAACCCAATATCGAGCATAAATACTAACTCTTGGAGTTGCTAGCATCTACTTGGCCAAGATAGCTACTAACAACGGAAAGCATGCAAGATCACAAATAACAAAGACATGATAGAATCAATAATCAATCTGAAATAGCATTTCAATATCCATCGGATCCCCGCAAACATAACATGCAGAATTACAAATAGATGATCTTGATCATGAATGGAGCTCACAAGATCTAAACATGATAGCACAAAGAAGGAGAACCAGGCATCTAGCTACTACATGGACCCGTAGTCTAGAGATGAACTACTCACGCATCACACTGGAGTCTTGCATGATCATGAAGAAGGCCTCCAGGGCAGTGGCGGACGCAGGAAAAAATTAGAGGGTGGACACACTTCAAAATTTTCTTTTGCACTAGTTTGCCTTGCTTGCTCCGGGAGGAGCGGGTGAGGTGGCCTAGGGTTTGGGATTTTTTGGTTATTTTTAGTGTTGTTTTTGAATTTTAGGCTGTTGGATGGGGTATTTTGATGCGAATTTAGCCAAATTTCCGCTATAAAAAGGACAGCCCAACCTCCTCAATTTTCACACTCAAACATATCTCTCGTACACCGGGCTAGCTGTGTATTATTTCTTATACTCAAAATTTGTTCAATTGCGGCCTTATAATGCAATCTCATTCTCTGTCCAATCGCTGTTTATGTTCTTTGCGCCGAATTTTGGGGTAGCAGCGACATTTCGATTTTATTTATATACATGGCCGATCCTTAGATATCACGGGCGAAACTGTAACATGATACCATGTATGTTTTCCTAAAATTGAAAGTATTGCATTGAAAAATGAGAATGTTATTTGTATTCTCCAATGTTAAAGATATCGCTTATCGGTAATTTATCGGCAGGCTGAAAATTGGCGATTTTTCAATGTATCGGTGGTTTTATCAGGCGATAAATCGGAAAATCGGCCGATAAATCAGAAAATCGGCATATCGGCCACCTCGAGTAGCAATAAATCAGGCGATTAATTGGCATATCGGCCTTTTTTGAACAGTGGTATTCTCAAAATTTTCCTAAATTATAAATTAACATGTACTCTCTCCGATCCAAATTAATGAACTCAGATTTGTATAGATTCAAATATATGTAGCACTAAAATACGAGATATATCTGAACCTAGACAAATCTGAATCCATTAATTTGGATAGGAGGGAGCATGTAAATATTTGTACAAGCCGAAAAACCTAACAGAAAATAGAATAAAAGCTACATCATGGAAAAGAAACATAGGTGCCTTAACAGCTCTACCACTCTGAGCTAGGCACAAAATCAGCTTCGAGTTCCTGATCGCACAAAAGCTGGAGAGGTGTTCAATCAAACTTTGATCCTCGTCTGCATGTACCATGCGCTTCGGAGTTTGCCACGTTTTACATCCAGCTCGCTTGCCTATGCTAGGTGCCAGCTTTGGCCCCTTGCCCTTGGTTCCAGGCGCCCGGCCGAGTGGCGAGCGTCTGCATGGCTGCGCCTGACGGCTGACAGCCTGAGTGGGAAGTACTAGCCGGAGGGGCTGCATGGGTGTCGGGATGAGGCAGCTATCCGGCGCCGGGAGTCGGTTGCATCTCTCGCGCGCCGAGCAGATTAGCGGTAGGTGAAAAGAATCCTAGAATTCTGGGTGGGCCGTGGCCCACCTGGCCCGCCCCCTGCGTACGCCAATGCTCCAGGGTGAATTCCCCTCTCTGGCAGGGTGCCGGGAAGAGATTCAGATGTCTCCCGATCTAGGGATGGTGATGACGACGGCTATAAACTCTTTCGTCGAAGTTTGATCGGGTACTTAGGGTTTCCGTATCAGAGGCAATATATAGGCGGAAGGAGAGGCCGAGGGGGTGCCTGTGGTGGCCAGACCACCCTCTGGCGCGGGCCAGGCCCTAGCCTCTGTCCGTCTCGTATTCTGGTTCCAGGTGTCCCTCGGTGAAAAACTGATTTTGGCTTTTGTCCCGTCCAATTCCGAGAATATTTATTTTCTGACTTTCCTGAAACCAAAAACAGCAAAAAACAGGCAGCTGGCACTGTGGCTCTTGTTAATAGGTTAGTCCAAGAAATCATATGAAAAATACTCCAAAGTGTGGACAAAACACAAGAAAGTAGATAAAACCAAGCACGGAACATCAAAAATTATGGATACGTTTGCAACGTATCAGTGGTGAGCACATCTCGCATGAGAGATATAATCAACATCGACATTAGAGGATGTGTTGCCAAATGGGGAATCGAGCTAGCAGCTTTTGACATTGAGTACAAGCCACGAACAACAATCAAATCCCAGATCCTTGCCGATTTGTTTGCTGATTGGACAAAGACGGCATAAAACACTAGTACCCCGGAGTCGGAATACTGGACCCTCCATTTTGACGGGTCAAAAGCCCTTGGGGGCTCGGGGGATGACGTGGTGCTCAAATCACCCTAGGGAGATAAAATGTTCTATGTCTTACAGATTCACTTCATAGCAACCAATAATATTGGTTGCTATGAAGTACTGTTACATGGACTTTGGATCACTAAAGACATCGGCGTACGCCGAATCATGTGCTATAGAGACTTGGATTGAGTTGCTCAACAAGTATCCAATCAATGTAGGGCAAACAAGCATATGGCAACTTATTGAGCTATCATTGATGAATTATATAAATCGTTCTAAGGGTTTGAGGTTCAACGCATCCCTAGAGAAGAAAATGAGAAAACGGATGCACTATCAAGATTAGGCTCCACGTAGAAACAAGTCCCGGGTGGTGCTTTTCTGGAGCACCTGAGATTTCCCTCTATCATAGGAGTTCATGAGGAGTATCCGACCAAATCCGACGCACCACTCATAGCAGTGCTAGATGTTATTCCTAGCTGGACAAAACTATACCTTGATTTCTTGGTAGACAAAAAATTACTAGAAGACGAGGTTCTGAGCCGATAGATCGTTCGACAAGCAAAAGCCTATATGATAATCAACGGTGAGGTCTATAAGGGGAGTGTGTCTGGGGTCTTTCAATGTTGTTTTTATTCGAAAGAAGGAGTGTAAATACTAAGAGAATTCCACAAAGGCGAATGCGGCCATCATGCCGTAGCCAGATCCTTAGTGGCAAAATCGTTTCGACATGGATTTTTCTGGCTTACAGCTAAGGCAGATGCCGAGAAACTGGTAAAGACATGCAAAGGTTGCCAAAAATATGCTAAACAAGCCCATGTTTCAGCTGATCAACTATAGACAATTCCGACTATATGGCCCTTCGAGGTCTGGGGTTTGACATGGTAGGACCATTTATACAGACAAAATGTAGATTTACCCACCTACTAGTGATGGTGGATAAATTCACCAAATGGATTGAGGCTAAACCCGTAACAAGTTGCGATGGAGTCACAGCTAGAAAGTTCATCGACGATGTCATCATTCAATTCGCGATTCGGCTATCCACATAGCATCATCACAAACAATGGTAGTAATTTCTCCATGGGAGAACTTGTAGAGTTTTGCGAAGAACAAGGGATCCGGATCAATATTGCATTAGTCACACATCCACAAGCCAATGGACAAGTCCAAAGGGCAAACGACCTCATATTACAAGGCCTACGACCTCGTCTTGAAGCACCACTACGTCGTGTTGAGGGGGCTTGGTCGGAAGAATTACCGTATGTTATTTGGAGCTTACGTACTACTCCAAACAGGTCAACCAGATACACATCTTTCTTGTTGGTCTATGGTACAGAGGCACTACTTCCGAGTGATCTAATCCATATTTCTCCCCGAGTCAATGCGTATGTCGAAGATGATGCTGAAGTTTCTCGACAAGATGACCTCGATATACTCGAGGAAGTCTGTGTCGTTGCTGAACAGAGATCTACAGCCTATCAGTAGAAGTTACGCAAGTACTATAGTCAGAGACTTAAAACCATTCCTTCAGAAAAGGGTGACCTAGTTCTCCGACTAGTGCAACAAAGAAAGCACACACTTTCCCTGATTTGGGAGGGACCCTTCATATTTAGCATAGTACTGCACAACGAGTCATACTATTTAAGCGATATGAGATCACTTAAGAAAAGACCTGATACTCGGAAGAGAAAGAGAGTTGGTGGTAGTAAAAATCTGGATGAGCTAGATTGTCCATGGGACATTGCTTAGCTATGTCCCTTCTTTTTTAAGTTTAATTTTCTTGTAATCATATAAATATACATGTTCAAAGTGAAATAAAGTATTGGTTCCCTTAATTTTTTCTAAGATGTTTTTAGTACCATCTTATTTCCGAATGATCTTGTCAAATGCAAAAATCTCAGAATGCTTGAAAGTACTTTATGCTCATATTCATTATGATTAGGTTTCTAATTCTATAAAAATGCTACCTTCGGGTGTAAGTCTCATTATCTATTTAGACTTTGCTTTTTTGTCTGATTGTCTGGACACGAGCATTTTCCGATTAGTGAATTCTTGGTACTGGAAGTAGACTCTGTTTTCATGTTTAAACTGGTTTAGCAATTGAGCTCCGTCGCTTGACAGTGTTTCCATGCTGAAGGTTGGCCGGCTCATGAAAGGGGCGGAGTGGAAAAGTCAGATAAACAAAAAGTGCTTAAGTAATTTCGAGCACAATAAAATAAAAAAAAGTGCTAGACTAAATGCATAAGTTCTTATAGCACAACCAAATAAATTGTTTACATTACACCACTTGGTTCAAAATAATGCATAGTTTGTTTCCGACTCTATGATGGAGCTGGTGGAGATGGTGATCTTGTTGCTACGCTGGTGCCGCCATCGACACCTTCCTATTCCTTGTCTGAGACGATGCCGTCAGACTCAGTTTTTTCTTCATCGTTGTCGTCGAAAACTTCTGTTTCTTTGCCAGGGGGCTTGGTGGCACATCGACAAACCGAAAAAATAGCATGGAGAAATTGGTCATCTCGGCCACACGACAAGCGTATCCAGCACAAGACTCCCAAATGGCTTTGAAATCTTGGTGTTTGCCGTCTTCGTTGACAGTTGAAATACCCTTGGTCACCTACTAGATTTCCATGTTACCATGGTGATGAGTCACCATGGTAAGGGCATTCTAGGAAGCTATCCAGGCATATGACATCTTCTAGTCCTCGATCAGCTTTGGAAACTCTTTGTCCTTGTCCCTCATTTAAAAACCAGATATTTTGTCTAGGTCGGAGAGATTAATGGCTTCGCCAGTTTCTTCAAGAATCTGGCAAATTCATGGATCAAATCTCCAACTTCGTCAAGTCAGCTTTTTCGAGACTCGATCGAGGAGGCATCTATAATGTTGAGGAGTTCTACGTAAATACAAAGTTAAAAATTGTAACGAAAATAGTCAGAAAAATTTCAAAGGAACAAAGATATGGCATTGAAAAATTACAGAAGATAGTTTCATATACTTTGGTATTTTCCTCCCTCAAGCTTAGAAGTTCTTCCCGGAGTTCCTGTGTGATGTCACCCTACCTATTCATTTCTGATTTAAGATCTTCAATTTCTTTGTCCTGAAGGGGAAGGGCTCGGTCGATCTTGATAAAATCAAGAAAGAGAATGAAGGAAGTGTGAACAATCTTCTAGAATCCAACAACCATCCTACCGAACAAAGTCATGCGTTCTCCAACTCCAAGACCTTGAAGTTCTCCACCTCCTCCACGAGCTAGCAGGATTGCTTAAGAAATTCTATATCAATAAGGGAAACAACAGACGAATTATAATTCGGCAAGTAAACCAAAATCAAACAGGAGAGCCAGAAAAGCTTACCTTATGCCTCGTCCTTCTCTATCTTCAGTTGAGTATTTTAAAGCAAGAGAGATTTAATCTCTTTCTGCTTCATGTAGATATTCTTCAACAGTTTATGGTTGTAACAATTAACTTTCTGTAAGTCAGAGAGAATCAGGCTGCTCTTTTAACTAAGTTAAATTCCAGCACGAGCCTTGGGGGCTATACTACTTCGTTATTTGGCATCCTACAACTCGGATTCTACACTCCTAGTTCCTATCCGACCTAATGCTTAGGGGCTAGAGGATATGATATAAAGACAGTACAAAGAGTCTGTCAAGTTTCATGCACTAGCCAATGCAACCAAAGTCTGAACTATTGGAAAGGGCTAGTGAAATGCACATATACACTTCAACACCCCCTCTCACATGTGACTGGGAGAAGTTGGCACGTGCAACCGGAAGAGTGCGACGACGCGTGAAACTCACGTATTATTCAAGAGGCCTATACATGGACATAGAAGGGGCAACAACAATTTTAGGATAAATTGCGAAAGTCAGGACTCAAACTCGAGACCTTAGGCTCTGATACCATGTCAAGTTTCATGCACTAGCCAACGTAACCAAAAGTACGAACTGATGGAAAGGGCTAGTGCAATCCACTTATACGCTTCAACAGAGTTGGGAAACCTCTTACAATATGTTCGTGATGCAACTTCTCGAAGCTGGCATGCATTTTGTCTAAGACCTTCTCGGGTAAAGTTAAGGGATGCACCTATGGAGGCGGAACCCCACCGGCCCTTAACCTTTGTTCCCGGAGATTGATATGCCTTAGCAAACTCTCAAGCTTCGCGTCTTCAATTTCTTGAGCCGCTTCATCGACAGATAATTTTCTGGCTTCCAAGCAAGAAAATGCAAGTTTTTGGATCTTCTGCTTTCTTCCTAGTGAGGCCAAGGTTGGCAGCGCCAAGAACTTTCATCAGTTCTTCGAAAAAAGACCCTGCCATGAGATCATTGCCCTTAGAGGGTTCACCCTTATCAATTCCCGAGCCACCGGCGGTGGCTTCGGTTTGTGAACTGGTATTCACATGCTTTTCAGCGTGAGCCTCAACATTTCCAGCACGCGGAGAGGAAACATCCTTTGGCACTGATGACGTGTTGGGAGTTAGAGTCAGAGGTGCTGTCGCCGAAGAAGTCAGATTCAACTTCTGCTAGCGCAGTGCCTTTCCCAGTTTTCCCTTCCCCTTTACCAATGGATTACCTCTGAGCCGCAAAAGGAAATAGTTATGACTCGGAAAGAATACAAGAAAACATACAAGTTACGATAGAAGATCTTACTTCTTGATTACTGGTAGAAATTGTGCGCCAGCCGAAACAATAGGAGCTTTACGCTTCCTGGTAAGCGCTTCTAGCTCTTCTTCCGTCTCCTTCTCCTCAACAAGTTCTGGCTCTTCTGGAGAATAACCCTCGATAGGAGCAAGCTCCGACTCGGGGAGGTATGCAAGCTTAGATTCAAATATTTATCTCAGTACAACATAATAAGAAAGGATGGAGATGATGACAAATAAAATTGTTAAGTTGAAAGATTCACCGGAATTAGAGGATTCTTCAAAGTGTAGATGTGGATGGAAATCTCCGGAAATTTCTTGTTTACCCATTCCTTTATCAGCCATTGGATCCGGGTCTTGAAATCCTTCGAGGGAATCTGATTTGGACTGGCCCTCAAGCTACCCTTATCGAGGGTAACCAAATGCATCGGTTGGTCACCGTGGCGCTGTAGAGGATGAATCCGATAATGCAACCAACAAGGCACCAGGTTGGACCCCCTCAGACATTTATTCCTCATCAGAAACTCAATCCACCTCTTGGCACATATCAAGTTGTCAGACAAAACCGGTGCTTCTGCACAAATCTTGATGGGTTTCGCTGCCGTCAACGAAAACTGGCAAACTTTTTTCTTTGCTAGGAGCCGACATGTCCTTGTGATAGAAGAACATTGGTGGCCATCACTTCAGTGATTCACTAGCTAAAATCTTAGGGTAGACCTTGTCTCTCCTAAGGACTAAGCCCAGAGTTCCGCTATTATAAGGAATACCGGCAATGATGGAATTCTTCCGAGTACCGAACTAGTACCAGAAAAGCATCAAACTCGGTTTGATTCCAAGAAACCTCTCACTAAGAGCCGCATGGGCACTGATCTCTAACAACGAGTTTGGGGAAGATTATGAAGTTTAACGACTTAATGGTTGATTACCTTGGAGAAGAGTTCCAATGGCGGAAAACTTAGCCTATGATCGACATGCGTGGTAAAGTGGATGCGCTCGTCGTCGCCTAGCACGAGATTGCTTCGTTAAGGCTGCTCCGCTATGCACTAGCGCGGAGGCAGTCCTCGTACTCCATTTGATGGAGCTTCTCATTATCGATGAAGATCGAGAGTCATATCCCGTGCCACCTCCTCTCTTCTGCCGCAGTCGACAACGACTACACGCCTGCCGAAGAGGAAGAATCGGCTATCTCATCGGAGGTGACCAAGAACTAGCGGCACTATGGTTTTGTAGGAGGAGATAAGGATATGACAGAGTGTAGGAGGACACAAGGAAGAAGGTATTGTGGAGCGGAAGTGAAGAAAAATGAGGATTTCTCCCTCTTTATAATAATTTTGCACCGAGATTAGTGCTAAACGCGCCGGATTTTCGCTACACATCGTGAAACACATAGGGCAACTTCCTCGTGAAGCATTAGCCTCCTCGATATAAGCGCTCGCATTGAAACGGCTCCCCGGTTCCGTGCAATATGGGACCCACCAATGGTCACACTGACAAAATAAATGTCAGTGACGTGACAAGACCTGAAAAGTTATCGGGTTGCATCACCAAAAAAAATTTCTCAGTTTGAAATGGGCGTGGAAACAAAATGATAAATCGACAAGTCCGACTTAGCAATGACTTAGATCCTACAATTTTGTTTTAAAGTTTTAGAAACCCTTTAAGATTCTACAACCGAGAAACGTTGAAGGTAGACGAGGAAATCCGACTTTGGATCTTGGAGGCTTCTAGGGGCTACTATTGGGGATATACTTTCCGGGTATACCCATGGTTACTCACTGACTAGGGTGGCCCACTTCCGGGTTAGAGCTTTGCTCCATGGGCAGCCTAATAAGGGAAGGAAGATGGAGACCCATCCAGCTACGGGAAGGCTAAGAAGACTTACCGACTTAGGCCTGTAGATAGACTTGTAGTCCAAGATGTACTTTGTACCGACTCTGTGTCGTAGCCTGATAGGATTCTCATATAAACCTTAGGTCGGATGACTATATAATCAAAGCTTGGGGTCATCCTTTAGGGCACAACAAATCTCAACTCGCATAGGCGATAACAATCCTTGTAATCCTTTGTAAAGTCTGGCTCTATCGATATACTAGATTGCTAGCAGGAGTAGGATTCGGCCACCGCAGTCGGATCTGAACCTGGGTAAACTTATGTGCTCACCGTCCTAGATCACCGTACGTCTTACATCCCACCTTTCTGCACGCCTCGAGGACCCCTTCATGGCGTACTTGTCTTCTATGCGATGACAAGATAGATAAAATCACGCTCTGTAGGATTTAAACCCATGACATCGGTTTTTGGAGACCTTCTATAGGTATCCTTGTGATCTTGCGCGATATCTTACTCCCTCCATTTCAAAATACTTATAGTGGCTTTAGTTCGATTTTGAACCAAAACCATGACAAGTATTTTGGAACAGAGGGGTAGCATCTCGATGCATATATTGTCACTATTTCCTCCATCACACTACAAAAATAGCCCACGCCCAACATTTTTTGGGGACGATACAGCCGAAAAGTATCTCTAAAGTTGGTTACCCGGTGGATTAACAGTCGTGACACCATTTTTACATGGCGGCCACTTATACGCCATGACAGACATGATACCGACGGATTTCGGTGGTGCGATAGGTGGTGCGTAACAGTGAAATTTTGAAATATCGCGCTTCGGTGAAGGAGGCATTATTTATTGCGACATGCATTGCAATCTATGTGAAAAGTAGGTGGAACACAGTAAAATAATCAAAGACACCCCTCTATGTTCATGCACATCTTACTGATAGGTGTGTCCCACAATCTCATTAGGGTATGGGCCTGAGACTTTGTTAATATTAAGATCTGCTGGAAACTTTTTTATGATAATAGATGAAAATGAATAATCGAATATACCCACAAGAGTGGGCCTCTTCGGCTTATGGGCCCTTAAGACAGTGAGGCCTAGAGTTATGTCTTACTTGCTCAAGGTTCATAAAGCAAATCTTATCCCTCCTAGTGTTTTCCTATATAATATAGGGAATATGTGCCCTCTAACAACACGCCACCGCACTCCCTGTCTCCCATTTCAAACCCTAGATCTCGCGGTAACATAAGATCCCACCTACACCCCATCACTGCTTCATATATAATACAGAGGAAGACTTAGTCCTAGTTACTTATCCTGGCGCCGCTCGCTGTTTCAGATCTAAACATCTTCATTTATAAAAGACATGTAGGCTCTGTATTTTTGCCAATCTGATGTAGCCTCCGCGTCGGATTCCTCCACCCGCTTCCCCGAATTTGAGTTGTCTTCATCAGGTTCATCTCATCTACAAATCGACCATCTTTCATCTTATTCTTTCTTTAGTTTGCCTGATTACTCTTTCAGATCCATGTCGATATCATCAATGTCAAGCATGTGGAGGATGGCGGGCGTGTCTCTGCGGCCGTGCATGAACGGTGGCGAGCGTATCTCTAGGACCGTCACCGCGTCACCGTGGACGTGTTGATTCGTCCATGCACAAAGGATGGCAAGCGTGTCTCTCCAGCCGCCACAACTCTATGAGTGGAGGACGGTCGACACGTCGCACCGGCAGTCATAGTACCATGCTCTATGAATGGAAGGCATGTTGCTGCAGACACCAAAGTTGCTTGATAACAGCATAGAGAGGCAATCAAGAATAGGTTTAGTAAAAAAATTATTTTTAGGATAAGCGGAGAAAACTTGTAATTTTACGTTTATTTTCTTTTTTTGGAGTTGCAAGGGACTTGGAAAATGTAATGAATAGAGAGAGGCTCAATTTCTACAATGGAAATAAAACTATATCTCAATGTAATGTAAATTTCGATCTGAATGGTATTAATGATATTTATCCTTGATTCTAATTTAATTATATTGCTATGCTACACCGACATATATAGGACCAGACAGTCTGTTTATGCCATTGTCTCACTGCTGCCACGTAATGTACGCAATGTCGATCTACAATGAACCGCGGCGGTAACCCTTGGCTGCCGCGGAAGCCCTAGATCAGCGGGTGACGTTGTGCCGAGAACAAAAAACCCGCCACTGATGCACTTTCCCGATGCCGTTATCCCTGCCAACTTTTTTTGTCGTGCCAGCGCGATCATGTTGTAGTGTCAATATTGATTTCGCTGTCGCCACGAACTTAAGACAGCTTACCCATGATGTCTCCAACAACTGTCCCAATATTATTGTCTCTAGCTAATTAATAGGTATTGTAAGGTTGCGTTTCATCTAGATGGATTGTGATAATCACGTTTTAGTAAAAAAATTACCTACTTTATCATTCCTTATTCTATTAATGTGACTATTTTCCACAACAGACTATGAAAAAGGTTTAGCATGTACTAATCATCACAGAGAGCCAGCCGTGCCACCCCTCCCTGACCCCGTGTCGACCTAACCCTGGGCGGCACGGGGTGACCGAGCCGCCGGCTTCTGTCCCCTCCCTAACCCTCCTCCTCCCACCACTGCTGCCAGGAGTTACCTCCGAGTAAATTCCGTGCGTTGACGGTGGCGCATGCATTTTCTTCCTGGGCGGCAATCTTCCTCTCCTCGGGACGGCGGTGACGAAATCGAGGGTTGGCGGTGGCTCGGTGCAGAGATCTTCTAGCGATGATCCTGACGCGTTGATGGTGGAGGTAGATCTCCCTACGCCTGGTGGTGGCGCGCCCATGACTGCGACTGTCTGATCCCTATCTTCCACATGCCTTTTGGCCTTAGGCGGACCAGCGGGTCTAGGACCGTCGTGGTGGGTGGCGTGGCGGCGCCTGGCTACAACGATGGTATGGAACCGCGATGGTGTCGTCGACATTGGGCTGGGAAGTGGTGGCCATGTCTCCCGCATCATGGTAGTGTCGTGTGTCGGCCAGCCCTCTCGGGAGCTTTCTAGTGGCGTGGGGGTTGCCAACTTGATCAATAAAGGTGGTTGGCCCTACTGATCTTCCCACACCAAGTCGCCAATCTTCTTGATGTCAGCCTCCTAGGACTGGTCGCTAACGTGTTTCGATCTTCTTATGACGCCACTAGATATCTAGATTGGAATTGATACGGTTGTGCGCACCCTTATATTCAGTCAGTATTGCTTCAAGAGGGTGTGGCGCAAAGCTTCGCTTTCCTGTCGATGCCATGAGACATGTATAAGAATAGATTTTTATGATATTGACGGAGGTGGAGGAAGTCATGGCGGTTGTGATCGGAGGTTTGGTAATGATAGTGGGGAGTGTTGGTTGCAATGAAGACTATGCAACACAAGATCTTCTTGTGTGTCGAGTGTTTGAAGACTTGCAGCAACAACCTTAGACTACAATTTTGGTGGTGCTTCTCGAGTACCAAGTCATGATTTGTAGGATGAACATCCAAGATTTGGCCTTCATTGGTTGTACCTAGCAATGACATGCTGAATACATTGGTTTGAAGGTGAAAACCCAAGATCTTTGATCGGGCGACCACAACTAGTGCATTGTTTCCTTCTTGGAGGCGTTGATTTTGGAAAGTCTCTCTTATAGTTCGTGTGTTGTCTCTGGAGGTCGTCAGAGTGCTGATGTTGCGAGTGTTTCATCACCACCACGAGGTCTTTGTTTTCTTCTCCTCTCTTGTTTAATTTTTCTTAGTTGTGTGCATCCTTGGTGTTTTTGAATTTCTAGTTGGTATAGAGGCTGTGTGTAATTGGTATCTTCGCGATATCATTTTTCTTTATCCAAAAAACACAATTCATCGACAATGAACCACACGGCTAAGAAAAAGTATGTCTACATATATGTTATGCCGATATATGTAAATAACAAGAATGGAGAGTTATCTTTCCAGATATTTTTATTGGAAACACACGAGTATATGCTATTTTTTCAAACCGGGTGTACCATGACAGCTTTCATGCTTGACGCTCTATGTGGATGGTTGATTCCAGTCCGACTAATTTGACAAAAATATGACCAAACACAAATAGTTTCCCTTAAAGAAGAAAAAATATTTACCTAAAATAGGAGGACTTTGTTTAGTCGGAAAATGTAGGTGCAGGCCAAAAGATAAGAACCCTTTATCAGCATGAATAAGAATTGGAGTAATTTTTAAATCTTGAAGGAAATGCATGCACATATATACGTCTCAACCACTCATGCACAAAATGGCCTTTTGATACCATTGGTCTGTTCCCATAGGATATAGCGATAATGTCTAACCAATTAATGTAAGATGGCAAGATGTGACTAGAGAGATAAAATGGAGCTTACATGTTCCTTTCATGTTCTCTTCTTTCCCAACATTCTCATATGTTTACCCACGAAAAAATAATTCTCATAGGTTGGCTATAGACAATTCCCATCATAAATAGCCAAAAATCCTTAGGGTATATTTTGGTTGCACCCAAAATCAAAGTTACTGGACTTTTGGTCACAACCAAATTTTTTGGACCTTGTATGGATGGATGGTGGACAACATTTTGGGTTCAATTGTCCCTTTGTCAACTCTTGGGGGTATGTTAGGTTTCTGTCCAAAATAAGCCTTAGATTTTTTTTGGTCATGACCTGAAATTTGGACCTTATTTAGATGGTGGCCATACATTGGCATGTCCTTGCCCCTTTTCTAAATCTTTTCATATATCTTGCCAAGATTGGCCAAATCGCCGGCAAACATTACTTGAATCAAAAAATTGGTAGCCAACTTTTTAGTGGTGTGGGGTTGGGTTAAAAGCCTAAAACTATACACAACCCACCTAGAAATCACTTGTCGGAAATGGAAACCTACTGGAATCATTGGTGGGGCAGGGCAGACCCCATTCACTAAGTGTAATGGTCCATAACACGCCTAACCTTAATTATGTGATCCACTATCTAAAGCAAACATAATTAATCTCCCGTGCATGCATGTCCCAGTGAATGAAGAATACTTAATTAGCAAGAAATAATAGTTAACCTGTTGATAGTTCCGCAGGTAGTGCAGTGAATGATCGATCAATGTGTGCAGGTTAACATCACCTGAGGTTTATGCATGATCGTCTCTATCCTTGGTTCCAACTCATGCATGGATAATGATAGATCCTTTGCTAACTGATCTTTTGATCTTTCTTTTGCTTTTCTCGATTAATATTTTGTGTGGCTGTGAAGGGAACAACATGTAATTCACCTCATTAGCTGATCTGCTTCCTCTCGCTCCGTCTCTCTGTTTCTCTCTCTAATGGTATTCGTTTGTGGAGTGTGGGGTCCACGGAACATTTTTACCCATCGAAAAGCTATTTGAGTTGAATCATACCTTTCGCGAGAAGAGACTCGGGAGTAAAGTGTGTACGCACTTACATGTGTGCATCACAAAATGTCGACAACGAATTTGGGACAGGTGCTCTTGCATCCTAAGTCTACTAGAAGGCAATGTTTGTTCACATTTTTCAAATTTTAATCATCAATAAATTTGGTATAAATAGTGAAAGCAATATCAAAGTATACAATGAGAGCCGAGCATTGGAGTTTTACGATTGATCCGATTAGCGCACCTGACTACCCGAGTAGTCTATGAACTCTGCATATCTCTACACATCTATGGAAACACTGAATGGCGATACTTTCAATAGAAACGTCAAAATTAATACGATTCCATAATCTCTAACTAATGGTTGTGAGAGAATAATATTAGTCGGTCCTATACAAACTTCTATATTTATAGCTCTTAGCTTTACTTGTTGCATATGAACTCCACACTGATTCATTTTGTATAGAGCAATGTTGTACATACGATATTTTGTGTCTGATTTTCGTACGATAGACACACGCATGCATCACACATGCATCGAGATGCTCTTCCTTGCCCTTCTTTGTTTACCGAGATTTTGTCTATTCTCATTTAAATATCTTTGGACTTGTATTATCTTGAGATGGGCCTATTGATGTTAATTTGATTTTTCAAACAATTATTTTATTTACTTTATGTTAGCCATGTCGTTAATTTCGTGTGTGCCATTGCTAGTTACTCTTCTCTCTAGTGATTGCGACATAATGCTTGTAGGGGTGTGTACGGCAGTCTTATAAACAAAGTCACCATACACCCGCAAAATTGACGTGTAGATTGTGTTTAAATAGGTTTTGTCGCCTCATCGGAGCATGACTTAATCCTATATTAGGAAGGAGGCTAGGGAAGACTAGAGTCGTACGTTGATTACTGGAGTCCAACTCCAAACTTTTATCTCGTAGAATATATCCGATTTGTACGAGACTCCTTGGGTTGGACCCTTGGCTCCCTGAACGTGCCTTGTAACTTGTCGAATTGGGAAGACTTTGCACTAAACACTAGGAATCAATTGACAAATGACCAACACTACTCTCGTGGTGTTTATTACCGTACATGGGTGGTGGTAGGGGGATTGGATTGTTGATGGCGATCTTTGGTCCACTAGCACATGGTGGATTAATAGGAGGCGGTGCATGGTTCAAACTGGACTAGCCACATGAGTATATCCACCACCTAATGTGCTTCTTTCATGAGTTTCGTTTTAGAATCTCTTTTCTTTCACTTGTTGATCATGCCTGTATATGCTTGGAAATTTAATGACCCATGTAAGACGTCCAAGCTATGCATAAAAAATGAGAAAACAATGAAAAACATGGTTTACTCAAGTTATATGTGAAATTAGTTCTGATGCTTCCATTTATAGGGGATCGGGGGATAGTAGGTTCCTTTTATATCCGTAGTCACGAGAGGTGAATGGAGCATCACCAACTCAAATTTTACATTATAATGATTATTGATTATCAATGCCCTTCAAAAAAATATTGATTATCGATATGACCTAATTTTGACAGTTTGCCATTGGATGCTAGGCAGAAATTCTAGGTTTGATTTAACTATTTCCACAACACACGAAATTAATGTATTTTAGTGAATTTTAAAACACCTTACCTTTAATTATGATTTCGAATCACCTAAATCATATTCTAATTGAGTGAGAAACGGAGGAAGTACAACTAAGCTGTACGTAAGGAAGTGGAGAAAGGAGCCTATAATTGCCTCTTCGATTCCCTATTAAAATAAATAGAGCAGATTACTGACCCAATCGATCTAGTCCAAAGCCGCATCATCTTTACGCCCAACCTTGTGCTCACTTTTGTCCAGCTGCTCAATCGATCTCCCAAAATATGATACGATACCCTCATATATATCCAGGGGTTTGCTTCGTGGGTAATCTAGTCACCTTTCCTCGCGAGACTTATCGACGCTCAGTTTCTGTTCCTGACACGCATCGAGTCTTGACCGAGTCTTCACCTACACTCGACGCGTACGCGTTCTCCCCCGTGTTTGTGTTGGGTTTGGATAGATTATGCTGTGGATTTGCTCCAGCCACTCCTGACATGCCTGCGATTCCCTCGATGCTTTTTTTTTAAAGCACCCTCGATGCTGTTGTTTATGTTGCTAATTGCTTCGTTTATCCCCGCCTGAATGTTTTACTGATGCTTTGTTTAGCTTTTTATATAGAAGAAAAAAATGCAGTGTATGTTTTCTCCAGAAGAATATTCCGTCTATGCTCAAAACGAAAAAGAAAGTAGTATTACTGTTCCGAAATTAATGTCTAAATTCACATATATCTAGACGAGTGTTTTAGTGTATGAATACGTTTAAATGAAGACAAATGTGAGTGAGTGAGTCACTTAATTCCCGAAGGAGGGAGTACAAAGATTCCGTCTACGCCCATAGAAAATGGTCATGCTTCAGGGGATTGTAACCATAAAATATTTAGGAGAGAGAAGTCACTACAGTGAACTGCTTTGCTGAAAAGTGGGGGAATGTGGGGAATGTTTACCCAAGGCAAATTCCATTGAAACACACATATTCAAATCTTGTGATTTGGGCCTCTCACAATGCTATTATACTCTCTCGGTTCAGAAATAAGTGATTTTTATTTTGCTAGATTCGTATATCTATACACTAAAATATATCTACACTAGTAGAGTAACGGCTATTGGCGGCGTGGCAAAATCGGCATTACCGACGCCCAAACGCCACGCTAACAATCAGGAGCCGCTGGTAATGTATATCGGTAACACATCACGCTGTAATTACAGCAACTAGTGGTGGCTTGCAGCATGCCACATCACCATCGTACTAACATGTGGCGTGTCCTTATACACCATTGATTATAAATTTGAAACGTAAAAATAGGCTCCGACACACTCGGTCCCTCCACATATTAAACAAACGAATTTAAATTTTGAAATTAAATTAAATAGCACCAAAGTTTAGTTTTTTAGAAAAAAAATAATGCGGTGTATGTTCTCTCGAGAAGGATATTTGGTTTATGCTCAAAACAAAAAACAAAGAAGTATTCCATGTTCCTAACTTAGTATTTAAATTCACATATCTCTCTCTCGAAATAGGTATATTAATATAGCAAACTGATACAAATGAGATATTAAAACTGGGGCCAACAACACAAATACAACCCAAAAGAAACCACAAAGAGAACGAAAAGAAAACAATGCCAACACCGGTGGTTTGACAAAGAAAAGTAAATGACTCGCCACCGTTGTGCCCTCCGGATAATTTCCACCACGTTCCTAGCACTCTGAAGCATCACGTACCAAGAAGCACCCCCAAGAAGGAAAACCACGACAACGACGTTGATGTCCAAACCTTTCCAAGGATATCCCGAATGTGTTCTAGGGTTTCCCCTGGTATGCTAAGGGGGTGGGGAAGAGGTACACCCGACGCCCTTCAAGAAGGACAGTGACACCTGCAGGTGTCACCCCGTCAGTGCCGCAATGGCAAGGATTTCTCTCGACCCCTCCAAAAACCAACCCCAAACGCTCCGTCGCGCTTAACCAAACTTGCCACCCACCAGCACACGCCACCCGGTCTTGCAGTCATCACCCTCGTCTCACCGTGGCCCAAGTTGTGTGGCCGGTAAGCTGAAAAGAAGAGACTCCGATGAGGTCGGTGGAGCAAAGGCACATAGGAGGGAACAACCTCCACCGCCGGCGGGCAGTAGCCGACCGGATTCAACAGCAGGGGCAAACCAGGCCCTTGATGGCTCAAAATATATCGAGCTCGTTGGGAACCCCAAGAGGAAGGTATGATGAGCACAACATCAAGTTTTCCTCAGTTATGAAACCAAGGTTATCGAACCCGTAGGAGCAAGGAAACAACACCTCCCCAAGATGTTGTTTCCAACTTGGAATCCTACACAACACAACCACAAAACTTTGCCCCAACTTATAGTGAGGTTGTCAATCTCACCGGTTTGGCTGAAAACAAAGAATTAAACGTATTGTGTAGAAGATAGTAATTACTTGCAGAAAGTAAACAGTAAACTGTAAATAGATGGTAGATTGATGGTAAAAGAATGGACCGGGATCCATAGTTCACTAGAGATGATTCTCCTTAAGATAAATGACATGTTGGGTGAACAAATTACAATGAGGCAATTAACAGACACTGAGAAAGCATACATGTATATACTAATCATCTTGACTCCTATGAGATTTGATTGGGCATTATAATATTATACATAGACCGTAATCCAACTGCATCTATGACTAATATTCCACCTTCAGGTTATCATCCGAACCCCTCCAGTATTAAGTTGCAAGCAACAGATAATTGCATTAAGCAAAGTGTATAAAGTAAACAATACGATTGTTCCATGGACAAAGGATTGTTGTTTTCTCCCTAGTAGCAACAACACATCTAGTACCTTAGAGATTCCTGTCAGTTCCCCAGATTACTAGAGGCATGAACCCACTATCGGGCATAAATACTCCCTCTTGGAGTTGCTAGCATCTACATGGCCAAGATAGCTACTAACAACAGAAAGCATGCAAGATCACAAATAACATAGACATGATAGAGTCAATAATCAATCTGAAATAGCATCTCAATATCCATCGGATCCCTGCAAACACAACATGTAAGATTACAAATAGATGATCTTGATCACGGAGCTCACAAGATCTAAACATGATAGCACAAAGGAGGAGAACCAACCATCTAGCTACTACATGAACCCGTAGTCCAAGGATGAACTACTCACGCATCACACCGGAGGCAGGCATGGTGATGAAGAAGGCCTCCAGGGTGATCTCTCCCCTCCGGCAGGGTGCCGGGAAGTGCTTTAGATCCCTCCCGATCTAGGGATGGAGATGACGGCGGCTACAGACTCTTTCGTGAAATTTTGATCGGGTACTTAGGGTTTTCGTCCCAGGAGGCTTTTATAGGCGGAAGGGCTAGGTCAGTGGAGGCTTGAGGGGCCCACACTAGGTGGCGGCGCGCCTAGGGCTGGCCGTGCCACCCTAGGGTGTGGCTGCCTCGTGGCCCCCTTCAGCTGCCCTCCGGACTCCGTGTTGCTTCGGGTAAAATATTGACTTTGGCTTTTATCCAGTCCAATTTCGAGAATATTTCCATACTAGCTTTTCTGAAACCAAAAACAGCAGAAAACAGGCAACTGGCACTGTGGCATCTTTCTAATAGGTTAGTTCCATAAAATGTGTAAAAATACTCCAAAGTGTGGACAAAACATAAGAAAGTAGATATAAAACAAGCATGGAACATCAAAAATTATAGATACGTTTACGACGTATCAGCCCTCATAGGCGTGGCCGAGCCTGAACAGGAACGTAAAGCTCCCGCCACCGCACTATGGCAAGGATGCCGTTGATACCTGAAAGGATCGTATGGTCACCTAGAGGGGGGTGAATAGGTGCTACTTCAAATTTTACTTCCTTTTCAAATTAGGGTTTGAGACAAAGGTAAATTCTTTAGATATGCAACTAGGGTGAATTTACCTATATGTCACACAAGCACAACTAACTAAGCAAGAACAAGATAAACTAAGGTGCGGTAAAGGATAGAGGTAACCGAAGTGAAGCACGCGATGACACAAGGTTTGTTTCCCACAGTTCCTTCCTTTTAAGGGGAAGTATGTCTGTGTTTGGAGAGGGGGTGGTATGAAACCACCAACGCTACGAGAGGCCTCCCTTGTTCTCCGGAGAATCTCACCCCAAAGGGATCGATTCACGCTTCCACTATATCAGCACCTTCAAGGTGGTAGCCATCACCCTTACAAAAAGTTCGAGGCACACATCCACAACTTAATTGGAGGACCCCGAATCCAAGCAAGCTATCACACAATCAAAGACAAGCTTGTAAGAACCAAAACAAGGCCTAGGGTTTCCAATGAAACCCTAGAGCAAGGGGCCCTCAAGTGAATGAGGGGAAAACAAAGATCTCTCTTGGTGAAGTAGTAGATCAAGGCCTCTGATGCATCCAAAATTGAAGCATATTTACCTCTTGTTTTTGCATAAATAGAGTAGGGATTTTTGTATTTTACCGCACTTACATGTGCTATCTTGTTCTTGTTTCAACAAGATCCCAGATCATGGAGTCATATATGAACATATCAATTAGAGCTGTCATATTGTGTAATTATATGATATTTCTAAGTGATAAAAGTCATTTTATGAATTTACCTTCGCACCTGGAAGAATAACTAACAAGGAGGAGGCATCAACACCGATAATGACCACTGGTACGGGCGGAGCCCGCTCGTACCAGACGCCATCGAGATCGCCTCGTCAAATAGTTTCTCCTAGCAAAGACGAGAGGGGGATCCGGCATTCACAACCACAAGAAACCACGAAACACCACATCCGAGAGGGATCTAAAGGAGGAACTTGGCTGGGGCAAAAGCCCAGCTGCTTCACGGATCATTGGAGGACAACACATCATCCCCTTCACCATCAACCACTTCATCTTCATCACCACCATTACTCCATCTTTCATCTATTAGATCTCTTTGTAATTCCAATTGTGGTTTGCATTAGATCTACCCCGTGATTTAATCCATTCATTTCATTATGGTGATGTTGTTGATTGTTTCCATGAGTGAATAGTTCCTTTGTTTTTGGGGAGATGGAGAAACCCTATCACCACTATGAACTTGTAATAAAGATGATCTATTCTTGAGTCCATATGACTTGCTTGTCTATGATATAATTATGACTTGTGTTTGATTTCTCTCTTTAGATGATATGTGAAGTCGACCACATATCATTTGCTTTTAGGACTAAAGGGAGGAAGAAACCCTTTGGACGTGTTGTGGAAGTGCGGTGACCCAGTATACCACTACATGATGTAGTACACTATAGTCGTTGACATAACACCAATAAAACACCGTTCACTAGTATTACATCCCTTAGAGTGGTACAACAGAAACACAGCAGGTCCAAGACATGACTATAGATTACAACTCGTCTTTACAAACGATCCAAAGAACACTCTAGGTTAAAGAGAGAGAAAGAAACTTCTTACAAAGAAGAACCAGAAGTAATAACTCAGAACTATCTAGTAACTACGACTAGTATATAAACTATTTGTCTTGCCATTGCTGCTATTGCAATGCTCTACAGAAGTAGGTTTTATGGCTAGAGAATCTACTCCTATCTACTTAAGAACTTTATCTTCACTTCGGTTGATGTATATGTTGACTTCATTGACTCTGTTGGAGAACTTGAGTTGTCGATGATGGTTTCTTGAGCAAAAATTGATGTTGGCATCGTCTTCAACAGCTTAGAACCTAGCAAGGGTTAAGAAGGTACAGTTGAGTACGAGCGTACTTGGCAAGTTCACTAAAAAGGAGTGTATGATGCACTATCTCTACAGCCACAGACCATAGGTCGTAGTCAATGCAGGTTTTCGTAAACGTTTCTTCAAAGGTTGCTTTTATTCTGAAAACTATGTCCGACAGCCTTCACAGGTTGACCAGAACCTTTGTGGGGTTCCTTTCCTACCGCGTTCGTATCTCCTTCCCGAAACAGGGAGTAACATGTCACAATTATTACACTCTGCAGAGGTGCGTCACTTTTCCCATAAGAGACCTTAGCCTTGTTTCACAACCGGGCAACTTATTCCCGTCCATAATTCCTTGATGTGGGGCCCTGTCTAAGATCCAAGCCAGTACTGCCCTCTCCGCGACCCGTATGAGACACGATCCCCCGAGACAACTACCACGGTTACTCTTCGGGTAGCCTCTCGGAGACTCCGTACGTAGCTCTGTCTGGCGGTCACCATCAGCTATGGTGAACTCAGACCCAACCAGAGATGCACAGATAATTTATACACCTAGCTCACGGGGAACTAAGGGGTCCCATCCATGTGTTGGATTCTTTGGAACTCCACGAGAAATCAATAGCCTCACGATAAGGTCATCCGTACATGATAAAGGGAGAAGATACAACTGACTTTCTCGTCCCATTCCAAGTCTTATGGTTAACGCGTAATATACGTCGCTAGAATCACTAGCGATATTGGTTGTTAAGTTCTAGATATTATGTTCCTTTACCACTAGAACTGTATCAATAGATTATTACCCTTTGGTAAATAATCCATAATCGTATTATTGTAAAAATAGTGTCTTCTGACCTTTTTGAAATACAAGTGATGACAATATTTGAGTTACAAGCATTTGATAGAAAATAATCAAAGGACATGAGCAAGTTGTGAACTTGCCTTTTGTGATTGCAAGATTATGCACTCACGGACTTCGGAATAATAGAAGATCCAAATTTTGTAAACAACATCATTGGTCCGGTAAGGACTAATGTATAAAGAATGTAAACAAGTTGTAAACAACGGTGCATAAGTAATGTAATGCAGTTTGATAAATGCGAATCCCTAGAATAGTCGTATCTGAACTCGGGTTTGGAAACTGGAAATGGTTCTTTAAAATGTGTTTCACTTTTATATCAGCTTCACACTTGTGCTTCTTATTAAGGCTTATGAGAGTGTGTGTGAAACAATAAGTAAATACAACAAGTAATATGCAATATTAAAACACTGAAATGGGTATGGTATCTGAAATATTTCTTAAACAAGATTAAGACTCCATTAGAGCTTTTAAACATGTGTTCAGGAATTACTTTTAATGTTTCTTAAAAGAACAACTTTTGAGGAAAATATTACTTTACAAAGTAAAAAGTATTTAAACTTAAGACTAACACTTTAAGGTTTCTTATTAGCTAAGATTATTAAATAGGAAAACATTACTACATTAAATAATCATAGTATAAGTGAATGCATTTACCTTTTTATCTTATAAATTAATGGTTATACTTAATAAGTAAATAATAGGTATTACTTTAATTACTTTGGAATTTGGTTTAAATCTTTAAGTGGTGTTCTCAAACTGGGGAAAGAATTAGTAAATAAAAGTTTGGTGACGTTACAAGTGCATAGGATTCTTATGATAGACAATATACCATTTTAGTTGATTTTATAATTGGTAAAAATCTTTTAGGAAAACTAAAATACCCTTAATTTGAGATGATACTTTAGTAGTTACATTTTAAAATGCTTTGACCTATTTTCACTTCACTTAAACATTAATTGACTTGTTATTACATTTTTAGACTCTAAACAAATAATACTAAGAGTAATAGTAATTTTTTATGTATTTTTAAGGAATTAAAATAAAAGGAAAGGGTTAAAATAATATTTATTAGACCTTTACCTTTTATTTTACTTCAAAAGTAAGAGTTGACTTTTTTAATATGTGGAATTTATTTTTGTGATCATTTTGGTATATTATAAGTATTTTTGTGAATTTTAAATAATAAGATATGATTTTTATAAGTTTAATCACTTTATAAAACTAAATAAATAATAAATATTAGTTAAATGATACAAAAATAATTGAAACAAGTTTGTAAATGTAGATTTTGTTTTTATAAGAATTTTGGTATATTTTTTTCTTATTTACCAATATTAAAATATTAATTTTCAAAGTATTATTACTTATATTTTTTTATTAAATAATTATTATTTAAATAGTTAACACAATAATATTTGATAATAAGTTTATAATATAGATTTTATTTTTCTAAGCATTTTGATATATTATATACATTTTTCTGAATTATAAAACAAATGATATTCAATTTATAAGATTTAACCATTTTATTAAATTTCTGGAAATTATTTCTATTTGAATTACACTATTTTAACTATTTACATGACTAACAATAATTTTTGGTACTTAGGTGACTCCTACCCTTAGGCTGACGACCGTTCGCCGGACTCTCGCCGGAGTACGGCGGCGACGCCAAAATATTGCACTAGGGACCACGCGAAAGGGTGCGGACGCTACGGACAACAGTGAGTCGAACCAACTCGTTGGTACTAGCTCTCGAGCGCCAGAGCAATGGCTAGGACGACAACCTGCGGCGGTGCTGTCCGGTGACATGACGAACTAGAGCTACAGGCTAAACTAGGACATGCAGCTAGGGCTAGAGAAGCGTATGCTCACCCTGAGTACACCTGTGTAGTCGATGGTGATGATGGTGGCCGGAGATGAACACTTCAATGAGATTTCCGGCGAGCACCGACGGGAAGAAACTGTGAAATTCGCCTTACTCCGATCTCCCCTTGAAGCTATATTCCACCTAGGGGACCTACGGAGCACGACGCTTCTTCCCCTCCACTGCACGGTCTTTGAGGTGGTTTGGTTCGATAGCTCGCTAAAGCTCGCCGGCGGCGGCTTCGGTGAATTTGTGGAGAACAAAGAGTGAGAGAGAGAAATGGAGAGGGTAGGGATGGATAAGAACGTTGAAGCAGCTCCACGGTCTATTTACAGGTCCAATAGGCGTCAGAGGCGACGTCACGACGACGGCGATGGCCGAGATGTGCCGGGGACGTAAGAGCTCGATCTGGGCGTGAATCGCTACACACTTGTCCAACTGGCAGATGCCTGGCAACTTAGACGGGGCTCTAGATGAGTCGATCGTGTCCGGATGGTCCAGGATTGCGGCGACGATGTGGCTCGTTGGCTTCGTGTCAACCAGACGGAGGAAGACGAGGGCGATGGTTCTCTCTTCATGCGGGCCCTATTTTCCAGAGAAACAACGAAGAGGTACCCTGGCTGGGCTGCTATCGGGCTGTGACTGGGTGAGCGAAGCGTGACTGCTGCTGCTTGCGAGCGACAGGTAGGAAGATGGGCATTGGGCTGAGTAACTGCGCTACTTATACTCTTTTTTCCTTTTCAATTACATTTTCCATTGTTTCTTCTTTTACAAACCTTTTTAAATTTGAATTTCTTCAGGGATTTAAATATCTAGAAATTTGGTAAGTTATAAATATTATTGTATAAAGGAATTATAACTACTTTCCCTACATTTCTTATTGTATATAAGATGTTAATAATTATATGAAGGGTTCTTTTATTTAGTAAAGTAATTATGATTAGGGTTTTAGGGATTTGTTTCTCATATGAAAATCTTATAGAAATGTTCTTGTTTTCACTATGGTAATGGTTATGGCAAGAAATTAAAATGTTGAACGATATGTAAAGAACTCCATTCATACTTAGCCTCATAAAAGAATTATATATATAATAAGGTATTAAATCCTAGGTTTTGCAACATGGTGATTTGAGGTCCATGGTTCTCCCCATTTGGGGACTTGCCCAAATCCAATTCTATTTGATTTGTAGAGTTTGAAATTACCACAAAACACCTTCCTAATGTGATCTTAATAATCCTATGAGGGTAGGTCTTCATTAGGGTTTAAGACAATCAGATGGACAAGACTTCTCAAACACTCACCTGGTTCTCTAATTATCTTTTGGAAACTTTACTTGACTAAGAGCTACTATTCTTTGACTGCCTAAAAATAAGAATTGGTTTAACTACCCTCTTTATTCAAGAATTTAAAGCAAAGAGGTAGACATGGTTCTGTTCATGGCTTGATATATTGTTGGTTAAGGCTTCAAAAGAATCCTAACCTTAATACCTCACTAAGGATACCTTGGGATAAGGAATTCCTTTTCCTAAATATACTCTATATACCTCTCTTATCTGATTCACAAAGATTACATCTTCCTGAATAAGACAATCATCTGTCTCCACCATATCCATCATCATATGATGACATCGTCATGCCACTTCAACATTACTCTATTCAACTCATATTATATACTTCATCAAACTCTAGCTTGACTTCTAATGATCAAGCTAGATGATTCAGCTTACCAAGATTTACCTGATTTGGTATACTGACAAGTCTTTTTCAACACCTAGTCATCTATTCCCAAGTGACTTGAGAATAATGACCACCATCATTTGATCAAACAAAGCTTAGGCTTCTAATTGTTTGATCAAGATCTATACACAACTAAGTAGCAAACTTGTATTAGTCTCTCTATAGACTTATCTTGTTAAGCAAGCTTATTCTAAGTCTATATCCACTTGTCCTAACAAGATTGTTATCTAATGTACTAATACTACTAGCTTTCTCATAACTCCTCAATTACTTGCTCAACCCTTTGATGACCCACAAGTATAGGCGGTGTATCGTAGTATTTTCGAGGGAAGTGAAACCCAATTTATTGATTCGACACAAGGGGAGCCAAAGAATATTTATAAGCCTTAACAACTGAGTTGTCAATTCAGCTGTACCTAGAAACAATCTTGCTCACAGCAGTTTATCAGTAGCAACAGTTTTGTAGTAGGAATAGTAAAGCAACAGCAGTAGTAAAGCAAAGACAATAGTAACAAAAGCAGTAAACAGTGGGATTCGAGTATAGTAGGCATAAGGATGGATGGACGGGCGTTGCATGGACAAGACAATTCACATAGCAATCAGAACATAGGGCAATTGCAGATAAATAAGATAAAGCATCCAAGTACTAGACAATCCTAGGCATGTGTTCCATATATAGTCATACGTGCTCGCAATGAGAACTTGCACAACATCTTTTGTCCTGCCAGCCCGTTTGCAGCGGGGCCTCTAGGGAACTACTGGCAATTAAGGTGCTCCTTTTAATAGAGCACCGGAGCAAAGCATTAACACTCCGTGAACACATGTGATCCTCACATCAAAGCCTTTCTCTTCCGGCTACCCCGATTTCTATCACTTCGGGACCATAGGTTCCGAACAACGACGTGTGTATACAACTTATAGATAAGACCAAGAACAATACTATCATAATGAATCAATAACATGTTCAGATCTAAAATCATGGCACTCGGACCCTAGTGACAAGCATTAAGCACAACAAGTCGCAACAAAGTCATAAAGCACTAATAAAAGATACTAGGCACCATGCCCTAACAATCTGATGCCATTACATGAACGATCTCATCCAATCCCTACCATCCCCATAGCCTACAGCGGGGGATTACTCACTCATAGATGGGAGAAATATGGATGGTCGATGGAGAAGCGATGGTGATGATGATGGCGATGATCTCCTCCAATTCCCCGTCCCGGCAGGGTGCCAGAACGGAGTTTCTGGTGCTGTTTCGTGGAATCTAGTGGTGGCGCCGGAGCGGAACTCCTTCTGGAAAAACGTCGAACCTCCCCCTGGCGCGGCCAGGCCTAGCCCGCGCCGGAGCGGAATTAGGTCAGAAGGCTCCTTATAGGCGAAGAGAGAGGCCGAGGGGGTGCCTGGGGGGCCCACACCACCCCCTGGCGCGGCCAGGCCTAGCCCACGCCAGCAGGTGGTGTGGCCACCCCAGGGCTCTTCTCCGTCTTGTATTCTGGCTCCTGGAGTCTTCGGGTGAAATAGGATTTTTGGCATATTTTCCAGGATTTTTCCTGATAGTTGATTTTCTGCACAAAAAGTAGACACTAAGGCAATTCTGCTGAAAACAGCATCGGTTCGCATTAGTTGCATCCAAATCCCACAAGTATAGAGGAGAAAAAATAGCAAAACTGTTCGGGAAAGTAGATACGTTTTGGACGTATCAACTCCTCCCAAGCTTAGCTTATTGCTTGTCCTCAAGCAATTCAGTTGAAAATTGAGTGCGATAAAAGAAGTTTCACGAACACATTTGCTTCATATGATGTAAATATTCTCAGCAATGTGATCAACTACTTAGACAATTCATAATAAAGAGTATGCAACAGAGTCTACTTAGGAGTCATTGCAAGCTATGAAGAGATTCCAACTCAATAATAATAAGTAGCACGAAGCACAAACATAAGCAACATTACAATGCTCATAGAAAGGTATGATAGAGTGGTATCTCGCTTGCCTTTGATCAAGGCACCTCTGAAGTTCAAGTGATGACTAGAAGTAAAGATATCAAGGATACAAGCATCAAAGTCATAACACAAATAATCAAGTAATGAAACAAACATAAAGAATGACAACTATGCTCTCAAGAAGGTGCTCAAAGAATATGTGGAGACTCAACAAGTACAAGAAAAAGGTTTTGAGAAATTTGAAAGGCTTCCAAATGCTGAAAGTATGGTACTTGTTAGCTTTGAGCTCTCATTGCCCCTATCATAGGCATCTTTAATGTGGTTAAGGTGAAAGTGAGGTCCAATCTGAGTTATATGCTTGTCAGACTATATACTGGAAATCCCAAGTCCCTTGAGTACGAGGGCCGCTCCTCGTGCTACTCAACTTTAGTTACCGGTATGTTTTTGTCATCGTAAGTATGTGCGTATCATTGAGAACCGCCAACGGGGAACCCCTTGCCTGATGATACGGAAGAATCCCCATATCAAAATGACAAGGCAAGCAGACAATGAGTATCTCAGCAATCTTCTTATTTACCATGGGAAAATGGTGCTTTTTTTCTCTCTTTCCTCTTTTCATAAAACTCTTTTTTTTCTTTTTCTCAATAGCTATAACTCTCTTTTTTTATAAGAAGAATGCTTCATAGATATCATTATGGTTACGCTGCAGGTTTTCACCATGTCAGCATGGATTAGACTAGCGGCCTAGGCGTTTCTCTAACACACATACATAACTCCATGGACTTACAAGCTCCCCTTTTATTTCACACCGACGACATCCGCAAACAAAAGAGCAAGGTATCAACTGGGTATATATTTACAAGTGTTGAAAGTGTTCCCCATGACAGCACGGTTTTGCTAATCCCCAACCTATAATTAGCAAGCATATAACTTTCATGGAGAGTTCACAATGGTTCAGGTTTATTAAGTGCGGAAAATAAAGTGTGCCATCAAGTTCGTGAGAGCTTTACTAACTAACTTTCTCATAAGAAGCAAACATTTTATTCGGAAGAAAACAAGGCATATTGAATATGCACGGAAGTAGCAAATGAGGCTAATGGGTAGGTATGGTGGACACTTTGGAAATATTTGGTTTAGGGAATTGGAAACATGAGTAAGACACTCAGTGGAAGTGAAGGCTAGCAAAAGTAAGGGAGCGACAAAGGAGAGAGCAATAGCTGTTATTATCATGCTTGCAACAAAACAAGACTACTCATGGCATGAAAATGATTCAAGATTCTCAAGGCAAAAGAATTCGTCAAGGCTTAACTGATTATTACAGTCATGTGCATGCATGAGCATGTGCCAAGTCGATCAAATGAAACATTCAGAGAAGGATACCACAGTGTCATACCAATTTATGAATAGAGTAATGCAAGCAAACATCCATGGGACATGCTACAAACTATTAGCGAGTTGGAGCTAATCACAAGAAAGCAAGAACTACTAAATATCCAAAGATAACATACACTCTACATGAACGGACTAAGCAAGCTCACAATGATGAGTATACGTACAAAAATGAAAACAAATAGAGTTTGTTACCAGCCTCTTACCACGCCTCAAGTTGTCATTAATCCTCATTATTGCTCTTCACTTGTGTGGCTTGAATAATAATATGAAACCAATAATCCACTGAGAACTTCCGAACCTTGTAGCCAACTCACAAAAACCAAAGAAGAACAACAAATATTTTTGGTGTTTTCGATTTTTAAACAAAAACCAAAAGAGAAAATCAAGCAAAGCAAAATCTTTTTGGGTTTTTCGAATAGTTCAAACAAAGCAAAAAGGAAAAAAGCAAACCAAAGCAAAAAGAAGAAGCAAACCAAAGAGAAACAACAAAATTATTTTTGGTCTTTTTGTGTTTTAGAAAGCAAAAGCAAAGAAGAACGAAAACTAAAAAGAGAACGAAAGCATGAATATACAAAGAACCGACGCAACATGATATGGAGATGAGTGCGGTGTCGGCGTACCTCCCCCCAAGCTTAGGCTTTTGGCCTAAGTGGGTACCAGTCCTAGGCTGGCCAAGATGAAGTGTCACCGGGGTACGACGAGGAGGTACCCTCGTCCTGGTGCGAGCCAGAGTACATCCCTCCGTAATGTGCGGAATAATCATAGGAGGGCACATCCTCCTGGTGCTGCTCGTGGAAACCCAACAAGCGAACTTGCTCGTCCACCTCCTCCTTGGAGCGCGACCACGGTCTCCTGTCAACACTGAACAAAGCAGGCTGGGGCAAAAGGATCTCCCTTTCATCCCCGTCAGTGAAAAGCATCCTATATACTAGATTGTTCAAATCAGAGGTAGCAGTGGCAAAGTGATGAGTTTTCATGGCAACAAGGTCGAGCCTCTGTGGTGCTAGCATAACATCATCAGGAGCCACGGAAAGATCTAATGCATCAACTACACGCGAGGCAATGATGCCCCCATAGATAGGCCCCCTAGCAGCTAGGCGGCGAGCAATAAGAGAGACAAGATTGTACCGAGTATCATTGTTGAGCGCAGCAGCAAGGAAAGCTAAGTGATAGTTGGAGATATTACTAGTGTTCTCCCTACCCAAAACACTAGTGGCAAGATAGTATGCAAAGTATCTAAGAGCAGGGAGTTGGATGTTTCTTATCTTTCCGCGCTGCGCCACGTGGTCATCATCATTGGTCACCCCTCGGTAAAGCTCCAACAAATCAGCGGGACGCCCTTGAATTTTCTTCATGGTCCTTGTCATACGCACACCTACAATACTGCAAAATCTCTCCAAAGGCATGGTGAAGGGCATATCATAGATTTTAAATGAGACAGTAGAATGATAGGATGTGTTAGAAACTGAGAAGCTCTCAACAAAAGTTTTGGTGAGCATAGCGTATTGTGCACTCTCATCTGGCATATAAGAGGTCAAGCCAACCCTCTCAATCAGTAGCAAGAAATCATCAAGAATACCTGCAGCTTGCAAGAAAGTAAAACAAGGGAAAGAGGATGGGTGAGCATCTCCATCATCTCTTTCACTGCCAATACATGATGCAATGAGGTCTTCATTATATGATGGCCTAGCTTGAGAGGTTGTTCTTGAGGGCCTTGACCTCCTAGGTGCATCACTCTCAAATATCTCTCCAAAAGTGTGGTTGTTCATGCTTCTGAAATTTAAACACCTATTAAACAAGTGATTGCAAAGTAAATATAATGAAGGAAACTACTCATAGGGACTAGCAAGAGGCCTAAACATGCATCAAAACTATATCTCTAACCATCAAACAAGCTTACAAGCTCTCATAACCAGTCACGTATAGTAGCAAAATACTCAACATACAATCCAGTAAACACAAATCTACTTGGGCAAGGGGAGGAGTCACATACTAATGAACAATTGCTCCAAATTTCAGCAAGAAAGATGGGCTGAGCAAAGAGATCGAAGAAATCGAGCGCAAGCACAGAGAGAACGCGATTTTGAGCTATGAACTCGAGCTTACTCGGGAGAGAGAAGAAAGTGGCAGGAGAGAGAGGTAGTGGGGGGCCAGGGGTGGCCCACACCAAGGCATGGCGCCACCCAGGTCTGGCCGCGCCACCATGTGGTGTGCCTGCCTGGTGGGCCCCCCTGGTACCTACTAGGTACTCCTCTACCCTTTTTTCACGTAAAAATTTAATATGAATTTTTTGGAATTTTTCGAGACACTTTATTTTTGGGCAATTTTCAGAAATAGAAGAATGATTTTTTTGACAGACAGATTTTTTTCTTTTTGGAAACATGATGCAAGGACAAAACAAGGCTAGAACTACAGAAGTTCTAGCATGCAAGCAAACTAACAACACAAAGAAAACTAAACGAAAGCAAAAACTAAAATACAAAGGATAGAAATAAACGGAGATAATCATAATGAAAGCATTGTTTTGTTCAATGGAATCCTTTTGTTAGGAAGGTTGATCAAGTCTTGCTACCAAAACAATTGCATATGAGACAAAACTTTGTATTCCACTAATGATTATGTTACCTCAACTTTGATAGCAATGGTCCCAATCATAATAGTTTCAAATTTTTCTTTTGGTATGGGACAATATATTTCTCCAACTTGAATGCCTTCAACATGTTCAATTGAATTTAAACCATAAGTCCTTTCAATCTTCTTGGGGAAATAGACAGTATGTTCCTTGCCATTGACATTGAAGGTCACCTTTCCTTGATTACAATTAATAACAGCTCCTGCAGTATTAAGAAAAGGTCTCCCAAGAATAATAGACATATTATCATCTTTAGGCATTTCAAGCACAACAAAATTAGTTAATATCAAGCAATTGTGAGCCACCTGAACAGGTACATCCTCACATATACCCACAGGAATAGTGGTAGATTTATCAGCCATTTGCAAAGATATATCAGTTGGAATCAATTTTTCAAGCTGAAGCCTCTTATAGAGAGAAAAAGGCATAACACTAACTCCAGCTCCCAAATCACACAAAGCAGTTCTAACATAACTGTTCTTAATAGAGCAAGGGATAGTTGGAATCCCTGGGTCTCCAAGTTTCTTAGGAACCTTACCATTGAAGGAATAATTAGCAAGCAAAGTAGAAATTTCTTCATTAGGGATCTTCCTTTTATTCGAGACAATGTCCTTCATATACTTTGAGTAAGGAGGCAATTTAATAGCATCAGTCAAAGGAATTTGCAAGAATAAAGGCTTCATCCACTCACAAAACTTATTATAGTGTTCATCTTATTTTGACTTGTGTTTCTTATCAGGGAAAGGCATAGGTTTTTGGACCCAAGGTTCTCTTTCACTACCATGTTTCTTACCAACAAAATCTTCTTTGGTGTATTTAGTAGTCTTAGTGTGGTTTTCAGGTTCTTCTTCAACTTTTTCTTCATTAGGAACTTCATTTTCTTCATTACCACTTTCAGTTTCAGCATCAGAGATAGATATACTATTAGGATTTATAGCAGGTTCAGAGGGTTCTTCAACAATTTTATGTTTCTTTTTCCTTTTCTTACGAGTAGAACCACTATTTTCAGCCTGTTGAGACTCCTGCTCAATTCTTTTGGGATGCCCCTCAGGATATAGAGGATCCTGGGTAGCAGCACCACTTCTAGTTCTAATTTCATAAGCATGTTTTTCTTTAGAAGCATTAACTAGCAAGTCGTTTTGCACTTTAACGAGTTGATCTATTTGAGTTTGAACCATTTGAAAGTGTTTAACAATCATTTTAACATCATTAGAGGTTCTTTCCACAATATCTTTCAACTCAACAATAGGTCTAGTGTTTTCCATAAGATGATTTTGCACCCTTTTATTAAAGTTATCTTGCTTAACAATAAAGATATCAAATTCTTCTAAGCATTAATCAGGAGGTTTCAAGTAAGGGATATCACCTTCATCAAAGTGTTGGAGAGAGTGTACCTCAATAGTGGGTGAGTAGGGAATAGGCTTACATAATTTTTCTATAGGAGGTAAATTCTTGACATCTGCAGCTTTAATTCCCTTCTCCTTAAGACATTTCTTAGCTTCCTTCATCACTTCATCATTTAATTCAATAATTCCCCTCTTCTTTGATGTTGGAATAGGCACAGGAATAGATGGTTTAGGTACAATTACTTCAGGAATAACTTGTTTAGGAGGAGTCCAATCTTCATAATTCTTACTTATTTAAGCCATTAATTCCTCAGCTTCCTTGGGAGTCCTATTCCTGAAAACACAATCAACACAACTATCTAGGTATGTCCTAGATTCTTCTGTTAGTCCATTATAAAATATATCAAGTAGTTCATTCTTAGGTAATGGACTTCCAGCCAGTGCATGAATCAAAGCACAAAACCTTGCCCAAGATTCGGGCAATACCTCTTTTTCTCCCTGTTTAAAATCAAAAAGTTCCTGCAAAACAGCATGTCTAGCACTAGGAGGAAAATATTTCTACAGGAAAGTATTAAACAAGCACTCAGGGCTATCAATAGATCCAGGAGGTAAATTACCAAACCAAGTTTTAGCTTCTCCTTTCAGTGAAAAAGGGAAAATCTTAGCAACAAAGTAAGTATGCATTTTAATATCATCATAAAACAAGCCACTCATGGTAGAAAGTTCATTCATATGTGCTACCGCACTTTCATTCTTAGTCCCACAAAAAGGTTCTTTCTCAACAATAGATATGTAGGATAGATCGAGAGAGAAATCATAATCTTCATCTATAATGTTTATGGGAGAAGCAGCAAACTTAGCAGCAGGAGATAATTTGGGTCTAATAGTACGCCTCTCAAGGAGATTCTTGGCAGCGCTCCTATCATGGGTGTTCCTACATTCTTCAATAAACTCATCAGTCATCTCAACATAATCTTCTTCAGCATCATAATTCTCAGGTGAGCTAACAGGTGTGGCAGTGTCTTCATTAGGAGTTTCGGTATTTCCAACTCTAGTTCTAGCAATCGTGGGATCTAGGAAAGGACCTAATGAACCACTCTTATCAAGCACAGTAGAAGCAGCATCATAAGAATCAGAAGTTTCAGATTCAGCAGTAGTAGCAGTGTGCGTAGCATGTGTATGTGGTGGTGTAAGGAACTTACTCAGAACAGACGGTGAATCAAGAGCAGTAGAGGTGTTCAGAATCATACCTCTTCTTGTAGTGGATGGTAAAATAGGAACCTTGCCATCACGAGACTTACCCATGATGGATGGAAAGCAGCGAACAATAGAGAATCCAAGTAAACTTGATATATAAAGCTATGTTCCCCAGCAACGGCGCCAGAAAATAGTCTTGATGACCCACAAGTATAGGGGGTGTATCGCAGTATTTTCGAGGGAAGTGAAACTCAATTTATTGATTCGACACAAGGGGAGCCAAAGAATATTTATAAGCCTTAACAACTGAGTTTTCAATTCAGCTACACCTGGAAACAATCTTGCTCACAGCAGTTTATCAGTAGCAACAGTTTTGTAGTAGGAATAGTAAAGCAGCAGCAGTAGTAAAGCAAAGACAATAGTAACAAAAGCAGTAAACAGTGGGATTCGAGTGCGGTAGGCATAGGGATGGATGGACGGGCGTTGCATGGACAAGACAATTCACATAGCAATCAGAACATAGGGCAATTGCCGATAAATAAGATAAAGCATCCAAGTACTAGACAATCCTAGGCATGTGTTCCATATATAGTCATACGTGCTCGCAATGAGAACTTGCACAACATCTTTTGTCCAGCCAGCCCGTTTGCAGCGGGTCCTCTAGGGAACTACTGGCAATTAAGGTTCTCCTTTTAAAAGAGCACCGGAGTAAAGCATTAACACTCCGTGAACACATGTGATCCTCACATCAAAGCCTTTCCCTTCCGGCTACCCCGATTTCTGTCACTTTGGGACCATAGGTTCCGGACAACGACATGTGTATACAACTTGTAGATAAGACCAAGAACAATACTATCATAATGAATCAATAACATGTTCAGATGTGAAATCATGGCACTCGGGCCCTAGTGACAAGCATTAAGCACAACAAGTCGCAACAAAGTCATAAAGCACTAATAAAATATACTAGGCACCATGCCCTAACAATCTGATGCCATTACATGAATGATTTCATCCAATCCCTACTATCCCCATAGCCTACAGCGGGGGATTACTCACTCATAGATGGGAGAAACATGGATGGTCGATGGAGAAGCGATGGTGATGATGATGGCGATGATCTCCTCCAATTCCCCGTCCCGGCAGGGTGCCAGAACGGAGTTTCTGGTGCTGTTTCGTGGAATCTGGTGGTGGCGGCGGAGCGGAACTCCTTCTAGAAAAACGTTGAACCCCCCGAAGTTTTTAGGTCAGAAGGCTCCTTATAGGCGAAGAGAGAGGCCGAGGGGTGCCTAGGGGGCCCACACCACCCCCTGGCACGGCCGGGCCTGGCCCATGCCAGCAGGTGGTGTGTCCACCCCAGAGCTCTTCTCCGTCTCGTATTCTGGCTCCTGGAGTCTTCGGGTGAAATAGGATTTTTGGCATATTTTCCGGGATTTTTCCTGATAGTTGATTTTCTGCACAAAAAGTAGACACCAAGGCAATTCTGCTGAAAACAGCGTCAGTTCGCATTAGTTGCATCCAAATCACACAAGTATAGAGGAGAAACAATAGCAAAAGTGTTCGGGAAAGTAGATACGTTTTGGACGTATCACCCTTGAGTTTAGGTACTGCTTCTAGTTAACTTATGAGTGAGTTAACTCCTCCAACATCAAATGGTTTGATCTCCACTAAGGATCACATTCCATTGATGATGGTACAGTCAACCATATCTAGTTCTTCCTTCAGATTAATTTACTTAAGGTATTTGGAAGGTCAACACAATAGGTCAAAGCTAAAGGTTAACAAGTCAATGCGTGCTAGGTCAAGCATTGGTCACACACATTGATGATCAATAGACACTAGGACTTGGTTAAATAAGAATGTCCCTCTTAATATCATATTAAGGATATGTGCTAAATGGTCTTGGCTTGATTTCCTTTCCTACTCTATTTGTAATAAGAGTTAGTGTTTAGAAACTACCATGATTCCCATGGTAGAAATAACTATGGCAAACAAGTGTTTTAGAATTTAGTTATGATGTTTCTTTTATTTAAGTTATATCCTTAACTTGGTATTCAGGGTTTGTGGTAGGTAATACCTTGATATCAGCTTTTAGAATATTAAGTATTCATCCTTGAGTTGTGGTATGGAATACCATGTAATGGTCTCTAGAAGATCAAGTACTCCTTATTAAGTAGTGTGTTGTGACTTAGTTTTATTACATTTGATCTACCCTTAGATCAAATTATATTACCCAAAGATAAGGATTTAGAAAAGGTCATATTGAAACTTATCGCAGTCAATTTGATGACCTACTTCAGCTCCACTAAGTTAAGAGAAGCTTCAATCTCTTTGACCAGTTTTATTTAAAAGCGCGAAAATTATCCGGATTTTCTATGCATGAATGCAATGCACACACCTGTGTTCAGATTATTTCTAAGCTCTAATGCTGGGACGTTATAGACTATCCCCCTTAAAATAAACTTTGTCCCTGAAGTTCATACTCTCTTGCGTTTCGGAATGAGGAGTTGACTTGTATTGATCACGACATTTCTCAAATTCCATTGTGATCACAAATTGGGGATAATTGTGGTATCCCATATCCAGATCTTTTTCCTTGAATCCTCTTCATTTTTGACAATATCCACCATCACTTCTAATTTATCCTATGGTTTCAGTTACTACAATCTCTTGGAGTATATCCTTACAATCCTATTTAGAATTGGTTTAGGACACATTTAGTCCATTCCAATCAGACTTTCCTACTACTATACACTGGACTTATTTTGGTAGGCTCTCCTCTCAAGGAAAATTTACCAGTTGTTTCCCCTTTATAACTAGTCATCTGGGGTTAAGCAGTTATGTCTACTTCGATCATTCATCTAGACATACTCTTGAGAGTACTCTTATACAAACGATTTCTTATAACCTTATGAGAATAAGGCTTAATCTCATCATAGTTTAGTACTTCTTCTCCAACCTTTAGTCAGAAAGTTAGACAACAACACTTCAGTGTTTATTGTTTACTCTCCCCCTTGGGGTTTCTTAATGGTCTATAAACTACATGTATAATACCCATTAGTTAAGATATTGGTCTCTGTCCAGCTTATATATTACCTCTAGAAGTTCTCGCGAAAGAATCTGCGGTATATCCACATAATTATGGATCTCCGAAAGGAGTCTTCCGACACTATTTGTATTACTTCTAACCTTTTGGACATTTTTGCTTTAGTAAGCCTGATCTTACAAAGTGTCTCGAAAGCCATTTCGCTTAAATTCTATACTCCTTAGGTCTAACTTAACTTAGGCCAAGTTTTATACTCTTTAAATTATATAAAGATGACCTAATTAGCTAAACCGCTAGGGTACGAGCTACAGATACCAACTACGGATACCAGCTGCGGATCCTCCTAGGTGTACGAATTACCCTACGGTTTTAACTTCTTATTGACATTCTCTCTGAATTGCCAGAGCTTGAATACCACCCTTATTCCAAGAGTTCTTCTTTGCACTGATTCATGATACTTCCATGAACCAGGTACAACTACTTCATTATCTTCTTAGCAACATCACCTATCTTAAGTGAACTTAAATTCATCCTTCATGTTGCTCTCCCCTTTTTCTGCACTAATAATCCTTCTTATTGCCAGCTCATAGTGAGTTGGGTTGATCCATCCTTCAAAATAGTGTTGATACTCCTGATATTTAGCTTCCTTCTTCTTGCAAGTCTTCATCTTGATCTTCGGAACTCGTCACTCCCTTACACGAATTCCCTTTTCTATCTAGGTCTATAACATCAAGTAGTAACTTGATGATGCAATGTGCATTTCCACATGAAGTCAAACTTCATGCACATATCTAGTCAATCAAGAAGATGCAATAAAAACCAGAAATCCAAATGTGGTACATATAACACACATCATTCTAAGCCCAGAATATAATAGTTGAGTATAGTACCTCTAGAATTCCAGCTTAGCTGTTTAGTATATAACACCTCCTATTATAGGTTTACACCATGATACTTAGCACTTAAGGGTAAACTATTCTTTGTCTCAATATTTACCCAAACTAAATCATGGAAGTAAATCATGTGGCATCCACTTGATAATTCCATGTAATGATTCTTTACAAAATTATACTCCATCACATGGAATTATCAAGTGGATGCCACATGATTTACTTCCATTTGTATTTATACATACTTTGATGGTCTACCTTATGTGGTATAGTGGTATCAACTAGTGGTAAGATTCTGCTACTTCACAGGGGTTCTAAATACAGACTCCATCACTAATACTACTCCACATGGTATCCTGATCTTAGTCCTAATCTTACTTGATATTTTATCTTACTTAAGATATCTTAGTGGTGTTATACCTATTTATATCAATACTAAAATGATATTTCTCTAGAGAATATATATAACTAATCCTTAAGAAAGATGATAAGAACATCCAACTTAAGTGTGACAAGGTTATCCCCAAGTGGATAACCATCACGAGTCTTGGTTCAGATAAGATGGCTCCTATAGTCACTATCCAACCTACAGATATTCCTAAAAGGGTTTTAATCCTAAGGTCAAAGCATATGCTCTGATACCAGCTGCGGTGACCCCGCATACCACTACATGATGTAGTACACTATAGTCGTTGACATAACACCAGTGAAACACCGTTCACTATTATTACATCCCTCAGAGTGGTACAACAGAAACACAGCAGGTCCAAGACATGACTATAGATTACAACTCGACTCTTTACAAACGATCTAGAGAACACTCTAGGTTAAAGAGAGAGAAAGAAACTTCTTATAAATAAGAACCAGAAGTAATAACTCAGAACTATCTAGTAACTACGACTAGTATATAAACTATTTGGCTTGCCATTGCTGCTATTGCAATGCTCTACAAAAGTAGGTTTTATGGCTAGAGAATCTACTCCTATCTACTTAAGAACTTTGTCTTCACTTCGGTTGATGTATATGTTGAATTTATTGACTTTGTTGGAGAACTTGAGTTGTCGATGATGGTTTCTTGAGCAGAAATTGATGTTGGCGTCGTCTTCAACAACTTAGAACCTAGCAAGGGTTAAGAAGGTACGGTTGAGTACGAGCGTACTCAACAAGTTCACTAAAAAGGAGTGTATGATGCACTATCTCTACAGCCACAGACCATAGGTCGTAGGCAATGCAGGTTTTCGTAAATATTTCTTCAAAGGTTGCTTTTATTCTAAAAACTATGTCCGACAGCCTTCATAGGTTGACCAGAACCTTCGTGGGGTTCCTTTCCTGCCGCGTTCATATCTCCTTCCCGAAACAGGGAGTAACATGTCACAATTCTTACACTCTACAGAGGTGTGTCACTTTTCCCATAAGAGACCTTAGCCTTGTTGCACAACCGGGCAGCTTATTCCTGTCCACAATTCCTTGATGTGGGGCCCAGTCTAAGATCCAAGCCAGTATTGCCCTCTCCGTGACCCCATATGAGACATGATCCCTCGAGACAACTACCACGGTTACTCTTTGGGTAGCCTCTCGGAGACTCCGTACACAGCTCTGTTTGGCGGTCACCATCAGCTATGGTGAACTCAGACCCAGCTAGAGATGCATAGATAATCTAGACACCTAGCTCGCGGGGAACTAAGGGGTTCCACCCATGTGCTGGATTCTCTGGAACTCCACGAGAAATCAACACCCTCACGATAAGGTCATCCATCCATACGAAAGGGAGAAGATACATCTGACTTTCTCGTCCCATTCCAAGTCTTATGGTTGTCGCGTAATATACGGCGCGAGAATCACTAGCGATATTGGTTGTTAAGTCCTAGATATTATGTTCCTTTACCACTGCAACTATATCAATAGATTTTTACCCTTTGGTAAATAATCCATAATCATATTATTGTAAAAATTGTGTTTTTGACCTTTTTGAAATGCAGGTGATGACAACATTTGAGTTACAAGCATTTGATAGAAAATAATCAAAGGACATGAGCAAGTTGTGAACTTGCCTTTTGTGATTGCAAGATTATGCACTCACGGTCTTCGGAATAATAGAAGATCTAAATTCTATAAATAGCATCATTGGTGTGGTAAGGACTAATGTATAAAGAAGCAAGATGCAACGATGCATAAGTAATGTAATCCAGATTGATAAATGCGAATCCCTGGAATAGTCGTATCTGAACTAGGGTTTGGAAACTAGAAATGGTTCTGTAGAATGTGTTTCACTTTTATATCAGCTTCACACTTGTGCTTCTTGTTAAGGCTTGTGATAGTGTGTGTGAAACAATAAGTAAATACAACAAGTAATATGCAATATTAAAACACTCAAATGGGTATAGTATCTGAAATATTTCTTAAACAAGATTAATACTCCATAAGAGCTTTTAAACAGGTGTTCATGAATTACTTTTAATGTTTCTTAAAAGAACAACTTTTGAGGAAAATATTACTTTACAAAGTAAAAAGTATTTAAACTTAAGGTTAACACTTTAAGGTTTCTTATTAGCTAAGATTATTAAATAGGAAAACATTACTACATTAAATAATCATAGTATAAGTGAATGCATTTACCTTTTTATTTTATAAATCAATGGTTATACTTAATAAGTAAATAATAGGTATTACTTTAATTACTTTGGAATTTGTTTTAAATCTTTAAGTGGTGTTGTCAAACTGGGGAAAGAATTACTAAATAAAAGTTTGGTGACATTAGAAGTACATAGGATTCTTGTGATAGACAATATACCATTTTAGTTGATTTTATAATTGGTAAAAATCTTTTAGGAAAACTTAAATACCCTTAATTTGAGATGATAGTTTTAGTAGTTACATTTTAAAATGGTTTGGCCTATTTTAACTTCACTTAAACATTAATTGACTTGTTATTACATTTTTAGACTCTAAACAAATAATAATAAAATTAATAGCAATTTTTATGTATTTTTAAGGAATTAAAATAAAAGGAAAGGGTTAAAATAATATTTATTAGACCTTTACCTTTTATTTTACTTCAAAAGTAAGATTTGACATTTTTAATGTGTAGAATATATTTTTGTGATCATTTTGGTATATTAGAAGTATTTTTGTGAATTTTAAATAATAAGATATGATTTTTATAAGTTTAATCACTTTATAAAACTAAATAAATAATAAATATAGTTAAATGATACAAAAATAATTGAAACAAGTTTGTAAATGTAGACTTTGTTTTTATAAGAATTTTGGTATATTTTTTTCTTATTTACCAATATTAAAATATTAATTTTCAAAGTATTATTACTTATATTTTTTTATTAAATAATAATTATTTAAATAGTTAACACAATAATATTTGATAATAATTTTATAATGTAGATTTTATTTTTCTAAGCATTTATATTATATACATTTTTCTAAATTATAAAACCAAAGATATTCAATTTATAAGATTTAACCATTTTATTAAATTTCTGGAAATTATTTCTATTTGAATTACACTATTTTAACTATTTACCTGACTGACAATACTTTTTGGTAGTTAGGTGACTCCTACCCTTAGTCACTAACCAATTGGGGTCAGGGACACGTCACACGCCACATAGGTAGTGGACCAGTCAATGGTGACATTGCACTGACGTCAGCATGACGCACACACATGGGTTAAACCTTTTTGCACCAAGACATGCTCTAGTCTAAGTCACAGACCAGTGGGCCATTGGCCACGTCGGCAACCTACGCTGGTGTGGACCAGTCAAAGATGACGCTAGGCTGACGACCGTTTGTCGGACTCTCGCCGGAGTATGGTGGCAACACCAAAATATTGCACCAGGGACCACGCGAAAGGGTGCGTTTGACACTACAGACGACAGTGAGTCGAACCAACTCGTTGGTACTAGCTCTCGAGCACCGGAGCAATGGCTAGGACGACAACCTACGACACTGCTGTCCGACGACATGATGAACTAGAGCTACGGGCTAAACTAGGACATGCAGCTAGGGCTAGAGAAGCGTATGCTCACCCTGAGTACGACTGTGTAGTCGATGGTGATGATGGTGGCCGGAGATGAGCACTTCGATGAGATTTCCAGCGAGCACCGATGGGAAGAAACTGTGAAATTCGCCTTACTCCGAGCTCCCCTTGAAGCTATATTCCACCTAGGGGACCTATGGAGCATGGCGCTTCTTCCCCTCCACTACACGGTCTTTGAGGTGGTTTGGTTCGACAGCTCGCTGAAGCTCGCCGACGGCGGCTTCGATGAATTTGTGGAGAACAGAGAGTGAGAGAGAGAGAAATAGAGAGGGTGGGGATGGATAAGAACGTCGACGTAGATCTCCACGGTCTATTTCTAGGTCCAGTCAGCGTTAGAGGCGACGTCACGATGGCGGTGATGGCCGAGATGCACCGGGGACGTAAGAGCTTGATCTAGGCATGAATCGCTGCGCACTTGTCCAACTAGCGGATGCCTGGTGACTTAGACGGGGCTCTGGGTGAGTCAGTCGTGTCCGGGGGTCCAGGATTGCGGCGACGACGTGGCTCGTCAGCGGCGTGTCAACCAGACGGAGGAAGACGAGGGCGATGGTTCTCTCTTTGCGCGGGCCCCATTTGCAGAGAAACAACGAAGAGGTACCCTAGCTGGGCTGCTATCGGGCTGTGACTGGGTGAGCGAAGCGTGACTGCTGCTGCTTGCGGGCGACAGGTAGGAAGATGGGCCTTGGTTCGAGTAACTGCGCTGCTTCTACTCTTTTTTCCTTTTCAATTACATTTTCTGTTGTTTCTTCTTTTACAAACCCTTTTAAATTTGAATTTCTTCAGGGATTTAAATATCCAAAAATTTGGTAAGTTGTAAATATTATTTTATAAAGGAATTATAACTACTTTCCCTGCATTTCTTATTGTATATAAGATATTCATAATTATATGAAGGGTTCTTTTATTTAGTAAAGTAATTATGATTAGGGTTTTAGGGATTTGTTTCTCATATGAAAATCTTATAGAAATGTTCTTATTTTCACTATGGTAATGGTTATGGCAAGAACTTAAAATGTTGAACGATATGTAAAGAACTCCATTCATACTTAGCCTCATAAAATAATTATATATATAATATGGTATTAAATCCTATGTTTTGCAACATGGTGATTTGAGGTTCATGGTTCTCCCCATTTGGGGATTTTCCCAAATCCAATTCTACTTGATTTGTAGAGTTTGAAATTACCACAAAACACCTTCCTAATGTGATCTTAATAATCCTATGAGGGTAGGTCTCCATTAGGGTTTAAGACAATCAGATGGACAAGGCTTCTCAAACACTCACCTGGTTCTCTAATTATCTTTTGGAAACTTTACTTGATTAAGAGCTACTATTCTTTGGCTGCCTAAAAATAAGAATTGGTTTAACTACCCTCTTTATTCGGTAATTTAAAGAAAAGAGGTAGACATGGTTCTGTTCATGGCTTGATATATTGTTGGTTAAGGCTTCAAAAGAATCCTTACCTTAATACCTCACTAAGGATACCTTGAGATAAGGAATTCCTTTCCTAAATATACTCTATATACCTCTCTTATCTGATTCACAAAGATTACATCTTCTTGAATAAGACAATCATATGTCTCCACCATATCCATCATCATATGATGACATGGTCATGCCACTTCAACATTACTCTATTAAACTCATATTATATACTTCATCAAACTCTAGCTTGACTTCTAATGATCAAGCTAGATGATTCAGCTTACCAGGCTTTACCTGATTTGGTATACTCACAAGTCTTTTTTAACACCTAGTCATCTATTCCCAAGTGACTTGATAATAATGACCACCATCATTTGATCAAACAAACCTTAGGCTTCTAATTGTTTGATCAAGATCTATACACAACTAAGTAGTAAACTTGTATTAGTATATCTATAGACTTATCTTGTTAAGTCTATATCCACTTGTCCTAACAAGATTGTTATCTAATGTACTAATACTACTAGCTTTCTCATAGCTCCTCAATTACTAGCTCAACCCTTGAGTTTAGGTACTGCTTCTAGTTAACTTATGAGTGAGTTAACTCCTCCAACATCAAATGGTTTGATATCCACTAAGGATCACATTCCATTGATGATGTTACACTCAACCATATCTAGTTCTTCCTTCAGATTAATTTACTTAAGGTATTTGGAAGGTCAACACAATAGGTCAAAGCTAAAGGTTAACAAGTCAATGAGTGCTAGGTCAAGCATTGATCACACACATTGATGATCAATAGACACCGGGACTTGGTTAAATAGGAATGTCCCTCTTAATATCATATTAAGGATATGTGCTAAATGGTCTTGGCTTGACTTCCTTTCCTACTCTATTTGTAATAAGAGTTAGTGTTTAGAAACTACCATGATTCCCATGGTCGAACTAACTATGGCAAACAAGTGTTTCAGAATTTAGTTATGAAGTTTCTTTTACTTAAGTTATATCCTTAACTTGGTATTCAGGGTTTGTGGTAGGTAATACCTTGATATCAGCTTTTAGAATATTAAGTATTCATCCTTGAGTTGTGGTATGGAATACCATGTAATGGTCTCTAGAAGATCAAGTACTCCTTATTAAGTAGTGTGTTGTGACTTAGTTTTATTACATTTGATCTACCCTTAGATCAAATTATATTACCCAAAGATAAGGCTTTAGCAAAGGTCATATTGAAACTTATCATAGTCAACTTGATGATCTACTTCAGCTCCACCAAGTTAAGAGAAGCTTCAATCTCTTTGACCAGTTTTATTTAAAAGCGCGAAAATTATCCGGATTTTCTATGCATGAATGCAATGCACACACCTGTGTTCAGATTATTTCTAAGCTCTAATGCTGGGACGTTACAGACTCTCCCCCTTAAAATAAACTTCATCCCTGAAGTTCATACTCTCTTGTGTTTTGGAATGAGGAGTTGACTTGTATTGATCACGACATTTCTCAAATTCCATTGTGATCACAAATTGGGGATAATTGTGGTATCCCATATCCAAATCTTTTTCCTTGAATCCTCTTCATTTTTGACAATATCCACTATCACTTCTAATTTATCCTATGGTTTTGGTTACTACAATCTCTTGGAGTATATCCTTACAATCCTATTTAGAATCAGTTTAGGACACATTTAGTCCATTCCAATCAGACTTTCCTACTACTATACACTGGAGTTATTTTGGTAGGCTCTCCTCTCAAGGAAAACTTACCAGTTGTTTCCCATTTATAACTAGTCCTCTAGGGTTAAGCAGTTATGTCTACTTCGATCATTCATCTAGACATACTCTTGAGAGTACTGTTATACAAACGATTTCTTATAACCTTATGAGAATAAGGCTTTAACATAGTTCATATTGAAACTTATCACAGTCAACTTGATGGCTTCATTATACTCTGCCACCTGAGCTAGTTGATGAAGAATAACCAATAATTTTGGCCCCTATCGAGACAATGAAGGAGGTGCCTTCGTATGTTGAACCCCTTCCTTTTCCAAGGATGGTAAGAAAACACATGATGGCTCAGCAACTTGAGGATCAATGCAAAGAGGAAGAATTATTTCTCAAGGAGCTGGAAGAGGAAACACTAATGAGAAAAACCGAGGAAGGAAGTGAACAAGAGGCAGAGCCATCAATAAAAGAAGATATTATGACCATGTTTGCATATTCCAACGTGATTGAGCTAGATTCCGAAGCCTTCAATTTGTTGAAAAAAAGATAAAAGCTAAAGAAGTGGGTAAGCCTATCCTTCCATGCACTTTCGTTGGAACTTCCTATTATGGTCTTTGCGATATCGGTACCGCTGTTAATGTTATTCCTTTTAACTTTTATTTAAAAATTCAAAACGAATTGTAACACCCTCTCCTGATAAGGATGAGTTCTTGTGTATAGTGCTAATCCCTAGATCGGTTCACTAGCACACACAATACAATATGATATCAAATAAAACTATGCATCATAAATACAACGAATATGATCCAGAATTTACATTACATTATCCAAGTACAAAGCAGAAAACGAGAACAAGGTAGATCTCCATCCTTCAAATATGCCACGGGCAAACAATTGTTGAGTGGAGTCTCGCGACCTATGAACGATCACTCAAAAATGGAATAACCTGCAACATGAAAGGTTGCAGCCTCGAATGGTCAATACTTTGAATGTATTGGCAAGCAGGACTAGTATGTGGATATATAATGGAACCTATCAATTACATGCATATTTGGCTAGGTGGAGCTCAGGCTCATTTCCATAAAGTAATATAACTTTTCCCTACTTTTCAAATACTTTTCTTTCTTTAAAACAATTCTTCTAAACTCATGTTCAGCCATCAAGTTTTAATAATTGAGAAATTGGGATGAGTGAGATCTTCCAAACAGTTCCAGGTTCAGTTGCTCATAATTGTCCATAACCGGAGACATGGCTAAGTACTTAGATTTACACTCTTGAGAGGTTCGTACACTTTACCCGCATGATCCAGTTAACCCGCTCGTACCACTACACTCATTTTGTGTCATGGTAGGGAGAAAACCAAGACGAAACCTTTCAGAAGTAGAACCCTGAGACCTCAGGACGGACCCATACCAACCTACATCCCCTACATCTGCTAGTCACGTCGGGTCAGGTTCCCACAACCTACTTGTCGTGGAAATGACCACGGCAGTCGCTGCAGTAGGCATCGATTGATTGAATCAGGGGCGAGAGCTGGCAGCCATCTGCGGTGTGATATGGGGGCGGATGCACATGGATTTATCCAGGTTCGGCCCCCCGGAGGGTAATGACCTACTCCTGCTAGAATAGATTATTGGAGAGCGAGTTACAAGGCGGCAAGCTCGGTGTCTAAGCAGCGAGTCGCTTGAAGGGGTGTATGATGGAACGTAAGTCCTCAGGATACCCTAGGGAGGTTTATATATGAGGCACCTCGCTAGGGTTTACAAGTTACAACCGAACAAGATATGGATTCAGAGGTTTTGACCTAATCCGACTAGGCTTCTGGTATGCTTCTGGGCCTCCAGTCTCCAGTCGCCGGGCCTTCCCCTTAGTCACATTCCAGTCCCCGTCCTGCAGGCCCACTCATGAAACCTTTTGGCCCAATCGGAACGTTCTGCTGGGCATACCCCATTTGGCATATCCCTATGAGTAGTCCCCGAGGCCATCGTTGAATCAGACGCAGGTGGTCATTTGGCAGTCGGAGTAGGCGAGTCCAATTTGGACGCCTTAGTCGAATCGTTGATGGACTCCAATAAACCAGGGAAGTTTTCCCCAGGCTCCCAATCGCTTCTCTGGCGAATGCCATGGCTGCGAGGTTGCTGCTTCGGCGAGTGGATAGGGTCAGTTGCTAGCGAATGGAACGAATGAGCTGGACCGTCAACTTGGTCAAACTATCCGTTGGATATTCCAACGGTAACTTCGGTGTAATTACCGCAGGTAACGACTACCCTGATTTTGGCGGGTAGCGCCCCCTTATAAGGGGAGTGGCGAATCAGCCTTGCAGATCCTTCTCTACATTCCTCATTCTCGCGTGTTCATTCTCTCTGTCTTCCTTCGATCCAATCCTTCTGCACCGAGCGACTCCACATCCTTCCCAATGGCACCTCCCAAGGGTTCATGGGAGAAATCCAAGTGCACCACGGCCTAGCTCAAGTCCTTCGAGGACGCCGGAGTCCTCCGCAAGGGGAACTGGCGAATCCCCGCTTCCTCCGAGATCGAGCCAAAGCCACGGGCCGGCGAGTTCGTTTGCTTCCAGAGCCACCTAGAGAGAGGTTTAGGGTTCCCCACCTCACTGTTCTTCTGGCGTTTCTACATGTATTACACGATCAAACCATCAGATCTTGGCCCGCATAGCATCGAGCAACTGGCAATCTTTGTCGCCTTCTGTGAATGCTATCTAGGTTGCAGGCCGTACTTCCCACTGTGGTTGGAGCTCTTCCACGGCCGCATCGGGCGCGAGGCGGCCGACGGATTGATGTTGGCGGCTGGCGGCGTCACGTTCCAGTTGAAGCCGAAGGCCAACTTTATCAAGCTTCTTCTGCCGAAGAAGGCCGCGAGCGAGTGGAAGAAGAGCTGGTTCTACGTCAAAGAGTCCACTCCCTCCGGCGAAGTGTCGCTCCCCGAGTTCGTCGCAGAAAGGAGCGAGCCTCACCGGCTGGCAGCGAAGAAGCTTCCCGAAGACCAGAGGATGGCCGTCACGGAAATGATGGACCATATCCAGAGGTTAAAGGATCAAGGATATCCTCGGTCAACCTCTACAACTGCTAGCTCGGGCGGCGTCTGGTTCCTCTAGCGGCTCGGCCGCATTGGATGTATGAGTATAGCAGGAAACATGATCCCTCCTGGACCAGCAAGGAGTCGTGGGAGATTGAAGACTATAAGGCTGCCTTGAAGAAGATCACCGATGCGGAATTCACAACCACATCGGCCGGGCTCGCCCCGTACACTCCCGTGAAGAATAAAGCCCCCACGGTAAGTTTTCCTTCTAGTCGCCATTTCTGCATTGTGATTCGCAGTCGCATCATTCGGTATTTACTCGTGGTTGTTCTCAGCTATTCCAGGTGTTGGAAGGCTGGCTCCCTCCGCTTGATGAAGAGGTCCACCGGGAGCTCGAAGAGGCCTCCGAAGGAGACTCCTCCGAAAGCAACGAGGAAGTGGAGGAGGTTCTTCCCCCAACACCTACGGCTCGCAAGACTCGCATGTAGAAGCAGCACAGGTTCGAGGCGAGCCACAGCCTTGACAAACACGAAGGAGGCGACGAGATCGTGCAGGAGCACACATCTCGGTGCACGGCCACACGGTCGAAGCCCACGCGCAAACTGGAGTCGCCAGCGAACAAGCCAGCATCGCCACCCAGGTCGGTGGTGGTGTTTGAGTCAGATGACGACTCTGACGATGAAGACACTCCCGAAACATCGCACAAGGTCCCGGAGGATGCGATTCCGATGAAGGGGTTGGAGGACGAGGACACCGAGGTGGCGGTAGAGGTTCCTCTGGCGGTGATTGTGCCAACGGTTTCGAGGGCACCAAGCCAGGAGGCGGCTGAGGCGACGCCGCAGCCGTCAAGAGCGGTCGCGTCTTCAGAGCCAGAAATTCAGGCGACCGAGGCTTCGTCATCGAGGAAGCCCACGGTGTCATGGGCTTCAGACGTCTTCGAAAGGGGTCTCACGTGCAAGTTGGGGCCAGAATTGGACAAGCCCACCCACATCAGCACCGGGCTGCGTGTTCTCCCAGTCGCCAAGTAAGCCTCGAATTCTCCATTCCATGTCGTGTTCTGTTTTTGTGCCGTCTCTGTGTTGATTTTGGGGTTTTGGCAGGTCTGGAGTCAAGAAGATCGGTCGCCCTTCAGTGGCGAAGATTCCATCGATCACCACCACCGGAGAGGGCAACCTCCCTAAGAAAAGGAAGTCTGCTGATGACGTGGTGACTATGGAGGGCACGGAGAGGCAAAAAGGCAGTGCCGACGACTCCGTGGCGATGGCTAGCGCCAAGGGGAGCAATCCTGCCGTAGTCGTCGAAGAGGTGGCGGTTGCATGGTCGGAGCCAGTCACGGTCGCCCTTGCGACGGAAGCGCCGGCTCCGACGACCAGTGCCCCGGCTAGAGCGTTAGCAACGTTCCCGCACTTCATGACGAGGGGGTTCCCAGGCGTGGCGGACAACCAGTCTCCACAGAGCCCAGAGATCATCGATGAAGACGTTGGGTCTCGTCATGGGCGCACCTCCTTCATGGTCCCGTCGACTAACGCCGGCGAGCTTCACAAAATGCTTGGTGCCGCCATTAAGGTACGTCTAGTCCCCGAGTGTCTAGCTATTGAATTTCAGCGGCTAGGCACTGAGTTGCTTCTACTCTCCAGTCCCTGAGTTACTAGTTGCTGAATTTCAGCGGCTAGAAACTGAATTTCTTTCTACTCTCCAGTCCCCGAGTTCTTAGTCGCTGAATTTCAGCGGCTAGGAACTTGATATTGTTATTTGTAAGTACTGAACTTTGTTGTTTTTGCAGGGTTTGCAGAGGGAGTCGACCGATCGATAGGCAGCCAGGGAGCGTTTGGAGCGGGATCTGCGCATGGTGCAGGAGGCGAACCGGCGACTCCAGGAGACTGTTGGTAAGTACTTGCTTCTTTTCCTTTTTCTCTTTCAACTGTGAACTGTTGGTGTGTGGCACGTTGATGATTTGTCTCTTTCCTTTTCAGATGGTCTTCCGGTTGCAATTTCCAAGGCCCGTGAAGGGTATGTTCCAGTCGCCGAGCTGGACACGGCGAATGGGCGAATTGCCTCGCTGATCCATGACTTGGAGGAGGCGAAAGTAGCCTCAATTTCGTCTGAGGATCGAGCGAAGGCTGCTGTCGCTGCGGCTGAGGAGGAACGCAAGGCCACGGACTCGATCATCGTGGGGCTGCAGAATGATCATGCCGCCTTGGAGAAGCATGTCATGGAGAACTTCCGCAAGCTTCTTGGTGAGTCTCCGTCTTTTGCTTAACTCGTTTGGCAAATCCCTGATTGGGGAAGTCCGTAGTTTCATTGATGTCTGATTTTGCAGCTGTGATAGGGCAAAGCGACCCGGTGGTTCAGACCTTCAACGCCTCGCAGTGCGTGACTGCCGTGGTGAACGCGGCCACGGCTTCGGCGTTGTGTGTCCAAGCGGTCCTTCAAGGAATGTCCCCCACCGAGGTTATTCCTGGGGGGCTTAAGGAAGTGTGGCGCTATCTAGAGGAGGCGCCCATCGTCGTGGAGTGGATGGCGCGCTCGTCTTTCAGGCGCGGGGCCACCACGACATTGAGCCTGGGTCTTGCCTACTTCCCCGACGATTTCGACCTCGATGACGTCACCAATGGCTACCCATCGGCGACTGGCACGGTGGAGATGTCAGAGGTGCTGAAGCTGACTGCCAAGGCCGCCCCTTTTGCTGATCGGGTGTTGGCGATGGGGATCTTCTGCCATACCAGGAAACGGTATTGGCGCCTGGCGACCCCGAGCCAGAGCATCGCGACATGAAGTCGGAGCAACCCTTTCGGTCGGCGTTGTCAAAGTTGCTGACGACCTACCCAATGAACCTGTGGTAGCCTTTCGTTCGTGTCAAGGGAGGTGGTGGTGCTTCTTCGTCGGGACCTGCAGAATAGATAATATCGTTGGGCAGTTTGTAATATATGCCAAGTGGCGACTGCTGTAATGTGAACAATATTTTGAGTAAGGGGAGTCAATCGACTTGTATTGCGACCATAATCGTGTGGTGTGTTTATTTTTGTTTGAGCGAGTCCCCGAGCGCGTCCGCCCTTTAATGGGTTATAACTCGATTGTATACTTATGTGTTTTCTTTTGGTTGTGCATTGTTTTGTCCCTTGCATCTTCTGAGGGGCGAGTCCCCGAGCGCGAGTGGGATTATTTGTAGGTGAGTCCCCGAGCGTAGTACTTAGCCATTTTGGGCACGTGCCTGTTGCAAGTTACTAATGCGTTGTTTGTAACGCGTCCCTTCCCCTGGCTCGGAGAGCCAGTCATGGGCGAGTACAAGGCAGCTCTCTTACTTGGTGCGTTCCCGAGCCGCGTGAGGGTTCCATTCTTGCAGAGTCCCTGTGCGTGGTACTTAACCGTTCGAGTCGCTTTGCGCGAGGATGGGAAGGACAGGTCACTGTGAGAAGCGTATACCGGCCGTCTTGGCCCGGTGGGCCAGTCGAGCTAGGCGACTCCGATGGTGGCTCCGGGTTGGCGTTTTCGTGGACGTCCCAAGGCCCGAGTATTTTTTGGTGGCCTTGGGGCACACTACTTAGCCGTGCCAGTCGCTCGACCAAGGGTTGACTTCCGTTGGTAGCATATTGCTGATTGTACAAGTGCGAGTGGCACAAGGATATGGGGAGTAGACACAATTTTGTGAACCGAATGAATTTCATTATATATGTCAGCTGAGTACATGTTTCGGTTCTATGTATAGATCTTCCGGAGGAGGTTTACATTCCATGGCCTCCCAACCTCGAGCTGGCCGTCGCCTCGTATGTCGATGACGTAGTAGGCATCATTGCCGAGGACTCGCCCTATGGCGAATGGCCCCTCCCATGGGGGGAGAGTTTGGGCATGCCCTTCTTGTATTGAGCCAATCGTAGGACCAGGTCGCCCTCCTGGAAGGTGCGAGTCTGGACTCAGCGGCTATGGTAGCGGCGGAGTCCCTGCTAGTAGATGGTTATACGGGAGCGAGCCAGGTCGCGTGCCTCATCGATTTGGTCGATGTTGTCTTTGCGGGCGGTCTCGTTTGTCGCCTCGACGTAATTGGCGACTCGAGGTGAGTCGTGCTCCAGGTCTCTTGGCATTACGGCTTCGGCTCCGTACACCATGAAGAAGGGTGTGAACCTGGTGGAGCGATTGACGGACGTGCGGATCCCCCATATGACTGAAGGGAGCTCTTCGACCCAGCATCCTGGGGTGCACTCGAGGGGCACCTGGAGTCGTGGCTTGAGCCCATGGAGGACGCTCTGGTTGGCGCGTTCTGCTTGGCCATTCAACTCCGGGTGGGCGAGTGAGGCGAGGTCGAGTCGTATGCCGTGTTCTTCACAGAATTCCGCCATGGCCCCTTTGGCGAAGTTGGTGCCGTTGTCCGTTATTATGCTGTGCGGGTAGCCGTACCAGTAGATGAGCTCACGTAAGAACTTGGTGGCCGTCTTACCGTCGCAGTTTTTGATTGGCTTGGCCTCGACCCACTTGGTGAACTTGTCGATCGCGACCAAGAGTGGGTGAAACCGGATAGGGCCTTCTTGAACGGGCCTACCATGTCCATGCCCCATACGGCGAATGGCCATGTGATGGGGATGGTCTTGAGTGCCAAACCAGGGAGGTGCGTCTGGTGGGCGTACTTCTGGCATCCAACGCATCACTGGACGATGTTGGTGGTGTCGGCGTGTGCGGTGAGCCAGTAGAAGCCGTTTCCGCATGGCCTTGGCGACCAACAACTTGGAACCGACATGATGGCCGCAGTCGCCGGCGTGAATGTCCTGGAGGATCTTGCAACCTTCTTCTGGCTGTACGCAGTGCTATAACATGCTAGTCACGCTGTGTTTGTGCAGCTCGCCGCTGATGATGACGAAGGATTTGCAGCGGCGCACGATCATTCGGGCCTCCGTCTTGTTGCTTGGGAGGATCTTGTGATCGAGGAAGGCAACGTATGGTGCCATCCAGTCGCTAGGCTCCACAACCATGGCGACTAGGACCGGCTCTGGTTGCAGCGGTATCCCGACGTCGATCTCCTTCGGTGGACTGACCGAAGGTTTGTGGATGATGTCGAGGAAGACGCCTACTGGTGGCGCTTGTCAGGCCGACCCGATGCAGGAAAGGGCATCTGCCTCCTCGTTCTTGCATCTGTCGATCCACTCGATGGAATAGCCGTCAAAGTGTCCTCCCAGCTAATCTACCGCTTGGCAGTACGCGATCATTGTTGGAGAGACGGCATCGCATGTTCCGGCAACCTGGCCGGCGACTAGGTCGGAGTCGCCGTAGCACCGTAGGCGATTGATGTTCATTTCCTTGGCGGCCCGCATGCCGTGGAGGAGGGCCTCGTATTCTGCCATGTTGTTGGTGCAGGGCTTGAAGTTGAGGTGGAGCATGTATCGGAGCTTGTCCCCTTTGGGGGAGGTCAGAATTACCCTGCCCCTGCACCATTAGCGTTCTTCGAGCCATCGAAGTGTAACGACCAGTAATGGAGATATGGTGGCTTCTCTGGCTGTTGCGCTCCTTCCCAATCTATGAGGAAGTCAGCTAGTGCTTGTGACTTGATTGCTTTGCGGGGCTCGTATTTGATATTGTGAACGCTGATTTCGACGGCCCACTTGGCGACTCGCCCAGTCGCCTCGCGATTGCGTATTATGTCCTGCAGCGATGCGGATGAGACCACCGTGATTGGGTGCTCTTGGAAATAGTGGGGGAGTCGCCGCTGAGCTCGGAATACCGCGTACACCAGTTTCTGGTACTGCGGGTAGCGCTGTCGTGAGTCCGTCAGGACTTCACTGATGTAGTAGACGGGGCGCTGTATGGGGTGCTCCTTGCCCTCCTCTGGCCGTTCGACGACCATCACGGTGCTGACGACTCGATTGGAGGCCGCCACGTAGACGAGCATTGGCTCCTTGTCGACTGGTGCGGCAAGTAGTGGAGCCGCGAGTAGCACTTCTTTGAGTGCTTTGAGTGCATCGTCCACCTCCGCGTCCCATTGGAACATGGGGTTCTTGCGCATCAGGCGATAGAGGGGCATGGCCTTCTCGCCTAGTCGGGGGATGAAGCGACTGAGAGCCGCGACTCGCCCGGCCAACTTCTAGACATCGCGTAGGAACTTGGGTTTTCCGAGTCGCACGATGGTGTCGATCTTGGTGGGGTTGGCTTTGATGCCTCGCTTGGAGACTACGTATCCTAGTAGCTATCCGATGGGGACGCCGAAGGTGCACTTCCCTAGGTTCAGCTTGATGTTGTACCTCTGCAGATTTGCGAAGTTTTTGGCCAGGTCGGCGAGCAGGTCGTCCTGGCAGGTGGATTTCACCACCACGTCATCGATGTAGACGTGAATGTTGCGGCCAATTTGGCTCGCGAGGCACTCCTACATGCACCTTTGGTACATGGCGTCGGTGTTCTTGAGGTCGAACATCATGACCATGTAGCAGAAGGCGTCGAATGGCGTGATGAACACCGTCTTCTCCTCGTCCTCGACCGCCATCTTGATCTGGTTGTAACCAGAGTAAGTGTCGATGAAGCACAACGACTCTGATCGTGCTGTCGAGTCGATGATCTGATCGATGCACGGTAGGACGAACTCCTCCTTCTAGCATGTGTTGTTCCTTTTCACAGTCTCCATGTGTTGTTCTTTTTCAGGACCAGGACTGGGTTCGCTAGCCACTTGGAGTGTTTTATTGGCCGGATGAAGCCTGTGGCCAACAAGCATTGCACTTCTTTAGCGATTGCTCGATGGCGCTCTTCATTGAAGGGCCACAGCGACTGCTTTACCAGTCGCACTTTAGGGTCGGCGTGAAGTTTGTGCTCAACGAGTTCCCTCGGGACACCTAGCATGTCGGAAGGATTCCATGCGAAGATGTCGCGGTTCCCACGGAGGAACTCGATGAGCGCGCTTTCCTATGCGGGGCTGATATGCGCCCCAATGGTGACCGTCTGGCTGGAGTCGCCCGGGACGAGCTCGACGGTGCGGGTATGCGTGGTTGCCTCGAACGTGGAGTTCGCGGCGGTTGGCTTCTTCAGTATGGTGGGGTCGTCCTTGTTGATGTTGCCCGCATATTTCGCGAGCTCCTCCATGTGGTCGGTTTCCGCGGCGATGATGGCGTTAGCGAGCTCAGCGCCTTTGTCCTCGCATTCCACGACCATATCGGGGCCGCCGTGGACGGTGATGATGCTGCTCGGCCCTGGGAGCTTCATCATGTTGTACGCATAGTGGGGGGTCGCCATAAATTTGGCAAACGTTTGGCCTCCCAGGACGCAGTGGTAGGGGCTGCGGAAGTTCACCAGCTCGAACTCAATTCGCTCGGTGTGGTAGTTTGCCGGTGTGCCGAAGGTGACCGGTAATGTTACTTTTCCGATCGGGTATGCCTTCCGACCAGGGACGATGTCGTGGACGGTTGTCAGGGTCGGCTGGATCACCGACTCTAGGAGCTGGAGCCTCTTGAATGTGTCCAGATACATGATGTTGATGGAGCTCCCGCCATCCATCAGTGTCTTGGGTGGCCAATAACCGGCCACCTTGGGCCTAACCACTAGGGCGACTTGCCCTGGGCACTCGATCTTGGGAGCGTGGTCCTGGCGACTCCAAGTGATGCTCTACTCGGACCAGTTGAGGAAGCGTGGGATGTCGACTTTGGCGAGAACCTTCCTCTCGCATTTGGTGCCGACTGCATGGGCGAGAACCTTCCTCTCGCATTTGGTGCCGACTGCATGGGCGAGAACCTTCCTCTCGCATTTGGTGCCGACTGCATGGGCGAGAACCTTCCTCTCGCATTTGGTGCCGATCCCGGTGAAAGTATGTAGCGAGCTAGCGGCATTGCCGAAGCCGCCGGTGTTTCCGTTGTCCCGAGGTGGGTTGTTGTTGGGGTCTTCCCTTGCTCGACTTTCCTTTTCGATCTCTTTGAGAGAGTGTCAGTCCGCGGTGGTGTGGGTGGCAGGTTTCCCCTACCTGCTGTGGTAAACGCAGGGCTGGTTAAGGAGCGCGGCGGGGTCGAATTTTGGCCTCGCCGCATTGTTGGCGCGGTAGTTTCCGCTATCGCGGTAATTTCCCCCGTCACATCGATAGTTCTTGGAGTCACGTTGGCCGTAGACGGTGTTGGCGACAAAGTCGACTCTCCCGTCCGTGCGGCGCTTGCCGGTTATGCGGGTGTTGCTGTAACGCATGTCGCGCTGTCGCCCGCTGTCGTGGCCGCTAGTGCGGCGTCTTCCTCCCGACTCGTCGTCGGAATCTTGGTTGGGGTCCTCCTCCGTGTAGCGCTTGGCGATTTCGAGGAGGTCGAGGATGTTTTTGAGCGTCCGATAGACCCACTTGATCTTAGTGACTAGTGGTTCGTACCGGCACGCGTTCTTGAAGCAATGTATCGCCGTGTCCGGGTGGATGCCGGAAGCGTTGATCCACAGTTCTTGCCACCTTTGAATCCAGTGGCAGGTCGACTCGCGTTGTCCCTGGATGCACCGCTCTAGATCTTCAATCGTGGTGGTGCGGGTGTAGGAGCCCTCGAAGTGCCTGATGAAGGCATCCCGCAGTTCCTCCCAGGAGTCGATGCTGTCAGCAGGGAGGGTGTTGATCCATTGCCAGCTCACACCCTCCATCATCAGGGGGAGATATCGAGCAGCGAGTAGGTCGGTGTGGCCGGTGATTCCCATCACCATGAGGTATGTGTCCAACCACACTGCTGGGTCATACGTTGGATCATACTTTTCGATCTCTTTGGGCGCCTTGAACTTGGCGGGGTACTTTTCCCCTCTGATCATAGACCCGAAGCACTGGGGGCCGACTCGGCTGAGCGAGCCCCTCGGTTCGGGGTCGCTGCGATTACTGAGGGTGTGCCTCAAGTCGTTGGACTAGCACGCCCACCATGCCTGGTTGTTAACGATGTGCGTGCGGGCGTCGATGGGCTGCCCGTTAGCAGCGACCGTGTTATTCACTGGTCGCGGTTTGTTGGTGGAGAGTGCGGGGTTGACGGCCCGTGGCTGGTTCGCCAGTGGCTGTGGTGGTGGGCAGGTCACGCATTGGCGATGGTGGGGTGGCCGCTCGAGGCCGCCCTGCTTGCTAAGGAGCAGGAATACATCCGCCCCCGTGGGTCGACTCCCGCAGCTTGTTGCTCGACGGCCCTGGCGAGTAGGGCCTTGGCGTACTAGATCTGCATCATGCCGTCTCCCTGGACGTCGAGGTTGGCGACCACGGCGTTGGCCGTGACGACGTTGTCCATCGGGGTGGAGTATAGTGGGAGTCCGTTGGTGTCTGGGGCTTGTGGCGAGATGATGATCCGCGGCTGGTCCAGCGGGGGCGCACGGCCAATGGGTGGTGGAGGGGCACCAGTCGCCGGTGCGCCGGGTGGTGGTCTATTGCTTCCACCTGGTGGCGCGTTCTCCCAGTATTCGCGCTCAGCCACGCGTGCAGGGTCGCTTTCGTTGTTGAAGTTCAGGACGCGGCTCTGGACATTGGAGTTCAGGCGGGTCCTGATGCGGCGTTGGTGATAGAGAGATAGCTCTCACGCTGTTTCCCGCTCGAGGCAATATTTCTCATGCTCGGCGAGCTCATTGCGCTGCACCTCCGTGAGTCGCAGGCGGGCCTCCTCCACTTCTGTGGCCGTGGCAGTCGGCGGGATCGGTGTGGAGAACGGATCTGGCGGGGCGGCTGTGCTGCCCACCATGTAGATCACGTTAAAGTGATTGGATCTGGCGCGGAAGTCTTCAGGCGACTCTGAGCCGGAATCGGAGTCGAAGATCCCGAGGATGGAGGGGTCCTCGAAGTCCTCCGGGTTGGAGACTCGCGTGATGGAGTCCTCTCGTGATGCCGTGGTGATAGATCCGTCGACCGAGGCAAGGGTCATGGAGTCGGCGACATCATCTAGGGCCTCGTCGTTCGTGGCAGCGTTGGTCCCGAGTCGTACTCGGTGACGAGTCTCCTGATGGAGCGGACCTGCTCCTCCGAGAGCAGATCGCGGTGCGGCGGCGATCCACCAACAATCACCGTCGCTGCTGGGTCGACCGCGTCGGTGAAGCCGACGAAGAGGTTGATGGAGCCGACCCGCATCACCCTGCCGTGAGTGATCGGGCGTGTCGCCGGGATGTAGCTGCTAGGCAGGATCTATAAGATCCCGCCTATGGCGATCATGCGGCCGGTGGCGAGTGGCCGGTCGATCGACAAATAGGGTCTCGCCGCAGAACTCAGGCCAGTCTTGCTATGCCCCACGGTGGGCGCCACTATCGTGGAAATGACCACGGCAGTTGCTGCGGTAGGCAGCGATTGATTGAATCGGGGGCGAGAGCTGGCGGCCATCTGCGGTGCGACATGGGGGTGGATGCACATGGTTTTTTCCAGGTTCGGCCCCCCGAAGGGTAATGACCTACTCCTGCTGGATTAGATTATTGGAGAGGGAGTTACAAGGTGGCGAGCTCGGCGTCTAAGCAGCGAGTCGCTTGAAGGGGTGTATGATGGAACGTAAGTCCTCAGGATACCCTAGGGAGGTTTATATATGAGGCACCTCGCTGGGGTTTACAAGTTACAACCGAACAAGATATGGATTCAGAGGTTTTGACCTAATCCGACTAGGCTTCTGGTATGCTTCTGGGCCTCTAGTCTCCAGTCGCCGGGCCTTCCCCTTAGTCGCATTCCAGTCGCCATCCTGTAGGTCCACTCGTGAAACCTTTTGGCCCAATCGGAACGTTCTGCTGGGCATATCCCATTTGGCATATCCCCATCACTACTTAGTCAAGACAAATAATAAAATGCGGTTGTACTAGAAGCTACTACACAAGAAACCTGTCCAATCTCAGTGTCCTGGGTGCCTTTCTGCATTGAAACCACCAAAAATATCAATGCCATCACACCCAGGAGGTTCATTGCTTTCTAGTTGTTTTCATTATAGCAAAACACATCTTTCCATAATAGAATCAATCATAAATTTCCTTTGTGTATCTAATAAGCATGACTAAGCAACTATAAGTAATGGCTCAAAGGAAATCAAGTCATGGAAGTATGGAAATCATGCCTAGGTGTCATAACATAGCATAATAGTAAAACACCTACACATGCATCACTACTGAAAACATACTACATGCATAGAAAAAATAGTAGGACATTTATGATAGCTCTACTTGCCTTTGTTATAGATGTAGTCGTTCAGATAATCCTCACAATAGCAAAGTTTGCACTCATCACAATCACAATAGTTGCACTCCTCGCAATCTAACGATTCGAAGCAAGGCAAAACAAACACACCATTCAAAACATCACAATTATACACAATACAATAAAACAATGATGAATAAATGCATGCATGGTGACTTAATATGTCACAATTGTTGTATTTAGTTCTCTGAACATTAATATGTCTCATGATGCATATGGAAAAATATTTAATGCATAAGACAAATTATTAATAAAGATATATTGATTTAATAGGGTTTAACTCACTTTAATTCAACTTCTGATGTTTATGTCGTATTAAATTGTATATTAAATACTGATGGATAGGTAGTTCAATTTAAAGACAGTAGTAATTGGAATCACCTAAAAATCATTTACAGATATTGTTTTATGATTTAATTACTATTGTAATTAGGTTTATAGCTTTCTGCAATATCATCTATTAAAACCATGACAAATAATTTTTCTTTTAGTTTCTACAGATGGGTATTACTGAAAAACACACGTGTAAATTGGATTCACTCACTTTGGAGTTCTGAATATCTTTCAATAATTTATATACTAACTAGAAGTGTTTAAATCATTTAAACTATTATCTTCGTCTATAATTAGATATAAGACCATATTAATGTCGTACATGTCACAAGGATTCCATATATATCTTATTTGTATTTGTAGGGTATATAAATTATTTACTATGATTTATTTACTCCAAATAATCCATTAAACAATTTAAATCATTACAGTAAATATATATTGTAAAAGTCTGATCTAGCAGCACAATAATATTGTACGTACTTTTCTAAATCTGTACATATATTATTTGTCAAATTTGGACATACATATAATTTTATATAAATTATACAATTTTAACATGTTTTCTGCCCCTTTTAATCAATTTCCAAAAAAACTGACAGTGCGGTGACATGGCGCGATCTGATTGGTTCTTACCCTTGTTTAAGTGATGTGTTCGTGGGCGTTGGATCTGGATCTGACGGACAGAATGAACGGCTCGTATCGGCTCAGTTGGAGCTCCAGCTGGGCTCAAACTTGAGGTTCGGCTCGGCTACAGTTGATCTGGTCCATCCAGATGTGATCGGACGGCGTTGAGCAAAGCTTCTGGGGGGCTCACCATTGATGAAGCTAGCGACAGCGGCGACGCTCAGAAGTAGATGGCTGGCGGTGCTGCGCTGCTCGCCGGCGAGGGGGAAGGATACAACGGGCTTCAGAGCGATATGGAGAGTGCGATGGTAGTCATGGGGTTGTTGTTTGTTTCCTCGAGCGGCGACAGAGCAGAGATGGAGGCGTCGGTTGGCGCGCAACTCCATTGAGCAATCCAGGGCGAGGTGGCAGCCTGTGGATGGGGGAAGCTAGGTGAGACGATGCGGTACTGGAAGGGGAACATGTTGTTACCTTGAATAGGATAGGAGGAGAGGGAAACGCCAAGATGCTTAACCTCCTAAGGTTAACAATGGCGCCAGCGACGGTGAGATCTGATTTGATCGGTTTCGAGGCTATGGTTAGGGAAACTCGAAAAAACATAAGGGGATAGGTGCGGCAGGTTTTTATAGGGAAGATTCCGTGCGAATGCGGACACAAGATCAAACAAAACCAAGGAATTTCGCGGGGCTCCCGATCGGGTCTGTTCCCGTGTTCCTCTCTGCCTCGGGTGGAAGACGACGGGGACGGGCCCCACACATCAGAGACATAGGGGAGGGGAGGCGGGCTGGCGGCTGGAACCAATGGGCCGGCCTAGTGTTGCTGCACGTCGCTCGCGCGGCTGGCGAGCGGCGGGCTTGTGGGTGGTAGATAGGGGGCGCTTAGGTGGGTCGGGCGAGGTAGTAGGTGGGCGGCCGGGCTGGCTTGCGGATAGTTTTTTTTTTCATTTTCTTTTTCCCTTTTTAGTGTTTCTTTTATAACTTTTGCATAATAAGTCCGAATGACTTAAATTTTGTTTCTAAATTTTTTTAAAATCCCGTAGATTATATTAAGGTTATATTTAGCAATAGTTGCAGTTCTAAGTATAATGGATTTTATAAGTCCTATTTATTTCCTTATAGGAATAAAGTAGCACATTTGCATTTGGGGTTTTGTTTGATGTTCAAATTCTGAAACCTTTGCAAATTTGTGCATGGATGCAGTGCAATGCTTATGAATGACATGTAAAAATATTGTTTTTATAGTCCCAATTTCTAAAAACTTAGGATGTGACAGACTAACTCCCTTAAGATGAATCTCGTCCTCGAGATTTGGAATGCCTAGCAAATAGGCGTAGGGTATCTTCTTGTCCCCTGTAGCTCTTCTTCACTATGGGTAAGCTTTCCGAGCTTCTTAAGAGAATTTAAGTTGGCCTCTCCAACTTCAGTTACTGTGCTATATCTGATTCTTATTCTCACTGGGGTTGTGAGTGAAATTGCTCGTCGTGCAAGATCTATCTGGCCTTCATACTGAAACATCCAATCCTTGCCCAAAGTTACATCCAAGCCTTGTGATTCCAACATATTCAAGCTGGCGGGAAAGTTGTATGCCCCAATCTTTAGGTTCAATTGATGACAATCGAAAGTTGCTACCACTTCTCCACTAGGATAGTGACAGGATAGAGATGTCGCCTAGAGGGGGGTGAATAGGCAATTTCAAAACTATTACGGTTTTGGCTTGATAGAATGCAGAATTAAACTAACGTTTATTTTACAAGCACAATACCTAAATACACTAGGCTCAACTAAGTGCACCAACAACAAGATAAGCTAAGCAAGATAGCACAAGATAAATATACCACAAGTGATAAGCAAGATATAAGTACTTCAAGCTCGATGGCTATCATAAGGAAAGTAAGCTTGGGTATAGAGATAACCGAGGCACATGGAGACGAAGATGTATTCCCATGTTCCCTTACAAGTAAGGTACGTCACGTTGGAGAGGTGTGGGATTCCACGAAGGATTTCCCAACGCCACGAAGGCTCGCCTTCTTCTCCGAGTCTATCCCACGAAGGAATAGGCCCTTTCATTATGGCTAGCTTTTCCTCCACTGCGGAGATGGCAAGCTCCACAACCACTTCACAAGCTCCACGAAGGAGAAGCCTGGGTCTCTTCACAATCTTCCACGAAGAGGACACCATGGAACCAACCGCCAAGCCAACTAGGAGGTCATCCTCCAAGAGCAACAAGCTCACGGTCTCTCACTCGAACAAATCGTAGTGGAGAGCTCAACACTTATGCAAGAATGCAAAACAAGAACACCAAGGGCATTCAAATCCCTCACTCTCAAATCCCACCAAAGCAACAAGTGCTAGGGAGGAATTAGAGAGGAAGAACAATGGTGGAAGTCAACCAATGACTCCAAGATCTAGATCCAATGGGTTCCCCTCACTTAGAGGAGGAATTGATTGGTGGGGATTGTAGATCTAGATCTCCTCTTCGAAAGCCCTCAAAAAGATGCAAGAATCATAGGAGGGAAGGGAGAGGAAGCAAGCTCAAGAGGTTCAACAATGGAGGTCAATTTCGTGGTTAAGAACATCCAAAAACGTTGGGGGAAGAACCCCCTTTTATAGGGAAAAGCAAATATGGCCGTTGGGGAGAAAACAACGAAAACTCGGTTCCAAAGTCGGTTGGACCGGCCCCAGAACCGGGAAACTCGGTCCCCAGGCCGGAGGACCGACCTACAAACCGAAATACCTCTATTCGCCAACCCAGAATAGACTCGGTCGTGAAAACCGAAAAATCCGGTCTAAGATCCGGTCTACCGGAGCTGAAACCGGACCGTCCGGTGTGGGTCTCGGTTGAACCAGATCCACAACCGGGATGAAACTGACTTCACAAAAAACGCAATAAATTTTGCATCCGGACTCCGATTTCGATGATCTTAGGCTTGTTTTGATGAGGACAACAAGCTCTACAATATGGTGCATGAAAACATAATAGTCCAACAAAGGAAGATAGAACCAAATGAGGAAAGGTATGGAGCCTCCCTATAAGAAGAACCGGTAAAACCTTCAAACTCGAAAATGCCATATAAGATGCATACGAATTCCGTTTTCGATGAACTTGAGCTTGTTGAAGAGCTAACAACAAGCTCAAGAACCTCACATAGAGAAAATACCAAGAAGCAACAAAATAGGAAGATGAAAAGTATGCAAAGGATTGAGCTCCCTAAGACAATGTGATCAAGTTACCCAACCGAAAGCCCCTCTTGATAGTGCGGCTATCTATCCTATAACCCGGTCTCCCAACAACCACCTTGAGACCGGTAAAAGGAAAACCTAGCAAGGCCATACCTTTGCCTTGCGCATCCCGCTTGATCTTGATGACAATGCTTCAAGCTCCATCCAAGCCAGAATGCATCACTTGATCATTGTTGCTTCGTGAAGACTCGTAATATGCTCCCCCATACACCACTATGGGATAGCTTCATTAAGACACATCTTCACATGCCCATTATCACCAATATGGATGGCAAGCTTTAAGCAAATGATTTTCTCGAGTTGCTTATCTTGAACTTGCCCTTCTCAAACTTTGATAACGATCATCACTTGATGCCATCCTCTCATGGGCTATATGAGATCTTTACTTTTGAAGCATTCCCATGGAAAGATACCTATCCCATATGGAAAACGCAAAGGCACATATATAATGGGTTAGTTCATGATGCATAAATGACAAGGCTTACCATACCACAAGATCCATGTGGTACATTCTTTATGCTTCATGTGTTGACCAACATGAAATCACTCTTCACTCTTTGTATTGGTCAACCAAGTATCTTCTCATGATCCATCTCAATATCTTGAGGTACATAAATAATTCTTCATTTGATTACATGCTCTAAATCTTAGTCAACCATAGCTCAACTAATGAGGCTATCATGACACCGGCTTAGAGACATATCTTGAATTCTTCTATTGAGAGCACACTCTCAAGATCTTGAACATATCATATTCTTCTCTTTAATTTGATGATCTTGATGCCAAAACTCAAAGTATATCTTTATCTTCATGGCATCCATACTTGAATCCAACACATGAACTACAAGCATGACCTATGGAATATTCCTTTATATAAAACTCAATGAAAACATTAGTCCATAGGGATTGTCATTAATCACCAAAACCACACATATGGGCAATTACCCTTTCAATCTCCCCCATTTTGGTAATTGGTGACAATCACAATAAGAGGGTGTATATAATTAATATTATAAACAAGTACGCAACTTATCCGAGTATAAGTTGTATACAAGAGGTTGTATTTGATATGGTTAAGCAACAGAAAGATACTAGCCCATATCAAAACCGATTCTACTCACACAAACTACAACTAATGCAAGAAATGTGAATAGAACCAACATACATAGAGCAAACTCCCCCACAATATATGCACGTCTGACGAACTTGAATTTCATTGCATATATTGTCAAGCATATCCTTTGTGAGAGTTTCCACTATATATTCAACCATGCAATACATAATAAAGATGAAATGCATGAAAGGCAAACACTTAAGAACAAACCAATCTTAAGTAGAAAACCATTTCCCTTAAAACCCTCTAAACTTCTCCCCCATTGACAACAAGTGCCAAAATGGATGACAAAGTTAGAAGGCCAATATAATTCAAGTTCCTCCCAAGGTGTGCATTTCTCATAATATTAGTGAAATCATATGCACATATCCAATGACGAATACTTGGAGGAAATCAACTATATTGAGGATCAAATATTGCTAAAAGGATAACAAGGTGAAGAAACTTCAACGGATGAAGCAAGCAATCAAAAGATCCAAATAATCAAATGGACAAATAGTGCTCTAAATGAAATAAGGAAGCTCCCCAAGGTTCGTGCATAAATTTGTTGTTTTATTTTAATACAATATGCAAAAACATGGAATCCTCACTCCCTATATATCATTTAGAACATAACCAAGATACAAGGAGTATAGATATAAATTAATACACTTGTCAAGACAAGCTTAAGTCCAAAATAAACCAAATATGAGATATGAGTGTGTGAAGATGCAATAAAAGTAGACCGAGCACTCACAAATCAAGACCTTACCAAAACCATTAAAAACTAAGTGGATAAGTGAGATGGTTGGCAAAAGGCGAGGATATCAAGGCGAGAGATTAACACTCTTGTGTATATAAGTTTCTAAGTGGCAAAAACATGAGAATAATCCACAAAGAAACATCCACACATAAGAGGGAAAAAAAGAATACATGATATCCAAGAGGAAGTCATAAGATATACCAAAAAGGATATTTTTTCTTAAGTGCATATATAGCCCATGGCTCTATTTTCTCTTATGGTATATCAAAGAACTTCACAAAGAAAAAGAAAAACCTCAAAAACATCGCAACTAACACTAAGGGAACTAATGCTAGTTGGGATATTTTGAGAAAGGTAACAAGTATGAAAAAGGAAGGATTCAATGCAATTTCAACAATATTACACATGAGAGTACCTTGAGGAATTGATATGCAATAAATAAGCTAGAAGGCATATTTGGGATTGGTGAATCATGAGCACGATTTTATATACTCCCCATTATATGCATCATCTCAAATTACTCACATAAGCAATAAGGATAGAAAACTCTTTCAAAGATCCTTGCAAGAACCGCAACATTTACAAACAAATAAATTCATGCCAAAATGCAACCTATGAGAGATTGGATGGAAGAATAGTACGCATGAATAAGATACTTGTTATCGAGATAGCAATGGTATGATGTAGTAGATAAGAATTCTTCGATCATCCTAGATTGTCTCCAATTATAATGTGGTAACAACACCTTCCTTATAGATAAGACAAGCATCCATTGTATTTCCAATGTACCTAAAACAACATTCAAGTACATCTTGGTCCCCAAACTTATTGGGTCCAAAGTGGTTAGACTAACCACAACACATAGGACATACTCCATAAAAATGTGTGCATATTTAGAGATGAAATTTGAATTTCATGCACATCATAGCCATTTAAGGATTTGATGGAGTATACCCTATATATGGGATCAAAGAAAGCAAAACATGATATAAGATATACATTTAGTAAACATGCATGCATGAGACTTTCAAGAACCAACAAAGATATAATTTGGACAAAACACCAAAATATTCAAGAAGGCATACAAGGTGTGACAAAACACATTTGTTGTCCAAACTATATCAGAGAATCAAATCAACACAAGATTTGTTCAAAAAAGTTCAACAAATGAACCAAGCAAAAACTATTGAGCATAAAAGATGAGATAAAAACAAAAATGCCCAAATATTTATCTCATTCAAGCAAATAAAATAGAGAAGAAATAATGAGATAACAAACTCCCGAAAGAGCAAGGTTTCAACAAATAAACCAAACCCTTAACACTTTTCACAATGGCACAAGGTTCCGAGAAGAAAAGGTTTGTCTTCCACTAAAAGAACATTTGATAATAATCAAAAACACCATCAAAGAGATGTTCGAATTCCAAGGAAGACAAAGGGAGCCATACCAATTTTTGGAGAGAAAAAAGGCAATAGGAGGTGAAATCCACGGTGAAGATAATCCATAAATTCTACCACACCCAAGTATATCAATTGTCGAAGACAATGAGTGTATTAGAATTTATTTCCGATGGTATATTGCAAAGATATTAAAGATAAATCTTCACAATAAAAAGCATAGGATACGAATAAAAAGATTAAGCACTATGCAAAGATAGAGATTCTTGATAGCTTCAACTATTCACACAATCATGCAAAGCAATGATTAGAATAACTTGAAGCAAATGGTCTCCCAAATAAGATATAGAGATATGCATTTGAGGAAGGCCACACAAAGAATTTCTTACTCAAGAAAAGACCAAAAAGATGAGCAATAAAAGCTTCTAACAAAAAATAGGATCTTGTTTGAGCAAACATGCCACCTAGATACAAGATAATCAACAATATCAACTCTAAGTGTCACCACCTCATATGTTCACATTTCCTAGGATTGTGATATGCAAAAGAAGCATATTACTCCCCCATAATGTGGTATTCTATTTTTTCTTAATAAGACGAAAAACAACCTCAACTAGAGATAATTAATGGACATTTAGAATTTGAATTTCTCATGAGTATGACACACCACATAGTGACTAGATAAGCTTGCAATATCAATACTAAGTGGTAGTACTCATGTACACACATTTTAATGTTTGAGGGATGCGCAAGGCATATCACTCTCCCAAAATGGGATGTTCCATTAATCACTCGAAAATGGCCAAAAAAGATATCATCAAGATGCATTAGAGGCTCAAAGCAAAACACACAAGTAAATGATGTGCCAAACACATAGACATACTTGAATACACAAAATAAGCAAGCATGAGGCACAACAAATGCAAACACATACTTGGTACAAAACCAAAATATGTAAAGGGGCAAGTAACTTACAATATAAAAGAGTTGAGTTCGAGTTACCGCAAAGAGGCACATTGGGTATTTGGTACGGAGATGATAATCCTTATAACTTGGCTTTATAAAATATAATATATGAAGATCCCTTAATTCTTCATGAGTTAGCCAAGTCTCCAATGCCCTCCAAAAACACATATTGATCAAGTTTGAGCTTGTTGGTCCCCAACCAAGTTGGGTCCTAAGAGGTTAGTCACAATAGGCTTGGCAACCCAAATGGTTCGTTTCTTGACACCACTTTGAGTTCCAACAAACTTGGCAAACACATTGGCATCCTTATCCTTCCCATGGGAATAATAATCATCAACAATGATAGGGTTAGATAAGGTACCATTTGAACATGAAGAGGCCAAGTGCCCCTTCTCACGACATATGTAGCAACAAGTTCTCCCCTTTCTCTTCTTTATTGATTTCTTGTCTTGGGGAGCCTTATCTTGATTCTTCTTGGGAAGTGGCCTAGCTTCAACTTGAGGTTGAGATTGGGCTTGACCTTGACCTTGTGGATGCTTCCCTTGTTGCTTCTCATTTAAGTGTTTTTTCTTCAATGGACAAGATCTTACATGATGTCCTACAACCGTGCACTTGAAGCAAATAATCTTGGCCGAATCCTTGACTTGGTCTTGGCTCTTATTCTTGTTGCTCTTGGACTTGTTCTTGTTATTGGATTTGAATCCAAGTCCACTTTTATCATTGGGGAATTTTTGCACACTCAAAATATTATCGAGTGTGGATTTGCCTTCATGACTCTTTTCCAAGTCTTTCTTCAAAGAAGTGACTTGGGCCTTGAGCTCTTTGATTTCCTCTACATGGTTAGTATAAATAGAGGTACTAGAGGAAGTGGAAGCATCATTGTTAGAGCAACAAGGCAAAGCAAGTAATCCAACACAAGTTTTATCAATCGTATGACAAGAAGGATCACTAGGACTAGCACATGGCAAAATAGCATTTTGAGTAGAAGTTGTGCTAATGTCCAAATGAGGCTCACAAGATGTTACCTTAGTGATACTTGCCTCACGAGCTAACTTTAGCCCATCATAGGAGATTAGAATATCATTATGAGAGGCCAAGAGCTTTTCATGACTTTCTTCTAATTTCCCATAATTGCTAGTTAGTAACTCAAGTTGAGCCCTTAGCTCAACATTCTCCTTTATGGTAGATGCTTCACAAGAAGTAGAGTTAGTAGCACTAGCATCATTAATAGATTTTTCCTTTTCAAGCTTATAAGATTCAATTTTTTGTATGAGGAGACAATTAGTGTGCTTCTCCTCGGTAATCTCTTGCTTAAGGAGATTGAATCTCCGACTCCCATCATCAAGTAGGAAATCCAACTCCTCTATGGTTTCTGTTTGTTTAGTTATGGTGTCCATAACGTGTTTGATACAAGCAACGGCCTTATTATTACCACGAAGAGAGGTACACAAAAAGGTCAGCTCAATCACAAGAGCTCTAGTATCCTTATCAAGGTCATCATCACTATCATCATTATCATTACTATTATCTAGAGAAGATATGTTGGGATCCAAAGTAGGAGATACCTTTGATCCTCTTGCCATAAGGCACATGTGAGCACGGGAGGATGAAGATGAGGATATTCTTGAATCTTCATTCATGATTGTGTCTTGATCCATAGGGTGTTTGATTTCCTCTACATTGTTAGATACACAACTAGAGGAAATAGAAGCATTTTGTTTATTGGAACAAGACAAATCAAGCATATCATCTAGACTAGTACTCAAATAATTTCTAGACAATATGCAAGGACTAGCAACACAAGGGGATATATAATTGTCATTGCAAGAAGTGCTTAAGTCCAAAATCTCTACACCATTAGCATTTATAGAACATGAATCATTGGTGTAAAGAGAACCACTACCATCATTACATATGATTTCTCCACTCACCATGCCATTACCTTGTGACTTGTCACATGTAGGTGAAGTGGAGGGAATTGAAATCTCATCGCGGCCGAAGGTGGAAGACACTTGGAGCTCTTCATGATGTGAAGGAGAAGAGAGATCCTCGGAGATACCATCGACCCTATGAGAAATGGACCCACCAAATATTTCTTTAAGCTTGGTCCACATCTCATGAGATGACTTGCGCTTTACATTTGTCAAGAACAAATTAACTATGGGGCTCAAAGAGAAAATAAGCTCATTAGATACTTGAGCTTCGAGATGTAAATTTTTCTCATCCTCTAAAGATAGTTTTTGAGGATCCATCGGACGAGAAAAACCTACATCTAGAAATCGCTCAATATTTGGACACAAGGTCCGAAGATTACAAGGCAAGCAATTTCTCCACAAAATATAATTTGTGCCATCAAATAAAATTGTGTCATTGTGCACTATACTACTAGCCGACATCTTTACACTCTAGGCGGTGAAGCCTAAACAAGGAGAGACCTTGCTCTGATACCAATTGAAAGGATAGAGATGTCGCCTAGAGGGGGGTGAATAGCCAATTTCAAAACTATTACGGTTTTGGCTTGATAGAATGCGGAATTAAACTAACGTTTATTTTACAAGCACAAAACCTAAATACACTAGGCTCAACTAAGTGCACCAACAACAAGATAAGCTAAGCAAGATAGCACAAGTTAAATATACCACAAATGATAAGCAAGATATAAGTACTTCAAGCTCGATGGCTATCATAAGGAAAGTAAGCTCGGGTATAGAGATAACCGAGGCACGCGGAGACGAAGATGTATTCCCGTGTTCCCTTACAAGTAAGGTACGTCACATTGGAGAGGTGTGGGATTCCACGAAGGATTTCCCAACGCCTAAGGCTCACCTTCTTCTCCGAGTCTATCCCACGAAGGAATAGGCCCTTTCCTTATGGCTAGCTTTTCCTCCACTCCGGAGATGGCAAGCTCCACAACCACTTCACAAGCTCCACGAAGGAGAAGCACGGGTCTCTTCACAATCTTCCACGAAGAGGACACCGCGGAACCAACCGCCAAGCAAACTAGGAGGTCATACTCCAAGAGAAACAAGCTCACGGTCTCTCACTCGAACAAATCGTAGTGGAGAGCTCAAGACTTATGCAAGAATGCAAAGCAAGAACACTAAGGGCATTCAAATCCCTCACTCTCAAATCCCACCAAAGCAACAAGTGCTAGGGAGGAATTAGAGAGGAAGAACAATGGTGGAAGTCAACCAATGACTCCAAGATCTAGATCCAATGAGTTCCCCTCACTTAGAGGAGGAATTGATTGGTGGGGATTGTAGATCTAGATCTCCTCTTCCAAAGCCCTCAAAAAGATGCAAGAATCATAGGAGGGAAGGGAGAGGAAGCAAGCTCAAGAGGTTCAACAATGGAGGCCAATTTCGTGGTTAAGAACACCCAAAAACGTTGGGGGAAGAACCCCCTTTTATAGGGAAAAGCAAATATGGCCGTTGGAGAGAAAACAACGAAAACTTGGTTGCAAAGTCGGTTGGACCGGCCCGAGAACCGGGAAACTCGGTCCCCAGGCCAGAGGACCGACCTACAAACCGAAATACCTCTGTTTGCCAACCCGGAATAGACTCGGTCGCGAAAACCGGAAAATCCGGTCTGAGATCCGATCTACCGGAGCTGCAACCGGACCGTCCAGTGTGGGGCTCGGTTGAACCGGATCCACAACCGGGATGAAACTAACTTCACGAAAAACGCAATAACTTTGGCATCCGGACTCCGATTTCGATGATCTTGGGCTTGTTTTGACGAGGATAACAAGCTCTACAATATGGTGCATGAAAACATAATAGTCCAACAAAGGAAGATAGAACCAAATGAGGAAAGGTATGGAGCCTCCCTATAAGAAGAACCGGTAAAACCTTCAAACTCGAAAATGCCATATAAGATGCATACGAATTCCGTTTTCGATGAATTTGGGCTTGTTGAAGAGCTAACAACAAGCTAAAGAACCTCACATAGAGAAAATACCAAGAAGCAACAAAATAGGAAGATGCAAAGTATGCAAAGGATTGAGCTCCCTAAGACAATGTGATCAAGTTACCCAACCGAAAGCCCCTCTTGATAGTGCGGCTATCTATCCTATAACCCGGTCTCCCAACAACCACCTTGAGACCGGTAAAAGGAAAACCTAGCAAGGCTATACCTTTGCCTTGCGCATCCCGCTTGATCTTGATGACAATGCTTCAAGCTCCATCCAAGCCGGAATGCATCACTTGATCATTGTTGCTTCGTGAAGACTCATAATATGCTCCCCCATAAAACACTATGGGATAGCTTCATTAAGACACATCTTCGCATGCCCATTATCACCAATATGGATGGCAAGCTTCAAGCAAATGATCTTCTCGAGTTGCTTATCTTGAACTTGCCCTTCTCAAACTTTGATAACGATCACCACTTGATGTCATCCTCTCATGGGATATATGAGATCTTCACTTTTGAAGCATTCCCATGGAAAGACACCTATCCCATATGGAAAACGCAAAGGCACATATATAATGGGTTAGTTCATGATGCATAAAAGACAAGGCTTACCATACCATAAGATCCATGTGGTACATTCTTTATGCTTCATGTGTTGACCAACTTGAAATCACTCTTCACTCTTTGTATTGGTCAACCAAGTATCTTCTCATGATCCATCTCAATATCTTGAGGTACATAAAGAATTCTTCATTTGATTACATGCTCTAAATCTTAGTCACCCATAGCTCAACTAATGATGCTATCATGACACCGGCTTAGAGCCATATCTTGAATTCTTCTATTGAGAGCACACTCTCAAGATCTTGAACATATCATATTATTCGCTTCAATTTGATGATCTTGATGCCAAAACTCAGAGTATATCTTTATCTTCATGGCATCCATACTTGAATCCAAAACATGAACTACAAGCATGATGTTGGGCCAGGTAGATATAAACAAAACTTTTTTCCCTACACGGTGATCCCAAGATCCAGCTCAGGTAGAAGGCCACGAGGATTACCACTAGACGCGCAGTTGCGGAATTGATGAAGCACGTCGCTTGATGCAGTGCAATCCTCGCGATCCGTTCCGATTCCACGATCCACGATCCGTACTTTCTTCACGATCGTCGAAGTGCTGAACGTACAGCACCTCCGCCGATATCCACACGTACGAGGAGGAGCACCGGTGATGGACTGCTAGGTCCGGTACAGCGGCGACAGGACGGACTGGGGCTAGGGTTTCCAACACATGGAGTGACCTAACCTTGTGCTCTAAGCACCTGTGCCCCATCTTATATAGGGAGTGAAAGTGGGCTCCACTCTCTTGTGGCCCATTCACTAAAAGGCCTATATTAGCCACTGCAAGTCTCACTTGCTGACTAAGTCCATGTCTCTATTTGGGTCCAACCCAAATAGGTTTCCTGTTTGGGTCTAACCCAAACTTGCTCCCGCTCTTAAGTGTGTGACCCGACAGGCTCATGGTAACCCGGACACGATTCCGAGTCTCACTCGTGATCGATCAGTTGGTAGCGGCTCCTAGCAGAACGTGCCAACTCCCAAGTACCAATAACTCATGACGACATACCTTCCAATGCGACTTTTGTCTGAGTCCCTTTTGCCTCACGATATACCTTGTCGGACTATAGGCGAATGATCGTCATCCCTTAAATAGTCTGACTCTCTTTCTCGATCCGAGATAAGTGATTCATCCGACTAACTCTTAGTCGGCTGCCTCGGTTAACACTTATCCGAGACGCGCATGGCCATGCTTTCCGAATCATATCTTCCGAGAGGGCACAGAGAATATCTCTCCGGATGGAGGGGCAAAATCCCGTCTTGGTTATTCACATCACACAGCTTGATTCTCAGTCGACCTGAACTCCGCCTTTATAACTGCCCAGTGACGGAACAGCGTTTGATAGAACCTAAGTCGGTGATCCTCAACTCGGATTGTGCAATAACCTCAGGTCTAAGGATTACATTGATTGAGACATGCAAATGACGACTTGTTCGTTGCATCTTAATATGGGTCAGTCCGACTCGCTAAACTCTTTAGCCAAATCCGTGTAAGTTGGAATAGCATCCCCATGCCCATGACAAGTGGAAACTAGTCATCTGCCGACTTTCACATTGGTCTAAGTTGTGTGTCCAGCACAACCTCAATGACCAAGGACAATTAGTATGAACAACATGAATATATAGTTCCACAATCAAATCACATATTCGATGATACATATCAGCAGTTCATACATGGACCATAACCTTATGAATACATTGGGAATGACATCATACATGATTGCCTCTAGGGCATATTCCCAACAGTCTCCCACTTGCACTAGAGTCAATCATCCGACATCACATGTCTAGGCATCTAATGCCCATAACTCTCAGGTGCGCCTCATGCTTTGGCTGTGGAAGTGGCTTTGTCAATGGATCCGCAATGTTTGCATCCGTGTGTACCTTGCATAACTTGATATCACCTTGATCCACGAACTGGCGAATAAGGTGGTACCGCAAGAGTATATGTTTGTTCTTCTGGTGTTGTCTAGGTTCCTTGGCTTGTGCAATAGCACCATTGTTGTCACAATACACGTCTAACGGATTGGACGAGCCCTGAACCACACCAAGATCCATGAGGAAATTCCTCATCCAAACGGCTTCTTTTGCCGCCTCCTAGGCAGCAATATACTCAGCCTCTGTCATAGACGTAGACACCGTCTCTTGCTTGGAACTCTTCCAGCTCACAGCCCCTCCGTTTATTACAAACACATATCCGGATTGCGAACGAGAATCATCCGAGTCGGTGAGATAACTCGCATCCGTGTAACCCTTTACACTAAGTTCATCCTCACCTCCATAAACCAGGAACATATCCTTAGTCCTTCTCAAGTACTTTAGGATATTTTTAGCTGCTGCCCAGTGGATTTCTCCAGGGTCAGCCTCGTACCTGCTCACAACACTTAGAGCATAGGAAACATCCGGCCTAGTACAAATCATAGCGTACATGATGGATCCGACTGCAGAAGCATACGGAATCGCACTCATCCGACTTCGCTCATCAGTTGTCGAAGGACACTGAGTCTTGCTAAGTTTTACGCCATGGGACATCAGTAAGAACCCCTTCTTAGACGATTTCATGTTGAACTTCTTCAACACTTTGTCCAAATGTGTACTCTGACTCAATCCAATGAGCCGCCTTGATCTATCTCTATAGATCCGGATTCCTAGTATGTAAGTCGCCTCACCCAAGTCTTTCATCGAAAAACTCTTTTCCAATGATTCCTTGGTCTCTTGCAACATCTGGACATCATTTCCAATCAGTAATATGTCATCCACATATAAGATTAGAAAGTTCACTTTGCTCCCACTAAACTTCTTGTATAAACAAGAATCATGATCACTTTTGATGAAGCCAAATGATTTGACTACCTCATCAAAGTGAATGTTCCAACTTCGAGATGCTTGCTTCAACCCATAAATGGATTTCCGAAGCTTGCATACCTTGTCAGCATTAGCCGGATCGACAAAACCCTCGGGCTGTATCATATACACGTCCTCGGTTAAATTTCCATTAAGGAAAGCCGTTTTGACATCCATCTGCCATATCTCATAATCGAAATAGGCTGCTATAGCTAACATGATCCGAACTGATTTAAGCATTGCTACAGGAGAGAAAGTCTCATCGTAGTCAACTCCTTGAACTTGTCAGAACCCTTTCATGACAAGCCGTGCTTTATAGATAGAAACATTTCCATCCATATCAGTTTTCTTCTTAAAGACCCATTTGCACTCGACGGGTCTTGCACCGTCTGGCAGATCAACCAAGTTCCAAACTTGATTTTCATCCATGGACTTTAACTCGGATCTCATGGCTCCAAGCCATGACTCGGAATTCGAACCCACCATCGCTTCCGAATAAGTTGCCGGCTCATCATTGTCCAACAACATCACATCACGAACACTTCGCAATCTGGCCGATCTTCGCAGTGTCGGTGCAATTTCCGGCTCAGGTACCACGTCCGGCTCGACCTCTAAGGCTTTTGCCGACTCGCTGCTAGCCGGTATTTCTCGAATTTCTTCGAGATGCACCATACTCCCACTGACTCCCCGACTAAGAAACTCTTTCTCAAGGAAGACACCGTTTCGAGCGACAAACACTTTGCCCTCTTCTCGGTTGTAGAAGTAGTAACCCAAGGTTTCCCTCGGATACCCCACGAAAATACACTTATCCGACTTAGCTGTAAGCTTGTCCGACTGAAGTCGCTTGACAAAAGCTTCACAACCCCAAATCTTGAGAAAACACAAACTTGGCTTCTTGCTAGTCCACATCTCATGCGGTGTCTTTTCTACCGACTTTGATGGTACTCTGTTTAGTGTGAACGCTGCAGTTTCTAGACAATATCCCCAAAATGATAAAGGCAGATCTGTCCGACTCATCATTGATCATACCATGTCCAACAAGGTCCGATTCCTCCTTTCCGATACACCGTTTCTCTGAGGCGTTCCTGGAGGAGTGAGCTAGGGAACTATTCCACAACTCTTTAGATGTTCATCAAACTCATGGCTCATGTACTCGCCTCCTCGGTCCGACCGAAGAAACTATATTTTCTTGCCAAGTTGATTTTGTACCTCATTCTGGAATTCCTTGAACATTTCAAAGGCTTCTGACTTATGTTTCATCAAGTAGATATATCCATATCTACTCAAATCATCAGTGAACATAATGAAGTACTCATAACCACCTCTGGCTGTCGTGCTCATTGGGCCACATACATCACTATGTACTAGTCCCAATAAGTCGGACGCCCTTTCACAACTCTTTGCAAAAGGTGTCTTGGTCATCTTGCCGAGAAGGCAGGATGCACATGTCTCGAACGACTCCAAGTCAAACGAAGTTAGGAGTCCATCATCATGGAGCTTCTTCATGCGTTTCCAACTTATATGACCAAGCCAACAATGCCAAAAGTAAGTCATATTCAGATCATTTGGTTTTAACCTTTTCACATTTATGTTAAAGACAGATTCACCCTTAAGATTCAAAATAAATAATCCGTCCTGGACGGGTGCAAAGCCGTGAAACATATCATTCAAATATAAAGAACAACCATTATTCTTAATATTTGACTCATAGCCCTGTCTCATCAAACATGAGGCAGAAATAATGTTTCGACTAAGCACTGGAACATAATAACAATTATTCAGCTCCATTAAGAATCCGGAAGGTAAATGAAGTTGCATCGTGCCGACTTCCAACGCAGCAACTCTTGCTTTGTTTCCGACTCTAATGTCAACCTCGCCTCTTGCCACGCTCATAGTTCTTACCAGTCCCTGCAACGAGTTGCAGATGCGAATGACTGATCCGGTATCATATACCCAAGAACTACCAGGTGCATCAGCAAGATAAATGTCTATAACATTGCAAACAAGCGTACCTGAGCTAGAAGTCACACCTTCGCTCTTGGCTTTATCAGCCAAGTACTTGTTGCAATTCCTCTTCCAGTGGCCATCCGACTTGCAGTAGAAGCAAGTGGATCCGGCTGTAGGAGATGGCTTAGTCCCTGAGGAAGCGCTTTGGACTGGGTCCTCCGCGTTACCTCCTGACTTTGCCTTCTTCTTCTTAGTCCAAGAACTCTTCTTGAACTTAGCCTTGTTTTGTACCATCAACACTTGACTGGCACCTTTCTTGAGATCTGCCTCAGCCTGCTTGAGCATCCCATGTAATTCAGTGAGCTTCTTATCCATACCATGCATGTGGTAGTTCGATATGAACTGGCCATACGCACTAGGAAGAGAGTTCAAAATTATGTCTGTAGTGAACTCTTCGCTAATGGGGTAGCCAAGTCTTTCCAGAGACTGCACGTAACCAACCATCTTGATCACATGCGGACTCAGTGGATCGCCATCCTTAAGCTTGCAGCTCAACAAAGCCTGAGAGACTTGATACCTCTCAGTCTTTGCCTAAGCCTGGAACATACTTTTGAGGCTTTCGATCATATCGTAGGCCTCAACATTCTCGAACTGCTACTACAAGTCCGGTTCCATGTGAGCAAGCATAAAACAGCTAACCTCCGTGGATTCATCAAAAATCTGACGGTAGGCATTGGTGGCTGCGATAGTTGCATTCTCATCCGGCTCAGCTGGAAGTGGGTTGTCTAGGACACGATCCCTCTTTTCTTGTTTGAGAACAATTCTCAGATTACGATACCAGTTGGTGAAATTAGTTCCATTCAGCTTATCTTTCTCTAAGATGGTTCTCAAAGCAAAACCGGAAATCTGAGGAAGACTGCTAGGTGCCATTGATCTACAACAGAAAATATGCAAAACACTTAAGACATGTATCCATAAATGAGGAAGCATATTAAACCTTTTAATATTTATGCTCCCACTAGAACCAACACCCCTCCGATGGTTACTTAGTGATTCAGGACCCTAAATAAGCAAGTCGACTAGTGAGCTTTAGCATCACTGCTAGCCGTCAAGTGATCTAGGTAGACAACTCCTTGTCAATCGTATCTCATACGACTCCTGTTGGATGGGTGGCATCACATGCTCCGGCTCCCATCTGACTTTTCCCCAAGTCCCACAACCGTTGTGATAGACTTGTCTAGATTACCAAGTGCTTCCGCTGTAAGAGTCCGACTCGAACCCACCTAGCCAGAAAGAATTGATAGCACCTCAATTTTATGAGCCCACTATCAAAAATGTCTGACTTGTGATGGTGCAGCACTGGCGGGGAAACCGACTAGACCTTCTTTGAGGGATTACTTTCTACCAACTATCTAATAGAGGTAAAACAGAGACATAACAATAACACAAAATAAGGCAATTATAATGTGAAATGGTATGGCTCTCTTCATGGCGATCTCTATCTCCATAAAGCCTGTAATCCGACTCGTGTCAACTCTTGTCACGTGCCGTCTTACACCATGTAGCCGACTTGTACACCGACTTGCATGCCATCCGGATTCTCCAAACAGCTACACTAGCTAGTAATGCGAATTACACAGAGAATCCGACATGCATGCCATTATACAATAAGATGACAGCACCTAGGCTCCAGCCGGCTGACAAAAACTATGATACGCAGATCACGTATGGAGTACACACATCACATGCACATAAGCCATACCATTCACAACATCATCCTGCAAAAACAAGTTATGCATAGATACGATATCTACCGGCATTGTGAAACTCGCAATGACATCTAAGGCGCTACGACAGGGATTTCGTCATCAGATAAAACAATTTTATCCAAATCCGATCTGGACTCCGATTCGACCAAACTCTTTGATCTTCGATCACCGCATCCGGGTTTACGTGTCACAGTCTACCCCGATGGCGGAAGCCGACCGGTAGGGGTATGTCGTTCCATGACCTTAGCAGTTAGATCATGGAAACCAGATCATCCATTCCCCCGAGTACAGTTGATCCAATCAACTTTGTACAAAACCGATCTATCTCATAGATCGACCACCAAAACTGCAATTAGATCCAATCTAACGCCAACTGCATATCACATATGCATGATCTCGAGCCTAAAACCAGAAGCTAACGCTCTGATACCACTGTTGGGCCAGGTAGAGATAAACAAAACTTTTTTCCCTACGCGGTGATCCCAAGATCCAGCTTAGGTAGAAGGCCACGAGGATTACCACTAGACGCGCAGTTGCGGAATTGATGAAGCACGTCGCTTGATGCAGTGCAGTCCTCGCGATCCGTTCTGATTCCACGATCCATGATCCGTACTTTCTTCACGATCGTCGAAATGCTGAACGTACAGCACCTCCGCCGGTATCCACACGTACGAGGAGGAGCGCCAGCGATGGACTGCTAGGTCTGGTACGGCGGCGACGGGACGGACTGGGGCTAGGGTTTCCAACACATGGAGTGACCTAACCTTGTGCTCTAAGCACCTGTGCCCCAGCTTATATAGGGAGTAAAAGTGGGCTCCACTCTCTTGTGGCCCATTCACGAAAAGGCCTATATTAGCCACTGCAAGTCTCACTTGCTGACTAAGTCCATGTCTCTATTTGGGTCCAACCCAAATAGGTTTCCTGTTTGGGTCTAACCCAAACTTGCTCCCGCTCTTAAGTGTGTGACCCGACAGGCTCATGGTAACCCGGACACGATTCCGAGTCTCACTCGTGATCGATCAGTTGGTAGCGGCTCCTAGCAGAATGTGCCAACTCCCAAGTACCAATAAGTCATGACGACATACCTTCCAATGCGACTTTCGTCTGAGTCCCTTTTGCCTCACGATATACCTTGTCGGACTATAGGCGAATGATCGTCATCCCTTAAATAGTCCGACTCTCTTTCTCGATCCGAGATAATTGATTCATCCGACTAACTCTTAGTCGGCTGCCTCGGTTAACACTTATCCGAGACGCGCATGGCCATGCTTTCCGAATCATATCTTCCGAGAGGGCCCAGAGAATATCTCTCCGGATGGAGGGGCAAAATCCCGTCTTGGTTATTCACATCACGCAGCTTGATCCTTAGTCGACCCGAACTCCGCCTTTATAACTGCCCAGTGACAGAACATCGTTTGACAGAACCTAAGTCGGTGATCCTCAACTCGGATTGTGCAATAACCTCAGGTCTAAGGATTACATTGATTGAGAGATGAAAATGACGACTTGTTCGTTGCATCTCAATATGGGTCAGTCTGACTCGCTAAACACTTTAGCCGAATCCGTGTAAGTCGGAATAGCATCCCCATGCCCATGACAAGTGGAACCTAGTCATCTGCCGACTTTCACATTGGTCTAAGTTGTGTGTCCAGCACAACCTCAATGACCAAGGACAATTAGTATGAACAACATGAATATATAGTTCCACAATCAAATCACATATTCGATGATACATATCAGCAGTTCATACATGGACCATAACCTTATGAATACATTGGGAATGACATCATACATGATTGCCTCTAGGGCATATTCCCAACACATGACCTATGGAATATTCCTTCATATAAAACTCAATGAAAACATTAGTCCATAGGGATTGTCATTAATCACCAAAACCACACATATGGGCAATTACCCTTTCAGATAGCTTATTCTGATGGGCTTATTAATAGTTTCAGTTGGAATTCTGTTTCTATCCACAAATTCCCTTGATATGAACGAATGTGATGCTCTATCATTGAATAGAACGAGTGTCGGAAAGGTATTGAGCCTAAATGTACCAATCACGGCATCAGGTTCTCTCCGAACTTCCTCCACATTAACATGGTTAACATGTCCCTTCTGAGATGGGTTTGGCTTGTATCCTTCATACTTTTTCTTCTTCTTCTCGGGGCAGTCTCTCGAATAGTGTCCCTTCTACTTGCATTTGAAACATCCAACCTTTCTTATGTCCTTCCTAACAAGATTGGTGTTGTGGGCTTCAACATTAGTGTCTCCATGGTTATGATCATTCACTCCTCCAGAGTTGTGATTGTTGTGACTCATGTGGCCATTATGGTGGCGTCCATTCCCTTTTCGATGCTGATGTCCATTACCATCGTGGTCGTTGTACCCATTGCTTCCATTGCCATGGTGTTGACATCCATTGCCACCATGATGGTTATGTTCATTACCTTCATTTATGCAATGTTTAGAATTTCCATTCCCATCATGGAATGTACATATCCTCCGACATGATCCTGAGTTGTACTTGTTCTTGCGCTTGTCAACTTGATTCTGCTTTTCTTCGAGAATTCTAGCTTTGTCCATCAGATCTTGGAAAGTGGGAGTGTAAACTACTGACAGCTGAACAGAGAGCATCTAGGAATCTCTCCTTCCTTTTATCATTAGTGTCAACATCCTCCGGAGCATAACGAGACAAATTGGTGAATTCTTCTATATACTCTAACACTGTGCGATTGTTCTGGTGCAAGTCACGAAATTCCCTTCTCTTCAAGCTCATAACTCCAGTCGAGACATGGTTTGTCTTGAATCCTTCTTCGAACATCTCCCAGGTGATAGTATCAATGGGGTGCGTGATCTAAAAAGTATCCCACCAAGTAGCTGCTTGTCCTTCAAGTAAGTGAGCGGCAAATCTTACTTTCTCTCCGTCTGTGCATCCAACTGTTACTAAGTCCTTATTCACTAAGCGAAGCCAATCAAGTGCTATCATAGGCTCAGGTGCGCTTGAGAATTTTGCAGGCCTCAGTTTCAAAAACCTAGTGAGTGCATCCAATTGGGGTGGGTTGTTGTTGCCATTTTCATTGTTCCCATTGTTGTTGTTTGCTATAAACTGAGCCACAACTTCCGCTAGCTGTGCCTGTGCTGCTATCAACTGCTCCATCTCAGTGGGTTGACCACAAGGCGGTATCTGTTTGGGATAGCATAGATGAGTATAGATAGAATAGGGCTAAGAGAAGTATTACTACCGATAACTATATAAAACAATCAATTGGCATACAAACAAGCAATCATTACAAACAACACTCAAGCCAAAATATTTTGGTTTATGTTACAGAAGTTTTGTTTTAGTGGCATACCATCCACAAAGTAGTTTTATTTTGACTAAAATTCGTTTAGGGGTGAACCTATAATCTTGAAAGCAATGGACAGAATGTGTCCTGAAACTACAGCATTGTTCACGAATTTTTCTGGGCAACCTAAACTCATCAGGATTTTTAGCCAATTTTTTTATTATACTACAGCAAATTACGAACCAGATCCTAAAATATGAGAGAAATCTGAGTTACCAGTAAAAAATGAAAAATCGTGCGGTACAACTGGCCAGGCAGAAAACTGCAGCAGTAATACCACAAATTTTTAATCAAAACCTTCATTAACATATTATCAAATCCCTCAAAAGTATTCTGAAACTTTAGGGTATCAAATAGCACAACCTAAACACAATAAACCAACTATCACACAAGTTTTTGCAATGATCGATTGCTAAATCTAAACGAAATCCTATCGAAACTATATGGTGGACATCATCTAATTATTCTTCAATCTCCCGCTTCTTGGCATGAGTGTTCATCCCAGTTTTGAATAAGATGAGATTAGAAAACAAAGATCAAGGATAACAAGAATCTAATAAGTACAAAATTACAAATTTATTTCTATAGAGAGTCTTCCTTCTATGCTTTGAAAGGGAAGAGTATGAGAGTTTGAAGTGATAAGAAGATAGTAGAAAGAAGTGTAAGAAGAGAATAGAAATAGATCTTATAATTTCTATAGCTTTCCTATTCCATTCCTAGGTCACGATCCTACAGTCAACATACAGCTCTGATACCATCTTGTAACACCCTCTCCTGATAAGGATGAGTTCCTGTGTATAGTGCTAATCCCTGGATCGGTTCACTAGCACACACAATATAATATGATATCAAATATAACTGTGCATCATAAATACAACAAATATGATCTAGAATTTACATTACATTATCCAAGTACACAGCGGAAACGATAACAAGGTAGATCTCCATCCTTCAAAAGTGCCACAGGCGAACAATTGTTGAGTGGAGTCTCGTGACCTATGAACGATCACTCAAAAATGGAATAACCTACAACATGAAAGGTTGCAACCACGAATGGTCAATACTTTGAATGTATTGGCAAGTAGGACTAGTATGTGGATATATAATGGAACCTATCAATTACATGCATATTTGGATAGGTGGAGCTCGGGCTCATTTGCATAAAGCGATATAACTTTTCCCTACTTTAGAAATATTTTTATTTCTTTAAAACAATTCTTCTAAGGAAATATCAGCATAAACCCATGTAGAAACAAGACAGTTTAGCTTCGTATGCTCCTAAACCCATGTTCACCCATCAAGTTTTAATAATTGAGAAATTGGGATGAGTGAGATCTTCCAAACAGTTCCAGGTTCAGTTGCTCATAATTGTCCATACCCGGAGATATGACTAAGTACTTAGATTTACACTCTCGAGAGGTTCGTACACTTTACCCGCACGACCCAATTAATCCGCTCGTACCACTACACTCATTTTGTGCCATGGTAGGGAGAAAACCAAGACGAAACCTTTCAGAAGTAGAATCCTGAGCCCTCGGGATGGATCCATACCAACCTACATCCCCTACATCTGCTGGTCACGTCGGGTCAGGTTCCCACAACCTACTTAGTCAAGACAAATAATGACATGCAGCTGTACTAGAAGCTACTACACAAGAAACCTGTCCAATCTCAGTGTCCTGGGTGCCTTTCTGCATTGAAACCACCAAAAATATCAATCCCATCACACCCAGGAGGTTCATTGCTTTCTAGTCGTTTTCATTATAGCAAAACACATCTTTCCATAATAGAATCAATCATAAATTTCCTTTGCGTATCTAATAAGCATGGCTAAGCAACTATAATATGATGGCTCAAAGGAAATCAAGTCATGGAAGTTTGGAAATCATGCCTGGGTGTCATAGCATAGCATAATAGTAAAACACCTACACATGCATCACTACTTAAAACATACTACATGCATTGGAAAAATAGGAGGACATTTATGATAGCTCTACTTGGCTTTGTTATAGATATAGTCGTTCAGATAATCCTCACTATAGAAAAGTTTGCAATCATCACAATCATAATAGTTGCACTCCTCGCAATCTAACGATTCGAAGCAAGGTAAAACAAACACATCATTCAAAACATCACAATTATACACAATACAATAAAACAATGATAAATAAATGCATGCATGATGACTTAAAATGTCACAATTGTTGTATTTAGTTCTCTAAACATTAATATGTCTCATGATGCATACGGAAAAGTATTTAATGCATAAGACAAATTATTAATAAAGATATATTGATTTAATAGGGTTTAACTCACTTTAATTCAACTTCTGGTGTTTATGTCGTATTAAATTGTATATTAAATACTGATTGATAGGTAGTTCAATTTAAAGACAGTAGCAATTGGAATCACCTAAAAATCATTTACAGATATTGTTTTATGATTTAATTACTATTGTAACTGGGTTTATAGCTTTCTGCAATATCATCTATTAAAACCATGACAAATAGTTTTTCTTATAATTTCTAGAGATGGGTATTACTGAAACAAACACGTGTAAATTGGATTCACTCAATTTGGAGTTCTGGATATTTTTCAATAATTTATATACTAACTAGAAGTGTTTAAATCATTTAAACTATTTTCTCCGTCCATAATTAGATATAAGGCCATATTAATGTCGTACATGTCACAAGGATTCCATAGATATCTTATTTGTATTTGTAGGGTATATAAATTATTTACTATGATTTATTTACTCCAAATAATCCATTAAACAATTTAAATCATTACAGTAAATATATATTGTAAATGTCTGATTTAACAGCACAATAATATTGTACGTACTTTTATGAATCCGTAGATATATTATTTGTCAAATTTGAACATACATATAATTTTATATAAATTATACAATTTTAACATGTTTTTACCCCTTTTAATCAATTTCCAAAAAAACTGACAGTGCGGTGACATGGCGCGACCTGATTGGTTCTTACCCTTGTTTAAGTGATGTGTTCGTGGGCGTTGGATCTAGATCTGACGGATAGGGATCAGCAGCTCGTATCAGCTCAGTTGGAGCTCCAGCTAGGCTCAGACTCGAGGTTCGGCTCGGCTCCAGTCGATCTGGTCCATCCAAATGTGATTGGACGGCGCTGAACAAAGCTTCTGGGGGCTCACCATCGATTCCATGTGAATGGGGACACACGATCGAACAAAACCAACGAATTTTGCGGGGCTCTCGATCGGGTCTGTTCCCGTGTTCGTCTCTACCTCGCGGTAGAAGACGATGGGGACGGGCCCCACCCGTCAGAGACACAGGGGAGAGGAGGCGGGCTGGCGGCTAGAACCAATGGGCCGGCCCAGTGCTATTGTGCGTCGCTCGCACAGCTGACGAGCAGCGAGGTTGTGGGCGGTAGATAGGGGCGCTTAGGTGGGTCGGGCTAGATAGCAGGTGGGCGGCCGGGCTGGCTTGCGGATAGGTTTTGTTTTTTTCTATTTTCTTTTTCCGTTTTTAGTGTTTCTTTTATAACTTTTGCATATTAAGTCCAAATGACTTAAAATTTGTTTCTAAAATTTTATAAAATCCTGTAGATTAATTAAGGTAATATTTAGAAATAGTTGCAGTTCTAAGTATAATGGATTTTAGAACTCCTATTTATTTCCTTATAGGAATAAAGTAGCACATTTGCATTTAGGGTTTTGTTTAATGTTCGAATTCTGAAACCTTTGCAAATTTGTGCATCCATGCAGTGCAATGCTCATGAATGACATGTAAACATATTATTTTTCTAGTCCCAATTTCTAAAAACTTGGGATGTGACACGAATTAGCTACAGCTGAAATGGAAGATACGGATATGACTATAATGCTTGCAGATCAAACTCTAAGAGTCCCTATGCGAATAATTAGGGACATGACAATATGTATTGGACCCTATAAATATCCTATTGATTTTGTGCTTATTGATATGCCCACTGACGTTTATTCTCTCAACATCTTTGGAAGAACTTTTCTACATACCGCAGGTGCGAACATAGACTGCAGGAAGCAAATTGTGTCTCTCAAGTTTGGTGAATAGAAGATGGATTTTCATTTCTCCAAATTTGAAAACCAGCTATTGAAGAATTAGATGATGATGAGTACTATCTTGAGGAAGAAGGTAATATCATAAACTTAGACTCAATAATTATCGAGACTCCAGATGATGATCTAGCAAGAAGTTTAGTCAACAATAATGACATTCTTGAGGACATAGAAAAATTGAAATAGACAACTATCTCGACTCCACACTGGAGGTGGACATCGAGATTAATCAAAAATATGAAGAACCTATAAGGAAAGGAGATGAGGATCTTCCTCCTCCAACCCTTAAAACTCTACCAAAAGAATTAAAATATAGATTCCTTGACGATACAAATAATTATTATTGTAAGTGATAACCTCACAGAGAAAGAGGAGGAAAATTTAATGAAGGTTATCCACATGCATCGAAACGCTCTTGGGTATTCGATGAGGGACTTGAAAGGGATTAGTCCTTCAATAGCCACCCATAGAATATCATGGAAGAAGGATCCTAGCCGGTGGCGGACTTTCAGCAACATCTTAAACCTCACATGAAAGAGGAGGTAAGAAAAGAAATAATACGTTTGTTGGATGCAGGCGTCATATTTTATGTGGAGGAGAGTGAATGGGTAAGTCTCGTTCATTGTGTTCCAAAGAAAGGTGGGTTCGCGGTTTTAGAAAATGAATATAACAAAATGGTACCAACTAGAACTGTTGTTGGCCACATTATGTGCATTGACTATAGAAAGCTTAATAAGGAAACTAGGAAGGATTATTACCCTTTACCATTTATAGACCAAACTTTAGAAAGGCTTGCCATGCATTCTAATTTTTGCTACCTAGACGGTTATTCTGGTTTTCCCAAATTGTTGTACACCTTGATGATCAACTTAAAAATACTTTCATTTATCCTTATGCTCTCTATGCTTATCGTCATATGCCTTTTGGTCTTTGCAATGCTCCTGCCACTTTTCAAAGGTGCATGACTACTATTTTTGCCGATTATGTTGAAAGTATTATGGAGGTGTTCATGGATGACTTCTATGTTTATGGAACCTCCTTTAATCATTGTGTCCATAATCTGCATAAAGTTTTGCAGAGATGCGAAGACACTAATTTAGTCTTGAACTGGGAGAAATGTCATTTCATGGTCCAAGAAGGCATAGTACTCGGCCATAAAATCTCAGGTAATGTTATAGAAGTCGATAAGGCAAAGACTGAAGCAACAGAAAAATTACCACCTCCTCGAGATATAAAAGGTATAAGAAGCTTTTTTGGTCATGTAGGGTTTTATAGAAGATTCGTTAAGAATTTTTCAAAAATCGCTAGACCCTTAACTAACCTTTTTCAAAAGGATGTTAGTTTTAATTTTGATGAAAAATATCTTGCTTCTTTTAACATATTAAAACAAGCTCTTCTTGAAGCACCAGTTATTAAACAACCTAATTGGAAGAAACACTTTGAGCTATTTTCTGAAGCTAGCCATGAAGCTGTAGGGGCAATTCTTTGCCAGTATGATGGTGGTGATCTCAATATCATTCATCATGATATTCGCACCTTAAACAGGACCCAAAAGAACTATCCTATGGCTGAAAAAGAATTCTTCGCTGTAGTCTTTTGTTGTGATAAATTTAGATCTTACATCATGGACTCCAAAGTTAGAGTACATACTAATCGTGTTGGCTTGAAAGAAATCCTGGAAAGGACTAATGTTAAGCCAAGAATGATCCATTGGACTCTACTTCTTCAAGAATTTGATTTACAGATTCTACAAAGAAAAGAAGAGCTAGAGGAAGCATTCGCAGATACTCAAGGAGTTCTTCATCCTAAAGAGGTATCATCCGTGTGTATACCTGTGGGAACCCCACAACCAAAAAGGAAGTTCCCTATTTCCCCTTACTATGGTTTTGGCAATTTTCTACGACGTGTTTTATTCGAAGAGAGGAAGAAAAGAAATTCAAATGAGACCATACTCCCTCTATGAACATGACTTATGAAATTTTCACTACACCTTTGTTCTAGATGATTTTATGCTATTTCTTTTTGCAAATTTGAATTCCTTTCGTTTTTATGGGTTGACTGACGGTCTTACGAGATCGGTACGGGCGGACGATACGACCAGATCCGCCCGTACCGATGGTTGTTAAGCCTGCTGATGCCTCATTGATGTTCTTGTGGAAGCGGTACGACCGTGCGGTACGGGCGCACCTCCCCCGTACCGCTGGTCGTTATCGGTTCGGTGACTTCCTTCTTCTATTTCTCGTTTACACTTTTGTATCCATAAAAAAAATATTTTTAAAAAGAGGTTGTGAAGTCGGTATGGACGGGTAGTACGGGTGGAACCCGCCCGTACCACTTAGTCGATTGATCTTTTACCGACTTTGTACCATTCCGCTTTTGGAAATGACCTGGTACGGGCGCACCGTACGAGTGCTGCCCGTACCGAGTTGGTCGTTACGACCTGAATTTCCTTCTTTTGCATTTATTTGTTTCCTTATTTGTTAGGATTCTTTTCTTGGGTGACCCTTTTTCTCCCAGCATGAATTTTACCATGCCTCTAACTCTTTATAGGTCACTTAGAGATCCACATCTCTCTTATATCAACAGATCTAATCTACTTGATGCGCTACTCGATTCAAGGCAAAGGCAAGCCTCTAAACCTCATGGCTCGTGCGGGGGATAGTTTCCAGACCTCCTCCATCGAAGCCGATGATCGTGGAGCTCAAGGACTAAGACCGAAGGACAAGCGGTACACGTATGATTCCAATGATGATTCTGAAGACAAGGAATTTCAGATCTTCATGGAGTAATCAAAGAGGGGATGGAAGCAACCGGACTACTTAGCGATGGTGAAGCCCGAAGATGAGGAAGAAGCCAAGAAACCCCATGGGAAGGGGTGCATGGAGTCGCTCAAGCTCATATCCGTCAACTACTCATCACCAAAGCGGAATAAGTCTAACAATTCCACTGCCGGAACCTATCAGGAGACTATGGCCCATACATCAACAACAAATAAGATCACCATGAACGCGTGCATGAGAATGAAGCCGCAAGAGGACTGGGGGTTCAACCTTCTAGATGTACCAGTTGGTATGCACGTCCCGGACAATGAACACCGCATCAACAAGATAGAGAAGTACCAGAAAGAAGAACTCGTCCACAAGGATATCATGCGCAAGCGCCTCTTGGATCTTGAAGGCAAGAAGGAACTCGATGAGATGATGAGCAAAGTCACTGATGGGATATTTATCTTGCGTTCGGATCTACAGAAGTGTCTCCAACGCATATCTACCCTAGAGAGGACAAACAAGAAGCTCTGAGTGCCACTCTCCAACAAGACCTCTCCACCATGAAGCATGCCATGGTTTCAAATAATCGCAAGGGATTATTTGATCCACCCGGCTTGACTCCGAGTTTGGGGGGATCTGAGAGAACCTTGTAATCTATCTTATAGTTTTAGCATGTTTACTTTTCCGCACACATGGTGAGGTTTAAATTTCTGAATATGCATTAGTTGCATCAACTTCGAGTTCCCTTTGTTTGAGAGAAGAATTATCTCCGTTGAGTTATGAGACTTTATGATAATTGAAGCTGTGTTTGATTCATGATTATTATATTAGATGATTGAACTAGGTTGAGTGTTATGATACTTGTACAACAGTCATAATTTTAGGGACTTCCACACCTATAGAAGTATTGATTAAGTTATGAGAAGAAGAATTCTAGTAGTATATTATGATTAAGAGTTTTCAAAAGCCATTGAAGTAGTGAGCATGATCAAATAGCTTGCTGAAAAGAAGAAGATAAAAAGGGAGCAAGGAAAAATATAGATATGCAAGTATCGAGGAAGAAAAAGAAAGCAGCTATCAAAAGAATCAAGCATATAAAAAGAGAGAGAAATAAGAAAAATAAAATGATCACGAATCTTCACTATTAAACTTAGAGCTACAAATCTCTAAACTCCGATATTATATGATATGTTGAATCACTAGTAGCTTCTTATAATTTTATTAATACTAGAAAAAAGGTGTGGAAGCCTCTAAGTTATGTAATGTGTAAGGGTATGGTAATACCCCCAATGTATCTCTACATCCGATGTTGTATTCTTGTTTCAATTTTTGCCTCATTTATTGTAACGTCTCGTGTCTCATGAACATGATGATCTTGTCCATAAGCCACCCTCTTTCTCGGGGAGGAGAAAGAGCCTAGCTTGGAGGAGTTGATGTGTCCAAAATTGAAGCATATTTACCTCTTGTTTTTGCATAAATAGAGTAGGGATTTTTTGTATTTCACCGCGCCTACGTGCACTATTTGGTTCTTGTTTCAACAGGATCCCAAATCATGGAGTCATATATGAACATATCAATTAGAGTTATCATATTGTGTAATTATATGATATTTCTAAGTGATAAAAGTCATTTTATGGATTTAGCTTTGCACCTGGAAGAATAACAAACAAGGAGGAGGCATCGGCACCGATAACGACCACTGGTACGGGCGGAGCCCGCCCGTACCAGGCTCCACCGGGACCGCCTTGTCAAATAGTTTCTCCTGGCAAAGACGAGTGGGAGATCTGACATTCACAGTCACCAGAAACCACGAAACACCACATCCGAGAGGGATCTGAAGGAGGAACTTGGCTAGGGCAAAATCCCAGCTACTTCGCGGATCATTGGAGGAGAACGCATCATCCCCTTTACCATCAACCACTGCATCTTCATCACCACCATTACTCCATCTTTCATCTATTAGATCTCTTTGTAATTCCAGATCCAATTGTGGTTTGCATTAGATCTACCCCCGTACTTTAATCCATCCATTTGATTATGATGATGTTTTTGATTGATTCCATGAGTGAGTAGTTCCTTTGTTCTTGGGGAGCTGGAGAAACCCTAGAACCACTATGAACTTGTAATAAAGATGATCTATTCTTGTGTCCATATGACTTGCTTGTCTATGATATAATTATGACATGTGTTTGATTTCTCTCTTTAGATGATATGTGAAATCGACCACATATCATTTGCCTTCGGGACTAAAGGGAGGAAGAAACCCTTTGGACGTGTTGTGGAAGCATACTCAGAGTGCCTCGTGACAGATTGGCGCCGACTCGTAACCCACACAGTCAAAGGGGGGTCAAGAGGGACTCCCTAAGCTAATTACGATATCCATGGGGAAACTCTTAATTGCAGTGGCCTGTATGGGTGATTTCTCTCAGGCATTGTAGTGGTTATTTAGAGGTGACCTCACACTTGGCTCAACAAAGTGGCTTCCTACGAGCCTTGTTATGGGTGAACATCTTATTATGGGGCTCTCTCCACACATATCATGACACAAGAAGTATGTTATCTTGATTACATATAAATAATAGTACTACGCTAGTGGTGTATCCTACATCCCCGAGAACATTTTAGCCCTATTGAATTCAACCACACTTTCATACAGTCGTGTTACTTGCTTTCCTTTACTTGTTTTAATTACTTTTCTACAAACAACCATGAACAATTCAAACACCCTTTACTTGAGATCAAATATAACTTACAAGTATTCTTTGGTAAATAGTAACGAGGGGCATAAAGACCTTAACCAATAGCTCTCTGTGGGTTTGATATCTTTACTTCAAAACTAGCTATGATTGGTCTGTGCACTTGCAATCATCAGCCTCCTCCTCTGCTTCCCCAAAGATCAGCGACTTTGGGTTTCTTTTCTGGGATGAGCAGCTTGAGGTACAAGATGAGGTCCCCTAGTTGTAGACCTCACAGCTGTAGACCGTTTTCTGACCGTTGGGGACCTTCCACACCGGAGACTCCGGTCTAGCAGACCGGAGACTCCGGTCTACACCGGAAACTCTGGCCCATCTCCGGTGCATCTCTGGACCGGCATACTGACTGATTTGGGCATTGTATTGTCGTTCAAACTGGAAACTTTGGAAGCCACTCCGGACCAGGGACACCGGAGACTCCGGTGTTTTCACACTGGAAACTTCAGTCTGAGAAATCACACCGGAGATTCCGGCCAACCTCCGATCCGTCTCTGGACCCACTCACAGAATAACCATCAGACGTGTCTAGCATCCACACCAGGAACTCTTGGGAAACATCAGACCACACTGGATACTTTGGTCTAGAATCTTCAGGAAAGTTTAGTTTTGTCCAGGGAATTTCCCACACTATTATGGCCTTTTCTCTTTTCAATAGATTGACATGTAGACATTAACACATAGTAAAATAAATCTTATGTTGTTAACAAACACCAAAACATATTAGGACAATAAATGTCCTTTCAATCTTCCCCCTTTTGGTGTTAGATTGTAACAAGAGGTTTTGCATGGAATTTTTTATAAGACATAACTATGATCCCCCTGACTATCTATAGCAAGATAATCAAGCAAGTAATACATGCAGGTCAGGTAATGCATAACTATTACAATAAGGGAATGGGATAGACATATCCACACACATAGATGCAGATAGATAGTTCACATAAACTACATAAGTCTGACAAGAACTAAATGAAAGCAAATGTTCGAACAAAGAGATGACCACACACCCCAACCCATGCAAATCTGATGCTCCTAACAGACACCTTCTCCCCCTTTGGCATCGAAACGCCAAAAAGGGAAAAGTCCAAGCTATCATCACAAAGAAGACCAATCGGGGTCCTCGTCGTTGTCATCATCTTCATCCTCATCATAATCATCATCAGCAGTAGAAGTATGTGGCCCTTTGCCGTGAGGGCAGGAGGAGGAGGTGCCCTGAGGTGCAAAACCAGAAGTGACCTTAGAGAAAGTCTGCCAGTCAACCAAGCTTGCATTCATAGCATTCCAAGCACCAAAGGGAAGTGTGTGATCTGACTCTGCAGATGGTTCAGCTCCATGCTCATCATTGTATTTAGACTCTCCTTCCTCTTCTTCCTCTGCTTGAGCCTTGATGTCCTTAAGGAGCTTCTCAATTCTGCGGTTGCTCTTGTAGGACTCATGTTGTCCCTTGTGGATGTCCACGCTCATGCAGCATAAAGTCTTCAGAAGGATGCCTTCTTGACTTTCTCCTGAAGAAACTCACGTGTAATAGGAGGCATAGGTGCATTGGAGGAATTCTTCCTCCTAGATCCCCTAGGAGGGGTGTGAGCACGCTCAACCTTAGAAATCTCCCCATCCTCACTCTAAAACGGCTGCCTAGGAACCATCTTCCCTTTCTTTTGGAGACACACCATGGCATGCTCCATAAGATTGGGAGTAAGGGAAAGTGGTGAACCATGGGATTGAGTATTGATAAGCCTCATCACTAGAGCAGCACATGGCGGATACTTCCGGAAGAGAATAGCATGGTGCATATCCTCAAAAATGTAATCCATAACATCAATAGCATATCCTTCAGCATCAGGGCCAGCAAGGTGTAACTTGTGAGCATGGTGAAGCAAGTTGACAAGCCCACATCTAATAGCATCATCATTGCCAGTACTAGGAGAAATGTTGTGGCAGAATATCCTCAATAGTAAGTTGTAGAGAGATTTGATGCCCTTAGCCTCATCGATGACCACATCCTTGCCATAGAGTGGAGCCAACGTGGTCTTTCTCTCACCAAGAGTAGGATCATGCATACGGTGCCCAACAGGAACAGACACGCCCTAGAAAGTCTCATTGATGACACTAGAAAAGTCAAAAAAGGTTGTAGTGCAACATACATTGCAAGTAATCCAAGTCATGGTCATCGCCTAATCAGTCCCAAACACAACAGTTGCATAGAATTGCTAGACAAGAGTGATGCTATAATTTTATCGAAGCTCGATGAGCCTATGCAGCCCGAGCTTCTCAGTGATCCACAGAGAATCTTCAAAGTAGTTTTTGGCACGCATGTACTCAAGTTCCATGTACCTTTGAGGGCAAATAGGGGACTTGGTGAGCTTGCTATAGATATCAGTCATAAACACTTTCTACTCCCTCCTCCAATAACAAGGATCATCATAGGTTTTGGGCAGCTCATAGAAGTTTGTCTTGCGAAGGTCACTGAACTCCTTCTTGGTCATGTGGGAAGAGATTGTAAATTGTCATACTTAGACCTCTTGGCACGGTTTTCCTTCTCTATGCGCTCTTGGTTCTTTCTCATATACTCAGCATCTCTGAGCTGCTGCATGCGGTTGGATGGCGGGATCACAAAAAGCCCAGCTTCCTCATCAAATCGAGGATCTGCCCACTTAGACTTGGCCTTGGTGCAACCACAACGAGAACCAGAGCCTCCTGTGAACAAAGAGTGAAGAGGATAGCATGGGGGTAAGCACATATGTCCTAGAGATAAACACAAGACCCCCACAACTTTACTAGATGTCCTAGAGGCAATCCTCACCGGAATCTTCACCCTGGACCGGAGTTTCTGGTTAGACAGACCGGAGTCTCTAGCCTAGACCGGAGTCTCTAGACTAACCAACCGGAATCTTAGGTATGGAGATTTTGGGTTACACAAGGAGACCATAGGTAGGATTGATTCTAGCAGATCGGGCAATGATATGATACTAATGTGATGCAATACACGCAAGCATGTTGTTCTAGTGGGAAAAATCAGCACAAAACTCAAAATAAACGAAGGGGATGAACCCTATGTTCATGGTGAGAAGAAGGTACCAGATCTGTCCATTGGAGAGATTCCACTAGTGGGGAATGTCCTAGGGGTGGAGAGGGTGGAGTTGGACGGTGGCCCGGCAGATCACGGCGGCAAAACGGCCTCCAGGCGGCGGTTTTGGAGGAGGCGAAGGTGGTGTGAGAGTGGGAGTCGGGGTGGAAGATAGAGTTTGTGTGAGTCTTTCACCCTGGCACCCTTAAGTCACAGGCAGAAACCGCTCTAGACTGGAGACTCCGGTCTGACAGACCGGAGACTCTGACCTGATCGGAGACTCTGGTGTTTGCACACCGGAAACTCCGGTTCACTTTGACCAAAACCAACCGGATTCAAGGTTTGGGGACATATATGGGATGGAATGTGTTTAGGGGAGATAGTAAGTCCTAGGATTAGATTCCAAACTATGAAGAACCAAATGGGCAATGAAATCCAAAGTAAATGACAAGTGAAACTCCAAATCGAATAGAGCCAAGAACCGACCCTTCACATTGAAGGGGGTGGTGGCCGAGGCCACCATGTAAGAGTGTGAGGCATGAAACCGCAAAGAATTATCCTTGGGCTCATAACCTCTACTCATCAATGAAGCTCACATATCACAAAATGATATTAAGAAAATTGATTTTCTTAATTTTGGCATTATGGTGGGAGGGATAGCCCAATAGATTAGGACCACACTCCCCCTATTTCCATGCCTACACCTAAACCACATAATGATCAAGTAATAGGTGTGTATGCAAGATGATCAACTCAAACTCCTCGAATCTACGATATTTAGCTTATTCCTCAAATAACAAAACCTTGATTCATCAAGTGGCTTCGTGAATATATCTCCAAGTTGGTCTTTGGTTGATACATAAGAAAGCTCAATATCTCCTCGGGCAACATGATCTCTAATGAAATGATGACGGATCTCAATATGCTTGGTTCTTGTATGATCCACTGGATTGTAGGTAATCTTGATAGAACTTTCATTGTCACATAAAAGAGGCACTTTGTCACAATGAACACCATATTCCTTCAAAGTTTGCCTCATCCATAACAATTGAGTGCAAGCACTAGCTGCAGCCACATACTCAGCCTCGACGGTGGAGAGAGATATACAGTTTTGCTTCTTAGAGGACCAACATACCAAGGACCTACCAAGGAATTGGAAATCCCCAGAGGTTGATTTTCTATCATCCTTATCACCAGCCCAATCCAAATCAGTGTATCCACAAAGAGAGAATGTTGAACCCCTAGGATACCATATACCATAGTTTGGGGCATGAACCAAATATCAAAAGATTCTTTTGGCCGCCAACAAGTACATTTCTTTAGGAGACGCTTGATATCTGATATGTTGCTAACGTATCTATAATTTTTGATGTTCCATACTTGGTTTATATCTACTTTCTTATGTTTTGTCCACACTTTGGAGTACTTTTTATACACTTTCTTGGACTAACCTATTAACAAGATGCCACGGTGCCAGCTGCCTTTTTTCTACTGTTTTTAATTCCAGGAAAGTCAGAAAATGAATATTCTCGGAAATGGACCGGACAAAAGCCAAAGTCGATATTTTACCGGAAGAATCATGGAGCCAGAAGATGATACGGAGAGGGGACAGGGGATGGCCACACCACCTGGTGGCGCGGGCCAGGCCAGGCCACGCCACGGGGTGGTGTGGGCCCCTCCAGCACCCCCTCGGCCTCCCCATTCGCCTATAAGAATCCTGCGATGAGAAAACCCTAAATCAAAGAGCCTCCAGCCACAAAAAGTTCCACAGCGCCGCCGCCACCGAAGAGGAGATTTAGGGGACAGAAGTCTCTATTCTGGCACCCTGCCGGGACAGGGAAGTTCCCTCGGAGCCATCTCCATCGATCTCCACCACCATCTCCATCGCCGTTGCTGATTCCCATGATGATGAGGGAGTAGTTCTTCCTCGAGGCTAAGGATTCTACCGGTAGCTATGTGTTCATCTCTCTCTATGCATGATCATATTGTGATCATGAGCTTTGTAGTCAAGTAGATCTACCTTGCTACTCAAGTGCTTTAATAGATCTCTACTCTCCCCATGTGTGTGAAAGTGACAGTGTGCACACCATGGTGGCACTTAGGCTAGAGATTACAAATACTTGTTATGATTTATATTTGGAGTTGGATGTCTGTATGAAATTGTGGTGTTTGTTGGAACCATCTAGTGCTCAAGGTGACAGTGTGGGGTTATCTAGATGGGAAAAGTGAACTTTGAGGTGTGCTGTTATAGCCCTACCATGGATTAGAGTGTCCAACCGGAGAGTAGTTCAGAGTAGTATCATAAAGAGAAGATATTTATATGAGAGTGTTCACTAGTGAAAGTATGATCCCTAGGCCTTGTTTCTAAACATTGAAATACCGTTTGCAACTAGATCTGTTACATGTTTGCTTACTTCCATCTTTTTTGCCTTTAGTCTTTTCCACACACCATCAAGCTATTTTCTGGCACCGTTGTCTTATATCCATACCACTTGTATTTCACTATCTCTTCGCTGAACTAGTGTACCTATACACCTGACAAGTGTATTGGGTGTGTTGGGGACACAAGAGACTTCTTGTATCTTGATTGCAGGGTTGCTTGAGAGGGAATACCTTTGACCACTTCCTCCCTCAGTTCGATAAACCTTGGGTAATCCACTTAAGGGAAATTTGCTGTTGTTCTACAAACCTCTGCACTTGGAGGCCCAACAACTGTCTACAAGAATAAGAGTGAGTAGACATCAATATCTTGCACACACTCCTACACTTAAAACAATATCGGGTCTAGATGCACATAGGTAAAGCAAAGAACCAATCATGTATTGGTATACCTTTTGATCAACATCTTTACCATTTCGGTTAAGCTCAAGATGAGTCTTGGTTGCCATGGGGGTAGGAGATCCATTTAGTTCTTTCATGTTGAACCTCTTGAGAATGTCTTGGGTATATTTGGCTTGATTGAAAAAGGTTCCTCCTCTAATTTGCTTGATCTCAAAACTAAGAATTACCCTCAACTCCCCCATCATAGACATCCTGAACGTGTCAGTCACAAGCTTCGAGAATTCATCATTAAAAGTTTTGTTAGATGAACCAAAGATAATATCATCAACATATATTTGGCAAATGAAAAGCTCCCCATTAACCTTCTTAGTAAAAAGAGTGGGATAAATTTTCCCAACCTCAAATCCACGATCTAACAATAACTCTCTAAGGTTCTCATACCAAGTACGTGGAGCTTGTTTAAGTCCATAGAGCACCTTATCAACTTTGTGCACATGGTTTAGGAAGTTGGGATCCTCGAAACCCGGGGGTTGCTTAACATAGACCAACTCATGCAATGGACCATTTAGAAAAGCACTTTCTACATCCATTTGTTGTAATTTAAAATTATGATGGGCAGCATATGCAAGAAGGATACGGATGGACTCAAGACGAGTCATGGGTGCATAAGTCTCTCCATAATCAATGCCTTTAATTTGAGAGAACCCTTGTGCAACCAATCTAGCCTTGTTACTCACAACAATACCATGTTCATCTTGCTTGTTCTTGAGTATCCATTTAGTGCCAATAACATTGCGGCACTCCTTGGGCTTATCTACTAACTTCCAAACTTTGTTTCTCTCAAAGTTGTTGAGCTCTTTGTGCATTCCTTCTAGCCAATCTGAATCTTCAAGAGCTTCCCATACTTTCTTTGGCTCCACCATGGATATATGAGCTTGATGCTCACCAAAATGCTTCAACTGAGCTCGAGTGAATATTCCACTCCTTAGATCACTAAGCACATTATCATGGGTGTGCTCTCTCCTTTCTAACATTCTGTCCACTCTAGCTTTGCAACGAGTTTCGATCTCCTTATTATTGTTCCTTCCAGGAGTCTCTTCATCATTCTGGTCCTCGTCTTGACCAATAACTTGACCTTGATCAACAATGGGTTCAGCTTCATCAACATGAGGCATATGTTGATATTGGTCTTGATCAGGCAAGCTACTTGAAAGGCTTTGAGTGTATCTAGCAGCTAACTGAATAAATCTGCCTTGAGCAATTGACTGCACAGGGCTGGACACACCAGTTAGTGGAGAGAGTGGACAATTCAGCCTAGCGCATTCAGCCTGATCATCATGGAGAGGGCTCTCAGCTTTTCTTTGGCTTGGGTCATCATTACCCTCAATAATAGGATATTCTTGAAGTTGTGAAGATGAGGGCTCCACTTGAGTGGAGCATAGTTCTTCTCGATCTGCCAGAAGGGGTTCCTCAACAGGGCAGATGAATCCCACACCCATTCTTCTTATGGCATCTTGAGGTATTTCATCATCTACATCACAAACATCAACACGCCTCGCTTTGGGGCCATCATATTCTTTGAAAGCCACACTACAAGATTCTATGACAACTCCAGAGAGCTTATCATAGATTCTATAAGTGTAGGAATCTAGACCATAGCCAACAAAAATACCCTCTAAAGCTTTGGAATCAAATTTGGACAAACGAACACCTTTTATGAGATAGAAACACTTACAACCAAACACCCGAAAATATGAAATGTTGGGCTTGGTACTAACTAGTATTTCATATGGCGTCTTGATCAACTCTTTGCAAAGGTAGAGCCGGTTTGATGCATGGCATGCGGTGGAGATTGCCTCCACCCAAAAATTATATGGAGACTTGAACTTTGCCAACATCGACCTTGCCATCTCCATTAATGTCTAGTTCTTCCTCTCAGCTACACCATTTTGTTGAGGGGTATATGCAGCGGAATATTGATGTTTTATCCCCTCATCACTAAGAAATCAATTCAAGGTGTAGTTCTTGAACTCAGTGCTGTTGTCACTTCTTATTATTAGCACGGGCAAACGGTATTAACGTTGAACCATATTGACGAAGTTGATGAAATATTGTTGGGTTTGACTCTTCAACTGGAAGAAGTAAACCCATGAATATCTTGAGTAGTCATAAACAATCACCAAGTAATATTTCTTCCCACCAAGGCTAGCATGAGTTGGAGGACCAAAGAGATCCACATGAAGGAGATCCAAAATCCTCTTTGACTTTATAATGTTATTTGGCTTGTGGGGAGAATCATGAATCTTTCCTTCAACACAAGCCCTGCAAACATGATCTTTGGCAAAACAAACATTGTCCTTTAGTCCCACAATATGGCCACCCTTATGGAGGCTTTGCAAAGTTCTCATATTGACATGGGTTAGTCAGAAATGCCATAACCAAGCCACATTGGCCTTTCAGAATAATCACATCACACTTGTAGTGGTTTTCCTCGAAAATTCCACCACATACAAGTCATTTTTGACATACCCAACGAAAGTGACCTTTAGAGTCTTGCTCCACAAGAGGACCACAATATCACTATCTATAAAGATGGCGAAACCCATCTTGCCTAGGGCACAAACTGAAAGTAAGTTATAGCCAAGAGTCTCAACAAGCATGACGTCCAGGAGTGTAACATCATGAGCAACCACAACTTTCCCAAGACCGGTTACCTGTGATTTGGACTTATCAGCATATAAGACGGTTATATAATCTTGATTTTCTCTCATATCCGTCTTCACTTCCTTGCTTCCTGTCATATGACTTGTGCAACCACTATCAAGCACCCACTTTGACCCTCCAGAAGCATAGTTCTCTAAAGATCTCGTCATGAGGCAAGTGACGTTCTTGTTGGAGATGTTCTCATTTGGTGACTCAAAGAGGGAGAAGGTGGATGTAGAGGTAGTGGCAATGGCAGCCACATTATTCGATGTTTCTTCTTCATCTTCCTCCTCTTCATTAGCGGAGAGAATTCTTCATGAGCTATCAAAGCAATGTCACCGGATTTCTTGTGGGTGGCATTCTTCTTGTTGAAGGGCTTATTGAAGGAGCCCTTTGGATTTTTATTCAATATGAGTGCACCACCATTATCTTCTCTCTTCTCATATGGGCATCAGATAACAAAATGATAGCGGTCACCACAGTCAAAGAAAGTCCTCAGTCTTGAAGCATTTTCTTTTATACCACTTGGGTTACTTCTTCGTTGCATCTCCATCTTGGCCTTGGCGGGATGTTTCCAAAAGTTTCTTGCATAGAAAGCCATGTATTCATCATGAGCAACCTTAACATCTTCGGGGTGGCTCATAGAGAGTGCATCATCACTTCCTTCTTCTTCATCATACTCCACAACCTTGGCCTTTTAAGGCAATATTGACACCACTACTCATTCCAATGGCACAAGCACGGGCATTCTTGGCAACACCCTTGAAGGCAGCCATATCTTGCATAACTTCATTAGAGGTCATGAGATGGTAGTTGTATCTTCCTTGGAGACTCTTCAATCCAGTGGGCTCGAAGGGCATGAGTGAAGGAGTTATGCCCTAGAGGCAAATAATAAAGTGTATTGTTTGATATCTCCTATATGTTCATAATACGTTTCATACTATGCTATAACTGTGTTAATACGAAACGTTAATACACGTGTGGTATGTAAACAAACCGTGTCTCTAGTTACCTCTAGCAAACTAGTTCATTGGTCATGAGGATGATCTGAGTTTCAAGATCATGGGCATTTATGCCAATTGACAATGAGGTCACGTCACTGGTTGAATGACATGATAGACAAACATCCGATAGTTGTATCTCAATGAGATCTCGTTACAAAGCTCACCATTGATGATAAACGCATGAAACCTCGCAACCTGGTCCTTAGACTGTGAGATAATGCAAATCACCATTCTGGAGGGAGCTTAGATGGTTATCAAGTATCATACCATGACTGGGTGATCGAAAAGGTGCCACTCAGGTTTCCTGAAGGAGCACGTAGAGGAGTACATATCAAGACCAGGATTTGCCAGTCCATGTAACGGATAGATACATATGTGGCCATCTCGGTGACGTTGCATTAACAAAGCTTGCAAGCGTGTGACTAGGTCACGGAATGCAACAACATGGGAACGAGTAAACAAGTTCATCGGTAACGAGATCAAACTAAGGTATGGAGATATCAAAGATCAAGTCTCGGATGAACTAGGTATCAAGTGGCAAAGGGAACGGGAAACGATTATTCATGGTTCAAGCGATAAGATTCGTGGAATGCACGGGGGTCATCATGGGCATCCAGGTCCCGCTGATGATCATTGATATGAGAGGATTCTCAATCATGTCCGGAGTGTTCCCAAACCAAAGGATGTCACTCTTAAGGGTGGGAGCGCTTAGGGATAGATGAGGTACCGTAGGAGAAATAGAGAGAGAGAAACCGGAATAGTTTCGGGTAACATCGATGGTGATCAGAAGGGGTTCGGAAGGAGTTTCGGAGTAAAGGAATATGATAATATATGTATTTGAATGTTAATTGGAGAATTAATATTAAATATATATTTTATTTTATTATTAAAGGCTTCCTAAAGCTAATGGGCCTCATCCAAAGGGAGGCCCAATAGGGAAAGGCGCCTAGGGAGAGGGGGCCGGCCAGCCTTGGCTTGGTGGGCCGCCCAAGTGGGGCCCACCTAGGGCCGGCGGCAGCCCCTAGGTGGCCGGAGGGTGTCGGGTTTAGTCCCACACCGCCTAGCCCCTAGGTGGTGTGCCCCCCTCCTACTATATATAGGGGTCTCCCCCCTTTGGAGGCATCCAATTCTCTCATTCTCTCTCTCATTTTCCTTTGAGGACTTCTCCGTAATATTGGGGAGGACCTCGAGGGATTTGAGTTCTCCACCTTCACACTACCATCGTGTGATCTTCGGTCCAGCATCTTCTTCTGCTGCTGCTCGGCTGGATCGGAGCCTGGGAGATGCCGCCTACACCGGACATGTGTAGTACTTCAGAAGCACCACACTTGGGGTGCTTGGAGCTGCTCGGCTTCATCAATATATGCCTTCCTGCGTAAGGCGTGCCTCGGTCTTCAAAGGTATGAATACCGTATCTCTCCTCTGTTACTTATGTCTACATAGTATAGATCCTGGTATTAGTGTTCAAGTAGATAATTTTTTTTGTTTTCTGCTACGGAACCCTTCAGTGCTATCTATAATTTTTGATGTTCCATGCTTGGTTTTATCTACTTTCTTGTGTTTTATCCACACTTTGGAGTACTTTTCATATGATTTATTGGACTAACCTATTAACAAGAGCCACAGTGCCAGCTGCCTGTTTTCTGCTGTTTTTGGTTCTAGGAAAGTCAGAAAATGAATATTCTCGGAATTGGACGGGACAAAAGCCAAAGTGCCTATTTTTCCGGAAGTCATCAAGTGCCAGAATACGAGATAGAGAAGGGCCAGAGGCCAGCCACACCACCTGGTCGCGTGGCCAGGCTGGGCCCACGCCAGGGGGTGGTGTGGTGGCCCCTGGCACCCCCTCGGCCTCCCCTTTCACCTATAAGATGCCCTCAGGACGAAAATCCTAAGGGCCCTATCAAAAATCCACGAAAGAGTCTGTAGCCGTCGTCATCTCCATCCCTAGATCGGGAGGGATCTGAAGCTCTTCCTGACACCCTGCCGGAGAGGGGAATTCACCCTGGAGGCCTTCTTCATCACCATGCAAGCCTCCGGTGTGATGCGTAAGTAGTTCATCCTTGGACTACGGATCCATGTAGTAGCTAGATGGCTGGTTCTCCTCCTTTGTGCTTTCATGTCTAGATCTTGTGAGCTCCGTTCATGATCAAGATCATCTATTTGTAATTCTGCATGTTGTGTTTGCGGGGATCCGATGGATATTGAGATGCTATTTCAGATTGATTATTGATTCTATCATATCTTTGTTATTTGTGATCTTGCATGCTTTCCGTTGTTAGTAGCTATCTTGGCCAAGCAGATGCTAGCAACTCCAAGAGTTAGTATTTATGCTCGATAGTAGGTTCATGCCTCTGGTAATCTGGGGAAGTGACAGAAATCTCTAAGGTGCTAGATGTGCTGTTGCTACTAGGGAGAAAACAACAATCCTTTGTTCAAAGAACAATCGTATTGTTTACTTTACACGCAGTTCGTAAAGCAATAATCTGTTCCTTGCAACTTAATACTGGAGGGGGTTCGGATGATAACCTAAAGGTGGATTATTAGTCATAGATGCAATTGGATGGCGGTCTATGTATAATGTTGTAATTCCCAATCGAATCTCAAAGGAGTCAAGATGATTAGTATATGCATGTATTGCTTTCTCGATGTTTGTCAATTGCCCCGCTGTAATTTGTTCACCCAGCATGTTATCTCTCTTCAGGAGAGCCACCTCTAGTGAACTATGGATCCCGGACCTTGTCTTTTACATACAATCTATAAAATGTTTACTGTTTTGTGTTTACTTTCTGCAAACTTTTACTTCTTTCCATTCGATACGTTTAATCCTTTGTTTTCAGCAAAACACGGTGAGATTGACAACCTCATCGCAAGTTGGGGACAAAGTTTTGTGGTTGTGTTGTGCAGGTCTCCACGTTGCTACTAGCACCGGTAGTGCGCCCTGCCAAAGCTCAGCTAGTAACACCTTTGGGGTGTTTCCTTGCTCCTACTGGTTCGATTAAACCTTGGTTTCATATTGAGGGAAACTTGCTGCTGTGCTCATCATACCTTCCTCTTGGGGTTCCCAACGAGCTCTACATTAACCATGCACCAGCACTTTTCTGGGCGCCATACACAGAGCCATCAAGCATTTTTCTGGCGCCGTTGCCGAGGAGTCAAGGGCATCTTCACAAGGGGGGTCCCTCATAACCAATCTCTTTACTTTGTTATTTTTGTTTTGCTTAGTTTCTTTTTGCTTTGTTTGCTTGTTTCTTTATCAAAAACACACAAAAAATTAGTTTTACTAGTTTGCTTTCTTATTTTTGAACCCAAAAAAATGACTATTCTTGAAAACACTAAGTTGTGTGACTTCACTAGCACCAACAACAATGATTTTATGAGCACACCTATTGCTCCTCCTGTGCCTGAAGATACTTTATTTGAGATAAAACCTGCTTTACTCAATCTTGTTATGAGAGAACAATTTTCTGGTATTGGTAATGAAAATGCTACTTCCCATCTAAATAATTTTGTTGAACTTTGTGAGATGCAAAAGCATAGGGATATAGATGGTGATATTATTAAGCTGAAATTGTTTCCTTTCTCTTTGAGAGGAAAAGCTAAAGAATGGTTGAATTCCTTAACTAGGAATAGTATTGATCCTTGGACTAAATGCAAAGATGCTTTCATTGGAAAATACTATCCTGCAGATAAGATTATATATATGAGAAGTGAAATAATGAAGTTTAAACAACTTGATAATGAGCATGTTGCTCAAGCTTGGGAAAGAATGAAATCTTTGGTAAAGAATTGTCCCACTCATGGACTGACTGCTTGGATGATCATCCAAACTTTTTATGCAGGATTGAACTATTCTTCAAGGAACCTATTGGATTTTGCTGCTGGAGGTACCTTTATGACCATCACTTTGGGTGCTGCAACAAAACTTCTGGACAATATGATGGTTAATTATTCTGAATGGCATACTGAGAGAGCTCCACAAGGTAGGAAGGTAAATTCTGTTGAGGAAACCTCCTCCTTGAGTGATAAGATTGATATTATTATGTCTATGTTTGTTAATGGGAAAACCCATATTGATCCAAATAATGTTCCTTTAGCCTCTTTGGTTGCTCAAGAAGAGCAAGTTGATGTGACTTCATAAGAAATAACAATTTTAGCAACAATGCCTATAGGAGTAATTTTGGTAACAACAATTATAAGCCATATCCTCCCAACAATGGTAATGCTTATGAAAGTTCCTACAACAATAATAGGAGTGCACCCTCTGAACTTGAAGTTATGCTTAAAGACTTTATTAGTAAGCAAACTGCTTTCAATAAAACTATTGAGGAAAAACTCTCTAATGCTGAAAGAAATATAGCATCTTTGGCTAAAGTTCAATCTTCTTTGAATAAAATGGCTGCTCAAAACCTGAAACTAATGATAATCCCTTTGCAGCTACTAATGCTAACAAGTAAGAATTGATGAAAATGTTAGACTATTAGCTGAATTACATGCTAAGTGGGAAAGAGAACATGAAATTGCTAGAAACATTAGTGTTTCTACTATCACTACCACTAGTGTTGAGGCTAATAATAGTTCTACTACTTGAGATGATAAAGTTGATTTTGATCTTGATGGTTGCAATATCTCTGAAGTTATTAAGTTCCTACAAAAGCTTGCTAAAAGTCCTAATGCTAGTGCTATGAACATGGCCTTTACAAAACACATTACTGATGCTCTCATAAAGATTAAAGAAGAGAAGATGAAACATAAAGCTTCTATTCCTATAAAACAAGAAGATGGTTGGGAACCCATCATTAATATGAAAGTGAATGACTTTGATTTCAAAGCTTTATGTGATCTTGATAGTAGTGTTTCTATTATGCCTAGAAGGATTTATGATATGCTTGATTTGCCTCCTCTTGAAGATTGTTATTTGAATGTCCCACTTGATGATATTGCTAAAAAGAAACTCATGGGGAGTCTTAATGATGTTCTTATTATGGTTAACAATTCCTATGTCCCCGTTGATTTCTATGTTTTGGATGTTGAATACAATGCTTCTTGTCCTATTACTTTGGGAAGACATTTTCTTAAAACTGTTGGTGCCATCATTGATATGAAAGAAGGCACCATTAAATATCAACTCCCACTCAAGAAAGGTATAGAACACTTCCCTAAAAAGAGAGAAAAGATTTCTTTTGCTTCTCCTATGAAAACAAAATTTGGTCTTAATGCTTCTTCATTTGAGAACACTTCATTCTTTTTCTTGCTTCTTATGCCTAACTTAAAGGCGTTAAAGAAAAGTACTTATTGGGAGATAACCCAAAAGTTTTAGATGAGTCTTGGAAGTTATTACTTCAGTAATAACTGCTCCTTATCCGTTTTACTTGCTTTTTGTGCCAAGAGTAACCTCTAATGAGAGAGAAGTAATGATTGGGAAAGTTGTTGTCCTGAAACAGATTTCTGTGCTTCACCGTAAACATTCGTGTAAAATTTCTGAATGTCTTTTTGAGGAGTGAATTTTTGTGCTTCTGATCCAGGTTGTTATCTAACTTTAGTTAGTTCAACACTTTTTTATTTGAGCAACAGAAGGTCTTCTAAAAAATTCGTCTTTACCTGCTGGTCTGTTTTGATAGATTTCTGCCAATTTCTGCATTTGCTTCTTGTTGGTTCCTTCTTGAGTTCTTTTGGGGAATTGAGCTTTTTGAGGGAAGTGCTACAGTAGCTAGTGTTCTAATGGAAGTTTATTTGGTGTTAGAACTGAACCTTAAGACCTATTATCTTGAGTGCACTAATATTGCTAATAAAGATTGTGTGAAGTTTTGTATGAAGGGAAAATTTCAGGTGTATGGAAGGAATGAGTAATGAGATGAAGGATGGACTAAAGCTCAAGCTTGGGGATGCCACGCATGTCACCCCAAGAAATATCCAATAAGTACAAGCGTCAAAGCTTGGGGATGCCCAAGGCATCCCCTTCTTCATCAATAAAAATTCCAGGTTCCTTCCAAACGCTTCATTTTTATTGTTTCATGTTGTTGTTCTTGAAGCGTCTTCTTTTTCGTTTTCGTTTTGGTTTTTAGTTTGCTTGGTTTTCTTAGTTTTCTGAATAAATTGGTTGGACCCCCTCTTTCATACATTGGTTTGCAAATAGTTTGGTTTGGTTTGGAAAAGAGTAGGAAAGTTCATGCTTATGTGGTAAAAAGAGCTCGTTTTTGACTGTGGCCTATGCTTTGTCATGACATGCTTGATATTGTTTTGGCTTTATGCTTAGTATTCTTTGCTGTAGCATGACTTGTTATAAACAATTGAGATTGCTTAATGTGCCTTGGATGAATCATGCGTTGTTTTAGCATATTAAAGCATAGTATAGTGGTATTCTCCTTTGATGCTTTATTTGGGTTGACTTGGCGCATGCTCACACCATGTTATGACTATCTCAAGTCACCATAGCCTTTATGATCCTTTAGTTTGCAACTTGTAGTATCACTTTACGCTTTGATCAATGATGTTTTATCGCTCTGCATGATTATGGCCATTATTGCTCTCTTAGTTTGTCACTCCCAGTCTTTTGCTAGCCTCCACAACCAAGTATGAGTTCCACTGATGCATCCAACTCCCTAAACCAAGTTATTCCAAAGAGTCCACCATACCTACCTACTAGCTTATGTTATTCCAAGTATATTCATGCTTTTGTTTACCTTCCAAATTAAACTTGTTATGAGAAAACTAGTGATTAAAGCTCTCACGAACTTGATGGCACACTTTACTTTTATGCATCTAATAAACTTGGACCATTGGGTCCTTCTTTGTTGCGTATATGCTTGCGCTTTATAAGTTGAAATTAGCAGAACCATGTTTCATGGGGAACGCTTTCAACATTGCACTTGTACTTTGTACCCCGTTGATATCATGTTCTTTTGCTTACGGATCCCGGCGGTGTGAAATAAAAGTGGAACTTGTAAGATCATGGAGTTTGTATGTGTGTTAGAGAAACGCCTAGGCCGCTAGCCTAAGCCATGCCTAATCATGGTGGAAACTTGCAGCATCACCATAATGATCACTCTATGAAGCATCCTCAATAAAAACCTATGCAAATAGCAAATAAAAAAGATCGCTGAGATGCTCATTGTCTGCTTGCCTTGTCATTTTGATTATGGGAAAGCTCCCGTATCATGTGCAAGGGGTACCCCGTTGGCGGTTCTTAATGATACACATGTACTTACAATGACAAGAGCTTACTCGTGACTGAAGTTGAGTAGCATGAGGATCGGTCTTCGTAAGTAAGGGGAATGAGATTTCGGTTTATAACTTGCCAAGCATATCCTCTTAGTTGTGTCACTTTAACTTTAATCACCTTAAAGATGCTTATGATAGGGGCAATGAGAGCTGAAAGCTATAAGTACCATAATTTTTGGAAGCTCTTTATGAGACTTGAATCCCTACTTCCTTTTACAAAAGGCCTTTCTTCCACCATTATATTGATTATCCACCTTCTATCTTTATGCACCTACTTTTAGAGCATAGTGGCCATTCTTAGTTCTATGTGCATTGTCCCAAGACTAGTTGATTGATGCATAACTTGTTATTGCTTGTTTTAAACTATTGTATCTAGTCACTCTTATGAACTTTAAAGGTGTCCTATGCATTTATATTTGCTACTCTATGAGGGACAAGCTGAATACCATTATGCTATGTTTTCTTTATGTGAAACAAACAAACGTATTGCAAAGCATTGTTATTCATGAATCTTTTGTTTGTGCCTTTTCATGTTGCACCATAGTTTCTTTGCTTATTGCTAGAACTTTGTATTTCATGTTATGATTGAAGTACTATGATCCCATCTTTGAATGTTTTACAAATACTTTGATCAAGTCTTTGATGGTGCATGTTACCTCAAAAATTATTCTTTCTTTTTATCACTTACCTACTCAAGGACGAGCACGAGTTAAGCTTGGGGATGTTGATACATTGCAAATGTATCTATAATTTTTGATGTTCCATGCTTGGTTTTATCCACTTTCTTGTGTTTTGTCCACACTTTGGAGTACTTTTCATATGATTTCTTGGACTAACCTATTAACAAGAGCCACAGTGCCAGCTGCCTGTTTTCTATTTTTTTAGTTCCAGGAAATTCAGAAAATGAATATTCTCGGAATTGGACGGGACAACAGCCAAAGTGCCTATTTTTCCGGAAGTCATCAAGTGCCAGAATACGAGACGGAGAAGGGCCAGAGGCCGGCCACACCACCTGGCCGCGTGGCAAGGCTGGGCCCTTGCTAGGGGTGGTGTGGTGGCCCCTGGAACCCCCTCGGCCTCCCCTTCCACCTATAAGATGCCCTCAGGACGAAAACCCTAAGGGCCCAATCAAAAATCCACGAAAGAGTCTGTAGCCATCGTCATCTCCATCCCTAGATCGGGAGGGATCTAAAGCTCTTCCCGGCACCCTGCCGGAGAGGGGAATTCACCCTGGAGGCCTTCTTCATCACCATGCAAGCCTCCGGTGTGATGCGTGAGTAGTTCATCCTTGGACTACGGATCCATGTAGTAGCTAGATGGCTGGTTCTCCTTCTTTGTGCTTTCATGTCTAGATCTTGTGAGCTCCGTTCATGATCAAGATCATCTATTTGTAATTCTGCATGTTGTGTTTGCGGGGATCCGATGGATATTGAGATGCTCAAAAAACATCCGGTGTCCCCAGCCCAACCCCCTCCTAGAGGGAGTCAATCGGGGGCGCCGGTTACCACTATTGGCCCCACGGGTCCACCCAACAGCCTCCTCCCACTGTCTTTAGTATTGAGGGCATGACTGGTAGTACTCACACTATAACTAAAAATCATCCGGCGTCCCCCGTATGGGGGGACGAGTAGACATGCTCTAAAACCCTCTCCATTTCTACGCATTTTCCCTTAGTTTCCGCATGCCTAACTGGCAAGTACTGTAGATTTTTCTTTTGAAACGGGGGCAAAAGTTTTGCCCCTATCGATTAATTAAGGAGTTTTACATGAAAGGTTCATGGGTACCAAATATTACAAAAAGCCTAGTCTTCCGGCATTATTTTCACCCAATTTATTTGCACCCGCAATAACCCAAAGTCTAGCCTCCTTCTTAATGTTAGCAAGGAGAACAAATCGCGGCGCATGTTTGTTGCGGAAGGCATGAACATTTCTTTCGTTCCAAACTTCCCAAGAGGCGAGGAGAGTGAGGGATGCCATCGCCTTGCGATTAAAATATGAATCGGACAGACATCTTTGTCCACCAACTTTTGAGGGATATAGTAGACCATTGGTGGGTAGCGATCGAGTGAAGACCAAGCCAATATCTTACGAGCCCCCAAAGACGAATGGTGCAACGACATTTCTGGAAGAGGTGGGAGGCTAACTCCGTCACTTGCTTGCATAGAGGACATGGCCCACAATTAGGTCACCCTTTCTTGGTCAAACGGTCGGCCTTCCAAATGCGGTTTTGGATGGCAAGCCAAGCAAAAAAATGATCTTTGGAGGTGCCCAAGCCTTCCAAACCATGGAGTTCATTGCGGATAGCGTTTCCCCTAGGAATTGAGCTTTGTATGTTGTGGCCACCGAGTATTGCCCATCCACCGAAAACTTCCAAACAAGGAAATCTGTTAGCTTTATCGAACATATCCTTCTGGTCCTCGTTTGCATGTTGATATAGGCAGGAAAAGCCCTTGCATGGCTTAGTACAAAAAAGAGGGTCTATAGTAGATTGGAGTACTACTACATATCTACATACATATAAAGATAAAATATATTGAAAACATTGTTTAACACTCGCAACCTTTAGAGAGGTTGAGATTATGCCTAAAGTCATTTAGTTCTCTGACTGGCAAGGCCTTTGTGAAACCATCTGCAACTCGACCTTTCCTAGATATAAACTTGATGTCCAAAAGTTTATTTGCAACCCTCTCACGAACAAAGTGATAATCTATCTCAATATGTTTGGTCCTCGCATGGAAGACATGATTTGCTGACATATATGTAGCACCTAGATTGAAACCATCTGACTTGATCTTTCCTAGAAATACCAAGTTCACCAAGAAGAGCCTCAACCCATATTAGTTCAGCTGTAGCATTTTCTAAGGATATCTCTAACTGATCTCCAAAACTTTAGAGGAGTAAACCGACTCGTAAAACTTAGAGAAGTAAAAGTACTCCTCTACCGAACCGATCCTCAAAACTTAACTCCCTAAAACTAAAATTTGGCTCATACATTTCGTCGAACACTTCCTATACGTCTTCCCTGAACAAACAATTCTAGCCAAGTTTGCAATAGCTAGCCAAAATTCAGCGGCGCGGTGCAAAGCTCCAATTTATACACTCATCTATATGTACCTCACGGCAGAGCTAGCCGCCAGCCAGCCAAAAATTGCAACCATCCAAATTCGAGTTGATGATATTACTAAGGGAAGTTGATATTGAACTTCAATTCCCAACCACTGGTGGTCGAAGAAGGGTCAGGACCTGGATGAGCCCTCACCTTGGAGAGATGGCGTAGAAAAGGGCCAGTGGCGGACTGCCCCATGGCATGCAAAAGTAAGACGGGGCTGACACACAGAAGTAGGATGGGGCCGCTGGCGGAGCACCCCTTGGCGCGCGCGAGCTGGCCGGCGAGCGGGAAGAATGGAAGCCGCTGAAGTAGTGGCCCTCCTCGTCAGGGAAGTCGAGTACACGCCATAGAGGCAGTAATACTCGACCTCCTCCTCCATCGACGCTGACGGAGGCCGAACTGGAAGAAATCTGGGAGGCGATCGGGAAAACTCGATCCCCTCATTTATTCCATCGATGTTGAGAAGCGGCGAGCGAGAGAGGGGTGGCCTGGAGGGTGATACATTGCAAATGTATCTATAATTTTTGATGTTCCATGCTTGGTTTTATCCACTTTCAAGTATTTTGTTCCAACTTTGGAGTACTTTTCATATGATTTCTTGGACTAACCTATTAACAAGAGCCACAGTGCCAGCTGCCTATTTTCTGCTGTTTTTGGTTCCAGGAAAGTCAGAAAATGAATATTCTCGGAATTGGACGGGACAAAAGCCAAAGTGCCTATTTTTCTGGAAGTCATGAAGTGCCAGAATACGAGACGGAGAAGGGCCAGAGGCCGGCCACACCACCTGGCCGCGCGGCCAGGCTGGGCCCGCGCCAGGGGGTGGTGTGGTGGCCCTGGCACTGCCTCGGCCTCCCCTTCCGACTATAAGATGCCCTCGGGACGAAAACCCTAAGGTCCCGATCAAAAATCCACGAAAGAGTTTGTAGCCGCCGTCATCTCCATCCCTAGATCGGGAGGGATCTGAAGCTCTTCCTAGCACCCTGACGGAGAGGGGAATTCACCCTGGAGGCCTTCTTCATCACCATGCAAGCCTCCGGTGTGATGCGTGAGTAGTTCATCCTTGGACTACGGATCCATGTAGTAGCTAGATGGCTGGTTCTCCTCCTTTGTGCTTTCATGTTTAGATCTTGTGAGCTCCGTTCATGATCAAGATCATCTATTTGTAATTCTGCATGTTGTGTTTGCGGGGATCCGATGGATATTGAGATGCTATTTCAGATTGATTATTGATTCTATCATGTCTTTGTTATTTGTGATCTTGCATGCTTTCCGTTGTTAGTAGCTATCTTGGCCAAGTAGATGCTAGCAACTCCAAGAGTTAGTATTTATGCTCGATAGTGGGTTCATGCCTCTGGTAATCTAGGGAAGTGACAGAAATCTCTAAGGTACTAGATGTGCTGTTGCTACTAGGGAGAAAACAACAATCCTTTGTTCATAGAACAATTGTATTGTTTACTTTACACGCAGTTCGTAAAGCAATAATTTGTTGCTTGCAACTTAATAATGGAGGGGGTTCGGATGATAACCTGAAGGTGGATTATTAGTCATAGATGCAGTTGGATGGCGGTCTATGTATAATGTTGTAATGCCCAATCGAATCTCAAAGGAGTCAAGATGATTAGTATATGCATGTATTGTTTTCTCGATGTTTTTCAATTGCCCCGCTATAATTTGTTCACCTAGCATGTTATCTATCTTAAGGAGAGCCACCTCTAGTGAACTATGGATCCTGGTCCTTGTCTTTTACATACAATCTATAAACTGTTTACTGTTTTGTGTTTACTTTCTGCAAACTTTTACTTCTTTCCATTCGATACGTTTAATCCTTTGTTTTCAGCAAAACACGATGAGATTGACAACCTCATCGCAAGTTGGGGACAAAGTTCTGTGGTTGTGTTGTGCAGGTCTCCACGTTGCTACTAGCACCGGTAGTGCGCCCTGCCAAAGCTCAGCTACTAACACCTTTGGGGTGTTTCCTTGCTCCTACTGGTTCGATTAAACCTTGGTTTCATACTGAGGGAAACTTGCTGCTGTGCTCATCATACCTTCCTCTTGGGGTTCCCAATGAGCTCTACATTAACCATGCACCAGCACTTTTCTAGGCTCCATACATAGATCCATCAGTCCCCAACCGACCTCACGTGGTGATTCACGAGACTGGTCTACATATCAAAGTGGCTTAGGGGGTGTCTATCTCTCTACGGTAGTTGATATGTCATTGACATTGGAGGGCCCCAAAAAGGGAAGTAAAACAGCAATCATTGAATCCATGTTGTGGCTCTACGTCCGTAGGTGGGAAGGGGTTCTACCGCGAAATCCCTAAAGCCGCGTAAAACATGCAATAGATAAAACAAAGGAGTCTATATTTTATTTGCATAGGGGCTAGCGTTGTGACATGGCAATGACAAGTTTATGAAACTTCCATTGGAGCTCTCGATGATGATCAAGATGCTGCAACCACGTCATGACACTTTACTTTATAAAGTACCTTTGTTTACATCTTGTTATGCTGGTATGATAGTATATATGACGGTAGCATAATAGGATAATCCCTCAAAGAATTCCCGTCTTTGTATTCCCCTTGTGTGTGCACCACCAAGAAAGTTCTCCATTATGAGGCAGGCCATGACGATCGGGTGTCAGACATATCTGCGTTCGCATACGGTGGGTGTAAGCCATGTTGCACTGCGGATACACACAAGTTAGACCTAGCGAGCCTAGCATGTGTATACATGGCCTCGAAATACAAGAGACCGAAAGGTCGAGCATGAATCACATAGATGATGTGATCGACATTGGGGAATGTCCACCTTTGAAACTGCACTGATGGCTGTGACGATCGGGGGAGGTCCAGCGGATTGGGATCATGTGATCACTGAAATGAATAGAGGGGTGTTCATTTGAGTGGGAGTTCTTTTGTTTTAGTTTAAGAACATGAATTAAAACTTGAACTCATTATTATGAACATGGTCTAAACACTTTGAAAATCCATTGTAGATGTCTCACCCACCCACCTTCAACCTTAGCACTTTCCTCAAGAAGGACAAGCTGAAAACTGATGGAACCAACTTCACCCCATGGTTCCGCAATCTTAGGATCCTCCTAGTCCCCTACAAGTTGACTTATGTCATCAAGGTTGAGCTTCCAGCTAAGCCTGCAGATTCCGCCTCCCAGGACAAAAATAATGTCTGGCAGTCCAAGGCGGATGATTTCTCCCTCATCCAAAGTGGAATGCTTTATGCCATGGAGCCGGAGCTTCAAAAACGTTTTGAGAAGATGAATTCTTTTGAGATCATTGAAGACCTCAAGGCTGCCTTTGCTCCATAGGCTCGTGCAGAGAGGTATGATGCTTTCGAGCTCTTCTTCTCTGCCAAGATGGAAGAGCACAGCAGTATTAGTGAGCATGTAGTCAAAATGTCTGGCTATGTTAAGCGCTTCAATGCACTGGATTGCAAAATCCCGGAAGAGCTTGCGATTGGTAGGGTGTTGCACTCGCTGCCCCTAGCTACAAGAGCTTTGTGATGAACTACAGCATGCAAGGGATGACTAAGACCCTTGCTGAAGTGTTCGCCATGCTCAAAACTGTTGAGATAGAAATCAAGAAAGAGCACACGTTGTTGATGGTCAATAAGACCACGAACTTTAAAAGGTCGGGGCAAAAGGGCAAGGGCAACAAGCCAAAGAAGGATGGTAAACCAGTTGCCAACACCTCTAAGGCTACTAGGCCTAGCCTTAGGTCTGGAACCATGTGCTGTTACTGCAAAGGGGACGGGCACTGGAAGTGCAATTGCCCCAAGTACATTGAGGACAAGAAAGCCGGCAAGATAGCTGCCAAAGACAAAGGTATATGTGATATACATGTTATAAATGTGTTCCTTACCAACTCCAGGAGCAACACCTGGGTATTTGATACCGGTTCTGTTGCTCACATATGTAACTCCCAGCAGGAGTTGCGGAGTAAGAGGCGGCTGGGGAAGGACGAGGTGACGATGCGCGTCGGCAATGGCACGAAATTCGATGTAGTGGTCGTCGGCATGTTATCTCTACATCTGCCATCAGGATTAATTCTAGTTTTGAATAAATGCTACTATGTACCCGCATTGAGTATGAATATTGTAAGTGGATCTTGCTTGTTTCAAGATCATTATTCGTTTAAATCTGGAACAAGTGGTTGTTCTATTTATATGGATAACATTTTCTATGTTCATGCGCCTGTGAGTAATGGTTTATTCTTACTAGATCTTGATTGCAATACTCACATCCATAATATTGATGCTAAACGTTGTAAGCATAATGCTGATAATTCCATGTTTATGTGGCCTTGCCATCTTGGTCACATTGGCATAAAGCGCATGAAGAAGCTTCATTCAGAAGGACTTCTTGGATCATTAGATTTCGAATCTCTTGATACATGTGAGCCATGCCTTATGGGCAAGATGACTAGGACACCCTTCTCCGGAACAATGGAGAGAGTTGCAGACCTACTGGGAATCATACATACGGATGTATGTGGACCAATGAGTGTCTCAACGCGCAATGGTTATTGTTATTTTGTTACCTTTACTGACGATTTGAGTAGATATGGATATATCTACTTAATGAAACACAAGTCTGAAACCTTTGAAATGTTCAAACAATTTCAGAAGGAAGTAGAGAATCAACTTAACAAGAGAATCAAGCATCTTCGATCGGATCGGGGAGGCGAGTATTTGAGTTATGAGTTTAACATGCACTTAAAGGACTGTGGGATAATCCTACAGCTTACGTCAGTCGGAACACCATAGTGTAATGGTGTATCGGAACGATGTAACCGTACTCTATTAGATAGTGTGCGGTCCATGATGTCTTTGACTGATTTGTCCGTATCATTTTGGGGATATGCGTTAGAAACCGCTGCTTTTATTTTGAACCGAGCACCATCCAAATCCATGGAGACAACCCCATATGAGATATGGTACGGCAAGAAGCCAATATTGTCATTTCTGAAAGTTTGGGGATGTGAGGCTTACGTCAAGAAACTACAGCCTGACAAACTCGAACCCAAATCGGAAAAATGCATCTTTGTGGGGTACCCAAGGGAAACAATTGGGTATACTTTCTACAACCAGGCCGAAGGCAAAACGTTTGTCACGAAAGCCGGCACCTTTCTCGAGAAAGAGTTTCTCGCTAAAGGAATTAGTGGAAGGAAAATTGAGTTAGATGAAGTTGTTGACCCTTCTCTCCAAATTCTGAGTAGCGCAACGGAAGCTATTCCGAAACCGCTCTCCAACATGGAGGAAGAGCCCAATGATGATGATCAAAACAATGACGTCGAGACTCCTAAGGTTCGTAGGTCTACAAGAGTTCGTGCCACTCCTGATTGGTACAGTAGCCTTGTGATGTCTGTCATCCTAGATGAACAGGAAGAACCTGCAAACTACAATGAAGCTATGGATAGTGCTGACTCCGAGAAATGGCTAGAAGCCATGAAATCTGAAATAGGATCCATGTATGAGAACCAAGTTTGGACCTTGGTAGATCTTCCAGAAGGCCGCAAGGCCGTGGAAAATAAATGGACATTTAAGAAAAAGACAGATGCGGATGGTAATGTGACCATTCACAAAACTCGACTTGTCGCAAAGGGGTTTCGACAAATTCAAGGAGTCAACTATGATGAGACTTACTCTCCCGTAGTGATGCTTAAGGCTGTCCAGATTTTACTAGCAATTGTTGCTCATTTCGACTATGAAATTTTGCAGATGGATGTCAAGACCGCATTTCTCAATGGTCACATTGATGAAGAGTTGTATATGATGCAACTGGAAGGTTTTGTTGATCCTAAGGATGCTAGAAAGGTATGCAAACTTCAGCAATCCATTTATGGATTGAAGCAAGCATCTCGGAGCTAGAACCAACATTTTGATCAAGTGATCAAGAGTTTTGGATTTGTCCAAAATCAACAAGAGCTCTGTGTTTACAAGAAATTGAGTGGGAGCTCAGTTGTATTTCTAGTAGTATATGTGGATGACATATTACTCATGGGAAACGACGTGGATCTTATGAGAAGTGTGAAAGCATATTTGAGTTGTCAATTTTCCATGAAGGATCTAGGTGAAGCTGCAAACATATTAGGCATCAAAATTTATAGAGATAGATCAAGACGCCTGATTGCATTAAGTCAAAGTACTTACCTTGATAAGATGTTTAAGAGGTTCAAAATGGAGGATGCCAAAAGAGGTTTGGCACCTATAACAAAAGGTAGCATACTGAGTTTATCTCAATGTCCGATAACGGACGCTGATAGAGAAAGGATGTCTTACATCTCCTATGCCTCAGCCATAGGTTCTATCATGTATGCAATGCTAAGTACTCGACCTGATGTGGCATTGGCTCTCAGTTTAGCGAGCCGATACCAAAGTAATCCCTGAATGGATCACTGGACAGCTGTGAAAAATATCCTAAGGTATCTTAGGAAAACAAAGGATATGGTCCTAGTCTATGGAGGTAATGATGAAGCTCTAAACGTAACTGGTTACGTGGATGCGAGCTGGCACTCAGATCTTGATGACTCGAAGTCTCAGACGGGATTTGTGTTTTTGGTGAATGGTGGGGCGGTAAGCTAGAAGAGCAAGAAGCAACCAATAGTTGCACAATCTACAATGGAGTCGGAATACATCACTGCTGCTGATGCGGCGAACGAGGCTGTTTGGCTAAGAAATTTTGTCATTGAACTAGGAGTTGTTCCAAGTGCGCAAGATCCCGTGACGATCTATTGTCACAACATGGGCGCTATTGCAAACGCAAAGGAACCAAGAACTCATTCCGCAGCCAAACACATCAAGCTACGATTTCACGTCATCCGGCAGAACATTGACGAAAGTGAAATCAAGATTTGCAAAGTGCACACGGATCTGAATATGGTAGATCTGTCGACTAAAGCTCTTATACAAGCCAAGCACGAACAACACCAGGATGCCATTGGTGTTAGGTTCCTGCCTATTGTAAATTAGATTAATTTGTACTCTAGTGCAAGTGGGAGATTGAAGGAGTTATGCCCAAGAGGCAAATAATAAAGTGTATTGCTTGATATATCTCCTATATGTTCATAATGTGTTTCATACTGTGCTATAACTGTGTTAATACGAAATGTTAATACACGTGTGGTATGTAATCAAACCGTGTCTCTAGTTACCTCTAGCGAACTAGTTCATTGGTCATGAGGATGATCTGAGTTTCAAGATCATGGGCATTTATTCCAATTGACAATGAGGTCACGTCATTGGTTGAATGACATGATGGACAAACATCTGATAGTTGTATCTCAATGAGATCTAGTTACAAAGTTCATCATTGATGATAAACGCATGAAACCTCGCAACCTGATCCTTAGACTGTGAGATAATGCAAATCACCGTTCTCGAGGGAGCTTAGATGGTTATCAAGTATCATACCATGAATGGGTGATCGAAAAGGTGCCACTCAGGTTTCTCGAAGGAGCACGTAGAAGAGTACATATCAAGACCAGGATTTGCTAGTCCATGTAACTGATAGATACATATGTGGCCATCTCGGTGACGTTGCATTAATGAAGCTTGCAAGCGTGTGACTGGGTCACGGAATGCAACAACATGGGAACGAGTAAACAAGTTCATCGATAACGAGATCGAACTAAGGTATGGAGATATCAAAGATCAAGTCTTGGATGAACTAGGTATCAAGTGGCAACGGGAACGGGAAACGACTATTCATGGTTCAAGCGATAAGATTCGTGGAATGCACGGGGGTCATCATGGGCATCTAGGTCCCGCTGATGATCATTGATATGAGAGGATTCTCAATCATGTCCGGAGTGTTCCCAAACCGAAGGATGTCACGCTTAAGGGTGGGGCGCTTAGGGATAGATGAGGTACCGTAGGAGAAATAGAGAGAGAGAAACCGGAATAGTTCCGGGTAACATCCGATGGTGACTGGAAGGGGTTCAGAAGGAGTTCCGGAGTAAAGGAATATGATAATATATGTATTTGAATGTTAATTGGAGAATTAATATTAAATATATATTTTATTTTATTATTAAAGGCTTCCTAATGCTAATGGGCCTCACGCGAAGGAAGGCCCAATAGGGCAAGGCACCTAGGGAGAGGGGGCCGGCCAGCCTTGGCTTGGTGGGACGCCCAAGTGGGGCCCACCTAGGGCCGGCGGCAGCCCCTAGGCGGCCGGCGGGTGTGGGGTTTAGTCCCACACCGCCTAGCCCCTGGGTGGTGTGCCCCTCTCCTACTATATATAGGGGTCTCCCCCCACCCCTTTAGAGGCATCCAATTCTCTCGTTCTCTCTCTCATTTTCCTTTGAGGACTTCTCCATAATATTGGGGAGTACCTCGAGAGTTCTCCACCTTCACACTACTGTCGTGTGATCTTTGGTCCAGCATCTTCTTCTTCCGCTGCTCGGCTAGATCGGAGCCAGGGAGACACCGCCTACATCGGACGTGTGTAGTACTTCGGGAGCACCAGACTTGGGGTGCTTGGAGCTACTAGGCTTCATCAATATACGCCTTCATGCGTAAGGCGTTCCTCGGTCTTCAAAGGTATGAATACCGTCTCTCTCCTCCGTTACTTATGTCTACATAGTATAGATCCTGGTATTAGTATTCAAGTAGATAGAAATTTTTTGTTTTCTTCTATGGAACCCTTCAATGAGTGCACTCACATACTTCCTCTTGATCAAAGCATCATCAATGTGAGAGCCACCAACATTTCTGAAGGCGGTGGCTATGGACTTGAGTCTTTGATACATGTCTTCATGATCTTCACTATCCTTCATAAAGAAGCCATCGGCTTCATTTCTTAAGGCATCATATCGATTTCTCCTCATGCTCTCATTTCCAACAAACAAGTCAATGAGAGCATCCCAAGCTTCCTTGGTGGTATTGTAGTGCTCAATGTGGGGAAAGTCCTTTGGCCCCACTCCAAGTTAGATCATGTGCAAGGCGGTGGCATTGAGTTGACTATTGACCACTTCTTTTCTTGTCAAGTAGGTTGGATCCTCAATTTTGAATCCATCTTCAATGATGTTCCACAAGTCAATGCAAGAGCTACGCACATGAGATTTCATTAAAACTTGCCATTGAGCAAAAGTATGTGCAGCGAACCTAGGTGGGTCACCTCTATTATTTATATGGGGATAAGGGATCGAGGGTCGGGAGAGTACCATCCGGAAACCGCATGGTGCTCTTCCTTCCCATCACTCTTCTTGGTGGTGGAGTTAGTAGGATTATGTTCATCCCCCACTTCCACACCCATTGGCTTAGCCAGAGCATTTAACTTAGGGTTAGGAGGTGTTTCCTCAGGAGAGGGAGGTAGTGAGGCTGACTTTTCTTTAACAAATTGTTCAAATAGTTGATGCAACTATTTGATTTCGTTTCCCAAGGTAGAGCTCAAGCTTGTTTCCAACTTATTGAGATCTACCATGGTCACCGAAGTGCTAGCCTCACCCTCTCCACCATCCTCTGGGTTGACCATATTCTCTTAGGTGGTTAAGCCCGAACAAAGAGCCGAGGCTCTGATACCAATTGAAAGGGTCGTATGGTCACCTAGAGGGGGGGTGAATAGGTGCTACTTCAAATTTTACTTCTTTTTCAAATTAGGGTTTGACACAAAGGTAAATTCTCTAGATATGCAACTAGGGTGAATTTACCTATATGTCACACAAGTACAACTAACTAAGCAAGAACAAGATAAAGTAAGGTGCAGTAAAGGATGGAGGTAACCGAAGTGAAGCACGCAGTGACACAAGGTTTGTTTCCCGCGATTCCTTCCTTTTGAGGGGAAGTACGTCTGTGTTTGGAGAGGGGGTGGTATCAAACCACCAACACGACGAGAGGCCTCTATTGTTCTCCGGAGAATCTCACCCCAAAGGGATCGATTCACACTTCCACAATATCGGCACCTTCAAGGTGGTAGCCGACACCCTTACAACAAGTTTGAGGCACACATCCACAACTTAATTGGAGGCTCCCGAATCCAAGCAAGCTATCACACAATCAAATACAAGCTTGTAAGAACCAAAACAAGGCCTAGGGTTTCCAATGAAACCCTAGAGCAAGGGGCCCTCAAGTGAATGAGGGGGAAATGAAGATCTCTCTTGGTGAAGTAGTAGATCAAGGCCTCCTCCTCCGATTCCCCGAAGATTAGCGACTTTGGATGGTTGGATGAAGAGATCTTGGAGTTTTGGTGGCTCTAATGGAGTGTACTTTCTTTTCTAGGATGAGTAGCTTGAGGTAGAAGATGAGGTCCCCTATTTATAGACCTCACAGTTACAGACCGTTTTCTGACCATTGTGGACCTTCCACACCGGAGACTCCGGTCTACACCGGAAACTCTAGCCCATCTCCGATCCATCTCTGGACCGGCATACTGACTGACTTGGGCATTGTGTTGTTGCTCACACTGGAGACTTTGGTAGGAACTCCGGACCAGGGACACCGGAAACTCTAGTCTGAGAAATCACATCGGAGATTTCGGGCAACCTCTGGTCTGTCTCTGGACCCCCCTCACAGAATGACCCTGGGCCGTGTCTAGCATCCACACCAGGAACTCTTGGGGAAACTCCGGACCACACCGAAGACTCCAGGCTTGAATCTTCAGGAAAGTTCAATTTTGTTCAGGGAATTTCCCACACTATTATGGCCTTTTCTCTTTCCAATAGATTGATCTGTAGACATTAACACATAGTAAAATGAACCTTATGTTGTTAACGAACACCAAAACAGATTAGGACAATAAATGTCCTTTTAACACCTCTAACCCTCGCACCAGCCCCTACTACAACAGCCACTAGGAGAGTCGTGAGTGTGCCGGGCAGCCCGCCCAGGCCTAGATGGGGCTCGATGGGTCCATATCTAAGCTCCTCAGCGCGTCCAACAACCCTTGACATCACAGTCAACTCAAACCAAACTAAGATCATCAGCAGATCCAACAAAACATTCGACTATAGTCATTCGAGTAACTTCTCAGATGATGCTACATCATGAGGTCAAGACTGAGTTTCTGATCGAGTTTATCACTCGAATAGACACTCGGGGCTACTCCCATAGGGAGCGCTGGTCGTTCACCCTATACAAAACAAAGGTTCATAGTTTAGTCCATTGTGTCCACTTCGTCCATGATATCGACTCCTTTACTGCAACCGAACACACTGGCGACTTCGCTCGGTATACACTACATTGTTGAGTTCGGAGATAACATCTCCCTGGCCACCCGAATCGCCTCCGCGGTGATAAACATTCGGATGTTGTGTTTACGATGCAAAGATAAGACCTACATATCTAATCTGATGGCCTGGCAACCACACCTGCTATGCTCTACAAGTTAAATACCGTACAAGCAGGTGTGATGAAAATCCCGATGGACGCATTGGGTACATATGCACTAAAACTAGAATTCGGCTCACTAAGGCCTCTGTGGCATGAGCCAAATCACACCAGCAATTTACGAATTCGAGTCCAGAGAGTCGAGTTTGAGTAGGTCATGTTTGTTTTCGTCCAAGAGCAATTAACTGTTCTCGATCTATCGGGTGAACCAGGCACATGCACCATAATCCCTATAAACCATTCGAACACTTCAACATGACATATATTTGAGTGAATGACTTCTAAAGTCTCCACCTGAATCTTCGATGTGGCTGGACACTCAGGGGCTATTGACATAGGTATGCCCCACGGGCACGTACTGTTGGACTATCTGGTTTGGTCCGGCAGGAGTTCCATGTGACGATTAGCTTCTAATGGTGAAGCTCGTGACGATTAGGTGAAGCTAAGCCCATGAAGGGCCCGACTTCTTGAAGGATATGGCAGGACTAGATAGGAAATTTAGGGTTTCACCCTTAAACCTGTAACCGACTCAGATGCATCCCGAGACCCGGCCTCCCCATATAAAGGCTAGGAGGGAGCATTGAGGAGGGTAATCAATCTCTCATTCATACACCCGCTAGATTCTATCATTCATACACCCTCTAGATCACATCTGCGCACCATCACTATCAAGGCACCCTTATAACCTTCAGTTCATCATTAATCAAGAATAGACAAGCAGGAGTAGGATTTTCCCTCCGGGGGCCTGAACTTGGGTAAACCTCGTGTTCCCGCGTACTTCTTTGTTAGCCGACAAAGTCTCAGGCGTGCCACTCTTCCTCAAAACCCAAGTCCATAAACTATGGGCATTGACGAGATCACCCCACGTCAAGATGCAATATGGAGGAGTTACAAGCACCTAACTTTACCATATGAGGTGTGGAAAATTCATATTTTTTCATCATCTCATATTACTGATCCAAGACCATTGTGTGGTAGCCCTTGTTCATATGAGTCCAACGAGCCGAATAACACCTCAATCGGAGTCCGTATGAAGAAATGGCGGGAAAAACACTACAGTCATCTGCAAGCTTAATGACCATCGGTATAGTCTGGCCCGGTCGTGTCGTCCGCCCATGCCACCTTCCGTTGAATATGTTTCATCAAACGGAATAACATTTGTGAAGGTCCTATGTGAATATTTGCTACGGATGTCCCCAGGATCAAGAAACCGACCTCTAGAATGGCTATTTAAAGAGGGGAACCCTGGCCTCTCCAGAACACACCACACACGCCCAAGGGGCGGAGCACTGCCACTCGCCGCCTCTCCACAATTGTCGCCTCCATCACCATATCCACCAACACATAAGATGGAGAGGAGACTAGGATCTTGAAGGGCTACGCATTGATCTTCTTCATCATTATCAACACCGTCTTCAACATCGATCCCCTTTGTTTACTTGGTTGTAATCCAACTCTATTGTGGATTTTCACTTGTATTCAATTGTACCTTCATTTATTATCCATACTATTGTCATGATGTTGATCCCCTTCATGTATGAGTAGTTTCCCTTGTTCTTGGGGAGATATGGACCCTAGTAATATTATGATGTGAAATAAAGATGATCAATAACTTTGGTTCATGATTATGTGTTGGTTTTCTCTCTAGATATTATGTGAAGTGCACCATATAATATTTCACTTTGGTACTAGAGAGAGAATTACCCTTGGACATATGTTATTGTATACGGCGTGAAGCAACATAACTGTGAACGGAGTACTATCATATGGACAAGGGGGATAAGGAGAGACTCACTAAGCTCATATCGATATCCATGGGGTAACCCTTAATTTTAATGGATTAATAAGTGGTTGCCGAAGATCGTTTCAGTGGTTATTTAAAGATATGATGACCGATGGTTTTTAGGGCACATCTTATTATAGAGCTCTCCCCACACATGTTATAACAAAAGACATAGATTTATCCTAATCATAAGTAGTATCAATACTAGTGGTGGATCCTACACTCCCTGAGAACTGCTTAGTCATATCACAACACACTCCGTCAACACTCACTAGCTTTAGTTTACTTTTGTTTGTTCTTAGTTACTTTAAATCTCTCTTACATTATTGTCATTCTAGTAACCTATAGAATAGACCATTTCCAAACTATAGTTTGAGTGCGAATGTGGCTGCTCTGACAACGCAGTTGCAGAGTGTGTTTATTTCCATCCTCAAAGATTCCATGGGACGGATTTTCAATAAATAATATTTACTGCTACAAGTATTGCAATAACCCTGGTTGATGCAGGAACATAGTCAGCGGTCAACCCAAGCCACCATGGAGAACCTCACAAGGTAAATCTCAGATATAAGGTACTAAACTCGCGGTAGAGGATAAAGTGGGATGAATGAGTACATGGTCGCTAGATCAAGCAACGACGAGGCTCCCCAAAACCGGATTCCCAGCAGGCCGTTAAATCAATCAAACCAGAGCCACCATGGACAAAAACGACATGGCATTAGTAATTTAGGATATTTGATGCTATAAGTGTGTTCAAAGTGCCAAAAACTCGTGTGGTATTTATTGCCAATAAACGAGCGAGATGCTCACGGATACTATGTGTTTGTTATGTTTAGTTTTTTAGGGATTTTATGCTACATACATGTGTTCAAAATGCTACAAACTCGTTTGTTTTGTAGCGAACGTGTAAGCGAAATGTTGTGATGATTCGAGGTGTTGCAACTGATGCTTCCATGAGATGCCATGAACATTGGACTCACATGTTGCATAGGTTTTTTGACTTTTTCTCGTGGATTTTTCCACGACTGACGGGATGTCCTACAACCAGTGAGGATTTATAATACATCAAGACTAATCGAGATTTTTCTATGGTTTGACACCTTCGCTGGAAAATGTTGCGATGGTATTGCAATAGTATGTTTTTGCAATGTGTATGGCTTTTTTATTGCGACGAACGAATCATACGTGACCTTTAAACCGATAGGACCAGCCAGGAGGCGACTGATCTTTCCCTAGATTTTGCTAGCGTTGTCCATTTTGAAACGTAGACATCCACTTTGTTCGTACAGGTCCGGGATGTATACCATGTCAGCTAAAAAAACACTTAAATGGTTTATCTGGTATTGTACGCTCGAATATGAGTATTAGACCAATTTTCACTTCAAAAGTTTATCACTGTGCGTCTGTGCTGGAATACATTTGAGGATGAAAAATTCGTAAGTGTCATCTTTTTTTTTTTTGAGAAACTCCCTACTCTTTATTGATTATTAGGAACCATTACAGTGATGTTTAACCCATCAGGTGGGTGTAAAAACCAGACGTGTCTACCGACAGGTAAACTCGTAGCCATGCGGGCCAAATTGTGCGCTTCAGAATTCGCACGTCGCCCCTCGTGGCGGAAGGAAACGCCACCACGCTCGTCTGCCACAGCTGTAATCCCATTCAGTATCTGGCTGAATGCTCCCAAATTTCTTCCGTGAAGACCTTGTACCACCTCGAGGCAGTCCGAGGCAACAACGATCTCCCCCAGGTGCAAGTCTGTCGCAATCGCTAAAGCCAACGCCTCCAAGCTTTCTGGATGAGTGATCCCCTCAAACACCACTGCCGAGGCACCTAGAAACAGACCATCAGTTGAGCGGCACACAACTCCCACTGCACCGCGTTTCTGTGTCTTCACTACCGCTCCATCCGTGTTAATCTTCATGCACCCCGCTGGCAGAGGGATCCACCGATGTACGTTCACATGCTCTCGAGCACCGCGCCCTTCGACAGGCTTCTTAGGCTGAACTGCCTCTAATTCCTGAAGGTACCTCTCAACAAACATGGATGTGGCCATAGGACTCTGAAAGTTTTCTTCATGGATAGCTTTCCTCCTGGCATGCCAAACAGCCCATAAGGTAACTAGCATCTTTGTCAGATCATCTTTATCCATTGTGTCCATCATCATAAAAAGCCATTGTCGAGCAGCCGTTCGGTCGCCAGGCTGATGTGCTCAACAATGGATGGGTTTGTGAGCGCCCAAACACACCGAGACATGGTGCACTCGAGAAGAGAGTGGCGCCATGAGTCTTCCTGGCCACACAAAGAGCAAGCGCTAGATGGTGCCATACGCCGGTGGTGGCGAACATCAGCCGTTGGAAGGGAATGTTGCGCCAACCTCCACAAGAACATGCGTATTTTAGATGGAACCTTGCATCGCCACAGATTGGTCCACATCTTCCCTTCTTCCGCCGAGGTTGAGGATGTTGATCGGCCCTCCAACTAGTCCTCTCTCGTCCTATTCGTGGTCACAAGGAGTCTGTATGCCGAACGTACCGAGAACTGGTCATTTTTTAACACCCGGATTTTTAATCCCAGATGCCTGTTATGCCATACATCGCAATCCCAGGATTACCATTTTTGCGAGACATAACAGATTGGATATCACAGTATATCATCCATTACAAACCATAATAAGGTTTTACACAAATAAAGGATCGCATGATCCAGTCTTAATACAAACAAGCAGCGGAATAGTAAAGCGTAGTAGTGAGCTCCATCTTCAGTGTCACAGGCAATGCTGATGATGGGAGAGAATCCTAGTTGTCGTAGTCGTCCTGCTATCCGTTTTTCGGATAGTCCTCCTCATAGTCTGGCCACAGGAATAGATAGGGACAAAGCCATGAGTACTCTTTAAGTACTCGTAAACTATCAGTAACAAGTAAGGTAGTTCTAGTAGGAATGCTAAGCTCTAAGTTTATTTGCAAAAGCTAGATTTATCTTAAGCTGAGTTCAGAAGTAAAGAAAGCTAAATTAATGTTCTAAATCACCTAAGTGGGAACTTAGTTTTCATAGTCACAACCATGTTGTGGTTAAGTCAAAGTCATAATTCATTTCACAAGTCGTTTTGAAAACATCTGACGACGGGACAGTATGGCCACTCCAACTGTCCATGACCGCGGACGCGGCTATTCGAATAGTTTGACACTCTCTACAGAGGTGGTACACTTTCACCACAAAATTGATACATCCGTCAGGGATAACCCTGAATCATCATACTTAGTATGCGGATAATTAATCATAGCTTTTCAATTACACACTCTAGTATAGGCACCTCCCCTATGAGTTTGGCCTCCCAGCCATGGCCATCTGCCATCCTGGGCACTGCATAGGTGGACAATCATCAAGAGGTAGCCTCAGCTCAAACCTCTCCCGTGAGGGAACCCATACTAATGCATATAAATTTCTGGTTAAGCCTTACCCAATTCAGGTATTGTGGTTGTACGGTAAAATTGGAATGGTATCGCATCCGAACCCAACCATCAGTTTTTATAAAGGGCTAAGGCTCATGCCTCAACATTTTTATCATCAAATCTATTTATGTTTCTCAACACATGTCAAAACATTTCAATAGAATGACTCATCATTCCAAGGTTTTCATAATCATTTTCACCAAGTATTCCCATCTAAAGTGATCAAGTTTTATGCTTAGCACTAGCAACTAAGGTTAAGAGTGTTCACTAATGAGGGGTGCAAATCTTCAATTTCATGCCATAGAATGACATCTAAGTGTACCTAGATAGGCCTAGTTTTATACTCTTTATGATATCTATATTAAAAGTAATGAACTTTAGTAAAGTAAAAGAAAGTAAAGCTTGCAAGTAAAACTTGGGATGGGTATAAATCAAAATATATAACCCAAGCATGCCTAATGCATCTTGCTTAGGTTAACTTGTATCTAGTGATGGCTTGCCTTGGTTGGTGTAGTGATTGAAGTTTTCGGTTAAGCCTTGGAATGATGCAGTTATGAAAACCTTGGAATGATGAGGGAACCCATACTAATGAAGGAAATATGCCCTGAGAGGCAATAATAAAGTTGTTATTATATATTCCTTATATATGATAGATGTTTATTTTACATGCTAGAAATGTATTGATTCGGAAACATCAATACATGTGTGTTTTATAAACAAAAAGGGTTCCTAGTCATGCCTCTCTTATAGACTAGCTTGTTGATTAACAGGATGATCAGGGTTTCCTGATCATGGACATCGGATGTTGTTAATAACAAGGTCACACCATTGGTGGAATGATGTGATGAACATTCATCCGAAGTATAGCATTACAATCAAGTCATTATGTTTATATTGCTATAACATCATACGAAGTAATCTTTATCCTTAGACCATGATATCATGTTAATTGCTAACACCGGAAGAGTATCTTGATAACATCAAACGTCACACCGTAACAGGGTGACTATAAAGATGGGTTCAGTACTACGAAGGTGTTATGTTGAGGCTCATGGATCAAGAGTGGAATTTGTCAATCCAGATGACGGATAGATATACTATGGGCCCTCTCGGTGATATCACATTAGGATAGCTTGCAAGCAAGTGATGTGATCACTAGAATGTTATATCACGGGAACGAGAAAAGAGTGCATGTCGGTAACAAGATCAAACTAGGTATGGAGATACCGATGATCGAATCTCGGACATGTAATATATCGAGAGACAAAGGGATTTAGTTACAAGCGTTAAAGGTTCTCACGATCACAGGAGTCATCGTTGAATGTGTAGGAGTCAGTATTGATCTCCAGGTCCCGCTGCTGATTATTGATCGGAGAAGGGTCTCGATCATGTCTGCATTATTCGCGAACCGTAGGGTGGCACACTTAAGAGTTACCGGACGCCATTTTGGAGCACATATGTTTCAGACGAAAGAATTGCAAAGCACAGGAATTGTTTCAATAGAAACCGGAAATTGTTTCGGGTGAAATTGCAGAAGGTGGTTCTGCATGTGATATTGAAATATTGCAAGGGGCTATATGTGAATGTTTGTTAATTAAAGTAATTAACAAAATTCTTAATAAATTTAATAAAAAGAGTTTTATTAAATGAGAGAGCATTAAATTTCTCAAATTTGGAGAAATTTAATGCATTTAAAGTGGAGACTTTAAAAGGGAATGTGAAGAGGCATTTTAATGTGGAGGGGTTACCACCACATGAATGGGGGAGGTGAGGGGTCACCCCCCCATGCGCCGGCCATGGAGAGAGGGGCCACCCCCCCCCCCTCCTCCTATAAAAGGCCACCCATTCCCTCCTTCATCCACACACCTCCTTGTGAAGGATCTCTCTCCCCCTCTAGAATTATTCCCCCATGGTCTCGGATTAGCGAGATACATGTTCCCGGTGGCATTTCGTCTGGAAGGAGTTGCTGCTTCCGCTGGATCGCTGGAGCGAGGAGGTGGAGGTTGTCCGATGGCTTGAACGTGTGTGCGAGTACGGATGCGCTGCTGAGTTGCGGCGCTCGGACTTCCTCGCGATCTTGAGATTGGCAAGTGTACGACTACATCAAGCACGAGTTCCTACTCGTTAAAAAATCTCGTTGTCTACAAGGGTAAGTTCTTGTTGGATGTATGTCCACCCATTGCTTTGTACCTAGTAGATAGATCTTGGCGTGTAGTTCACACCGTAGGAAAAATTTTGTTTTCTATGCTACGGACCCAACAGTGGTATCAGAGCCTAATCTATGCATAGGTGCTTAGCACGGATAGTACACATATGGTTGATATGTGGGAGATGATGATCATGTTATTGCATCTTCTATGTATTTTGGATATTGGTGGCATAATGGGATGAAGCGGCCCGGACCAACCTTACATGTCATCGTACATGAGACCGGTTCTACGACTGACATGCAACTTGTTTTGCATAAGTGGCTGGCGGGTGTCTGTCTCTCCTACTATAGTTAATATCTGATTTACAACGAGTTGCTAATAACTTAGTTATCCTCATTGTGGTTCATGTTCGTAGGTAAGAACGGTTCTATCTCAGAAAGCCCTAAGCCACGTAAAACTTGCAATTGATAAATTAGAGGCATCTAGTTTAGATCGTTGCTAGGCTAGTGTGTTGATATGGTATTTTTGTAAGTAGATGTATGGTGGATACTCTTACAACACACTCAATGTGTAAGTTCCATAGACCTTGGCCTTACACACAAAGGAATGATAGAGATCATACCATGATGCAAGTGATAGAGATCAAATGCATGGACCATATCATCTCACTTTACACATTAGATGTTAGCATCTTATACTGCTAGTTTGGCACATTTGATAGCATTATAAGATGATCCCTCATTTAGATATCAAGATAAAAATGTGTTCTTCCTTGAGTATGCACCGTTCTATGGATCGTGTTTCGAGACATCACGTGATGATCGGGTGTACTCGAATCTACGCTTTCATAGGAACGGGTGTAAGACAGTTTTACACACGCGAATACTAAGGTTCTTACTTGGCGAGCCTAGAATGTACAGACATGGCCTCGGAACATGGACCGAAAGGTTAAGCATGAGTCATATGGTTGATATGATGCCCATATAGATGCTCGCCTTTGAAGCTATATCAACTCACGTGATGATCGGACTTGGTATAGTGGATTTGGTTCATGTAATCACCAAAAGGACACGAGGGATGTCGTTTTTGAGTGGGAGTTCATTAGTAATTTGGATTATTTGAACTCAATCTATCATAAACTTAGTCTAAATAAACTTTACAAATTCTGTTGTAGATGGCACCACCTGCTTTTAATTTCAATGTGTTCATGGAGAAAGAGAAACTTGCTGCGAATGGTAGCAAATTCACCAAATGGGCTATGAATTTGAGGATTCTCCTCACTGCTGCACAAAAGCAATATGTGCTAGATGCGCTGCTAGCCCTCCCCCCCCCCCCCCACCAGCTCCTGATGCCCCTGACAAGGAAAATAATATTTATGTGACTCGTCAGGAGGACCACAACTTAGTTCATTGCGGCATACTGTATGGGCTAGAGCCAGAACTTCGAAAGCGTTTCGAAAATGGCAATGCCTTTGATACCATGGGAGAATTGAAAATGATTTTCGATACCCATGCTGCCGTAGAGAGTTATAATGCTACAGAAAAGTTCTTTAGCTGCATGATGGAGGAAAACAGCTCCGTTAGTGAGCACGTACTCAAAATGTCTGGGTACACCGATAAGCTTGTGTCCTTGGGAATAACGATTCCCATTGACTTAGGCATACATCGTGTTCTCCAATCTCTGCCACCTAGCTACAAGAGCTTTGTGATGAACTATAATATGCAGGGCATGAAGAAGTCTCTTCCCGAGCTTCTGTCAATGCTTAAGACTGCAGAAGTGGAGATTAGCAAAGAACATCAAGTGTTGATGATCAATAGGACCACCGGTTTCAAGAAGGACAAGAAAGGCAAGCACAAGGGAAAGAAGGGTGGCAAGTCTGTTGCCACGCCTGAAAAGAAACCTCGGGCTGGCCCTAAGTCTGACACCGAGTGCTACTATTGCAAGGGGACTGGCCATTGGAAGCGCAACTGCCCCAAGTATTTGGCGGACAAGAAGTCCAGCAAGGCAAACAAAGGTATATGTGATATACATGTTATTGATGTGTACTTGACTAGTACTCGCAGTAGCACCTGGGTATTTGATACCGGATCGGTTGCTAATATATGTAACTCGGTTCAGGGGCTACGGAACAAGCGACAACTAGCAAGGGATGAGGTCAGGATGCGGGTCGGCAATGGATCAAGAGTTGATGTGATCGCCGTCGAGATGCTACCTCTCCATTTGCCATTGGGATTAGTTATAAACCTAAATAATTGTTATTTGGTGTCTGCACTGAGCATGAACATTGTATTTGGATCGTGTTTGATGCAAAGTGGTCATTCCTTTAAATCTGAGAACAATGGTTGTTCGATTTATAAGAATGATATCTTTTATGGTCATGCACCTATGTTGAATGGTTTATTTCTATTGGATCTCGATAGTAATATTACGCACATTCATAATGTTAATGCTAAAAAGATTAAACTTGATGATGATATGTCTACATATATGTGGCACTGCCGTCTAGGTCATATTGGCGTTAAACGCATGAAGAAACTCCATTCTGATGGACTTTTGGAATCACTTGATTTTGAATCATTTGATACATGTGAGCCATGCCTTATGGGAAAGATGACTAGAACGCCGTTTTCTGGTTCAATGGAACAGGCGACAGATCTATTGGAAATCATACATACTGATGTGTGTGGACCAATGAGTGTGTCGGCGTGAGGTGGATATTGTTATTTTGTTACTTTCACGGATGATTTGAGTAGATATAGGTATATCTATTTGATGAAACACAAGTCTGAAACTTTTGAAAAGTTCAAGGAATTTCACAATGAAGTGGAAAATCATCGTAATAGAAAGATCAAGTTTCTATGGTCTGACCATGGAGGAGAGTATCTAAGTTACGAGTTTAGCACACACATGAAAGAGTGTGGAATAGTTTCACAACTCACGCCTGCCAGAACACCACAACGTAATGGTGTGTCGGAACATCGTAATCGTACCTTATTGGATATGGTTCGATCTATGATGTCTCTGACTGACTTACCTCTGTCATTTTGGGGTTATGCACTGGAAACAGCTGCATTCACTTTAAATTGGGCACCATCTAAATCCGTTGAAACGACACCGTATGAATTATGGTTTGGAAACAAACCTAAGCTGTCATTTCTTAAGGTTTGGGGATGCGATGTTTATGCGAAGAAACTTCAACCGGATAAACTCGAACCCAAAGCGGAAAAATGCGTCTTCATAGGATACCCTAAGGAAACAATTGGGTATACCTTCTATCACAGATCCGAGGGCAAGTTTTTGTTGCCAAGAATGGATCCTTTCTTGAGGAGTTTCTCGCGAAAGGTGTGAGTAGTCGGAAGGTAGAACTCGAAGAGGTTATTGAACCTTCTCTTCATGGAATGGCGAGTGGCACAGCACCGAAAGAGTTGACTTCACCTGATGAAGAGAGAGCTAATGATAATGATCATGAAACTCCGAAAGAGGACACTACCGAACCTCGCAGGTCAAGCAGGACACGTGCAGCTCCTGAACTGTACGCCAATCCTGTCGTGAATTTCATGGTTGATGAAATGGATGACCCTGTGATGTATGAAGAAGCAATGATGAGCCTGGATTCCAACAAATGGCTAGAAGCCATGAAATCCGAGATGGAATCCATGTACGAGAACCAAGTTTGGAACTTGGTGGACTTACCTCACGACCGAAAGGCCGTTGAGAATAAATGGTTTTCAAAAGGAAAACTGAAGCTGATGGTAATGTGACCATCTATAAGGCTCGACTTGTCGCAAAGGGGTTTCGACAAATTCAAGGAGTTGACTACGATGAGACATTCTCTCCTGTAGCGATGCTTAAATCGGTTAGGATTATGTTAGCAATTGCTGCATATTTCGATTATGAAATATGGCAGATGGATGTCAAAACTGCGTTCCTCAATGGTAAGATTGAAGAAGAGTTGTATATGATACAACCTAGGGGTTTTGTCGATCCTAAGGATGCTAATAAGGTGTGCAAACTTCAGCGATCCATCTATGGACTGAAGCAAGCATCACGAAGTTGGAATCTCCACTTTGATGAGCTGATCAAAGAGTTTGGATTTGTCCAAACTTATGGAGAGGCTTGTATTTACAAGAAAGTGAGTGGGAGCAATGTGGCATTTCTGATATTATATGTGGATGACATATTATTGATTGGAAATGATATAGATCTTTTAAACAGTGTTAAAAGTTATCTAAACAGCAAATTTTTGATGAAAGACCTTGGTGAAGCGTCATATATATTAGGCATTAAAATCTATAGAGATAGATCAAGGCGCCTAATTGGGCTATCGTAGAGTACATACCTTGATAAGATATTAAAGAAGTTTAATATGGACGAAAGTAAGAAGGGGTTCTTACCTATGTTGCAAGGCAAGACATTGAGTAAAACTCAAAGTCTGGCTACGGCGGAAGAAAGAGAGATGATGGATAAGATCCCCTATGCCTCGGCCATAGGCTCTATTATGTATGCCATGCTATGTATAAGACCGGATGTGGCACATGCTATTAGTTTGACTAGTAGGTACCAATCTGATCCAGGTTCGGAACACTGGATAGTGGTAAAGAACATCCTCAAGTACTTGAGAAGAACTAAGGATATGTTTCTCATATACGGAGGTGAAGAAGAGCTAGTCGCTAAGTGTTATGTCGATTCTAGCTTTGACACCGATCCGGATGACTCTAAGTCTCAATCCGGATACGTATTTCTCTTGAACGGAGCAGCAGTTAGTTGGAGGAGTTCCAAACAACCTGTGGTGGCTGGATCAACAACGGAGGCGGAATATGTTGCTGCTTCAGAAGCGGCGCAGGAGGCAGTTTGGATGAAAGAGTTCATTATGAAACTGGGTGTGGTTCCCAGTGCGTTGGACCCAATGGTGATCTATTGTGACAACAATGGAGCCATAGCCAACGCAAAGGAACCAAGGTCTCACAAGAATTCCAAACATATTAAGCGCCGGTTTCACTCCATCCGCGAGCATGTCAAGGATGGAGATATAAAGATTTGTAAAGTACACACGGACCTAAATGTAGCAGATCCGTTGACTAAAGTTCTCCCTAGGGAAAAACATGATCAACACCAGAACTCCATGGGTGTTAGATTTATCACTATGCGAACTAGATTATTGTCTCTAGTGCAAGTGGGAGACTGAAGGAAATATGCCCTGAGAGGCAATAATAAAGTTGTTATTATATATTCCTTATATATGATAGATGTTTATTTTACATGCTAGAAATGTATTGATTCGGAAACATCAATACATGTGTGTTTTATAAACAAAAAGGGTTCCTAGTCATGCCTCTCTTATAGACTAGCTTGTTGATTAACAGGATGATCAAGGTTTCCTGATCATGGACATTGGATGTTGTTAATAACAAGGTCACACCATTGGTGGAATGATGTGATGAACATTCATCCGAAGTATAACATTACGATCAAGTCATTATGTTTATATTGCTATAACATCGTACGAAGTAATCTTTATCCTTAGACCATGAGATCGTGTTAATTGCCAACACCAGAAGAGTGTCTTTTTAACATCAAACATCACACTGTAACAGGGTGACTATAAAGATGGGTTCAGTACTACGAAGGTGTTATGTTGAGGCTCATGGATCAAGAGTGGAATTTGTCAATCCAGATGACGGATAGATATACTCTGGGCCCTCTCGGTGATATCACATTAGGATAGCTTGCAAGCAAGTGATGTGATCACTAGAATGTTATATCACGGGAACGAGAAAAGAGTGCATGTCGGTAACGAGATCAAACTAGGTATGGAGATACCGATGATCGAATCTCGGACATGTAATATATCGAGAGACAAAGGGATTTAGTTACAAGTGTTAAAGGTTCTCACGATCACAGGAGTCATCGTTGAATGTGTAGGAGTCAGTATAGATCTCCAGGTCTCGCTGCTGATTATTGATTGGAGAAGGGTCTCGATCATGTCTGCATTATTCGTGAACCGTAGGGTGGCACACTTAAGAGTTACCGGACACCATTTTGGAGCACATATGTTTCAGACGAAAGAATTGCAAAGCGCGGGAATTGTTTCAATAGAAACCGGAAATTGTTTCGGGTGAAATTGCAGAAGGTGGTTATGCATGTGATATTGAAATATTGCAAGGGGCTATATGTGAATGTTTGTTAATTAAAGTAATTAAAAAAATTCTGAATAAATTTAATAAAAAGAGTTTTATTAAATGAGAGTGCATTAAATTTGGAGAAATTTAATGCATTTAAAGTGGAGACTTTAAAAGGGAATGTGAAGAGGCATTTTAATTTGGAGAGGTTACCACCACATGAATGGGGGAGGTGAGGGGTCACCCCCCCCCCCACCCATGCGCCGGCCATGGAGAGAGGGGGCACCCCCCTCCTCCTATAAAAGGCCACCCATTCCCTCCTTCATCCACACACCTCCTTGTGAAGGATCTCTCTCCCCCTCTAGAATTATTCCCCCATGGTCTCGGATTGGCGAGATACATGTTCCCGGTGGCATTTCGTCTGGAAGGAGTTGCTGCTTCCGCTAGATCGCTGGAGCGAGGAGGTGGAGGTTGTCCGATGGCTTGAACGTGTGTGCGAGTATGGATGCGCTGCTGAGATGCGGTGCTCGGACTTCCTCACGATCTTGAGATCGGCAAGTGTACGACTACATCAACCACGAGTTCCTACTCGTTAACAAAGCTCGTTGTCTACGAGGGTAAGTTCTCGTTGGATGTATGTCCACCCGTTGCTTTGTACCTAGTAGATAGATCTTGGCGTGTAGTTCACACCGTAGGAATTTTTTTGTTTTCTATGCTGCAAACCCAACAACTAATGCATATAAACTTCCGGTTAAGCCTTACCCAATTCAGGTATTGTGGTTGTATGGTAAAATTGGAATGGTATCGCATCCGAACCCAACCATCAGTTTTTATAAAGGGATAAGGCTCATGCCTCAACATTTTTATCATCAAATCTATTTATGTTTCTCAACACATGTCAAAACATTTCAATAGAATGACTCATCATTCCAAGGTTTTCATAATCATTTTCACCAAGTATTCCCATCTAAAGTGATCAAGTTTTATGCTTAGCACTACCAACTAAGGTTAAGAGTGTTCACTAATGAGGGGTGCAAATCTTCAATTTCATGCCATAGAATGACATCTAAGTGTACCTAGATAGGCCTAGTTTTATACTCTTTATGATATCTATATTAAAAGTAAAGAACTTTAGTAAAGTAAAAGAAAGTAAAGCTTGCAAGTAAAACTTGGGATGGGTATAAATCAAAATATATAACCCAATCATGCCTAATGCATCTTGCTTAGGTTAACTTGTATCTAGTGATGGCTTGCCTTGGTTGGTGCAGTGATTGAAGTTTTCCTCGTCTTCTTTGGGGTAGAACTCCTCCTCCTCGTAGACTTGGTCGGTACTATCATCTATAAATGAATACGGGGTACATAATCACCAAACAATACTTATCTATTGCTATTTATCACACTAAGGTTCACACTTGATGATCTAGCATTATTACACTCATCACATGATTTAAAGAACTAGTTTCATTTATTTTATTTGAGACAAGTAATTTCTACTCATTGAAATTAATTAAGATTTAATATTCTCCAAATGGAATATGGGATCATGTGGACACATGTCATCACCACATATTCTAATACATGGGAATGTGATTTAATGGGTTGGTCACATTTTATAAAGTTTAAGATTATTATTTAATAGATTTAAAGTGACTAGAAATGCCCTAATAGCATTATTTTGGTACTATCCCAAAGTCACTGCATACAAACCTAAATGTTTTTACATATTCAGATATATATTATCAAATGTGATTTTTGAGAGTTGGAATCAACTCAAAAGCTATTATGGTTGATTTTTGAAAAATGTTTGAATGTAGAAAAGTCTCTATCTTGTTATTTTTGCTATATATTATCTCTAACTCCAAATGATTTAAATCCAATGGGCTTGGATAAATAATTTAATTATCTTTATAACAAAATTTTAGTCATTACATTTGGTTAAGAGAAACTCTCTGAATTGATTTTTGAATAAGTGGACAGAATAGGATTTCAACTAAAAAGGAAAATTAATTATTTGAATTTTCGGGCCAGCGCGGCAAAGCTAACGGGCTGGCCCAACTGCACAGCGCAGCACAGCACGCGGCTGACAAAGGGGGTCCACTGGTCAGTGACTTATCTAACGCGAAACGGTATCTTTCAATCTGGGCACTACGATCTAATTCTAATCCAATGTATGAGGGTCGTCGTCGACGACGAACATCTGCGGCGATGAGCTAAACCTAACGCGGCGGTGCGGGTCTCATGGGGCTCACCTGGGCTCCAGCTAGGCTCGGCGACGGGGGAAACGGTGTTGTAGACGACGACAAGGCGAGGCATGGTCACGGCGAGGCTTGGGGTGGTCGCAATTGACGGTGCCCTTCTCCTCCAGCAGCGGTGGACTCCAGTGCAATTCCGGCACGGTGGTGCTCGCCTTGCTCCTGGAAGAGGTAGGGAAGGTCAGTGAGGAGTGGGGAGTGTAGTGGTGTGAGGAATGGAGGTTGGGGTGGCCTCCTTTTATAGCTCGACGAGAGGACCGAGTGGTGCGGCGGTGACCTCGATGGTGGCATCGCTACAGGCGGCTAACGGTATGGGCGAGGGCGTAGGACGGTGCGGTGTCTCCTGGCGGTTCTCACGGACTTAAAGACGTGGCGTGGTTTGGTCTGGCGCGTGCGGCACTCTGAGCGGAAGCAGTGGTGTTTGCAGCGGCGTGCGGCAGCTGCGGGTCGCGCGGCGGCAAACGGCGGTGTCTGCCGGGGTGGGGTGATCATGGCCAGGCTGCGCGTGCGCGGTGAGGGCAAGGCGTGATCTAGCAGGGCTGGTCGGGCATGGCGCACTAGCGCACTCTGGACATGGCGCAGAGAGGCGGTGCGCAGCGCGACTAGGCTGGTCCATGGCTCGGCTGGGGCTGTGGCCTGGACAGGGGGTGGCGGTAGGCTGTGGCGATGCTAGTGGGCATGCTGGATGGGCGCGAGGTGGTTTGGTGCAAGCTGGCCGTGGTCGGCCGGTGATGACCACATTCGGGCGGCGCTCCATTGTGCAAGCGGCGAAGGGGGAGCTGATCTGGGGCTGGGTTAGGCTTAGGGGAGACAGGGAATTAACTAGGGGACCATTTGGTCGATGATCACTGTACCAAACAGTGAAGCTAGGCTAGAGCTTATTCTATGCATGCTAAGTGTTTGATGAAATGGCCGCATGAATTTTTTTGAATTTTTGATTCAAATTTTTTGAGTGATCTTATATTAAGCTTGAGAGACTAGGTTTCCTTGGACAAGTCAAGGTGAATTCATTTGATGGTTTTCAGAAAAGTGTGATCTTAACACATACACTTGATTCAATTTTCAAATGTCCTTTAAATGGATTTGCTAGATGTTTTTGTAAGTTTGTAAAGTGGGCCTTGATACATCTTTACTTGGTCTAGCAAGGGGGGAAAAGAATAGAATTGTTTATGTTAGGAATTATCTTCTAGGAACACCTAAAGTGGCCTAGTGGTTTAAAATGGTCAAAATGACCATTTGGTTTATTTCTTCTTATTTGATTTCTTTCTCTTTTTATTTTTCTTGTAAATGGTCTAGGTGATGTGGCATTCACCTTTAAACCATTCATATCATTTATAACAATCAATCATGGCATATACACTCAATTCTACACTAATGCAAACACACATGCATTCATATGCTTTTTCTTTAATAAAAGTTTTTGTTAACCCTAAATTGGGTAATTAGAACTTGATAACTTCGATTAAAGTTTTGGGATGTTACAAATCTTCCCTCCTTAAACAAAATCTCGTCCCGAGATTTAAGAAAAACTAGGAACTAAAGAGATCTGGAAACTCAGTCCTAATGTAATCTTCTCGCTCCCAGGTAGCTTCTTCTTCGATATGGTTGCTCCATTGGATCTTGAGAAACTTGATACTCTGGGTCCTGGTGGTTCTGAAAGCTTCTTCCAAGATACAGATGGGAACTTCACGATACGTCAGATCCTTGTTGATATCAATGGCTCGGTGATGGATGTTCTTGAACACTTCGGTCTTCTCTGGCACTTCTAGGCATTTGCGAAGTAATGAGATATGGAACACATTATGGATGGCTGACATCTCCTCTGGTAGCTCCAGTTGATAAGATATTTCTCCTCGGAGATTTAGAATCTTGAAGGTCCAATATATCTGGGGGCTAACTTTCCTTTCAGCTAGAAACGTTGCATTCCTTTCAACAGCGACACTTTGAGATACACAAAATCCCCGACTTTGAAAGTCAGGTCTCTACGTCTCTTGTCAGCATAACTCTTCTGTCTGGATTGGGCGGTCTTGAGGTGCTCACGGACTTTGTGAACCTTCTCTTCGGCTTCTTGTAGGATGTCGGGTCCAAAAATCTGCTAGCTTTGAACTCTGGTTGGTTGTCTTGATAGGTATAAAATGGGATACCTTGGATAGTCTATCAACTATGACCCAAATAGAGTCATTTCCCCTACTAGAAGTAGGCAAACCGGTGATAAAGTCCATTCTGACAGAATCCCATTTCCATTCCGGAATCTGCAATGGTTGCAAAAGTCCTGCGGGTCTCTGATATTCCCCTTTGACTCTCTGACAAATATCACACTTGGCGATGTAGCTTCCGATTTCTCTCTTCATCTTGTGCCACCAAAATTTCTCCTTCAAATCCTGATACATCTTCGTTCCTTCGAGGTGGATAGAATAAAGAGTATCATGACCTTCCTGCATGATAACTTGGCTGAGCTTCTTTGATCTGGCTGATCAAAGTGGGTTGAAGTTCAATGCTAGCTAAAAATCCTTTGCTAACTAGATCCGTTCTAAACTACTCCAACTCTTCATGCAAACTTGGCTGAGCTTCTTTGATCATGGTGTTTAATCTACATGGCAATCTACTAAGAGCATCTGCTACCACATTGGCTTTGCCGGGGTGATAGAGAATGTCAAGGTCATGATCCTTGATTAACTCTATCCATCTCCTTTTCCTCATATTCAGCTCCTTCTGAGTGAAAATATACTTCCAACTTTTGTGATCCGAATAAATCTCATAGCGGTTACCCATTAGGTAATGACGCCATGTCTTCAAAACTAAAACTATAGCAGCTAGTTCAAGATCATGGGTAGGGTAGTTTTGCTCATGCTGCTTCAGTTGTCTAGACAGATACGCTATGACTTTGCCCTCTTGCATCAACACACATCCGAGACCAATCTTGGATGCATCACAATACACATCAAACGGCTTCTTGATATCTGGAAAATCAAGATTGGGGCTGAAATCAATCTCTTCTTGAGCTCTTGAAAACTCGCTTCACATTTGTCAGTCCATTCAAACTTCTTATCTTTCTTTAGCAGTTGGGTCATTGGTCTTGCGATGCTCGAAAATCCTTCAACAAACTTGCGGTAATATCCCGCTAATCCGAGAAATGCACGGACTTGGGTTTGAGTGGTTGGGGCTTTCCATGCTTCAACATCTTTGATCTTGGCGGGTGATACGTTGCTAACGTATCCATAATTTTTGATGTTCCATGCTTGGTTTTATCTACTTTCTTATGTTTTATCCACACCTTGGAGTACTTTCTATACACTTTCTTGGACTAACCTATTAACAAGAGCCACAGTGCCAGCTGCCTGTTTTCTGCTGTTTTTGGTTCCAGGAAAGTCAGAAAATGAATATTCTCGGAATTGGACGGGACAAAAGCCAAAGTTAGTTTTTCACCGAGGGATGCAAGGAGCTAGAATACAAGACGGAGAGGGGCCGGGGGGCCGCCACACCACCTGGTCGCACGGCCCAGCCTGGCCCGCGCTAGGGGGTGGTCTGGCCGCCTCCGGCACCCCCTCAGCCTCCCCTTTCGCCTATAAGATGCCTTTGATACAGAAAACCTAAGGACCCGATCAAAATTCCACGAAAGAGTCTGTAGCCGCCGTCATCTCCATCCCTAGATCGGTAGGGATCTGAAGCTCTTCCCGGCACCCTGTCAGAGGGGAGAATTCACCCTGGAGGCCTTCTTCATCACCATGCCCGCCTCCAGTGTGATGCGTGAGTAGTTCATCCCTGTACTATGGGTCCATGTAGTAGCTAGATGGCTAGTTCTCCTCCTTTGTGCTATCATGTTTAAATCTTGTAAGCTCCGTTCATGATCAAGATCATCTATTTGTAATTCAACATGTTCTGTTTGCGGGGATCCGATGGATATTGAGATGCTATTTCAGATTGATTATTGATTCTATCATGTCTTTGTTATTTGTGATCTTGCATGCTTTCCGTTGTTAGTAGCTATCTTGGCCAAGTAGATGCTAGCAACTCCAAGAGTTAATATTTATGCTCGATAGTGGGTTCATGCCTCTAGTAATCTGGGAAGTGACGGAAATCTCTAAGGTACTAGATGTGTTGTTGCTACTAGGGAGAAAACAACAATCCTTTGTTCATAGAACAATCGTATTGTTTACTTTACACGAAATGCATAATGCAATTATCTGTTGCTTGCAACTTAATACTGGAGGGGGTTCGGATGATAACCTGAAGGTGGATTATTTGTCATAGATGCAGTTGGATTACGGTCTATGTATAATGTTGTAATGCCCAATCGAATCTCAAAGGAGTCAAGATGAGTAGTATATGCATGATTGCTTTCTCGATGTTTGTCAATTGCCCCGATGTAATTTGTTCACCCAACATGTCATCTATCTTAAGGAGAGCCACCACTAGTGAACTATCGACCCCGATCCTTTCTTTTATCATCAATCTACAATCAACTATTTACTGCTTTCTGTTTACTTTCTGCAACTATTACTTTCTTCCACACAATACGTTTAATCCTTTGTTTTCAGCAAAACCGGTGAGATTAACAACCTCACTGTAAGTTGGGGCAAAGTTTGGTGGTTGTGTTGTGCAGGTTTCCACGTTGCAGCTGGCGCCGGTAGTGCGCCATGCCAAAGTACATCTAGCAACACCTTGAAGGTGTTTCCTTGCTCCTACTGGATTGATAACCTTGGTTTCATAACTGAGGGAAACTTACTGTTGTGCTCATCATACCTTCCTCTTGGGGTTCCCCAACGAGCTCGTTATTACACGAGTCAATAGCGGGATCAACAGCGACTCCTCCTGCTGACACAATATGTCCGAGGAATCCTACTTCCTTCAACCAGAACTCACATTTGCTAAACTTGGCATATAATTGATGCTCTCTCAGGGTTTCGAGGATGGTTCTCAGATGTCGATCATGGTCTTCTTCTTACTTGGAATAGATAAGAATATCATCGATAAAAACAACGACAAACTTATCCAGAAAGTTCATAAAGATCTTATTAATGAGATTCATGAAATAAGCGGGGGCATTGGTTAATCCAAAAGACATGACCGTATACTCATACAATCCATATCTGGTGGTAAAGGCGGTCTTTGGAATATCCGTTGCATGAATCTTGAGTTGGTGATAACCAGTTCTAAGATCAATCTTAGAAAACACTCTGGCACTAGTCAACTGATCAAACAGATTCTCTATCTTGGGCAGTGGGTACTTGTTCTTGATGGTGACATCATTCAGCTTCCGGTAATCTGTGCACAAACGGTTACCTCCATCTTTCTTGTCCACAAACAGAATGGGCGATCTCCATGGCGATGCGCTTGGTTGAATCAAACCTTTCGCCAGCATAGCATCAAGTTACTTCTTCAGCTCCACTAATTCAGATGGGTTCATGCTATAAGGTCTCTGAGCTATGGGTCTAGTTCCAGGAATTAGTTCAATAATGAACTCGATATCCCGATCTGGGAGCATACCAGGCAATTCATCTGGGAATACGTTGGGGTATTCAAAGACTACTCTGACTTGGTCTATAGTTGGTTGGGCTAGACTCTTGTTGCACTTGAATTGACGGGACAAGGTTTCAGATACATGCTCTACTGATACTCCAGAGCTACTGGTCATGGTTATGGCTTTCTTAGCACAGTCAATCAATCCTTTATGTTTCGACATCCAATCCATTCCTAGTACTACTTCCAAACCTTTGGTTCCAAGTACTATTAGATTGGCATAAAAATCTATCCCATGGATTCTGATAGGTACAACCTTGCAAATTTTTCTAGCTTTGGTGGTTGAACCAGGTATTTGAACTATCATTACATGCTTCAATTTTGTTGGTTGAATCTTACTAGTGCATGCAAATTCTTCTATAACAAACGAGTGCGATGCTCCAGAATCAAACAACACCCTTTCTAATACTGAGTTAACAGAAAACATACCCAGCACGACATCTGGCGCTTCCTATGCTTCTTCGGCATTCATGTGGAACATACGGCCGTTGCGGTTGAGCGAATTTCCTGGGGAAAATCTTCTTCTGGGCGGAACACGGTGTTGCTGCTGAGCTGGTGCATTCACATTGGTGGTGGTTGCAAGCTTCTTGGGACACTCGTTGGAGTAGTGACCCTTGACTCCACATTCAAAACAAGTAATCTGAGACTTGTCTTTGGCTGCAACAGGCACAACATTGCTTCCAGTCCTTGGGGCAGTATTGTTGTTGTTGTTGTTGTTGGACTTGGGCGGTGCACGGTTGAAGTTGTTAGAGTTGCCGGGGTTGTTGTTGTGGTTTCCTCCGGACTTCACGTTTCCTCCGCTACGGTTGGGGTAGCTAGGACGGTTCATCAGGGGTCTATTTTTTCTTGGGGCATATCCTGCAGATGGGTTGGGGTGATACTTCTGGGCATGGTTGGATCCATTCTAGTGCATCATTCTGCGCTTGCGATTGTCGTTGGCTTGGTTGATCTTCCCTTCTATCTGGATGGCGAAACCTACAAGCTCTTCGAGATCTTCAAAACGGATGTTGACTAACACCGTTTGCATCTCATCATGCAATCCATTCAGGAACCTTTCCTTCTTCTTGGCTTCAGTGTTGATCTCATCAGGGGCATATCTAGCTAGCGAAAAAAAATTGTCACGGTACTCAACTACCGTCATTCTGCCTTGCTTCAGTTCTCTAAATTCATCTCTCATTCTAGTGACTAAACCTTGCGGCACATGGGTGCGGCTGAACTTGATCTTGAAAGCTTCCCACGTCATCACTTGACTGTGGTTCATAGTACGAGTGCTATTCCACCAGGACCTTGCATCTCCTGCCAGATAGTGGGTGGCAAAGAGTACCTTCTCATTGGCTTCAACTCCTGCTACTTCCAGATTGTTCTCCATGGTTTGTAGCCAGTCATTAGCATCTAAGGGATCCTCAGATTTGTTAAAGATAGGAGGGTTGGTATTCTGAAAGTTCTTAAGCTTGGATCCATGGTGATCCTGGTTTCCATGGCCTTGATTATTGTGGGCCTTCTGAGCTATCTGTTGCAGGGTGGCTAGATTGGCTTGGTGCTCGGATCTACTAGATTCACGGTTGGAAACTAGCATTTGCAGAATCTGCAACATCGGATCCTACGATGAGCTGCTTCCTCCTCGGTTTCCACGAGTCATCTGAAGATTGAGATAGATCATGAGATAAGAGGGAAATTTCTAAGGTTCATCGTTTTGTTTCAAAAGCTTTAAACTTTGAGTTTGACTCAGGTTTTGCAAACTTACTCCTTCTCATTCATTCATTCAAAGCACACCATACAAACACACACACCACAACATAAAGGAAGATAGATGGTTTTAAGAACCATTATGTGAACTAAGATACAGTGGGACCGATACAACTCATTCCTACGATAGTGATCAAGTGCATCTACTCATCATCAATGAAGTCGGAATCATCATCATCGGTGTAGAAATCCATGGCATCATCCTCCAAGTAGTCGTTGTCATCGCTGAGGTATGATTGAATATCTCCCTAGATGTCTTCACCTTCTTCCTCTTCTTCTTTTGCTTCAAGCTGGACATCTTGCTCACAGATGGTCTTCTCGAGGTTGGCCACCTTCTTGCGAAGACGAGTGATGGTGCGATCCTTCTTCTCGCGTTGACGACGAAGTGATTGGCGATCCTTGACGAGCATGGCGAGAGTCTGGTCCTTCTTGGCAGCAATGGCAAGGTTGTGGTTTGCGTAGGCTCGAGCATTGTCCAATTCCTTCTGCCTATCATACAGCAGGAAGTCAAGGTTCTCCACTTGGCGCTTCATCTCTGGGTGACTTGGCATCTCCAATGGCATTCCCATGGAATCACGCCTTGCGTAGTGCGCAAAACGAGTTTCCTAGATCAAGTTGATATTTTGTCTGCACAGACGGGCAAGAGCTTCATGCATGGCCCTAGCTAATCCATCTAGCCAGTTATTCTATCTCAAGGTGAATTGAATCTTCTCAGAAAGGGGTGCTTCCATCTTGCCTCGAAGATCTTCAACTATCAGCCATTATAGATCTCCTCCTGGGTGCTCCTTGAGTTGTGCACCGAAGAATTCCGGATGCGGGCGCTCAAGGTATTCTGACAGTGCATCGAGATCCCTCTTAAATATCAGTTGGCCTCCGTTGCCCAACTGGTAGAACTTGCAATACTGAACTTCCATCTATAATAATTTAGGATGAGTTAGGGAGGTGATCAAGTGTATCAAATTTTATGTAGTAATGTAAGAATTTTTGAGGAACATGATTTTTTTTTAAAGAATCTCAAGGATAAGAGTGGGAATAGGTTTTCATAAATATTCACTTCCTTTGTTTTGAAACTAATTTTTTGTTCGGACGTCCATTCTATGGTCAGGATGGATCTGATACCAACTTGTCAACACCCGGATTTTTAATCCCAGATGCCTGTTATGCCATACATCGCAATCCTAGGATTACCTTTTTTGCGAGACATAATAGATTGGATATCATAGTACATCATCCATTAGAAACTATAATAAGGTTTTACACAAATAAAGGGTCTCATGATCCAGTCTTAATACAAACAAGCAGCGGAATAGTAAAGCGTAGTAGTGGGCTCCATGAGTACTCTTTAAGTACTCGCAAACTATCACTAACAAGTAAGGTAGTTCTAGTAGGAATGCTAAGCTCTAAGTTTATTTGCAAAAGCTAGATTTATCTTAACCTGAGTTCAGAAGTAAAGAAAGCTAAATTAATGTTCTAAATCACCTAAGTGGGAACTTAGTTTTCATAGTCACAACCCTGTTGTGGTTAAGTCAAAGTCATAATTCATTTCATAAGTCGTTTTGAAAACATCTGACGACCGGAAAGTGTGGCCACTCCAACTGTCCATGACCGCGGACGCGGCTATTCGAATAGTTTGACACTCTACAGAGGTGGTACACTTTCACCACAAAATTCGATACATCCATCAGGGATAACCCTGAATCATCATACTTAGTATGCGAATAATCAATCATAGCTTTTCAATTACACACTCTAGTATAGGCACCTCCCCTATGAATTTGGCCTCCCAGCCATGGCCATCTGCCATCCTGGGCACTGCATAGGTGGACAATCATCAAGAGGTAGCCTCAGCTCAAACCTCTCCCGCGAGGGAACCCATACTAATGCATATAAACTTCCGGTTAAGCCTTACCCAATTCAGGTATTGTGGTTGTACGGTAAAATTGGAATGGTATCGCATCGAACCCAACCATCAGTTTTTATAAAGGGCTAAGGCTCATGCCTCAACATTTTCATCATCAAATCTATTTGTGTTTCTCAACACTTGTCAAAACATTTCAATATAATTGACTCATCATTCCAAGGTTTTCATAATCATTTTCATCAAGTATTCCCATCTAAAGTGATCAAGTTTTATGCTTAGCACTAGCAACTAAGGTTGAGAGTGTTCACTAATGAGGGGTGCAAATCTTCGATTTCATGCCATAGAATGACATCTAAGTGTAACTAGATAGGCCTAGTTTTATACTCTTTATGCTATCTATATTAAAAGGAAAGAACTTTAGTAAAGTAAAAGAAAGTAAAGCTTGCAAGTAAAACTTGGGATGGTTATAAATCAAAATATATAACCCAAGCATGCCTAATGCATCTTGCTTAGGTTAACTTGTATCTAGTGATGGCTTGCCTTGGTTGGTGCAGTGATTGAAGTTTTCCTCGTCTTCTTCGGGGTATAACTCCTCCTCCTCGTAGACTTGGTCGGTACTATCGTCTATAAATGAATACGGGGTACACAATCACCAAACAATCTTTATCTATTGCTATTTAGCACACTAAGGTTCACAGTTCATGATCTAGCATCATTACGCTCATCACATGATTTAAAGAACTAGTTTCATTTATTTTATTTGAGAAAAGTAATTTCTACTCATTGAAATTAATTAAGATTTAATATTCTCCAAATGAAATATGGGATCATGTGTACACATGTCATCACCACATATTCTAATACATGGGAATGTGACTTAAAGGGTTGGTCACATTTTATAAAGTTTAAGATTATTATTTAATAGATTTAAAGTGACTATAAATGCCCTAATAGCATTATTTTGGTACTAGTCCAAAGTCACTGCATGCAAACCTAAATATTTTTACATATTGAGATAAATATTATCAAATGTGATTTTTGAGAGTTGGAATCAACTCAAAAGCTATTATGGTTAATTTTTGAAAAATGTTTGAATGTAGAAAAGTCTCTGTCTTGTTATTTTTTCTATAGATTATCGCTAACTCCAAATGATTTAAATCCAACGGGCTTGGATAGATAATTTACTTACCTTTCTAACAAAATTTGAATCATGCCATTTGGTTAAGTGAAACTCTCTGAATTGATTTTTGAATAAGTGGACAGAATAGGATTTCAATTAAAAAGTAAAATCAATTATTTGAATTTTTGGGCCAGCACGGGAAAGCTAACGGGCTGGCCCAATTGCACAGTTGCACAGCGCAGCGCAGCGCATGGCTGATAGAGAAGGTCCACTGGTCAGTGACTTATCTGATACGAAACGGTATCTTTCAATCTGGGCGCTACGATCTAATTCTAATACAACGGCTGAGGGTCGTCATCGACGACGAACAGCTCCGGCGACGAGCTAAACCTAATACGGCGGTGGGGGTCTCACGGGGCTCACCTTGGCTGCAGCTAGGCTCGGCGACGGGGGCAAACGGTGTGGTAGACGACGGCAAGGCGAGGCGTGGTCACAGCGAGGCTTGGGGTGGTCGCAATCGACGACGCCCTTCTCCTCCAGCAGCGGCGGACTCCGGTGCAATTCCGGCACGGTGGTGCTCCCCTTGCTCCGAGAAGAGGTGGGGAAGGTCAGTGAGGAGTGGGGACTGTAGTGATGTGAGGATGTGAGGCTGGGGTGGCCTTCTTTTATAGCTCGATGAGAGGACCGAGCGGTGCGGCGGTGAGCTCGACGGTGGCGTCGCTACAGGCGGCTAACGGCATGGGCGAGGGCGTAGGACGGTGCGGTGTCTCCTGGAGGTTCTCATAGACTTAAAGACGCGGCGTGGGGCGGCGTGGTTTGGTCTGGCACGTGCGGCGCTCTAAGCGGAGGCAGTGGTGTTTGTGGCGGCGTGCGGCAGCTGTGGGTCACGCGGCGGCGAACGGGGGTGTCTGCCGGGATGGGGTGATCATGGCCAGGCTGCGCGTGCGCGATGAGGGCAAGGCGCGAGCTGGCGGGGCTGGTCGGGCACGGCGCACTGGCGCGCTCTGGACACGGCGCAGAGAGGCTGTGCGCGGCGCGACTAGGGTGGTCCATGGGTCGGTTGGGGCTGTGGCCTGGACAGGGGGTGGCGGTAGGCTGCGGCGACGCTAGTGGGCATGCTGGATGGGCACGGGGTGGTCTGGTGTGAGCTGGCCATAGTCGGCCGGCGATGACCACATTCGGGCGGCGCTCCATTGTGCAAGCGACGAAGGAGAGAGCTAGTCTGGGGCTGGGTTAGGCTTAAGGGAGACAGGGAATTAACTAGGGGACCATTTGGTCGATGATCACTGTACCAAACAGTGAAGCTAGGCTAGAGCTTATTCTGTACATGCCAAGTGTTTGATGAAATGGCCGCATGAAATTTATTTTTGAATTTTTGATTTAAATTTTTTGAGTGATCTTATATTAAGCTTGAGAGACTAGGTTTGCTTGGACAAGTCAAGGTGAATTCATTTAATGGGTTTTTGAAAAAGTGTGATCTTAACACATACACTTGATTTAATTTTCAAATATCCTTTAAATGGATTTGCTAGATGTTTTTATAAGTTTGTAAAGTGGGCCTTGATATATCTTTACTTGGTCTAGCAAGGAGGGGGAATTAGCATTGTTTCTGTTAGGAATTATCTTCTAGGAACACCTAAAGTGGCCTAGTCTCTACTACTTATAAAGGAGCAAACAAGAGTTTCGCTAAATGTACCCCACAAAGTATACACGGACCTACTAAAACCGTCCGATCAGACCCACTAATGCTGATCTAACAACCAGAGTTAGCCTAAACATATCTCCGTGTACCTTTACCAATTTACAACGTCGGACGGACTACTTATCCCGCGGAACAAAATAGAAACCGAGACCCCCAAGTCATGCAATTACTCATCTCTATCTCTACTACTTATAAAGGAGCAAACAAGAGTTTCGCTAAATGTACCCCATAAAGTATACACGGACCTACTAAAACCGTCCGATCAGACCCACTAATGCTGATCTAACAACCAGAGTTAGCCTAAACATATCTCCGTGTACCTTTACCAATTTACAATGTCGGACGGACTACTTATCCCGCGGAACAAAATAGAAACCGAGGCCCCCAAGTCCTGCGATTGCTCAACGAACAGAAAATAAGGAAACTGACCACCCGCAATCCCCGCACCCTGATCAGCGCCCTCTATGACGACTCCATCACCGATGGCTCCCTCTCCATGTCCTCTCCTCGACCTACTGGATTCGCGTCATCCTCCGCCGAGTTCGTCTCCTCCGAGGAGATTGACGACTTGCAACACACGCGATGACGTTCGAGGAGGCAGCGAAGGAGTTTGCGGATCAAGCGCGCGGGATGGAGGACGACCACGCGATGACTCTGCCTCGATCCCTTCAACCGTTCCCCGGCGACGACGCCCCATTAACCCCGCTTCCCCACACTACGCCGCCGATATTGCTCCACTCGACAATGCTCTGGGCCATCGGCGCCTCCCAACAATCCGCTGCCGCCAGCGCCCCCCCACTATCTGCTGCCAGCGCCCACACAAAGCTGATCCCCGGTGCCTGCGGCCTGATCCCCAACCTCCTCTCCACGCGCCCTCGCACTGGCATCAACAGGCATCGCCATCATGCAGCCTGACGGAAACGACACACCGAGGTCAAAAATCCCCGCCGCGAGACAGCGCACCTGACCATTGAGACAATCTTTCAACTGCATCTCCATCAGCATAAAAGTTGTGCTTTCGACTACATAACCAACAAGATGAGAAGTGGTAAGTTATTAGTTTCATCTACTATGTCTGTATTCTTGCACTTAATCAATAATGCCACTTCATCCTGAAAGGTATATTGTGCAATGTTTTTTACTTCTAAGATTCAGGTGTGGTTAGCTAAATGCAATCAAACAGGAATGCTCTCTCCCTTCAAGGTCTGAGGATAATGAGTAAGAAAAATATTCAACTCATTTTGCTATGTTAATGCATATATAGGTCATGCATATATAGTAAGAAAAATATTAGTTAGTCAGATAAGACTCAGTTGGAGCAACTCATCGATAGTATATAACAGAATGGCACATGTATTTTCCTGTGAATCAACAGCTAAGTCATGCTATCCATTTATACTTCCGCACTGGAATTGAAATAAAGTAGCGATGTTAAGAAATATTCCCCCAGCAAATCCTTATTTCAGGAAATTAATGTAGAACTAAATTTCCATCTTCTTCAGTTTCATTGGAAGCATTTTATGATGCTAGCCATTTTCATATTGTACTACAGGCTTCATGTCCCTTTACAAATACAATTTGTCTTTGTAGGTCATTCCTGAAGGATACCTGGTAATACATAGTCTCATATTGAAGCTTTATAATATGTCACCCGATGTGCCTAAATAATTTACATTTGTTTATATGGATTATAGGGTTGAAGTGGTAATTATTCCTCAAAATTGTGTATTTGTTTTAGATTCATGGGCTGCTATACTGGATTCAACTTATCATGTCGTCTATACCAGATTAGTGTTCCTGTGTATCTGTACGTAATATTCGTATGCAAAACATTTTGATTGTGTTTCTTAACATCAAATTATGCTACTACCGGGCACTCTATACTGAATTCCACTTATAGGCATCTACAGGGTCCAGAAGCTGGCGAACTTATGATAAGATCACAGGAAATAGCCTTTATTAGTCACAGTTACTAAGTACAAAAGCGTCAAGTGGAATTCACAGGAAATAGCCTTTATTAGTGCCATAAGATCACATGAAATAGCCTTATGTATCACCATTACCTCTATGACATGTCTTTTCATAAAAATTTATTGAGTTCGTGATCTTGTCAGTAAGGCTCTCGAACCTGGTCATATCTAACGCCTGCAAATTAGAGCAACAAAATACCCAAATTAGTGAAATTCTCATGCATAACAATCAGCCAGCAGTGCAATAGTACTTGTGTCATAATAATAGTAAGAGAAAAGGAAAAAGGATGGATACGCACATGTCCTTAGTGGACCCGTCCCCAATTGTCCATGTTTTTTGTCACCAAATGCAAAAGATTTCTTCCAACACTTGATGTAACTATGGTGTATCTGCAGAATTGACAACTGCTAATTTGCATTTACAGACGTGCCACGGCCAGTCAATATATGACACCCTCAACTGCATTTCATGAATTCAACAAGACCATACATCTATTTAAACAATTAAAGGGAAGGAAACAATTTCAGCATTTCAGTTCAGTAAATGGTAAAGGAACATATATGGGGTATTAAAAAGGAACTGTTGGCCAGATCAAGCTTAATATGAAGGAGACTCATTGCAGCCCTACTTATATCGAGATTAATATGTAGGAGACTCATTTGATCCCTATTTTAGATAATGTTAAAAACAAGCTTAACTTTCTCCGGATTTTTTTAAGAAACTGAACTTAATTAAAGAAATAAAAAGATTCAGCAAGCTGTGAACTCTTATAAATCTGGTGGCACGTCACAACAGCCATCTCGTAAGCTTGGAGCATTAGGCAAATCACACCATTAATTATTTACATGAAGGTCAAGAAGAAAATAAATTTTTCTAAACTTAATATGATTCAGCAAGTTGTGACACTCATGTAAATCTGGTTGCCAACAGCCACCCAGCGACCACCCAGGAACCGGCTCTGGGAGCGGCAGCAAGAGAGGGGATAGTGGGCGCAGGAGGCAGGACCTCGCCGGGCAGAGGTGGGTAAGCAGCCAAGCAGGTTAGGGAGCGGGCCTAGACGGAGCTAGACTAGAGAAGGAACGAGTAGCGTAGGGCGTGTCCGATTCAGGCGTGTTTGCCTGCATGGGGATTTTTTTTTACAGAGACGCGCGGTCAGCAGGTAAGCACTCGATAGCTATAATATCATTACCCTCTTCCACTTTGTATCTATCCTCACCGCTACTTTCTTTGAGCTGAATTTTTCCAACGATCTCTATATGTTTAACATGTAAAACATCTACGCCAAAGCAAGGGGCAGTTAAGGCTAATCTTATGTGCCTAGGATTATGGATTTTATAAAATTTGATGTTGCTGCTTCGTTGTCTTTATAAATTTGTCTTTCCTGTAATTTGAACATATGTAGGCATAATTAATTACATACCTTTTATTAGCTTTCTTATTTTGTCTGATACTACTATTGTTTTCTTATTTTCATTTTGGAATATGGTAAGATTTTATCATTACAAATAAGATTTAAAATAGATGTTTTCATTGTATAGATTAATCTATAAACGCTTACTAGTGGTTTAAAATGGTCAAAATAACCATTTGGTTTATTTCTTCTTATTTGATTTCTTTCTCTTTTGATTTTGCTTGTAAATAGTCTAGATGATGTGGGATTCACCTTTAAACCATTTCATATAATTTAGAACAATCAATCATGGCATATACACTCAATTCTACACTAATGCAAACACACATACATTCATATGCTTTTTCTTTAATAAAAGTTTTTGTTAACCCTAAATTAGGTGATTAGAACTTGATAACTTTGATTAAAGTTTTGGGATGTTACACCATTTTTCTCAAAATGCCAGGCCCAGAAGTCTTCCTGGTTGCGAGTACAAAGAGGGATGTTCCTTATCACCTCAGCATCCATTGGAAAGAACCACTCTTCCACATTTGCCGAAACCCATTCAACAGAAATATTGTCTATAAAATCACTTACTTTGGTTGGGGGATCATCTTTCCGCGCTGCAACCGGCATAAGTCGTTCATCTTGGGGAAGCCAATTTTCCTCCCATGCATTAGTAGTTTGTCCATCTCCAATTCGCCTGATCAGCCCAACTTTCAATGCGTCGCGGTCCTCTAGAATTGAACGCCACACTTGTGATGGGTGCGACCCCAACTCTGCCTTGAGGATGTTCGTTGTTGGGAAGTAGGCTGCCTTATGGTAGGCACAAAAGGTTAACGGGCTTGGCCTGAAGCTGAAGCCAGATCAAGATCCGGTGGATGCGCAAAAAAGGTCGAAAATGGGCTCCTCATCTAACGCCCAATTGGCTGACCTAAAACACCGTAGCCGCCAACTAATCGGGCCGCGGCGGCGGATCCCTCGGCGGCGAGGCGACGGAGCCGCGCAGCCTCAACAGGCGACCCTCCGCCGCTAGCGGAATTCTGATATTCCCAGCGAGTAAAAATCCACCGCGCGCCGCCATCGTTTCCCGCTGGAATTGATCTGGCTGCTACTTTCCGTGCTTTCCTTTTCAGGGGGAGGTTCAGGGATCAATTCCTGGGCATGGTACAGCAGCAGGACATCCATCGATGTGAGCACCCATGTCATGTGGTCGAGGCGAGCGGGGATAAATTCCCGCAGAGATTTAGCTTTGCTTCAGAGCACGGCAAGCAGAGAGTCAGTCATCATCTCTGCAAAAGGTCAAGGCTTCCTCGCTTCCAAGCACGGCGAAGGGAACGCCGCTCCTTTCTGACTGCCGTGCTGTTCTGCATCACGATGTAGCTGCATGCTGCAGATAGCCAATATGACAGCACATGCATGCCTGCCAAAAGCCTCCTAAGACAGGATCATTCGGTGATTAGAGGTTTGTCCCAAACGATAGATGATCTTGTAGAGACCCTGCAATGAAATTTATCTAACTTTTATATTAAAAAAATAACATTTTATTTGGTAAGTGAAAATAGTTTCATTAGTTTTGTCGTGCCAAAAACTTTCTATAACAAAGAAAGTATTAACACTGCTGTGAGCTGAATCTTAGTAGAAACTTTTTGGTAACAACAGAATTTTAAGAGTAAAGAGATAGGCCATCAGTACACAGATAAATAAAGAAATAATCAGGATTGACATTGGCATGGTCTCCATTATTATTACTTGAAAGGTTGTAGAATCAGACAATCAGCAGCTGCTACTGTACAATAGATAACCGAATAATTAGTGCACACAATGTGCGCGGTAATGCAAACCTTATACATCAAGGTAAGTAAAACCCAAGCATCTCAGTCAGAACAAATGATGAATCTTCTCCAAATAGCATTCACTTCTCACACAAGACCATAAGATTTCTTTTCCACTACAGAAGTTTTGGGGACCCTCCAAACTTCGGAGTCATCAGGCTCTTCGTCAGCCATATTGCCGTCTCTCTAGACGACACAGCTCCTTCTCCGAACGGCTTAAGAATACCCGCCAGCTCATCAAGCCTTTCCTGCTCCAAGAGCTTCGCACAGATCTCAAGAAGCGACTCCAGAGCATCGGCTCTCCGCTGCACAACGTTCAGATGATCAAACTCAGCAGACTTGGTGCTACCTGCATTTCCCAACTTCAGAGTGCTCACCGGTGACGATTCCTCCGTGCCAGCATCTACATCACACATGCCTGGTTTTGTTCCTTCACAAGACTTCGGTGTCTTCACATCCTTCCTTTGCTCTTGCACTACCCCAATCGTCAATTCCTCTTTTGGTATCGGTGCCTCGTTAAGCTTCTGACTTGCACCGCTAGCTGGGGCGGCATCTACCGAACTGCGGGTTCTGATAGTTTTAAGGCGTATTGTCTCGTCAATCTGCCGATCACCTGTTGTTTTTGTCGAGTTCTCCTCTGTATGTTTAAGCGGTAGAACTTCCGCCGTTTGCTGTTCTTTGTTTCCGGTTTCAGGATCCACTGATATTTGCGAAATGCAGGCATCCTGGGTACCAGCAGTTGATAGATCTGAATAGTTTGTCGAGCTGTCCATAGTTTGCTCTGCTGCTGTTTGTAATGCTTCGTTGGATTTGTTGGCTTTGTCGACCCTCTTTCTGCCGCCGCTTGGCTTTCTTGACTGCTTGTCTCCCAGGTTACTCTTGGTGGGCTTTACTGGAAGGTAGATTGGGGAGCAGTTGGACGATTCAGCCACATATGGCTGCAAATATGGGTGCCTCAGTAGCTCTCCAGCCTGTAATAAAGTCATTTAACTTTGCATGTAACTCATGTGTCGGCGCCTTTGGTTTTAAACATCTGAACAAAATTTCTGGCACTTACAGTTGGTCTATGTTCAGGATTTTTTCCTTAGCATACTCTTCACTATCTGTTTCCTGGGAAAGAATGCTTGATTGGGTAAAAAATAAAGTCGGTTTGCAGTACTGATCGATCATGTACAGTAGGTTACTTACAGTGACGATGAGTATATTGGGGGCATTGGAGATATTGAAGATCTGTTTATTTTGTTGACTAGTGTTGCCATGTCCTTCACGAATAAAAAAAGAGTATTTTCATGAGTTGCTATCTTATGTAGAGAGAAAATGAAGCAGTGTATCAAAAAATTGTTCTGTCTAAGCACTCACGGTAGCTTTGAATGCAGAGCGGTGTGCTAAAATCTCAAACATACAGCAACCTGACAGTAATAGAAGACGAATAAGCTTGCTGAGCAACTGTTTAATTCTGTCAAGCATTATGACAGAAGACTAGAGGCCAGTTGAACAGAAACAATAGTTACTGGTGGCTCACCAAGTGACCATATATCGGATTTGTAACCATAAGGTATGTCCGCGAATATTTCTGGGCACATGTAGTTTGGGGTTCCTACAACCTGAGGAGAATAAATTCCAAAATTTGATCAAGTGAGAACTGAAATATACCCTGTCAGTGATACAGATTCCAAAATTTCTGTCTGGGGACATGTATATGAAATATACTGAAATGCTAGTATTACTTATTTTTACAAGAACATTTTACACATACGTATTACTGACTGCCTACTGCCAACTAGTACATTCAGATGAATACACTGTCAAAGTGTTGGAGCCGTACCGATGAAGCGAGGTCCTCCATGAGTAATTTCGCTAGCCCGAAATCAGCTGTTTCAAGACAGAAAGTGAGTACACACATCTGATGACATTTTCCATCCGAGAAACGAAAGGCGTGCAGCCATTGAGCATATAATACTATATGCAATGCACGAGTGGCGAGTAGGGTGTCTTACCGAGCCGTACGTTGTTATCCTTGGTTAACAGGATGTTGGAGCACTGCAATTGCAACAGGAGGGTGAGGAGGAGAAACGTTAGGCGTCGGTCGGCAGCAGCGCCTATGGATGGAAAACGAATCCGTGGGGAGTGGGCGGCGGTTTTGCTTTTACCTTGAGGTCGCGGTGGAGCACGCGGTTGCAGTGCAGGTAGTCGAGGGCCAGGAGCAGCTGCGTGAACCAGCGGCACACCCTCTTCAGAAGACACAAGAACACGCAGTAAGTCTCTGAACAAACATCTTCCACAGCTGTCGTGCATGTAGGTGGATGCACAACTCTAGTGCCATTTTCCATGTGATTACGCGAGTGTTCTTGCTTACCTCTTCAGAGAAGAGGACGCCTCTCGCTTTCTTGATCCTCTGCGCCCTGCGAAGGATTTCGATGTCAGTGAACCAGCTCACGGGAAAATGTAGGAGGATTTTGGATGTGTCGGCGGGTAGGAGCGGAAGTGCGGCAAGAGCTTACATGTCGCCTCCTTCGCAGTAGCTCGTGACGATGCAGACAGAGGTCCCCTGTTATTGCGAACACACACACACACACAGATAGAAGAAGAAACAATTCAGTCTCGGCCGAGAAGACCAAAAATCTGTTAATTGGAAATTCTACCCAGCCAGAGTTGTTGCAGCAGTACCTCGTCGACCCACCCGTCCTTGTACTCGACGATGTAGGGGTTGCTGAGGCTGGCCATGAGAGACATCTGCACAGCACAGCGAGCGAGAAAACGCTTCAGGAAAACTCACCGGCAAGCGAAGCGGAGGTGGAATTCGGAGTAGGAGGAGGGTTTGGTGGGAAGGTGAGAAGATTCTTCGTTTTACCTCCTGGTATGCGGTCCTCTGGAACTTGTCGTTCTGCTTGGAGAGCCTGATTTTCTTCATGACATACCTCCTCTTCTCGGCCGTGTGGAGGACGAGGTAGGCGGTGCCGTACGCGCCCCGGCCGATCTGCTCCACCACCTCGTACTGCTCCATCGCCCAGACGCCCAGGCAAAGCGCAAAGGCAAAGAGATCGATCCCAGCCTGCTCTCTCTCTCTCTCTCTCTCTCTCTCTCTCTCTTCTCTTGGCTCCCTCTGCGTGCCTCTCGATTTCTGTGATTAATCCGTCGGTTGGTTGATTCGATTCCAATCCTCTCGCGGTGCACCGTGTGTTAGTGGAGGGAACGTTGGTCGCACCCGCTGGCGGCGGATTCCTTTCCTCTCCACCGCTCCGTTTTTTCTCAGTATGTATGTCGATCTATCTATCTTATGTCAGCCCCCTCTGTCCTTTTGCCATGTCAGTCTGATTGTGTGGTGTGGTTTGGCTGGCTGCTACCGCTAGTACTGCTCGCCTTTCCCGGTGAAGAAAAAAGAGGGCGTTCCCTTTGGAGCTTGGCAGCCCAGACCGACTGTCTCACCTTGTACTTATTGTATGTAACTTAATGGCCAAAGCCAGAGCAGGGCGTGGCAAGAATGAGGAAAGGTTTGTATGGTTCACACTGTACATGCCATGTGACAACTGTAACGCCCACGTATTGACAGTGTTCTATAATTGCGTCACAGTTGCCTTTTCGGCCATCCACACAGCAGCAGCAGCAGTGTCATACTAGTAGTAGTATTGTGCATGTGCCATTCCTCGGGAGGAGTGCAGGCAGCTAGTGGACGATCGGCGCGCGGTCGTAGAGGTCAATGTCGAGATTTTCGGGCCACTGTTTTCCTGCAGGATATGCAGCCCTAGCCCTGTGGTCCAGTCCAGCTGAACATGCTGACTGCAGCTCAAGGAACACCGCGCCCACGGTGCACCACCACGGACGACACTGGTACTACCGAATGTGTGTTTGCTAGGCCGGATTTCCATCTCTCGTGCGGGGAGAAGAAATAAGCTTGTTTGGTTGTTTGGCCCGCATGAGTTTGCTGCACGGCACGAGTTTTAAATCAGGCCAAAAGTTGGTCCGCATGAGTGTACAACCACCTGTGTAAGTGGAGGATCAGGTGGATCCACGTCTCCAAGATCAGAGACCTTAGCGGAGCTAGCTAGGACGAGGAGACCTGCACCATCATCTTGGAGGATGTCCATTATAGGGGACACATCTCGGTATTAACTAATTTCAGTAACATCTCCTACGATTTCGAACACTAACCTCGCTAACCTCCCTGCAATTCCCTATCTCAGGATCACCCCAAGGATGCCGAGTATTTGAACAAGTCTGTCGCCAACTATAGGCAAATGGAGGCCATCTTCTCCTTCGGCCTTGCCACTGGCAGGTTTGCAATGGGCTCCAGTGAGCCTCTTGGCAAACCAAGCCCTGAATACATACAGACCCAGGAGTCGGAGACAGTGGTACTTGATGAGGAGGCCGAGACCGATGCCGCCGCAGGTTCTCCTACTGCCGGCGTTGGTCAAGGTGGCAGCACAAATGCCTACGTTGTAGGTGGCTTCGATCCTTGCAAGAAGAGGGAGAGGTCGCTTCTGGGGGTGGAGGACGTCATCGCCATCACGTGCATGATCGAGGCCGTGAAAGCGATGGTGACCACCATCACCACTGCTTCCCCTCCTGATGTGCACCCAACTCTGTATGACGCCGTCATGGCAGCCAAAGGCTATATCCCTGAGGCTCTGATGGTGGCGCTCAGCCACCTCTTCGACAACAGGACTATGGGCAACGACTTTGTTCAGATGACGGAGGACCACAGGGATCTCTGGCGCAGGACCTTCATGGCCAAGCACTACTACTACGTGTAGTGCTTGCTCCCTGGTCATGGAGATGGTGGCGGTAGTGCATGCATGATGAAGAAGAAGTATATTTTGAAGTAGCTAGGAACTTGATAAAAACTTATGCTTGTTTAGTGTGAGATGGTATATACTAACCCTCACATGATGGAGAACTTATGTGGTGTTAGGATTGTACCCCTTTTGATGTGGTGGTAGGATTTCACCATAGATGTTGGTCGTGATCGGTTGGATCACACTAACTTGGTAGACTGGAACTGCTGATGCCTCTGCCCATATGATCATGTATGCTTAACTAGTTTATGTTTATTGCCCTGTGTTTGTGAACTTGATATGTCTGCTTTAGTTGTGATCCTTATATGTTGCATATGTGTTATGTCTTATAGAAATACAACTGGTACATGGTGTACTACGGCAAAAAGGCGGGAATCTACAAGATATGGGAGGAGTGCAGCCAACAAGTGACAGGTTACCAGCGCAACCTCCATGAGGGGTTTAAGACTCTAGAGCAGACATAAAAAGCCTACTCTGAGTTTTTAGCAGAGCATCCCCAGAAGGCACAACCGTCACAAGATATGATGATCAATTTCACTCCACCGCCATCAGTTTATCAACAAGTTCATCCACACGAGCAGTTTCCACCTATACGGGGTGCAAATATGATCAAAGACATCATCATCGTCGGCCTGATCATGTGTATTGTCCACTACCAGTTGTTCTGATTCATGTTGATCGATCATGTAAGATCTTAAACCCTGATGACTAGTTGGTACGCTCACCATTTTGCCATACGAGGTAACCACATCGGACCGGTTGCGGATCCCAAACGTGCAACTTTGCACCAGCAGAGCCCAATCTGAGAAACCAAACAAAGTTGCATATGAGCTCGACTAGTGGAAAACAAAAATATAGACAACCAAATAAACAACTCATCCTGACCCGAGGATAATCTCCCCATACAGCACCTAGAAGGCCAAGTGACAACTGACAAAAACAGAAAATTCCGGCTCGAACAACCAAAAGACATCCTAATTTTTCTTTTGTAGCTGCATCGTTGGTGGTGGCAAGCTGTGTTCTACGTACGCTGTGGACTTCTGCTTGAGCCTCTGTCTCATTTGTTTTACTACTAGTTCTAAATAATGTCGGCAGTGGAGGACCGCCCATTTCTGTTATGTTTGCAGCTTGGGTATGATCCTCGTAGCGATAGTAACAAAGAATTTTACTGTGTTTAGTGTTTTGTGGGATCCGTGGCGCGAGATACTGTACGCTGGAAAGAAAGACCCTCAATTATGAGATGGTTTGGCCTAATGATGATTGATCGGCCCGGTTTGACGATGATTGGCTAATTGCTAATCCTTGTCAGGTGTAGCTTTTGACTCGGAGCCCACCCCGGCCTCCACGAAGATGCATACTATGCGCTGCTACCTAAAACGTGGTTCCCTACTAATCCCTAGTTGATGGCCACGGCTCAAGGTGATTGATCGATCATGATGTGGCATCCACCCTCCCCACGGACGGACCATGATATAGATTGATACATATACGTGTCTGTTGGCGAGTCAAATCGTCTGTGTATTACTCGTAAGCAAACAAAAAAACTAGATTAGGAGTATTTATTTATTTAGTTCCAAACTCCTCTGTCGGGAAGTATAAATACTGTATGTATTATTTCTCTTGACTGGTCGCACCGGATTGGATAGACAATCATGGGCTGAAATGTGTTTTATCAGAACCTTTTATATATAGGAGTACTGTGATTCCTTTCATTATGGTGGTCGACATATCTTCACCTGCCTTATCTAATAATTGGTCTCAATTCATAGGATAGGTTACTTTGAGCCAAAACCAGCAACAGGAAAACAGCTAATCTCTGACCAAAAACCCGATGCAATAGTACTCCATCCGTTCCGTATAAAATGCTTTAGGCACTACCTCCGATCCATAGTAACTGTCGGGACTTTAGTTTAAATTTGGACAAAAATGAACTAACCCCCGACACTTATTATGAATCGGTTGCGACTTGCGAGGCAACGTTTTTGTCATTTTCTGACGCCTTTTGTACGTACCAGGATGAAATCGGCATCCTGTAAAAAATGATAGATCAAACGATTGTTTTGGGAGGGGGTGGGGGGGAGGGGGTTGGCGTTGGCGTTGGCCCGTTCTGCCGCATTTGGGGCACGCACATCTCCAACCATGTCCCCATTTTTTTAAAAAAATTCAAATAAAAATTTGAAATTCATTCAATTTTTGATTATGTTCTATAAATTTAAATAAATCGAAAACGAAATCTACTCTAAGCCTCGCCACCTTCGTCCACGCCAGGGACGCGGGATCGACCCACCTCGTGGTCATTCTCTCACCTCTCTTGGAAGCTTTGGCGGTGCGTCGTTGAAACCTATTGAGGGAAAGTGCATCTCCGGTCTCCTCCTCCATGCCCCGGTTCTTCCTTGGTTCTGCCGTTGCGCGCGCTTGGGGGGTCATCTCCAAGACGGCCAGGCGGCGTTCCTCCTGAACGGTGGCCGTCTTGGCGTTCATGCGGAGGATGTCCTGATGCTCTTCCTCCATGATCAGCCGGCCGCGCTCCTCCTTGGCCCCTCTCTCGCGGTACAGCTCCATGTCACAGAACTCGATCCACTGGTTGATCTCATCGAGGTGTTGGGCCGACTCCCTCTTCTCCCTCTTTGTCTCAAAGGAAGCGAGGATGGTTTCCTGCAACCGATCCAACGACGCTTTCTCCGGCAAATCGTCATCCTCGAAGTCGGAGGAGTTATCCGCGTCGGGATCCTGCTCGAGGTCGACCTCCTCCTCGTTGTTGGAGGGACGAGGCGTTGGCACCAGAAGGCGCACGCCCTGGGCGATTCTAGCCCAACTCGTAGGTAGGCGACATGGCATTGTTGCATGTCGGTGGTGGAGGAGAGGAAGTGCAAGGCATGGAGGAGCTTTGTTGTGTGAACGAGAGAAGCGTCGGTGATCTATTTAACAACGGAGGCATCGATGGGGCGGTGGTGCGCATTAACGCGAGTGCTTCGCCTGCACGCCACACCATCACTGGGCACTGCGCTAACGAGATGTGTCCCTGAGCCCGCCTGGCCACCATTAAGCGGCCGTGGAGAGGTAGGCGATGGTCATAAATAATGCTAACCAGCCGTTGTGTCGATGAATACACTGGCCCACGCTACGCCATATCGCCAACGCGTTGTGTCCGACACGCCCGTTTGGAGCCATGTGGGACGAGGACGACCTGGACATGTCAGGCATGTTACTGGACTGGACAGAAACTGCTCTTGAGGCACGCGGCTGTGATCGGGTTGAGTATCGGATAGCCGTTTAGAGCATCTCTACTCGGGGTCCCTAAAGGGCCAGTGTCGGTGCCCAAAATCGCACCCAGCCGTCCCCAAAATTTTGTTGGTGTCCAAAAAGACCATATCGAGGAAGAGTGGAGATGCTCTTAGGATGTCTTTTGAGAACGCGGGCGGAGATTATTTACTGCTATTAACTAGTTCGATCTCTGCGCTTCGAAGGAAAGCAGTACCAATGTCCTCGTTCTGGCGCATATAATCCAGAATCATGTCCTGGTCACTGGCCGGTGACTACGATTTAAATTTCTGTACTATACATCTAATATATCCAGTACGTACGTACTACCGTACAAGAGCATGGCCGCCATTTATGTATTCGCGTGATTTGGTGCGTACGTACTCGTGGAGCGTACGGCTGTAGGCGATATGTATGTACGTACTACCAGTTTGCCATAGAGTGGGACCGACGAGGAGCAGCAGTGTCGGGTACGCACGGGGGGAAATGACAAGGTTGAGCAATTGCTTTCGCCTAGGTAGAGAGAGACCGGCTATCTGCTCTGCTTGGTAGAGTCGTGGTAGTGTGCTGTTCCGATCCATGATGAGATTGAACGCCATGAATCAACAAGCAGAGAGGGGTGAGGAAATCAGATTAGGAGTGAGGGGATGAACAAGGGGTGAGCGAGCAGACGAAGTTTAGGATTAAAGATTCAGACTTATGTTACACCTCAGCCCTCTGGTCTCTCTTTATCTACACTCACACATATTACAGCTGGGCCCATGGGTCCACAGCACAGGCACGCAGGCCGGAACTTGACTTGTTGGCCTCGCGGTGTCCATCACTTGTGATCTTATGGTCCACCTCAAGGAGGAGGTGTGACAGGTAGAATGGACGTACGTGTTGCCGTCGGATGCTGCGTCCCGGCCGGATGCAACCCGTGCAGCACTGTACTAGTACCACTACCACCAAACTCGTCGTGTGTAGTATCCCTGTAGAAAGAAAAAGAGAGAGGGCTTACCACCATACGAGTCTCTTCTTTTTTTCACTTACCACGATGAGCTGCTAGGAAAACAAAGTAATTCTCACCCAAGAAGCGAAGCATTGGCTGGTTTGCGCTCCTCTGGTATTTTCTCCTGGTGACAGGATCAGTATCAGTTCCGTTTCAAAGGAGAAAACAGAAAATTAGTTATTTACAAGTGTGTGATCTTACTTGTTTTGTTAGGTCTACGATTTGATTACAGTAACATAAAAACTGGATTACATACTTTTGACATGGCCGGTTATGTTAAACGAGTAAAAATACGCAGCGTCGGCACCTAACCGAACTCCTAACCGGTTAGAGGAGTAAAATTATACTCATCGGAGGAGTAAAAGTGGCGGCCGACTCCTAAATTTACTCCTCCGAGGCCACTTCCGAGAAAACCTCCCGCCTCCCGACCCGCCGCACCCATACCCGCCGGCGGCGACCCCCATACTCCGCCACCCGCACCCCGGTCCCTCCGCCGCCCTCCTACCTACCTCTCCCTTGCTCGCCGCCTCTCGCCGTCGCCGGAATCGACGGGGCGAGCTCGTTTTCGCCGGTCGCCGCCTAGATTTGTAGCACGTGAGGTGTTTGACCGAATAGCAACGTGAGGTTTTTTAGCCGAATTTGTTTGTTTTGGTTTTCAAATTTAACATGCGCCATCGTCGTTTAGATGAAGAGGTTGAGGGAGTACATCTTGGACGACTCATCATCGGAGGAAGAAGAGGAGGACGACGACGACGTCGAGATGGAAATGACCATCATTTTGAACGATGAAGTTCGGCGGCCGAGGCTAGGATCGCAGTTCGGCCGGGCATACATCAACCTGGATAGAGCCGAGGGCCATGCCAAGATCATGCGCGACTATTTCAACCCCAATGCCACCTATCCTGAGAAGTACTTTCGCCGACGTTTTCGTATGCACAAGAGCCTCTTTCTCACCATTGTCAAAGCACCGGAGAAGCATGATGATTGGTTCAAACTTCGGAGGAGTGCATCCGGTAAACTTAATATTTATTCATTCGTAAACATTTTGTTTGATTGTATGTGAACTATGGCGAATCTTGGCTATTGATAGTTTGATTTCTAAAAAAAAAAAAAATACTCCTCTAAAGTTTAGGGTTTGGTTCGGCGCCGACCTCCTTTAGAAGAGTATATTTACTCCTCTAACCGACTGGGGATCGGTTAGAGATGCCCTTAGGTGCTAGATTTTCATTTAGTGAGTATCATTATTGAGACACTCCTGTATTTGGGACCTCCGGTGCCTTTCCAAACGGGTGCTATGATACTCTACGTGCGTACGTGCTGATTAGCTTTCTCATTGTCAAGTGGTGCCTTGTTTAGGTCCACTTACAAATTGTAAAAATTTGGTCGAATAGTTGTACCGGCCGGCAAGTAGGGGTGGCAACGCGCGGAGGGACTTCGATTTGGTTGCCATCTTTGTGTACTGGTTTGCATGATCTATGCTATTAAAACCCCAAGTCCTTTCAGTCACTAACTGTACTACGAATGAAGGCAGTTGTATCGCTTATTTGGTTAAGGTGCTGTTTGGAGTTTGGTGGAAGCTACTATCTTGGGTGAGGTAAGGGTTACGTGTTTCTCCCCCTTGGAGATGTTTCTATGGAGTGTCTTCCTTCTGCTACAAATGGAGGGCGCTCCTTGTGTGAGCGGCCACCGGAGCCATGTGTGCATCTGCTTGCCAACTGCGACTTCTCTATGAAGATTTGGCATATGGTCATATCTAATATGGTCGACCTCTAACGTCCCCGCTTCACACTGTCATTTCTCTTCATGCGTGCTGGGAGGTGCAGGCATCGGGTTTGAACAAACAAGGTTCCCACGCTTGGAATTCATGTATTTTGAAACAGAGGTTGAAACCCCTGGCCTCTACATAAAGAAGATGCACACAATATTTGAAACAGAGGTTGAAACCCCTGGCCTCTACATAAAAAAGATGCACACAATATTTTCCATATATTGTTCAACAAAGCCTTACAAGACGAACACAAAGATCATCTCTAAGCAACCATCCTAGCGACAGCTCGCTACACCTATAAGGATGATGAAGGCGGTGACCACGAACAACCATGTACCCTAACATCACACCTACACACATCATCTAAAAACCGAAGGCTCACCAAGACACACATCGACGAGAAAGGGCCACAACCGGTCAGGAAGACCCTCAACGCGCACCAACGCACATGCCCTAGAAGTCATTGCTGCTATCTTCTTCAAACCCATCTCCAAGAAGGATCAACACATTGACCTTGTCAGGTCTGCCATATCGAGGCTACCATGACGCCAAATGGTGCCACTGCCATGCGTGCGTCCATCATCTCGTGTCTGCTGCCAAGATCCCGCTACACCATGACGCCGAGACTCTTTGTCTTAGAATGGTAGATGCCACGCCGCTCCAGCTTGGTCTCCATGCAAGAAGTAGGCGGATACCGGCGCCTAGGTGTCAAAGCTATCCACATGTCCATCAATCCCATGTATGTCTCACAAGATGACACACCCACAAGGGTGAACACGCAAACGTCGCCATCATCCAATCTGGGAATCCCAAATCTAAGATTCCCCTAGAGTTAACGCTGCAAGCGGGACAGCCTGCGGGACACCCGCATCGTGCCGCATATGTCCGCGCAACATAAGTTGGCTTATGCGGATATCCCACGTATTTAAGAGGTTATTAGCGGGTACCCGCATATATCCGCATTGCAGAATACTTTTAATCCCAAGAACTAGCTAGCTCACTGGTTTTTGCTTGATTCGGTAATATGAAACTAGTAGAACTGATTGCATTCACATTGAGAGAAATCAGTCTGCTGACAAAAACACTACTAAGCTAGCTAATACAGGAAGAAGCAAACTGAGCTTGCTGGCTCTTCACAGAATAAACAAACTGAGCTACTAGTTCTTCAAGCAGGCTAAGCCATTAAGTTACATCGCTCCATTGAAGTGGCAGACTAAGACATCAAGTTACAGTGCTCCATTTCATATTTCAACTACTCCAGTTGCATGCTACACATATCAGAGTGAATTCATAGAAAGTTGACTTGCTGGTTTCTTCAAGATATTTTCAAGATCAGATTTGCATCCTTGCTCAGACAATTGCTTCTTCAAATCCACTGAGAATAAGATAAATAAGCTACTGATCCTCTGAGAATAAGATAAATAAGATAAATCCACTGAGAATAAGATAAATACCCGGAGAGAGATCCTCGAGAGAAGGAGAAATATGTGGCAGATCTTGTACTGGAGATGCCATGGTAGAACTTGGTGACTGATGTGATGTCTCGGGAGAACGTGCCATCTTGGCCCTTTTTACTGAGGCGGGCCTCATCATTAATGATGCCCTTTTCGATGATGCAGCCCTGGCCAGCATATTTACACCCGGTGAACTCGCCACTTGAATAGGAGAACTCACCCTTAAAGGAACCTTGCTATTTCTGCTCTTCTTCGATGTTGGCTTTGGGAGTTCATTTTCTGTGTGATGTTTGCCCTCTCCCACTTGCACCTGAGATACCTATTAAAAATAGAGAAAAGATAAGCTAAACAGAAACTAGAATACTAAATGGTTTTGCATTCAGATCCCAGGACATTGACACAAGACAACCAACACTGAGTAAAACCAACTCAGCAGCAACAGTATCCAAGGACAACAAAGACGATCTCTAGTACTGATAAAACAACCACAAACCCAAAGACTGCAGCGGAAATCGTACAAAGATCAGTACAGAACAGAATGATAAAGAACGGAATATTGATGCTTACTGTCAGAAAACAAAAGGAGCAGACGAACTAGAAGCTCGATGCAAGTAAACTGCTGCATTTAACTTAATGTGTGTTTCACCTGGAGCATTGATGTCCCCTGTTCCTAGCACCCCTTGACTTTTCTACTCTTAAGGCACCTATCTTAATACCCACCAGGAATAAACTACATAAAGTATAAACGGATCTTATCCCAAACATAATCCCGAGCAATCAGTCGGCTTACCACAAAAAAATATGCAAGCAACATGATCTCATGCATTACAAAGCTAGACATGAGCAGGCAGGTTGAGCAAGTAGACACCAAACATCATATATTCATAGTACATATCCCAATGGTAGTATCTGGTTTGATCTGGTTTCGTTATCGTAGTAGGTTCCTTAGCCGTGTATATATATGCTTTCGGTCCTTACCTGTAAGATGCATCATCTGGTTAACCCCAAGTATCAGCGCTCGACATCATATATTCACCTAGTACTAATATATTCAGTAATGAGACGCTAGCTAATTATTCAGTAATGAGTCGCTAGACATTAGTACCAATTTCCAGTAGTAGCAAGTAAACCAGAGCACTTACAAAACACACATCCACTTGTTCAGAGTCTGAAACCAAGCATCACTGCAGGTTACGAGCTACTATTCAGGGCTACTACTCAGGGAAGGCGAGAGCTACTTAAAAAGGTAATGCCGAGCTTTCTTGCGAATTTGATTTTCTAATTCCCTGTTCAAGTTTCTTGCGAATTTGGAGAACTAATTTATTTATAATCAATCCTCGTCGCATGCATACAAAACCAAACAGACCGAAGTTCTACATCTGAGAGAGTAAGTATGTTGTACCATCCAAAAGCAATGAAAAAGATGATTTGTTACCTTGGTGATGTTGGGGGTGAGGGAGCTTGCTTTGAGTTTCTTGGACCGATTCTGCTCAGCCACTTTCTTGCACTGTTGCCGCTCTCCGCCGCCGTCCCTGCCCATCTGTAGATCGCCGCCATCGATATAGCCTTGGCCGCCCACCATCCTCACGCCCTCCGCGCCCTTCTCGCCTCAATCTGACCCCAAGTCCGCTGCCCTCCCCACGCCACCGAGTTCGCCGCCCACCATCCCCATGTCGTCTGTATCCATCTGTGGAATCTGCTCGTCGAGGAGCATGACAGGGCGTGTTATAGGAATAGAGGGAGAGGAGGGGCGGATTGCTAGTTGGCCGTCCGCCGGAGGAGGAGCGGCGTCCGCCATGGCACAGCCTAGCCCAGCGGCGACGCCCTAACCCTACTCAGCTTGGCGAGGCTGAAGTCGTATCTGCATCTGCCTGATGGAAGAGGGGAGACGCGAGGATAGCGGGCCAGATGCGGGCCTTGCAGAATAACCGCATATGCCACATAATTCTAATAGTGTTACGCGGGCACCCGCGTATACGATTATGTGGGTGCGATTTAGTGGAGCCGCGGACGTACCGCTCCAACTTGCAGCGTTACCTAGAGTCCATGGAGCGAGAGAAGCCCCATAACACCTGCAATGAGGAATACATCGCCCCCGGGCACCGCCGTCAATGGTGGCATCCTCACCTTCTTCACCAGCTAGATCACTGTCTCCTCCTCACTGCGGACCACCACACCTCTCGCCCATGCAATCTGCCGCCAGTAAGCCGCTGCGAGGACGACGCCACTGCTGCCCTGATCCCTATCACACCACCGAAGTAAACATTCAATAACGAAGGAGGCCACCTCGCTGCGCGACTAACGCCGTAGCCATGCACGCGCCAAAACAAGCCCCCTGCTTGAGATACGTTGCCGCTGCCGCGTCTCCAAACATGCATGCCCTACCGGCGCCATCGCCCTCCCGACCGGGTTTTGCCCATCTGGATATAGCGGCGGCGGCCTAACCCTAGGACACCTAGGAGGGGTGGGGGAGGGGTGCAGGAGGGTGGCTCGATCTCCAGAAATTACTACTCCTCTCTTGGAATTCATGTGTGATGATAGTGCGGTGGAAAGAAAAGGAATAAGCGTGTTTTTAACAACAAGCAGGCTACTCCTGGGACAGTTTTCATGAAGATCATCGATTTAGCTCAATAGTGGTTACTTGCTGGACGCACTATGCTGAGGCGCCTGGCACACGGACCACGCGAACCTGACTGAATCAGCGAGGCTGCATGGTAACTACGGCTCAAGTAAAACTTTTGCCCTTGTTCATAGTTTTTTTTTCATTTTCAGTGGTAGTGTCAACCCTGCGCTGATAAATTCCAATGTTAAACTAGGTCTATCGTGCTATTGTTAGTTTGATCTCCACGGTCATCCCAACGGACGACCGACTCGGTCTCGCGCCCTGATCGGGGGCGCCCAACGTTACCGTCGTTGGTGGGCCCCCGTCGCACAGCGCACATAAAAGAGGTGGGGGCTGGGGGCACGAACGCCAAGGTTCGTCGTGCCCACTCACCCCACCGAGCACCCTAAACCCTAGATCCTCCGATTGGGCTAGCGCTGTACGGCGGGAACAACCCACTTCACCGCCGCCACCACTCCGTCGAGCTCCATGACGAGCTCGTCGTCAACCTCGAAGGCCGCACAATACGTTTTCTCTAAACCCTATTCTCTCTAGATCGACGACTAGCGATCCAAATTAGCTAACAATGGTATCAGAGCCGCTAGTCCTAGTTGATCTAGTAGAGAAAGTGGTAGATCCGAGGAAGAAAAGCAAAAGGCTAGGGTTCTCAGAAGCGCCGCCACAAGGCCGCGCCGTTCCTCTCGACCGATGCATCGGCAAGCCGAGGTCGGGAAGAAGAACATAACCCCTCTGGGGTGAAGAAAAATGAACCCCAAAGCCAAAGATCCCCTCCTCCTCGGATCAAATCGATCTAAAAAATCGAAAAGAAAAGGAAAGCCCCGTTTTTTCTTTAGTTTTCCCCATCCCCGAACCCTAGATGCAAAAGAACATCCCCTGTTTTTTCCCCTCCCGAATCCGAATCAAACAAGAACACAAAAAAGGGGGGAGGGGAACCGGCCGCCGCCGTGCACCGTGCGCCGGCAGAGGGCACCGCCGCTGCGCCGCTTGACGGCGGTGCGCCCACCCGAGCGGGTGGACGCACAGTCGGCAAGGGGGGCAGGGGGACGCCGCCAGTGGTCGCTGTTCTCCCTCTCTCGTTCTGCTCGTTGCGGGGTGGGGTGTGGACGGGACAGAAGGAGGGGAGGGGCTGACGCGGCCTCGCGGCCGGCGGAGCCACTCCTCGCCGTCGCTCGTTCGAGCACAGCAGAGGAGCAGCGCCGCCAGAGAGCGGGCTCTCGCGGGGAGACAGCGGCGGGCTGGGGGATCGAATGAGCTAGGGTTAGCATTTGGGTCGGGGGTGCCGGTTTTTGACCAAGCGAGAATCATGCGCGACCGTCCGATCGCAAGCGACGACCAGGATCGCGCGAGCCAGCAGTGCAAGGGGCGACGCCGGGCCGTTTTGGGCCGCGGCTTGGTTGCTCTGTGTGGCAGGTCGTGGACCGGTTTTTGCCGCACTGGGCGGTAAATAGACAAAAGGCCTTGGGCCAGTATTCCGCTGCAGAGACAATTTTCACAGTTTTCAGTGTTTTATTTACAGAAGCCTTTTTGGCATTTTTAATCATCTGTTTTTGATGTTTTTTTGCACAGTTTTTTCTATAGCAAAAATATCCAACGAAATTTTGTGTAGAAAAATATTAAAGTAACAATAAAGTTTCTGTAAATTGTAAAGTTGATGAATTTTACTCATTTTCTTCCGCTGCAAATAGTTAAATGTATTTGCTTAATTGCAATAAAGTGAGGATTTTATTTGATGACCAACGTTGTTAGTAAGTTTTTCATTATGGATAGTAAGTTTTATCACTATTAGTTCTATTTCTGCCCAACGGTGACGTAGAATTAATATTGAGAAGTTTCATGTTTTAATTTGACCAACGTTGAATTAACTCATTTTGGTGATATTTTGTTTCCAGGCAATCCTATGAGTTTCATCTCGGCTATTGAGCCCCTCAATGGAGGGAACTACGGCTCATGGCGAGAGAAGGTTGAGATGGGGCTTGCTTTGCTTGACCTCGACTTGGCACTGATTGAGACCTGTCCCAAAGAACCTGAGGACCCCGTGAGGGGCGAAAAAGAAAGTGAAGATGACTTCAACAAAAGGGTTCATGACCATGGACCAATAAGAATGAAGTATGACCTTGATCGTGCAAAGTGGGACTCGTCCAACAGAAAGTGCTTGATGATCATTAAGAGCTTCATTATGAAAGAAATAAGGGGAGCAATCTCAGAATGTAGCACTGCCACACAGTACCTGAAGAAGGTAGAGAGTCAGTTTACTAGGTCTTCAAAGGCCTATGCGAGCTCTCTCATTAAGAAACTTGTTACTACAAGGTACACTGACGGTGGAGTAAGGGACCACATATTGCGAATGAGCAACATGTCTTCCAAGCTTAAGCCCATGGGCATGGAGCTCCCAGTCGAGTTCATCATTCACCTGATCTTTGCCTCACTACCAAACCAATTTGAGACTTTTGTTGTGAACTACAACGCACAGCCAGAAAAGTGGGGCATTGAGAAGATGATGTCCATGTGCGTACAATAAGAAGAGAGGCTCAAGGGGCAATCTGGTGATTCTGTGAACTACCTGAGCCCAACCAAGAAGAGGAACTTTCAGGGTTCCAGGCCACAAGGGAGGCCACAAGGGAAACCTCAGGGGCATCCCCCTCCTTCTAAGCCTCATGGAAAGGATGATGATCACCGATAGCAGGAGGTGGACAAGGACACTTGCAGGTGGTGCAAGGAAAAGGGCCACTACATGAGTGACTGTGTGAGCTTCCTAAAGCATCTGTGCAAGAAAGGTGAGGATTTAATTACTTTTGTTGATAAGTCACTATTTTTAAGTTATGCAAAATCTACTTGGTGGATTGACTCAGGTGCAACTGTCCACGTTGCAAATTCATTACAGGGATTCCGTATGAGAAGGACCCTGCAAAGAGGAGAAAGAAGAATTAAGGTGGCAAATGGCGTCCAAGCTGAAGTCGAAGCTATTGGAGATCTCCCATTAGAATTATCAAATAGCTTTGTACTTTTACTAGTAGATGTACTTTATGTATCCTCTTTGCATCGAAACTTAATAAGTGTATCGCGCTTAGATGATGATGGTTTTGCTTGCCATTTTGGTGATGGACAATATAAAATCAAGCGTAATAATGAGATTGTTGGTCTTTCCTTTAGACAAGACAAGCTTTATTTGTTATCACTTTGTGAGAATGTGTATGCATTAAGCGCTGAGAATGAGAATGCCTCCTCATCCCCGAATGGAAAGAATAAAAGGAAAAGAATTGATGATGTCTCTTCGAAATTATGGCACTGTCGTTTAGGCCATATTTCGAGGGGGAGAATAGAACGCTTAGTAAAAGAATCAATTCTATCGCCTTTAGAATTTTCAAATTTAGAGCAATGCATCGATTGCATTAAAGGAAAGTTCGTAAAGAATATTAAAAAGGGCGCCAAAAGAAGCACAGGAGTCTTAAAAATAATTCATACGGATATATGCGGTTCGTTTCCTGTGACATCTGTGGATGGATATGATTCTTTCATAACATTCACGGATGATTATTCGCGTTATGGTTACATTTATCCAATTAGAGAGCGTTCTGAAGCATTGGATAAATTTAAGATATTTAAGGCTGAAGTTGAAGATCAGCATAGTTTAAAAATTAAAGTAGTAAGGTCCGATCGTGGAGACGAATACTACAGTCGGCACACCCCATATGGCCAGGTTCCTGGACCCTTTGCAAGGTATCTACAAGAACATGGTATAGTAGCCCAGTATTCAACGTCGGGCGAGCCTCAGTAGAATGGAGTAGCTGAAAGACGTAACCGTACCTTGATGGATATGGTAAGAAGCATGTTAAGTTACTCCACCTTACCGGTTGTCTTGTGGATGGAAGCGTTAAAAACCGCCATTCACATACTTAATCGAGTTCCTAGTAAGTCGGTGTCTAAAACACCATATGAGTTATGGACTAGTCGCGAACCTTCACTCAATTATTTGCGAGTGTGGGGTTGTCCAGCTGAGGCTAAGCTTTTCAACCCAAACCTTGGGAAGTTAGATCCTAAAAACAGTAAGTTGCCATTTCATTGACTATCCAGACAAGTCAAAAGGTTATCGTTTCTATTGTCCAGACAGATTTACTAAGTTTGTGGAAACGAGACACACTGTGTTTCTAGAGGATCAGATGATCAGGGGGAGCACGGTATCGCGAGAAATCAACCTTGAGGAGAAGCGGGTGCATGCACCCACTCCGATGATTCAGGAACTTTTTTATCGATACCTGCTGCTGCACCGACACAGGAAAATGTCGATGTGGCACCTGTTGTTAGTTCTCCTGTGGCAACAATGAATGAAAATGAAGACCCTGTTGTCACACAAGAGGGAGAGCTACAACAGCCCCATACACAGAATGTGCCAGAAGGCGAGACCCTTAGAAGGTCTCAAAGAACTAGAAAGCCAGCTATTCCCAACGATTTTAAAGTCTATGTTAGTGAAGAAGTTCAAATGGAGGGTGATCCCACCACATTTGAAGAAGCCATCAAAGGTGCTCACTCATCGAAGTGGCTTGAAGCCATGGAAGATGAAATGAGATCCATGAGTAGTAACAAAGTCTGGGATTTAGAAGAAATTCCTAAAGGAGCCAAAACAGTAGGCTGTAAATGGGTCTACAAAACGAAATGTGACTCTAGAGGGAATATTGAAAGATATAAAGCACGACTTGTTGCTAAAGGCTTCACCCAAAGAGAGGGAATAGATTACAATGAGACATTTTCTCCAGTCTCAAGTAAGGATTCTTTTAGAATCGTGATGGCCTTAGTGGCACACTATGATTTAATATTGCATCAGATGGATGTAAAGACGGCTTTCCTAAATGGAGACCTAGAAGAAAAAGTTTACATGGCACAACCCAAGGGTTTTGTTGTGGAAGGAAAAGAACGTATGGGATGTCGTCTGAAGAAATCCATTTATAGATTAAAACAGGCCTCCAGGCAATGGTACTTAAAGTTCCATGAAACAATAAGAAAGTTTGGTTTCGATGAGAATGAGGAGGACAATTGCGTATACGCAAAGTTCAAGAATGGGAAATTCATCTTTCTTAGCCTGTATGTGGATGACATTCTACTTGCCAGTAGTGATGTTAGTCTACTGTTGGAAACGAAGAAGTTCTTGTCCTTGAATTTTGAATGAAAGATCTTGGTGAAGCTTCATTCGTTCTAGGAATTGAGATTCTCCGAGATAGAGAAAAAGGGGTCTTAGGGCTATCGCAGAAGGCATACTTAGAGAAGATTCTGAAGAAGTATAGTATGCATGCGAGTAATCCTACGCCTGCTCCTATAGTCAAGGGCGATAGATTTGGGAATTTTCAATGTCCCAGGAATCAATATAAGATCGATCAAATGAAAGCGGTTCCATATGCTTCTGCTGTCGGAAGTTTGATGTATGCTCAAGTATGTACGCGCCCTGACTTAGCTTTTGTTACCGGGGTACTTGGCAGATTTCAGAGTAATCCAGGAATAGATCATTGGAAAATGGTAAAAAAGGCATTGCGTTATGCAAAAGGCATAAAAGGCCTCATGTTAACATACAGAAGATCTGAGTCCCTTGAGATAGAAGGGTATTCAGATGCAGACTATGCGGGAGATATAGATGAAAGAAAATCCACGCCAGGATACATATTTACTCTCGCAGGTGGAGCTATATCGTGGAAAAGCTCCAAGCAAACCATCACGGCATCGTCCATGATGGTAGCTGAGTATGTAGCATGTTATGAGGCCACGGGGCAGGCAAACTGGTTAAAGAAGTTTGTACCTGGGTTAAGAGTGGTGGACAACATTCAAAGACCACTCAGAATATACTGTGACAATGACCCAACAGTATTGTATGCTCACAACAATAAGTCAAGTGTTGCTGCCAAACACATTAACATTAAGTTTTATGTTGTGAAAGAAAGAATCTAGGATCATACCATAAGTTTGGAGCATATAAGTACAAAAGAAATGCTCGCTGATCCGCTCACAAAAGGCTTACCACCCAGTGTGTTCAGAGAACACTTAGCCGGCATGGGTTTAAGGGAAAGCCTATGATACCTGAATATTAAGGGCCTAAGAACAAGAGTCTGTTTCAAAATAGAGAGGTGTATAGTGGCTGTTGAATCTATGGTGCGTATCTGATCATTATGATGAGACATGCTCTATATGCTGATCTGTGATGAAATGGGTACAAAAGTATAAGTTGAATGGAAGATGAGATCAAGGGGAGAATATTAGTTTGATCTCCACGATCGTCCCAACGGACGACTGACTCGGTCTCGCGCCCTGATCGGGGCGCCCAACGTTACCGTCGTTGGTGGGCCCCCGTCGCGCAGCGCACATAAAAGAGGTGGGGGCCAGGGGCACGAACGCCAAGGTTCGTCGTGCCCACTCACCCCACCGAGCACCCTAAACCCTAGAGCCTCCGATTGGGCTAGCGCTGTAGCGGCGGGAACAACCCACTTCACCGCCGCCACCACTCCATCGAGCTCCATGACGAGCTCGTCGTCAACCTCGAAGGCCGACGGTACGTTTTCTCTAAACCCTATTCTCTCTAGATCGACGACTAGCGATCCAAATTAGCTAACAGCTATATCTGAGCAATCCTTACATTTGAAATAACTAAATAAGCAACAGTCCCCTCTCGTGACAGGACGAGCACTATGAGTTTCGTTCAAACGAGAAAACAGAAAAATAAGTTATTTACAAGTGTGTGATCTTACTTGTTTTGTTAGGAAATGGGCAGGCGTTCTACCATTCCATTACAATAAGATAAAATAGTTGTTTATTTACTTTTAAAAATATGTTAGTTTCTCGAATCAGGCTTTCGCCATGCTTTATAAATAAAGCCACAACGGCGGAACCGATACAAGGTGATGAGGAGAAACTCTTACAAAGCAGATCAAAGATAAACAAAAAGAAAAATACGGAAAACCAAAGCTTGCCACCGAAAACATAGAAGCGAGACCGAGTAGAACCGGAGCTCCACGATGACGCCCTCAGGAGGGTAATGACAGAATGCACCGCCGTCGTCGAGACCACGAGGGTCAAAGGTTTTCACCCAGAGCCATAGCACGGGGAGGATAACCACAACGCGACGCCCCCAAGAGGGTTACGACACCCGCAGGCATCGTCGTCGTCGGCGCTGAGCTTTCGCCTGGAAAAATCCTCCCACCGCTCCCGAAAACTCAGCTGCCCGCTGTCACCGAGTTAGGTCTCCGAACCGTGACCTAGGAGCTGCCAAAGCCGAAGCGCCGCCAACACCAGGATCCCCCACCATCCACTCCACGCCATCCACATGGCCTAAGAGAGGGACCACCGTCGCCGCCACATCGCTTGCCGTAGAGCCGTCCATGTAGCCCACCTCCCAGGGCCGCTGTCCCGGCATCCAACAACTCGAACTTGAGCCCATGATACGACCAACTTCACACCGCAAAGCCGACGGATTGGACTAGGTAGGTTAACACCATAGGCATCAGTATCAGGCCGCACGACAGCCCAAGGGAGGGGAACTGCCCTCCACCACCTGAGGTGATCACCGTCCGGACGCAACAGTTGGGCTAATTAGGACCGGATCCGGTCCGGCCGCCTGCCAGGCCTAGATCGGGCCAATTAGCCTTGCCATCGCGCTGCTACACCCCGGAAGCCGCCGCCCGTCCACCTATAGCCCGGTACTGAACCGTCCCTCGTCACCCCTGACTGAACTCATCGCCACCTCACTCCTCGCAGGTCGGCCTAAGGCCCACACCACAAGAGTGTTCCTGATACGGCGTTCGACCGTCGCAGACTGTTTGAGATCTTTCACAATACAACTCTAGTTTCAGCAAACAGAAATTCTTAAACTCTTGTCTCACGATCCAACAAATTCAAGCAATAATTCAATCTACCAATAGTAGCACTAGTTCCACAGCCACTAGCGACCAATTAAACTAGTACAGTACCAAGCAAAACGAAATCAATAGTTTGGATTACCGAGACAGATGCAAGCCAAACAGAACTACACGTACACCCTCAGGTCGAGGAAGTGCGTGGACGATCCCCGATGGATCAGCAGCAGATTAGAGGCGACACGTCTTCAGTCTTCTGGCCGGAAACACAAAAACCAGATCGGTCGTTCTTCAACTGAAACACACATAGAATTGGCCTTGATTTTCTGTTTTATTAAATCCCAAAACATTGTCTAATCCTAGATATATGACCGACTAGTCTTATATATACTGCACGTAGGCAGCTGACTCACCGACACAAAATAACTTCTAGTCTTTTATTGGACTCCTAGCTGACTCGGTAAAATAACCCAGCTCAAAACTGGCCTTTTACATCTGACGTGAAACCAACAAGAAAATAAGGCAAGATGGAAGGAAACTAAACACATAACTAGCTACTGGACTCCACGTGAAACACCAATTCTAGACAAAAACCAAAAGCACATCGATACATGCACTTAAAATCAAGTTGTAGTTTTATCTTGCCCACGTCGAAATATTTGCATGGTGTTTTAAAGGTAGGCTTTACCTCATCCTTTGGAACAATTTGTACTTCAGGTGAACCTTGTAAAACTGAAATATTGGTCGTACCTTGATCCAAGTTTCTACCATTGCTGGCGCGAGCCATAATGCGTCGTCTAGCTAGTACCACATACTTTGTAGCCTTAATGGAATTACCAATAGCAGTAGAGAGAACCTCATCAGTTCCCTAGCCACAGTGCCTTGGGACGGGTCACCTTGTTGCCGCCGCCACATCGCCGCTGGTCAAGCCCGCCACTTAGCGCAGACGCTCCATCTGGGAAGACCTCCACGACAACCAAGCCACTGCGAAGCAGCAACGACCTCCAGAACAATGGACCTTGCCCACCTAGGCGAGGTTACTGCCAGATCTAGGCCCGTCTGGCCCAGATTTAGCTCGGCCGTGCACAGGTGCCCAGAGAGCACCATGGCGGCCATCACCAACGCCGGCAGCTCCCCGGGAGGCTTGCCTCGTCACCGCCCGTTCCTGATCGCCCCAGGCCTGCCTGGCCCGTGGAAGGTCCAGATGAGGCCCGAATCGGCTCGCCTCCCTGCAGCAGCCCCGTCGCCGGTTCACACCGCCGTCAAGCTCCGCCAAAGCCCCATTCAGAGCCCCCATGCCCACCAGGGAGCGTCGCTGCGTCGCCGGATGAAGGCCCCGCCGCCGATGCTGCACTGCCGCCAGCCACAGCCGCCCCGCGAGGGCGGCCTAGCGCGCGGGTGAAGGAGATCCTGCCGCCACTGGCACCGCCCGGGCTTTGCCCGGCGGCTCCCACCGGCGGCGGTAGGGGGAAGGAGGAGGGGAGGGTCTCCGGGCAGGCTAGGGTTAGGCCCCTGTGTCGCCCGCGTGGGCGAGCATAGGAGCAGGGTTTGGGTCGCGATCGCGACCGCGTGTGTAACTCTTTGGTGGCCTCCCTGGGCAAATCTGTCAAAAAAATCCGTTACTCCCTCTGATCCATATTAATTGTCGCTGAATTGGATATATGTAGAACTAAAATATGTCTAGATACATCTAATTTTGTGACAATTAATATGGATCAGAGAGAGTACTAGTTTGAAGCGGGCCTTTATTTCTTTGGCCCAAAGGTACATCTACTTTTTTTTCAATCTGTAAGTTCGAAGTTTAACTTTTGAACAAGCGAAGCTAGCAACGTAGTAGCGTGAACCCCGGAACATGGGTAGAAACCATCGCTCCCTCCGATACTAAAGGAATCGCATTTTTAAACTTTAACGTGGTTTCAGAAATACGAAAACTCCACCGATCTAAAATTACTATGGACCGGTACGTAAGCGGCCAGGAGAGACAGGCGGCGATAAGCGTTAAAACTCATCTAGGGTTTTGTTACACTCGCTGATGAATCCGTCGTTCGGTGATCTCAAGGTCTTGGAGATGTGGCGGATCACGGTCTCTCACCGACAGGAAGATTTTCGTTCTTTAGTTAAGTTGTTTTTCAGAGTCTTGGTGAGACGGCCACAACATCCTGAAGTTAGAACAAGATCCTCTCGGACTTATCCTCGTTTCGATGGTGCGTCTAGAGCCGAGTGTGTCTGGCTGATATCCGACGAGTGTAACTGCTATTAACTGCTTCGATCTCTACACTTTGAAGATAAGCAGTACCAGTAAGCAGTAATCGTCGTGGTACGTGCACAGTTCTACTCCAGAATCATGTCGTGACTACGATTTTAATCCTTTACATCGAATTTATCCAGTACATACGTACCAGTAGTCCCGTACATGAGATGAAAGATACATTTATAGTTTTTTAGCAGTCTGAGTTATGTATACCACGCAGAGCAAGATCATGGCCGCCATTTATTCGCGTGATTTGGTGTGTACGTACTCTGTACTTGTGTAGAGTACCGGCGAGGGCGATATGTACTATTCGTCTACCAGAGACTGGGACTGACGAGGAACATGGTCGGGTACGCATGAGGAAAAAATAATAAGGTTGGGTTGAGCTATTGCTTTCGCCTAGGTAGAGAGAGAGCAGCTATCCTCTCCTAGTAGAATGGATGGGTTGCCCGCTCGGGTGCGTTCCATATGCAATCCGTGCATAGGTGTGAAAACGGAACCGAAACGAACGGAACTGAGTGATGTTACACTTATTTTCACTTTTTTAAAAGACGGAAACAAATACAAAAATCTTGAAAATAAAAAAAAAGTAGATATTATCGGAAACAGATATGGACGGAATATGGTGCAGAGCGAACAGTACAGATTTTATCCGAAACAAAGAGAAACCTAAAATTATGCAACAAATCTCAAGCATTCTAGAAAACCAAAAAAATTGTTCCCTGATTATATATAGCACGGTGCTAGGTTTACAAGGAAATAAGAGAATGATCATTTCGTGGAATCCTCCTCGAATGCATCAAGAAATTACATAGTGGGATGAGTAACTTTGCAAATTTGGCTTGACAAGATCATGTTTTATCTCTATTAAATTTGGCTATGCATATCAACCCTAAGCGGAAATTCTAAATTATACGAATTCCATTTCCGTGTATATTCTGCCGGAAAACACTGTTCGTTTTTGTTTCTGTTTCCATCAAAAAAATCCGTTTTCGTTTCTATATTTTCATTCCATTTCTGTTTTTTTGCCAAAAAATCAAAAACTTTCCGCTCCACTTTCATCCCTACCCGTGCAGCACTGTACTACCATCAAACTCGCGTGTATCCACGATGCAAGGTGTCAAGTGGGATTCCTTCTAAATCGCACTTCTAATTCATTTGTCAAAATCTAGTTTAAATTTTGAGTAAAAAAATTACACTAGATTTTAACAAATGATCTAGATGGAGGCTTTGGCGGGATCCCACCTAACAATCTACATGATGAATGAAAGAAAAGAAAGAGGGAGGCCACCATACGAGTTTCTTTTTTTTCAACTTATAATAACGACGCCAGCTAGGGAAGCAAAGGGTTTATCTACTTTTCACCCAAGAAGCGAAGCATGGGCTGCGCACTGGTCGCTGTCCTCTGTTTTTCTTATTGCTCAGGAGCACTGTCAATTCCATTTAAGTTATTTGCAAGTAGAAATGGACAGGCCTTCTACCATTCAATTAGGAGAAAATAAAATTCAGTTTGTGTAAAAAAGACACTCACTTTCAATACTCTACCTATCTCTATCTAAAGACTCAGACCTAGCCCTCCCTCGACCCGGCGGCTGCGGCGCCCGCGCCACGCCGGGGATCCCAAACCTGCCCCCCTCGCGCCTCCTCCGATCTCCCTTCCCTCTATCCGCCAGTGCCAGCGGCGGCAATACAAGCAAGCGGCGAGTCCCATGAGGGAAAGCCTAACCCTGCTCGTCGCCTACAGCGTGTTGACGGGTGTGCGGCGAGGTAGACCCGTGAGGGCCTCGATCTCCCGACCTTGTCTACCTAAGGTGCGACGGTGGCTCTGCCCGCAACACTTGGAAGCCGGGGCGGTGGCCTGGGGGGCAGCGATCTGTCTAATAAAGGTGGGGGTCCTAAGATCCCTCTGAAGCCATGATGATGTTCTGCTTGTCGTCTGTCATTGGTGATCTGGCTGGAGTGCCGAGTTCTGGAGTGCTCCGCTAACGAACTCCAAATGGATGACATGCCTGGAGTTTTCCGGATCAGATGGATTTCGGCCGCGCGCATACATGTTTAATCTGACCGTTTGGTTTCAGAGGAAGCGTTGTGAAGCTCTGCAGTTTGTTGCCATCATGGAACTTTGGCTGGAGTGCCGAGTTTTGCAATATTTTTTTTTTTGTAATTCTTCTTCTTTTTTCAGGGTTGTGTGCATCCGTTAGACTATTAGGGCATGCGTTGTTGCAGAACTTGGGATAATTGGTATCTCCGCGATATTAATATATACTCTTTTCAAAAAAAAGAAAATCTAAAGACTTAGACAATCGTGTCAAGATGCGGATATTTCTTTTCCCAAAAGATATGCTTAGTTTGCAAAAGTTCTATAGGTTTGAAGTCTACTTTGAACAAGTCAAGCAAGAAAGGTAGTATGTGACATGTGAAGAAGGAAATACTACTCTCTCCACCCCCAAGATAAAATATGACACTGTCAAATATTAACATGCTGGTTTCAACAATATAGCTCTGTTTCCGCCAAACCCCACAGCCTCCGCAATCTTGAGTGAGTGGCACGGTGCAAGTCCAAGCTAAAGTAGTTAGTGTTAGTTTATACTCCATGCGTTCAGAAATATAAGTGAAACGAAAGTATCTAGATGTCTTTTAGTGTACAAGTTAAGTTTACTCATGTTAGAGTACGTATACATGTATAGGCTAGAGATAAATTAGGATTCTACATCTTGTAATTTAAGTCTCCACCTACCCCGTGTAACTTTATATAAACCTCCACAAGGATCATTGTAATACAACACACAATATGCTGGGATTACAACTTTCCACATGTTATCGGAGAGGTTAGCTTCAGGTGCCGATCCTAAACCTTTCACCACTTCCGCAAGATCAATCTTTTCTCGGGGGCGCGGCACCCGGTTTCGATCAAAGATCGAATCGGTTCTTTACAATAGATTAGATTCAATTTCAAAATTCAAGATTTTCTTATAGATTAGATCTATTTTAGCCATTGAATAAATCCCAATCTTTCGTGACTCTATTCCGGTGAAAATTGATGCAGCAATCAACTCCTGATTTGAAGACCTGCGCGGCTCCAAGGTCGGCATCACCGGCGACCCACCCGCCTGTGGACTCTTGCCCGCTGATCAGCGGCTCCTCACCCGAGGCCGGAGAGACATGGCAAGGAGAAACGTTGCCAGCAGCACAGCATCGAGGATCTGAACATGGCATGCACTCACGTGTGTCCCATATGCATCCATGCATCGGGTGCATGTGTGCCCAAGGGGACCCACCGCCATCTAGAGGAAACCATCCGCGGTGAGTTCGTCTGACACATGTTATCTGGCATACATGGGGAAAGCATCAGCCTGCACAACTTCAGCACGCTGCTTCTATCCATCGACTACACCATACGTACCAGTGCGCCGCCTATATCGACATACTGATCTGCAAGCCTGACTACAACGATCCGAACATCCACGTCATCATGTTGTACGGCATTGTCAAACTACAAGCCAGGCTTTCACACCATCGCCTCCACAAGGGAGGCCTTCGAGGGACGATCATCGCCGGCATGCCTACTTCTTCATTGCCGACAAATCACGCCAAGGTCTACATCAACGTGATCTTCATCAACATCTTCGTCGACACACCGTCGCCATCGCTATACTCCGTCCACATGATGGACATACAACTACGACGTCCTCTGACAGTACAACTGCAAGACACGACAACGGTATGGCCGCGTCCACGACACCGGCGACTGCATCAACAAACCGGCGTCACAATTGTGATACCCTACAACCGCGCATACACTTCTAGCAAAACCGTGTGTGCTTGGTGGCATTCTCCAGTCTTGGCAAAACTGGTGATCTCACCTATGACCGCGTCCGCGAGACGCCCACCGACGATATAGCACCCCGAAGAAACCACTACTAGAAAATCGCTTATTGTTTTTAACTTCGTGCATCATCATGATAGCATGCTCGTGTCATCATATCACATTGCATTTGGGCATCATTATCATAATGCATATGTTTGCCTAAAACTATTTTACAAAAGCCTATTTTTGTTTTTAAATATCCCCGTCTTGATTTCAAATCAACCCCCGGTCTATTTCGGATCTTTGGTTTGTCTAAAAACTATTTGCAAACGCCTTTTAAAAATAAAATAAATAAAAATACTTTTTACCGTGGAAGGCCGCCACCGGCCAGGCCCAAAGGGGCCATCTTTCAGCAGCCTACCACCCCGGCTAAACCCTAGCTACCCCAAAATCCTAGACTAACCTAAACCAGCCCACACCTAATCCGCCGTGTCGCACACAAGCCCACACTGACCGCGTCCCACCCAACCCCGCACGGTCGACCATGCCTCCCCCCAGAGGCCCAGACCGACCCAGCGTCTCGCCCCGCGCACGGCAGCGCGACACGCTCGGTCAACCACCCCGACGCCCCGCGTACGCTCCACCCGCAGCGCGACGCGCGCAACCCAACCCACTCCTCACCGACCACGATCCACACCCCGCAAACCCCCTCACCATGTCGTTTCCCACCCCCGCGTACATACCTACCAGCGACGTGTCGACGCATACGACCGCGTCCGCCCACCCTGCGTCGCCTGACCCCACCATCCATCGCGCGCGGATCCCGTCGCTCCCACCCACCAAGACGCTCCTCTTCCCTCAATCCTGATTCCGCCGCTAGCGCCCTCTCCGCTTCTCCTTGGCCTCGACTGCCTCGGTCCGCCCGCGAGGCACCACCCTGGGACTAGGATTGCAGGTGGGACGGGCATGCCGCCAATCCCGCCTCCTATCCCGCCTGCAGATCCAATTTATCTCATCCGAGTCCATGCCCTGCATCCGTCCTGTCTCTCCATCGCCGTGTGGCTCCGTCCCAGGCCGCTCGCCCTTGCGCCGGTACACCCGACGTCGCCGCCTCGCCAGCGACTGGTTGTGCCTCTCCATTCCGGCCGGGGACCTCGCCTCCTCCGCATCATTAGCACCCCGTGTCGCCACCGCCAAGTTGCGCCCCGCCTCGAGCGCCTCCCCGCTGCCTTCCTCGAGCCCGACAAGCTCCGACCGCCCCTGCCTTACCTCCTCCTCGCGTCGAGCGCCTCCGGCCTCGCCCGTTTTCCCGGCCGTCCCGCTCTGCCGCCGCGCGCCTCCCTCGCCGTCTTCCTCGAGCTCCGCAGGAGCCACGCCTCGACCCGACCTGCACCATGCGCGCGGTTCCCCTGCCGATGTGTTTTCCCGCATGCCCTCGCGCATGTCCTTCCCGGATGCCGCTCGAATTGTAGACGGAGATCGTGTGTCCAGGTTTTGGGCTTGTTGGACCACAATATCTCGAAGACACACGGAGGTGACAAGACGCCGAAAGATTACGGGCACCAAGGACTCTACCACGGAAGCTGAAGACCGATCCCGGACGCCAAGTTGGCCCACATGGAGACCAAGGCCGTTCTCGGGGTCCGAAGCCAATTCCGAGGTCTGAAGCCCGATTCCATTTCCACTGAGACCGAACCCTAGCACCGGCTTCATGTTCTCCTTCACGAATGTCGACACCCCGTTCTCGGATGCGAAGACCGACCCCGGAGCCCGACCCCGAAGATCGATCCCGTCGAACCCCCCGACAAACCCCAAGATCGCTGATATCCCAATGTGTGACCCCTTTTCCGAGCCATATTTTATAAATTGTCATCCATATACTTGTTGCATATAAATTGTTTATGCTCGCATACATATCATTGTTGTTTGGAGGTATTTTGTTGACTCGCCTAATAATTAAATATGGAGACTATATGCGGGCTATTCTAGTCATATATTTCCTCCATTTAAATTTGTGTAGTGCACCGATGCATGCTTTGTCTTGTTAAGTCAATATTTAAAATGCGGGATATCTAAACAACATGAACCTTCTAATTAATTGCCGGGACCCTGATTCCGCTTAATATTGCCTAATTGCACCGCATCCTTGCTATGTCATGGATCATACATGCATCATGTCCGGTCTTCTGCTATAGTATTAAATAGTATATCTGGTGTTTCTTTTAGTGCTTTGCTTTTTTGCGGATTAGGCCGTTAAGTTCATGCGAGTATCGACAAGTTCTTCGAATAATGTATCTTCAGCAGTGTTTTTCAGGCGAGCAATCTCCCCCTTTCTACCTATTTTGCATTTATAGTCTTTACTTTCTCCTGTTGATCTATTGATATCCGTGTTGCGATGCTTTAATTTCTGTGCACCAATTATATTCCTTGCAGCCTCTATATTGCCTTGGACACATCCTATTGCTTTTTGTTTGATAGATAGTCGGCATTGCGAGTCGTAGTTGCTTGTTTAGGTGCTGCTTCACGTCGTTATTGTTCCATCGTTGATGGAAGGTTGGCACATGCTTAATGTTGGCGATGCTTAATGGTGGAGATGGTCATGGCTTTCATTATAACTTGTTAACTAAAATGCTGGAAATAGATATAATACAGAGGCACAGGCGGTTAATAGTCAATATTTGGTTTTTAATCGCCCACTTGTGTCCACCTATGACCCGAGTTCTTGACAACTGTTCCGAGATTGAGCGTGCTAACCACAGGTGGGTGTGTAGGCACCCCATCAGATTACTACCTGATTTCAAAGTACTGTGTTGGGGCCACAAAGTAGTTTGGGGCTTTATTATTATCCTGTACTTATGCCATGCTTTACTGCTTTATTTAAGATTGTGCGTCGAGCGCCTGTACTATTTAGGACTTGTGACACGTTTTCGCTGTATCGATAAGCTCAGTCACACTTTCGGGTCCTATTCGTTTACAGTCATGAACACAAACCGTGGGTCTGTCTCGGAGACCGGCTGACTTCGTTACGGGTAGCTTAGTAGGGTGGCCCCCATGTACTTGCTTTGGGTCTGGAAAACGTTGTGTCCGAAGTCCCGTCGCATACTGTTGGGTGTATGTTCAGGATTTTGCTCATATTCGGATCTGACAACAAGGGTTGAAGTACGTGTGCATACTTTGGTGCATCCCTGCAGGGTTAAATCTTTTTGAAAAGTCGTGCCCGTGGTTTTGGACGACTTGGAGCGCAGTTTCTCGATCATAGACAACTATAACTAAGGAATTGATGTTATAATATGACTCGTATCTGATATGACTAGTAAGTTGGACAACCACTATGGAATGAATGAATAAAACTACCAACTATGCGAGTTTCCTTGGAATGACTTCCTCGTTTGATCTCGAGGGGGAAATACCAGGATAGGTATGTTTGGTGTTAGTATCAGGTGGTTCCGAATAGCTCTTTCTTATCCCTCTCTGACAGCCGACAGTTGTATCGAGTCTCTATATGTTGTTTAGTGCATGCTTCGTTATCGCTTCAGTCCACCATACCTACGTAGGCGAGAGCCGCCGAATTCTAAACTCGTCGTGTACTGGCCTCAGTACTGACCGCTCCCTTTTTATTTTGTCCTTTGTCGGCACCCCTTTTGATTTGGCAGGTATAAGTTCGACGTCGTTAGCAGGGTTACCCTTCCGGCTTGGCCTGGGCAGGGCTATGGATGCCATTGATTATTTTTCAGGACTCTTAGCCCCATTTGCATATTATTTGTACTCAGATTTTGTATCGTTTTTAAGGTGATTTGGATCTTTGTATTGTATATCTGTATTCTTGCATATTATCCGTACTTAGATGTTGTATATATATGTTTTGTAGGTTCCATCATGGACTATTGTGTAATGATATTATTTCATTTTCTACCCGCATGCAAGTACCTGGTGGGCATCTTTGAATCGTTTCTATGCGGGTTTACGAAAACCGTTAAAACTTGCATAGGATCGATTCGAGGGTGTTACAGACGGTATCTTTACAAGGTGCAAAACATCCACAACTGTAGCTCCCTCAACAACAACAAAACACGCATTTTTTTGCGCCTCCGGCAATAGCGGCCACACAACATAAGACGACTACGACATCGACCATACCCACCTCGACCACGGCTACATCATGATCGGCTACCTGATATCAACATTAAGAACAACGTCTACAGCAACTCAAGAACTCCAGTCAACAGCGTTCGCATCGTCACTTGCGTCCATGCCACTCCTGTTGTGACTGCGGGAGGAAAGAGAGGCACCAGAAGGGGACGCAGTCACCGCCCCTAGGTGTCAGCCATGACCGTGTCCACGCAGGTGATGACGACAAGGAGGTGAAGACGACGGAAGCGCAAGACTTCAAATCCAGTCGCAAGCGTCCGCTTCACTCCCGCTCCGACTGAGGGGGATGTTACAGTACGTATACATGTATAGGCTAGAGATAAACTATGACTTTACATCTTGTACTTCAAGTCTCCGTCTACCTGTGTAACTCTATATAAACCCTCACAAGGGTCATTGTAATACAACACACAATATTCTGGGATTACAACTTTCCATAGTTTGTAATTATTTTCAGCCTATTATTATTATCATTATTTACTTTTATTATTATCATTGTTTTGCATATTTCTTTCACAGATCGCCATCCCTTGAACGTAGAAATATTGGCTCAAAGTCCCGATATCTATAGTTATTCATAGGATTTTTAAAACAAATGAATATGGAATTAAAATGTGTTCTTTGAGTAATATAGGTTGGAAAGAAAAATACAAGAACTAGCATAAAAGAGTGTTGAACGCCCACAACAAACAAGAGAACTGTAACAATATCTCTTTGGTTCGGAGGAACTTGATAGGAATTTTGGAAGATTGTATTTCATAGAGCTTCTCTTGTTTCAAAAATTGAAAAGCATGTGTTCGGTATGATCTACTTTGCATGCAACTCGAAGGAATAATCTGTTGATTCCAACCTCAGCATCCACCTATCCTTTAGAAGAAATCTTGTGTTTTTCTTATGTCCAGCCAAATAGCTTTGCTTATATATTATCAGGTCACGTGATATCCAGCATGACGTGATATATATAAGTTCTCTTGCTTTCCCATTCATGTGTATTTTAAACAATGTTGACAAAAAAAAGGTAGTGAAAGGAAATCTTTCTTTGGATATACATAGCGCAAAGGGAATATGTAGGAAAAAATCCAAAGGATCCAATAATACAAATAAAATGACTATATATCCTCAAAAAATGACTATATATAGGGCAAGCGATCCTAAGATTAAGGGCTTATTAGATCCAAAGGATTTCTGTACATTTACAAGATTGGGATGCTTAGGAATTTTTCCCACTTGCGTTGTTCGATTAGCATGATTGAATCTCCCAAAAATATTTTGTAAGGATTTTTTGATACTCCCTCCGACCCATATTAGTTGACTTGGATTTATCTAGATTCGGATGTATCCAAACTTCTTTGTTCTTTCCAAGTCTTCTTCTTGCATATAAGACAATGGGAGCATCTCAACATCCTCTGGTAGAATCTGTGCAATCCAAGCCATCACTGATGGAAGCATGCCAAGGTGAAGTTGACGATCTCTTTAGCGTTTATCCTTCTCGCTCTTTTACAAGTAGCTCACTCAGAGTGCTGGCTTACCAGGGGTCATAAGAATCAGATATCTCTTCGCGTTACCTGATCCTCACTCCCCCAATTACAGACCTTCTTCTCACTGTTTCGCTAATCCCGAGCTTGAAGAGAAGTGAATGCCCGTGAGGAAACGAAGAAGGCCTAGGGTTATCTATTGAAAACCATGCATGCCCAGATCTATTATGAAAGTTGAATACTAAAACATGTCTAGATATATCCGAATCTAGACAAATTCGAGTCAACTAATATGGGTCGGAGGAAGTACTAAGTTGTAAATGAAATTTTCCATTCACTCAAACCTCTTTACAAAATTAGTTTGTCTGGTCTGTGATGCAGTGAAACAAATTTATGAACATCCTCGAGTTTTGTTGACGTATGCTCAATCCAAACATCAAGAGCACCAAGAGTTATTTCATTTTTTTTTTGGAAAGGAGCATATATTAATATCGGAAGATACCAATTACGCCCAGCCTCTGCAACAACGCATTACCCTATTGGCATTACGGATGCACACAGCCAAAAAAAAAAGAATTATAAAAAGAAAAGTCCCGCTAAAGCGATCAGATCCTTAGCAGCAGCGACACTAACACCACCAAAACAATACCAGAGTCCAACCCCTCCAAAAACGACGCCTCCAAGAAGGAAACAGTGCTCAAGCGCTGTCGTCGCCCGATCGAAGATCCTAGGTTTTCACCCTGGAGGAAGTCTTCGCTCGCAAAACAATGCCTTCTGCAAGGCCATTGCCAGGCACAACCAATAAAGGCCAGACCTTGAGTTTTTACCCTGCAAGATAAGACCGTGAACATCTCCTGTGTTGTCGCCCCCTCTAACAGACGCTGCTGCGAGTCACAGATCACCAAGCCAGATCCTCAACACCCCAAAGATTCAATCCACCATAGCTAGCCTTTGTGTTCCTGTCTTCATGAAATTCTCCACATCTGACTTCACCATGGATCGTCAAAGACATGACACATGATGGTAACAGGTAGGATGCTTCGCCATGCTCCATCTGAAACCAAACGGCCAGCAAAAAAACACAGGTGCGCACGACCGAATACCTTCTAATCCAGCAAACTCCAGGCACGATGCGCCCATGGGAGTTCGCCGGCAGAGCCTTCCGGAACTAGACACTTTGGACAGATCCATGAAGGCAAGCAACAAGTAGATCTTCGTCTTGATGTGCGAGAGATCTGAGGACCACCACCTTTATTCATGCCTAGCTGGCAGCCCCCACGCCACCCGCCGGCGACCTGCAAGATCTGTCGCTCCGACCCTTCGCAGCAGCCCGTAGGCTAGGCCAGCATCAAGAAAGGCAGCGACAGAGCAGGATCGACCCTCCACCGGATCCGGCCCAACCATGCATCGAAGAGGAATTGGGGGACGACATGGGAGACACCCAGATTTAGATCTAGGGTTTCGTCCATGGCCACCAGATCCCACCTCCGTTGCCAGCCATGGCGCCGCCGGGAGAGGATCTCCGCCACCACCCCGACCAGGGACGCCGCCCTAGCCGCTGCACGTCAGCGCACCGACCATCCTTGCCCCAGCAGATCCGGCGGGAACCTCCGGCAACCACCACCCCAAACCTCCTTCGGAGGCTGGGCCCGCCACCACCGCGGCGAGGGCCGGCGGCAGCGGCGGCAAGAGAGGCTGGCGGCGGGAGGCTCTGGCGGCGGCGCGGGGATCGCCCCTGGCGTCGCCCTGGGGAGCGACGCGAGGGACTAATGAAGATGGTACTTAATACTTGCCTGCTTGCAACTTGCCTCAAAAAGAAGAGCTATTTCATGTCCTCTGCTGATCGGGTTGTTGACGTTTTTTTCAGTAAATTAGCATTGCTGATTCTCCGAGTCTCCCCTCTCCGCTAGTGCAGTCTTGAATCAGTGATTTGATGCTATCCAGTATCCGCTAGTAATGATGGCCTTGTCTCCTCATGTGATTTTTATTTCTGCTGCACCACCTACTACATATTTATTGCATTCATTCAACATAATTTATGTTCAGTCTTCCCTTTTGATCTTCCACCGATAAAGCACCAAGACGTCACCTCAGAATAGTCACAATGGGAAGTATCATATAGTAGTATCATGTATATATGATACTAGTATATGATACCATCTTCACAATGCATAGTATCATATAGTAGTATCATAGTCTTAGTATATTTGTTATTTTATAGAATTCAATGCAAAATTGTGTACAAGATTCATTTGGAATTAGTTTTTTTAGTTCTACGTGCTATGATACCGCATCTACCTATGATACCAACACAACCTCTTTCATCATTAATTAGCATGCCACGTCAGAATTTTGCCAACATGGCATACATGATACTACCTATGATACTCCCATTGGGCTAGTCTCAGCGTGAACTCACTCCCCTCCCGAATCCAATTACTTGCACTCACCAGAAGAAAATGCACGGGTAAAAGTCTAACTTGCATTGCCTCATGGAGAGAGAGAGGGGGAGAGGGAGAGGGAGAGGGAGGGAGAAAGAGTCGTTCTTGATATGGGATTGGGAGACATTGGGAATGCGCGCGGTGGTTGCGAAGCTTCTTCTTGTTTCAATCCTATTGCCTTAGAGGGTACACTTATTCGATAGTTGACACTCATAGTTGCCGGAACTTCCGTGCTGCATAGTTTTTATTAATAATCATCAACAGTAGTACAAAGAATCCTAAAAGTAATAAACATTACAAATAGGTCTATGGACCACCTAGCGAAGACTACAAACAGTAGCATGAGCCGAAGCCGTGTCACCATCCTCGCCCTCCATCATCGGAGCCGGGAAAATCTTGTCGCAGTAGAGCTTGTTATAGTAGACAAACGGAAAGTCGTGCTAAGGTCCCAAAGGACCAGCGCACTAAAGCAGCAACCATCGCCAATGATGACATCCGTAAATTGGTAGAGACTGACCTGAACTCACACAAACAAACACGAAAATGAACCAGATCCCAGTAGATCCGCTAGACACATGACTCCACGCGCCCTCCACCAACGCTAGATGCACCACCGGAGCGAGAATATGACGGAGAGAAGTTTATTCTGACTTCAAGATGTAGCTACCGCCTCAACATCCCGAGAAAGACACTAAAAAATACCTAAACAAAGAGCAAGAAAACATTCCACCGGCTAGAGGCCATGTTTTGTCATACCCGCGAGGCCACGAGGCCACGAGGCCACCGGAGGCGGAGCGGACCGCCGGCGTCGCCGGGGGAACATCGAACCCTAGATGGGTTTGCGTCGCCTCCCAGTCGCCTCTCTATTCCCGTAACGGTTGGTACTAATCGATAAAAATTGTGTCAGACACTTCCGTGCTGCATAGTTGGCACTGTACCACGCCCACCATGTCTCCTAGTCAAGGCTTACACGGGTATGAAAAAAACTTGGACCCATACACAGGCAAGGGTATGGGTATCAGGTAAGATCAGAGGTGACGGGTACAGGATGGCTCTACCCGTATCCATATCCTGCGGGTGCCATCCCTAGCTGTAGACGTGGCCTGTTCTTTTTTTTCTTGTTTCTTTTTTTTTTGGCTGTTCTTAGCACCCTTGTAATCTGCCGTGTGTGGCTTCTTTAATTAAAAACCGGGCTCTTGGAGTTGGAGCCTACCGTCTAAAAGTAAAAAGGAAATTGTGCTCCGATACCTCCACCCGTAAAGTTCTCTATCCCACCTATCTCCCTAATCATGACACGTCACGATGGGAGCATACATTCTATCATCTACTTCTTTTTTTTTACAATACATCTATCATCTACTTCATTGAACATATTAATATAGGATCTAATTTAAAATTTCGAGGAACGTAGCAAAGAAAACGGTTCATAATTCAGACAATATTTTCATTTGAAATTTTAAGTCTTGAAAATAAATGCACGTTGCACCTCGGAGGGAAGATCCCACCAAAAAATATATACCATTGTGACATTTGTCAAACATGTCACATGCCACATGTCGCAATTAGAGAGAAAATAAAGATATCTTTACGGAGGTCAGACTTTTTCTAGAGATTACCCAAGTTTTGTGATTTTCTGATATCAACACACAGCACAAGCTCAAGGGGTCATTTCGAGTTCCACATGCTCATAGAAAGTACACGTAAATATACATCTGTAATAAACATAAAATTTATTAACAAGGTAACGGACAAACGACCCCAGAAAACCGATGTCCAGGTCGGCTCAACCAACTATAAACACCCTTACAATAAACCAATTTTGGGCAGGGTAAGAATCACAACTCGTCTCATCCTTTGAGTCAGTAGCCCAGAACAGCCTACAAACAGACACGGGAGAACCGAGATTACCACAGATTGATGAGAAGCTAGAATCCGGCCCATCCTGATGGCTGATCTACTTTCTTCGCTACCCCCGCGCTGAATCTCTGGGAGGAACTCCCCTGAACACTCGTTCTGTTGATCTGTGCTGCAGCAGCAGTACTAACCGATGATGTGCCAAAACCCCGTGCATCAGAAGGCAGCCCTGTGTTTGTGTTCCTCGTTAGGTTTTGCCTCCCATTGGTTGCATGGTCGACCTTTGGTCTGGCCTGAGCTTTTGCTTCAGGGAATGCCTGCCATGTCTTGGCCTCGGAGCTGGGTAGCGACGAGTTGCCTGCGAGCATCCCTTGTTCAAGCTCCCACACCGTCCCTTCAATCTTCTCCTTTCGCTGCATGGATTGTAAGTCTCGTGAAAGATGCTAAAAGTATTTATAGATAAGCAAATTTGTCATACAGTACTAGATATACATATAGAGTAAGCCCCTGCGTGTAAGATATATAGAGTACGCACCAGAGATCCGAATTCTGGTATCCTTGAGCTGACTTTACTTGAAGGTGGCGGTGTAGTCTCAGCAACAGTGCGCTTCAGCTCTTGGATTTCCTGACGCTGGGAGCGACAGATAGCCGACAGCTTTTCATACTTGGCTGTCATCTCAGCCTTCTCCAGTGTGGTTTTCTTCAACTGCTCCTTCAGATTGGACACTTCAGCTTCAAGCTCGGACGTCTTACCAGTAGCTGTAGTCCCAGAATGCAGATTGTTTGCATCAAAGTCTGCGACAAAATTGTTGAAGGGATCTTTCCCAGATATCATCTTGCTTTGTGATTGTGGTGTTTTATTTTTCACAGAACTCTGTGGTTCCATGAAAAGATTTGTGTCCGGACCACCCATATGTCCATTACTGGATACAATGTTACTTGTTGCATTACGCAAAGCCTGACCAGAATGGCCATGCCTATCTCCAGGGGTACTGCTGCTGATATCCACCCTGCTTTGGTTATACTTTGATGAAGGCGGTGGTTTAATTGGTTCCTCGTCAAACAAAGGCTTCCTATTATCAGCAGCTTGAGAACCCTGTGCGTGTTGTGTCGCCCAGAATGCACCTAGAGGTGCATCTCCAGCATCTGCACTTCCATGAGATGATGAACTATCAGTTTGTTCTCTTGGAGGCGGAGGAGGGTTCCTTTTAGGCGTCACATGTGTTCTTTTATAAGCACCTACGCAGGCAAAACAAGATGATAGTAAAGTGAGAAGGTAACCTTAGTCATTCACCAGTTGTACTATCCCTTCCGAGAATATTTAGAACAAACGAACAGACTAGAATGGTAAATATTTTATTCTAGCACATTGTGTGCTGCAAGGTGGCATGACAGAAAGGTTAAGTGAATATAAGTTATGGGACATGGGAGTTGCACTATCTATAATAACATGACCATATAGTGACTGACCTGGTCAGTTGCCACAGAAAGTCAGAAAAAATAAAGTGGGCACATAAGACAATCAATACAAAACTCTACGACAGCAGTAAAAACTATATGGATGCTTATCAAACAATCTTATAATTAGGTGATGTAGGGCTTATGATTAGCAGTTTTTATAATCATGAGGATGCTAGATGAGGACTTATACTTCATTAGAAGACATGTGAAATTCAGCTTTATCCTAAGTAAATTTCCTAGAGCCAAATTTCGTAATGACACTTTCTGATTTCATCTTACAAAACAAATCCATACTGATATAACAGAATACGTAACAAAATGTGGAGTAATGCAAACAATGCCTTTTTCTATTTTTGAATGGTCCCTTTCTCTATGTTCCTTCTAAATACAATCATTAGAAAAAATATATAAATGGAATTTACAATGATTAAATATGATCGCATACTCTACAAAACATCTCCAAAGTCCAAACTCTCCAGAAAACTAACACTGATTGAAATAGTGAATATATTCAGAAAACAAGTGAAGCACCACTACGGTTTTGTACCAGAAGAAGAAACAAGCATGTCTAAGTTTACAGATGAAAGGATTTCACCATTGCTAAGAATCAAGAGCAACCCCACATGATCCATAAAGTGTATACCCTACAAATAGCATTTAAAGGAAACCTCACCTTCGTCTTGTAAGCCCATAGAAATGGTTGCTGAGGCCCCATCAGGTAAACTTTTCTGTAACTCAAGAGGCAGTAGTTCATTGACACGAAACCAGACCTGTCAATTGAACAAAATTGAACATCAGCCAATAAAAAGGCATGCTTATTTGGCTCCTAAGACTACATGCAGCAGTCTATAACTAACCTAGTACCATGGAGATGAATGTCCAATCACCTGCGTGATATCTGGTCTGGCATTTGGAGAGGCTTCCAGCATATCTTTGATCAGCCCTGTGACACTAGTGCTGTACTTAGGTTGCTCTGGGATGCGATAATTGCCATTAAGGACCTGCAACTTCGACTCTCCATCAAACGCGGATTTGAAGTAGCATATTCTGTAGAGAAGGCATCCCAGGGCCTGCCAATTGTGGAATAAAAGGTGTTATAAATCAGTTCACAATACTTTGGATGTGGACATGTGATGCAAGATCCAGGTACTTTGCAGCTGAGGCTTATAGTTGTGATCTTGTAACCTAACCATTCTGTTCTGACATTAGTTTACTTACTATTCAGGTATATGAACTTTGAGATGGACCTAGTAATGATAATTAAATTGGAAAATATAACAAATGCTATGACATCAGTTTACTTACTATTCAAATATATGAACCGTGAAGACCACATGTTCATATGTTATAGACTTACCCAAATGTCGACTTTCTCACTAATGACTTCTCTTCTGTACAGATCCCACATCTGAAAACCCACGAACACACAGATAAGATCACTGGAGGCCGTACAAAAATTTATCGATCATGCAGACAACTATTTATTAACCTCAGGGGCTCTATATGCCGGGGTTGTATGTTTCCTAATGATATCTTCTTCAATCCCCCTATCTTCTGGCTTGTCAAAACATTTATGATTTGTTGATGTGCTTCCAAAATCACATAGTTTCCATGCACCATCTAGTCCAAGAAGAACATTTTCAGCTTTCAGATCCCTAAAGAAAGGAGGCAGAATGTAAAGATCTTGGTGAATACAAGATAAAATGTAAGAAATGGTTTGCAACAACTTCAAAGCAAGTCCCTCGCTCACACCACATTCATGAAGGTAAGAGCTGCTTGCCTATGATATTTGTTCACACACAGATAGCCAAGGTACAAGGATAGGGTTCCGTACTATAGACCAGAATACAAATGTAATAGGGCAAACAAATAGCAATAATAAGTTTACTAATATACCAGTACTCCAGTAGTCGCTAAGTGAACTTAAGTCAACTAATTAAATAATGAAACAGAACAGTATAACTGTACAGAAACCTAACTAGTGATACTTGATAAACATGCCAATCACAAGGCATTCTTATAGAATAGGAATAAACATGGCTTTGATATCTGTAAATGACTCATTGCATGTACCTATGCGCAATTGGTGGTGACTGCCCATGCATAGCGAAAACCGCATTGCAAACATCTCTGAATATCAAAAGTGCCTTCTTCTCCTCATAGTAACCAGTACCTCTGCTCTCCATTGCACTCACCAAGGACTTCTCACAGAACTCCATCACAAGCAACGCCTCCTTTGTGCGGCCCATGTCAAAAACATCATGGGCAACCAGTGTGACAACATTGGTATGCCCTTTGAGGAGATTCATCACCTGGATCTCCTTCATGACAAGATCCAGAGATTCCGAATCATTGCAAATGATGTGCTTCAATGCATACTGCTTTGACGAATGCAACGCGTCACATGCAAGATACACACAAGAGAAGCCTCCTTCTGCAATGGCATTGCGCACTGTGATTTTCACATTTTTTACATCAATGGTGCGCCCTTCCAATCCAGCCTGCACTTTCCCCCCAAAGGGATTGAACCTCCGCATTCTCAGGGTTCACTGCTTCTTCTGATGTCTCTGCATAAACAAAAGAAAAGGAGGTAAAGAATGAAAGTTCTGGCACGCACAATTAAGATAAAGCCAAATATTTACTTAAGAAAAAAATATAGAACACGGGATTGTCTAAGAAGCCCATAATTGAAATGCCCAGTATTCTAGCTTCATCGATTGACATTTCATATGCACTGACATCTACCTTAAGTGATGAACATCCTAGATTTGTCACTTCTAAGCTGATGTTCTGCATTCTCTTTTTCTGCATGAGGCAATGCTCAACCACAAGCAAAACCATTGAAACCATATGAAAACAACATGCGTAATCAAATTCTAATTCTTCCTGTTTCACAATCATGTGTTGATAGGAAGCCCAGACCATTACAGATTCTGCTCCAGTTGAGGATAATCACTGGCATCGCATCCAGATTGCAAAATTCTTAAGAGTGAACACTTGCAGCATGCCTAAAGCTAGAACGTAGTGACTTGGCATGATCCAACTCAAGTACGAAACCGAGTACAGATAAATAAAGCCGGATCTATACTGTACCATGTGTTCACCGGCATACCCTCAAATTGTGGAGGTTAGTTTGGGTTTGAGTGATCACTGGATGATTCATGTAAAAGCTCATACCTCAGAAACCAATATCCAAGATCGCGGTGAGGTGGAACGGGAGAGGCGATGGCGGCGACGCGTGCGAGCGGCGGAGGGGTTTGGGGTGTGCGAAGCGTCGGCGGTAAGGTTAATCTACGGCAAGGAGGCAGCACTGGGCACGGCTGCGGTAGACTGCGGCGGAGATTTCATAGCCGCATTGGGTCGGATCAGAGCTTGGGTGGAAGATGGGTCCTGAGAGGGGGAGAGGAAAGGTAAAGGGGTGGTGGAGAGGATGAGTTGGTCAGATTCCGTTGAGGACCAGGCACGCCTCTCAGATCGGAGGCGGCGTCCGAGAGGTTCGCCGTCGCCGTCAGGTTCAGAGCACGATCTCGATCTTTTGGGAGGAAGGTATCTCTCTATGTCTGTGATGGCTGGTGGAGATGAGGGAGAAAGGAAAGCTGCAAGGTGGAGTTGTGATGGAGGAGAGGTGGCCTGTCGCCCTGTCCGCCTGTGCGAGCGTGGTTACCAAGCAAATTTTGGATTTTTATTTTGGAAGGTTTTTTCATTTTGTTTTTTCCTAGTTTTGTTAGAGCATCTCCGCTAGCTCCAATGCGGCACGCGGCCGTTTTTTCGTTCGTATTAGAGAGCGTCGGATAGATCACAGATTTGGGGTGCTGGCTCCAGCTGTAACCATATAAAAACTTTAACCATTCGAAATAATTGCCAAATACGAAATTAACATTGATTTTACAGATAATTGAATCAACTTTCACATATTTTAACAAACAAGAGAAAAAACGGAACTACTGGGGCCACGGCTAGATGGGATTTCGACGCCGAGCGCAAGCCTAGAAACTTTTAATCCAGCCGAGGGTGGTTCCCGGTGGCGATGTAGTCGAGCACTCAGTCAAGCGTGTGCCCTGGTGCGCTCCACCATTGCTGTTGGCCGGCGAAATTGTTGTCCTGCGGTGGCAGGCCGGCGTCGTCGTAGGCGATGATGCCCCCGCGCGCTATTGTTCGAAGAAGATCGTCCATACGTGGTGGTTGTCGGGATGTCATTGGGGGTCGTCCCTCTCCTCCGGCGTGAGAGCCGACCAGAAGTGGGCGAAGATGGCCGCATATAGGGCCTCGCCGACCGGCGCCAGAGGTACCGGCAGGCCACCAGCGCTGAGCATCCATCCCCTCGGCAACCGAGTGTCCGGAGGGACTGGGTACTGGGCGTCCCAGAGCGCTTGCGCCTCCTGGACGCATAGGCACCGCCGCCCGTGGATGTTGACGGAGGCCCCATCTTCTAGAAAATGCTCCATCGGTGGTGGGGATTTGGCTACGATGATTCGGCTACAATTTTGATGGTAAATATTGCGGGCGGGCTGTACAAAGAATGTCGGGTGTGGGCATGGTGTAGATCTGCAATGGCGATGGCCGCGCCTACATATAGCGATAAAAGGGTGGGAAGCGGTGGAAACGGCGGGAAGGGCATGGCGGGAGAACGTGTGATCGGCGACGGGACGATGCTCGGGAGACGAGCCATCTATCTCACTGCCAGGACTTGCCCGCGTCGTTCTGAGCTCCATCCGGCGCACGCGCTAGCTCCCCCCCCTCCCTCCCGTGGGTTGGGTTCATCCTGGGGCGCCGGATGGCAAACCGGGCCACGCCGGCGCGAAAAAAGTTTGGGGACGGGTTAGGCACGATTTTGAGCATCGGCACCCCCATAGCTCTTTAGGGGGCTTTAGGGCCCCCGAGTGGAGATGCTCTTAGTACAATGTCCAATTTATAGAACAAAAATAATTCTAAGTTAAAAACATAAAATTATTATGGTTTCGATAACTCAATGTGACTTTAAACATATTGTCCACATTCGCAGGAGAATGCCATAACCTTCTTCATCGGCGGCTGGAATCCCCCTCCTTCATTGGTATCGTCGTCAACCACCACTGTCTGGAATCCCCCTTCTTCCCCGCACCAGCTTACCACCAATGACTGAACTATCATCTTTCGACATGCTTCAACACGATGTCACGATACCTCGCCCTACCCAAGCGCCTCCTTCCCTAGTCGCCACCGCACGAACATCCTCTAAGCCGTGTTTGCCTACATATACCCTCTCACCCGTTAAATCCTAAGGTCCGTGCTTGCCTACAACCGCGTCCAATTGTGAATTGCTCCCATCCTTTAGACCAACAGAGGTCTACGACAAGAGCAATTTTCCCTTATTTGTTCTTGATCGGTGGAAAAGGTCTCTCTTCGCTAATGGAGAACTATAATTTTGGCTTGGGCATATAATGGCATCAGAGTGAGTTTCCAAGCTCCATGGTTTTCACACTTATTATTTGTTGATGACTATCTAATATTTATGAAGGCCGATGCTAGAAGTTCCCAACGCCTAGATGATATTCTTGAGATATATAGCAGAGGCTCGGGGCAACAAGTTAACAAATAGAAGAACTCCACATTCTTTAGCCCGGACTGTTTGGCTCCAATTGGAGCAATGGTGAGGAATGTGCTTCATATTGAGAGGGAGGCTCAATTTGAGAAATACCTATGGTTGTGAAGGAAATATGCCCGAGAGGCAATAATAAAATGGTTATTATCTTATTCCTTGTTTATGGTAAATGTTTATTTTGCATGCTATAATTGTATTAATTTGGAAACGTTAATACATGTGTGTTTAATAAACAAAAGGAAAGTTCCTAGTTATGCCGCTCTTATAAACTAGCTCGTTGATTAACAAGATGATCAAGGTTTTCTGATCATCGATATTGGATATTGTTAATAAAGAGGTCACAACATTAGTAGAATGATATGATGAACATCATCCGAAGTATAGCATTACGATCAAAGTCATTGTGTTTATATTGCTATAACATCTAACGAAGTAATCCTAGTCCTTAGACCATGAGACCATGTTAATCACTAACACTGGAAGAGTATCTTGATAACATCAAACGTCACACCGTGAAAGGGTGATTATAAAGGTGGGTTTAGTACTATGAAAGTGTTATGTAGAGGCTCATGGATTAAGAGTGGGATTTGTCCATCGCAATGACGGATAGATATACTCTAGGCCCTCTCGGTGATATCACATTGAGAATAGCTTGCAAGCAAGTGATGTGATCACTAGAATGTTATATCACGGGAACGAGAAAAGAGTGCATGTCGGTAACGAGATCAAACTAGGTATTTGGATGTCGATGATCGAATCTCGGACATGTAATATATCGTGAGACAAAGGGATTTAGTTATGACGTTAAAGGTTCATACGATCACAAGAATCATCATTGAATATGTGGGAGTCAGTACGGATCTCCAGGTCCCGCTGCTGATTATTGATCAGAGAGGGGTCTCGATCATGTCTGTATTATTTGCGAACCGTAGGGTGACACACTTAAGGGATACCAAACCATTTGGAGCAAATATTTTCAGATAAAGATTTAAGAAAGCGCTGGAATTATTTCAATAGACACTGAAACTGTTTCGGGTGAAATTGCTGAAATTGGTTCTATATGTAATATTGAAATGTTGCAGGGGGTTTTATATGAATGTTTGTTAATTAAAGTAATTAAAAAAATTCTGAATAAAATTAATAAAAGAGTTTTATTAAATGAGAGAGCATTAAATTTGGAGAAATTTAATGCATTTAAAGTGGAGACTTTAAGAGAGAATGTGAAGGGACATATTTATGTGGAGGGGGTTACCACCACATGAATGAGGGAGGTGAAGGGACACCCTCCATGGGGCGCCGGCCATGGGAGGGGTACCCTCCCCTCCTCCTATAAAAGGCCCCCTCTCACACCTTCATACTCACACCTCCTCGTGAAGGATCTCTCTTCCCCTCTATTATTTTCCCGCATGGTCTCGGATTAGCGAGATACATGTTCCCGGCGGCTTTATCTGGAAAGGAGTTGCTGCTTCCGTTGCTTTGTTGGAGCAAGGGATGGAGGTTGTCGGGGTACCGGATGTGTGTGCGATCACGGATGCACCGCTGCTTTGTGGTGCTGGACTGGCTGGAACTAGATCGAATGGACATGCTAGAGCTGGACTTGCTGGACTTTATCATGATCTTGAGATCGGCGAGTGTACAACTACATCATCCACGAGTTCCATCTCGTTAACAAAGCTTTATTGCCATCGAGGGTATGTTCTCTATAGATGTATATCCACCCGTTGCTTGTATCTAATAGATAGATCTTGGCGTATAATAGTTTCCATCATAGGAATTTTTTTGTTTTCTATGTTGCGAACCCTTCAGGCTGCCCACAGCCTCGGGTAGAGTTGTTGAAGGATCCAGGTCAAGGGTTATTGTGAGAAGAGTTATTTATTTTTCTATGAATGAGGTATGATCAAATCGGTGATTCAAGCTGAAGGAAATATGCCCTGAGAGGCAATAATAAAGTTGTTATTATATATTCCTTATACATGATAGATGTTTATTTTACATGCTAGAAATGTATTGATTCGGAAACATCAATACATGTGTGTTTAATAAACAAAAAGGGTTCCTAGTCATGCCTTTCTTATAGACTAGCTTGTTGATTAACAGGATGATCAAGGTTTCCTGATCATGGACATTGGATGTTGTTAATAACAAGGTCACACCATTGGTGAAATGATGTGATGAACATTCATCCGAAGTATAGCATTACGATCAAGTCATTATATTTATATTGCTATAACATCATACTAAGTAATCTTTATCCTTAGACCATGAGATCATGTTAATTGCTAACACCGGAAGAGTATCTTGATAACATCAAACGTCACACCGTAACAGGGTGACTATAAAGATGGGTTCGGTACTACGAAGGTGTTATGTTGAGGCTCATGGATCAAGAGTGGAATTTTTCAATCCAGATGACGGATAGATATACTCTGGGCCCTCTCGGTGATATCACATTAGGATAGCTTGCAAGCAAGTGATGTGATCACTAGAATGTTATATCACGGGAACAAGAAAAGAGTGCATGTCGGTAACGAGATCAAACTAGGTATGGAGATACCGATGATCGAATCTCGGACATGTAATATATCGAGAGACAAAGGGATTTAGTTACAAGCGTTAAAGGTTCTCACGATCACAGGAGTCATCGTTGAATGTGTAGGAGTCAGTACGGATCTCCAGGTCCCGCTGCTGATTATTGATCGGAGAAGGGTCTCGATCATGTCTGCATTATTCGCGAACCGTAGGGTGACACACTTAAGAGTTACCGGACACCATTTTGGAGCACATATGTTTCAGACGAAAGAATTGCAAAGCGCAAGAATTGTTTCAATAGAAACCGGAAATTGTTTCGGGTGAAATTGCAGAAGGTGGTTCTGCATGTGATATTGAAATATTGCAAGGGGCTATATGTGAATGTTTATTAATTAAAGTAATTAACAAAATTCTGAATAAATTTAATAAAAAGAGTTTTATTAAATGAGAGAGCATTAAATTTGGAGAAATTTAATGCATTTAAAGTGGAGACTTTAAAAGGGAATGTGAAGAGGCATTTTAATGTGGAGGGGTTACCACCACATGAATGGGGGAGGTGAGGGGTCAACCCCCATGCGCCGGCCATGGAGAGAGGGGGCACCCCCCTCCTCCTATAAAAGGCCACCCATTCCCTCCTTCATCCTCACACCTCCTTGTGAAGGATCTCTCTTCCCCTCTAGAATTATTCCCCCATGGTCTCGGATTAGCGAGATACATGTTCCCGGTGGCATTTCGTCTAGAAGGAGTTGCTGCTTCCGTTGGATCGCTGGAGCGAGGAGGTGGAGGTTGTCTGGTGGCTTGAACGTGTGTGCGAGTGCGGATGCGCTGCTGAGTTGCGGCGCTCGGACTTCCTCACGATCTTGAGATCGGCAAGTGTACGACTACATCAACCACGAGTTCCTACTCGTTAACAAAGCTCGTTGTCTACGAGGGTAAGTTCTCGTTGGATGTATGTCCACCCGTTGCTTTGTACCTAGTAGATAGATCTTGCTGTGTAGTTCACACCGTAGGAAATTTTTTGTTTTCTATGTTGCGGACCCAACAGTGGTATCAGAGCCTGATCTATGCGTAGGTGCTTAGCACGGGTAGTACACATATGGTTGATATGTGGGCGATGATGATCATGTTATTGCATCTTCTATGTATTTTGGATATTGGTGGCATAGTGGGATGAAGCGGCCCGGACCAACCTTACATGTCATCGTACATGAGACCGGTTCCACGACTGACATGCAACTTGTTTTGCATAAGTGGCTGGCGGGTGTCTATCTCTCCTACTATAGTCAATATATGATTTACAACGAGTTGCTAATAACTTAGTTATCCTCGTTGTGGTTCATGTTCGTAGGTAAGAACGGTTCTATCTCTGAAAGCCCTAAGCCACGTAAAACTTGCAATTGATAAATTAGAGGCGTCTAGTTTAGATCGTTGTTGGGCTAGTGTGTTGATATGGTATTGTTGTAAGTAGATGTATGGCGGATACTCTTACAACACACTCAACGTGTAAGTTCCATAGACTTTGGCCTTACACACAAAGGAATGATAGAGATCATACCACGATGCAAGTGATAGAGATCAAATGCATGGACCATATCATCTCACTCTACACATTAGATGTTAGCATCTTACACTGCTAGTTTGGCGCGTTTGATAGCATTATAAGATGATCCCTCTTTTAGATATCAAGATAAAAATGTGTTCTTCCTTGAGTATGCATCGTTCTATGGATCGTGTTTCGAGACATCACGTGATGATCGGGTGTACTCGAATCTACGCTTTCATAGGAACGGGTGTAAGACAGTTTTACACACGCGAATACTAAGGTTCTTACTTGGCGAGCCTAGCATGTATAGACATGGCCTCGGAACACGGACCGAAATGTTAAGCATGAGTCATATGGTTGATATGATGCCCATATAGATGCTCGCCTTTGAAGCTATATCAACTCACGTGATGATCGGACTTGGTATAGTGGATTTGGTTCATGTAATCACCAAAAGGACACGAGGGATGTCGTTTTTGAGTGGGAGTTCATTAGTAATTTGGATTAGTTGAACTCAATCTATCATAAACTTAGTCTAAATAAACTTTACAAATTCTGTTGTAGATGGCATCACCTGCTTTTAATTTCAATGTGTTCATGGAGAAAGTGAAACTTGTAGCGAATGGTAGCAACTTCACCAACTGGGTTATGAATTTGAGGATTCTCCTCACTGCTGCACAAAAGCAATATGTGCTAGATGCACCGCTAGGCCCCCCACCAACTCCTGATGCCCCTGACGAGGAAAAGAATGTCTATGTGACTCGTCAGGAGGACCACAACTTAGTTCATTGTGGCATACTGTATGGGCTAGAGCCAGAACTTCAAAAGCGTTTCGAAAATGGCAATGCCTTTGATACCATGGGAGAATTGAAAATGATTCTCGATACCCATGCTGCCGTAGAGAGTTATAATGCTATAGAAAAGTTCTTTAGCTGCATGATGGAGGAAAACAGCTTCGTTAGTGAGCACGTACTCAAAATGTTTGGGTACGCCGATAAGCTTGTGTCCTTGGGAATAACGATTCCCATTGACTTAGGCATACATCGTGTTCTCCAATCTCTGCCACCTAGCTATAAGAGCTTCGTGATGAACTATAATATGCAGGGCATGAAGAAGTCTCTTCCCGAGCTTCTGTCAATGCTTAAGACTACAGAAGTGGAGATTAGGAAAGAACATCAAGTGTTGATGATCAATAGGACCACCGGTTTCAAGAAGGACAAGAAAGGCAAGCACAAGGGAAAGAAGGGTGGCAAGTCTGTTGCCACTCCTGAAAAGGAACCCCGGGCTGGCCCTAAGTCTGACACCAAGTGCTACTATTGCAAGGGGAATGGCCATTGGAAGCGCAACTGCCCCAAGTATTTGGCGGACAAGAAGTCCAGCAAGGCAAACAAAGGTATATGTGATATACATGTTATTGATGTGTACTTGACTAGTACTCGCTGTAGCACCTGGGTATTTGATACCGGATCGGTTGCTAATATATGTAACTCGGTTCAGGGGCTACGGAACAAGCGACAACTAGCAAGGGATGAGGTCAGGATGCGGGTCGGCAATGGATCAAGAGTTGATGCGATCGCCGTCGGGACGCTACCTCTCCATTTGCCATTGGGATTAGTTATAAACCTAAATAATTGTTATTTGGTGCCTGCACTGAGCATGAACATTGTTTCTGGATCGTGTTTGATGCAAAGTGGTCATTCCTTTAAATCTGAGAACAATGGTTGTTCGATTTATAAGAATGATATCTTTTATGGTCATGCACCTATGTTGAATGGTTTATTTCTATTGGATCTCGATAGTAATATTACGCACATTCATAATGTTAATGCTAAAAAGATTAAACTTGATGATGATATGTCTACATATATGTGGCACTGCCGTCTAGGTCATATTGGCGTTAAACGCATGAAGAAACTCCATTCTGATGGACTTTTGGAATCACTTGATTTTGAATCATTTGATACATGTGAGCCATGCCTTATGGGCAAGATGACTAGAACGCCGTTTTCTGGTTTAATGGAACGGGCGAAAAATCTGTTGGAGATCATACATACTGATGTGTGTGGACCAATGAGTGTGTCGGCGCGAGGTGGATATCGTTATTTTGTTACTTTCATGGATGATTTGAGTAGATATGGGTATATCTATTTGATGAAACACAAGTCTGAAACTTTTGAAAAGTTCAAGGAATTTCAGAATGAAGTGGAAAATCATCGTAATAGAAAGATCAAGTTTCTACGGTCTGACCGTGGAGGAGAGTATCTAAGTTACGAGTTTAGCACACACATGAAAGAGTGTGGAATAGTTTCACAACTCACGCCTGCCGGAACACCACAACGTAATGGTGTATCGGAACATCATAATCGTACCTTATTGGATATGGTTCGATCTATGATGTCTCTGACTGACTTACCTCTGTCATTTTGGGGTTATGCACTGGAAATAGCTGCATTCACTTTAAATCGGGCACCATCTAAATCCATTGAAACGACACCGTATGAATTATGGTTTGGAAACAAACCTAAGCTGTCATTTCTTAAGGTTTGGGGATGCGATGTTTATGTGAAGAAACTTCAACCGGATAAACTCGAACCCAAAGCGGAAAAATGCGTCTTCATAGGATACCCTAAGGAAACAATTGTGTATACCTTCTATCACAGATCCGAGGGCAAGGTTTTTGTTGCCAAAAATGGATCCTTTCTTGAGAAGGAGTTTCTCGCGAAAGGTGTGAGTAGTCGGAAGGTAGAACTCGAAGAGGTTATTGAACCTTCTCTTCATGGAATGGCGAGTGGCGCAGCACCGGAAGTTGTTTCGGAGTTGACTTCACCTGATGAAGAGAGAGCTAATGATAATGATCATGAAACTCCGAAAGAGGACACTACCGAACCTCGCAGGTCAAGCAGGACACGTGCAGCTCCTGAACTATATGGCAATCCTGTTGTGAATTTCATGGTTGATGAAATGGATGACCCTGCGACGTATGAAGAAGCGATGATGAGCCCGGATTCCAACAAATGGCTAGAAGCCATGAAATCCGAGATGGAATCCATGTACGAGAACCAAGTTTGGAACTTGGTGGACTTACCTCACGACCGAAAGGCCGTTAAGAATAAATGGATTTTCAAAAGGAAAACTGATGTTGATGGTAACATGACCATCTATAAGGCTCGACTTGTCGCAAAGGGGTTTTGACAAATTCAAGGAGTTAACTACGATGAGACATTCTCTCCCGTAGCGATGCTTAAATCGGTTAGGATTATGTTAGCAATTGTTGCATATTTCGATTATGAAATATGGCAGATGGATGTCAAAATTGCGTTCCTCAATGGTAAGATTGAAGAAGGGTTGTATATGATACAACCTAAGGGTTTTGTCGATCCTAAGGATGCTAATAAGGTGTGCAAACTTCAGCGATCCATCTATGGACTGAAGCAAGCATCACGAAGTTGGAATCTCCGCTTTGATGAGGTGATCAAAGAGTTTGGATTTGTCCAAACTTATGGAGAGGCTTGTATTTACAAGAAAGTGAGTGGGAGCAATGTGGCATTTCTGATATTATATGTGGATGACATATTATTGATTGGAAATGATATAGATCTTTTAAATAGTGTTAAAAGTTATCTAAATAGCAAATTTTCAATGAAAGACCTTGGTGAAGCATCATATATATTAGGCATTAAAATCTATAGAGATAGATCAAGGCGCCTAATTGGGCTATCGCAAAGTACATACCTTGATAAGATATTAAAGAAGTTTAATATGGACGAAAGTAAGAAGGGGTTCTTACCTATGTTGCAAGGCAAGACATTGAGTAAGACTCAAAGTCCGACTACGGCGGAAGAAAGAGAGATGATGGATAAGATCCCCTATGCCTTGGCCATAGGCTCTATTATGTATGCCATGCTATGTACAAGACCGTATGTGGCACATGCTATTAGTTTGACTAGTAGGTACCAATCTGATCCAGGTTCGGAACACTGTATAGCGGTAAAGAACATCCTCAAGTACTTGAAAAGAACTAAGGATATGTTTCTCATATACGGAGGTGAAGAAGAGCTAGTCGCTAAGTGTTATGTCGATGCTAGCTTTGACACCGATCCGGATGACTCTAAGTGTCAATTCGGATACGTATTTCTCTTGAACGGAGCAGCAGTTAGTTGGAGGAGTTCCAAACAACCTGTGGTGGCTGGATCAACAACGGAGGCGGAATATGTTGCTGCTTCAGAAGCGGCGCAGGAGGCAGTTTGGATGAAAAAGTTCATTACAGAACTGGGTGTGGTTCCTAGTGCGTTGGACCCGATGGTGATCTATTGTGACAACAATGGAGCCATAGCCAACGCAAAGGAACCAAGGTCTCACAAGAATTCCAAACATATTAAGCGCCGGTTTCACTCCATCCGCGAGCATGTCAAGGATGGAGATATAAAGATTTGTAAAGTACACACGGACCTAAATGTAGCAGATCCGTTGACTAAAGTTCTCCCTAGGGCAAAACATGATCAACACCAGAACTCCATGGGTGTTAGATTTATCACTATGTGAACTAGATTATTGTCTCTAGTGCAAGTGGGAGACTGAAGGAAATATGCCCTGAGAGGCAATAATAAAGTTGTTATTATATATTCCTTATACATGATAGATGTTTATTTTACATGCTAGAAATGTATTGATTCGGAAACATCAATACATGTGTGTTTAATAAACAAAAAGGGTTCCTAGTCATGCCTCTCTTATAGACTAGCTTGTTGATTAACAGGATGATCAAGGTTTCCTGATCATGGACATTGGATGTTGTTATAACAAGGCCACACCATTGGTGGAATGATGTGATGAACATTCATCCGAAGTATAGCATTACGATCAAGTCATTATGTTTATATTGCTATAACATCATACGAAGTAATCTTTATCCTTAGACCATGAGATCATGTTAATTGCTAACACCGGAAGAGTATCTTGATAACATCAAACGTCACACCGTAACAGGGTGACTATAAAGATGGGTTCAGTACTACGAAGGTGTTATGTTGAGGCTCATGGATCAAGAGTGGAATTTGTCAATCCAGATGACGGATAGATATACTCTGGGCCCTCTCGGTGATATCACATTAGGATAGCTTGCAAGCAAGTGATGTGATCACTAGAATGTTATATCACGGGAACGAGAAAAGAGTGCATGTCGGTAACGAGATCAAACTAGGTATGGAGATACCGATGATCGAATCTCGGACATGTAATATATTGAGAGACAAAGGGATTTAGTTACAAGCGTTAAAGGTTCTCACGATCACAGGAGTCATCGTTGAATGTGTAGGAGTCAGTACGGATCTCCAGGTCCCGCTGCTGATTATTGATCGGAGAAGGGTCTCGATCATGTCTGCATTATTCGTGAACCGTAGGATGGCACACTTAAGAGTTACCAGACACCATTTTGGAGCACATATGTTTCAGACGAAAGAATTGCAAAGCATAGGAATTGTTTCAATAGAAACCGGAAATTGTTTCGGGTGAAATTGTAGAAGGTGGTTCTGCATGTGATATTGAAATATTGCAAGGGGCTATATGTGAATGTTTGTTAATTAAAGTAATTAACAAAATTCTGAATAAATTTAATAAAAAGAGTTTTATTAAATGAGAGAGCATTAAATTTGGAGAAATTTAATGCATTTAAAGTGGAGACTTTAAAAGGGAATGTGAAGAGGCATTTTAATGTGGAGGGGTTACCACCACATGAATGGGGGAGGTGAGGGGTCACCCCCCCCCATGCGCCGGCCATGGAGAGAGGGGGCACCCCCTCCTCCTATAAAAGGCCACCCATTCCCTCCTTCATCCTCACACCTCCTTGTGAAGGATCTCTCTCCCTCTCTAGAATTATTCCCCCATGGTCTCGGATTAGCGAGATACATGTTCCCGGTGGCATTTCGTCTAGAAGGAGTTGCTGCTTCCGCTGGATCGCTGGAGCGAGGAGGTGGAAGTTGTCCGGTGGCTTGAACGTGTGTGCGAGTGCGGATGCGCTGCTGAGTTGCGGCGCTCGGACTTCCTCACGATCTTGAGATCGGCAAGTGTACGACTACATCAACCACGAGTTCCTACTCGTTAACAAAGCTCGTTGTCTACGAGGGTAAGTTCTCGTTAGATGTATGTCCACCCGTTGCTTTGTACCTAGTAGATAGATCTTGGCGTGTAGTTCACACCGTAGGAATTTTTTATTTTCTATGCTGCGGACCCAACACAAGCGATATCACACATATTATATGAATTGTTTCAAACTCACAAAAGGTTTATGCTCTAAATTAATGACGATTTCGTCCAAGTACAGGCGGAGTGGATCTCTCAAGCATGGTATGCACTAGAAAGCTTGGGACAAGATGTCTATTGAAAAGAGTAAAGGATATTTGGGTTTCCGAGATCTCCAAAAGTTTAATGAGGCCATGTTAGTTTAATAGGCATGGAGACTACTTGTAAATCCAACATGTCTATGTGCTCTTGTGTTGAAGAGTATATATTTTCCAACCGGGGACATTCTTTCAATCGGGTGTCTGAAGAGTGCGTCTAGGATTTGGAAGGCTATCATTTCTGGTAGAGATGTTCTGAAGAAGGGTCTTGTTCGGCGGAGCGGCAATGGACGAGATACTCGTATATGGGATGATCAATGGCTCTTCGAGGTTCCGAGTCTGAAACCACTGGTTCGGGATGAGACCAACCATCAAGAAGGGACAGAACTGACAGTAGTAGCGGAGTTACTGGATCAGAATAGTAGCAAATGGGACGAGGAAGTGGTGAATGAGGTTTTGTGTCCGCTAGATGTTGCGGCGGTGTTATGTCTACCGCATCCGCGGAATGGCGGGGAGGATTGCTGGTCATGGAGTGAGGAGAAATCAGGAGTATATACGGTTTGGTTTACATATATGTTGGCTCGGCACATTGTTGAAGCTCCTAGATTCAGAGCAACAATGTAAGAAGCTATGACAACTAAAGGTTATACCAAAGGTGAGAGTGTTTTGGTGGCATTCCTTGAGGGGATTTCTACCATGCTACGTAGAGATGGCGAGGCGCCATTGTTGGAAATATGCCCTAGAGACAAGTAGTAGTAAGGACTATTATCGTATTTCATATAGTTTATGATTAAGTTTTATATCATGCTATAACTGTATTGAGTGGAAACATCAATACACGTGTGATATACAAACAAACCAGGGGTTCCCAGTGAAACTCTAGTCACTGGTTCATTGGTCAACAGATGATCATGTTTCCTGATCATGTGGTATTTATGCCAGTTGGAAATGAGGTCATCTCATTCTGAGAATGAGATGATGAACCAATACCCAATATAAACATCGTGATTCGATCATATCACGAAATTCAAGTTACGATGATTAGAAAAGGATCCTCGTAGACTATTCCTTAGACCGTGAGGCTATATCAATCACTGTCTCCCGAGAATGCTTAGATAGCATCAAACGCCATCTAGTAAAACGGTGGTTATAAAGTTGTGTTCAGGTATTCGGAGGAAACCGTAGAGGCAATATATGTCAAGAGCGGGATTTGTCCGTCCATGTGACGGGAAGATACTCAAGGGCCCACTCGGAGAAGTTATATCCAATAGCTGCGCAGCGTGTGATTAGATCACGGGGATATCACTTGTCGGAACGAGTCAAATAGCATTGTTCAGTAACGAGATTGAACACGACATGGTGATGTCATTGATCAAATCTCGGGCAATGCAAGTATCGAATGACAAAGAGAATAAGACACGACTGTCACCGGTTCAAACGACGAAAGATCTTCGTGGAATACACAGGGGTCACATGGCCATCCAGGTCCCTCTGTTGATCATTGGTGCGGGAGTGTCCCGACCATGTCTGGAGTGTTCCCGAACCGTGGGGTATCACGCTTAAGGGCTTTATGATGCTTAGAGAGTGTTTATAGGATTGGTAGAATCGCCGAAGAAAAGAAGGGAGAAAACCGGAAGGGTTTCGGTAAGTCCGGAGGATGTCCGGAGTGGAGGTGGAAGGTGTTCCATGGCCACGGAGATTAGATAATGTGTGAATGAATGTTAAATATTGATTTAATCATTTATTCATAATTATTTAAATAAAGAGAAAATCAATTAAAAGGTCAAAGGCTTAATGGGCCAATTCCCGGAGGGGAGAGGGCCCATTAGGGAAAGGCAAGAGGGAGAAGAGGCCAAGGGGGTGGCCGACACCCTAGTGGGCCAGCCCCCCCCCCCCCCCGCGTGGGGCCTATGGGGGTGGCCGGCGGTGCCACCCCTTCCCCCTCCTCTCCTTTAGTACCACCCCGGGACTTGAGGGGAGGTAGTACCTCCTCTCCCCCTATATAAAGTGGGGTATTTGGCCTAGAAAAATACACCCAATAATCAATAAAGGTCTCCCCACTTTTGGGAGGACCTCTAATTGATATTTTCTCTCTCCCCCTCTCTCTCTCGTGACCGTGGTCCCAAGTCTGGACTGCGCGAGCGAGAGACATCTTTACCACGGAGCGCCGTCGCGCTGCGGGATTCGGATTCGGGAGCTCTACTTCCGCAACTCCTGCTGGATCGGGGAAGCGGGATTCATCGTCAGGCACCGGACGTGTGTAACTCCCCGCGAGGTGTCGCACTTGAGGCACTCAAGTCGTTGGAGCCAGAAGGAACGCAAGGACTTCATCACGACCTTGAGGTCGGCTTCGGCTCGTCTACATCAACCATGCTCTCCTGAGCGTTGACAACGCTTTTCGGTCTTCAAGGGTAAGTTCGCGAAAAGCCCCTCTCGTTGCTGTATTACTAATAGATAGGTCCTAGCAGCTTCAGGGGTTCAGGGGCGTAGAGTAAAATTTATTGTTTTTATGCGCGGAACCCCTACAGCCATGTCATCGAGAGAGGCATATGCAAGCTATGTGGCCACGAAGATGAAACATTGTTTCATGCGTTGGTTAAGTGTGTGCATGCAAAGTAGTTTTGGATGGCCACCATGTATCATTTCGGCTTCACGATCTTGTGATCGCACCCAATGACTTGGATGCAAGACATACTGGTTGGCTCAATTATGAAAGTTCAACAAGTTCGGATTGCTATCATAGTTCTCTAGTGCATTTGTCAAAGTCGGAACAAGTATGTGCATGGGGAGGAACAATATAAACCCCTAGGTTCTATGGAGCTCAATGAGGAGCAGCTTACTACGATGGAACTACCTTTTCCTAAAAGAGAATGGAAATGGGCGAGACCGCCAGAGGGGTGGTGCATGGTGAACATAGATGGTTCTCTAAACTGCGTTCGAGTGAAGCTGGTTCGGCGTACATGATTTGTAATCACAGTGGCGAGTTTGTGGAGGCATGATGCGGGAAACACAACCATGTTGATGATCCTTTCATTAGTTAGGTTCTGGCTAGTAGGAGGGTCTGGAAGTTGTGGCTAGCTCGGTATCCCAAAGGTATTCAGACTGATTGTAGCATGTTACTAAAAGCATGGCAGGATGATCAAGCAAAGGTGCTCAGGTTGTTCGCGAGATGAAGGTTTTATGATACAATTTCTAGGAGGTCAAGCTTCTCTTCACAGGCCGGGCATCAAATAAAACAGCACATCTATCTGCCGAAGAAGCTCTTAGTGTAATAGGTTCTAATACCTGGATTTTGACTAATATGATCCCGCCAGTATGTAATCAGTATTCCATTTAATAAAGCAGTGGATTACAATAAAAAAGATATGAGAGTGTGCACCGTCGTTATGAAAAATGTAAAGCGGTGAATAAAGATATTTCTGGCTTAGTGCTCACTTTGTTTAAATGGATAAAAAATTGTAAGTTTTAAAAAGTAAATACTCTACATAGTCAATGTTAAAAATGACATAATGAGATTTGAATTGTGATTTTTGTTTAACTCAAAACACAAACTATTTAACTCAAATACAAACTTTTAGAAATTGATACTTTGCATCCTTTCTTAGATACATCCACGCTCCGAATACTTCTCAGATTTTCTGAACTCGGAGTTATGAGTTTTGATTTATTTTTTGAATGAGACCATTCACCACTGAGGGCGTGTTTGTTGGGCTGCATGTCCGTTTCTCGCATGCAACGGGAAGAAATAAGTCTATTTGTGTTGCTGGGTCGCATGGTTTTCCTGCACCGCACGAGATTTAAAGCAAGCCAAAAGTTGGTCTGCTAGGGACGCCGATTTTGGGTGTTTTGCGGGGACAGGCCCTGGCGGGCCAAAGGTCGGCATGCGGGTGCACGCGCCGAGAAGAGCGGGGCTCGCGACGCACCGGGAACACGCGCCATAAATCTCCTCACCACTCTCACTCTCCCGTTCACAACCGCTTCTTCCTCCCATCTCATCGTTGGTGGTTCCTCTATAGCCAGCAGATCGAAGACCACTGCAAGGACAGCACACGACAGTAGATCGAGGGCGAGCACTGCGCTTCTCCTAGGGCTATAGGGGATCTACGACTGCGACTGCTTCTTCTTCCTTGACGGACATTAAGCTCCCGAACTGCAACAATGGCGGTAAGGCCTCGAACCACCCTCTATATGCCCTAGCAGTGTAGATCTATGTGTTAGCACCTGGTTTTGCGCGTATCATTGGCATGCACGCTATATTTGTATCAATTTATGATTGTTTTGATCGATTTGATAGGTTAGGGTCTTTGGTTTTCTTGTACTGCATGTGGTGCTTTCATAAGCACTAGATATACCGAAACCTTGGCTCTATCTATGGTTGTTAATGGCTATATTTAGGCAGATGCTCTGTTTAAGGTTTCCTCGACAGTGAAAAATTTGGGGATTTTTTCACTTTTTATGTTCTTCTTATAGTCCGATGATTACTTCGCATTATGTGACCAAGATCCCAATAAATTGCTTCATAGCATGCCTGTTATGATTGATCTTGACACACAATGTCTAATATGAGGCACAAAAATTAGTTGTACAATAAGACGATTGCCGATGATTACATACACGCCACAACGAAATGGAAGTGATGATCCTTTCGAACCTTGTTCTGCCATCTATTCAAGCTGATGGAACTAGGTTCACTAGGATCATCGCTTTATGTTGTGAACTATGAGATAGAAGATTGTGTTTCCTAGTTTTAGTCCACCGAATGTGATCGGGTGTGAATCTCTAATCACCGAATGTGTTCGGGAGTGAATCTGTATTATCTTAAATCGTTCCTAAGAAACTACCATGTACATTGTGCTAGGTTGTACAGTACCTTGAATATTTCATAAGAAACTATCTTGTACATTGTGCTAGGTAGTACAGAGGCCTTTGTGTGCACTTCCTGGTCGAGAGACGAAAACGTGTCCATGCTCGACCTAATAAACGGGCATCATTTCTGACCAATAGTGTCCAGGTCGTCAAGCAAATAGTGTCTGATCCACGCACCGACTCTCTAATCTTTTTGTTTCGCTTTGGTGGGTAGGGAGGCCCGCACAAGCAAGTCCTGCAAAGTAAGCAGTGTCATGCCCGCGCCAGCCTCTTGCCCCTATAAAAATTGCCGTGCGGGTTTTGCCCCCGCACCGCGAGCGGCTCTCACCGCACCGCTTTGTTTTCCTTACTCATTAGTTTAAGGCAACGTTCACCGCTAGCCCTGCGACCCTTATTTGTAGAGCCCGGAGCTGCGGGACGATGCTCCGCTAGGCGAGGTGGGATTATTCTGTTCCGTCGTTCCGCACTTCCGGTTTCTGAGAGTGCTCGTGGTCGTGCATGGGCCAAGATCGCGGCCTCCTGCTGGGCCGGTGCAGTTGCGCTGCTCGCTTCGGCCCTGCGCACGCGACATTTTCTGCAGCTGGACCGCGAGGCCGGGCGTAGTAGGCCGAGCACGCCTGAAACTGTCGCTCGCCGCTGCTTCTCATTGATTGCATCGAAACATTTTTTTTTTTTTTTTTTTGAGAATGATTGCATCGAAACATTGGGCACGCTTTTTTTTTTTTGAGAATGATTGCATCGAAACATTGGGCACGCTTGACAGCTGCAGATACCGATGTCCCGGCTGCTACACGCGCCGACGCTTCCGATATAAGTCTGATCATACTACTATTATCATACATACAATACTAGTGTATGATACTATCTATATAGTGCATCGTAACATATAGTAGTATCATACTACTATATTTAATGATTTGTATAAACTCAATGCAAATTATGTACGAGATTTCTTTGTATAAGGATTTTCTATTTTTACGTGCTATGATACGGTATCTACTTAGAGCAAGTACAATAAGTCCTAGTCATCTGGCTATAAGGATTAAAATATTATTTTTTGCCTAGTTGGAAGAGAGAGAAGAAAAGTGGTCTCTCATGCAAGAGTCAGCTCTAGCGCGTGCTCCTAGGCACTTTGAGAGAATGAAAGGTATACCATGTAGTGCTAAAATAATATATTTTTGTAGCTCACTATTATACATACTAGCTCTAAATTGGCTATAGATGACATGGCACTTGGCTTATAGCCAGCAGTTGTCTATACTATTGCCCTTGCTCTTATGAGAACTTTAACAATCTCTTTCTTCATTAATTGTTGTGTCACATCAGATTTTTACCAATATATCATACATGATAATAGCTATGATACTCCCATTAGAACCAGTCTAACGGCAACTCTAACAAAGACTAAACATGCAAAAACTGTATAATAATCGTCAGTTTTCGGTTTTTATAAAAGTAGGTCGCTCTAGCGTAACCTGTAAACACGCGAAAACTATATTTGTTTTTACCAGCTCCGGAAAAATCTCGCCTCGACCTACACATCTGAGGACTCCATGACCAAACTAAGTATGCCCTGTATTGGGTAGTTCAGCTCACGCCACGAAATTCCAGCTGACTCTGGTACCGTTTTGTCACGGGACTCGCCGGAATACGGCCAAATTCCACGGGAATCGAGTTGCACACGCGCGGGCGGCGGCGCTGGGTGTCCAGCCGGCAGAGAGGGGCGGCGCGGCGGCACGGGGGCGTGGCTAGCGAGCGGCGACACGCGCGCGTGAGGCGTGGCACGCGAGGCAGAGGCAGGGACGGTGCTGGGAGGCGGGGCGGCCTGAGGCGGGCGAGACGCAGCCTGAGGTGGGGGCCGACGCTGGGAGGCGGGGGCCGGCGCATGGGGTGGCCTGAGGCAGGCGGGAGGTGGGCAGGACGCTGCCTGAGGTGGGCAGCGCGGGCACCCAGCAGGAGGAGGAAGGAGTTTGGAGAAAAAGGAAATCCGGTGGGCCTTACGAGATACAGTTTGTTTTTTGCATTTTCATTCTGTGCGGGCCATTTTCGAACGGTAAATCAAGTTTTCGTGGACTGTGAACAAGTTTTTCAGTTCGCGTTTTTACAGGCTTTGTTAAAGTTGCTCTAAATAGGTTGGCATTGGATTTTTTTTAGGATACACACCGAGAGGTACCAAGCTAGAAGAACCACCGACGACAAGAACAACACCGTAGGGCGGCAAGTTTACACTGTTAATATAGGGGTGACAGCTCCCTCAACCTAAACCTACTCTCCGTCCAACAATGGCACCAACTCTGAAACGCCAAGAACATGAGAACGAAAAAGTCTAGCTAAACGTCACTGCTCGAAGTCCCTCTTGACCCTCGTCTTGATAGTCTTCATTGTGGGTCTCTCATTCTGATGCCTCCATAGGCACCAAAAGACCAAAATGATCGTCGTCCAGGGATCCTGCCTGGGCCTTAGGGCATGACCTCGTCATCCACCAATGAAGAAGGTTCGTGTCTTCCATAGGCATCCACTCCAACTTACCCCACCTCTGCAACATCCAGGCCCATACCTCACGATCCACCACACATCCAAAGAGCATATGTTGAATGCTTTACGGCTCTTGGTCTCATGTCGGGCACCGATCCGGCCGAGGCAAACCACGACATTCCAATATATCCGATGTCCAACATGAGGGGTTTCGTAGCATAGTAAATCAAAATTTTCTACGGAGCGAACAGAGGAAAAGCCAAGATCTAATCTAGGAGATGCAAACAACGAGAGAGATTGGATTAGATCTTCATACCCTTGAAGATTCGCACAGCGGAACGTTCGTCGGAACGTGGGTGATGTAGTCGTACTCACTTCTCCTCCTCGCAATCCGATCCGATCTAGCACCACAAGCGGCGGTGCCTCCGTGAGATGCACACGTGCAGCACCTCGACGTCTCCTCCTTCCTTGGACCAGCAAGTATGGTGGATAGATGGATTGGATCTACAACACGACGGCGTGGTGTATATGGTGGAGAATTTCTGCTGCAGGGCTTCGCCTACAAACAGTCGGGAGGGAGAGAGAAAGGGCAGCAGGGCAACTAGGGTTTGGAGGAAGGTGTTGGTTGGGGGGAGGGGGCGCACCAGCCCTCTATATATAGAGGGGGGGTGCGGCCAGCCCTTGCCCATCCTCCAAGCCTATCTCTAGTTTAAACGATTTAAACTCTCCCTTCTAGAAACCCTATCTTATCTCTAGTTTAAACGATTTAAACTTATCCCTTATCTAGAAACCCTATCCCGAGTTTAAAACTCTCTTGGGCCGGCTGGGCCCTATGGGGCTTGTGCCCCTGGCCCAATGCAGCCAGGACACTACCTCATAGGCCCATGCCCCCTCCCGGAAGGTGGGACCACGTTGGCCCCCTTCCGGAAGGTTCTAGAAGCTTCCGGTACAATACCGATTAATCCGGAACAATTCCGAACTCCAAAAACTGCACTGCCTTATATGAATCTTATTCTCCGGACCACTCCGGAACCTCTCGTGATGTCCCGGATCCCATCCGAGACTCCGAACAAAAATTCATAAACCAATTATCCAATCTATCCTAGCGTCAAGACACGTTAAGTGTGTGACCCTGCGGGTTCGAGAATATGCAGACATGATCTTCTATCAATAATCAACAGCGGGGTCTGGGCACCCATATTGACTCCCACACATTCATCGATGATCATATCGGATGAACCACGATGCCAGGATTCAATCAATCCCATATATATATTCCCTTCGTCTCGCGATATTTTACTTGCCCGAGATTTGATCGTCGGTACCGTCATACCTAGTTCAATCTCGTTCACAGCAAGTACTTTACTCGTTCCGTAATCCGATATCACTTTGTGATTAACTCCTTAACCACATGCTTGCAAGCGGTGTTGATATCGATTACCGAGTGGGCCCGAAGTATATCTCTCCGACTTGGGAGGGACAAATCCCATCTCGATACATACAACCCAACAGATACTTTCCGATCACCTGAGAGACACCTTTATGATCACCCTCTCATAGGATGACGTTTGATGACCTCAAAGCTTTCTTCCGATACCAGGGAGTTGTATTATCTCATGGTCTAAGGAATACAATATTTGACATAAGAAAAGCTTCGCAAAGACGAACACGATGACACGATCTAATTGCTTCGCTTAGTTTGGGTCTGTCCACCATATCATTCTCCCAATGACATGATCTCATTATCAATTGACAACTCATGTCTATAGTTAGAAAACCTTAACCATCATTGATCAATGAGCTAGTCCATAGAGGCGTACTAGGGACACGGTGTTGTTCACAAACCACACAAGTATTAATGTTTCCGCTTAATACAATTCTAGCATGGAATATAAACTTTATCATGAACAAGAATTATAATAATAATATCTTTATTATTGCCTCTAGGGCATAATTCCAACAGTCTCCCACTTGCACTAGAGTCAATAATCTAGTTCACATTTGGCAACAATCTCACACCCATGGCACTGAGGTGCTGATCATGTTTTACACGTGGAAGAGGTTTAGTCAATGGATCTGCGACATTCAGATCTGTATGTACTTTGCTGATCTTCAGATCTCCATCTGCTATATAATCTCGGATTATATGAAACTTGCGATTGATATGCTTGGTCTTTGGATGATATCTCGGTTCCTTAGCGAGTGCTATGGCGCCAGTGTTGTCACACAATATCTCCAGTGGGTCCAATGCACTTGGAACCACGCCAAGCTCAGTGATGAAGTTTCTGATCCAAACTCCTTCACTTGACGCTTCTGCAGCAGCCATGTATTCCGCTTCTACTGTAGATCCCGTGATCACGCTTTGCTTGCAGCTTCTCCAGCTCACAGCTCCTCCATTCAAAATATACACGTATCCTGTCTGAGATTTAGAATCATCCTTGTCGGTGTCAAAACTAGCGTCGACGTAACCTTTTACGACGAGCTGTTAATCACCCCCATAGACTAAGAACATTTCTTTAGTCCTATTTAGGTACCTTAGGATGTTCTTCACGGCTGTCCAGTGTTCCACTCCTGGATCACTTTGATATCTACTCGTCAAACTAAGAGCATTGGACACATCCGGTCTAGTACACAGCATGGCATACATGATGGAACCTATGGCCGAGGCATAAGGCACTTTGCTCATAGCTTCCCTATCATTTACCGTAGCTGGACACTGAGCCTTGCTCAATATCTTACCTGACAACATAGGCACTGAACCTTTCAATGCCTTATCCATTCTGAACCTTTTCAGAACTTTGTCTAGGTATGTACTCTGGCTTAAAGCTATCAGGCGTCTTTGTCTATCTCTATAGATTTTGATGCCCAATATATAAGCAGCTTCACCTAGGTCTTTCATTGAAAAACACTTGTTCAAATAACTCTTCACATCGTTAAGCATGTTGATGTCATTTCCAATAATCAATATGTCATCCACATATAGTACCAGAAACGTCACCGAGCTCCCACTCACTTTCTTGTAGATGCAAGCTTCGTAGCAATTTGGAAAAAATCCAAAGCTCTTGATCACTTGATCAAAACGAAGGTTCCAACTCCGAGATGCTTGCTTCAGTCCATAAATGGAACGCTGAAGTTTGCATACTTTATCAGCATCCTTAGGATCGACAAAACCTTCGGGTTGCATCATATACAACTCTTCATCAATGTTGCCATTGAGGAAAGCAGTCTTGACATCCATTTGCCATATTTCATAATCATGAAACGCAGCAATTGCTAATAAAATCCGAATGGACTTAAACATCGCTACGGGAGAGAAAGTCTCATCGTAGTCAACACCTTGAACTTGTCGAAAACCTTTCACAACAAGCCGTGCTTTATAGACGGTAACATTACCATCCGCGTCTGTTTTCTTCTTGAAGATCCATTTGCACTCAACGGCCTTTCGGTCGCTAGGAGGGTCCACCAAAGTCCATACTTGGTCTTCGCTCATGGATCCCAATTCGGATTTCATGGCTTCTAGCCATTTCTCAGAGTCTGGGCTCATCATCGCTTCCTCATAGTTCGTAGGTTCGCTGTCTTCTACTAACAAGACAGTCAAGACAGGGTTGCCGTACCACTCAGGAGGGGCACGCGACCTTGTCGACCTGCGACGTTCAGTAGCAGCATCGTCCGAAGCTTCATGATCCTTGTCATTAGCTTCCTCTATTGTTGGTGCAGGCGGCACTGGAACAATTTCAGGTGCTGCGCTACTCTCCAATTCAAGAGAAGGTTCAATAACCTCGTCTAGCTCTACTTTCCTCCCACTCACTTCTTTCGAGAGAAACTCCTTCTCAAGAAAGGAACCGTTCTTTGCGACAAACACTTTGCCTTCGGTTCTGTGATAGAAGGTATACCCAATAGTTTCCTTAGGGTATCCTATGAAGACGCATTTCTCCGCTTTGGGTTCGAGCTTGTCCGGCATCAACTTCTTGACGTAAGCTTCGCATCCCCAAACTTTAAGAAACGACAACTTAGGTTTAGCACCAAACCACAGTTCATACGGTGTCGTCTCAACGGATTTAGATGGAGCCCTATTTAAAGTGAATGCAGCGGTTTCTAATGCATAACCCCAAAATGATAACGGCAAATCAGTAAGAGACATCATCGATCGGACCATATCTAATAGGGTTCGATTCCGACGTTCAGACACACCATTGCGCTGTGGTGTTCCGGGTGGCGTGAGTTGTGAAACGATTCCACTTGCTTTGAGATGCGTGAGAAAATCATAACTCAAATATTCGCCCCCACGATCGGATCATAGAAACTTAATCTTTCTGTTACGATGGTTCTCCACTTCATTCTGAAATTCTTTGAACTTTTCAAACGTTTCAGATTTATGTTTCATTAAATAGATATACCCATATCTACTTAAGTCATCGGTAAAAGTGAGAAAATAGCGATATCCACCGCGCGTCGAAACACTCATCGGTCTGCATACATCGGTATGTATGATTTCCAACAAGTCCGTTGCTCGCTCCATCATACCGGAGAACGGGGTTTTGATCATCTTGCCCATGAGGCATGGTTCGCATGTGTCAAATGATTCAAAATCAAGAGACTCCAAAAGTCCATCAGAATGGAGTTTATTCATGCGCTTTACACCAATATGACCTAGACGACAGTGCCACAAATAAGTAGTATTATCACTATCTACTTTGCATCTCTTAGCCTCAATGTTATGGATGTGTGTTTCATCCCTTTCGAGGTTTAGAAGAAATAAACCATTCACAAGGGGTGCATGACCATAAAAGATGTTACTCATATAAATAGAACAACCATTATTCTCCGATTTAAATGAATAACCGTCTTGCAATAAACACGATTCAGAAATAATGTTCATGCTCAACGCAGGCACATAATAACATGTATTAATGTTTAAAACTAATCCCGAAGGTAAAACTAAGGAGAGCGTGCCGACGGCCATCACATCAACTCTTGATCCGTTGCCAACGCGCATCGTCACCTCATCCCTCGCAAGCCGCCGTCTATTCCGTAGCTCCTGTTTCGAGTTACAAATATTAGCAACTGAACCGGTATCAAATACCCAGGCACTACAACGAGGGCTAGTAAGGAAAACATCAATAACATGTATATCAAATATACCTTTGATGGTGCCAGCCTTCTTGTCCGCTAAGTACTTCGGACAGTTGCGCTTCTAGTGACCCTTGTCCTTGCAATAGAAGCACTCAGTGTTCGGCTTGGGACCAGACCTGAGCTTCTTCTCAGCAGGGGCATTGCGCTTGCCGCCGCCCTTCTTGAAGGGCTTCTTTGCACCTTTACCTTTCTTAAAGGAGGGCTTGTTGACCATCAACACATGATTATCCTTCTTGATGTCCACCTCCGCAGCCTTCAGCTTTGCGAAGAGCTCGGTGATCGTATCAGTGGAACCAATCTGATTATGAGTCACTACAAAACTTTTGTAGCTGGGAGGGAGTGATTGCAGAACCCTTTCAATCTTGAGCTCCTCTGGAATCTTGCAGTCCAGTTGCTCAAGGCGTTGAGTGTAGCCCGACATCTTAATGGCGTGCTCACTAACGGAACTCCCTTCCTCCATCTTGTAGTTAAAGAACTTCTCAGAGATCTCATATCTCTCAGAACGGGCCTGAGTCTGAAACATGGTTTTCAGCTCCTCGAGAATCTCAAAGGGCCCGGGATAGTTTTCAAAATGATTTTGAAGTTCCGGTTCCATAGCAAACAACATGGTGCTCTTAATCACACCATAATCATCTTTGCGCGACTGATAGACAGCTTTCTCATCAGCCGGCGCAGTTGCAGCAGGGGGGTTACCTAACGCTTTCTCAAGGACATAGTCCTTTTGTCCGCCAGACAGAATGATTCTTAGATTGCGGAACCAGTTGGTGAAGTTAGACCCATTGTTTCTAAGCTTTTCTTTCTCAGCAAAAACGTTGAAGTTGAAGTTGGACTTGGCCATGTGATCTACAGTATTTGCAAGTACAATTTAGACTATGTTCATGATAAATAGTTCAACTTTTAATCAAATTACTAGATGAACTCCCACTAAATTCAACATCCCTCAAGTTGCTTAGTGAACACGATCCAAATTCACCACACCTAATCCGATCTTCACGAGAAGAGATGTGGTTTCAATGGTGGACAACAAAGTGTCGATCATATCATTCATATGACTCATGCTTAACCTTTCGGTTCGTGTGTTCCGAGGCCATGTCTGTACATGCTAGGCTCGTCAAGCTAGACCCAAGTATTTCCGCGTGTGCAAAACTGGCTTGCACCCGTTGTATGTGAGCGTAGAGTCTATAGCACCCGATCATCACGTGATGCTTGGACACGATGAACTTTCGCAACGGTGCATACTTGGGGAGAACACAGTTTTTATCTTGATCTTTAAGTGAGGAATCATCTTATAATGCTACCGTCGCGATCTAAGCATAATAAGATACATAAAAGGATAAACATCACATGCATATAACTTTATGTGACATGGTATAGCCAATCTTCGCGCAATGATCTCCATCTTGTGCGTTCCGGCATGATCTCCATCACTCCACCATGATTGCCTCCACCACGAATAGCAACTCCAACTATTGCTAACTACTTAGCGATAAAGTAAAGCTATTACATAGCGTATAAGAAGTTGACTCGCAGGTCATACACAATTATAAAGACAACCATATGGCTCCTGCCGGTTGTGTACTCATCGACATGCAAGTCGTGAAACATTACAAAACATGATCATCGCATACAATATACACATCACATCTTGGGCCATACCATATCACAGAAAACACTCCCTGCAAAAACAAGTTAGACGCCTCTACTTTGTTGTTGCATGTTTTACGTGGCTTATGGGAGTAGATGCTAAGAACGATTCTTACCTACGGAAAGCCACAACAGTGATATTATGGTTGCCAAACTCCGGTGTTAATCCCATGACAACTATAGTGAGAGAAACTGACATCCACCAGCCGCATGTGTGGTACAAGCCACACGTCAAGTGCGGAGCCGGTCTCGCGAACGACGTCGCGTAAGGTTGGCCTGGACCGCTTCAATCTCACTATCCCGCGTCATAAGAAGAACACAAACAAGAGGCTTGCAACAGAAAACATCAACGCCCGCAACAACCATGTTGCGTTCTACTCGTGAAGCACATCTACGCATAGATCTAGCTCTGATACCACTGAGGGGTTTCGCAGCATAGTAAATCAAAATTTTCTACGGAGCGAACAGAGGGAAAGCCAAGATCTAATCTAGGAGATGCAAACAACGAGAGAGATTGGATTAGATCTTCATACCCTTGAAGATTCGCACAGCGGAACGTTCGTCGGAACGTGGGTGATGTAGTCGTACTCACTTCTCCTCCTCGCGATCCGATCCGATCTAGCACCACAAGCGGCGGTGCCTCCGTGAGATGCACACGTGCAACACCTCGACGTCTCCTACTTCCTTGGACCAGCAAGTATGGTGGAGAGATGGATTGGATCTACAACACGACGGCGTGGTGTATATGGTGGAGAATTTCTGCTGCAGGGCTTCGCCTACAAATAGTCGGGAGGGAGAGAGAAAGGGCAGCAGGGCAACTAGGGTTTGGAGGAAGGTGTTGGTTGGGGGAAGGGGGCGCACCAGCCCTCTATATATAGAGGGGGGTGCGGCCAGCCCTTGCCCATCCTCCAAGCCTATCTCTAGTTTAAACGATTTAAACTCTCCCTTCTAGAAACCCTATCTTATCTCTAGTTTAAACGATTTAAACTTATCCCTTATCTAGAAACCTTATCCCGAGTTTAAAACTCTCTTGGGCCGGCTGGGCCCTATGGGGCTTGTGCCCCTGGCCTAATGCAGCCAGGACACTCCCTCATAGGCCCATGCCCCCTCCCGGAAGGTGGGACCACGTTGGCCCCCTTCCGGAAGGTTCTAGAAGCTTTCGGTACAATACCGATTAATCCGGAACAATTCCGAACTCCAAAAACTGCACTGCCTTATATGAATCTTATTCTCTGGACCACTCCGGAACCTCTCGTGATTTCCCGGATCCCATCCGAGACTCCGAACAAAAATTCATAAACCAATTATCCAATCTATCCTAGCATCGAGACACGTTAAGTGTGTGACCCTGCGGGTTCGAGAATATGCAGACATGATCTTCTATCAATAATCAACAGCGGGGTCTGGGCACCCATATTGACTCCCACACATTCATCGATGATCATATCGGATGAACCAAGATGCCAGGATTCAATCAATCCCATATATATATTCCCTTCGTCTCGCGATATTTTACTTGCCCGAGATTCGATCGTCGGTACCGTCATACCTAGTTCAATCTCGTTCACAGCAAGTACTTTACTCGTTCCGTAATCCGATATCACTTTGTGATTAAGTCCTTAACCACATGCTTGCAAGCGGTGTTGATATTGATTACCGAGTGGGCCCGAAGTATATCTCTCCGACTTGGGAGGGACAAATCCCATCTCGATACATACAACCCAACAGATACTTTCCGATCACCTGAGAGACACCTTTATGATCACCCTCTCATAGGATGACGTTTGATGACCTCAAAGCTTTCTTCCGATACCAGGGAGTTGTATTATCTCATGGTCTAAGGAATACAATATTTGACATAAGAAAAGCTTCGCAAAGACAAACACGATGACACGATCTAATTGCTTCGCTTAGTTTGGGTCTGTCCACCATATCATTCTCCCAATGACATGATCTCATTATCAATTGACAACTCATGTCTATAGTTAGGAAACCTTAACCATCATTGATCAATGAGCTAGTCCATAGAGGCGTACTAGGGACACGGTGTTGTTCACAAACCACACAAGTATTAATGTTTCCGCTTAATACAATTCTAGCATGGAATATAAACTTTATCATGAACAAGAATTATAATAATAACATCTTTATTATTGCCTCTAGGGCATAATTCCAACACAACAACGGTCTCCCAAAGCTAGCCACGCGAAGAACTTACGGTTAGCAGAGCCCCGGAGCACCAGATCTGGGTGGCGGCCGGAGCTAGGGTAGTACCTACAAAGAATGCGCCATACGCCATCTTTGCAAAGTAGCACCCATCACTCTCCCACCTCCAGGTCAACACATCCTCACGCTCGGGGACTAGCTATATCCTAGCCAGCATGTGCCACTGGAGAAAGAACTCGGGGACTGCTGCTTCTCCGAGCGCATGTCGTAGATTGAAGGTAGACAATGACGAGAATATCTCGTTTGCTTTGGTACAGACACATAATCCAGTTTTTTGGAAAGTCATAAAATCATATATTATATGTATAAAAGAAATAAATCGTAAGTCCTTGAAAAGTTCAGCACCATATCCTTCTGCATCCCTTGAGGATGTGCTATGAGCAAAGTTCGAAGTTGATTCTAGGCCTCGAGTGTAGCAAAGCTCGTGTAGGAAAATCTTGAAAAAACCCAAGCACGTGTAGAAGCAGCGGCCGGGAAAACATCGATGTAGACCAAAAGATGCCGGTGACCACGATCTCAAAAGATTGTCGCCCCAAAGAAGCTAGTACCGAGAAAGGCCGGGAGATAATCCTAGCTCCGGCCAAACAGAGATGGGGGACACCAAACTAGCAAGTTCCCTAACGAAGTTGTACCTTGCTAAAAAATACTGTAACTACGGCTACGACTGCGGGGGATGTTCGAGTATATTACGGTTTAGGTAATCTAGGATAGAGATAGATCTCGTGTCTTGTCTTGCACTCCAAGATGATCCCTGTATGCCTATATATACTCGTCCATGAGGCTCAATAATATATTCATCATATTCTGCCAATATCTCCCTCTCTATCGTTCTACAAGAAGGTTCAAGGGAACAACCAAATTCGTGGAATATACAAGGGCCATCATATGTTTTCAAATACCAATGTTGGTCATTGATAAGAGAGATGTCTCGATCATGTCTAGATATTCCTGAACTGGATGGGTGTAATGCTTAAGGATAAAGATGCTTTAGGTTGATCCGATACTGATAGAGAAATAGAAAGAGAGGGAACCAGAAGGGTTTCAGAGATATACCGAAGTGTTCAGGCATTGTTCAAAAGGAGTTTTGAACAAGGAGGAATTAAATAATATATATTTAATATTTAATTATGAATTAATATTAAATATAAAATATTTAAATAAAAAGGGGAAAAACCACATGGCCCCTTCCTAGGAGGGAGGAGGCCAAGAGGGGGAGTGAAGGAGTTATGACCTAGAGGCAAATAATAAAGTGTATTATTTAATATATCTCCTATATGTTCATAATACGTTTCATGAATCATCTCGTAAAAGGGTGATAAAAAAGGTGTCACTCAGGTTTTTCGAAGGGATGTGTTGAGGAGTACATATCAAGACCAGGATTTGTCTAGTCCATGTAACGGACAGATACATATGGCCATCTCGGTGATGTTGCATTAATAAAGCTTGCAAGCATGTGACTAGGTCACGAAATGCAACGAAATGAGAACGAGAAAACAAGTTCATCGGTAACAATATCGAACTAAGGTATGGAGATACCGAAGATCAAGTCTCGGATGAATTAGGTATCGAATGACAAAGGGAACGGGAAACGAGTATCTCACGGTTCGAGCGATTATATTCGTGAAACGCATGGGGGTCACATGGCCATCCAGGTCCCTCTGTTGACCATTGATGTGAGAGTAGTCTCAATCATGTTCGGAGTGTTTCCGAACCGAAGGATGTCACGCTTAAGGGTAGGGACGCTTAGGGTAGATGAGGTATCGTAGGAGAAATAGAGAAAGAGAAACCGGAATAGTTCCGGATAACATCCGATGGAGATTGGAAGGGGTCCGGAAGGTGTTCCAGAGTAAAGGAATAATATAATATGTGTATTTGAATGTTAATTGGAGAATTAATATTAAATATATATTTTATTTTATTATTATAGGCATCTTAATGCTAATGGGCCTCACCCGAAGGAAGGCCCAATAGGGCATGGCGCCTAGGGAGTGGGGGCTAGCCGGCCTAGGCTTGGTGGGCTGCCCCAATGGGGCCCACCTAGGGCCGGCGGCTGCCCCTAGGTGGCCGCCGGTTGTGGGGTTTAGTCCCACACCGCCTGGCCCCTGGGTGGTGCGCCCCCCTCCTCCCACTATATATAGGGGTCTCCCCTCCCCCTTTGGAATCATCCCATTCCCTCTCATTCTCTTTCTCTCATCCATTGAGGACTTCTCCGTAATATTTGGGAGGACCTCGTGGGTGAGTTCTCCACCTTCACACCACTGTCGTGTGATCTATGATCCGGCATCTACTTCTTCCGCTGCTCGGCTGGATCAGAGTCCGATTGACGTCTCCTACAGCGGACGTGTGACAAACTTCGGAGGCACCACACTTGAGGTGCTGCTCGTCTTCATCAATATACGCCTTCCTGTGTAAGGTGTGCCTCGGTCTTCAAAGGTATAAATACCGTATCCCTTCTTTGTTACTTATGTCTACATAGTATAGATCTTGGTATTAGTGTTCGAGTGGATAGAAATTTTTTGTTTTCTGCTACAGAACCCTTCGGTGGTATCAGAGCTGGTCTATGGGTAGACATGTCGTACGGATAGAACACATAGCAATATGTGGGCATTGTTTCTCTAGTTGCTACCCTCTTTAATGGTATTGTTCATATCGCGACACTGTTTGATGAAGCGGCCCCCAACCGACCTCACGTGGTGATTCACGAGACTGGTCCACGAATCAAAGTTGTTTAGGGGGGTGTCTGTCTCTCTACAGTAGTTGATATGGCATTAACGTTGGAGGGCCCTGAAAAGGGAAGAAGAATGGAAATCATTGAATCCATGTTGTGGCTCGATGTTCGTAGGTGGGAAGGGGTTCTACTGCGAAAGCCCTTAAAGCCGCGTAAAACATGCAATAGATAATTTAGAAGCGTCTATTTTTATTATTGCATAGGGGAAAGTATTATAACATGGCAATGAAAAGTTTATGAAACTTTCATTGAAGTTATTGATGATGATCATAATGCTGTAACCATGTCATAACACTTTGCTTTTGAAGTATTACTTATTACGCTAATATACTTATATTCGACGGTAGCATGATAAGATAATCCCTCACAGTATTCCAGTTATCGTATTCCCCTTGTGTGTGCACCACCAAGAAAGTTCTTCGGTATGAGGCTGACCGTGATGATCGGGGGTCAGACATATCTACGTTCACATACAGTGGGTGCAATCCATGTTGCACTGTGAATACACACGAGTTAGAACTGGCGAGCCTAGCATGTACAGACATGGCCTCGGAATACAGGAGACCGAAAGGTCGAGCATGAATCACATATGGCCGTGATGATCGGGGGAGGTGCAGGGGATAGGGATCATGTGATCACTAAAAGAGTAGAGGGATGTTTGTTTGAGTGGGAGTTCTTTTGTTTTAAATTAAAATACATGATTAAAACTTGAACTCATTATTATGAACATGGTCTAAACACTTTGCAAATCCATTGTAGATGTCTTGCCCACCCACCTTCAACCTTAGCACTTTCCTCGAGAAGGACAAGCTGAAAACTGATGGAACCAACTTCACCGCATGGTTCCACAATCTTAGGATCCTCCTAGTCCCCTACAAGTTGACTTATGTCATCAAGGCTGAGCTTCCGGCTAAGCCTGCAGTTTCCGCCTCCCAAGACGAAAAGAATGTCTGGCAGTCCAAGGCGGTCGATTTCTCCCTCATCCAGAGTGGAATGCTCTATGCCATGGAGTCAGAGCTTCAAAAGCGTTTTGAGAAGATGAATGCCTTTGAGATCATTGAGGATCTCAAGGCTGTCTTTGCTCCATAGGCGCGTGTAGAGAGGTATGATGCTTCCGAGCTCTTCTTCTCTGCTAAAATGGAAGAGCACAGCAGTATTAGTGAGCACGTGGTCAAAATGTTTGGCTACGTTAAGCGCTTGAACGCCCTGGATTGAAAAATCCCGGAGGAGCTCGCGATTGATAGGGTGATGCACTCACTGCCCCCTAGCTATAAGAGCTTTGTGATGAACTACAACATGCTAGGGATGACTAAGACCCTTGCTGAGGTGTTCGCCATGCTCAAAACTGCTGAGGTTGAAATCAAGAAGGAGCACACGTGTTGATGGTAAACAAGACCACCAACTTCAAGAGGCTAGGGCAAAAGGGGAAAGGCAAGGGTAAGAAGTCTAAGAGGGATGACAAGTTTGTTCCCAGCACCTCAAAGACTGCCAAGCCTGGCCCTAAGCCCAACACTTTGTGCTTCTACTGCAAAGGGGATGGGCACTGGAAATGCAACTTCCCCAAGTACCTTGAAGACAAGCGAGCCGGCAAGATAGCCGCCTAGGACAAAGGTATATATGATATACATGTTATTGATGTATTCCTTACAAGCGCCAGGAGTAACACCTAGGTATTTGATACCGCATCTGTTGCTCACATTTGTAACTCTCAGCAGGATCTGCAGAGTAGGAGGCGTCTGAGGAAGGACAAGGTGACGATGCGCGTCGGCAATGGTTTAAGAGTAGAAGTGATGGCCGTCGGCACCCTGCATCTCCGTCTACCATCAGGATTATTATTGGTTTTGAATAAATGCTATTATGTACCCGCATTGAGTATGAATATTGTGAGTGGGTCTTGCTTGTTGCAAGACCGTTATTCGTTTAAATCAAGAACAAATGGTTGTTCAGTTTATATGAATGATGTTTTCTATGTTCATGCTCCTGTATGTGATGGTTTATTCTTACTTGATCTTGATTGCAATACACACATCCATAGTGTTGATGCTAAACGTTGTAAGCATAGTGATGACAATTCCATGTTCATGTGGCATTGCCGTCTTGGTCACATTGGCGTAAAGCGCATGAAGAAGCTTCATTTAGAAGGGATTTTTGGATCATTGGATTTCGAATCCCTTGATACATGTGAGTCGTGCCTCATGGGCAAGATGACTAGGACACCATTCTCCGGAATAGTGGAGAGTTGTAGACCTACTTGGAATCATACATACGGATGTATGTGGACCAATGAGTGTCTCAACGCGCAATGGTTATCGTTACTTTGTTACCTTTACTGACGACTTAAGTAGATATGGATATATCTACTTAATGCAGCATAAGTCTGAAACCTTTGAAAAGTTCAAGGAATTTCAGAAAGAGGTAGAGAATCAACTTAACAAGAATATCAAGCACCTTCGATCGGATCAAGGAGGCGAGTATTTGAGTTATGAGTTTAACATGCACTTAAAGGACTGTGGGATTATCCCACAGCTTAGGCCAGCCGGAACACCACAGTGTAATGGTGTGTTGGAACGTCGTAACCAAAACCTATTGGATAGTGTGCGGTCCATGATGTCTTTAACTGATTTGTCTGTGTCTTTTTGGGGATATGCGTTAGAAACCGCCGCTTTTATTTTAAACCGAGCACCATCCAAATCCGTGGAGACAACCCCATAAGAGATATGGTATGGGCAAAAGCCGAAGTTGTCATTTCTGAAAGTTTGGGGTTGTTAGGCGTACGTTAAGAAACTGCAGCCTGACAAACTCAAATCCAAATTGGAAAAATGTATCTTTGTAGGATATCCAAGGGAACCCATTGGGTACACCTTCTACAATCAAGCCGAAGGCAAGACGCTTGTCGCAAAAACTGGCACCTTTCTCAAGAAAGAGCTTCTTGCAAAAGGAGTGAGTGGAAGGAAGATTGAGTTAGATGAATTTGTTGACCCTTCTCTCCAAATTCCGAGTAGCGCAACAGAAACTGTTCCGAAACCGCTCTCCAACATGGAGGAGGAGCCCATTGATGATGATCAAAACAACGACGTCGAGACCCCTAAGGTTTGCAGGTCTACAAGAGTTCGTGCCACTCCTAATTGGTATAGTAGCCTTGTAATGTTTGTCATCCTAGATGAACAGGAAGAACCTGCAAACTACAAAGAAGCTATGGATAGTGCTGACTCCGAGAAATGGCTAGAAGCCATGAAATCCGAAATAGGATCCATGCATGAGAACCAAGTTTGGACCTTGGTAGATCTTCCAGAAGGCCGCAAGGCCGTGGAAAATAAATGGATCTTTAAGAAAAAGACAAATGCGAATGGTAATGTGACCGTTCACAAAGCTCGACTTGTCGCAAAGGGTTTTCGACAAATTCAAGGAGTTGACTACGACGAGACTTACTCTCCCATAGTGATGCTTAAGGCTGTCAGGATTTTAATAGCAATTCCTGCACATTTTGACTATGAAATTTGGCAGATGGATGTCAAGACAGCATTCCTCAATGGTCACATTGATGAAGAGTTGTATATGATGCAACCGAAAGGTTTTGTTAATCCTAAGGATGCTGGAAAGGTATGCAAGCTTCAACGGTCCATTTATGGATTGAAGCAAGCATCTCGGAGCTAGAACCAACGTTTTGATCAAGTGATCAAGAGTTTTGGATTTGTCCAAAATCAAAAAGAGTTCTGTGTTTACAAGAAAGCGAGTGGGAGATCAGTTGTTTTCTTAGTAGTATATGTGGATGACATATTGCTCATGGGAAACGATGTGGATATTATGAAAAGCGTGAAAGCATATTTGAGTAACCAATTTTCCATGAAGGATCTAGGTGAAGCTGCATACATATTAGGAATCAAGATCTATAGAGATAGATCAAGGCACCTAATTGCATTAAGTCAAAGTACTTACATCGAAAAGATTTTGAAGAGGTTCAAAATGGAGAAAACCAAAAAGGGTTTTACACCCATGTTGAAGAATTGCAAATTGAGTATGACTCAATGTCCTATAACGGATGATGATATAGAGAAGATGTCTTTCACCCCCTATGCCTCAGCCATAGGGTCTATCATGTATGCAATGTTAAGTACGCGACCTGATGTGGCATTGGCTCTTAGTTTGACGAGCCGATACCAAAGTAATCCGGGACTGGATCACTGGACAGCTGTAAAGAATATCCTAAAGTATCTGAAAAGAACGAAGGATATGTTCCTAATCTATGGAGGAAGTGATGAAGCTCTAAACGTAACGGGTTACGTGGATGCGAGCTGGAACTCAGATCATGATGACTCGAAGTCTCAAACAAAATTTGTGTTCCTAGTGAATGGTGGGGCAGTAAGCTAGAAGAGTAAGAAGCAGCCGGTGGTGGTGCAATCTTCAATGGAGTCTGAATACATTGCTGCAGCTGATGCAGCAAATGAAGCTGTTTGGCTAAGGAATTTCATCATCGAACTGGGAGTTTTTCCAAATGCGCAAGACCCCGTAACGATCTATTGTGATAACACGGGAGTTATTGCAAACGCAAAGGAACCAAGGACTCATTCCACGGCCAAACACATCAAGCTTAGATTTCACGTCATCCGACAGAACATTGACGAAGGTGTTGGGACCGCAGCATAGAAAACAAAAAATTTCCTACGATGTGAACTACACGCCAAGATCTATCTACTAGGTACAAAGCAAACGGGTGGACATACATCCATAGAGAACTTACCCTCGAAGACAATGAGCTTTGTTAACGAGTAGGAACTCGTGGTTGATGTAGTCGTACACTTGTCGATCTCAAGATCGTGAGGAAGTACGAGCGCCGCAACTCAGCAGCGCATCCACACTCGCACACACGTTCAAGCCACCGGACAACCTCCACCTCCTCGCTCCAGCGATCCAGCGAAATCAGCAACTCCTTCCAGACGAAATGCCATCGGGAACATGTATCTCGCTAATCCGAGACCATGGGGAAATAATTCTAGAGGGGGAGAGAGATCCTTCACAAGGAGGTGTGAGGATGAAGGAGGGAATGGGTGGCCTTTTATAGGAGGAGGGGGGTGCCCCCTCTCTCCATGGCCGGCGCATGGGGGGGTGACCCCTCACCTCCCCCATTCATGTGGTGGTAACTCCTCCACATTAAAATGCCTCTTCACATTCCCTTTTAAAGTCTCCACTTTAAATGCATTAAGTTTCTCCAAATTTAATGCTCTCTCATTTAATAAAAACTCTTTTATTAAATTTATTCATAATTTTGTTAATTACTTTAATTAACAAACATTCACATATAGCCCCTTGCAATATTTCAATATCACATGCAGAACCACTTTCTGCAATTTCACCCGAAACAATTTCCGGTTTCTATTGAAACAATTCCTGCGCTTTGCAATTCTTTCGTCTGAAACATATGTGCTCCAAAATGGTGTCCGGTAACTCTTAAGTGTGCCACCCTACGGTTCGCGAATAATGCAGACATGATCGAGACCCTTCTCCGATCAATAATCAGCAGCGGGACCTGGAGATCCGTACTGACTCCTACACATTCAACGATGACTCCTGTGATCGTGAGAACCTTTAACGCTTGTAACTAAATCCCTTTGTTTCTCGATATATTACATGTCTGAGATTCGATCATCGTTATCTCCATACCTAGTTTGATCTCGTTACCGACATGCACTCTTTTCTCGTTCCCGTGGTATAACATTCTAGTGATCACATCACTTGCTTGCAAGCTATCCTAATGTGATATCACCGAGAGGGCCCAGAGTATATCTATTCGTCATCTGGATTGACAAATTCCACTCTTGATCCATGAGCCTCAACATAACACCTTCGTAGCACTGAACCCATCTTTATAGTCACCCTGTTACGGTGTGACGTTTGATGTTATCAAGATATTGTTCTGGTGTTAGCAATTAAAATGATCTCATGGTCTAAGGATAAAGATTACTTCGTATGATGTTATAGCAATATAAACACAATGACTTGATCGTAATGCTATACTTCGAATGAATGTTCATCACATCATTCCACCAATGGTGTGACCTTGTTATTAACAACATCCAATGTCCATGATCAGGAAACCTTGATCATCTTGTTAATCAACAAGCTAGTTTATAAGAGAGGCATGACTAGGAACCCTTTTTGTTTATTAAACACACATGTATTGATGTTTCCTATCAATACAATTATAGCATGCAAAATAAACATCTATCATATACAAGGAATACATAATAACAACTTTATTATTGCCTCTTAGGGCATATTTCCTTCAGTCTCCCACTTGCACTAGAGACAAAAATCTAGTTCACATAGTGATAAATCTAACAGCCATGGAGTTCTGGTGTTGATCATGTTTTGCCCTAGGGAGTACTTTAGTCAACGGATCTGCTACATTCAGGTCCGTGTGCACTTTACAAATCTTTATATCTCCATCCTTGACATGTTCGCGGATGGAGTGAAACCGGCGCTTAATATGCTTGGAATTCTTGTGAGACCTTGGTTCCTTGGCGTTGGCTATGGATCCATTGTTGTCACAATAGATCACCATCGGGTCCAACGCACTGGGAACCACACCCAGTTCCGTAATGAACTCTTTCATCCAAACCGCTTCCTGCGCCGCTTCTGAAGCAGCAACATATTCCGCCTCCGTTGTTGATCTAGCCACCACAGGTTGTTTGGAGCTCCTCCAACTAACTACTGCTCCGTTCAAGAGAAATACGTATCCGGATTGAGACTTAGAGTCATCCGGATCAGTGTCAAAGCTAGCATCGACATAACACTTAGCGACTAGCTCTTCTTCACCTTCGTATACAAGAAACATATCCTTAGTTCTTCTCAAGTACTTAAGGATATTCTTGACTGCTATCCAGTGTTCCGAACCTGGATCAGATTGGTACCTACTAGTCAAACTAATAGCATGTGCCACATCCGGTCTTGTACATAGCATGGCGTACATTATAGAGCCTATGGCTGAGGCAAAGGGGATCCTATCCATTATCTCTCTTTCTTCCGTCGTAGCCGGACATTGAGTCTTACTCAATGTCTTCCCTTGCAACATAGGTAAGAACCCCTTCTTACTTCCGTCCATATTAAACTTCTTTAATATCTTATCAAGGTATGTACTCTGCGATAGCCCAATTAGGCGTCTTGATCTATCTCTATAGATTTTAATGCCTAATATATATGAAGCTTCACCAAGGTCTTTCATCGAAAATTTGCTGTTTAGATAACTTTTAACACTGTTTAAAAGATCTAAATCATTTCCAATCAATAATATGTCATCCACATATAATATCAGAAATGCCACATTGCTCCCACTCACTTTCTTGTAAATACAAGCCTCTCCATAAGTTTGGACAAATCCAAACTCTTTGATCACCTCATCAAAGCGGAGATTCCAACTTCGTGATGCTTGCTTCAGTCCATAGATGGATCGCTGAAGTTTGCACACCTTATTAGCATCCTTAGGATCGACAAAACCCTTAGGTTGTATCATATACAACTCTTCTTCAATCTTACCATTGAGGAACGCAGTTTTGACATCCATTTGCCATATTTCATAATCGAAATATGCAGCAATTGCTAACATAATCCTAACCAACTTAAGCATCGCTACGGGAGAGAATGTCTCATCGTAGTCAACTCCTTGAATTTGTCAAAACCCCTTTGCGACAAGTCGAGCCTTATAGATGGTCACATTACCATCAGCATCAGTTTTCCTTTTGAAAATCCATTTATTCTCAACGGCCTTTCGGTCGTGAGGTAAGTCCACCAAGTTCCAAACTTGGTTCTCGTACATGGATTCCATCTCGGATTTCATGGCTTCTAGCCATTTGTTGGAATCCGGGCTCATCATATGTCGCAGGGTCATCCATTTCATCAATCATGAAATTCATAACAAGATTGTCGTATAGTTCAGGAGCTGCATGTGTCCTGCTTGACCTGCGAGGTTCGGTAGTGTCCTCTTTCAGAGTTTCATGATCAATATCATTAGCTCTCTCTCTTCATTAGGTGAAGTCAACTCCGAAACAACTTCTGGAGCTGCGCTACTCGCCATTTCATGAAGAGAAGGTTCAATAACCTCTTCGAGTTCTACCTTCCGACTACTCACACCTTTCGCGAGAAACTCCTTCTCAAGAAAGGATCCATTTTTGGCAACAAAAACCTTGCCCTCGGATCTGTGATAGAAGGTATACACAATTGTTTCCTTAGGGTATCCTATGAAGACGCATTTTTCCGCTTTGGGTTCGAGTTTATCCGGTTGAAGTTTCTTCACATAAACATCGCATCCCCAAACCTTAAGAAATGACAGCTTAGGTTTGTTTCCAAACCATAATTCATACGGTGTCGTTTCAATGGATTTAGATGGTGCCCGATTTAAAGTGAATGCAGCTATTTCCAGTGCATAACCCCAAAATGACAGAGGTAAGTCAGTCAGAGACATCATAGATCGAACCATATCCAATAAAGTACGATTACGACGTTCTGACACACCATTACGTTGTGGTGTTCCGGCAGGCGTGAGTTGTGAAACTATTCCACAGTCTTTCATATGTGTGCTAAACTCGTAACTAAGATACTCTCCTCCACGGTCGGACCGCAGAAATTTGATCTTTCTGTTACGATGATTTTCCACTTCATTCTGAAATTCTTTGAACTTTTCAAAAGTTTCAGACTTGTGTTTCATCAAATAGATATACCCGTATCTACTCAAATCATCCGTGAAAGTAACAAAATAACGATATCCACCTCGCGCCGACACACTCATTGGTCCACACACATCAGTATGTATGATTTCCAATAGATCTGTCACCCGTTCCATTGAACCGGAAAACGGCGTTCTAGTCATCTTGCCCATAAGGCATGGCTCACATGTATCAAATGATTCAAAATCAAGTGATTCCAAAAGTCCATCAGAATGGAGTTTCTTCATGCGTTTAACGCCAATATGACCTAGACGGCAGTGCCACATATATGTAGACATATCATCATCAAGTTTAATCTTTTTAGCATTAACATTATGAATGTGCGTAATATTACTATCGAGATCTAATAGAAATAAACCATTCAACATAGGTGCATGACCATAAAAGATATCATTCTTATAAATCGAACAACCATTGTTCTCAGATTTAAAGGAATGACCACTTTGCATCAAACATGATCCAGAAACAATGTTCATGCTCAGTGCAGGCACCAAATAACAATTATTTAGGTTTATAACTAATCCCGATGGCATATGGAGAGGCAGCGTTCCGATAGCGATCACATCAACTCTTGATCCATTGCTGACCCGCATCGAGACCTCATCCCTTGCTAGTTGTCGCTTGTTCCGTAGTCCCTGAACCGAGTTACATATATTAGCAACCGATCCGGTATCAAATACCCAGGTGCTACTGCGAGTACTAGTCAAGTACACATCAATAACATGTATATCACATATACCTTTGTTTGCCTTGCCAGACTTCTTGTCCGCCAAATACTTGGAGCAGTTGTGCTTCCAATGGCCAGTCCCCTTGCAATAGTAGCACTCGGTGTCAGACTTAGGGCCAGCTCGGGGTTTCTTTTCAGGCGTGGCAACAGACTTGCCACCCTTCTTTCCCTTGTGCTTGCCTTTCTTGTCCTTCTTGAAACCGGTGGTCCTATTGATCATCAACACTTGATGTTCTTTCCTAATCTCCACTTCTGCAGTCTTAAGCATTGACAGAAGCTCGGGAAGAGACTTCTTCATGCCCTGCATATTATAGTTCATCACAAAGCTCTTGTAGCTAGGTGACAGAGATTGGAGAACATGATGTATGCCTAAGTCAATGAGAATCGTTATTCCCAAGGACACAAGCTTATCGGCGTACCCAGACATTTTGAGTACGTGCTCACTAACGGAGTTGTTTTCCTCCATCATGCAGCTAAAGAACTTTTCTGTAGCATTATAACTCTCTACGGCAGCATGGGTATCGAAAATCATTTTCAATTCTCCCATGGTATCAAAGGCATTGCCATTTTCAAAACGTTTTCGAAGTTCTGGCTCTAGCCCATACAGTATGCCGCAATGGACTAAGTTGTGGTCCTCCTGACGAGTTATATAGACGTTCTTTTCCTCGTCAGGGGGATCAGGAGCTGGTGGGGGGCCTAGCGGCGCATATAGCACATATTGCTTTTGTGCAGCAGTGGGGAGAATCCTCAAATTCATAGCCCAGTTGGTGAAGTTGCTACCATTCGTAGCAAGTTTCTCTTTCTCCATGAACACATTGAAATTAAAAGCAGGTGGTGCCAGCTACAACAGAATTTGTAAAGTATATTTAGACTAAGTTTATGATAATTGAGTTCAACTAATCCAAATTACTAATGAACTCCCACTCAAAAACGACATCCCTCGTGTCCTTTTGGTGATTACATGAACCAAATCCACTACACCAAGTCCGATCATCACGTGAGTCGGTGTAGCTTCAAAGGCGAGCATCTATATGGGCATCATATCAACTATATGACTCATGCTTAACCTTTCGGTCTGTGTTCCGAGGCCATGTCTGTACATGCTAGGCTCGTCAAGTAAGAACCTTAATATTCGCGTGTGTAAAACTGTCTTACACCCGTTGTATGAAAGCGTAGAGTTGAAAACACCCGATCATCACGTGATGCCTCAAAACACGATCCACAAAACGGTGCATACTTAAGGAAGAACACATTTTATCTTGATATCTAAATGAGGGATCATCTTATAATGCTACCAAACGCGCCAAACTAGCAATATAAGATGCTAACATCTAATGTGTGAAGTGAGGTGATATGGTCCATGCATTTGATCTCTATCATTTGCATCGTGGTATGATCTCTATCATTCCTTTATGTGTAAGGCCAAGGTCTATGGAACTTACACGTTAAGTGAGTTGTAAGAGTATCTATTATAAATCTACTTACAACAATACCATATCAAAACACTAGCCCAACAACGATCTAAACTAGACGCCTCTAATTTATCAATTGCAAGTTTTATATGGCTTAGGGATTTTGGAGATAGAACCTATCTAACCTACGAACATGAACCACAACGAGGATAACTAAGTTATTAGCAACTCGTTGTAAATCAGATATTGACTATAGTAGGAGCGACAGACACCCGCCAGCCACTTATGCAAAACAAGTTGCATGTCAGTCGTGGAACCGGTCTCATGTACGATGACATGTAAGGTTGGTCCGGGCCGCTTCATCCCACTATGCCACCAATATCCAAAGTACATAGAAGATGCAATAACATGATCATCATCGCCCACATATAAACATATGTGTACTACCCGTGCAAAGCACCTACGCATAGATCAGGCTCTGATACCACTGTTGGGACCGCAGCATAGAAAAAAATTCCTACGGTGTGAACTACACGCCAAGATCTATCTACTAGGTACAAAGCAAACGGGTGGACATACATCCATAGAGAACTTACCCTCGAAGACAACGAGCTTTGTTAACGAGTAGGAACTTGTGGTTGATGTAGTCGTACACTTGCCGATCTCAAGATCGTGAGGAAGTCCGAGCGCCGCAACTCAGCAGCGCATCCGCACTCGCACACACGTTCAAGCCACCGGACAACCTCCACCTCCTCGCTCCAGCGATCCAGCGGAAGCAGCAACTCCTTCCAGACAAAATGCCATCGGGAACATGTATCTCGCTAATCCGGGACCATGGGGAAATAATTCTAGAGGGGGAGAGAGATCCTTCACAAGGAGGTGTGAGGATGAAGGAGGGAATGGGTGGCCTTTTATAGGAGGAGGGGGGGTGCCCCCTCTCTCCATGGCCGGCGCATGGGGGGGTGACCCCTCACCTCCCCCATTCATGTGGTGGTAACTCCTCCACATTAAAATGCCTCTTCACATTCCCTTTTAAAGTCTCCACTTTAAATGCATTAAGTTTCTCCAAATTTAATGCTCTCTCATTTAATAAAAACTCTTTTATTAAATTTATTCAGAATTTTGTTAATTACTTTAATTAACAAACATTCACATATAGCCCCTTGCAATATTTCAATATCACATGCAGAACCACCTTCTGCAATTTCACCCGAAACAATTTCCGGTTTCTATTGAAACAATTCCTGCGCTTTGCAATTCTTTCGTCTGAAACATATGTGCTCTAAAATGGTGTCCGGTAACTCTTAAGTGTGCCACCCTACGGTTCGCGAATAATGCAGACATGATCGAGACCCTTCTTTATCAATAATCAGTAGCGGGACCTGGAGATCCGTACTGACTCCTACACATTCAACGATGACTCCTATGATCGTGAGAACCTTTAACACTTGTAACTAAATCCCTTTGTCTCTCGATATATTACATGTCCGAGATTCGATCATCGGTATCTCCATACCTAGTTTGATCTCGTTACCGACATGCACTCTTTTCTCGTTTTCGTGATATAACATTCTAGTGATCACATCACTTGCTTGCAAGCTATCCTAATGTGATATCACCAAGAGGGCCCAGAGTATATCTATCCGTCATATGGATTGACAAATTCCACTCTTGATCCATGAGCCTCAACATAACACCTTCGTAGCACTGAACCCATCTTTATAGTCACCCTGTTACGGCGTGACGTTTGATGTTATCAAGATACTCTTCTGGTGTTAGCAATTAACATGATCTCATGGTCTAAGGATAAAGATTACTTCGTATGATGTTATAGCAATATAAACACAATGACTTGATCGTAATGCTATACTTCGGATGAATGTTCATCACATCATTCCACCAATGGTGTGACCTTGTTATTAACAACATCCAATGTCCATGATCAGGAAACCTTGATCATCTTGTTAATCAACAAGCTAGTCTATAAGAGAGGCATGACTAGGAACCCTTTTTGTTTATTAAACACACATGTATTGATGTTTCCTATAAATACAATTATAGCATGCAAAATAAACATCTATCATATACAAGGAATACATAATAACAACTTTATTATTGCCTCTCAGGGCATATTTCCTTCAGAAGGTGAAGTCAAGATTTGCAAAGTAGATACGAAACTGAATGTGGCAGATCCTTTGACTAAAGCTCTCCATCAGGAAAAGCACGAACAACACCGAGATTCCATTGGTGTTAGGTTCCTGCCTATTGTAAACTAGTTTTGTTTATACTCTAGTGCAAGTGGGAGACTGAAGGAGTTATGCCCTAGAGGCAAATAATAAAATATATTATTTGATATATCTCCTATATGTTCATAATATGTTTCATACTGTGCTATAACTATGTTAATGTGAAACGTTAATACACGTGTGGTATGTAAACAAACGGTGTCTCTAGTTACCTCTAGCAAACTAGTTCATTGGTCATGAGGATGGTCTGGGTTTCAAGATCATGGGCATTTATGCCAATTGACAATGAGGTCATGTTATTAGTTGAATAACATGATAGATAAACATCCGAACGTTATATCTTAATGAGATCTAGTTACAAAGTTCACCATTGATGATAAAACATAGAGAACCTCGCAACATGATCCTTTGACTATGAGGTAATGCAAATCACCATTCCAGAAGAAGCTTTGATGGTTATCAAGAATCATCTCGTAAAAGGGTGATCAAAAAGGTGCCACTCAGATTTTCCAAAGGGATATGTTGAGGAGTACATATCAAGACCAGGATTTGTCTAGGCCATGTAACAGACAGATACATGTGGCCATCTCGGTGACATTGCATTAATAAAGCTTGCAAGCATGTGACTAGGTCACGGAATGCAACGACATGAGAACGAGAAAACAAGTTCATCGGTAACGAGATTGAACTAAGGTATGGAGATACCGAAGATCAAGTCTCAGATGAATTAGGTATCGAATGACAAAGGGAACGAAAAACGATTATCTCACGGTTCGAGCAATTATATTCGTGAAACGCATTGGGGTCACATGGCCATCCAGGTCCCTCTGTTGACCATTGATGTGAGAGTAGTCTCAATCATGTCCGGAGTGTTTCCGAACCGAAGGATGTCACGCGTAAGGGTAGGGACGCTTAGGGTAGATGAGGTAACATAGGAGAAATAGAGAAAGAGAAACTGAAATAGTTCTAGGTAACATCCGATGGAAATCGGAAGGGGTCCGGAAGGTGTTTCAGAGTAAAGGAATAATATAATATGTGTATTTGAATGTTAAGTGGAGAATTAATATTAAATATATATTTTATTATTAAAGGCATCTTAATGCTAATGGGCCTCACCCGAAGGGAGGCCCAATAGGGCATGGCGCCTAGGGAGTGGGGGCCAGCCGACCTAGGCTTGGTGGGCCAGCCGGCCGACCGGTGTGGGGTTTAGTCCCACACCGCATGGCCCCTGGGTGGTGCCCCCCTCCCACTATATATAGGGGTCTCCCCTTGTAGGGGATCGACGCGGAAAACAAAAATTTCCCTATGACAGAACCCCAGAAACTTAGCCTAGGATCTATCTATATAGTAATGCGGTAACGGCCAATGCGTAGAGAATACATACCCTTGTAGTATGTACGCGGTTAACGTTCCGCGGGGAACGTGGTTGATGTAGTCGTACTTGAAGCCGACCTCAAGGTCGCGAAGCTCCTCGCAGGTCACCCCTTGCTTCTTCTTGATCTTCATCATCGTTATCGTGCAACAGCTCCGTCTCACGACATTCTAGCGCCCCAAGTGTTGCGCCTCGTGTCTTCGTACACATCCAGTGCATGATGAGACCTCCGGCTCCCCCATCCCGCCGGGAGTGAGGAAGTTGATATCCGGGTAGGAATCCCTGCAGCGCAACGGCGTACTGCAGGTGTTCCTCGATCGCACAACCCAGACTTGGGGACATGGTCACGAGGTATAGAGAGAGGGAGGAGGAGAAAAGTCAACCAAAGGACTTCTCCAATTGTCGTCTTTAATCCCACCCATGGGCACCCCTTTATATAGGCTAAGGGGGTGTACCTTTCTCAAAGGCTAAGCCATGTGGGACTAATTCTAAAGGAAAAAGTCAGCAGAAATTCGGACTGCCAAATGGGCCAAATTAACTCAGCCCAATAGACAAAACAGAAATGAGACTAAAAAGAAAAGGAGGCAAGCAGCAGCCAGCCGGGTGGGCCGGCCTGCCCCCTGCGGCCCAGCGCAGCAACTGCTGCTGCTAGCGCCCGGGTGCGCCGGCGCTCACCCGCGGCCCAGCAGCCACCGGCTAGCCTGGGTGGGCTGGATGCCCTGGCGGCCCGGCTCGGCGAGGGGAGGGGAGAGGCAGCCCGGGGTGGGCCGTCCGCCCGTCCGCGGCCTGCTGGCGACCCCGCGCGGCGCGCGGTTATCCGCCGCCCGCACGGCTAGTAGTCCGTCGATGCTTGCCCTTAGTGGGCCGCCTGGCCCACAGCAGCTGTCTTTTCTTTTCCTTTTTCCTTTTTCTTTTCTGCAGTTTTATTTCTAGACTATTTCCCTCGGGGATCTAGCCTAATATAAAAGTTGCTTTTATAAATCTTAATCTAAATATTATTTAGAATATATTAATTCATAATTAACATATAATAAATATATATTTAAATTCCCATTTATCCGAAAACACTTTTCCAGTCTTTTCCTTTATTCTTTCTCCGAATAACTTCGGATCTCTCTGCGGAACGATTCTGGCTTTATCTCTTTCTCTACCGTGATTCCGTCTTACGAATGATCGCTCTCATCGTACCCTTAAGTGTATCCTCTCACGACTTGGGAATGCTCTAGACATGATCTGTATCAATGATCAACAGAGGGACCAGGGATATCCATGTGACCCCTATGCATTCCTGATGACAATGTCGTTTGAACTGTCTAAATGTAGCATCCTCTTTCTTTTGTTTCTCGATACAACTTGTCCGAGATCCGATCACTGGTATCCCATACCTTTGTTCAATCACGTTCACAACAAGCTATGTTTTCTTGTTACCGTGATATTACATCCTCATGACCTAGTCACATGTTGCAACATTTATAGATGTAATCTCACCAAGTCGGCCGTATGTATCTTTACCCATCATGTGGGTGAACAAATCCTGGTCTTGTAGTCATATGTCATCTACTGTTCCTTCGGAATACCCAACATACACCTTTATAGTCACCGCATTACCAGATGACGTTTGATGCAGTCAAAGCAGCCTAGGGAAACAGTGAGTAATATGAGCTCACGGTCTAAGGAGAAGGAGTCTAGGTATAGCTGTTGCAACAATGAACTGTATGACTTGATCGTGTTGCAATCCTTCAAGGAATGTCCAACCACATCATTCTCCAATGACATGATCTCGTTGTCACTCGGCATAAATGCCCATGATCTTGAAACCCAGATCATCTTCGTGACCAACGAACTAGTATGAGTAGAGGCTACTAGGGACTTGGTTGTTTCATACCACACATGTACCAATGTTTCTACTTGGTACAGTTCTAGCACAATATGAAACTATTATAAACTAATTGAGATATGAAAATAAAAACCTATTTATTATTTGCCTCTAGGGCATATCTCCTTCACTCCTCCCCCTTTGGAATCATCCCATTCCCTCTCATTCTCTTTCTCTCATCCATTGAGGACTTCTCCGTAATATTGGGGAGGACCTCGTGGGTGAGTTCTCCACCTTCACACCACCGTCGTGTGATCTATGATTCGGCATCTACTTTTTTCGTTTCTCGGCTGGATCGGAGTCCGGTTGACGTCTCCTACACCGGACGTGTGACGAACTTCGGGGGCACCACACTTGGGGTGCTGCTCATCTTTATCAATATACGCCTTCCTGTGTAAGGCGTGCCTCGGTCTTCAAAGGTATGAATATCATATCCCTTCTCCGTTACTTATGTCTACATAGTATAGATCCTAGTATTGGTGTTCTAGTAGATAGATTTTTTTCCTGCTACGGAACCCTTCAGGGAGGCGGCGGCCTTGGTGGGCTAGGGCGCGCGGGAGGGGGGAGGGTCTCACCATCGCCGACCACCAGGTGGGCCAGGAGCACGCATGGGGCCCACTCCACATTGCCGACCAGCCCCTCCCACCTCTCCAATGTTTAGTGCCACCCCAGGACTTGGAGGGTGGGAGTGCCTTAGTTTTTCCTATATATATAGGGGTGCCATTCACCCTAATTCCTCATCCCACAATTGGATTTTGTCATTCTCTCTCTCCCTCTCAAGCGTGTTCCCAAGTTTGAAACGTGCTCTATGAGGTAGAGTTTTCTCAATCTAGTGCACGTTGTCGTGTTGCTAGAATCGGTCCGGAGCTTCTTTTTCCGCTGCCTTGCTAGATTGGGGCCTAGGGGACGTCCTTACACCGTATGCGTGTAAAAATCGACGAGACACTACCGTTAGACCTCGAGGTCTGCGACGTTTGTCTTCGTCAACAACATTTGTGCGGGAACATAATCCCGCGTCCGGTATTCAAAGGTATGAACGCTTTATTCCGCTCGTTACTGTACTTCCCTATAAATAGATCTTGGGTTGGTGTGTTCTCGTAGTAGGATTTTTTTTCTGCCACAAAATCCCTTCAACGTCGTGACTCCGATAGCCACCGAAGGGAAGAGTTCCACTTAGAAGGCTAGCGTGACTTGCAATCGCCGTCGAAGGGCATCCCCCTGCTGAGGTCACGCTGCAACTCTGAAAGACATCGTCGCCATCGAAAGGAAGAGTTCCACCGAGAAGACGACCGCTCCTCCTCTTGGCCTTGAACACGGAAGCTAGGAGACACACTGTCTCCATCGAAGGGCATCCCGTTGCCGAGGTCACACCACGACTCCTGAAGCGTCCGACGCCACCAAAGGGCATAATTTTGTTGAGAAGACCACTATGCCTCCTCTTGGACTTGAAAAACATCACCAAATGAGCAATCCTAAGCACTGCACGAGGCAACAAGATCTTCAAATACTATCGAACAACGTTGTACGAGACTTCACCACTGGCATAAACAACCCACTGAACCGTCTGGCTTAAGGCAACTCCTAAAGACGAGGCCCTCAATAGGGGAGCAGCAAATCGACGCCACCATCATCCGATCACCGAGGATATGGGGTTTCCCCTGGAGCTACCATGGACGGAGGAGGAAGATCACCGCCCTGCTGCCGCCTTTAGGAAGGTAAACAACACCCACGAGCGTTGCTGGCAGCAGCTCCGGCCATCGACCGGAGGAGATTTTCACCTAGCTTGCATCCCCTACCTCATGCCCAATATGGCTAGAACACCACCGTCCATCCCCGCCAACAAATGGAAACCACCGGACCTTGGCGTACCTACCAAGAGCAGGCACATGCCGCTGCACCAGCGCCGCTGCTGATCACCACACTGCCAGCTCCAACACCTCCCATGACAGGGACGAGCGTCTAGAGGCCACGACCTTCGAGGCCTAGATCGGGTCTAGACATGCCCGCTTGACCGCCGCCGCCCTGCCACAGGCCACCACGCTCCGGACCGACACCTCGCCACTCTGAAGGCCACCAAAAGGAGACAAGCCAACGGCACTCGCCGGGCCACACGCGGGCGCGCCACCACGCCACGCAGACCTGCGCCCGAGGAGCACCGTGTCCACCGCGAAAACTCCCGCGCCACCTTTGGAGCGAGAGGGGGCCGCCACCGCGGTGAGGTCAACGGCGGTAGCAGCGAGGGGAAAGTTGGAGAGGGGCGGCTGGCGGCGTCCTAGGGTTCCCACAGGTCGCCTGCGAGGAGCGACGCGAGGGAAGAGGTACCTTGCTGATCTTCATCAGGCGGATGCAAAATTTGTACACTGCCACATATGACGATGATAATGTCCATTGTCATCGCTACATCCGATCGTGTTTCCCACATGCAACCCAGACATGGCTCGATCCTTTCTCTCACATCACTAGTTGCAAAACCAAACTTCAGCGCAACAGTAGAACAAGCTCAACACCATCAAAGCACCATCTAGATTTATCCAACACAAAGCAGGATAAAAAAAGGAAAACAATTCCCTCCCCCCTGACGATCATCGTTCGGGTCGGGTTAACCTTAGGGATACGTGGGGGTTGGTGGTTGCATGCACGCACGGTCGTGCGTTCCCGTCCTACGGGCCCTACTCCTACCTTCTCTCATCCTCTTGATTTCCCTGTCTTTCTTCCCCAAATCGCCGCCACGTGCTGCTCGCATTGCCGGCGCTCCCATGCCTCGCACCCACTGGTGGTCCTCCACCTCCATGAGCACACCCGCGCCGCCCACGAGGACCTCTCCTCCACCTCCGTCATCTCCGCCGTCGACCTCCACCTCCTTGAGGCCGCCCATGCCGCCCATAGGGACCTCTCCCCTTCAGCCTCCACCTCCGTCAGCTCTAGCCAAGGTTCAAAAAAGCGCTAAGCGCTGAGCGAGCGTTTTCCGACCGCTTTTTCACACAATGAAGGCTTAAGCGCTAAGCGCACGCTTAAAGCGCAATTAAGCGATTAAGCGGACTGAGCGTTTGCCCTCCGCTTAGAGCTAAAGCGCACTTAAGCGAGCTTAAGCGTACCTCTAGCTCGTCCCGCCACATGCATCCATCTCTGTGAGCACGCCCACGCCGCCCACGCTGCCAGCACCTCGCACCGGTGTTGTTATCGCCCCCTTCAGCCTTGCCTCCATCTCCTGAAGTGCGGATTTGCTACCGATGCCCGGTGTTGTTGCTACCAATGGCGAGCCGATCTACTATCGATGAGGACCCTCTTTGCTACAAGGCTATGATGTCGCTGCAACCGATGGCCGTCATCTCTGCTACTGACGGTCGTCGTCTTTTGCTGCAAGGGTATGACGTCGCTGAAACCGATGGCTGATGTCGTTGCTACCGACAACCAGGATGGAGAGCAGATCCCCAGTGAGGTCTCCGATGAGGCGCCCATAAAAGTCTCCGGCGATGTCTCCAGCGAAGTTAGTTTTTGCTACATTAGAAGAACTTTGTTGCTACAACCGTCTTGTGGTTTTGCTACAACAGTGTCAACTTTTTGCTACAAGGTCTCCGGTGAGAGTTAACAACAAGTTTTTTCCAACGATGTCTCCAGCGAAGTCGGTTTTGCTACATTAGCACTATTTTTTGTTGTATGGTCTCCGACGAGGTCTCCGGCGGGGCGTTCTATTTTTTAGAACGAACATTTTTTTCTTCGGAAGCAAAAGCGGAAGATTTTCTAGCAAAAAGAGGATGTTTTGCAGCAAAAGCGGGATTTGCACGATTTTAGGGACTCATGGTAACCACGGAAGCAGGTCCGGGGGACGACTAGCGCGCCATAAAAAAAGGGTTTCGCTAATTTTTGGTCGACTCATAATTTTATTTCCGAGCTCAATCATGTCCTCATCCATTAGTTTTGCGTCGTGATCGGTGTTAGTGATACGTGGGATTTAAGTTGGTTGTCCTAGAGATTTGCACTTAAGGGTGGGTTACAGCGGAGAAATAATGATTCACTTTTCAGGATTGTAACTCAGATTTTTTGGGTAGCAAATGAGTTGCAACAAAAAATGTTCACATGGTACACGATCATTGGATAATGTCACTTATAACTAACAAATAAGCTACTCCCTCAGTTCCAATGCACAGGTCATGTACATTTAGTCAAAATTTAATGGCTTTTAAGTTTAATCAATGTTTTGGATAAAAAATACAAACAGTTACCATATCAAATCAGTGTCAATAGATTCACCATAAAATATAGTATTATGGATATAAATAGTTGACTCAAAATTGTCAAGATACTAATGTATCTAAAGGAAATATATTTGTGCTTGTACACATGGGTACAGGACCTATCCGACCATTTAGATGATGGATGTTGCATTGAGATCCGAAAACAGATGCTTGCCAGAGCTGGTTTTGTCTATTTTATGTAATTCTGAATAGAGGAGGAAATCTAGGAAAAGGTATAGCAGTGAGGCTGGACCGTACCCGGAAAAAAAAGGGAAAGTTAGAGTATGCCCGGCTTTTGGACATAGGCCTCAGAAATTCTGTTAGAAAAGTCTGTTGTCCCGGTCTAGTACTAGCGGAGCAACTTTTTTTTTGTAGCAGCCAACTGACAAGTTAAAGAATGAAATTGTCACATTTTTATGTGCATGCATTGTTATCAGAGAGAGAAATTAGGGCATGCACAGCGTTGGTCAAATGTGGTGTCTAAGAGTTCTTAGACTTAGGACTAAACGTTGGACTAGTTGTAGTTAAGCTCAGAATTGCTAGACGCGCATCCAGTACTAGACTCAAGATCTAAGATAGAGTTGACCTCTATTCTAATTAGAAAAGGGAAGAAATCAGAGCACCCGGTGAGTTATGGCTAGTAAAATACATTAATTTTTCTGGCCGGTGGAGCCCATAAGTTTTGCTATTCTTGGGCACTAGTCTAGTAATTTCCTCATGGTATACATGCTCTTAGAGGCTGACTATGGCCCTTCTTAGACCTTGAGCTTTGTACTAGACTCACCCTCAACAATCTTTTTGTTAGACACCCCTTCCGCGACGTTTAGACCCATGTCTAGTACTCAAAAGTCATCCTTAGACACCTTATTTTATCTACGCTCCACACGTTCACGTAGCCTTTTTCTTGAGCCCACGCAACATCTGACAAGGAGTAGCCAATGATGTATCGCTAGATGCTTTTTGATGTATCCTAATTAATCCCCAACTTGCAGCTCCGTTGTACCCTCTTTATTTTAAAATATAAGATGTTTTAGCTTTGTAAAAGAAGTGTATCTAGACCTTTTTTAGTGTATAGGTTCACCCCAAATCTAGTTAAACCTACACACTAAAGGGGTTTAGATACACTTCTTTCACAAAGTTAAAACATCTTATAAACAAGTACAAATACAGCCACCGGCTAGCATCCTAGCACACCGCTGGATGATCCAGAATAGAAACCTTGAGCGGCCATGTTGGTGCGAGGGAGGCAAACTCGTCCCCCTCTTCTACTTCTGGTCGCGGCACCCACGAGGGAGGCAGGTCGACGAGCGCGTCGTCTGACGAGGTTTAATCTCGTCAATGCCCATTGTTATGGACTTGGGTTTTGGAGAAGATGGGGATGCTGGAGATCGTGGCACGGTTAACAGACAAGCAACCAGGGGACACGAGATTTACCCAGGTTCAGGCCCCCGGAGGAAAAACCCTACTCCTGCTTGTCTGCTCTTTGATTACGACGGAACCAAAAGTTACAGGGGTGCGCAGATTCGATCTGGCGTGGAGGTGTGTATGTCGTAATCTAGTAGCTGCCCTCTTCGTTGGACCCTCCTAGCCTTTATATATGGGGAGGCTAGGTCTCGGATGCCGATACGAGTAGGTTACAAGTTGTATTCAAACTCTAGTCTTGTTCTCCAAGGATCCGAAGGCGTCATGGGCCTGGGCCACCCGAAAATCTTCATGGGCCAGCGTATATTTGCCATGGGCCTTCCTTGGGCTGGACTAGGTATGCTGAAGTTACGTACCCGTAGGGTATAACCATGTCAGTAGCCCCCGAGTGTTCAGTCGAATCGTAGATTCGGCTGAGGACTCTTCAATCTTTCGGGTGCAACTCTGTCTTTCAAGAGAATGTGTAGGGATTGTTGATGCGTGTGCCTGACTCACCCGACAGATCAGGGTCAGTTAATCGTCTTAGGACAAAACAACACGATCTTCTTCAGGTGCGAGTCCCTCGACTCGAACCCGGAACATATGCTGGCGTAATTCAACTCAGGCCGCGGAGGACTTACAAGAGTGGAATTCCAGTGATTTTAATTGATGTACCCAACGCGTCCGTCGGGATTTTTCATCACGCCTGTTAGCATGGATCCATACTAGCGGAGGACTTCAGGTGCGCAGTCAGGTGCGTTGCCAGGCCATCAGATGATATCTGTAGGTCTTATCTTTGCGTCGCAGACGCAGCATCCGAATGTTTATCACCGCGGAGGTGTTTCGGGTGGCCAAGGAGATCGTTGCTCACTTAGCATTAATCAGGGCAGAGTTGCCGAAAAAGTTTGTACGCTGATCCGAAGGATCGCACTCGAAGAGTTCATAGGGTGCGCGACCAGCGCTCCCTATGGGAGTAGCCCCCAAGTGTCTGTTCGAGTCGTAGACTCAAACGGAGACTTTTAGTTCGAGCATTGTTTCAATCATTAAGTCCGAAGGACTCGAAAATTTTCGGATACGTGAATCCATCCTCCCTATGGGAGTAGCCCCCGAGTCCGTAGTGGAGTCGTAGACTCGACGTAGGACTCGAAGATCTTGTGTGTGCGCGACCGGCGCTCCATTTTGGAGTAGCCCCCGAGTGCCTTGCGGAGTCGTAGACTCGGGCAGAGACTCGAGTCTTGTATCATACAGCTGTAGTAGGAAATCTCGTGGGCGTATCACTGACCCGGAAGTACATCGGGTGCGCGACCAGCGCTCCTGATAGGAGTAGCCCCCAAGTATTTAGTCGAATCGTAGATTCGAGTGAGTACTTTTAGCTGTGGAGCCGAATTGGTGCTAGTATAGCTTTTGATGACGTCAGTGCTGACGATTGATGACCTCAAGCGTCTGCTACGCCAGAGATGACTTGACTGGACGAAGCGTGGGTCCCACTTGCTAACTTTGAATTGACCGGTCACGCGCGGCGTGGAGATGATTACGGCGTCTCCTCGATTTCCGCGCGTAGTGGACGGAGTGGTCACGACGGTTCATTTTGGTGCTGACACGTGTACGGCCAGATCTACCGTTGGCGTTAGGTCTTCTCGATGGATGGCCAGCGTGCGTCGTCTTCGCTGTTATAATCCCTGGTGAAATCGTGGTGTGTTTTTCACCGCAGCAGTTCATCTGTCCATTGCTTCCTTGTCCTCTGAGTGATTCTTGCTGCGCGCTGAGAGTTTTCTCCACATTGCCCTTGTCTTCGTTGTTTGCAACGCCACCACCGCCGTAGCGGCATGGGGAAACCAAAGAAGTCTTCATCTGCGGTTGGGACCAGCGCCGCCGGAGGCAAGAAGGGCGCCGCCGCTGCTCGTGTCACCGATGGTGGCTGGCGGCGATCAGAGACGCGGGAGAGCGATCTCCGCCAGCTGCGCGAGCGGAGCCTGATCCCGCAGGACACGACGGCCATGAGACTCCCCGGCAACGAGGTAATCCCCCGTCCCCCATCTGGGTATCGGGTTATGTTTGTCGCCTTCGTTTTGCGTGGGTTTTCGTATCCAGTCCACGACTTCCTTCGTGGACTGCTCTTTTCTATGGGGTTCAACTCCATCATCTGTCTCCCAACTCCCTTCTCCACATTGCGTGTTTTATCACGCTTTGCGAGTGTTGGCTTGGCATTGAGCCGCATTTTGGCCTCTTCTGGAAGCTGTATTCCGTGAAGAGGCAGTCTGGTTCGGATGGTGTGTATCCCATTGGGGGTTTCATCATCTCCCTCAGTCCCAATGCGCAATTCTTTTCCTTCTCCATGTCTGAATCTGTCCAGTACTGGCGGAGGAAATGGTTTTACATCCGTGACTCCGTACTTCCTGGGCAAGATTTTGGTCTTGTTCCTTTTGACCCCTCCCAGTTGATTGAGAAGAAAAGATCCTGGAAAAATCAAATCTTAGATGGTGAGGTGGCGGAGATAGAGGCGCTCTACCGTCGGGTGGAGGAGCTCCAATTGATTCCTGAGAAGGAGGTGAACGGTGTCGACATCATCCGGACGTTTCTTGAGCGTCGGGTGCAGCCGCTCCAAGCGAGGGCGCATCCGATGTTCCTTTACTCTGGGCGCCGTGATCCGACGAGGGTTTCGAGTGAGAAAATCTCCGAGGTGGAACTTGACAAGGCTCTTCGCGTGCTGTTGAAGTTCAAGGCCGACGAGAAAATCCCGGGGAAGTCGTTGACTCCGCCCTTTTCGTCGACGTTGGCCGTGCCAAAGGTGTAGATTTGCGCACGTAGTGCTTCCCTTTTGTTTTTGTCAGTTGTGTACTTGTGTCCTTTGTTTGCTAACAAAGTTTCTTCTCATCTTGTAGAGCTTCAAAGTGCCAGGCATGGCACCACCATTGCCCGAAAGGTATCCGAATGCCCCGGATAATGAAGTGGTGGATTCCGTGTCCGAGCTTCCTTCGGCGCGATCGCCGGCGGAGGATGCCGACGAATCGAGTGAGGACCATTCGAGCAAGCGATCACGGAGCTCGAGCGAGTCTTCGGATGCCTCGACTCCTCCGACTCCCAGAAATCCTCTGGGCCTTGAGCGTCATGATGATGTTCATGGGGGTTCTTCTTCTCCCATCCCTGCCATTCCTGTGCGGGCTGTTGCTCCGCACCCGCCAGCAAAGCGGAAGAAGGAAGAGAAGAAGGGGGAGAAGAAGGAAGAAAAGAAGGAGGAGAAGAGGGCCTGGAGGGCTTCTCCTATCTTCGACCTAAGCGCGTTGGGCTCGTAAGTGTTTTTGTTGCCACTGTTGTCTTTTGTTCACTTGTTATTTTTGCGCCTGTGTTGATTGATCCGTATGCAGGCAATCCTCCGACGGCTCTAGTGATGGAGCGCGCGAGATGATGGGGGAGTCGAACATTGCGTCGCCTCCTCCGCAGACGGTGGCGACTTCGGGTGGTGCTGCACCAGTTCCTCTTGTGCAGGAGAGGCTGGTGGTTGCGCCTCAGAATTTCGCAGGCGGGCCTGCGGGTTCGCCTTCGGAGCACGTAAGTTTTCTGCTTCATGTCATGGGGGGAGCCCCCGGGCGTCTTCGTGTGCTGATGTTGTGTTTTCTTCTTTGTTTTGGGCGCAACCCCCAAGTCCTGCTCTTACTGCTATTGCCTTTTCCTGCAGCCTTTGGTCCAAGAGGCCAAGCGGCTGGTGGAGGAGCGCCTGGCGCTGGAGGTGAAACTGCGGCAGCTGCAAGGTATTCGTCTGCCTTGTAGTACATTTCTTGCTTATCCTGGTGCTGTGCTTTGACACTTGCTTGTTGTAAATGCAGAGGAGCATAACGACTCTCTCCGTGAGGTTGATGCTCTGAAGAAGAGCCTTGGCCAATCGGAGCAGAAGGCCGAAGCTGCTGCTGGGGCGAGAGAACGCCTTGAGCTGGAGCTGACGAAGGCAGCCGAAGCGAAGGAGCGTCTGCAGTAGGAGGCCGCAGATCGTGAAAATGGGGTGGCGGAGAAGCTCATGGCTGCTGCCAAGGCTATTTCGGGTGAGTGTTTGCTTTTGTACTTGCTCCTTTTTCTGCGGGTCTTCTTCTATGTTGATTTTCTTCATGTTTTCTTCTGTTTTGTCTCAGATGCCGCAGGCATCGAGTTTGACCGCGGTGCTCTGGAGCACGGGAGTGCTCTGGATGATGCCACTGTAGTGGTCGAAGACCGCTGCAGCACCGTCGTCAACGCCCTTGCCAAGGCGAAGGAGGTCCTTGGTCGCTTCTACCAGGAGCTCTTCCCGAAGGGCGCAACCCTTGAAGATGTGGGTGCTCTGGCAGAGGCTCTGTCAGCCGAAGCGCCTGCAGCGTACAAGCGCAAGCAGAAGGGCATCGACGCGTCCGTCGGGCTGGCGATGGCCATGGCGGCTGGGGCGGAGCTGGACCTGCCCCAGATTACTTCTCGGATGCCAACGGCTGCGGATGGATCCGAGGTAGCCTTCGCCGCCTACTCCGCCCGTTGCAGACGATATGGGCCCAAGCTCATTGACTTGCTGTCTGATTACGCGCTGCGGCAGCAGGGCGAGGCCAAAGCTAGGCAGTCTGGCTCTGAGGCGACTCGGTGTCCTACGCCTTAGGCATAGGAGATGTAGGGTAGTATGTAGTTTACTTTTGCTGTAAATATCTTTTGTAGCACCATCCTTGTGCCACGCAGTGGCCTTATTTTAATGAATTCCTTCGAGTTGAGCTTTATCCTTGGCTGAATGTCTGTGTGCCTCCTTTTTTCTGCTGCTATAGGTTCCTTCGGGTGCTGACCCGGTTGACACTTCATCCGAAAGGCCCTTGCGAACATCATTGGATGATTCCTCGCAGCTCGCGTTTCTTCGAGATCGCGTGCGCAGCTTGGAGAGAGATTTGCTTGGGCTGCGCGGTCGCGCTGATGTTTGGAAGTCCAAAGCAGGCCGTGGTGCAGCCAGAGAGGAGTATTTGATGGCGGAGCTGGGTCGGTTGTCCGAGCAGCTGCAATGTAAGTTGATCCTTCTTTCGAGCTGTAGCTCGTTTCTTCGGGTTAGCCTGCTGGCCTTACTCTTGTTTTGTGCGGTTGTCGCAGGTGCCAATCTTGCTCCGAGGGAAGAAAAAGAGCGTATTGCTGTTCGAGTCAATTGCTTAACTCAACAGGACATGGAGGCCGGCGGCTTCTTCTGGATGGATCGTGATCGTGCCATAGTTCTGGCGACGGTGCAGGATCGTGTCTACCAGGTTTCGCGGGTGCTCCGCCAGGTGCATACATCGCTATCTTCGGTGTTGCACGTCATGTTTCTGTTGGATGGCGTGCCAACGACCCTTGCAGGTCTTCTGGCGAAGTTTCGGAGTGCCAGCAATGTCAAGGAGCTGGTGCGGCAGCAGCTTGTCGCAGGGGTGAAGGCTGCCTTGTCTCTTGTGAGGGTGCACCGCCCTGATGTAGATTTGGCTTCTGTGGCGACTGGGCCACCTCCTCGACCAGATGGTGGTGAGTGGAATATTCGTCCGCATTATGCGGCTGTAAGGCAGTATGCCGAACAGATTGTAGATTTGTTTGAGCAGCGTGCTCAGGCTATTCTTCAGAATAGGTAGGACCTGAAAATAAACAGATAGATGTAAAATTTGTATATTGCGACTGGGCGTGTATGTGCCCTTTGTTGTAAAGGTTCGCTTGTTAGCGAGCACGCAGTGCTTTGATTTAGTACGTGTCCTTTTCGTTTGCCTGACGTGGTCAGCTACTCAGGTGTACACGTTTTGTCCTCAGTCGATGAAATCGTGAGGTGGGGGGAGCCCCCGAGCACGCAGTGCTTTGATTTAGTACGTGTCCTTTTCGTTTGCCTGACGTGGTCAGCTACTCAGGTGTACACGTTTTGTCCTCAGTCGATGCAATCGCGAGGTGGGGGGAGCCCCCAAATGCGTATGTAGCATGTAGTAAAATTGCAGAGAAATGGTCAACCAAAGGTTGGGTACATGGTTCGGCTGAGTAGCCTTGGTTGTAAGCCTTATTGAGAGTAAGGGGGGGGGGGTACATTGCCCATTGTTATGGGTAGAATCGTCCCAGGTGCGAGACGTTCCACGGGTTGGAGTATGCGACTCCAGATTCCACGTGCTTGAGGCGATAGGCGCCACCTGAGATGACTTCGCTGATGACATAGGGTCCTTCCCATGGCGAATCGAGTTTGTTCGGTCGCTTTTGCTTGAGTCGCAAGACGAGGTCTCCTTCGACGAAGGACCTGGGGCGCAGCCGGCGGCTGTGATAGTTGCGGAGACTTTGCTAGTACACCACGGATCTAGCTGCTGCTATATCCCGTGCTTCGTCGAGTGTGTCGACGGCATCTTCGAGTGCAGCCGTGGATTCGGCTTCGCTATAAGCGACGACTCGTGGAGCCTGATGGCGTACTTCGGCTGGCAGCACTGCCTCGGCTCCGTGTACCATGAAGAATGGTGTGTAGCCGGTGGAGCTGTTTGGCGTAGTTCGTAAGCTCCATAGGACAGACGGTAGCTCTTTCGTCCAGTTTCCGGCTTTATGCTCGAGTGAGCTCATGAGGCGCTTCTTGATGCCGGCGCCGATTAGGCCGTTGGCCTTTTCCACTTGCCCGTTTGTTTGCGGGTGCGCTACTGAGGCATACGTGATATTGATTCCGAGGCCTTCGCAGAAGTCCTGGAATTCTTCGGAGATGAAGTTCGATCCGTTGTCGGTGATGATGCTGTGCGGTACACCAAATCGGTAGACAATGGATTCGAAGAACTTGACGGCGGTTTTGCCCTTCTGGTTGGTGACTGGCATGGCCTCGATCCACTTTGTGAATTTGTCGACTGCGACCAAGAGGAAGACGTGTCCTCCCTTCGAGGATTTTGGCAGTTTGCCGATCATGTCAAGGCCCCATTGAGCAAAAGGCCAAGCTATGGGTATGGGTCGAAGTTCGGACCCAGGTGCGTGCGGTTTATCGGCGAACCGTTGGCACCCGTTGCATCTTCGGACGATGTCCTTTGCGTCGCTCATGGCCGTTGGCCAATAGAATCCTGCTCGTAGAGTTTTGGCGACAAGGGAGCGGCTGCCTGCGTGGTGGCCGCAGATGCCCTCATGGATGTCTTGGAGTATGGCCTTGCCGTCGTTGATGGTGACGCACCGTTGTAGTACGCCCGTAATGCTGCGTTTGTACAGCTCGTCGTTGATGATGGTGAAGGCTTTTGATCGACGAGATATGCGCCAGGCATCTGTCGGGCTGTCTGGCAATTCTCCGTTTATCAGGAACTGGAGGTATGGACGTGTCCAAGTTTCTTCGACTGCCATGACCTGCATCAGGTTGACCATGGCGACCTCGGTATCCAACTTTTCGGGTCCTTCATGACCTTTGGGTAGCGTGGCCCCCGAGTGTTCTGCTTCTTCGGATGATCCCTTGGGGAATTTCCGCTTGATGGATGGCACGCAGATCTGTTCGAGGAACACACCTGGTGGTACCTTTGAACAAGTGGAGCCGATGTTGGCGAGTCTATCGGCCTCCTCGTTGCTCTCTCTTCCCACGTGCTGAAGTTCGCAGCCATCGAATTCTCCTTCGAGTGCGTTGTATAGTGCGCGGTACGCGATCATGTTTTCGGCGTGTGCGTCGCACTCATTCATCGTCTGCTGGATGACAAGGTTGGAGTCACCGTAGATGACCAGGCGCGTTGCGCCGCATATTTTTGCCATCTTCATGCCATGGATGAGGGCTTCGTATTCGGCCTCGTTGTTGGAGGCTCTGAATTTCATCCGAAGGACGTACTTCATCTTGTCACCTTGCGGGGAGGTCAGTATGACTCCTGCCCCTGCTCCGGCTTCGAGTTTGGAGCCGTCAAAATGCATTGTCCAGGACTGCGACATGTCTGGGGTGTCAGGTAGCTGTAGCTCCATCCAGTGCACTAGGAAGTCCGGAAGGACTTGAGATTTTATTGCGTGTCGCTTCTCGTAGATGATGTCCAGGGGTGATAGTTCGATGCCCCACAGGGCCACGCGTCCTGTGGCCTCTGGGTTATTCAGGATGCTGTTTAGGGGTGCCTCGTTGACGACCATCACCTGATGCTCCTGGAAGTAGTGGCTCAGTCGTCGAGCCGTCATGAATACGCCGTAGGCCAGCTTCTGGTAGTGCGGGTACCGCTGTTTTGTTGGAGTGAGAACCTCGCTGAGGTAGTAAATTGGGCGTTGTACCCCGTGGGTCTTGCCTTCTTCGGCTCGTTCGACCACGAGTACTGTGCTGACCACCTGGTGTGTGGCTGCTATGTACAGCAACAGGGGCTCGCGCTCTTTTGGCGTGACCAAAACCGGCGAGGTGGAGAGGAGCCGCTTGAGGTTTTCGAATGCGTCGTTGGCTTCTGGTGTCCACTCGAACTTGTCTGCGTTGCGTAGTAGCTGGTGAAATGGTAGGACCTTCTCACCCATGCGGCTGATGAACCTGCTTAGTGCCGCTACTCGTCCTGCGAGCTGCTGAACGCCCTTGAGGTTTTTTGGCTTCTCCATTGTCATGATAGCTTTGATTTTCTTTGGGTTCGCTTCGATCCCTCGTTGAGAGATGAAGTACCGGAGCAGCTGACCCGAGGGGACGCCGAAAGCGCACTTTTCTGGATTGAGCTTGATCCTGTAGCGATCAAGGTTGTCGAACGTCTCGCGGACATCGTCGATAAGTGTTCTTGCCTCCTTGGTTTTTATGACTATGTCGTCGACATAGACTTGAACGTTGCGAACGATCTGGTCCTTGAGGCAGGCCTGCATGCATCGCTGGTACGTGGCACCCGCGTTCTTTAGCCCGAAAGGCATTGTGTTGTAGCAGTATACTCCGAACGGTGTGATGAACGCCGTTTTCTCTTGATCTTCGACCTTGAGTCGAATCTGGTTATAGCCTGAGTAGGCGTCGAGGAAGGAGAGTTTCTCACAACCTGCAGTCGAGTCGATGATCTGGTCGATCCGAGGGAGAGGGAAGTGGTCCTTAGGGCAGTGTTTGTTCAGTGACGTGAAGTCCACGCACATCCGCAGGATGTCCGTGTCCTTCTTAGGGACCATCACTGTGTTTGCCAGCCACTCGCTTTCCTTGATTTCCCGGATGAAGTCTGCTGCGAGTAATCTGTTGATCTCTTTGCCGATAGCTTCGGCTCGTGGCTCCGACAGTCTTCGGATGGACTGCTTGACTGGCTTGGTGTCTGGGAAGACATTGAGTGCGTGCTCGGCGAATTCCCTGGGAACTCCTGGCATGTCCGCAGGACACCAGGCGAAGATTTCCCAGCGCTCACGGAGGAATTCGACGAGCGCGCCTTCCTATGCGGTGCTGAGGTCGTTGGCGATCAGTGCCTTCTTGGAGGCATCCGTTGGATGGACCTGTACCTTCTTGGTGTTGATGGTGGAGTCGAAAGACATGTCAGGTGCGTTCTGCTTTGTGACTGGGGGCAGCCCATTGTCCGTCACTTCGCGGAGCTTTACAAGCTCGTCTTGCATGCCGAAAGATTGGGAGATTTTGTTGAAATCCCTGTCGCATTGGTCCGATCGGGTGAAGCTCCCGTGGACTGTGATGACGCCCCTTGGTCCTGGATCTTGAGTAGTAGGTATGCGTAGTGTGGGACGGCCAGGAACCTTGCGAATGCTACGCGTCCCAGGATGGCGTGGTATTGCGACGGCCAGTCCACCACTTCGAATTCTAGGCGCTCCTGCCGAAAGTTGTCCGGTGTCCCGAAGATGACGTCGAGCCCTATTTTGCCCAGGGGAAGATGCCCTTCCCTGGGACAATGCCGTGGAACGTTGTGTCTGATTGTTCCAGGCTGCATTGCGGGATCCACATAGCTGCTAGAGTGCTTGCGAACATTAGGTTGATGCCGCTGCCACCGTCCATGAAGACGCGACTCATCTCGAAGCCTCCAATCTGCGCCTCCAGCACCAGGGCAGCGTGACCTGGGCGAGGGATCTGGCAAGGGTGATCCGCGCGAGTGAATGTGATGCAGGACTCCGATCCGCTGAGGTACTCAGGGATTGCAGGCGGAGTTGCTACAGCCATGTTGATTTGTCGGGTAATCTTCTTCTGTACCCTGTTGGTTGGGCGTCCCTTCTGGATCATATTTAGTGCTCCCTTGGGTGGGGGGTATGCGGCCCCGGCGTTGTTTTGCGCTGGTGCGACTGGTTGATGTGGGCCTCCAATAGGCGGTGGTGGAGGAGCTCCGTGTGCTATTTCACCTGGCGCAGGTGCGTTTCCGAACGCAGGAATTGGAGCTTGTTGCCTCATCTGCATCATGCCTTCGCTGAGTTTCTGGAACTCGCGGCAGTCCTTGAGCATGTGGCTAGCTTTATTTTTGCCATCTTGTTTGTCGATGTAGAAGTGAATGGTGCATGGACCCGAAAGTTTGTCGAATGCTGAAGGTCCGTTGTCGCGGTCGCGGCGTTGCCACGACTGCGTTGGTCGTCCGTTGTCGCGGAAGTTTCCGCTGCGGTACCCTCCGCTGTTGCAGCTGATGTCGTTACGGCGGTCGGCGTAGCCGGCTGCGACCATATCGGGTCCGTCGCGGTCCTCATAGACGCGCGGCCTCCTCTTGCTGCGGCGTTCGCGTCTTCGGCCGTAGTCGTCCTCTTCATCTGATTGCGCCCGCTGGATGCAATCTTCGCCGTCTGCCCAACTGTTGGCGATTTCCATGAGTTGGTCGAGTGTCTTGGGCTTTACACGTCCAAGTTTCTCCTTGAAGTCTGGGCGTTTGACGCCATCCCTGAAGGCGTCGATGGCCCGCTCTTCGGAGATGTGTACTGCGGAGTTCTTGGTCGTAGACCAGCGTAGTATGTACGAGCGAATAGATTCACCCGTTCTCTGAGTACAGGCTCGCAACTGTTCGATTGAGGCGGGCCTCTTGCTGGTGCCTTTGAAGTTGCGGATGAAGCTATAAGCGAGCTCCTCCCAGCTTCGGATGGATCCTGATGATAGGCTGCTAAGCCAGACCCGTGCCGCGCCTGTCAGCTGCAGCTGAAGGCATTGCATGGCGGTTTCTTTGTTGCCTCCGTGAAGTTTAACGGATGACAGATGGTCACTGAGCCAGGACTTTGGATCTTGCGTGCCGTTGAACTTCGGAGTGTCCGAAGGAAGCTTGAAGTTGCGTGGCATCTGTGTTCGCCGGACGGATCTGCTGAAGCATCGAGCCCCGCAGAGTTCTCCTTCGTCTTCATCCATCTCAGATTCAGACGAGCATGCGCGTTTTGCGCGTGCTTTGTCGATCTTGCGCTGTGTAAGCCTGTCTCTGGCATCGTAGTCGTGTTTATGGCGGTGCGAGCTCTTCTTCCTTCGAGGAAGGTCGTGTTCTTCTTCATCTTCGGATGAGGGAGTGGGGCTCCGATCGCGCCTAGCCGGAGCTTTCTTCTTCGGCTCCGTAGGAGCGTCTTCGTGGAGCGCAGCTCCGATTAGTCCTAGTCCGGTGAGTGCGGACCTATGCATGGCCCTTTTCGGATCCCCCTCCGGAGGTTGGTGAGCCGCGAGATACGCAGTGGCTGCCATGATCGCAGCTTGTGGCGTCTTCGGGGTAATGTTGCCGTCGGCGTCCATATCCATGAACGATGTGTGGAGAGTTCGGGTCACGTCATGCCGTTCCTTCGGGTCCATGTTTTCCACCCGAGAGCGGTGCTTGTTTCCCTGGTTTCCGTTCGTGCTAGAGCCGGGTCCCATGGCGGAGAGCGCAGCTCGTCGCGCACTGGACTCAGAGGCTGCTTTCTTGCGTTTGTCGAGCGTGTCCTGCATCTTGACTTGCTTCTTGTGCTCCTCGATGAGGAGGTAGTGGTATGCCATCAGCAGATCACGTGGGGAGTCCAGAGGTAGGACTACTTCGCCTGCGACGGCGCGGCGTGCTTCGGCCCATCCTTCTTTGCTAAGTTGGATGAGGTGGCCCCTGTTTTCGCCGTTTCCACCGTTTTCGCCGTTTCTGTCCTGCGGGTTGGGGTTGGGCGGCGGGTTAGGCGTTTCCTCGTCGGTTTGGATGATTGCGGCGCACAGATAGCGCCTGCAGATTGGTTGGCTGCTGTCGCAGCTCTCGGATCCGGAACCGTAGGTCCCTTCATCCGAAGGTGGATCGCACAGATCGGAGTTGCAGCCGCTGCCGCTGTAGAACTCATCTGTTGATGGTGACGTGCGTAGCACGGGGTGTGGAGCCCACGAAGCGGGCCTGATGGACGGCACGGTCACCCGCTCAGGGAGGCGGAGGGTGCCAGTTTGTCCCACCTGGAAGCAGAAGCTCCCGAACAGAATTTCGAGTCCGTCGCCTACGGGCTCGAAATCCTTCATGGTATCCGGCGAGTGGGCGGTGAAGTCGAAAGCGCCGAAGAGGAGGTGATTCTCCGTCGCCGCAGAGTTGTAGATCGATCGGGTCGGGACCGTCACGACCGCACAATCAGCAGCCCCAGTTCCCACAGACGGCGCCAATTGACGAGGTTTAATCTCGTCAATGCCTATTGTTATGGACTTGGGTTTTGGAGAAGATGGGGATGCTGGAGATCGTGGCACGGTTAACAGACAAGCAACCAGGGGACACGGGATTTACCCAGGTTCAGGCCCCCGGAGGAAAAACCCTACTCCTGCTTGTCTGCTCTTTGATTACGGCGGAACCGAAATTACAGGGGTGCGCAGATTCGATCTGGCGTGGAGGTGTGTATGTCGTAATCTAGTAGCTGCCCTCTTCGTTGGACCCTCCTAGCCTTTATATATGGGGAGGCTAGGTCTCGGGTGCCGATACGAGTAGGTTACAAGTTGTATTCAAACTCTAGTCTTGTTCTCCAAGGATCCGAAAGCGTCATGGGCCTGGGCCACCCGGAAATCTTCATGGGCCAGCGTATATTTGCCGTGGGTCTTCCTTGGACTGGACTAGGTATGCTGAAGTTACGTACCCGTAGGGTATAACCATGTCATCGTCCTCATGCTCGAGCCTCCTCTGGCTGGAGCTCGTCCCTTCCTCCTGCTCCGCCGCCGATGCGCGCTCGAAGCCGCAACAACTTCCAAGGACGCCGGCGACGCGCACAGCTCCACCGCGGCCACGGAGGGGGTGGACAGGACGAGAGAGGCCACAACGCGCCGCTACGGACACGAACAGAGCCGGAGAAGAGCAGAGCAGTCGGGCGCCCGCGCGCCTCTGCTCATCCTCGATGGCGTCGCCCTAGTGATGTAGACAGACGTCTGTGTATGTATCAAGTCTTGTCCGTCAATTAGATTTTTATGGCCGGTACTCATCAGCTTGTGCATGCACTAAGCACGTGGACTAATTACACGGTTGTCCGTCATGTCCGACCGACTAACAAACTGCATCCCTACGTCACCCGCGTCTTGCACGAGCAGTGCATGATGGCCAGGAGCGTTGGCGCTCGCGAGGGAGCGGCGGTGGCCGATTGTGGCGGCATCAGGGCCGCCGCGCTACTGCGTGCTCTTGGCGGAAGGACCTTGGGCAGAGAGGAGAAACAATGGCGTCTAGGGGATGCGCGGATGCAGTGCTCTGTTTTGGAAAGAGGAAGGTAGATCGTAATACTCCCTCAGGTCCAGTTTATTAGTCACGCACGTAGTTTAAGAACAGGTTTAACCATTAATTTTGGTCAACAAATTTTACATAATATGTCACAAAAATTATACCACTGTATTCATGTTTAAAAGTACTTTTCAATGATATATTTTTTAGAACATATATTGCATATTTTATTAGTTAAAATTGATGATCAAATTTGTTTTTAAACTACGTGCGTGCCTAATAAACCGGTCCGGAGGGAGTATCTCCCTAGTTAGTAGAATAGGCTTTGCACAGCTAGGGGAGTAGGCTAGTAATAGTCAGCATGTGTCAGGGAGGAAATAAAAAGAGAAAGGCATCCACACACGTGACTCGGAAATTTAACAAGGAAAATCATAAACACTAGCTTAATGCCCGTGTGTTGCTAAGGATTTAAAATTTATACTATATATTTACCTATAAAAATAAAATAAAATATGACAACAATGAAAAAACATCATCATCTGTCTACGTGTGAAGTGGAATTCTATGAGTTTTGCTTCCCGCCCGCATATGACACCAGGGGATGCATTCCGCTAGAGTTCCCAATTCATCTCCCCTTGGTCAATCGCGGCGCACAATATCTTGGTAAGTCGCGCACACGGGTGAACTTGTTCTCGGTCATGGGCCGCTGAGATGCAGATGAAGTTTCTTTCTCCTATTTCTGAAGAACAACGTTGCCAATGACTTGTCGCCAAACACAACACAACAACGGTCATTGTAGGTGACTTTAATACAGGCGTAAGACAAAAACAACAATAAAAGTCTGAATTGCAGAACTATGTCCTCTTTCCATCAATTGAAGGCTAGATCTATTGGGCTATATAAGCAAAATAGATGGACGGCTTGGTGCGCGCAACATGAACCTGATCTATTCTCCCGCAAAGTGAATTTCCTTTTGAGCTCCTTGCCAAATCGAGGCCTTGGACCGGTTCTTTAATCCACTATATCGGTTCAGAAGCACATGGGAGGGCGGATACGCACATAGACAATCATTAGAGGCGGTGTAATTCGGTAGCCGCCGCCGCCGCCCGGCATCTGTATGTTCTTCCTCGTCTGACCTCCCCGATCTAAATTAATGTGCATGTCCCAAGTTTTAAAAAAAATCCTGTCCATGTTCCCGACGACCGCCATGGCCTACTGTTTTCCCCGTCGATTGCGTTCGGCATCCTCCATGTGCCGAGCTGCCGGCTTCCTGCACCACTACGGCCTCCTTCTTTTCAGCTTCTTGGCCAGCTTCTCCCAGAAGCTACCCTCGATCAGCTTCTCCCAGAATCTTATCTTCAAAATTCGTTTAAATTTCTTAACTAGTAGTTTCGACGTCAATTTAAAAATATAAACGATTTTGACAAATGAGATTCTGGGAGAAGCTGGTCGAGGGTAACTTCTGAGAGAAGCTAGCCAAGAAGCTGAAAAGAAGGAGGCCTACACCGTCTCCTCGCTGCTTCCTGCAAAGTGGACGCGAATCTCGAAGCATAGACGGGGGGACAAGATAGGTCATTTAGTTAAACTTATTATAATGCTTATTCATTAGAATGGAGGTGGTGATAACTAGACACATCATCAAAACCATGTTCGAGACAAGATACGAATTCTTTTTTACAAATTCAGGCCGGAGAGCTCCTTGCATTGGCCGATCAGGGGTTACTTGGTTAGACTTAATTTTAACTTCTCACCTTCGACTTATAAACCATAAAAGTATCTAAATAGGTTATTTTGATACTGATTTTGCTTATACCATCATACAACCTTGTCCGATCAAAAGTCATGAGCTAGCTAAACCCAAAACACCTATTTAGGAGATTTTGTGATTTATAAGCCAAGATCTAAAAGACAGAAATAAGACGAACCAAACAGCTCCTCGGTCACTCACGCAGTCGCAAACTCGCAATCCTTCTTTTCAACATTTTGTATTCTCGTATTGAACTACCGTCCCCGTCCTGTCCGGAATAGGATTACCGTCTTGACTGGTGAACAAAAGAAAGCGGCTAATAAGCGACCATCATTTTCTCGGGAGTAAAATGCATCACATGTCTTAAAAGTATTCGAGGGATGTCAATTGAGTCCCAAAAGTATGATAGTGCATGTTCTAGTCCTACAACTTTCTAAAGTGTGTCACTCGAGGTACTAACCTTGTCGGACCAGCTCTGACAGTTTTCACATAAGCAATAGGGCCCACATTAGCAAGGTAGGTAATTTGCGGAACCCTCTCTGCTGCTCTCTCTCTCTCTCTCAAACACGCCTCAAGGCCATCTTTCCCCAAAACGCGAGCAATAGGGAAGCGGCATGAGGCGATAGAATCTAGGCAGTCAGTGAGCAGCGCAACAAGACGACGGCGACCCTCCTCTGCAGTACGGCAAGACACCTAACCATGCCACTGCTCTGCTCGGCGATTCTCGCGTTCTTGGCCTTCTTCTAAGAATTCCAGGTTTATGTTGGCAAATTAGTGATTTTGTTACATGGTTTTCACCACTAGGACGTCGGGAAGAATGTTTCCCGGGAGAGATTAACCATGGTGTGGCATGTCTTGCGGCTACAGAATCAATAAGACATATGTTTGGTGTCGTATGTCTTGCGGCGACATATGTTGATTGTGTGATGTAGAGATCTGGTCACCGTTGTGGTTACATCATTTCGTGGGGCAGCTTGGGTATGATACTGGTGGAAGAGTGCAGGTTTACTGGTTGACGCGTTTCAATGATGGATTGCGCACAATTGTGAGCAATGCAGATATTATGATGGCGTGGTTGTTCCTATATTTCAGTGGGGGAACAAGGCTTGATTCGTCCTTAGTTTTATAGATGGGGGGTGTTATTGCAAAATCTCCAACAACCAAAGCTGGTCCGGCGAGGTTAGTACCTCCGGTGACACACTCTAGAAAGTTTTAGGACTCAAATATGCACTTTCATACTTTTGAAACTCAATTGACACCCTCAGGTACTTTTAGGACATGTGGCGCATTTTACTCTTTCCTCATGGGACCACACAACCAGCCACGACAAGTCGACACGTAGTAGCACAACTTGTGATTCCATTCCTTCTAGAACAAGATTAAGGTTTTTGACTTTGCCAGTTGGTCCTCAATAAGGCGAGTCAGCGACCACCATCTTGACAGGGAACCACAAATCCCGCCACGACAAAGAAGCACAACTTGTGACACGGAGAGAAATGTTCCACCAAGATTCCGAGAAACTGCATACACAAACAAGAAATGAAAAAAGGTGATCGTCCCTGAGCACAAAATTCCTACCGTCGTTGTCGTCTCAATTTCTTGTTAATAACTGACCGAATCAAAGCTCGACGACACGGAAGAAGCCTAGTGTTTTACTTTCAATGAATTGAATAGAAACAGCATCTAGTACGAGGAAACAACACGGGCAGGTGGACTGAACTACTGAAAACACCAGCAAGGCGTAGAAAAGACCAAGCACGGGAAATTAACTAGTGTTTACCGAGTCTTAGTGCCAGGGAAGCGTCATTGTTAAGAAGGTGCACCTGTCCATCATGCTGGTCAAGATCATCCATGCTGATCACACAAGAAAACGACCTTCGTCTTCACAGGACCCACGTCGAGCCGTGGCAACGAATCGAAACCTGGCAAGGCAGCCCTCCTTACGTTGGCGGGCTGAAGCAGAAACTTCCTGATCAATCCGTCGATGCCATGTGCGAGTAACGTTTTACCATAGAACTGCCGGCCTTGACTGTAAAACACCAGGTGTTTTCCCGAGTCATCACCCCAGAGAGACTTCCAAGGCCCCTGGACGCACATAAAAACCATTAGCACAAGAGCAAGAACTTGGTGAACAACAATGGCGCTGCTACTCCTCTTCCTCTTGCTCCAGGCTCCCTTCTATGCCCATGCATCCCAAAACATCACACTAGGGTCCACCCTGACTGCTCAAAGCCCAAACACCTCATGGATTTCGCCCTCCGGTGAATTCGCGTTCGGCTTCAGCTCCCTCAACACCGACCCCTCAGTCTACCTCCTCGCCATCTGGTTTAGCAAGATCGCCACCAAAACTGTTGTTTGGTACGAGCGCAGCAACACAACGGTGCCGGCTGGCTCCCAGCTGCAGCTCGCACCTGGTGGCGTGCTTTCGCTCCAGGACCCCGCCGGCGAATTGATATGGAACCCCGGGGTGACCAACGTCGACCGTGCTAGCATGCTCGACACCGGCAATTTCGTGCTGTATGGCGAAGATGGCTCCATCAAGTGGGAGAGCTTCGCGTCTCCAACCGACACCATCCTCCCCTCCCAGGTGCTGCCTGAAGGAGCAGTCCTACGCAGTCGGCTGATGGACAACGACTACTCAGATGGAAGGTTTGTCCTTAGCGTAGAGGTTGATGGCAACCTCAGGTTTTACACCGTGGCTGTTCCCTCCAGTTACCGCTATGATCCTCCGTATTGGGATTCTAAAACAGGTGGAAATGGTTCGACCCTCGTGTTCAACACAACTGGCAGCGTCTACTACACGCTAAATTCTGGCGGACAAATCAATATCACGTCGGAAAATCTGGACTCGCCGGCAGACTACTACAAACGTGCCACGCTTGACGCAGACGGCGTGTTCCGGCAATATGCGTACCCCAGGAAGGCGGCACAGACCGGTGGACTGAACACGGAGTGGAGAGTTATGGACTATCTCCCACAGAATTTCTGTAAGGCTGTCCCTGCAGAGACTGGAAGTGGTGTCTGTGGGTTCAACAGCTACTGCAGCTTCAACCCAAACAAGAGTGTGGAATGTCAGTGCCCACCACACTACTCACCCATCGATAATGATAGGAAGTACAAAGGTTGCAAGCCAGAATTTGCTCCACATAGCTGTGACTTGGATGATACAGAATCAACACAACAGTTCAGCCTACTTCCGATGATCAATACCAATTGGCCTTTCGGCGACTATGAGCGGTACAACCCCATTGGTGAGGATTATTGCCAACAACTTTGCTTAACTGATTGCTTTTGTGTCGCTGCGGTGCACTATAACAGTACTTGTTGGAAAAAGAGGAGCCCCTTATCCAATGGAATGTCTGGTGCCATAGTAGGATCAGTTTTTCTCAAAGTTCCCAGGACTAGTACTCCTGAGTCCCAGTTGAGCAGTAACTCCAATACATGGAAGAAAGAAAAGAGGTATTGGATACTAGGAAGTTCACTAATCCTTGGAGGATCCGTCCTTGTTATTGTTTTCCTCGTCTCTCTTCTGTGTTTTGGATCTTCCTGTGTTATTAGCCGAAAGAAGTCAGCCCAGGTACAATCAACGAGTCATGATGCATTGCCTCTTAAAGTATTCACATACAATGAGATTGAGAAGGCGACAGATGGATTTCGTGAAGAGCTGGGCAGTGGTGCATCTGGTATCGTATACAAGGGCCAGTTGCAAGATGAGTTTGAGACTGGCATTGCAGTCAAGAGGATTGACAAGATGCTCACAGAGACTGAGAAGGAGTTTGCCATTGAGGTTCAAACCATCGGAAGGACCTTCCACAGAAACTTGGTGCGGTTGCTTGGTTTCTGTGCTGAAGGAAAAGAGAGGCTTCTAGTGTACGAGTTGATGACCAACGGCTCACTCAACGGATTCCTTTTCTGTGGTACAAGGCCAACCTGGAATCTCCGCGTTCAAGTCGCGCTGGGGGTGGCAAGAGGCCTGCTCTACTTACATGAGGAATGCAACAGTCAAATAATCCATTGCGACATAAAGCCCCAAAACATCCTTCTCGATGAGAATCTCGTGGCAAAGATCTCAGACTTTGGCCTAGCAAAGCTGCTCAGGAAAAACCAGACGCAGACGAACACAGGCATCCGGGGAACTCGAGGGTACGTCGCACCCGAGTGGTTCAGAAACATAGGGATCACATCCAAGGTGGACGTTTACAGTTTCGGGGTGATCTTGCTGGAGATTGTGAGTTGCAGACGGAATGTGGAGCTAGAGATAGCAGATGAGGAACAAGCAATACTAACATACTGGGCAAACGACTGCTACAGAAGCGGGAGGCTCGACTTGTTAGTCAAGGGTGATGATGAGGCACTCTTCAATATAAAGAAGGTGGAACGCTTCGTCGCCGTGGCATTGTGGTGTCTCCAAGAGGAGCCTGCAATGCGCCCTACCATGCTGAAAGTGACACAGATGCTCGATGGATCCGTCACAATCCCCACGCCTCCTGACCCATCTTCCTTCATCAGTTCACTCCAATAGAAGAGTGTGCTCTTAGATAATATAAGAGCACAATGGATATATATTGCTGCAGCAAATGCTAAATATCAGTGGCGATTCCTTCAAATTTATGTGAATGGAAGTAGCAGGAAAGTAACTACTACTTCATAAGATAAATGTATGCATGTAACTACGTTACTAGGTTCCAAAAATAATGGTAGATTTCTGTAATCTCCATGTACTATCTTTTTAGGTCCTGTACCAGAGTTAAGACATGAATGTATTACTTTGTGAATCGGTGTGCTTTTTTTGGGTGTATTGTCTAGCACTAAAGGATGAAACTGGAAGCTGCAAGAAAACACTGAAATGTAGTGCGGTGGCAGCAGGATTAGGAGCCTTAGGATTCCGATGCTGAGTTGTATCCATAAAATACCTACTAAATTTCATACCACAGGGCTGATTAGCGTTGACAGAATCTAAGTCCATGTGCCGGACAACAGATTGAACTGGGTGCTGATGTGGAATTTGCGGTCTCTGGGCAAGTTGATTCCGAGGACTCCAACCAGGAATCATCGCAAAAAAATGTATGCAAAATACAAGGTAACAAATCACCGCAGAAGCGATGGACAAATATACTCGAAGTTCCTCGGACTGCTCACCGATGCCCAGACCCCTCTTCCGCCTCCTACTTCCGGCTTCATCAGGTGCAGGCGTGCAGCGCGATCTCCGCCTCTGTCGATCGGCGACCTCAGGGGCGGCCGAGGGAGGCGGAACGGAGGTTGGCGGGAGGGGAACTGCGGGAGGGATTGTGACGGACAGCTGTGTAGTGCTGGTGCGGCCTGACCTCTGCGCCGCCGCGGCCGGATAGCCGGAGCGCACCACCATTGCCGTCAGAGGGCCCAAGGCTCCTAATTTGTTTAAGCCCATAAGGATTTCTGGGCCGGTAGATGGGCCCATACTGAAGTGAAAATACTAGCCCTAATAAGCTCTGGACTGGGCAGACAAGACCCTAGACGGTTAAACCCTCTCCCTCTTCCCCTCCTCCACAAGACCCACAAGCGTCCACCCGTCCCCGCCGCCGCCACAGCGCCTTCCGGCTCAAGCCCCGGCGTCCCACCCCATGGCGAAGAAGAGGAAGCGCAGCTCCGCTGCCCCTGCGCCTGCCGCCGAGAAGCCCGACGACTCTGCGCCAGAGCGGCCGCAGCGCACCCTCTTCGGGTTCAAGGACCAACCGGACTCCGCCGCCGAGCTTGTTCCTAAGGACGGCGCCGCGGGGGCGCCGTTCCGGAACAAGGAGAAGGTACTCATCACGTGCTCCCGCCGCATCATCTACAGGTTAGCCGCGCCACCCTCTCTGCTCCAGGTTCGTTCTGTCGGCGGTTGTTGGACAGATGTTTCACTGATTGGTGTGTGCGTAGGTACCGGCATCTGATGCTGAACGTGGTGTCGCTGCTGCCGCACGCCAAGAAGGACAGCAAGGTGGAGTCGAAGCAGAGCAAGGGCGGCCAGCTCAACGAGCTGGTCGAGCTCAGGAGCTGCTCCAGCTGCCTCTTCTTTGAGGTATTACACATGCACAGTATGTTCGCTGCTTGCTTGATAGAAATGATTTACGTTCAAGGTTGCCTACTTTGATAGGAGAAACTACACAATAGGAACATTAAAAGGTGGCTAAATCGCAAGTGTTTAACACGGAATAAGCTAGTCATCTGTGGTTAATTCACCTGTAAACTCTAGCTTTGATCTGTTATTCTGGCCTGAAGGTTTACTGAGCTATGTAAATCACGCCGCCTGTTTCACTATGTTTAAAAATGTGATACCATAGTGTGACCCCGTTACAGAATTAGGCAAATTTGATATGCACCGGAGTTGCAAGTTCTTATAATGAAGCGTCTGCTACATGTGTATTGCAGTGCAGAAAACAGAAAGATCTCTATCTGTGGATGGTCAAGTCCCCCGCAGGGCCATCAGTGAAATTTCTAGTCAATGCCGGTATACTCTCACACCAGCTGTATAGTAGTTATCCATTTGCTTTGCATGATGCTTCATCAACCCATCCTGCAACATTTACTTGCAGTTCACACTATGGAGGAATTGAAGCTCACTGGTAACCATCTGAAAGGGTCACGCCCTCTGCTTACATTTTCTTCAAATTTTGACCAGCAGCCTCACTGGAAGCTCTTGAAGGAAATGATTACTCAGGTAAGTGGATAGTTTGGCATGTTACATTGTCTCATCAGCATTTTGAACAAGCTGATATTGGCCTGTATTAATCTTCTTAACTTTTTCCCTTTTTTTTGCAAGAATCATTTTCTTCTTATTTACCCTGTGCTTATACTTGGTGTCAAAAGAGATTAAACTTGATTTTTTGATGTGAACATAAAACTGTATTTATATGCATTTAACTGTGCTACTGTAGTTATGGAATTGCATGTGCGTATGTGCTGTGTATATTTGCATCCATTATTGGTCTTTGTCATGTTTATAATATGAACATTTGAAGGAAGGTTTCACCTTTGTTAACTCTAGTTAAGAAATCCAAGTTATGGACAAACCAAGTGCGTTTTAAAAAGTATATTAGTATTTCATTGCACGTTGTCCATTCAGGAGTGGGCTTGTGTTTATGATGTCGTCAGGTCATTATCAATGGTGTGATAATTTTGTGTTGAATTAGTTCTATAGGCTTAAATTTCTATGTGGACATGCTCTTCTTTAATTCAAAGATTTTCAGAGCTAACTCATTGCCCATTGCTGTACTTGCAGATTTTTGCTACTCCAAAAGATCATCGGAAGGCAAAACCTTTTCATGACCATGTGTTTGTCTTCTCCATTGTGGATGAGCACATTTGGTTCAGAAATTACCAGGTGATGTATTGCTCTGTTTGTATTTTGATTTTCATTAGCTTTTACTTCTTGAAACCAATTAAGTTATCAGCATCATCTGAATTTTGGCAAATGATATACTTGCAGATTTCTGTTCCTCACAATGAGATTGACAAAGTCGATAAAGGAGGCCTGGACAAAATGACACTTGTTGAGGTAAAAGTAGAGCCAGTCTATATATCTGCATAATGTGCGAAACTTGTTGTTAACCAATTTTTTTTTTTGAGGGATGTTGCTAGCCAATATTTTAATTAAATTGCTGTTTGTAGGTTGGCCCCAGGTTCTGTTTGAACCCAATCAAAATATTTGGCGGTAGTTTTGGTGGCCCCACATTGTATGAGAACCCATTCTACGTGTCTCCTAATCAGGTATTGCTTCACCCGCTGATCTATAGACTACAGTACATATGTTCCAAACATCTTTGTAAGAATATCTGGGTTTAGCTCTTCCATTATCAAGGAATGGTTATAGTTTTATGAATTTCGTGTGTGATTAGTAACAGCCAACTCTTAGAAAGTTGGCTGGACACTGAATGATGCCGTAATCCTATGCTATTTCCTTTGGGGGAAAGCCAGCTGATGGAACCATTATCACGCAGACACAGTTAGTTTTATGAAGTGTTCTAGAATGGCAATGCATGCTGTGACAGTTATCTGTCTTTCAGATACTCCTTGTAGTGTTAAAAAAACACTCCTTATACATTACTCCACCACTCTGTTCCTTGTGTTGGCCCTAACTCATAATGTTTGATCTGCATCCTTACAATACAGTTTAGTGTTATACTGTGCTATCTTGTTGTGGTACCAGGCAAATAATTTCTTGCTGACCCACCAGGATTCCGATTCTATTATGTATTTGATTCAGTTGTCACAAGGCAGTTCCTGACACGTTCAATATCTATGACTTCCATCTACATCCATCGGTTTTAACGACTGTTCATTTTCCACCAGATCCGGGCACTAGAGAAGCGGAAGAAGGCAGGGAAGTACGCCCACAAGGTGAAGGCCAAGGTGAGGAGGAAGGAGCATGAGAGAGTGAACCACCTGGAGCCCGACGAGTTTGCTGATATTTGGAAAGGGGAAGATTAGTGTGAATGCGGCGATTGAACCGATGATCTCGTCGAACAAAGGATTGTACCTCTCGCGCTGGCTATCATCAAGCAGTGAATTTTTGTTTAACGTTCTGTGGTAGTTATTGTATGACAAAGCATGTGCTTGCTATTATTATTTACATATAAACAACTGGATTTCGGTGTAACTCTTATCTGTATTGCTTCTTGGTATCTGTATTGCTTCGTGTTCTCTCGCGTGTTGACTCGATTCCGCCTTTCTGCCAGTGTGTTTCACCTGACTGTTCATTTTCATTATAAGCCTCGATACAAACTAAACAGTATGGTCTTCCCTTGTATTCTGCCTGGATCTATATTGACTAGAAGGACCATGCGCGCTTCGCTGCGCCGACTTTTGTCGTTCTCGTTTATTCTCTCTCATGTGGCTTCATCTGAGATTCTCGTTGTGATCCCATGGTATCCAATTTTCATGGTTATTTGGAGTGAACGGGACCAAAATGTAATTAGATCTAGGACTACATACACACTCTAGGACACATGTGGCAAGGAAAAAAAAACATAATGACATCTAAAGGCCACAAAACCTAAACCGAATAACTGCGCTGACATGATGGAAGAAAAAATGGCTAGGAAACAATAACACAATAATGATAGGAAACAACCGGTAGATCCATCAGTCAGAAGTAAAAACATCTTGCATCTGTAAAAATGTTAATAGTATTTTTCTTGAAAATAAAAATAATTATATAACAAAATAGTAGGGAGAAGTATGTTTATACAAAACAAACGATGTATGCATATAGCCATGCTTGAATATTTTCTGCCAGGTCCAGAATTTGAGCTGGCCAGATCTTCCAAGTTTGGAACTTTTAAAATAAAGGTGGAGGCCCCGAAACGTTTTTCCCTAGGGTTTCGAGTGGCGACTGGCGGCTGGCGGCGTGTGGCGATTTCTAATCTCCACGGCGCGACTGGGTCTTCCCTGGACGATTGTCCTCTCCGGTTGCCACCCAATCTCCTGGGGATGGAGGGCGCCGGCAGGGCTGACCTAGGGAAAGAGAAGGAGGGTGAGACGGCCATGGCTGATGGTGGTTTCACGGAGAAGTTCAAGAAGATGGTCCTGACCGAGGAGGAGAAAAAGGTGCTCGTCATGGATGATCTCGAGGACGATGGTGAGCCGATTGCGGTGGTGGGGAAGATCCTGGCTCCTGGAAAGTTCCACATCAACACCATCATTAGTGCGCTTAAACCACAATGGGGAAACCCTAAAGGTATAGTTTTCAAGGCCATGGCAGACAACGTGTTCACTGCAACCATGGAGAGAGAGCAGGATCACAAACGCATATGGGAGGGTGCGCCATGGATGGTTGGTAATCACGCTGTGATCCTGAACGATTTTGTGACTAGTATGCGACCATCGGAGGTGCGTTTTGAGAGGCTTCCGATTTGGATTCAATGTCACGATCTACCCTTCAATTGGCTCAACGCGAAGAGGGGTGAGAATATTGCAGAACAGATTGGTGAGTTCATTAAACTGGATATGGAGGGGAACAGCAGAGGCTGGGGACAGAGCCTACGTGCAAGGATCTGGCTTGATGTTAATGAGCACATCCAACACTTTATCCAGATTGAATCAAAGAAGAGGCAGGAGCTTATTCCATACTCCATTGTTTATGAGAAGCTGCCTTATTTTTGTTTTTCATGTGGAAAAATTGGCCACTCGGCGGGTTTCTGTCCAACGCCGTCCGAGAGGGATGACAATGGAGACTGGCCATATGACTCATCTGTGCGAGCGATAGAACCATGGAAGGTGAAAAGAGAACCATATGTGCAAATGAGTGGAAATGCTGGTATGAAGGGGAGACATGAATCCCCACCTGGGAGGGGTCCTTTCAACTTCCAGAACAAGGAGGTGTGGGAGAAGAATGTTACTGCCATGAATCCTTTTATGAGCCCTTCGACTGCTAAGGAAAACCCTATGCTATTCACGGCACATGGGCGAGGCAGAGGAGGACCGAGGCAAATGGTGAACCGCAAGCTTGATCTTAGTGGGCGACAGATGTATGCGCCTAAAAAGAATGCTGACATGTTGGCTGAAGTGGTTGACGATAGTAAAGGAACAAAAAGATATGCACTAAACAATTCACCGAGTAAGATTGACTCGGATGCAATGGATCTGAAGAAAAAGAGAGCTATGGGGGATGATGATGAGACCCCAATTGAAGTAGAGGGAATGGAGAACATGGCAAACTTGGCAGAGGCTGCGGATCAGCCCCGCCCGTCCCAATGAGGTGCATAACCTAGAACTGTCGGGGGCTTGGGAACCCCGAGACAGTTCGTGAGCTTCATGATCTTGTGAGGCTAGAAGCGCCCTCTGTTATCTTCTTGATTGAAATAAAGATAGCGGGTGACAGAGTACGTGGAATGACACACATGCTTGGTTTTGCTGGATGTGTGGCTGTTGATAGTGTTGGCTTAAGTGGAGGCCTAACACTTCTCTGGACAAGTGAGGTTGAAGTCACGCTGCAAACAAAATCAGACTCACATGTGGATATACATGTACAAAATCTAGAAGGTGACAGGTGCCTTTGGAGGTTCACAGGCGTAGAGAAAATAGGAACGACAATTGGGTTCTCCTCAATTGGCTGTACGGACAAAGTGACCTCCCGTGGTTATGTGGAGGCGATTATAATGAGATCCTTGAGAACTCAGAGTACTTATGTGAAGGGGCAGCTTATTCGTACACATTGGCATGTTTGTCCACATTTATTGTTTACCAATCTAGGTGACCCAATTATTTTGTTAATTACTCCAAGGATAGTGTTAACAATATTGCCTATTAGAAGCATAAGAAACAAAAATGACATGCATATTTTGTGTCTTTAGTGCAATCATTTGTAGATCAATTCTGAATAGTGAGCTTACCTTTCTCCAAAAAAGTTACTAAGCTTGTGTCCTTAGACTGGACATCAGATGGGAATGGTGGAACAACACATCGACGCAAGATATACACTGTAAAAAAAAGACTAATTAGGCATCACCTACTTCGTGACCTCTCCCGTGTTGGCCAACAGCGAGCAACTTATAAAGAGGGTAATCTCAAACCCCATGGAAATTGTACTTGGTTCACTACAGATAAGAAAACTTTCAGATTGAGATAAATTAAAAACAAAAGATCAGATCTTACCTGCCACATCCCACATATGAAAAAGGGAAGCAAAAGTCGTGGCCATCGATACCAAAATCTTCGATTTCCAAAATTAGACTTGCGTTTTGCAAGACATCATGGGGAGAAACTGTTGCAGCTGCAGCCCTCAAGGAGTTCCCAGTGTGTACAACTCCAGAAGCGAGCAGCCACGATCCGAAGCTGTTGCAAATGTACGATGATGCAGATGACTTAACTAAATTAAATTAAATTAAATTAATAAGAAAACCCAGATGTATAATTATAGATTTTTTATTACCTTGGCATCCACCAGGCGCTTGCAGGTACGGGCTCCCATGAAATCCATTAGTACAATTGTGTGAGTATCCAATGTAAGAATTCTCGTTGCAAGCATATGATGCAGAGTTGTTTGTTGTCTTCTTGCAGCCCTAGAGAACATAGTGCTCCCACACAGGTGCACGGTCCCTACAAAAACAACATGTCACACGCAGCGGTAAACCATTCCCCCAATCGGAATTAAACTTGGTGCTTTAGATCATTTTTCCATTCAGGGCACCGGTCGTCGTGCACCAACTGCGGCCATCATCATCGACCTCATTCTTGCCGCCGGCCACGGTAGGGTTTGCCACCACCTCTGCCTGATTGGTTTGGAGAGAGAAACAAAGATCGGAGATGCTCATGGCGGGGTGGACACATTTGGTTCCGGTGTTCCAGACGGAGGTGGAGGTCAAGGTGATGTGATGGTAGCCGCGGTGGAGGCTGGCGGCGGTGGCTTAATTCTGGAAAAGAGAAAGAGACGTGGTGATCGAAATAAGACTTTGTCTCATGGGGAAAAAAGAAAACGCCTCTGATTTCCCAGCGGCTCTGCAATGCGAGCATAGGATGCAGCGACACGAATGCATACAGAGTCACGATCGCGCGGTGGAAAAAATAATACCCTGGCAGGTGGGGCCGAATCCATCGGACACAGTGGCGCAACCAGAGCTCACCAATTCTTGGGAGCTTAGAGCTCTTAGAAGATTACAAGTCACATAATAAACACACAATGTTCATCAACGAGTAAATACAAAACTGCTATCACTACGGATTCTGCTTATTGATCGAACTTGAACTAGTTATTAGCGTAAACGAAGAACAAAAACGACCGAACTTGAGTCTTTTCTGTTTTTGAGGGAACCTTTTTTTTTGACTTGGAACACCCGATTCCATTAAATACCTCGCTCGGCAGAGAAACTGGCCACCTGAACACTTACAGAGTCTGGAAGAGTTTCCCGCCATAGCGACTGGATCTCTTGCCCACGCACACCATAGGCCGCAAGTTCATGTGCCAACTTATTAAAGCCCCTAGAGCAGAAAGAAAACGAAACTGAAATGAAATTAAGACGTACTCCCTCTGATTCAAAATATAAGATGTTTTAGCTTTGTGAAGCAAATGTATCTAGATTTGTTTTAGTATGTAGGTTCACTCATATACTAAAACAAATCTAGATACATTTGCTTCACAAAGCTAAAACATCTTATATTTTGTAACGGAGGGAGTACAAAAGAACGGATGTCACGATAGGTTATTCCTTCAGGTGTTCTATCCATATCTGTAGACTGCAATGCCTTAACCAGATTTTGTGCGTCAGACCATTCCCCAGCTCGTCGCTGCATGCACTGCTTCTAGACATGCTCGTGCCTCGGTCAGTGCCGCACTAACGATGTCTCGATCTTATTACAACGGGCCATAATAAGCTACTATCCAACAATGGCACGATGACACAAACGGGCTGTATGGGCCTGAGCAGTAAGCCCATCGGCACAGCCCAGAAACAGACTAGGGTTTCGGGTTTCCACCTCTGCAACGCCGAACACATATATACCAGCGACCAAACCCGCCCTTCCATTCTTCCTCTCCGCCGCCTCCTCCCCTCCTCGAGCCGAAGCGCCGACCCGCCTCGACCGAAGGGATCCCCAATGGCTCCGTCGTCGAAGATGGCGCTGGGCATCAAGCGCGCCTCGCGGTCGCACTCCTACCACCGCCGCGGTCTGTGGGCCATCAAGGCCAAGAACGGCGGAGCCTTCCCCAAGGCCGAGAAGCCCGCCGCCGTCGCCGAGCCCAAGTTCTACCCCGCCGACGACGTCAAGCCACGCACCGTCAGCACCCGCAAGCCGAAGCCCACCAAGCTTAGGTGCGTCGCAGCTCGCGTCCTCCCTCTCTCTCTCTCTCTCGATCCGTGAGGAGTTTTAGACTGAGATCGATTTCCGTTGTTGCTTTCAGGTCTACCATCACGCCCGGTACGGTGCTGATCCTGCTCGCCGGGAGGTACATGGGGAAGCGCGTGGTGTTCCTCAAGCAGCTCAAGTCCGGCCTGCTCCTCATCACTGGTAAGCCGAGCTGCCTCGTGCACTACGATTGTTTTCTTTCAAACTTTATTCTAGACGAGCAGCGTAGTTCTATGTGTTGTCGATTGTTAAGTTCTTGGTTAGCTGCTCGGAAGTAACTATCTGCGTGGTGAATGCCTCGGATATTTAAGATCTCGCATGTTTTGTTACCTATTTCTTCTTGTTTGTTGGTTTAATCAGATCAACATTATTACTGGTAAGTGTGCTTAGAAAACACTTGCATTGTATTGATTCTGCTGGTAAGTGTGCTTAGAAAATAGAATGGCGACTTAGGAACTGCAGTTTGAATGCCCATGTAATGCCTTGTTCAGTGTTTACAATATACCTAGGGGATTATGTGACTTGTATGAGCATCTGTTGGTATCAATGTTATTGGTTGACATCAAATAATCTTATGTATCATCATAATGTTAATAGTCCGCAGTTATCAATTTCTACTAGAGATGTTTGAAGTTAATTTAGGGTAGTAACTTATTATTGTCCAAGGGAGTCAGGTTCTGAAGTAAACTTTGCATTGATAGTCTTAGCGTGAGAGTTCTCTACTTGCATGTTCTTCTAATAGCTATTGATATGGGAATCTGGATTTAATAGGGCCAATTCAGAATATAAACATAAATGCACTTAGTTATTTGCTTGTTTCATTGTCTGACAATTTAGCATGTCTAATGTTTCATGTTGCTGATCTCTTCAGGACCTTTCAAGATCAACGGTGTGCCAATCCGCCGCGTGAACCAGACCTATGTCATTGCAACATCCACAAAGGTTGACATCTCTGGTGTTAAGGTGGAGAAGTTCGATGACAAGTACTTCGCGAGGGACAAGAAAACCAGGGCGAAGAAGACTGAGGGTGAACTCTTTGAGACCGAGAAGGAGGTACAACCATGAACAACTCCTACTTCCTTCTGTTATCAGTCTTTGGTCCAATATTTCTGCTCATGTCATCAGCTTTGCTCTAGTAATTAATGTTTTCTCTGTCAAACCTGCAGGCAACCAAGAACCTGCCTGACTTCAAGAAGGATGACCAGAAGGCCATTGACGCCGAGTTGGTCAAGGCTATCGAGGCTGTCCCAGAACTTAAAAACTATCTCGGTGCCCGGTTCTCGCTCAGGGACGGTGACAAGCCCCATGAGATGACCTTCTAAGTTACAAGTTTCTGAGTCTGTGGAAGTGTTTTGCGTAGCTTGCTTCTGAACTTTGTACCCCTTAGTTAACTTCCTATATCTGTTGAAGTGACTGTCAAATATTATGAGAAGATTTAAGAATCATTTTCTGCTTTGGTGGTTCATTGGTGATATTTGCTCAATCCTTTACATCTGTAGTGCATTATATTGTTCTCATTGTCTTATCTGCTTTATGGTTCTGCAGGTGATTTGCTTATTTTTGTTTTATGTCGATGCTTGACTTTGGTCACGTCAATATCTAATCTTCATGTATACAACTTCTGTTCAAAAATATAAGATGTTTTGGTTAGGTTAAAGACTTTTTGGTAGCCTACGTACTAAAACATCTGATATTTTGGAATTTTGGTACTGTAAAATACAAGGCTTACGTTGGGCAAAAGATCATGACTGGGTTGAGAATATTATAACCTTCAGGCTATTGATAAATAACAGATAAAACAGAGTGCTTGTATGCTTGGTTTGAGTCTCACTCAACCAGGAGTCTGCAGCTTCAGTCTTATATACACGCAATACACAGATTTGTGCATTTCGAGTAGTGTACATGGAATCTGAGCTCCAAGGAGTGTTTTATTACTAAAAATTTGAATAAAAATATTATTTGTCTTTTACGCTACGCAAGACTGACAACCACAAAATCTGATAAATTACGTTTGTAGTATATATAAAAATGTGAATCCACAGCTTGCGCAACCAAAACAACTTGAATCCATATTTCTGCAGAGAGAAATGAGTGGGATTGAGGAAGAAGGGAAGAGTAAGGGCATCTCCACCGGGAGACCCAAACGGGCCACCCAAACGGTTCGATTTTGTCCGTATCGAGTCACGGTTATTTTGGGGTCGTGGTCCGGTATGTCCATCCAGTCGCGCCCAGTAGTGCGATCCAAGCGGACAAAATCAGAATTGTGTGACTACAATTGAGCCAGTCTGTTACAAAACCAGACAGACTCATCCGAGATCCAAATTTGATGCCCGGATGGATTGGTCCGGCCTGAGTTTGTCCGGATAGGTCACCGCGCTGGGACGCTGCATTTGCCTAGTTGGCCGTGCGAACTGATTAGGACATGCATGGACCGTTTGGGTCTAGTCGGTGGAGATGCCCTAATGGAAGAGGTCTGAGTTATATGTTTAGGTACTTCGTCCCGCGCGGTAAATGCAGTTTAGTTTCCAATCTCGAATATGTGATAGGAATAAGTAAAGGCCCTGTCTTTCTCTTTACAAGTATGGTATGTAGGTTTATCTATTTATTTTTTCCGTTGTTGCTCTTCAGAAAACGTGTATAGTAATCTCATTGGCGCTCGTCGATAGGACCTTCAATGTATGAAACTAGTATATTATCATGGAAGTTCGTGAAATAATATTCTTGTTCTTCGTTGGAAAAACCAACGTCCATGTCAAGATCAGTCTCCTTTCTACAAAATGAACAACCAATTAGCGCTACAAGTGGTAGCCCCCATTCTAGGGTTTGGGATTTTAGCCATCGTGGGTTGCATCCTCAAAGGGTTTTAGAACTTCTACCTCAAAGGGAAGTGCTCGACTGGATTGCCCACACTTCTTATTACGGGATTCAAGTCCCCAACGGGATTCCCAACCTTCATGACAGGGTTCAACTGCCCGAGCCGCTTGCCAGCCTTCTTAGATTTTATGGCATTTCGTTTGATAATAGAAACTTCTTGGTGGATGAAATCACAAACTTCATAGACTTGTATTTTCAGGAGACACAATTGTGTTTGCCATAGGGCTATACTGTAACCGATTTTACTGATCAGTTTCTAGGGCATGACGATTGCTAGTTGACCGAGGCCCAGGCAGGTCCCGTGGAGAATAAGTTGGGCCAATTGCTTGCCTATCCGGCCTCCCTGTTATTGCCAACACGGATTTCAAAGCAGCCGAGAGAGGCCAAACTGGGAACTGCTAAATCAGAAGTTTCTGTGGACACAGGGTTGTTGCAGCGCAAGGGGAGGTCTCCACTACACGCGTGGAGAAGGCGAGGGGGACTCCGCGCCCCTTTGGGAACACACACCATAAATCCCCTCGCCACCCCCTCACCCTCTCACTCCTCTCGTCTCACTCTCATTCTTCCCATCACATCACGTCGGTGGTTGCACTACCATCGACCCATCCTTCGCGACGGTGCAAGGAAGACGAGGATGGCGACCGTGACATAAACATCCACCACGACCATGACCTCGAACTGACGGCCTCGTCGACATCCCCATGTACTCCCACATCGAGCCCATCCTCGGAAACTCGTCAATGGCGGTAAGCGCTATCTCACACTTACGTAGGTTTGGCCTTCTTGGATCCGCGAGTAGATGACGCGTACATGAGTTCCGCCTGACATGCAGTGCGGATCTGCTTAGATAACAATTTTGCTTGAGTGCCTAGGGTTTGAAGTATTGAGGATTAGGATTGCGGCCAGATTTGGGAAACCTCTTGACTGATTGTTAGCCTCTTGTATTCCTCATCAATTACACAAGTTCCGATCGGCCGAGTACAGCTAAGGTTTCAGTTTTTTCTAATCAGACTATGATGTATTGTTCATGTTTGTGCATTTCCATTGAATAGGTTTTTTTTTCATCGTCTGATTGTTAGATCCCTATATGCAGTAAGTTTTGTCCCTATGGACTACGATTGTAGTGCGCCACATGCAGTAAAATTTCTTGTAGGGCCAATGATTAAACTATGATGCAATGTATCATTTTTTTAGAGATGGGTTACCAAACCTAGTGCAATGTACAACATCAGGTGTGTTTGGCACTAGATTCGCTGACTCCATTCCTGAAAAATGTATGAGGCTCTCAAATGTCTTGGTTTTTTTCTTTGGCTGATAATTATGGAAGTAGCATCGATGTCCATGAGGTAATCCACATTTACCAAGTGTTCTATATAGGCTCTAAATAGCTTCTACTTGCCATTTATTAAATGTTTGATTATCTCATGAGTACCGTGTGCATAGTTTTATGTTATGAGGCCTTCATTTTCAGTTGTTAGTGTTATGTTTGGCCTATGATTATGCTTGTTGTGTGTATGTGGAAGAGCCCCAATTGATTGAGTGTCAATTATGATTGGTCTTTCCCACACATTGCTTATGAGGCAATCTTTTTTGTTCTTCATCCTCTTGTAATGGCCTATGATTACAAGTAATGTACATACCCCTTAAATATATGAATTGCAAGGGACGATCCTATCATACATTGAGATTTATACAAGCATTTCTACTTGCACAATTCTCTTGGTATGATAGAACAATCTCTTTACAGTGTGTCTACTTGTTCAATGAGCCATTGTTATCTTTTCTCCTTATACAATGAAGCATTTCTTTATTTTTATTAAGAGTAATAAATGACAATGTATGTTGATGGACTGGTCTGTATAACCAAAATGGTTTTACATTTTCTCTGATTTCGATAGCACCATCTCTATCAAACCAATGTGGTTGTGCTATGTTGATCCTCTATATTTGTTGCAGTTCTAACCATTCTTGTCTTTTTTGTAGGCACTGCAACTAGGTGAACCTGTTGAGGTAGAGGGGGAGGGATCCAACAAAAGACAGAGAGGAAGGTGTAGGGTTCCGTAGCAAAAAACAAAAAAATTCTATCTACTCGAACACTAATACCAGGATCTATACTATGTAGGCATAAGTAACGGAGAAGAGATACGGTATTCATACCTTTGAAGACCGAGGCACGCCTTACGCAGGAAGGCGTATATTGATGAAGACGAGCAACACCCCAAGTGTGATGCCTCTGAAGTTCGTCACACGTCTGGTGTAGGAGACGTCAACCGGACTCCAATCCAGCCGAGCAGTGGAAGAAGTAGATGTCGGACCGCAGATCACACGACGGTGGTGTGAAGGTGGATAACTCACCCACGAGGTCCTCCCTAATATTACGGAGAAGTCCTCAATGGATGAGAGAGAGAGAATGAGAGGGAATGGGATGATTTCAAAGGGGGAGGGGAGACCCCTATATATAGTGGGAGCGGAGGCGCACCACCCTAGGGCCAGGCGGTGTGGGACTAACCCCCACACCTGCCGGCCACCTAGGGGCAGCCGCCGGCCCTAGGTGTGCCCCATTGGGGCAGCCCACCAAGCCTAGGCCGACTGGCCTCCTCTCCTCAGGCGCCATGCCCTATTAGGCCTCCCTTCGGGTGAGGCCCATTAGCATTATGATGCCTTTAATAATAAAACAAAATATATATTTAATATTAATTCTCCAATTAATATTCAAATACACATATTGTATTATTCCTTCACTCCGGAACACCTTCCGGACCCATTCCGATCTCCATCAGATGTTACCCGGAACTATTCTGGTTTCTCTTTTTCTATTTCTCCTACGATGCCTCATCTACCCTAAGCGACCCTACCCTTAAGCGTGACATCCTTCAGTTCGGAAATACTCCGGACATGATTTAGACTACTCTCACATCAATGATCAACAGAGGGACCTGGATGTCCATGTGACCCCCGTGCATTTCACGAATACAATCGCTCGAACCGTGAGATAGTCGTTTCTCGTTCCCTTTGTCATATGATACCTAATTCATTCGAGACTTGATCTTCAGTATTCCCATACCTTAGTTCGGTCTCGTTACCAATGAACTTGTTTACTTGTTCTCATGTCGTTGCATTCCATGACCAAGTCACATGCTTGCAAGCTTATTAATGCAACGTCACCAAGATGGCCACATGTATCTGTCCGTTACATGGACTAGACAAATCCTGGTCTTGAATATGTACTCCTCTACACATCCCTTTGGAAAACCTGAGTGGCACCTTTTTGATCACCCTATTACGAGATGATTCTTGATAACCATCTAAGCTTCCTCCGGAATGGTGATTTGCATTACCTCACAGTCAAAGGATTAGGTTGCGAGGTTCTCTGTGTTTTATCATCAATGGTGAACTTTGTAACTAGATCTCATTTAAGATATAACAGTCGAATGTTTGTATATCATGTTATTCAACTAATAACATGACCCCATTGTCAATTGGCATAAATTCCCATGATCTTGAAACCTAGACCATCCTCATGACCAATGAACTAGTTCGCTAGAGGTAACTAGAGATATGGTTTGTTTACATAACACACGTGTATTAACGTTTCGTATTAACACATTTATAGCACAGTATGAAACATATTATGAACACATAGGACTCATATCAAATAATACACTTTATTATTTGCCTCTAGGGCATAACTCCTTCAGTCGCCCACTCGCACTAGAGTACAAATAAAACTAGTTTACAATAGGCAGGAACCTAACACCAATGGAATCTCGGTGTTGTTCGTGCTTTTCCTAATGGAGAGCTTTAGTCAAAGGATCTGCCATATTCAGTTCTGTATCTACTTTGCAAATCTTGACTTCACCTTCGTCAACGTTATGTCGGATGACGTGAAATCTAAGCTTGATGTGTTTGGCTGTGGAATGGGTCCTTGGTTCCTTTGCGTTTGCAATAGCTCCCGTGTTATCCCAATAGATCATCACGGGGTCTTGCGCATTTGGAAAAACTTCCAGTTCGATGACGAAATTCCTTAGCCAAACAACTTCATTTGGTGCATCGGCCGTAGCAATGTATTCAGACTCCATCGAAGATTGCGCCACCACCGGCTGCTTCTTACTCTTCCAGCTTAATGCACCACCATTCACTAGGAACACAAATCCTTTTTGAGACTTCGAGTCATCATGATCTGAGTTCCAGCTCGCATCCACGTAACCCGTTATGTTTAGAGCTTCATAACTTCCTCCATAGATTAGGAACATATCCTTTGTTCTTTTCAGATACTTTAGGATATTCTTTACAACTGTCCAGTGATCCGGTCCTGGATTACTTTGGTATTGGCTCGTCAAACTAAGAGCCAATGCCACATCAGGTCATGTACTTAACATTGCATACATGATAGATCCTATGGCTGAGGCATAGAGGATGTAAGACATCTTCTCTCTATCATCATCCGTTACAGGACATTGAGTCATACTCATTTTGCAATTCTTCATCATGGGCGTAAAACCCCTTTTGGTGTTTTCCATTTTGAACCTCTTCAAAATCTTTTTGATGTAACTACTCTGACTTAATGCAATTAGGTGCCTTGATATATCTCTATAGATCTTGATTCCTAATATGTATGCAGCTTCACCTAGATCCTTCATGGAAAATTGGTTACTCAAATATAATTTCACGCTTTTCATAAGATCCACATTGTTTCCCATGAGTAATATGTCATCCACATGTACTACTAAGAAAACAACTGAGCTCCCACTCGCTTTCTTGTAAACACAGAACTCTTGTTGATTTTGGACAAATCCAAAACTCTTGATCACTTGATCAAAATGTTGGTTCCAGCTCCGAGATGCTTGCTTCGATCCATAAATGGACCGTTGAAGCTTGCATACCTTTCCAGCATCCTTAGGATCAACAAAACCTTCCGATTGCATCATATACAACTCTTCATCAATGTGACCATTGAGGAATGCGGTCTTGATATCCATCTGCCAAATTTCATAGTCGAAATGTGCAACAATTGCTATTAAAATCCAGACAGCCTTAAGCATCACTACGGGAGAGTAAGTCTCGTCATAATCGACTCCTTGAATTTGTCGAAACCCCTTTGCGACAAGTCGAGCTTTGTGAACGGTCACATTACCATTTGCATCTGTCTTTTCTTAAAGATCCATTTATTTTCCATGGCCTTGCGGCCTTCTGGAAGATCTACCAAGATCCAAACTTGGTTCTCATGCATGGATCCTATTTCGGATTTCGTGGCTTCTAGCCATTTTTCGGACTCAGCACTATCCATAGCTTCTTTGTAGTTTGTAGATTCTTCCTGTTCATCTAGGATGATAGATATTACAAGGCTACTGTACCAATCAGGAGTGGCACGAATTCTTGTAGATCTGCGAACCTCATGAGTCTCGACGTTGTTGTTTTGATCATCATCATCATTGGGCTCTTCCTCCATGTTGGAGAGCGGTATCGGAACAACTTCCGTTGCGCTACTCGGAATTTGGAGAGAAGGGTCAACAACTTCATCCAACTCAATTTTCCTTCCACTAACTCCTTTAGCAAGAAACTCTTTCTTGAGAAAGGTGCCAGTTTTTGCGACAAACGTTTTGCCTTCGGCTTGGTTGTAGAAAGTATACCCAATGGTTTCCCTTGGATATCCTACAAAGATACATTTTTTTGATTTGGGTTCGAGTTTGTCAGGCTGTAGTTTCTTGACGTAAGCCTCACATCCCCAAACTTTCAAAAATGACAACATTGGCTTCTTGCCATGCCATATCTCATATGGGGTTGTTGATACATTGCAAATGTATCTATAATTTTTGATGTTCCATGCTTGGTTTTATCTACTTTCTTGTGTTTTGTCCACACTTTGGAGTACTTTTCATATGATTTCTTAGACTAACCTATTAACAAAGAGCCATAGTGCCAGCTGCCTGTTTTCTGCTGTTTTTGGTTCCAGGAAGTCAGAAAATGAATATTCTCGGAATTGGACGGGACAAAAGCCAAAGTCAATATTTCACCGAGGGGAACACGGAGCTAGAAGACGAGACGGAGAGGAGCCAGGGGCCAGCCACACCATAGGGTGGCGCAGGTCCCCCTTGGTCGCGCCACCAGGTGGTGTGGGCCCCTTTGGTCTCCACTGACCTTGCCCTTTCGCTAATAAGATCCCCTCGATACAGAAACCCTAAATCGTCAATCAGAAATCCACAAAAAGTTCCACAGCGCCGCCGCCACCGAAGGGGAGATTCAGGGGATAGAAAGTCTCTGTTCTGGCACCCTGCCGGGACGGGGAAGTGCCCCCGGAGCCATCTCCATTGATCTCCACCACCATCTCCATCGCCGTTGAGGAGGGAGTAGTTCTCTCTCGAGGCTAAGGGTTCTACCGGTAGCTATGTGTTCATCTCTCTCTATGCATGATCTTATTGAGATCATGAGCTTGTGATCTATAGATCTACCTTGCTACTCAAGTGCTTTAATAGATCTCTGGCTCTCTCCATGTGTGTGAAGTTGACAGTCTGCACACCATGGTGGAACTTAGGCTAGAGATTACAAATACTTGTTATGAGTTTTATTTGGAGTTGGATGTCTCTATGAAATTGTGGTGTTTGTTGGAACCATCTAGTACTCAAGGTGACAGTGTGGGGTTATCTAGATGGGAAAGATGAACTCTGAGGTGTGCTGTTATAGCCCTACCATGGATTAGAGTGTCCAATCGGAGAGTAGTTCAGCGTAGTATCATAAAGAAGAAGGTATTTATATGAGAGTGTTCACTAGTGAAAGTATGATCCCTAGGCCTTGTTTCTAAACATTGAAACACCATTTGCAACTAGATCGATTACATGTTTGCTTGCTTCCATCTTTATTTCAGTTTGCCTTTAGTCTCTTCTACGTTGTCAAGCTATTTTCTGGCACTGTTGTCTTATATCCATACCACTTGTATTTTACTATCTCTTCGCCGAACTAGTGCACCTATACACCTGACAAGTGTATTGGGTGTGTTGGGGACACAAGAGACTTCTTGTATCTTGATTGCAGGGTTGCTTGAGAGGGGATACCTTTGACCACTTCCTCCCTGAGTTTGATAAACCTTGGGTAATCCACTTAAGGGAAAACTTGCTGCTATTCTACAAACCTCTGCACTTGGAGGCCCAACAACTATCTACAAGAATAGAAGTGCGTAGACATCAAGCTATTTTTTGGCGCCGTTGCTGGGGAGGTAAGGTAAAAGGTATTCACACCGGAGTATTAAAGAAGAAGAACCTCCCACGGCAAATGCCTATTTTCTAGCGCCGTTACCGGGGAGGTAAGGTAAAAGGTACTCACATCCTCCGGTGTGAGTGCTCGAAGTTATTTCCTTTAGATTCTGCAATTTTGTCTATTTGTTTCTTGTTTTCACTAGTTAGGCTTAATGGAAAACAACAACAAAAATAGAGAGCTTTATAGTATTTATCTTGAGTTAGGACATGAAGTGTTTTAAGAGAAAATTAAAAAACCTATGGAACTTTATTTGCGTGCTAATAGCAATGTTGTTAGTATGAATTCTTTGGACACCATTATTGCTAATGCTATGGAAAAGTCTAAGCTTGGGGAAGCTAGTTTTGATGAAAATGATCTTTTTAGTTCCCCAGCTTTGGAAGATAGCTATTCTATTGCTTATGATGATACCAAACCTCCAATATATGATGATTACAATGATGAATACGATATTTTCATTCCACCTACTATTGAGTAGGAAATTAATTATGATTACAATATGCCTCCTATATTTGATGATTATGGTGATGAGAATAATAATGATAGCTATTTTGTTGAATTTGCTCCCACTACAATTAATAAGAATGACTATGTTTATGTGGGGAGTATTAATTCTTTTATGCATGTGGCTCATGATAAGAATGTTTCATGTGATAGTTAAATTGTTAATTTTATTCATGATGCTACTAAAAGTTATTATGAGAGAGGGAAACATGGTTTTATTTATCTCAACAATATTAAGTTTCCCCTCTTTATGTTGAAAGTCTTGAAGTTGCACTTGTTTTGCTTTCCTATGCTTGTTGCTTTGTGCTTTGATGACTTGTTTATTTTAAAGACTCCTATGCATAGGAAGTGGGTTAGACTTAAATGTGTTTTGAATTTGCTTCTTGATGCTCTCTTTTACTTCAATTCATATTTCTTATGTGAGCATCTTCTCAAACTATCAAGCCTAACTTAAAGGCATTAAAGAAAAGTACTTATTGGGAGATAACCCAAAAGTTTTAGATGAGTCTTGGAAGTTATTACTTCAGTAATAACTGCGCCTTATCCTTTTTATTTGCTTTTTGTGCCAAAAGTAACCTCTAATGAGAGAGAAGTAATGATTGGGAAAGTTGTTGTCCCGAAACAGATTTCTGTGCTTCACCGTAAAAATTCGTGTAAAATCTCTGAACGTCCTTTTGAGGCGTGAAGTTTTCTGCTTCTGCCCCAGGTTGTTATCTAACTTTCGTTAGTTCAACACTTTTCGATTTGAGCAACAGAAGGTCTTCGAAAAAAATCGTCTTTACCTGCTGGTCTGTTTTGACAGATTTCTGCCATTATTTGCATTTGCTTCTTGTTGGTTCCTTTTTGAGTTCTTTTGGGGAATTGAGATTTTTGAGGGAAGTGCTACAGTAGCTAGTGTTTTAATGGAAGTTTTATTGGTGTTAGAACTGAACCCAAAGACTTATTATCTTGAGTGCACTAATGTTGCTAATAAAGATTGTGTGAAGTTTTGTATGAAGGAAAAATTTCAGGTGTATGGAAGGAATGAGTAATGAGATGAAGAATGGACTAAAGCTCAAGCTTGGGGATGCCACGCGTGTCACCCCAAGAAATATCCAAGAAGTACAAGGGCCAAAGCTTGGGGATGCCCAAGGCATACCCTTCTTCATCAATAAAAATCCCAGGTTTCTTTCAAACGCTTCATTTTTATTGTTTCATGCACAGTTGTGTTGTTCTTGGAGCGTCTTCTTTTTCGTTTTTGTTTTGGTTTTTCGTTTGCTTAGTTTTCTGAATAAATTGGTTAGACCCCCTCTTTCATGCATTCGTTTTCAAATAGTTTGGTTTGGATTGAAAAATAGTAGGAAAGTTCATGCTTAAGTGGTAAAGAGAGCTTGTTTTTGACTGTGGCCTATGCTTTGTCATGTGATGCTTGGTATTGTTTTGGCTTTATGCTTAGTGATTATTGCTGTAGCATGACTTGTTATAAACAATTGAGATTGCTTAATGTGCCTTGGAAGAATCATGCGTTGTTTTAGCATATTAAAGCATAGTATTGTGGTATTCTCCTTTGATGTTTTATTTGGGTTGACTTGGCGCGTGCTCATACCATGTTATGACTATCTCAAGTCACCATATCCTTTATGATCCTTTAGTTTTCAAATTAGTCTCACTTTATGCTTTGATCAATGATGTTTTGTCGCTCTGTGTGATTATGGCTATTATTGCTCTCTTAGTTTGTTGCTCCCAGTCTTTTGCTAGCCTCCACAACCAAGTATGAGTTCCACTCATGCATCCAACTCCCTAAACCAAGTTATTCCAAAGAGTACACCATAACTACCTACTAGCATATGCTATTCCAAGTATATTCATGATTTTGTTTATCTTCCAAATTAAACTTGTTATGAGAAAACTAGTGATTAAAGCTCTCACGAACTTGATGGCACACTTTACTTTTTCGCATCTAATGAACTTGAACCATTGGGTCCTTCTTTGTTGCGTACATGCTTGCGCTTTATAAGTTGAAATTAGCAGAACCATGTATCATGGGGAACGCTTTCAACATTGCACTTGTACTTTGTACCCCGTTGATATCATGTTCTTTTGCTTATGGATCCCGACGGTGTGAAATAAAAGTGGAACTTGTAAGATCATGGAGTTTGTTTATGTGTTAGAGAAACGCCTGGGCCGCTAGCCTAAGCCATGCCTAATCATGGTGGAAACTTGCAGCTAGACCATAATGAGCACTCTATGAAGCATCCTCAATAAAAACCTATGCAAATAGCAAATAAAAAGATCGCTGAGATGCTCATTGTCTGCTTGCCTTGTCATTTTGATTATGGGATAGCTCATGTATCATGTGCAAGGGGTACCCCGTTGGCGGTTCTTTGATACATATGTACTTAGCTTACTCGTGACTAAAGTTGAGTAGCATGAGGTTCGGTCTTCGTAAGTAAGGGGCATGAGATTTTGTTTTATAACTTGTCAAGCATATCCTCTTAGTTGTGTCACTTTAACCTTAATCACCTTCAAGATGCTTATGATAGGGGCAATGAGAGCTGAAAGCTATAAGTACCATAATTTTTGGAAGCTCTTTATGAGACTTGAATCCCTACTTCCTTCTATGAAGGCCCTTTCTTCCACCATTATATTGAGTCTCCACCTTCTATCTTTATGCACCTACTTTGAGAGCATAGTGGCCATTCTTAGTTCTATGTGCATTGTCCCAAGACTTGTTGATTGATCCATACCTTGATATTGCTTGTTTTAAACTATTTGTATCTAGTCACTCTTATGAACTTTGAAGGTGTCCTATGCATTTATATTTGCTACGCTATGAGGGACAAGCTGAATGCCATTATGCTATGTTTTCTTTATGTGAAAGAAACAAACGTCTTGCAAAGCATTGTTATTCATGAATCTTTTGTTTGTGCCTTTTCATGTTGCATCATAGTTTCTTTGTCTTATTGCTAGAACTTTGTCTTTCATGTTATGATTGAAGTACTATGATCCCAGCTTTGAATGTTTTAAAAATACTTTGATCAAGTTTATGATGGTGCATGTCACCTCAAAAATTATTCTTTCTTTTTATCACTTACCTACTCGAGGACGAGCAGGAGTTAAGCTTGGGGATGTTGATACATTGCAAATGTATCTATAATTTTTGATGTTCCATGCTTGGTTTTATCTACTTTCTTGTGTTTTGTCCACACTTTGGAGTACTTTTCATATGATTTCTTGGACTAACCTATTAACAAAGAGCCACAGTGTCAGGTGCTTGTTTTCTGCTGTTTTTGGTTCCAGGAAGTCAGAAAATGAATATTTTCGGAATTGGACGGGACAAAAGCCAAAGTCAATATTTCATCGAGGGGAACACGGAGCCAAAAGACGAGACAGAGAAGGGCCAGGGGCCAGCCACACCATAGGGTGGCGCGGGTCCCCCTTTGACGAGGTTTAATCTCGTCAATGCCCATTGTTATGGACTTGGGTTTTGGAGAAGATGGGGATGCTGGAGATCGTGGCACGGTTAACAGACAAGCAACCAGGGGACACGAGATTTACCCAGGTTCAGGCCCCCGGAGGGAAAACCCTACTCCTGCTTGTCTGCTCTTTTATTGCGGCGGAACCGAAAGTTACAGGGTGCGCAGATTCGATCTGGCGTGGAGGTGTGTATGTCGTAATCGCAGGGTGTAATCGTTGTTGTGTGCCTTGCCCTCCTCGTTGGCCCCTCCTAGCCTTTATATGTGGGGAGGCTAGGTCTCGGGTACCGATACGAGTAGGTTACAAGTTGTATTGAAACTCTAGTCTTGTTCTTCAAGGATCCGAAGGTGTCATGGGCCTGGGCCACCCGAAAATCTTCATGGGCTGGCGTGTATTTGCCGTGGGCCTTCCTTGGGCTGGACCAGGTATGCTGAAGTTACGTACCCGTAGGGTATAACCATGTCAGTAGCCCCCGAGTGTTCAGTCGAATCGTAGATTCGGCTGAGGACTCTTCAATCCTTCGGGTGTAACTCTGTCTTTCAAGAGAATGTGTAGGGATTGTTGATGCATGTGCCTGACTCACCCGACGGATCAGGGCCAGTTAATCGTCTTAGGACAAAACAACACGATCTTCTTCAGGTGCGAGTCCCTCGACTCGAACCCGGAACATATGCTGGCGTAATTCGACTCAGGCCGCGGAGGACTTACAGGAGTGGAATTCCAGTGTTTTTAAATGATGTACCCAACGCGTCCGTCGGGATTTTTCATCGTACCTGCTGGTACGGATTCATACTAGCAGAGCACAGTCAGGTGCGTTGCCAGGCCATCAGATGATATCTGTAGGTCTTATCTTTGCGTCGCAGACGCAACATCCGAATGTTTATCACCGCGGAGGTGTTTCGGGTGGCCAAGGAGGATGTTACTCACTTAGCATTAATTGGGGCAAAGTTGCCGAAAAGTTTTTGCATGCGGATCCAGAAGATCGCAGTCGAAGATTTCATAGGGTGCGCGGCCAGCGCTCCCTATGGGAGTAGCCCCCGAGTGTCTGTTCGAGTCGTAGACTCGAGCGGAGACTTTTAGTGCAAGCATTGCTCAGCCGTTTAGTCCGTAGGACTCGAAAATTTCCGGATGCTTGAATCCTTCCTCCCTATGGGAGTAGCCCCCGAGTCCGTAGTGGGGTCGTGGACTCGACGTAGTACTCGAAGCTCTTGTGTGTGAACGGCCATCGCTCCAGTTTGGAGTAGCCCCCGAGTGTCTGGCGGAGTCGTAGACTCGGGCAGGGACTCGAGTCTTGTATCATGCAACTGTCATGGGCGTACCGCTGACCCGGAAGTACATCGGGTGCGCGACCAGCGCTCCTGATAGGAGTAGCCCCCAAGTATTTAGTCGAATTGTAGATTCGAGTGAGTACTCTTAGTTTTGTAGCCGAAGTTGGTGCTAGTATAGCTTTTGATGACGTCAGTGCTGACGATCGATGACCTCAAGCGTCTGCTGCGCCAGAGATGACTTGACTGGACGAAGCGTGGGTCCCACTTTTTGACTTTGAATTGACCGGTCACGCGCGGCGTGGAGATGATTACGGCGTTTCCTCGATTTCCGCGCGTAGTGGACGTCGTGGGAACGACGGTTCGTTTTGGTGCTGACACGTGTACGGCCAGATCTGCCGTTGGCGTTAGGTCTTCTCGATGGACGGCCAGCGTGCGTCGTCTTTGCTGTTATAATCCATGGTGAAATCGTGGTTTGTTTTCACCGCACCAGTTCTTGCGTTTTACTGCCTCCTTGCGCTCGAGCGATTCTTGCTGCGTGCTGAGAGTTCCTTTCGCATTTCCTTTGTCTTCGTTGTTGGCAACGCCACCACCGCCGTAGCGCCATGGGGAAGCCAAAGAAGTCCTCATCTGCAGTTGGGACCAGCGCCGCCGGAGGCAAGAAGGGCGCCGCCGCTGCTCGTGTCACCGATGGTGGCTGGCGGCGATCAGAGACGCGGGAGAGCGATCTCCGCAAGCTGCGCGAGCGGAGCCTGATTCCGCAGGACACGACGGCCGTGAGACTCCCCGGCAGTGAGGTAATCCCCCGTCCCCCATCTGGGTATCGGGTTATGTTTGTCGCCTTCGTTTTGCGTGGGTTTTCGTATCCAGTCCATGACTTCCTTCGTGGATTTCTCTTCTTCTATGGGGTTCAACTCCATCATCTGTCTCCCAACTCCCTTCTTCACATTGCGTGTTTTATCACGCTTTGCGAGTGTTGGCTTGGCATTGAGCCGCACTTTGGCCTCTTCCGGAAGCTGTATTCCGTGAGGAGGCAGTCTGGTTCGGATGGTGTGTATCCCATTGGGGGTTTCATCATCTCTCTTAGTCCCGATGTCCAATTCTTTTCCTTCTCCATGTCCGAATCTGTCCAGTACTGGCGGAGGAAATGGTTCTACATCCGTGACTCCGTGCTGCCTGGGCAAGATTTTGGTCTCGTTCCTTTTGACCCCTCCCAGTTGATTGTGAAGAAAAAATCCTGGAAAAATCAGATCTTAGATGGTGAGGTGGCGGAGATAGAGGCCCTTTATCGTCGGGTGGAGGAGCTCCAATTGATTCCTGAGAAGGAGGTCAACGGTGTCGACATCATCCGGACGTTTCTTGAGCGTCGGGTGCAGCCTGTCCAGGCGAGAGCGCACCCGATGTTCCTTTACTCTGGGCGTCGTGATCCGACGAGGGTTTCGAGTGAGAAGATCTCCGAGGTGGACCTTGACAAAGATCTTCGCGTGCTGTTGAAGTTCAAGGCCGACGAAAAAATCCCGGGAAAGTCGCTGACTCCTCCCTTTTCTTTGATGTTGGTCGTGCCGAAGGTGTAGATTTGCGCACGTAGTGCTTCCCTTTTATTTTTGTCAGCTGTGTACTTTTTCCTTTGTTTGCTAACAAAGTTTCTTCTCATCTTGTAGAGCTTCAAAGTGCCAGGCATGGCACCACCATTGCCCGAAAGGTATCCGAATGCCCCGGATAATGAAGTGGTGGATTCCATGTCCGAGCCTCCTTCGGCGCGATCTCCGGCGGAGGATGCCGATGAATCGAGTGAGGACCATTCGAGCAAGCGATCACGGAGCTCGAGCGAGTCTTCGGATGCCTCGACTCCTCCGACTCCCAGGAATCCTCAGGGTCTTGAGCGTCATGATGATGTTCAGGGGGGTTCGTCTTCTCCTATTCCTGCCATTCCTGTGCGAGCTGTTGCTCCGCACCCGCCAGCAAAGCGGAAGAAGGAAGAGAAGAAGGAGGAGAAGAAGGAGGAGAAGAGGGCCCGGAGGGCTTCTCCTATCTTCGACCTGAGCGCGTTGGGCTCGTAAGTGTTCTTGTTGCCACTGTTGTCTTTTGCTCACTTGTTATTTTTGCGCCTGTGTTGATTGATTTGTAAGTAGGCAATCCTCCGACGGCTCTAGTGATGGAGCGCGCGAGATGATGGGGGAGTCGAACATTGCGTCGCCTCCTCCGCAGACGGTGGCGACTTCGGGTGGTGCTGCACCAGTTCCTCTTGTGCAGGAGAGGCTGGTGGTTGCGCCTCAGAATTTCGCAGGCGGGCCTGCGGGTTCGCCTTCAAAGCACGTAAGTTTGTCTGCTTCATGTCACGGGGGGAGCCCCCGGGCGTCTTCGTGTGCTGATGTTGTGTTTGCTTCTTTGTTTTGGGCGTAGCCCCCAATTCATGCTCTTACTGCTATTGCCTTTTCCTGCAGCCTTGTGTCCGAGAGGCCAAGCGGCTGGTGGAGGAGCGCCTGACGCTGGAGGTGAAACTGCAGCAGCTGCAAGGTATTCGTCTGCCTTGTAGTACTTTTTTTGTTTATCCTTGTCCTGTTTGTTGACACTGGCTTGTTGTGAATGCAGAGGAGCATAATGACTCTCTCCGTGAGGTTGATGCTCTGAAGAAGAGCCTTGGCCAATTGGAGCAGAAGGCCGAAGCTGCCGCTGAGGCGAAAGAGCGCCTTGAGCTGGAGCTGTCAAAGGCAGCCGAAGCGAAAGAGCGTCTGCAGCAGGAAGCCGCAGGTCGTGAGGTAGGGGTAGCGGAGAAGCTCATGGCTGCTGCCAAGGCTATTTCGGGTGAGTGCTAGCTTTTGTACTTGCTTCTTTTTCTTCGGGTCCTCTTCTATGTTGCCTTTCTTCATGTTTTCTTCTGTTTTGTCTCAGATGCCGCAGGCATCGAGTTTGACCGTGGTGCTCTGGAGCACGGGAGTGCTCTGGATGATGCCACTGTGGCGGTCGAAGACCGCTGCAGCACCGTCGTCAACTCCCTTGCCAAGGCGAAGGAGGTCCTTGGTCGCTTCTACCAGGAGCTCTTCCCGAAGGGCGCAACCCTTGAAGATGTGGGTGCCCTGGCAGAGGCTCTGTCAGCCGAAGCGCCTACAGCGTACAAGCGCAAGCAGAAGGGCATCGGCGCGTCCGTCGGGCTGGCGATGGCCATGGCGGCTGGGGCGGAGCTGGACTTGCCCCAGATCACTTCTCGGATGCCGACGGCTGCAGATGGATCAGAGGTAGCCTTCGCTGCTTACTCCGCTCGCTGCAGACGATATGGGCCCAAGCTCATTGACTTGTTGTCCAAGTACGCGCTACGGCAGCAGGGCGAGGCCAAAGCTAGGCAGTCTGGCTCTGAGGCGACTCGGTGTCCTACGCCTTAGGCATAGGAGATGTAGGGTAGTATGTAGTTTACTTTTGCTGTAAATATCTTTTGTAGCACCATCCTTGTGCCACGCAGTGGCCTTATTTAATGAATTCCTCCGAGTTGGGCTTTATCTTTGGCTGAATGTCTGTGTGCCTTCTTTTTCTTCTGCTTTAGGTTCCTTCGGGTGTTGACCCAGTTGGTACTTCATCCGAAAGGCCCTTGCGAGCATCGTTGGATGATTCCTCGCAGCTCGCTTTTCTTCGGGATCGCGTGCGCAGCTTGGAGAGGGATTTGCTTGGGCTACGCGGTCGTGCTGACATTTGGAAGTCCAAAGCAGACCGTAGTGCAGCCAGAGAGGAGTACTTGATGGCGGAGCTGGGTCGGCTGTCCGAGCAGCTGCAGTGTAAGTTGATCCTTCTTTCGGGCTATAGCTTAGTTCTTCGGGTGAGCCTGCTGGCCTTACTCTTGTTCTGTGCTGTTGTCGCAGGTGCGAATCTCGCTCCGAGGGAAGAAAAGGAGCGCATTGCTGTTCGAGTCAATTGCTTGACTCAATAGGAAATGGAAGCCGGTGGCTTCTTTTGGATGGATCGCGATCGTGCCATGGTTCTGGCGACGGTGCAGGATCGTGTCTTCCAGGTTTCGCGGGTGCTCCGCCAGGTGCAGACATCGCTGTCCTCGGTGTTGCACGTCATGTTTCCGTTGGATGGCGTGCCGACAACCCTTGCAGGTCTTCTGGCGAAGTTTCGGAGTGCCAGCAATGTCAAGGAGCTGGTGCGGCAGCAGCTTGTCGCAGGGGTGAAGGCTGCCTTGTCTCTTGTGAGGGTGCATCGCCCTGATGTAGATTTGGCTGCTGTGGCGACTGGGCCACCTCCTGGCCAGATGGTGGCGAGTGGAATATGCGTCCGCATTACGCGGTTGTAAGGCAGTATGCCGAACAGATTGTAGATTTGTTTGAGCCGCGTGCTCAGGCTATTCTTCAGAATAGGTAGGACCTGAAAATAAACAGATAGATGTAAAATTTGTATATTGCGGCTGGGCGTGTATGTGCCCTTTGTTGTAAAGGTTTGCTTGTTAGCGAGCACGCAGTGCTTTGATTTAGTACGTGCCCTTTTTGTTAGCCTGACATGGTCAGCTACTCAGGTGTACACGTGTTGTCCTCAGTCGATGAAATCGTGAGGTGGGGGGAGCCCCCGAGTGCTTTAATGTGGTACGTGCCCTTTTCGTTAGCCTGACGTGGTCAGCTACTCAGGTGTACACGTTTTGTCCTCAGTCGATGAAATCGTGAGGTGGGGGGAGCCCCCGAGTGCGTATGAAGCATGTAGTAAAGTTGCAGAGAAATAATCAACCGAAGGTTGGGGACGAGGCACTTAGCTTTATTTGTATTGTGATGGAGGAGGTACATGGTTCGGCTGAGTAGCCTTGGCTGTAAGCCTTATTGAGAGTAAAAGGGGGTATATTGCCCATTGCTATGGGTAGAATCGTCGCATGTGCGAGATGTTCCATGGGTTGGAGTATGCGACTCCAGACTCCACGTGCTTGAGGCGATAGGCGCCACCTGGGATGACTTCGGTGATGACATAGGGTCCTTCCCATGGCGAATCGAGTTTGTTCGGTCGCTTTTGCTTGAGTTGCAAGACGAGGTCTCCTTCGACGAAGGACCTGGGGCGCAGCCGGCGGCTGTGATAGTTGCGGAGACTTTGCTGGTACACTGCGGATCTAGCTGCTGCTATATCCCGTGCTTCGTCGAGTGTGTCGACGGCATCTTCGAGTGCAGTCGTGGAATCGGCTTCGCTGTAAGCGACGACTCGTGGAGCCTGGTGACGTACTTCGGCTGGTAGCACAGCCTCAGCTCCGTGTACCATGAAGAACGGTGTGTAGCCGGTGGAGCTGTTTGGCGTAGTTCGTAAGCTCCACAGGACAGATGGTAGCTCTTTCGTCCAGTTGCCAGCTTTGTGCTCGAGTGTGCTCATGAGGCGTTTCTTGATGCCAGCGCCGATTAGGCCGTTGGCCTTTTCCACTTGCCCGTTTGTTTGCGGGTGCGCCACTGAGGCATACGTGATATTGATCCCGAGGCCTTCACAGAAGTCCTGGAATTCTTCGGAGATGAAGTTTGATCCGTTGTCGGTGATGATGCTGTGCGGTACGCCGAACCTGTAGACTATGGATTCGAAGAACTTGACGGCCGTTTTGCCCTTCTGGTTGGTGACTGGCATGGCCTCGATCCACTTGGTGAATTTGTCGACTGCGACCAAGAGGAATACGTGTCCTCCCTTCGAGGATTTTGGCAGTTTGCCGATCATGTCAAGGCCCCATTGAGCAAAAGGCCAAGCTATGGGTATGGGTCGAAGTTCAGACCCAGGTGCGTGCGGTTTGTCGGTGAACCGTTGGCACTCGTTGCATCTTCGGACGATGTCCTTTGCGTCGCTCATGGCCGTTGGCCAATAGAATCCTGCTCGTAGAGCTTTGGCGACAAGGGAGCGGCTGCCTGCGTGGTGGCCGCAGATGCCCTCGTGGATATCTTGGAGTATGGTCTTGCCATCGTTGATGGTGACGCACCGTTGTAGGACGCCTGTAATGCTACGTTTGTACAGTTCGCCGTTGATGATGGTGAAGGCTTTTGACCGACGAGATATGCGCCGGGCATCTGTCGGGTTGTCTGGCAATTTTCCGTTTAGCAGGAACTAGAGGTATGGACGTGTCCAGGTTTCTTCGACTGCCATGACCTGCATCAGGTTGACCATGGCGACTTCGGTATCCAACTTTTCGGGTCCTTCCTGACCTTCGGGTAGCGTAGCCCCCGAGTGTTCTGCTTCTTCGGGTGATCCCTTGGGGAATTTCCGCTTGATGGATGGCACGCAGATCTGTTCGAGGAACACACCTGGTGGTACTTTTGCACAAGTGGAGCCGATGTTGGCGAGTCTATCGGCCTCCTCGTTCTCTCTCTCTTCCGACGTGCCGAAGTTCGCAGCCGTCGAATTCTCCTTCGAGTGCGTTGTATAGTGCGCGGTACGCGATCATGTTTTCGGCGTGTGCGTCGCACTCATTCATCGTCTGCTGGACGACAAGGTTGGAGTCACCGTAGATGACCAGGCGCGTTGCGCCGCATATTTTTGCCATCCGCATGCCATGGATGAGGGCCTCGTATTCGGCCTCGTTGTTGGAGGCTCTGAATTTCATCCGAAGGACGTACTTCATCTTGTCACCTTGCGGGGAGGTCAGTATGACTCCTGCCCCTGCTCCGGCTTCGCGTTTGGAGCCGTCAAAATGTATTGTCCAGGACTGCGACATGTCTGGGGTGTCAGGCAGCTGCAGCTCCATCCAGTGCACCAGGAAGTCCGGAAGGACTTGAGATTTGATTGCATGTCGCTTCTCGTAGATGATGTCCAGTGGTGATAGTTCGATGCCCCACAGGGCCACGCGTCCTGTGGCCTCTTGATTGTTCAGGATGCTGTTTAGGGGTGCCTCGTTGACGACCATCACCTGATGCTCCTGGAAGTAGTGGCTCAGTCGTCGAGCCATCATGAACACGCCGTAGGCCAGCTTCTGGTAGTGCGGGTACCGCTGTTTTGTTGGAGTGAGAACCTCGCTGAGGTAGTAAATTGGGCGTTGCACCCCATGGGTCTTGCCTTCTTCGGGTCGTTCGACCACAAGTACTGTGCTGACCACCTGGTGTGTGGCTGCTATGTACAGCAACAGGGGCTCGTGCTCTTTTGGCGTGACCAAAACGGGCGAGGTGGAGAGGAGCCGCTTGAGGTTTTCGAATGCGTCGTTGGCTTCTGGTGTCCACTCGAACTTGTCTGCTTTGCGCAGCAGTTGGTAAAATGGTAGGGCCTTCTCGCCCATGCGGCTGATGAACCTGCTTAGTGCCGCTACTCGCCCTGCGAGCTGCTGAACGCCCTTGAGGTTTTTCGGCTTCTCCATTGTCATGATAGCTTTGATTTTCTTCGGGTTTGCTTCGATCCCTCGTTGAGAGATGAAGTATCCGAGCAGCTGACCTGAGGGGACGCCGAAGGCGCACTTTTCTGGATTGAGCTTGATCCTGTAGCGATCAAGGTTGTCGAACGTCTCGCGGAGATCGTCGATAAGTGTTCTTGCCTCCTTGGTTTTGATGACTATGTCGTCGACATAGACTTGGACGTTGCGACCGATCTGGTCCTTGAGGCAGGCCTGCATGCATCGCTGGTACGTGGCACCCGCGTTCTTTAGCCCGAAGGGCATTGTGTTGTAGCAGTATACTCCGAACGGCGTGATGAACGCCGTTTTCTCTTGATCTTCGACTTTGAGTCGAATTTGGTTATAGCCTGAGTAGGCGTCGAGGAAGGAGAGTTTCTCACAACCTGCAGTCGAATCGATGATCTGGTCGATCCGAGGGAGAGGGAAGTGGTCCTTAGGGCAGTGTTTGTTCAGTGACGTGAAGTCTACGCACATCCGTAGGATGTCCGTGTCCTTCTTCGGGACCATCACTGTGTTTGCCAGCCACTCGCTTTCCTTGATTTCCCGGATGAAGTCTGCTGCGAGTAATCTGTTGATCTCTTTGCCGATAGCTTCGGCTCGTGGCTCCGACAGTCTTCGGATGGACTGTTTGACTGGCTTGGTGTCTGGGAAGACATTGAGTGCGTGCTCGGCGAATTCCCTGGGAACTCCTGGCATGTCCGCAGGACACCAGGCGAAGATTTCCCAGCGCTCACGGAGGAATTCGACGAGCGCGCTTTCCTATGCGGTGTTGAGGTCGTTGGCGATCAGCGCCGTCTTGGAGGCATCCGTTGGATGGACCTATACTTTTTTGGTATTGATGGTGGAGTCGAAAGACATATCAGGTGCGTTCTGCTTGGTGACTGGGGGTAGCCCATTGTCTGCCGCTTCGCGGAGCCTTACAAGCTCGTCTTGCATGCCGAAGGACTGGGAGATTTTGTTGAAATCCCTGTCGCATTGGTCCGATCGGGTGAAGCTCCCGTGGACTGTGATGACGCCCCTTGGTCCTGGCATCTTGAGTAGTAGGTATGCGTAGTGTGGGACGGCCAGGAACCTTGCGAATGCTACGCGTCCCAGGATGGCGTGGTATTGCGACGGCCAGTCCACCACTTCGAATTCTAGGCGCTCCTGCCGAAAGTTGTCCGGTGTCCTGAAGATGACGTCAAGCCCTATTTTGCCCAGGGGGAAGATGCCCTTCCCTGGGACAATGCCGTGGAACGTTGTGTCTGATTGTTCCAGGCTGCATTGCGGGATCCGCATAGCTGCTAGAGTGCTTGCGAATATTAGGTTGATGCCGCTGCCGCCGTCCATGAAGACGCGACTCATCTCGAAGCCTCCGATCTGCGCCTCCAGCACCAGGGCAGCATGACCTGGGCGAGGGATCTGGCAAGGGTGATCCGCGCGGGTGAATGTGATGCAGGACTCCGATCCGCTGAGGTACTCAGGGATTGCAGGCGGAGTTGTCACGGCCATGTTGATTTGTCGGGTGATTTTCTTCTGCACCCTGTTTGTGGGACGTCCCTTCTGTATCATATTGAGTGCTCCTTTTGGTGGGGGGTAAGCGACCTCGACGTTGTTTTGCGCTGGTGCGACTGGTTGATGTGGGCCTCCAATAGGCGGCGGTGGAGGAGCTCCGTGTGCTATTTCACCTGGCGCAAGTGCGTTTCCGAACGCAGGAATTGGAGCTTGTTGCCTCATCTGTACCATGCTTTCGCTGAGTTTCTGGAACTCGCGGCAGTCCTTGAGCATGTGGCTAGCTTTCTTTTTGCCATCTTGTTTGTCGATGTAGAAGTGGATGGTGCATGGACCCGAAAGTTTGTCGAGTGCTGAAGGTCCGTTGTCGCGGTCGCGGCGTTGCCACGACTGCGTTGGTTGTCCGTTGTCGCGGAAGTTTCCGCTGCGATATCCTCCGCTGCTGCGGCTGTTGTCGTTACGGCGGTCAGCGTAGCCGGCTGCGACCATGTCGGGTCCGTCGCGGTCCTCGTAGACACGCGGTCTCCTCTTGCTGCGGCGTTCGTGTCTTCGGCCTAGTCGTCTTCTTCATCTGATTGCGCCCGCTGGATGCAATCTTCGCCATCTGCCCAACTGTTGGCGATTTCCATGAGCTGGTCGAGTGTCTTGGGCTTTACGCGTCCAAGTTTATCCTTGAAGTCTGGGCGTTTGACGCCGTCCCTGAAGGCGTAGATGGCCCGCTCTTCGGAGATGTGTGCTGCGGAGTTCTTGGTCGTAGACCAGCGTAGTATGTACGAGCGAATAGATTCACCCGTTCTCTGAGTGCAGGCTCGCAGCTCTTCGATTGAGGCGGGCCTTTTGCTGGTGCCTTTGAAGTTTCGGATGAAGCTATAAGCAAGCTCCTCCCAGCTTCGGATGGATCCTGATGATAGGCTGCTGAGCCAGACCCGCGCCGCGCCTGTCAGCTGCAGCTGAAGGCATTGCATGGCAGTTTCTTTGTTGCCTCCGTGAAGCTTGACGGATGACAGATGGTCGCTGAGCCAGGACTTTGGATCTTGCGTGCCGTTGAACTTCGGAGTATCCGAAGGAAGCTTGAAGTTGCGTGGCATCTGTGTTCGCCGGACGGATATGCTGAAGCATCGAGCCCCGCAGAGTTCTCCTTCGTCTTCATCCATCTCAGATTCGGATGAGCATGCGCGTTTGGCGCGTGCTTTGTCGATCTTGCGCTGTGTAAGCTTGTCTCTGGCGTCGTAGTCGTGTTTGTGGCGGTGCGAGCTCTTCTTCCTTCGAGGAAAGTCGTGTTCTTCTTCATCTTCGGATGAGGGAGTGGGGCTCCGGTCGCGCCTGGCCGGAGCTTTCTTCTTCGGCTCCGTAGGAGCATCTTCGTGGAGCGCAGCTCCGATTAGTCCTAGTCCGGTGAGTGCGGACCTATGCATGGCCCTTTTCGGGTCCCCCTCCGGAGGTGGGTGAGCCGCGAGGTACGCAGTGGCTGCCATGATCGCAGCTTGTGGCATTTTCGGGGTGATGTTGCCGTCGGCATCCATATCCATGAACGATGTGTGGAGGGTTCGGGTCACGTCACGCCGCTCCTTCGGGTCCATGTTTTCCACCCGAGAGTGGTGCTTGTTTCCCTGGTTTCCGTTTGTGCTGGAGCCGGGTCCCATGGCGGAGAGCGCAGCTCGTCGCGCACTGGACTCAGAGGCTGCTTTCTTGCGTTTATCGAGCGTCTCCTGCATCTTGACTTGCTTCTTGTGCTCCTCGATGAGGAGGTAGTGGTATGCCATCAGCAGATCACGTGGGGAGTCCAGAGGTAGGACTATTTCGCCTGCGACGGCGCAGCGTGCTTCAGCCCATCCTTCTTTGCTAAGTTGGATGAGGTGGCCCCTGTTTTCCCGTTTTCGCCGTTTCCGCCCTGCGGGTTGGGGTTGGGCGGCGGGTTAGGCGTTTCCTCGTCGGTTTGGATGATTGCGGCGCACAGATTGCGCCTGCAGATTGGTTGGCTGCTGCCGCAGCTTTCGGATTCGGAACCGTAGGTCCCTTCATCCGAAGGTGGATCGCACAGATCGGAGTTGCAGCTGCTGCTGCTGTAGAACTCATCTGCTGATGATGTCGTGCGTAGCACGGGATGTGGAGCCCACGAAGCGGGCCTAATCGGCGGCACGGGCACCCGCTCAGGGAGGCGGAGGGTGCCAGCTTGTCCCACCTGGAAGCAGAAGCTCCCGAACAGAATTTCGAGTCCGTCGCCTACGGGCTCGAAATCCTTCATGGTGGCCAGCGAGTGGGCGGTGAAGTCGAAAGCGCCGAAGAGGAGGTGATTCTCCGTTGCCGAGGAGTTGTAGATCGATCGGGTCGGAACCGTCACGACCGCACAATCAGCAGCCCCACTTCCCACAGACGGCGCCAATTGACGAGGTTTAATCTCGTCAATGCCCATTGTTATGGACTTGGGTTTTGGAGAAGATGGGGATGCTGGAGATCGTGGCACGGTTAACAGACAAGCAACCAGGGGACACGAGATTTACCCAGGTTCAGGCCCCCGGAGGGAAAACCCTACTCCTGCTTGTCTGCTCTTTTATTGCGGCGGAACCAAAAGTTACAGGGTGCGCAGATTCGATCTGGCATGGAGGTGTGTATGTCGTAATCGCAGGGTGTAATCGTTGTTGTGTGCGTTGCCCTCCTCGTTGGCCCCTCCTAGCCTTTATATATGGGGAGGCTAGGTCTCGGGTACCGATACGAGTAGGTTACAAGTTGTATTGAAACTCTAGTCTTGTTCTTCAAGGATCCGAAGGCGTCATGGGCCTGGGCCACCCGAAAATCTTCATGGGCTGGCGTGTATTTGCCGTGGGCCTTCCTTGGGATGGACCAGGTATGCTAAAGTTACGTACCCGTAGGGTATAACCATGTCACCCTTGGCCGCGCCACCAGGTGGTGTGGGCCCCTCCGGCATCCACCGACCTTGCCCTTTCACCTATAAGATCCCCCCGATACAGAAACCCTAAATCGTCAATCAGAAATCCACAAAAAGTTCCGCAGCACCGCCGCCATCGAAGGGGAGATTCGGGGGACAGAAAGTCTCTGTTCCAGCACCCTGCCGGGACGGGGAAGTGCCCTCGAAGCCATCTCCATCGATCTCCACCACCATCTCCATCGGCATTGCTGATTCCCATGATGAGGAGGGAGTAGTTCTCTCTCGAGGCTAAGGGTTCTACCGGTAGCTATGTGTTCATCTCTCTCTATGCATGATCTTATTGAGATCATGAGCTTGTAATCTATAGATCTACCTTGCTACTCAAGTGCTTTAATAGATCTCTAGCTCTCCCCATGTGTGTGAAGTTGACAGTGTGCACACCATGGTGGCACTTAGGCTAGAGATTACAAATACTTGTTATGAGTTATATTTGGAGTTGGAGATCTCTATGAAATTGTGGTGTTTGTTGGAACCATCTAGTACTCAAGGTGACAGTGTGGGGTTATCTAGATGGGAAAGATGAACTTTGAGGTGTGTTGTTATAGCCCTACCATGGATTAGAGTGTCCAACCGGAGAGTAGTTCAGCGTAGTATCATAAAGAAGAAGGTATTCATATGAGAGTGTTCACTAGTGAAAGTATGATCCCTAGGCCTTGTTTCTAAACATTGAAACACCATTTGCAACTAGATCTATTACATGTTTGCTTGCTTCCATCTTTATTTCAGTTTGCCTTTAGTCTCTTCCGCACTATCAAGCTATTTTCTGGCACCGTTGTCTTATATCCATACCACTTGTATTTCACTATCTCTTCGCCGAACTAGTGCACCTATACACCTGACAAGTGTATTGGGTGTGTTGGGGACACAAGAGACTTCTTGTATCTTGATTGCAGGGTTGCTTGAGAGGGGATACCTTTGACCACTTCCTCCCTGAGTTCGATAAACCTTGGGTAATCCACTTAAGGGAAAACTTGTTGCTGTTCTACAAACCTCTGCACTTGGAGGCCCAACAACTGTCTACAAGAATAGAAGTGCGTAGACATCAGTTGTCTCTACGGATTTGGATGGTGCTAGGTTTAAAATAAAAGTGGCGGTTTCTAACGCGTACCCCCCAAAAGACATAGACAAATCAGTTAAAGACATCATGGGCTGCACACTATCTAATAGGGTTCGGTTACGATGTTCCGACACACCATTACGCTGTGGTGTCCCGGCTGGCGTAAGCTGTGGGATAATCCCACAGTCCTTCAAGTGCATGTTAAACTCATAACTCAAATACTCGCCTCCTCGATCTGATCGAAGATGCTTGATTCTCTTGTTAAGTTGATTCTCTACTTCTCTCTGAAATTCTTTGAACTTTTCAAAGGTTTCAGACCTGTACTTCATTAAGTAGATATATCCATATCTGCTTAAATTGTCAATAAAGGTAACAAAGTAACAATAACCATTGCGTGTTGAGACATTCATTGGTCCACATACATCCATATGTATGATTCCCAGTAGGTCTACAGCTCTCTCCACTGTACTGGAGAACGGTGTCCTAGTCATCTTGCCCATGAGGCATGGCTCACATGTATCAAGGGATTCGAAATCCAATGATCCAAGAAGCCTTTCTGAATGAAGATTCTTCATGCGTTTTATGCCAATGTGACCAAGACGGCAATGCCACATGAACATGGAATTATCATCACTATGCATACAGCGTTTAGCATCAACACTATGGATGTGTGTATTACAATCAAGATCAAGTAAGAATAAACCATCACACACAGGAGCATGAACATAGAAAATATCATTCATATAAATTGAACAACCATTTGTTCCTAATTTAAACGAATAAGGGTCTTGCAACAAGCAAGACCCACTCACAATATTCATACTCAATGCAGGTACATAGTAGCATTTATTCAAAACCAAAAGTAATCCTGACGGTAGACGGAGATGCAGGGTGCCGACGGCCATCACTTCGACTCTCGAACCATTGCTGACGTGCATCGTCACCTTGTCCTTCCTCAGGAGCCTCCTACTATGTAGATCCTGCTGAGAGTTACAAATGTGAGCAATAGATCCGGTATCAAATACCTAGGTGTTACTCCTGGCGCTTGTAAGGAATACATCAATAACATGTATATCATATATACCTTTGTCCTTGGTGGCTATCTTGCCGGCTCTCTTGTCTTCAAGGTACTTGGGGCAGTTGCGTTTCCAGTGCCCATCCCTTTGCAGTAGTAGCACGTAGTGCCGGGCTTAGGGCCAGGCTTGGCAGTCTTTGAGGTACTGGCAACGATCTTGCCATCCCTCTTGGTCTTCTTGCCCTTGCCTTTTCCCTTTTGCCCCGGCTTCTTGAAGTTGGTGGTTTTATTGACCATCAACACCGTGTGCTCCTTCTTGATTTCAACCTCAGCAGTTTTTAGCATGGCAAACACCTCAGCAAGGGTCTTAGTCATCCCTTGCATGTTGTAGTTCATCACAAAGCTCTTATAGCTAGGGGCAGCGAGTGCAACACCTTATCAATCGCGAGCTCCTCCGGGATTTTGCAATCCAGGGCATTTAAACACTTAACGTAGCCAGACATTTTGACCACATGCTCACTAATACTGATGTGCTCTTCCATTTTAGCAGAGAAGAAGAGCTCAGAAGCATCATACCTCTCTACACGGGCCTGTGGAGTAAAGACGGCCTTGAGATCCTCAATGATCTCAAAAGCATTCATATTCTCAAAACGCTTTTGAAGCTCCGACTCCATGGCATAGAGCATTCCACTCTGGATGAGGGAGAAATCGTCCGCCTTGGACTGCCAGACATTCTTTTCATCATGGGAGGCGGAATCTGCAGGCTTAGCCGGAAGCTCAGCCTTGATGACATAAGTCAACTTGTAGGGGACTAGGAGGATCCTAAGATTACGGAACCATGCGGTGAAGTTGGTTCCATCAGTTTTCAGCTTGTCCTTCTCGAGCAAAGTGCTAAGGTTGAAGGTGGGTGGGCGAGACATCTACAATGGATTTGCAAAGTGTTTAGACCTTGTTCATAATAATGAGTTCAAGTTTTAATTATGTTTTTCGAACTTAAAACAAAAGAACTCCCACTCAAACGAACATCCCTCTACTCGTTTAGTGATCACATGATCCCAATCCCCTACACCTCCCCCGATCGTCATGGCCATCAGTGCAGTATCAAAGGTGGACATTCCCTAATGTCGATCACATCAACTATGTGATTCATGCTCGACCTTTCGGTCTCATGTATTCCGAGGCCATGTCTACACATCCTAGGCTTGCCAGTTCTAACTCGTGTGTATCCGCAGTGCAACATGGCTTGCACCCACTATATGCGAACATAGATATGTCTGACCCCTACTCACCGCAGGGCGCCTCATACCGAAGAACTTTCTTGGTGGTGCACTGCTGACTCGTGTAATAACGAGATCGTTGGGGAACCCCAAGAGGAAGGTATGATGAGCACAACAGTAAGTTTCCCTCAGTTATGAAATCAAGGTTATCGAACCAGTAGGAGTAAGGAAACACCTCCAAGGTATTGTTGCCAACTTGGAATCCTGCACAACACAACCACAGAACTTTGCCCCCAACTTACAGTGAGGTTGTCAATCTCACCGGTTTTGCTGAAAACAAAGGATTAAACGTATTGTGTCACTTCTAGTACCTTAGAGATTTCTGTCACTTCCCCATACTACTAGAGGCATGAACCCACTATCAAGCATAAATACTAACTCTTGGAGTTTCTAGCATCTACTTGGCCAAGATAGCTACTAACAACGGAAAGCATGCAAGATCACAAATAACAAAGACATGATAGAATCAATAATCAATCTGAAATAGCATCTCAATATCCATCGGATCCCCGCAAACACAACATGTAGGATTACAAATAGATGATCTTGATCATGAACGGAGCTCACAAGATCTAAACATGATAGCACAAAGGAGAAGAACCAACCATCTAGCTACTACATGGACCCGTAGTCCAAGGATGAACTACTCATGAATCACACTGGAGGCTTGCATGGTGATGAAGAAGGCCTCCAGGGTGAATTCCCCTCTCCAGCAGGGTGCCAGGAAGAGCTTCAGATTCCTCCCGATCTAGGGATGGAGATGACGGCGGCTACAGACTCTTTTGTGGAATTTTGATCGGGTACTTAGGGTTTCTTTATCGGAGGCATCTTATAGTCGGAAGGGGAGGCCGAGGGGGTGCCCTGGGTGGCCGCACCACCCCCTAGCGCGGGACAGGTGGTGTGGTCGCCCCCTGGCCCCTCTCCGTCTCGTATTCTGGCTCTGTGTCCCGCTCGGTGAAAAACTAACTTTGGCTTTTGTCCCGTCCAATTCCGAGAATATTCATTTTCTGACTTTCCTGGAACCAAAAACAGCAGAAAACAGGCAGCTAGCAGTATGGCATCTTGTTAATAGGTTAGTCCAAGAAAGTGTATAAAAAGTACTCCAAAGTTGGAACAAAACATAAGAAAGTAGATAAAAACGAAGCATGGAACATCAAAATTTATAGATACGTTAGCAACGTATCAACATCCCCAAGCTTAACTCTTGATCATCCTCGAGTAGGTAAGTGATAAAATGAAAGAATAATTTTTGAGGTGACATGCACCATCATAAACTTGATCAAAGTATTTATAAAACATTGAAAGCTGGGATCATAGTACTTCAACATAGCATGAAAGATAAAGTTCTAACAATAAGACATAGCAACTATGTTGCAACATGAAAAGGCACAAACAAAAGATTCATGCATAACAATGCTTTGCAAGACGTTTTTTTGTTTCACATAAAGAAAACATAGCATAATGGCATTCAGCTTGTCCCTCATAGAGTAGCAAACATAAATGCATAGGACACCTTCAAAGTTCATAAGATTGACTAGATACAAGTAGTTTAAGAACAAGCAATATCAAGTTATGCATCAATCAACAAGTCTTGGGACAATGCACATAGAACTAAGAATGGCCACTATGCTCTCAAAGTAGGTGCATAAAGGTAGAAGGTGGAGACTCAACATAAAAGTAAAAGAAAGGCCTTCATAGAAGGAAGTAGAGATTCAAGTTTCATAAAGAGCTTCCAAAAATTATGGTACTTGTTAGCTTTCAGCTCTCATTGCCCCTATCATAAGCATCTTTAAGTGATTAAGGTTAAAGTGACACAACTAAGAGGATATGCTTGACAAGTTATAAGCTGAAATCTCATGCCCCTTACTTACGAAGACCGAACCTCATGCTACTCAACTTTAGTCACAAGTAAGCTCTTGTCATTGTAAGTACATATGTATCATAGAGAACCGCCAACGGGGTACCCCTTGCACATGATACAGGAGCTATCCCATAATCAAAATGACAAGGCAAGCAGACAATCAGCATCTCAGCGATCTTTTTATTTGCTATTTGCATACGTTTTTTATTGAGGATGCTTCATAGAGTGCTTATTATGGTTATGCTGCAAGTTTCCACCATGATTAGGCATGGCTTAGGCTAGCGGCCCAGGCGTTTCTCTAACACACATACAAACTCCATGATCTTACAACTTCCACTCTTATTTCACACCGCCTGGATCCATAAGCAAAAGAACATGATATCAACGGGGTACAATGTACAAGTGCAATGTTGAAAGCGTTCCCCATGATACATGGTTCTGCTAATTCCAACTTATAAAGCGCAAGCATATACACAACAAAGATGGACACAATGGTTCAAGTTTATTAAATGCAAGAAAGTAAAGTGTGCCATCAAGTTTGTGAGAGCTTTAATCACTAATTTTCACATAACAAGTTTAATTCAGAAGGTAGATAAAAACATGAATATACTTGGAATAGCAAATTCTAATAGGGAGGTATGGTGGACTCTTTGGAATAACTTGGTTTTAGGAGTTGGATGCATGAGTGGAACTCATACTTGGTTACAGAGGCTAGCAAAAGACTGGGAGCGACCAACTAAGAGAGCAATAATGGTCATAATCATGCAGAGCGACAAAACATCATTGATTAAAGCATAAAGTGATATTACAAGTCGAAAACTAAAGGATCATAAAGGCTATGGTGACTTGGGATAGTCATAACATGGTGTGAGCATGCGCCAAGTCAACCCAAATAAAGCATCAAAGGAGAATACCACAATACTATGCTTTAATATGCTAAAACAACGCATGATTCTTTCAAGGCACATTAAGCAATCTCAATTGTTTATAATATGTCATGCTACAGCAAAGATCACTAAGCATAAAGCCAAAACAATATCAAGCATGGCATGACAAAGCATAGGCCATAGTCAAAAACAAGCTCTCTTTACCACTTAAGCATGAACTTTCCTACTCTTTTCCAATCCAAACCAAACTATTTGAAAACCAATGTATGAAAGAGGGGGTCCAACCAATTTATTCAAGCAAACTAAGAAAACCAAGCAAATGAAAACAAAAACAAAAACAAAAAAGAAGACGCTCCAAGAACAACACAACTGTGCATGAAACAATAAAACTGAAGTGTTTGGAAGAAACCTGGGATTTTTATTGATGAACAAGGGGATGCCTTGGGCATCCCCAAGCTTTGACGCTTGTAATTCTTGGATATTTCTTGGGGTGACACGGGGTGGCATCCCCAAGCTTGAGCTTTAGTCCATTCTTCATCTGATTACATCATTCTCTCCATACACCTGAAATTTTTCCTTCATACAAAACTTCACACAATCTTTATTAGCAACATTAGTGCACTCAAGAAAATAAGTCTTTGGGTTCAGTTTCAACACCAATAAAACTTCCATTAAAACACAAGCTATTGTATCACTTCCCACGAAAAGCTCAATTCCCCAAAAAAACTCAAAAAGGAACCAATAAGAAGCAAATGCAAATAATAGCAGAAATCTATCAAAACAGACCAGCAGGTAAAGACGAATTTTTTCGAAGACCTTCTGTTGCTCAAATAAAAAGTGTTGAACTAACAAAAGTTAGATAACAACCTGGGGCAGAAGCACAAAGATTCACGCCTCAAACCGACATACAGAGATTTTACACGAATTTTTACGGTGAAGAATAAAAATCTGTTTCGGGACAGCAACTTTCCCAAGCATTCTTCTATCTCATTAGAGGTTACTCTTGGCATAAAAAGCAAATAAAAAGGATAAGGAGAGGTTACTACAGAGGTAATAACTTCCAAGACTCATCTAAAACTTTTGGGTTATCTCCCAATAAGTACTTTTCTTTAACGCCTTTAAGTTAGGCATAAGAAGCAAGAAAAAGAATCAAGTGTTCTCAAATGAAGAAGCATTAAGAGCAAATTTTGTTTTCATAGGAGAAACAAAAGAGATCTTCTCTCTCTTCTTAGGGAAGTGTTCTATACCTTTCTTGAGTGGGAGTTGATATTTAATGGTGCCTTCTTTCATATCAATAATAGCACCAACAATTCTAAGAAAAGGTCTTCCCAAAGTAATAGGACAAGAAGCATTGCATTCAACATCCAAAACATAGAAATCAACGGGGACATAAGCATTGTTAACCATAATAAGAACATCATTAAGACTCCCCATGAGTTTCTTTTTAGCATTATCATCAACTGGGACATTTAAATAACAATCTTCAAGTGGTGGCAAATTAAGCATATCATAAATCTTTCTAGGCATAATAGAAACACTACTATCAAGATCACATAAAGCTTTGAAATCAAAATCATTTACTTTGATATTAATGATGGGTTCCCAACCATCTTCTTGTTTCATAGGAATAGAAGCTTTATGTTTCATCTTCTCTTCTCTGATTTTTATGAGAGCATCAGTAATGTGTTTTGTAAAGGCCATATTCATAGAACTAGCATTAGGACTTTTAGCAAGCTTTTGTAGGAACTTAATAACTTCAAAGATATTGCAACCATCAAGATCAAAATCATAATTATCATCTAAAGTAGTAGGGATATTACTAGCTTCAATACTAGTGGTAGTGATAGTAGAAACACAAATGTTTCTAGCAATTTCATCTTCTCTTTCCCACTTAGCATGCAGTTCAGCTAATAGTCTAACATTTTCATCAATTCTAACTTGTATGGCATTAGTAGCTGCAAAGGGATTCTCAATAGTTTCAAGTTTAGCAGCAATTTTATTCAAAGAAGATTGTGCTTCAGCCAATGATGCTATATTTCTTTCAGCGTTAGAGAGTTTTTCATCAATAGTTTTATTGAAAGCAGTTTGTGAAGGGGTCCGCGGCATAGAAAACAAAAAATTCCTACGATGGGAACTATACGCCAAGATCTATCTACTAGATACAAGCAACGGGTGGATATACATCCATGGAGAACTTACCCTTGAAGACAACAAAGCTTTGTTAACAAGATGGAACTCGTGGATGATGTAGTCGTACACTTGTCGATCTCAAGATCGTGATGAAGTCCAGCAGGTCTGGCTCTAGCACGTCCTTCAGATCTAGCTCCAGCAAGTCTAGCACCACCAAGTCCAGCACCGCAAAGCAGCGGTGCATCCGTGATCGCACACATGTCCGGTACCCCGACAACCTCCGTCCCTCGCTCCAGCAAAGCAGCGGAAGCAACAACTTCTTTCCAAATAAAGCCACCGGTAACATGTATCTCGCTAATCCGAGACCATGGGGAATAACTAGAGGGGGAGAGAGATCCTTCACGAGGAGGTGTATGGAAGAAGGGGTGTGAGGGGGGCCTTTTATAGGAGGAGGGGGATGCCCCTCCCCATGGCCGGCGCCCAAGGGGTGACCCCTCACCTCCTCATTCATTTGGTGGTAACTCCCTCCACATAAATTTGCCCCTTCACATTCTCTTTTAAAGTCTCCACTTTAAATGCATTAAATTTCTCCAAATTTAATGCTCTCTCATTTAATAAAAATATTTTATTATTTTTATTCAGAATTTTCTTAATTACTTTAATTAACAAACATTCACATAAAACCCCCTACAACATTTCAATATTACATGCAGAACCAATTTCAGCAATTTCACCCGAAACAGTTTCGGCGTCTATTGAAATAATTCCAGCGCTTTCTTAAATCTTTATCTGAAACATATTTGCTCCAAATGGTGTAGGTATCGCTTAAGTGTGTCACCCTACGGTTCGCGAATAATGCATACATGATCGAGAGCCCTCTCAGATCAATAATCAGAAGCGGGACCTAGAGATCCATACTGACTCCTACACATTCAACGATGACTTATGTGATCGTGAGAACCTTTAATTCTAGTAACTAAATCCATTTGTCTCATGATATAATACATGTCCGAGATTCGATCATCGGTATCCAAATACCTAGTTTGATCTCGTTACCGACATGCACTCTTTTCTCGTTCCCGTGATATAACATTCTAGTGATCACATCACTTGCTTGCAAGCTATTTCAATGTGATATCACCGAGAGGGCCCAGAGTATATCTATCCATCATCGGGATGGACAAATCCCACTCTTGATCCATGAGCCTCAACATAACACCTTCGTAGCACTGAACCCACATTTATAGTCACCCTGTTACAGTGTGACGTTTGATGTTATCAAGATACTCTTCCGGTGTTAGCAGTTAACATGATCTCATGGTCTAAGGACTAAGATTACTTCGTATGATGTTATAGCAATATAAACATAATGACTCTAATCGTAATGCTATACTTCGGATGAATGTTCATCACATCATTCCACCAATGTTGTGACCTCGTTATTAACAACATCCAATGTCCATGATCAGGAAACCTTGATCATCTTGTTAATCAACGAGCTAGTTTATATGAGAGGCATTACTAGGAACTTTGTATTTTGTTTATTAAACACACATGTATTAATATTTCCAATTAATAAATTATAGCATGCAAAATAAACATTTATCATAAACATGGAATAAGATAATAACCACTTTATTATTGCCTCTCGGGCATATTCCCTTCAGTTTGTTTACTAATAAAATCTTTAAGCATAACTTTAAGTTCAGAGGGTGCACTCCTATTATTGTTGTAGGAATTTCCATAAGCATTACCATTGTTGGGAGGATAAGGACTATAGTTATTATTACCAAAATTATACCTGTAGGCATTGCTACTAAAATTATTATTTCTTATAAAGTTCACATCAACTTGCTCTTCTTGAGCAACCAAAGAGGCTAAGGGAACATGATTTGGATCAATATGAGCTTTCCCATTAACAAGCATAGACATAATAACATCAATTTTATCACTCAAGGAGGAGGTTTCTTCAACAGAATTTACCTTCTTACCTTGTGGAGCTCTCTCGGTATGCCATTCAGAATAGTTAACCATCATATTATCCAGAAGCTTTGTTGCAGCACCCAAAGTAATGGTCATAAAGGTACCTCCAGCAGCAGAATCCAATAGATTTCTTGAAGAATAGTTCAATCCTGCATAAAAGGTATGGATAATCATCCAAGCAGTTAGTCCATGAGTGGGACAATTCTTTACCAAAGATTTCATTCTTTCCCAAGCTTGAGCAACATGTTCATTATCAGATTGTTTAAACTTCATTATTTCACTTCTCATAGATATAATCTTAGCAGGAGGATAGTATTTTCCAATGAAAGCATCTTTGCATTTAGTCCAAGAATCAATACTATTCCTAGTTAAGGAATTCAACCATTCTTTAGCTTTTCCTCTCAAAGAGAAAGGAAACAATTTAAGCTTAATAATATCCCCATCTATATCCTTATGCTTTTGTATCTCACAAAGTTCAACAAAGTTATTTAGATGAGCAATAGCATCTTCATTACCAATTCCAGAAAATTGTTCCCTCATAACAAGATTGAGTAAAGCAGGTTTAATTTCAAAGAAAGTAGCTTCAGGAACATGTGGAGCAATAGGTGTGCACATGAAATCATTATTGTTGGTGCTAGTGAAGTCACACAACTTAGTGTTTTCAAGAGTAGTCATTTTTTGTGTGTTTTTAATAAAGAAAGCAAACTAGTAAAACTAATTTTGTGTGTGTTTATGATAAAGAAATAAGCAAACAAAGCAAAAAATAAACTAAGCAAAACAAAAACAACAAAGTAAAGAGATTGGTTATGAGGGACTCCCCTTGTGAAGATGTCATTGACTCCCCGGCAAGGGTGCCATAAAAATACTTGTTGACTCGTGTAATAACGAGCTCGTTGGGGAACCCCAAGAGGAAGGTATGATGAGCACAACAGTAAGTTTCCCTTAGTTATGAAACCAAGGTTATCGAACCAGTAGGAGCAAGGAAACACCTCCAAGGTGTTGTTGCCAACTTGCAATCCTGCACAACACAACCACAGAACTTTGCCCCCAACTTACAGTGAGGTTGTCAATCTCACCGGTTTTGCTGAAAACAAAGGATTAAACGTATTGTGTGGAAGATAGTAGAAGCTTGCAGAAAGTAAACCGAAAACAGTAAATAGTTGTAGATTGATGGTAAAAGAAAGGACCGGGGTCCATAGTTCACTAGTGGTGGTTCTCCTTAAGATAGATGACATGTTGGGTGAACAAATTACAGCGGGGACTTTGACAAACATCGAGAAAGCATACATGTATATACTAATCATCTTGACTCCTTTGAGATTTGATTGGGCATTACAACATTATACATAGACCGTAATCCAACTGCATCTATGACTAATAATCCACCTTTAGGTTATCATCCGAACCCCCTCCAGTATTAAGTTGCAAGCAACAAATAATTGCATTACGCATTGCGTGTAAAGTAAACAATACGATTGTTCTATGAACAAAGGATTGTTGTTTTCTCCCTAGTAGCCACAACACATCTAGTACCTTAGAGTTTTCTGTCACTTCCCCAGATTACTAGAGGCATGAACCCACTATCGAGCATAAATACTAACTCTTGGAGTTGCTAGCATCTACTTGGCCAAGATAACTACTAACAACGGAAAGCATGCAAGATCACAAATAATAAAGACATGATAGAATCAATAATCAATCTGAAATAGCATCTCAATATCCATCGGATCCCCTTAAACACAACATGTAGGATTACAAATAGATGACCTTGATCATGAACGGAGCTCACAAGATTTAAACATGATAGCACAAAGGAGAAGAACCAGCCATCTAGCTACTACATGGACATGTAGTCCAAGGATGAACTACTCACGCATCACACCAGAGGCTTGCATGGTGATGAAGAAGGCCTCCAGGGTGAATTCCCCTCTCCGACAGGGTGCCGGGAAGAGCTTTAGATCCCTCCCGATCTAGGGATGGAGATGACGGTGGCTACTGACTCTTTCGTGGAATTTTGATCGGGTACTTAGGGTTTCTGTATTGGAGGCATCTTATAGTTGGAAGGGAAGGCCGAGGGGGTGCCCTGGGTGGCCGCACCACCCCCTGGCGCGGGCCAGGCCTGTTCGTGCAGCCAGGTGGTGTGGCCGCCCCTGGCCCCTCTCCGTCTCGTATTCTGGCTCCGTGTCCCCCTCGGTGAAAAACTAACTTTAGCTTTTGTCCAGTCCAATTCCGATAATATTCATTTTCTAACTTTCCTGGAACCACAAACAACAGAAAATAGGCAGTTGGCACTGTGGCATCTTGTTAATAGGTTAGTCCAAGAAAGTGTATAAAAAGCTGTTGGGAGGATACCCCCGGGTAGGGTAACGCCGGGTACAAGGGCCGAGTTAGCCGGGGTACGGCGCGGTCAAAGCGAATGCTGACCGGGTCACCTCAAGGGAGGCCGAACCACGGTGTGACCCGGCCCAATGAGCATCTCCTTAACTATGGTCCAGCCAGCATAAATTGTATGCCGGCCACGTTGATCTATCGGTTTTGCAGGTAATAGGATATGCCGGATTAACTATACACTAGCCGGATTATCTCATGACTTCCAAGGAAAGGAATCCCCCGCTGGTCAAAAGGTGGCTTTATTAGCTATGGCATCAGGGAAGCAAAGTAAAGAAGAGGACCATCGGGACAGAGGCGACAAAGGTGACGCGGGATAAGTCGGATGACATAGCCAGTGTCTGGTGACGCCAAAAGACAAAGCTTACGCTGTGGGTTACGTACAAAGCCCGGACGAGCCGTTAAAGAGAAATAAAGAAGCATCTAGCTTTAGACGAGGAGCATATTCGGAGAATATGCTGCCACGTGTGCCCTAAGTTTGTAACCCGGGCTACCCTATATAAGGAGCACCGGGGCCTACATAGAGAGGATCGATCATTATCTGTCTAAGGTAGAGCTCTAGGGCTAGATAGTAGGGAGTAAGAGACGTCGTCTCCTTCCTGCTAGGAGCCTCAAGAGCACTTGTAAACACCATTGATAGAGAAATTATAAGAACTTTTGTGCGTGGAATCATCACGTTCTCCCTCCCTGGATTCCCCTAGCACTCATTGGCCCCATCTTTAGCCTATCCATGGCATCTGCCGTGCCACCACCATGACAGTTGGTGCCCACCGTGGGGCTAGCGGTGCTAACAGGGGTGAAAATTCAGACGGGAAACTTCTCAAGCACCGGCGAGCGTGTCGTCTCAGGCTTGGTTCAGCGCTTTGGAGCGCTGTACTACGTCAACGACAACACAGAAAGCTTCAGCAGGCACCCTCCACCGCGCAACGACGTCTTCATCAAGCTTGGCACGCACAAGATCTACGTCGGTGTGGATGAGTCATGCGTTCATCCGCGGCACGTCGTCGAAGGAGGCGAGCCACCTCTCAGCGCGGCTCACGGAGTGCATATCACTCGCCCCACTAGCAGTGTTGAGGTCCTGATGACCGCGCCTGACGCAGAACCGAGCAAGGATCCGGCGCCAGAGCCAGAGGTAACGCCAAAGCAGACCAGGTCTAGGTTTCCTCCACTAGAAAGGCCAGAGAATGTGCTCCAGCAAGCGATAGATAGCTTAGCAACGCCAATAGCACTTGTGGTAGATCCGGCTCAGGCACAAGTTGAGTTAGAGGAAACTGGGCGAAAAATGTTAGCTGGAGCAAAAAAAGTAGCAGAGCTGCATCAGTCGTTGAACATCACCTTGAGAGAGTATGCTAAGGCAAACCGTATAGATGGAGTGAAAATCTGGGGCAGAAACCTGATCACTGAGATTGACAAGGAGTACGAGCCTAGGCCGGGTCAGACAGACACAATAGTTACAGGAGGGTTGCATCGGTACAGTACCCCGGCAAAGAACCTCAGGGCAGCAAACGCGGTTGTGTCCGAATTAGAAGGTTTGACTAGAGAGGCCCGGCAAAGGCAACAAGAGAGGGTAAATCATTTGCTGAGAGTTGCTTGCCAGCAAAATGAAGAAATGAACAAGGTAAACCTGGCGCCACCAGGAGCATCGCAGGTGGTACATTTGGCCAGGAACAACCCGGCAAGATCCGGAGGAGCCGCATCATCTCCGGGTCACAACCCTAGGAGAGAAGAGGTAGTAAACTCTGGAAGAAGAGATAAACAAATGCTCCCTTACGATCCGGTAAGGGCCAGAAAAGGCAAAGCGGTGCAAGCTGATGAGGATAGGCACAGTACCAGCCGAGGTGTCCCTAGACAAGCTAACCGTGACCAAGGCAATGCCGGTCAGAGGAACATTGTCAACGACAATGCCGGACAACATGATCCTGCGCGGGCAGGGCGAAACGTACCTCGACAACAGCAGCAACGCGCACCTTAGCAAGAGGGAAGTGCAGGACAAGCATGTAGGGGTTCCGCGTATGAAAACAATTAATTTTACCCTACGCCCCTGAACCCCTGAAGCTGCCAGGACCTATCTATTAGTAATACAGTAACGGGAGGGGCTTTTCACGAACTTACCCTTGAAGACCGAAAAGCGTTGTCAACGCTCAGGAGAGCGTGGTTGATGTAGACGAGCTGAAGCCGACCTCAAGGTCGTGATGAAGTCCTTGCGCTCCTTGGCTCCAACGACTTGAGTGCCTCAAGTGCTACACCTTGCGGAGAGTTACACACGTCTGGTGCCTGACGATGACTCTCGCTTCCCCGATCCAGCAGCAGTTGTGAAAGTAGAGCTCCCGGATCCGAATCCTGCAGCGCGACGGCGCTCCGCGGTGAAGATGTCTCTCGCTCGCGAAGTCCAGACTTGGGACCACGGTCACGAGAGAGAGAGGGGGAGAGAAAATATCAATTAGACGTCCTCCCAAAAGTGGGGAGACCTTTATTGATTATTGGTGTATTTAATTTGGCCAAATACCCCCACTATATATAGGGGGAGGGGAGGTACTACCTACCTCAAAGTCCCGGGGTGGGACTAAAGGAGAGGAGGGGGAGGGGTGGCCTCCGGCCACCCTAGTGGGCCCCGTGCGGGGGCTAGGCCTAGCCGGCCTCCCTCTTGTCCCCTCTCCCTCTCTCCTTTCCCCTAATGGGCCTCTCCCACCGGAAATTGGCCATTAAGCCTTTGACCATTAAATTGATTTTTCTCTTTATTAAATAAATATGAATAAATGATTAAATAAACATTTAACATTCATTCACATACTATTCAACCTCCATGGCCATGGAACACCTTCCACCTACACTACGGACATCCTCCGGACTTACCTAAACCCTTCCGATTTTCTCCCTACTCTTCTTCGGTGATTCCACCGATCCTATAAACACTCTCTAAGAATCATCAAGCCCTTAAGCGTGATACCCCACAGTTTGGGAACACTCTAGACATGGCCGGGACACTCCTGCACCAATGATCGATAGAGGGACTGATACATTGCAAATGTATCTATAATTTTTGATGCTCCATGCTTGGTTTTATCCATTTTCTTGTGTTTTGTCCACACATTGGAGTACTTTTCATATGATTTCTTGGACTAACCTATTAACAAGAGCCACTGTGCCAGCTGCCTATTTTTTTGCTGTTTTTGGTTCCAGGAAAGTCAGAAAATGAATATTCTCGAAATTGGATGGGACAAAAGCCAAAGTGCCAATTTTTCCAGAAGACTCCAGGAGCCAGAATACGAGACGGAGAAGAGCCAGGGGCTGGCCACACCACCCCCAGGCGCGGGCTGGGCCTGGCCACGCCAGGGCATGGTGTGGGCCCCCCAGGCACCCCCTCGGTCTCCCTCTTCGCCTATAAGAAGCCTTCTAACCTAAAAACTTCGGGGGGTTCGACGTTTTTCTAGAAGGAGTTCCGCTCCGCCGCCACCACCAGATTCCACGAAACAGCACCAGAAACTCGTTCTAGCACCCTGTCGGGATGGGGAATTGGAGGAGATTATCGCCATCATCATCACCATCGCTTCTCCATCGACCATCCATGTTTCCCCCATCTATGAGTGAGTAATCCCCCGCTGTAGTCTATGGGGATGGTAGGGATTGGATGAGATCATTCATGTAATGGCATCAGATTGTTAGGGCATGGTGCCTAGTATCTTTTATTAGTGCTTTATGACTTTGTTGCGACTTGTTGTGCTTAATGCTTGTCACTAGGGACCGAGTGCCATGATTTCAGATCTGAACATGTTATTGATTCATTATGATAGTATTGTTTTTGGTCTTATCTGCTAGTTGTATACACACGTTGTTATCCGGAACCAATGGCCCCGAAGTGACAGAAATCGGGATGACCGGAGGGAATGGCTTTGATGTGAGGATCACGTGTGTTCACGGAGTGTTAATGCTTTGCTCCGGTGCTTTATTAAAAGGAGCACCTTAATAGACAGTAGTTCCCTTGAGGCCCCGCTGCAAATGGGCTGGCAGGACAAAAGATGTTGTGCAAGTTCTCATTGCGAGCACGTATGACTATACATGGAACACATGCCTAGGATTATCTAGTTCTTGGATGCTTTATCTTATTTATCTGCAATGGCCCTATGTTCTGTTTGCTATGTGAATTGTCTTGTCCATGCAACGCCCGTCCATCCATCCCTATGCCTACCGCACTTGAATCCCACTGTTTACTGCTATTGTTACTACTGTCTTTACTTTGCTACTGCTGCTACTTTACTATTCCTACCACAAAACTGTTGCTACTGATAAACTGCTGTGAGCAAGATTGTTTCCAGGTGCAACTGAATTGACAACTCAGTTGGTAAGGCTTATAAATATTCTTTGGCTCCCCTTGTGTCGAATCAATAAATTGGGTTTCACTTCCCTCAAAAATACTGCGATACACCCCCTATACTTGTGGGTCATCAAGACTATTTTCTGGCACCGTTGCCGGGGAGCATAGCTTTATTTATCAAGTTCACTTGGATTCTCTATTGTTCGTTGCCATCCATCCATCATGGGTAAGTCTCATGATGGCAAGGTTCCTATTTTACCATCCACTACAAGAAGAGGTACGGTTCTAAACACCTCTGTTGCTCTTGATTCACCGTCTGTTATGAGTAAGTTCCTTACACCACCACATACACATGCTACACACACTGCTACTACTTCTGAATCTGAAACTTCTGATGCTTATGATGCTGCTTCTACTGTGCTTGATAAGAGTGGTTCATTAGGTTCTTTCCTAGATGCTACGATTGCTCGAACTATAGCTGGAAATACCGAAACTCCTAATGAAGACACTACCACACCTGTTAGTTCACCTAAGTCTAGTGAGAGTTATGATATTGAAGATGGTTATGTTGAGATGACCGATGAATTTATTAAAGAATTTAAAAACACCCATGATAGGAGCGCTGCTAAGAGTCTCCTTGAGAGGCGTACTATTAGACCCAAATTATCTCATGTTGCTAAGTTTGCTGCTTCTCCCATAAACATTATAGATGAAGATTATGATTTCTCTCTTGATCTATCTTACATAGCTATTGTCGAGAAAGAACCTTTTGTGGGACTAAAAATGAAAGTGCGGTAGCACATATGAATGAACTTTCTACCATGAGTGGCTTGTTTTATGATGATATTAAGATGCGAACTTACTTTGTTGCTAAGATTTTCCCCTTTTCACTAAAAGGAGAAGCTAAAACTTGGTTTAGTAATTTACCTCCTGGATCTATTGATAGCCCTGAGTGCTTGATTAGTACTTTCCTGCAGAAATATTTTCCTCCAAGTGCTAGACATGCTATTTTGCAGGAACTTTTTGATTTTAAACAGGGAGAAAAAGAGGTATTGCCCGAATCTTGGGAAAGGTTTTGTGCTCTGATTCATGCACAAGCTGGAAGTCCTTTACCTAAGAATGAGCTTCTTGATATATGTTATAATGGACTAACTGAAGAATCTAGGACATACCTAGATAGTTGTGCTGATTGTGTTTTCAGGAATAGGACTCCTAAGGAAGCTGAGGAATTAATGGCTAAAATAAGCAAGAATTATGAAGATTGGAATCCTCCTAAACAAGCTATATCTGAAGTAATTGTACCTGAACCTACTATTCCGGTGCCTATTCCAACATCAAAGAAGAGGGGAGTTATTGAATTAAATGATGAAGTGATGAAGGAAGCTAGGAAATGTCTTAAGGAGAAGGGAATTAAAGCTGCAGATGTCAAGAATTTACCTCCTATAGAAGAATTATGTAAGCCTATTCCCTACTCATCCACTATTGAGGTACACTCTCTCCAACACTTTGATGAAGGTGATATCCCTTACTCTAAACCTCCTGATCAATGCTTAGAAGAATTCGATATCTTTATTGTTAAGCAAGATAACTTTAATAAAAGGGTGCAAAATCATCTAATGGAAAACACTAGAGCTATTGTTGAGTTGAACGATATTGTGGAAAGAACCTCTAATGATGTTAAAATGATTGTTAAACACTTTCAAATGGTTCAAACTCAAATAGATCAACTCGTTAAAGTGCAAAATGACTTGCTAGTTAATGTTGCAAAAGAAAAACATGCTTATGAAATTAGAACTAGAAGTGGTGTTGCTACCCAGGATCCTCTATATCCTGAGGGGCATCCCAAAATAATTGAGCAGGATTCTCAACGAGCTGAAAATAGTGGTTCTACTCGTAAGAAAAGGAAAAAGAAACATAAAACTGTTGTAGAACCCTCTGAACCTGCTATAGATCCTAATAGTATATCTATCTCTGATGCTGAAACTGAAAGTGGTAATGAAGAAAATGAAGTTCCTAATGAAGAAAAAGTTGAAGAAGAACCTGAAAACCACACTAAGAATACTAAATACACCAAAGAAGATTTTATTGCTAAGAAACATGGTAGTGAAAGAGAACCTTGGGTCCAAAAACCTATGCCTTTTCCTGATAAGAAACACAAGTCAAAGGAAGATGAACATTATAATAAGTTTTGTGAGTGGATGAAGCCTTTATTCTTGCAAATTCCTTTGACTGATGCTATTAAATTGCCTCCTTACTTGAAGTATATGAAGGACATTGTCTAGAATAAAAGGAAGATCCCTAATGAAGAAATTTCTACTTTGCTTGCTAATTATTCCTTCAATGGCAAGGTTCCTAAGAAACTTGGAGACCTAGGGATTCCAACTATCCCTTGCTCTATTAAGAATAGTTATGTTAGAACTGCTTTGTGTGATTTGGGAGCTGGAGTTAGTGTTATGCCTTTCTCTCTCTATAAGAGGCTTCAGCTTGAAAAATTGATACCAACTGATATATCTTTGCAAATGGCTGATAAATCTACCACTATTCCTGTGGGTATATGTGAGGATGTACCTATTCAAGTGACTCATAATTGCTTGATATTAACTGATTTTGTTGTGCTTGAAATGTCTGAATATGATAATATGTCTATTATTCTTGGGAGACCTTTTCTTAATACTGCAGGATCTGTTATTAATTGTAATCAAGGAAAGGTGACTTTTAATGTTAATGACAAGGAACATACTGTCTATTTCCCCAAGAAGATTGAAAGGACTTATGGTTTGAATTCAATTGAACATGTTGAGGGCATTCAGGTTGGAGAAATATATTGTCCCATACCAAGAAAAAAATTGAAACTATTATGATTGGGACCATTGCTATCAAGGTTGAGGTAACATAATCATTAGTGGAATACAAAGTTTTGTCTCATATGCAATTGTTTTGGTAGCAAGACTTGATCAACCTTGTTAACAAAAGGATTCCATTGAACAAAACAATGTTTCAATTATGATTATCTCCGTTTATTTCCACCCTTTCCATTTTAGTTTTTGCTTATGCCTAACTTAAAGGCGTTAAAGAAAAGTACTTATTGGGAGATAACCCAAAAGTTTTAGATGAGTCTTGGAAGTTATTACCTCTGTAATAACCGCTCTTTATCCTTTTTATTTGCTTTTTGTGCCAAGAGTAACCTCTAATGAGAGAGAAGTAATGATTGGGAAAGTTGCTGTCCCGAAACAGATTTCTGTGCTTCACCATAAAAATTCGTGTAAAATCTTTGAACGTCTTTTTGAGGCGTGAATTTTTGTGCTTCTGTCCCAAGTTGTTATCTAACTTTCGTTAGTTCAACACTTTTTTATTTGAGCAACAGAAGGTCTTCGAAAAAATTTGTCTTTACCTGCTGGTCTGTCTTGATAGATTTCTGCCATTTTCTGCATTTGCTTCTTTTTGGTTCCTTTTTGAGTTCTTTTGGGGAATTGAGCTTTTTGAGGGAATTGCTACAGTATCTAGTGTTCTAATGGAAGTTTATTTGTTGTTAGAACTGAACCTTAAGACTTATTTATCTTGAGTGCACTAATGTTGCTAATAAAAATTGTGTGAAGTTTTGTATGAAGGAAAATTTTCAGGTGTATGGAAGGAATGAGTAATGAGATGAAGGATGGACTAAAGCTCAAGCTTTGGGATGACACGCGTGTCACCCCAAGAAATATCCAATAATTACAAGCGTCAAAGCTTGGGGATGCCCAAGGCATCCCTTCTTCATCAATAAAAATCTCAGGTTTCTTCCAAACGCTTCATTTTTATTGTTTCATGCACAGTTGTGTTGTTCTTGGAGCGTCTTCTTTTTCGTTTTTGTTTTTAGTTTGCTTGGTTTTCTTAGTTTGCTTAATAAATTGGTTGGATCTCCTCTTGCATACATTGGTTTTCAAATAGTTTGGTTTGGTTTGGAAAAGAGTAGGAAAGCTCGTGCTTAAGTGGTAAAGAGAGTTTGTTTTTTTGACTGTGGCCTATGCTTTGTCATGCCATCTTGATATTGTTTTGGCTTTATGCTTAGTATTATTTGTTTTAGCATGACTTGTTATAAACAATTGAGATTGCTTAATGTGCCTTGGATGAATCATGCGTTGTTTTAGCATATTAAAGCATAGTATAGTGGTATTCTCCTTTGATGCTTTATTTGGATTGACTTGGCACATGCTCACACCATGTTATGACTATCCCAAGTCACCATAAGCCTTTATGATCCTTTAGTTTTCAACTTGTAGTATCACTTTATGATTTGATCAATGATCTTTTGTCGCTCTGCATGATTATGGCCATTATTGCTCCCTCGTTTGTCGCTCCCTTACTATTGCTAGCCTTCACTTACACTGAGTGTTTTACTCATGTTTCCAACTCCCTTAAACCAAATATTGCCAAAGTGTCCACCATACCTACCTATTAGCATCATTTAATACTTCCGTGCATATTCAATATGCCTTGTTTTCTTCCGAATAAAATGTTTGCTTGTTATGAGAAAGTTAGTTAGTAAAGCTCTCACGAACTTGATGGCACACTTTATTTCCTGCACTTAATAAACCTGAACCATTGTGATTCTCCATGAAAGTTATATGCTTGCAAATTATTGGTTGGGGATTAGCAGAACCATGCTGTCATGGGAAACGCTTTCAACACTTGTAAATATATACCCAGTTGATACCTTTCTCTTTTGTTTGCGGATGTCGTCGGTGTGAAATAAAAGGGGAGCTTGTAAGTCCATGGAGTTATGTATGTGTGTTAGAGAAATGCTTGGGCAGTTGGTCTAATCCATGCTGACATGGTGGAAACCTGCAGCGTAACCATAATGATATCTATGAAGCATTCTTCTTATAAAAAAAGAGAGATAGTTATTGAGAAAAAGAAAAAAAAGAGATTTATGAAAATAGGAAAGAGAGAAAAAAAGCACCATTTTCCCATGGTAAATAAGAAGATTGCTGAGATACTCATTGTCTGCTTGCCTTGTCATTTTGATATGGGTATTCTTCTGTATCATCGGGCAAGGGGTACCCCGTTGGCGGTTCTCTATGATACGCACATACTTACGATGCCAAGAACTTACCGGTAACTAAAGTTGAGTAGCATGAGGAGCGACCCTCGTACTCTAGGGACTTGGGATTTTCAGTTTATAGTCTGTCAAGCATATAACTCAGATTGGACCTCACTTTCACCTTAACCACATTAGATGCTTATGATAGGGGCAATGAGAGCTCAAAGCTAATGAGTACCATACTTTCAGCATTTGGAAGCCTTTCAGACTTTTCAAAACCTGTTCATTTCCTTGTTGAGTCTTCACACATTCTATGAGCACTTTCTTAAGAGCATAGTGGCCATTCTTAGTTCTATGTGCATTGTGCCAAGACTTGTTGATTGATGCATACCTTGATATTGCTTGTTTTAAACTATTTGTATCTAGTCACTCTTGTAAACTTTGAAGGTGTCCTTTGCATTTATGTTTGCTACTCTATGAGGGACAAGCTGAATGCCACTATGCTATGTTTTCTTTATGTGAAACAAACAAACGTCTTGCAAAGCCTTGTTATTCATGAATCTTTTTTTTGTGCCTTTTCATGTTGCATCATAGTTTCTTTGTCCTATTGTTAGAACTTTGTCCTTCATGTTATGATTGAAATACTATGATCCCAGCTTTGAATGTTTTACAAGTACTTTGATCAAGTTTATGATGGTGCATGTCACCTCAAAAATTATTCTTTCTTTTTATCACTTACCTACTCGAGGACGAGCAGGAGTTAAGCTTGGGGATGTTGATACATTGCAAATGTATCTATAATTTTTGATGCTCCATGCTTGGTTTTATCCACTTTCTTGTGTTTTGTCCACACTTTGGAGTACTTTTCATATGATTTCTTGGACTAACCTATTAACAAGAGCCACAGTGCCAGCTGCCTTATTTTTGCTGTTTTTGGTTCCAGGAAAGTCAGAAAATGAATATTCTCGGAATTGGATGGGACAAAAGCCAAAGTGCCTATTTTTCCAGAAGACTCCAGGAGCCAGAATACGAGACAGAGAAGAGCCAGGGGCTGGCCACACCACCCCCAAGCGCGCCAGGGCATGGTGTGGGCCCCCGAGGCACCCCCTCGGTCTCCCTCTTCGCCTATAAGAAGCCTTCTGGCCTAAAAACTCCGGGGGGTTCAACGTTTTTCCAGAAGGAGTTCCGCTCAGCCGCCACCACCAGATTCCACGAAACAGCACCAGAAACTCCGTTCTGGCACCCTGCTAGGATGGGGAATTGGAGGAGATCATCACCATCATCATCACCATCGCTTCTCCATCGACCATCCATGTTTCCCCCATCTATGAGTGAGTAATCCCCCGCTGTAGGCTATGGGTATGGTAGGGATTGGATGAGATCGTTCATGTAATGGCATCAGATTTCTAGGGTATGGTGCCTAGTATCTTTTATTAGTGTTTTATGACTTTGTTGCGACTTGTTGTGCTTAATGCTTCTCACTAGGGCCCGAGTGCCATGATTTCAGATCTGAACATGTTATTGATTCATTATGATAGTATTGTTTTTGGTCTTATCTGCAAGTTGTATACACACGTTGTTGTCCGGAACCAATGGCCCCGAAGTGATAGAAATCGGGATAACCGGAGGGAATGGCTTTGATGTGAGGATCACGTGTGTTCACGGAGTTTTAATGCTTTGCTCCGGTGCTCTATTAAAAGGAGCACCTTAATTCCCAGTAGTTCCCTTGAGGCCCCGCTGCAAACGGGCTGGCAGGACAAAAGATGTTGTGCAAGTTCTCATTGCGAGCACGTATGACTATACATGGAACACATGCCTAGGATTATCTAGTACTTGGATGCTTTATCTTATTTATCTGCAATTGCCCTATGTTCTGTTTGCTATGTGAATTGTCTTGTCCATGCAACGCCCGTCCATCCATCCCTATGCCTACCGCACTCGAATCCCGCTGTTTACTGTTATTGTTACTACTGTCTTTACTTTGCTACTGCTGCTACTTTACTATTCCTACTACAAAACTGTTGCTACTGATAAACTGTTGTGAGCAAGATTGTTTCCAGGTGCAGCTGAATTGACAACTCAGTTGTTAAGGCTTATAAATATTCTTTGGCTCCCCTTATGTCGAATCAATAAATTGAGTTTCACTTCCCTCGAAAATATGAGATACACCCCCTATACTTGTGGGTCATCAGGGACCTGGATGGCCATGTGACCCCTATGCGTTCCACGAAGATCTTTTGTTGTTTGAACCGGGACAGTCGTGTCTTATTCCCTTTGTCACTCGATACTTGCATTTCCCGAGATCTGATCAATGACATCACCATGTCATGTTCAATCTCGTTACCGAACAATGCTACTTGACTCGTTCCGACAAGTGATATCCCCATGATCAAATCACACGATGCACAGCTATTGGATATAACTTCTCCGAGTGGGCCCTTGAGTATCTTCCCGTCACATGGACAGACGAATCCCGCTCTTGACATATATTGCCTCAACGGTTTCCTCTGAGTACCTGAAAAACACCTTTATAACCACTGTATTACCAAGTGGCGCTTGATGCTATCAAAGCACTCTCGGGAGACAGTGATTGATATAGCCTCACGGTCTAAGGAATAGTCTACGAGGATCAATTTCTAATCATCGTAACTTGAACTTCGTGACATGATCGGGTCATGATGTTTAGGTTGGGTATTGGTTCATCATCTCATTCTTTCCAACTGGCATAAATGCCACATGATCAGGAAACATGATCATCTGTTGACCAATGAACCAATGACTAGAGTTTCACTGGGAACCCCTGGTTATTTGTATATCACACGTGTATTGATGTTTCCACTCAATACAGTTATAGCATGATATAAAACTTAATCATAAACTATATGAAATATGATAATAGTCCTTACTACTATTTGTCTTTAGGGCATATTTCCAACAAAGCAGCACGACAACAGGATGCTCGTCCGGATCAGGAAAGATATAATGATGGTTATTCGGCTATGGTCAACGACGGATACCCCAGACCGGATCACAACATCATTGGGTCTAGGCTGGGGAGCAGGAACTTGCAACCGGATGATGCAAGGCTGAAATTGGACATGATCTATAGGTCGGAGCAAATTGAGATACAAGGTCCACCGGGTCCAGCATGCTTTGGGCCCCGGATCATGAACGACCCACCGGTACCGAACATTTAGTTGGCCAGAGGAACCCGAACTTATGATGGTAGTACGAGGCCGGAGGATTGGTTGATTGACTACGCAACAACAGTCAAGATCGCAACGGGGAATTTAAGATGCGCAGTGAGATATGTGCCGCAAATGTTGGAAGGACCATCGCGAGTTTGGCTGAACAACTTACCACCAGGAAGCGTTAACTGTTGGTTAGATTTTCAAGAGTTATTCGTGAGCAATTTCTCGAGCACCTATAAGAGGCCAAACAGACCGCAAACTCTAGCGCTGTGCAGGCAAAGACCGAATGAGCTGGACCGAGATTTCCTAACCCATTGGTGTAACGTGCGTAACTCGTGCGAAGGTGTAATTGAATCACAAGTTATTGCGTGGTTCGCCCAAGGGTGTAGATATGGAATTATGTTGTGGCAGAGGTTGCAGCGAGATATGCCAACTACTATGGCTGAAACGATCCGGATTGCAGATTCATATGCCTTAGGATATCCAACGCAACCCCGGCTGATGTCGAGCGAGGCAAACGAGGAGTATTACAACCGAGAATCTCCGGGTCATCAAAAATGAATGATTTCCAAGGAAAAAGAAGGGACGAGCGTCTGGACTATAGATACAGCTCGCAATAGGTGGCAGCGGTAGACCAGGATATGCCCAATGCCAGAGCAAGCCAACGCCAAAAAGCTGGAGGGCAGAGCTAGCAACAGAAAAACGAAGGGAGAAAGCCTTGGACCCTAGAGCAGAAAAAGCAATGGCAGGAACGTAAGGATAGGCCGAGGTATACTTTCGAGTCTATGTTGGATCAACCTTGCAAATTTCATACACCTAGTCCAAACAGTCCGGCGAATCATACGACCCGGCAATGTGAGTGGATGAGGAAGTTAGAACAGGGCAGTTCGGGGAATGCTCAGACACCTTGGAACAAGGGACCTAGAAACGAGGCGCCACAGCCACCATTACTAATGGGGGGAAATGGACAACAACTGATGTTGCCACCGCCTCCACCGAGGTATGAAAGGGATACGGTACATCAAGTAGACAATAACCAGTGACAAGATCGTGGTTACCACGAAAACGAAAGGCGGAATGAGTACATGGAACATCACCAAAGTTATTGTGTGTTTACCACGGAAGAAAATGACCGGAAAAGCATGCAGCGCCGGCATATGGAGGTGAACGCGGTAATGCCGGCTGTGCCGAGATATATGCCCTGGGCCGATCAAGAAATCACATGGAGTATCAAGGATCACCCAAAGATCATGCCAAGCCCAGGAACCTATGCTCTAGTCCTGGATCCGACGTTCATTGGGCCGAATCTCAATGTGCGATTTTCCAAGGTACTGATGGACAATGGCAGTAGTATCAACATTGTGTACAAGGACACCATGCACAAGTTGGGAGTAACAGAGAACATGCTGCAAGCAATGAGAACCACTTTTCATGGCATTGTGCCACGCATTTCCTGCGAACCAATTGGGAAGGTCCGGGTTGACGTATTGTTCGGCACAAGAGATAATTGCCAAACTGAGAATTTGGAAATTGAAGTGGTGAATCTGGAGAGCGCTTATCACGCGTTACTCGGTAGGCCAACGCTGAACAAGTTCATGGCAATTACCCACATCAGCTACCTTAAGATGAAAGTGCCCGGACCAAGGGGCGTGATAACCGTGTCAGGGGACTTCAAACGTTCGATCGAGTGCACCTCGGTCGGATCTAACTTAGCCGAATCACTTGTGATAGCTTAGGAAAAAAGAAAGATACTAGAGGTAGCGGCATTAGCTCAATCCGCGCAGCTGCATATGCCGGCACTGACTAACCCGCATGGAAGTGTGTCATTCCAGGCAACTAAAGACACAAAGAAGGTGCCGATAGATGATCAGTTCCATGAATGCACAGTCACAATTGGTGCCAGGTTAAGCGGCAAATAGGAAAGCGAGTCCGTCAACTTCCTCCATGAGAATCGGGATATCTTTGCTTGGTCTACTTAGGATCTACAAGGTGTACCGAGGGAGTTGGCTGAGCACTCATTAAACGTAAGGCCTGGGGCGAAGTCGGTAAAGAAGCCTCTCAGGCGTTTCACAAAAGATAGAAGGAAAGTTATTGGATATGAGATAGCAAGACTACTAGCGGTCGGGTTTATCATGGAAGTACTCTATCCGGACTGGCTCTCTAATCCGGTGCTAGTAGAAAAGAAGAAAGATGATCCGAACGTAGGATGTGAGCTACTGTCATTCATTGATGCGTATTCTGGTTTCCACCAGATACCCCTGAATCCAGATGATCAAATAAAGACTATGTTTATTACCCAATATGGGGCTTATTGCTATCGCACTATGCCGTTTGGATTACGTGGAGCAACGTACCAGCGATGCATGCAAAAATGCTTGCATGACCAAATAGGTCGGAATGTGCAGGTTTATGTGGATGATGTGGTGATAAAAACCATGGAAAGCAACACGCTCCTTCAGGATATCCTACAAACATTCGCAAACTTGAGAAGATTCTGGATGAAACTAAACCCGGAGAAATGCACTTTTGGTGTGCCCGCAGGAAAGCTACTCGGCTTTCTGGTGTCTGGCCGAGGAATTGAGGCTAATCCGACAAAAATCTGAGCCATAGAAATAATGGAATTACCAAAATGCCTTAATGATGTGCAGAAGTTCACAGGTTGCCTGGCATCGTTAAGTCGGTTCGTATGTCGTTTGGGAGAGAAGGCCCTGCCCCTCTATCAGCTGATCAAAAAAGTAGACAAATTCACATGGACGCCACAGGCGGACCTAGCGTTTCAAGAATTAAAGAAAATGCTATCTACTGCTCCAATCCTAGCGGCACCATTACCCAAGGAGCCAATGTTGCTCTATGTTGCCGCGACCAACCGAGTCGTAAGTGCAGTAATCGTAGTGGAGCGCGAGGAAGAAGGAAAGTCGGTGCAAAGGCCAGTTTATTATCTGAGTGAGGTATTATCAGCCTCAAAACAGAACTACCCTCACTATCAAAAGATGGCATACGACGTATATATGTCGGCCAAGAAACTCAAGCATTATTTTGAGGAACACCCCATCAAGGTGATATGTGAGGCACCCATTTCGGAGATTATGAGTAACAAAGACGCAAGCGGTCGAATAGCAAAGTGGGCAATCGAGTTAGCTCCCTATGCGCCACAATTCGATAGAAGGGATGCAATCAAGTCACAAGTTGTGGCACATTTCTTTGTGGATTGGACCGAGATGCAATACGAACCACCCCTGCCGGACTCTAATTACTGGAGAATGCATTTCGACGGATCAAAACTCAAAGATGGGTTGGGCACCAGAGTAGTGCTGACCTCACCCAAGAAGGATCAGTTGAAGTATGTCCTCCATATCCACTTCAATGCCTCGAATAATGTGGCAGAGTATGAAGCGTTAGTACATGGTCTCAAAGTAGCAAAAGAAGTGGGAATACGTCAGATACAATGCTTTGGAGACTCGGATTTGGTGGTACAACAAGTGTTTGGAAATTGGGATGCCCTGGATGCTAACATGGCGTTATATAGATTCCATGTTCAGAAAATAAGCGGGTTCTTCAAAGGATGTGAGTTCCATCACATACCTCGGATTGAAAACGAGGCAGCAGATACGCTGTCCAAGCTAGGCTCATCCCGGCAATCAATTCTGCCAAAGGTGGCTTTGGAGCACTTGAGAAAACCATCTATCACACTATCACCCGAATCAAATTCAATTTATATCCCGTCACTTCCTGGATCAGGAGTTGCAACTATGGAGATAGAGTGGGGAAATACCTCTGCAAACCCGGGGACTGCTTCAGCAAACCCGGAGACTGCCTCAGCAAACCCGGGGACTGATCAGCCTGATCCAGCAGGAGTTATGTTGGTAGATGCGATGGAAATTGAGGAGGAGCCATTTCCAGTCCAGGCTATACCATCTTGGGCCAAGCCAATATTTGATTTCTTGAAAGAAGGAATCCTACCGGATGATGAGTTAAGCTCAACGCAGGTCCAGCGAAGGGCAAAGGCCTATACAATTATTAATGCTGAACTATACAAGAGGAGTGTGACAACAGTACTACAATGGTGTGTTGATCCGGAGAAAGGACTTTACATACTCCGGGATATTCACCAAGGGGAGTGTGGTCACCACGCTTCCTCAAGGGCATTAGTGGAAAAAGCATTCCGACATGGATTTTATTGGCCCAATGCTTTGGAGCAAGCAGAGGACTTGGTGAGAAAATGCAATGGTTGTCGGAGATATGCCACAAAAACTCATTCACCAATATCGAAGCTGAAAACTTCCCTATTACTTGGCCATTTGCTGTATGGTGCCTAGATATGGTAGGGCCATTTAAGCTCGCAAAAGAAGGAATGACCCATATCCTAGTTATGGTTGACAAGTTCACCAAGTGGATTGAAGTAAAACCAATTCGAAAATGTGATGGGGCAACAACAGTAAAATTCCTTAAGGATATAATCCTAAGATATGGCTATCCCCATAGCATCATAACTGATAATGGAACAAATTTCGCCGAAGGAGCATTTGCGAGGTTCTGCCGAGAAAAGAAGATCCGGTTAGATGTCGCCTCAGTCACCCACCCCGCATCAAACGGGCAAGTGGAAAGATCCAACAGACTGGTATTGTCCGGGATAAAACCCCGGCTTATAGAGCTGCTGCAAAGATCAGCGGGGTGCTGGATAGAAGAACTACCAGTGGTACTGTGGAGTTTAAGAACAACTCCGAAGCAATCAACAGGCTATACGCCATTCTTTCTGGTATATGGGGCAGAAGCTGTATTACCAGCCGACATACAACATGATTCGCTAAGAGTCACCCAATACACAGAAGCCGAAGTGCGCGAAGCCTGGCAGAATGATGTTGATCTGCTGGAAGAAGCGAGAGAACTGGCCTTGTCCAGATCCGCCATATATCAGCAAAATCTCTTACGCTATCATAGCCGAAAAGTAAACCCTCGAGTTTTCTGGGAAGGTGATTTGGTACTCCAGTTGATACAGCGCACTAATGGCATGCATAAGTTATCCCCGCCATGGGAAGGACCTCTCATTGTAAGCAAAGCCTTGCACAATGACTCCTACTATCTCATTGATGCACAACCCCAGGAAAAGAACAAGGCGGACAGGTCTGGAGAAGAATCCAAAAGGCCGTGGAACGTAGCACTACTTCGTGCTTTCTACACCTAAGAGGTGAATGTATCCGAGCTAATCCTATGTGGGTATGTATGTCGGCAGCGGGTTTATCAATAAAAAATTCACCACCCCGGGCAGAGACTCGGGGACTGTTATTTTAGTTATCTTTCATTTTCATATTTTTGTGTCAGCTAGGTTAAGTCGCTTATATCTTAGTTGGATTAGTAATGTGTGAGCACCAAAAACCTAACTCTTCGACTTTGCTGCTGTCCAACAAGAATTGGCTTCATGGCAAGCAAGAGAACAAGTTTGGAATGGCAAAGCACATGAAAAACGACTAAGGGAAAGAACTTAAGCGGGCCGAGATAGGTTTTTTGACTAACCCTTATTTTGTTATATTCACTAAAATGTCGAATCATTTTGAGCTAATCTCAAGGTTTCAAGTATTGTTAAGTCAATTTTTTGAACCTCAGACTCGTAAGTCAAAAAAACCGAATCAAGGTAGACACGAGCCGAGTCAAAAATTGGGGAACAAGAAAATGAAACTCGGGGACTTCGCCCACAATAATCCAGTGATGAAACTTAGTCCGGAACATAAAATTGTAGCACAACCAAATCAAAGTACTTAAGTACATCTACGCTCAGCATTCCGGGGATCTGATAAATGTGACCAGTGTTTTTTAGGGAGCAGGACCAGCGGACGAATCATCCGTCGATGAAGGAGGTGCTTCGGAGTGTGGGGGAGCGGCACTAGCCTCGGCTCTGTCCTCCGGGTTAACCTCACTATCCTCCAGGTCTTCGGCCTCATCACCTAGTTCGGAGCCCTCACTTTCACTCCCTTCCTCCTCATCTCTAGAGACAACGTCTTCATCAGTGGCATCAAGATAACTCGGCCCCTCATCCAAGCATGGCAGAAGGAGTACTGGATGAGCTTATTGGCACAAGCTTTGTGGCGCGCGATCCACTACAGATCCTCGCACCACTTAGACCCGGTGCGCATGCGAGTGAGCAGTTCCAGATCAATTCCTTCGTACCATGAGAGGGCAAATTTCAAAGCAATGTTGGCCCCAGCCCGTGCAGCAGACTCGCGCCACAAATGCAGCTGCGGGTCACATTCCATGAGTTTGGCTATAAAAGTTGAGCCTTTCTTGGGAATGGACTCATTGGGACAAAGGCAGCTGAACATCCGTATTGCCGCTGGGATAATATCCACGCCATGATTCTTTACTACTTCAAGACGAGCAGTAAGGCTCGCCAGAAGATCCTCCATATTATACGGGATTGGTTCGGTGCCAGGGGCAACAAGAATGCCGCGCTGTTTGTGGGATTTGCGTACGGCAGCGGCACCAAGGGTGTCACTCTCTAGAAATTTTCCTAAGGATGAGAAGAAAAATAGTGAATAAAAGGACCAGATCCGTAGGAAAGAGAATCAATCAAGGGCAGATAACTCACGCGCGATCTGGAAGAGGAGTCGCTGAAGTTCGAAATGAACGTCGGTGCTATGGGCCTGGAGTTTCTCATATTCGGTGGTCACCGACGTAAGCTTGACGTCAGCTTCCTCCAATAGGCTCTTATCCTTGGAGATTTGCGTGGTTAAACGCTCTTTCTCCTCGGCAAACTCCTGGTCGGCCTTCTCCAGCTCGGACTGATGGGAGCTCTTAAGCCTCTAGATTTCTGCATTCAGCTGAGTGATCTCCGAGTCCTGCTGTTGGAGCCGAGCTATTTCCTCATCTTTCTTCTTCAGCTCAGCTTCGTGCTTCCCTGCTTGTTCGAGGAAATGAGTCATCATTTCAGGCATGGTGACGCTATCCTCGAGAGCAACTACAATAGCATAATGACCCAGAGGACCCAGGGTATAAGTGTCCACCGGATAAAGCAAGAAAAATACAACGATCGTGTGGAGCGGATAGGTTTACTGTTAACTTCAGCAAGTTTCTTCCGCATGATTATGTTTTTAGCTTCAACCTCGGCTGCATGATTTGGACAGCAAAATTCATATGGATCCTAATAAGTTCGAGTAAATACAGAGGACGAAGAATGGAAAATTACCCCTCTTTTGATACTCCACCAGGACTTTACCATAACGTGCACGAACGTATTTATAGGAGTCCAGCAGGCGCTGGAACTCAGCGGATCGGCGGTTAGTGGTAATCTGAAATAAGCAAGGCAATGGAAAAGTTCAAAGGCAGAGTAAAAACAATTCGAAGTATGCGAAACCCAGGCCAAGCGAAACTTAACCCGACTCTAGGTGTGTGGATATTCAAATTCTACGAGATCCGGGCCAAGTGGAATTTAACCCGGCTCTAGGTGTGTGGATATTCGAATTCTACAAAATCCAGGCCAAGCGGAACTTAACCCGGCTCTAGGTATGTGGATATTCGAATTCTGCAAAATCCGGGCCAAGCAGAACTTAACTCAGCTCTAGGTGTGTGGATATTCGAATTCTACAAAACCTAGACCAAGCGGAACTTAACCTGGCTCTAGGTGTGTGGATATTCGAATTCTACTAGATCCGGGCCAAATGGAACTTAACCCGGCTCTAGGTATGTGGATATTCGAATTCTACAAAATCCAGGCCAAACGGAACTTAACCCGACTCTCGGTGTGTGGATATTCAAATTCTACAAAATCCGGACCAAGCGGAACTTAACCCGGCTCTAGGTGTGTGGATATTCGAATTTTACAAGACCCGGGCCAAGGGAACTAGACCCGGCTCCAACTATAACATTTGGCGTTGTTACGAACAAAAACTAATAAGAAGCATCCGACGAAATAACAAGTTATTCCCTTGGAGGCTCCGGGACTAGGGGCTATATCTACAAGTGCTTCATACGTCCATAACGTATCTATAATTTTTGATGGTTTTATGCTAATAATATGCTTTTGATACTCCTTTTTATATAAAGTTTATGATTTATTTGTACTAACCTACTAATAGTTGCAAAAGTGCACAATGTTCTTGTTTTACACTTTGATGTGTAGGAATTACCAAGAATACAAGTGGAAACCTTGTTGGAGTCAAATTGGGATTTTCTAGAAATCTGTGTCAGAACTCTTTTTGAAGATGGCCACGTTTCAGATCGAAGACGGCGTCAAACTAACAACTCTTCAACTACAAAGTTGTTGGAAATTTCGCGACAAATGTTTTGGACATAAAATTTAGCTGATTCCGAGTCTGGACGGGCCTGATAGACCCGATTTACTGCAGCCCAATATGGGGTGACGGGAATCCGAGAAGCTATATAAATGGAGAAAACCTAATTCGTGGGAGAGACCTCCACCCACGAATTTGCAGCCACCAAAGCCACGTTTTTGCCTCCCCCATGGATCCCATCTCCATGAGGAAGGGCTCCCAAGAAGCCATGAAGCAAGGGTGCTAATGGGCAGTGCTCCCCTGTGATATCGGTGGCGGGGAAGGAGTCCTCCGCACCGCCGCCGGTGCCGCCGCCACCGCCTCTTCACCATCTTCACCGCCATCTCCATCGACTCCACCACCATCTCCATCACCATTGCCGATTCCCATGATGAGGAGGGAGTAGTTCTCTCTCGAGGCTAAGGGTTCTACCGGTAGCTATGTGTTCATCTCTCTCTCTATACATGATCTTATTGAGATCATGAGCTTGTAATCTATAGATCTACCTTGCTACTCAAGTGCTTTAATAGATCTCTGCTCTCCCCATGTGTGTGAAAGTGACAACGTGCACACCATGGTGGCACTTAGGCTAGAGATTACAAATACTTGTTATGAGTTATATTTGGAGTTGGATGTCTTTATGAAATTGTGGTGTTTGTTGGACTCATCTAGTACCCAAGGTGACAGTGTGGGGTTTTCTAGATGGGAAAGGCTTACTTTGAGGTGTGCTGTTATAGCCCTACCATCGATTGGAGTGTCCAACCGGAGAGTAGTTCAGTGTAGTATCATAAAGAAGAATATATTTATATGAGAGTGTTCACTAGTGAAAGTATGATCCCTAGGCCTTGTTTCTAAGCATTGATACATCATTTGCTACTAGATCTGCTACATGTTTACTTGCTTCCATCTTTATTTCAGTTTGCTTTTAATCTCTTCCACTCCATCAAGCTATTTCTATCACCATTGTCTTTTATCTATACCACTTGTATTTCACTATCTCTTCGCCGAACTAGTGCACCTATACACCTGACAAGTGTATTGGGTGTGTTGGGGACACAAGAGACTTCTTGTATCTTGATTGCAGGGTTGCTTGAGAGGGAATACCTTTGACCACTTCCTCCCTAAGTTCGATAAACCTTGGGTGATCCACTTAAGGGAAAACTTGCTGCTGTTCTACAAACCTCTGCACTTGGAGGCCCAACAACTGTCTACAAGAATAGAAGTGCGTAGACATCAAGCTATTTTCTGGCGCCGTTGCCAGGGAGGTAAGGTAAAAGGTATTCACACTAGAGGATTAAAGAAGAAGAACCTTCCACGGCAAACGCCTATTTTCTGGTGTGAGTACTCGAAGTTATTTCCTTTAGATTCTGCAATTTTGTCATTTTGTTTCTTGTTTTCACTAGTTAGGCTTAATGGAAAACAACAACAAAAATTAGAGAGCTTTTTAGTCTTTTTCCTAAGTTAGAACTCGAATTCTTTGAAAAGAAAATTAAAAAACCCTTGGAACCTTCCTTGCATGCTAATAGCAATGTTATTAGTATGAATCTTTTGAACACCTTTGTTACTAATGCTATGGAAACGTCTAAGCTTGGGGAAGTTGGTTTTTATGAAAATGATCTTTTTAGTTCCCCAGCTTTAAAGAAGAAAATTTGCTCTGATGATACTTTATCTCCCATATGTGGTAATTCTGATGATACTTGTGATATTTTAAATCCACATACTGAAAGCATCCCTTTTAAAATACCTATAAAAATTGTTGAACGTGTTATGAATAACTGCTATTTTGGAGATGGAACTGTCCATCCTGGTGATCATTTACTCTTTATACATGAATTATGCGAGTTATTCAAGTGTGCAGGTATTTCAATGAACCAAGTTAAGAGGAAGCTATTCCCTATTTCACTTAAGGGCAAAGCAAGGGAGTGGTATGAGCTACTAGATGATCCTCATCATTTGGAGTGGAAGGAACTTGAAACTCTCTCTTACTCTAAATTTTATCCTCCTCGTAAAATTCATAAAGATAGGAATTACATTTATAATTTTCATCCTCATGATGGAGAAAGTATGCCCAAGCATGGGGGAGATTGAAGTCACTAATGCTCAAATGTCCCATTCATGAGCTCCCCAGGAATATTGTTATTAATAATTTCTATGCAAGGCTTTCAGGACATTACAAGGACTATCTAGATACTTGTTTAAAGGGATCCTTCACGAGTAAGGAGGTCAAAGCTAAGTGGGATCTTCTTGAAACAATTCAAAGCAATACCGAAGATTGGGATAACAACAAAGGTAAAGAACCAGATATAAACTATGAGTATGATTGCATTAAGTCTTTTGCTGAAACTGCTGATTTTCAAGAGCTTAGTGCTAAATATGGTCTTGATCCTCAGATTCTTATTGATTGTTTTAAAACCTTTGCTTCTCATATTAATGCTCCTAAAGAAAAGTGGGACATGTATCATGAGCCTTTTAAAGACACTTGCATGGAAAATGAAATTGTTGTTAATGATAGCAATAAACATGCTCAAACCTCTGAAAGTACTATTTCTTATGAGCATGTTAATTTTTGTGGGATACATAGACCTTGTGAGAGTAATCAAGTTGAAGAAGAATATTGTATCACCCACAGGAATGAAAAAACTAGAATGTGGTATAGGGCTCTAAATGATCTTGGTAAAAAAGTGTGTGCCCTCTATCCTTTTATTTGTGAACTTTGCTTTGAAGTGGGTCATTTCAATTTCCAATGCTCAGACCATAATAATAGCCCTTCTAATCCAATGAGTACTGCAAGTTTGTATTGTGATGACATGATCACTCCTAATCAGCATGATGAACTTACATTATTTTTGGGGTGTGAAGAGTTATCAAGAAAAACCTCTTTGGTAGATATGGGTGTTTTTGATATGAATAGTGTCCTGCATGGTTGTTATATTTATTGTGTTGATAATTGTCACACAAATACTTACATACAAAATATTATAGAAGATGAGATTTTACCAAAATATGATAGGACTAATATGTGTTTTGATCTTATTAATGGAAAGAAGGAATCCTCCAAAGTTTCTTATATTGTCTCTAACAATGAACCAGGGTATATGGAGAAGCTTCCTTTCAAGCCTCTCCCTCCTAAAGAGAAGAAGATAAAGAAGAAAAGGAGGAGTAAAAGGAGGGAGGAAACGGTATTTTCCCCTAAGCATGTAGCTCCTATTATAGTTTTTGATGAGTCTAAACTCGATGATGTTCCTATGCCTATTACCTATAGTAGTGACATGATTGGGAAAAGCACACTACTTTTGATATTGATAATCTCTTTGGTACCAATTCTAAAAATGATGATATTAATAATTGCTATACTATTAGTGTTATCCATGATCTTTCTAATGATGATATGTTTACAAATGAACACACTTTGGAGGATAACTATTCTATTGCTTATGAAGATACTATACCTCCAATTTATGATGATTGCAATGATGAATATGATATTTTCAGTCCACCTACTATTGAGGAGGAAATTAATTATGATTATAATATGCCTCCTATATTTGATGATTATGGTGATGAAAATAATAATGATAGCTATTTTGTTGAATTTGCTCCCACTACAATTAACAAGAATGACTATGTTTGTGTGGGGAGTATTAATTCTTTTATGCATGTGGCTCATGATAAGAATGTTTTATGTGATAGTTATATTGTTAATTTTATTCATGTTGATACTGAAAGTTATTATGAGAGAGGGAAACATGGTTCTATACATCTCATTAATATTAAGTTTCCCCTCTTTATGTTGAAAGTCTTAAAGTTGCACTTGTTTTGCTTTACTATGCTTGTTTCTTTGTGCTTTCATGACTTGTTTCTTTACAAGATTCCCATGCATAGGAAGTGGGTTAGACTTAAATGTGCTCTGAATTTGCTTCTTGATGCTCTCTTTTACTTCAATCCATATTTCTTATGTGAGCATCTTCTCAAACTATCATGTCTAACTTAAAGGCATTAAAGGAAAGTGCTTATTGGGAGATAACCTAAGAGTTTTAGATGAGTCTTGGAAGTTATTACTTCGGTAATAACCGCTCCTTATCCTTTTTATTTGCTTTTTGTGCCAAGAGTAACCTCTAATGAGAGAGAAGTAATGGTTGGGAAAGTTGCTGTCCCGAAACAGATTTCTGTGCTTCACCGTAAAAATTCGTGAGAGAGCTCTTATGTCGGATTGAGCTGTAATTTTTTGTGCTTCTGCCCCAGGTTGTTATATAACTTTCGTTAGTTCAACACCTTTTGATTTAAGCAACATAAGGTGTTCGAAAAAATTCATATTTACCTGCTGGTCTGTTTTGACAGATTTCTGCCATTTTCTGCATTTGCTTCTTGTGGGTTCCTTTTTGAGTTCTTTTGGGGAATTGAGCTTTTTGAGGGAAGTGATACAGTAGATAGTGTTCTAATGGAAGTTTATTGGTGTTAGAACTGAACTTTAAGACTTATTTACTTGAGTGCACTAATGTTGCTAATAAAGATTGTGTGAAGTTTTGTATGAAGGAAAAATTTCAGGTGTATGGAAGGAATGAGTAATGAGATGAAGGATGGACTAAAGCTCAAGCTTGGGGATGCCACGCGTGTCACCCCAAGAAATATCCAAGAAGTACAAGCATCAAAGCTTGGGTATGCCCAAGGCATCCCCTTCTTCATCAATAAAAATCTCAGGTTTCTTCCAAACGCTTCATTTTTATTGTTTCATGCACAGTTGTGTTTTTCTTGGAGCGTCTTATTTTTTGTTTTTGTTTTGGTTTTCGTTTGCTTGGTTTGCTTAGTTTTCTGAATAAATTGGTTGGACCCCCTCTTTCATACATTGGTTTGCAAATAGTTTGGTTTGGATTGGAAAAAAGTAGGAAAGTTCATGCTTAAGTGGTAAAGAGAGCTTGTTTTTGACTGTGGATTATGCTCTGTCATGCCATGCTTGATATTGTTTTGGCTTTATGCTTAGTATTCTTTGCTGTAGCATTACTTGTTATAAACAATTGAGATTGCTTAATGTGCCTTGGATGAATCATGCATTGTTTTAGCATATTAAAGCATAGTATAGTGGTCACACCATGTTATGACTATCTCAAGTCACCATAGCCTTTATGATCCTTTAGTTTTCAACTTTTAGTATCACTTTATGCTTTGATCAATGATGTTTTGTCGCTCTGCATGATTATGGCCGTTATTGCTCTCTTAGTTTGTCGCTCCCAGTAATTTGCTAGCCTCCACAACCAAGTATGAGTTCCACTCATGCATCCAACTCCCTAAACCAAGTTATTCCAAAGAGTCCACCATACCTACCTACTAGCTTATGCTATTTCAGGTATATTCATGCTTTTGTTTACCTTCCAAATTAAACTTGTTATGAGAAAACTAGTGATTAAAGCTCTCACGAACTTGATGGCACACTTTACTTTTCTTGCCCTTAATAAACTTGAACCATTGTGTCGTCTATGTTGTATATGCTTGCACTTATTTGTTGGGAATTAGCAGAACCATGCTGTCATGGGGAACGCTTTCAACATTGCACTGGTACTTTGTACCTAGTTGATATCATGCTCTTTTGTATATGGATGTCATCGGTGTGAAATTAAAGGGGAGCTTGTAAGTCCATGGAGTTATGTATATGTGTTAGAGAAATGCCTGGGCCGCTGGTCTAATCCATGCTGACATGGTGGAAACCTGAAGCGTAACCATAATGAGCTGTCTATGAAGCATTCTTCTTATAAAAATTGAGTCCTATATTAAGAAAAAAGAGAAAAAAAGAGATACCATGAAAAGAGGAAAGAGAGAAAAAAGCACCATATTCCCATGGTAAATAAGAAGAATGTTGAGATGCTCGTTGTCTGCTTGCCTTGTCAATTTGATATGGGGATTCTTCTGTATCATTGGGCAAGGGGTACCCTGTTGGCGGTTCTCTATGATACACATGTACTTACGATGACAAGAACTTACCAGTGACTAAACTTGAGTAGCATGAGGAGCGACCCTCGTATACAAGGGACATGAGATTTCTAACTTATACTTCGTCAAGCATGTACACCATAGTTTGTTCACTTTAACCTTAATCACTTCAAGATGCTTATGATAGGGGCAATGAGAGCTGAAAGCTACAAGTACCATAATTTTTGGAAGCTTTTTATGAAACTTGAATCTCTACTTCCTTCTATGAAGGCCCTTCTTTCACTTATATGTTGAGTCTCCACCTTCTATCTTTATGCACCTGCTTTGAGAGCATCGTGGCCATTCTTAGTTCTATGTGCATTGTCCCAATACTAGTTGATTGATGCATAACTTGATATTGCTTGTTCAAAACTATTTGTATCTAGTCACTCTTATAAACTTTGAAGGTGTCTTATGCATTTATGTTTGCTACTCTATGAGGGACACGCTGAATGCTACTATGCTATGTTTTCTTTATGTGAAACAAACAATCGTCTTGCAAAGCATTGTTATTTATTAATCTTTTATTTGTGCCTTTTCATGTTGCAACATAGTTGCTATGTCTTATTGTTAGAACTTTATCTTTCATGCTATGTTGAAGTACTATTATCCCAGCTTTCAGTGCTTGCAAATACTTTGATCAAGATTGTGATGGTTGCGTGTCACCTCAAAAATTATATTGTTTTTATCATTTACCTACTCGAGGACGAGCAGGAACTAAGCTTGGGGATGTTGATACGTCCATAACGTATCTATAATTTTTTATGGTTTTATGCTAATAATATGCTTTTCATACTCCTTTTTATATGAAGTTTATGATTTATTTGGACTAACCTACTAATAGTTGCAAAAGTGCACAATGTTCTTGTTTTACACTTTGATGTGTAGGAATTACCAAGAATACAAGTGGAAATCTTGTTGGAGTCAAATTGGGATTTTCTAGAAATCTGTGTCAGAACTCTTTTTGAAGATGGCCACGTTTCAGATCGAAGACGGCGTCAAACTAACAACTCTTCAACTACAAAGTTGTTGGAAATTTCGCGACAAATGTTTTGGACATAAAATTTAGCTGATTCCGAGTCTGGACGGGCCTGATAGACCCGATTTACTGCAGCCCAATATGGGGTGACGGGAATCCGAGAAGCTATATAAATGGAGAAAACCTAATTCGTGGGAGAGACCTCCACCCACGAATTTGCAGCCACCAAAGCCACGTTTTTGCCTCCCCCATGGATCCCATCTCCATGAGGAAGGGCTCCCAAGAAGCCATGAAGCAAGGATGCTAAGGGGCAGTGCTCCCCTGTGATATCGGTGGCGGGGAAGGAGTCCTCCGCACCGCCGCCGGTGCCGCCGCCACCGCCTCTTCACCATCTTCACCGCCATCTCCATCGACTCCACCACCATCTCCATCACCATTGCCGATTCCCATGATGAGGAGGGAGTAGTTCTCTCTCGAGGCTAAGGGTTCTACCGGTAGCTATGTGTTCATCTCTCTCTCTATACATGATCTTATTGAGATCATGAGCTTGTAATCTATAGATCTACCTTGCTACTCAAGTGCTTTAATAGATCTCTGCTCTCCCCATGTGTGTGAAAGTGACAGCGTGCACACCATGGTGGCACTTAGGCTAGAGATTACAAATACTTGTTATGAGTTATATTTGGAGTTAGATATCTTTATGAAATTGTGGTGTTTGTTGGACTCATCTAGTACCCAAGGTGATAGTGTGGGGTTTTCTAGATGGGAAAGGCTTACTTTGAGGTGTGCTGTTATAGCCCTACCATCGATTAGAGTGTCCAATCGGAGAGTAGTTCAGTGTACTATCATAAAGAAGAATATATTTATATGAGAGTGTTCACTAGTGAAAGTATGATCCCTAGGCCTTGTTTCTAAGCATTGATACATCGTTTGCTACTAGATCTGCTACATGTTTGCTTGCTTCCATCTTTATTTCAGTTTGCTTTTAATATCTTCCACGCCATCAAGCTATTTCTATCACCGTTGTCTTTTATCTATACCACTTGTATTTCACTATCTCTTCGCCGAACTAGTGCACCTATACACCTGACAAGTGTATTGGGTGTGTTGGGGACACAAGAGACTTCTTGTATCTTGATTGCAGGGTTGCTTGAGAGGGAATACCTTTGACCACTTCCTCCCTGAGTTCGATAAACCTTGGGTGATCCACTTAAGGGAAAACTTGCTGATGTTCTACAAACCTCTGCACTTGGAGGCCCAACAACTGTCTACAAGAATAGAAGTGCGTAGACATCAGTGCTCAGTTATGGAAAATGTTAACAGCAGAGAAAATGGGTTACCTCCATCATCCGGCAGCTAATGAAATAGCCTTGGTAGCGGAGTTCATCTAGGCGCTGAACTCGGCTGGGCCGAACTTCTCTGGCAGGTCATCTTGGTTGACGAATTATGCACTGTTCCAGTTCTACACATACTCGAGGAGCAGTGGACTGTAGCTTTCGCCACTTAGAGAATAATTCGCCACAAGGCCCTTCATGTGGGCCTCTCGCCTGGCGGTTTGAGCCACAACAGGGCTGGTATGCAAAACCAGCTGTTGGCTACCCTCTCACCTAGAGGCGGTAGACCCGTATGAAGTTCCTTAGGTGACCCGGAAGATTTCCTGATCTTGCCGGATGAGGATTGAGGAGCTTGTTGGAAGATATCAGCGACTGAAGGAGTTGACTCGGAGGGAGCCGGTGGGGCTTTCCTCTTGGGAGGCTTTGTGGAGGTTGTTGTTGCTGCTGCTGGTACTAGTGCTGGTGCTGGCGCTGGTGCTGGTGTTGTTGTTGCTGCTGGCGCTGGTGCTGTTGTTGCTGGTGCTGGTGCTGACGATGCTGGAGACACTGGAACAAAAGAGCTTGTTGGGGGCGGTGCCGATGAAACTGGCACCTCAACATTGGGCGCTGAGGCCGAGGAGCTGGGGAGATCCAGCATCACCGTGTCCGGAGCTACCCCGCTACCCCCCGCGCCGACATTGCCCACCTCTTGGCAAGGTGGGCTCTGGTCAGGCGCGGCCGTAGAACTCTCTTGAATAGGGCTAAGCGGACGATAATCGTCGTTGCGGGGGGAGTGGGACTGCTCCGGAGTGGGGAGGCTGTACCGGAGCCACTCTGAGGGATATCCATAGGAGCTTTGAGAAAAAATAAAGAGCACCGAGTCAAAAAGAGAGAACCAATCAGAAACGAAGGCAAGCAAAGGAAAAATCCTAAGTAGCAGTACTAAAAGGACTTACTCGTTCGTGCTAGGAGGAGCCCAAGGTCTGGGCGCCCTCCGAACCGTGCTTTTGGCAGTCGGCTTAAACGAGGGTTTAACCCCGGATTTCTTCTGCCTTTTCTTGGGTGGTGGCACCTCTGAAGCTGCGACCGAGGTAGCGGCGCACTTCTGAGAAGGAATAGGGACCGACCCACCAGTGGCAAGTGGAGGAACCTCGTGGACCTGACCGTCCGGGTTAGCTGAACATTCGGACATAACCAGATGCGCGTAAGAGATGGAAACCGGATCAAATACCTCCAGGACCACAATGTCCGAGTCATCATCATCAGGCCAATCCCTTAGATAAGAGGCCTTACCAGCGATGCGTTTGACGACGTACGGAATAGGCAGGAGGGTCTCCAGATCAGGCTCCTCCTCATCCTCCATGGTGCGGTCCGGCAACCATTTTCTCGCCAGCACCTCGCCATCCTCCAGTGGTTGCTGGAGGAATTTCTGAGAGACAATAATTGCCAAGTTACAAAAGGAAACCAACATACAAAGAAGATTCAGAAAACAGAGAAGGGTTAATTTACCTTTGGAGGGGGTTGATACGGGTGAAGGGCTCAAGTCCCCACTCCCAATCCTCGGAGAACTCCTTCTCCACATTGAATATGGACTTAACCCGGCGGTAAACCGCCGAGTTATCTAGCTCGAAGGAAGAAGTTTGGTGAGGGTCAAGAGGGCTGCCCAGGTAGCAGATCTTGTGGGCTCGCTTCTGGAGGTGGGAGATCCGGCTGCGGATAAAGGTAATCATAATATCCTCCCCCGGATATGCTCCTTGAGCAGCTCCTTGATCCGGCGCTCCACTTGATTTGCCAAGGCCGTGGCTCGGTTGGGAATGCTTTCCCAAAGCGAGGCATCTGGAGGGCCATATTTGAAAGGGAGCAGTCGAATCAAGTCCTCCTTGGTGGTGTTCCGGACATAAAAGAAAGTCTGGCCCCAGCCCTTGCAAGACTCAAGCCCGTTGACCCGGGGGAACACGGATTGCTTGCGGGGGGAGATAGAGGTAGCGCCACATTGGTTCAAGTGCTTGTCCTCCGGGGCAAGCTTTTTATCCAGAACCACGTTCCTCCGCAGACCAACGAACTTAATCCAAAATTCTTTGGTTGGCCAGAGGCTGATGTATCCCTCAATGCCAGAGGCAAAGGAGGACAGAGAAGTAATAGCGTTTGCGGGGAGGTGATGCGGTTGCAGCTTGTATGTAGAAATGAAATCAAAGAAAAAATCGGATGTGGGAAGGCCGAAGCCATGCTGGAAATGCGAAAGAAAGACAACATATTCCACATCTTTGGGGGAAGGATAAACTTCACCAGCGGCGAGGCAGCAGGCGACACCGGCGGGAATGCGGCGCGAGGCGCGGAGCCAAGCCAGGTCCTCCTCACGGACGGTGGAGCCATCCCAGCAGCCGCGCTCGCGGCCCTCCGCCCCTTCCTCCTGCTGCGCCACCACCGATGCCTCCGCCTCTGTCATGGTAAGATCGAAGCTTTTGACGGGGTAGTCAGAATAGAGGTAGCCGGAAGAAGGGAAACGGGAAGCGCAAGGCCCCGTGGTGGAAATTAGCACTAGGAATGGTGGCGCTGGCGCGAAATGCTGTCGGAGCACGGTCACGGCAGCACTGGAGCGATAGAAAACTGGCAGGCGGCAGAGAAGTTGCTATGGGAGAGAAGGAGCTGTGAAGCGCGGCGGAAATGGGGGAACTTCCCCTGAGAGCGCCCCGCGCCTCCTACTTAACCGTGCAACACGCGCATCGTGGGATTGTTTGCGGTGGCCGCGCCGCACGTAACGGAGCGTGTACACGGTCGAAACAGCCAATCAGAGCAAGGCAACAAGAGGGGCCACAAGAGCGAGCGATCCCATGACATGACGCGATGTTATAGTTAACGAGGTGTTGCAGTGATCGGACGTTTACAATAGTTATGCCTGACACTGCGACAGTAACCGGCGCAGTAAATGAGCGTGGCCCTTAAAATGAGGCAAATGATGATTACCCCCCACGTAAGATGTGGGGAAGCGTACAAGGGAAGGAAAGGTAACCCGGGTAAGTGAGCAAAAGACCCAGCCAACGAGAAATAACTCGGAAAGAGCCAAAGGGTTGCAAGATGAGAAACTCCGAGTCATGAGGTAACTCAGCCTAAGAGACAGAAGATCAGGATATAGGAACCTGCTGGGGCCTTGACAACTAGTAGTTGCTAAGACCACACCAGTTTCGGGGACTAATGTTGGGGGGATACCCTCGGGTAGGGTAACGTCGGGGTACATGGAGGAAACATCACCAAAGTTACTGTGTGTTTACCACGGAAGAAAATGATCGAAAAAGCTTGCAGCACCGACATATGGAGGTGAACGCGGTAATGTCGGCTGTGCCGAGATATATGCCCTGGGCCGATCAAGAAATCACATGGAGTATCAAGGATCACCCAAAGATCATGCCAAGCCCGAGAACCTATGCTCTAGCCCTGGATCCGACGTTCATTGGGCTGAATCTCAATGTGCGATTTTCCAAGGTACTGATGGACAATGGCAGTAGTATCAACATTGTGTACAAGGACACCATGCACAAGTTGGGAGTAACAGAGAACATGCTGCAAGCAACGAGAACCACTTTTCATGGCATTGTGCCAGGCATTTCCTGCGAACCAATTGGGAAGGTCCGGGTTGACGTATTGTTCGGCACAAGAGATAATTGCCGAACTGAGAATTTGGAGTTTGAAGTGGTGAATCTGGAGAACGCTTATCACACGTTACTCGGCAGGCCAGCGCTAAACAAGTTCATGGCAATTACCCACATCAGCTACCTTAAGATGAAAGTGCCCGGACCAAGGGGCGTGATAACCGTGTTAGGGGACTTCCGGCGTTCGATCGAGTGCACCTTGGCCGGATCTAACTTAGCCGAATCACTCGTGATAGCTCAGGAAAAAAGAAAGATACTAGAGGTAGCGGCATTAGCTCAATCCGCGCAGCTGCATATGCCGGCACTAACTAACCTGCATGGAAGTGTGTCATTCCAGGCAACTAAAGACACAAAGAAGGTGCCAATAGATGATCAGTTCCCTGAACACACAGTCACAATTGGTGCCAGGTTAAGCGGCAAATAGGAAAGCAAGCTCGTCAACTTCCTCCGTGAGAATCGGGATATCTTTGCTTGGTCTACTCAGGATCTGCAAGGTGTACCGAGGGAGTTGGTTGAGCACTCATTAAACGTAAGGCCCGGGGCAAAGCCGGTAAAGCAGCCTCTCAGGCATTTTGCAGAAGATAGAAGGAAAGTTATTGGAGATGAGATAGCAAGACTACTAGCGGTCGGGTTTATCATGGAAGTACTCTATCCGGACTGGCTCTCTAATCCGGTGCTAGTAGAAAAGAAGAAAGATGATCCGGACGGAGCTATGGTATGGCGCATGTGTATTGATTACATGAACCTGAATAAGGCGTGTCCCAAAGATCCATTTCCACTTCCTAGGATAGATCAAGTCATAGACTCAATGGCAGGATGTGAGCTACTGTCATTCATTGATGCGTATTATGGTTTCCACCAGATACCCCTGAATCCATATGATCAAATAAAGACTGCGTTTATTACCCCATATGGGGCTTATTGTTATCGCACTATGCCATTTGGATTAAGTAATGCAGGAGCAACGTACCAGCGATGCATGCAAAAATGCTTGCATGACCAAATAGGTCGAAATGTGCAGGTTTATGTGGATGATGTGGTGATAAAAACCAAGGAAAGTAACATGCTCCTTGAGGATATCCGACAAACATTCGCAAACTTGAGAAGATTCCGGATGAAACTAAACCCGAAAAAATGCACTTTTGGTGTGCCCATAGGAAAGCTACTCGGCTTTCTGGTGTCTGGCCGAGGAATTGAGGCTAATCCGACAAAAATACGATCCATAGAAAGAATGGAATTACCAAAATGCCTTAATGATGTGCAGAAGTTCATAGGTTACATGGCATCGTTAAGTCGGTTCGTATGTCGGTTGGGAGAGAAGGCCCTGCCCCTCTATCAGCTGATCAAAAAGCAGACAAATTCACATGGACGCCACATGCGGACCTAGCATTTCAAGAATTAAAGAAAATGCTATCTACTGCTCCAATCATAGCGGCACCATTACCCAAAGAGCCAATGTTGCTCTACGTAGCCGCGACCAACCGAGTCGTAAGTGCAGTAATCGTAGTGGAGCGCGAGGAAGAAGGAAAGTCGGTCCAAAGGCCGGTTTATTATCTGAGTGAGGTATTATCAGCCTAAAAACAGAACTACCCTCACTATCAAAAGATGGCATACAGCGTATATATGTCGGCCAAGAAACTCAAGCATTATTTTGAGGAACACCCCATCAAGGTGATATGTGAGGCACCCATTTCGGAGATTATGAGTAACAAAGACACAAGCGGCCGAATAGCAAAGTGGGCAATCGAGTTAGCTCCCTATGCGCCACAATTCGACAGAAGGGATGCAATCAAGTCACAAGATGTGGCGGATTTCTTTGTGGATTGGACCGAGATGCAATACGAACCACCCTGCCGGACTCTAATTACTGGAGAATGCATTTCAACGGATCAAAACTCAAAGATGGGTTGGGCGCCAGAGTAGTGCTGACCTCGCCCAAGAAGGATCAGCTAAAGTATGTCCTCCAGATCCACTTCAATGCTTCGAATAATGTGGCGGAGTATGAAGGTTTAGTACATGGTCTCAAAGTAGCAAAAGAAGTGGGAATACATCGGATACAATGCTTTGGAGACTCGGATTTGGTGGTACAACAAGTGTTTGGAAATTTGGATGCCCTAGATGCTAACATGGCGTTATATAGATTCCATGTTCAGAAAATAAGCGGGTTCTTTGAAGGATGTGAGTTCCATCACATACCTCGGATTGAAAACGAGGCAGCACATACGCTGTCCAAGCTAGGTTCATCCTGGCAACCAATTCCGCCAAATGTGGCTTTGGAGCACTTGAGAAAACCATCTATCACACCGTCACCCGAATCAGATTCAATTTATATCCCATCATTTCCCGGATCAGGAGCTGCACCTATGGAGATAGAGTGGGGAAATACCTCTGCAAACCCGGGGACTGCTTCAGCAAACCCGGAGACTGCCTCAGCAAACCCGGGGACTGATCAGCCTGATCCGGCAGGAGTTATGTTGGTAGATGCGATGGAAATTGAGGAGGAGTCGTTTCCAGTCCAGGCTATACCATCTTGGGCCAAGCCAATATTTGATTTCTTGAAAGAAGGAATTCTACCGGATGGTGAGTTAAGCTCAAGGCAGGTCCAGTGAAGGGCAAAGGCCTATACAATTATTAATGACAAACTATACAAGAGGAGTGTGACAACAGTACTACAATGGTGTGTTGATCCGGAGAAAGGACTTGACATACTCCGGGATATTCACCAAGGGGAGTGCGGTCACCACGCTTCCTCAAGGGCATTAGTGGCAAAAGCCTTCCGACATGGATTTTATTGGCCCAATGCTTTGGAACAAGCAGAGGACTTGGTGAGAAAATGCAATGGCTGTCAGAGATACACCACAAAAACTCATTCACCAATGTCGGAGCTGAAAACTATCCCTATTACCTGGCCATTTGTTGTATGGTTCCTAGATATGGTAGGGCCATTTAAGCCGGCAAAAGGAGGAATGACCCATATCCTAGTTATGGTTGACAAGTTCACCAAGTGGATTGAAGTAAAACCAATTTGAAAATGTGATGGGGCAACAACAGTAAAATTCCTCAAGGATATAATCCTAAGATATGGCTATCCCCATAGCATCATAACTGATAATGGAACAAATTTCGCTGAAGGAGCATTCGCGAGGTTCTGTTGAGAAAAGAAGATCCGGTTAGATGTCGCCTCAGTCGCCCACCCCACATCAAATGGGCAGGTGGAAAGATCCAACAGACTAGTATTGTTCGGGATAAAACCCCGGCTCATAGAGCCGCTGCAAATATCAGCGGGGTGCTGGATAGAAGAACTACCAGCAGTACTGTGGAGTTTAAGAACAACTCTGAATCGATCAACAGGATATACGCCATTCTTTCTGGTATATGGGGCAGAAGCTGTATTACCAGCTGACATAGAGCATGATTCTCCAAGAGTCACCCAATACACAGAAGCCGAAGTGCGCGAAGCCCGGCAGAATGATGTTGATCTGCTAGAAGAAGCGAGAGAACTGGCCTTGTCCAGATCTGCCATATATCAGCAAAATCTCTTACGCTATCATAGCCGGAAAGTAAACCCCCGAGTTTTCCGGAAGGTGATTTGGTACTCCGGTTGATACAGCGCACTGATGGCATGCATAAGTTATCCCCGCCATGGGAAGAACCTCTCATTGTAAGCAAAGCCTTGCACAATGACTCCTACTATGTCATTGATGCACAACCCCAGGAAAAGAACAAGGCGGACAGGTCCGGAGAAGAATCCAAAAGGCTGTGGAACGTAGCATTGCTTCGTGCTTTCTACACCTAAGAGGTGAATGTATCCGAGCTAATCCTATGTGGGTATGTATGTCGGCAGCGGGTTTATCAATAAAAATTTCACCACCCCGGGCAGAGACTCGGGGGCTGCTATTTTAGTTATCTTTCGTTTTTGTATTTTTGTGTCGGCTGGGTTAAGTCGCTTATATTTTAGTTGGATTAGTAATGTGTGAGCACCAAAAACCTAACTCTTTGACTTTGCTGCTGTCCAACAAGAATTGGCTTCATGGCAAGCAAGAGAACAAGTTTGGAATGGCAAAGCACATGAAAAACGACTAAGGGAAAGAACTTAAGCGGGCCGACATAGGTTTTTTGACTAACCCTTATTTTGTTATATTCACTAAAATGCCGAACCATTTTGAGCTAATCTCAAGGTTTCAAGTATTGTTACGTCAAGTTTTTGAACCTCAGACTCGTAAGTCGAAAAAACGAATCAAGGTAGATGCGAGCCGATTCAAAAATTGGGGAACAAGAAAATGAAACTCGGGGACTTCGGCCACAATAATCCAGTGATGAAACTTAGTCTGGAACATAAAATTGTAGCACAACCAAATCAAAGTACTTAAGTACATCTACGCCCGGCATTCCGGGGATCTGATAAATGTGACCAGTGTTTTTTAGGGAGTAGGAGCAGCGGACGAATCATCTGTCGATGAAGGAGGTGCTTCGGAGTGTGGGGGAGCGGCACTAGCCTCGGCTCTGTCCTCCGGGTTAACCTCACTATCCTCCGGGTCTTCGGCCGCATCGCCCAGTTTGGTGCCCTCACTGTCACTCCCTTCCTCCTCATCTCCAGAGACAACTTCTTCATCAGTGGCATCAAGATAACTCGGCCCCTCATTCCAAGCATGGCAGAAGGAGTACTGGACGAGCTTGTTGGCATAGGCTTTGCGGCGTGCGATCCACTCCAGATCCTCGCACTACTTAGACCCGGTGCGCATGCGAGTGAGTAGTTCCAGATCAATTCCTTCGTACCATGAGAGGGCAAATTTCAAAGCAATGTCGGCCCCAGCCCGTGCAGCAAACTCGCGCCACAGATGCAGCTGCGTGTCACATTCCATGAGTTTGGCTATAAAAGCCGAGCCTTTCTTGGGAATGGACTCATTGGGCCAAAGGCAATTGAACATCCGTGTTGCTGCTGGGATAATATCCGTGCCATGATTCTTTACTACTTTAAGACGAGCGGTGAGGCTCGCCAAAAGATCCTCCGTATTATACGGGATTGGTTTGGTGCCAGGGGCAACAAGAATGCCTTGCTGTTCGCGAGATTGGCGTACGGCAGCGGCACCGAGCGTGTCACTCTCTGGAAATTTGCCTAAGGATGAGAAGAAAAATAGTGAATAAAAGGACCAGATCCGGAGGAAAGAGAATCAAGCAAGGGCAGATAACTCACTCGCGATCTGGAAGAGGAGTCGCTGAAGTTTGGAATGAACGTCGGTGCTATGGGACTGGAGTTTCTCATATTCGGTGGTCACCGACATAAGCTTGACGTCGGCTTCCTCCAATAGGCTCTTGTCATTGGAGATTTGTGTGGTTAAACGCTCTTTCTCCTCGGCAAACTCCTGGTCGGCCTTCTCCAGCTCAGACTGATGGGAGCTCTTAAGCCTCTCGATTTCGGCATTCAGTCGAGTGATCTCCGAGTCTTGTTATTGGAGCCGAGCTATTTACTCATCATTCTTCTTCAGCTCAGCTTCGTGCTTCCCTACTTGTTCGAGTAAATGAGTCATCATTTCAGGCATGGTGACGCTATCCTTGAGAGCAACTGCAATAGCATAATGACCCGGAGGACCCAGGGTATAAGTGTCCACCAGATAAAGCAAGAAAAATACAACGATTGTGTGGAGCGGTTAGGATTACCGTTAACTTCAGCAAGTTTCTTTCGCATGATTATGTTTTCAGCTTCAACCTCGGCTGCACGATTCGGACAACAAAATTCATATGGATCCTAAGAAGTTCGAGTAAATACAGAGGACAAAGAATGGAAAATTACCCCTCTTTTGATACTCCACCAGGACTTTACCATAACGTGCACAGACGTCTTTATAGGAGTCCAGCAGGCGCTGGAACTCAGCGGATCGGCGATTAGTGGTAATCTAAAATAAGCAAAGCAATGGAAAAGTTCAAAGGCAGAGTAAAAACAATTCGAAGTATGTGAAACCCCGGCCAAGCGGAACTTAACCCGGCTCTAGGTGTGTGGATATTCAAATTCTACGAGATCCGGGCCAAGTGGAATTTAACCCGGCTCAGGTGTGTGGATATTCGAATTCTACAAAATTCGGGCCAAGCAGAACTTAACCCGGCTCTAGGTGTGTGGATATTCGAATTCTACAAAATCCAGGCCAAGCGGAACTTAACCTGGCTCTAGGTGTGTGGATATTTGAATTCTACAAAACCCGGGCCAAGCGGAACTTAACCCGGCTCTAGGTGTGTGGATATTCGAATTCTACGAGATCCGGGCCAAGTGGAACTTAACCCGGCTCTAGGTGTGTGGATATTCGAATTCTACGAGATCCGGGCCAAGTGGAACTTAACCCGGCTCTAGGTATGTGGATATTCGAATTCTACAAAGTCCGGGCCAAGCAGAACTTAACCCGGCTCTAGGTGTGTGGATATTCAAATTCTACAAAATCCGGGCCAAGCGGAACTTAACCCGGCTCTAGGTGTGTGGATATTCAAATTTTACAAGACCCGGGCCAAGGGAACTAGACCCGGATCCAACTATAACATTTGGCGTTGTTACAAACAAAAACTAATAAGAAGCATCCAACTGAATAACAAGTTATTCCCTCGGAGGGTCGGGGACTAGGGGTTATATCTACAAGTGCTCAGTTATGGGAAACGTTAACAGCGGAGAAAAAGGGTTACCTCCATCATCCGGCCAGCTAAGGAAATAGCCTTGGTAGCAGAGTTCGTCTGGGCGCTGAACTCGGCTGGGCCGAACTTCTCTGGCAGGTCATCTTGGTTGTCGAATTTTGCACTGTTCCAGTTCTGCACATACTCGAGGAGCAGTGGACTGTAGCTTTCGCCGCTCAGGGAATAATTCGCCACAAGGCCCTTCATGTGGGCCTCTCGCCTGGCAGTTTGAGCCGCAGCGGGGCTGGTATGCAGAACCAGCTGTTGGCTATCCTCTGACCCAAAGGCGGTAGACCCGGATGAAGTTCCTTTAGCTGACCTGAAAGATTTCCTGATCTTGTCGGATGAGGATTGAGGAGCTTGTTGGAAGATATCAGCGACTGAAGGAGTTGACCCAGAGGGAGCCGATGGGGATTTCCTCTTGGGAGGCTTGGTGGAGGTTGTTGCTGCTGTTTTTGCTGCTGCTGCTAGTACTGGTGCTTGTGCTGGTGCTGGGCGCTGGTGTTGGTATTGTTGTTGCTGCTGGCACGGGTGCTGTTGTTGCTGGTGCTGGTGCTGACGATGGTAGAGACACTGGAACAAAAGAGCTTGTTGGGGGCGACGCCGATGAAACTGGCACCTCAACATTGGGTGCTGAGGCCGAGGAGCTAGGGACATCCGGCATCACCGTGTCCGGAGTTACCCCGCTACCCCCCGCGCCGACATTGCCCTCCTCTTGGCAAGCTGGGCTCTGGTCAGGTGCGGCCATAGAACCCTCTTGAATAGGGCTAAGCGGACGATAATCATCATTGCGGGGGGGAGAGGGACCGCTCCGGAGTGGGGAGGCTATGCCGGAGCCACTCTGAGGGATATCCATAGGAGCTCTAAGAAAAAAGAAAGAGCACCGAGTCAAAAAGAGAGAACCAATAAGAAACGAAGGCAAGCAAAGGAAAAATCCTAAGTAGCAGTACTAAAAGGACTTATTCGTTCGCGGTAGGAGGAGCCCAAGGTCTGGGCGCCCTCCGAACCGTGCTTTTGGCGGCCGGCTTAGATGAGGGTTTAACCCCGGATTTCTTCTCCCTTTTCTTGGGTGGTGGCACCTCCGAAGCTGCGGCAAAGGTAGTTGTGCGCTTCTGAGAAGGAACAGGGACCGGCCCACCAGTGGCGAGGGGAGGAACCTCGTGGACCTGACCGTCCGGGTTAGCTGAACATTCGGACATAACTCGATGCGCGTAAGAGATGGGAACCAGATCAAATACCTCTAGGACCTCAATGTCCGAGTCATCATCGTCAGGCCAATCCCTTAGAGAAGAGGCCTTACCAGTGATGCATTTGACGACGTCCGGAATAGGCACGAAGGTCTCCGGATCAGGCTCCTCCTCGTCCTCCACGGTGCGGTCCGGCAACCATTTGTTCGCCAGCACCTTGCCATCCTCCAATGGTTGCTAGAGGAATTTCTGAGAGACAATAATTGCCAAGTTACAAAAGGAAACCAACATACAAAGAAGATTCGGAAAACAGAGAAGGGTTAATTTACCTTTGGAGGGGGGTTGACACGGGTGAAGGGCTCAAGTCCCCACTCCCAATCCTCAGAGAACTCCTTCTCCACATTGAATATGGACTTAACCCGGCGGTAAACCGCTAGGTTATCCAGCTCGAAGGAAGAAGTCCGGTGAGGGTCAAGAGGGCCGCTCAGGTAGCAGATCTTGTGGGCTCGCTTCTGGAGGGGGGAGACCTGGCTGCGGATAAAGTTAATCATAATATCCTCCCCCCGGATATGCTCCTTGAGCAGCTCCTTGATCCGGCGCTCCACTTGATTCGCCAGGGCTGTGGCTCGCTTGGGAATGCTTTCCCAAAGCGAGGCATCTGGAGGGCCAAGTTTGAAAGGGAACAGCCGGATCAAGTCCTCCTTGGTGGTGTTCCGGGCATAAAAGAAAGTCCGGGCCCAGCCCTTGCAAGACTCAAGCCCGGTGACCCGGGGGAACACGGATTGCTTGCGGGGAGAGATAGAGGCAGCACCACATTGGGTCAAGTGCTTGTCCTTTGGGGCAAGCTCCTTATCTAGAACCACGTTCCTCCGCAGACCAAAGAACTTAATCCAAAGTTCTTTGGTTGGCTAGAGGCCGATGTATCCCTCAATGCCAGAGGCAAAGGAGGACAGAGAAGTAATAGCATTTGCGGGGAGGTGATGTGGTTCAACTTGTATGTAGAAATGAAATCAAAGAAAAAATCAGATGTGGGAAGGCCGAAGCCACGCTGGAAATGCGAAAGAAAGGCAACATATTCCCCATCTTTGGGGGAAGGAGAAAATTCACCAGCGGCGAGGCGACAGGCGACACCGGCGGGAATGCGGCCCGAGGCGCGGAGCCAAGCCAGGTCCTCCTCACGGACGGTGGAGCCGTCCCAACAGCCGCGCTCGCGGCCCTCCGCCCCTTCCTCCTGCTGCGCCACCACCGATGCCTCCGCCTCTGTCATGGTAAGATCAAAGCTTTCGACGGGGTAGTCAGAATAGAGGTAGCCGAAAGAAGGGAAACAGGAAGCGCAAGGCCCCGTGGTGGAAATTAGCACTGGGAACGGTGGCGCTGGCGCGAAATGCTGCCGGAGCACGATCGCGGCGGCACTGGAGCGGTAGAAAACTGGCAGGCGGCGGAGAAGTTGCTATGGGAGAGAAGGAGCTGTGAAGCGTGGCGGAAATGGGGGAACTTCCCCTGAGAGCTCCCCGCGCCTCCTACTTAACCGTGCAGCACACGCGTCGTGGGATCGTTTGCGGTGGCCGCGCCGCACGTAATGGAACGTGTACGCGGTCGAAATAGCCAATCAGAGCAAGGCAACAGGAGGGGCCACAGGAGCGAGCGATCCCATGACATGACGTGATGTTATAGTTAACGGGGCGTTGCAGTGATGGGACGTTTACAACAGTTATGCCTGACACTACGACAGTAACCGGCGCAGTAAATGCGCATGACCCTTAAAATGAGGCAAATGATGATTAGCCCCCACGTAAGATGTGGGGAAGCGTACAAGGGAAGGAAAGGTAATCCGAGTAAGTGAGCAAAAGACCCAGCCAACGAGAAATAACTCGGAAAGAGCCAAAGGGTTGCAAGATGAGAAACTCCGGGTCATGAGGTAACTTGGCCTAAGAGACAGAAGATCAGGATATGGGAACCTGTTGGGGCCTTAAGAACTAGTTGTTGCTAAGACCACACCAGCTTCGGGGACTAATGTTTGGGGATACCCTCGGGTAGGGTAACGCCGGGGTACAAGGACCGAGTTAGCCGGGGTACGACACGGTCAAAGTGAATGCTGACCGGGTCACCTCAAGGCAGGCCGAACCACGGTGTGACCCGACCCAAGGAGCATCTCCTTAACTATGGTCCGGCCAGCATAAATTGTATGCCGACCATGCTTATCTATCGCTTTTGCAGGTAATAGGATATGTCGGATTAACTATACACTAGCCGGATTATCTAATGACTTCCAAGGGAAGGAATCCCCCGCTAGTCAAAATGTGGCTTTATTAGCTGTGGCATGAGTGAAGCAAAGTAAAGAAGAGGACCAGCGGGACAGAGGCGACAAAGGTGACGCGGGATAAGTCGGATGACGTAGCCCGTGTTTGGTGACGCCAAAAGACAAAGCTTACGCTATGGATTACGTCCAATGCCTGGACGAGCCGTTAAAGAGAAATAAAGAAGCATCTAGCTTTAGACGAGGAGCATGTTCGGAGAATATGCTGCCATGTGTGCCCTAAGTCTGTAACCCGGGCTACCCTATATAAGGAGCACCGGGGCCTCCATAGAGAGGGATCGATCATTCTCTGTCTAAGGTAGAGCTCTAGGGCTAGATAGTAGGGAGTAAGAGACGTCGTCTCCTTCCTGCTAGGAACCTCAAGAGCACTTGTAAACACCATTGATAGAGAAATTATAAGACCTTCCGTGCGTGGAATCATCACGTTCTCCCTCCCTGGATTCCCCTAGCACTCATTGGCCCCATCTTTAGCCTATCCATGGCATATGTCGTGCCACCACCACGACAAAAGATCTCCAAAGTTGGAACAAAACATAAGAAAGTAGATAAAAACCAAGCATGGAACATCAAAATTTATAGATACATTAGCAACGTATCATGCACACACAAAGGGAATACGATAACTGGAATACTGTGAGGGATTATCTTATTATGCTACCGTCGAATATAAATATACTAGCATAATAAGTCATACTTCAAAAGTAAAGTGTTATGACGTGGATATAGCATTATGATCATCATTAATAGCTTCAATGAAAGTTTCATAAACTTGTCATTGCCACGTTAGAATACTTGCCCCTATGCAATAATAAAAATAGACGCTTCTATATTATCTATTGCAAGTTTTACGCGGCTTTAGGGCTTTCACAATAGAACCCCTTCCCACCTACGAACTTGGAGCCACAACATGGATTCAATGATTGCCATTCTTCTTCCCTTTTCAGGGCCCTCCAATGTCAATGCCATATCAACTACTGTAGAGAGACAGACACCCCCCTAAGCCACTTTGGTTCGTGGACCCGTCTCATGAATCACCACGTGATGTCGGTTGGGGGTTGCTTCATCAAACAGTGCCGCGATATGAACAATAACATTAAAAGAGGGTAGGAACTAGAGAATCAATGCCCACATATCGCTATGTGTTCTATCCATACGACATGTCTACCCATAGACCTGCTCTGATACCACTGTAGGGTTCTGTAGCAGAAAACAAAAAATGTCTATCTACTCGAACACTAATACCAGGATCTATACTATGTAGACATAAGTAACGGAGAAGAGATACGGTATTCATACCTTTAAAGACCGAGGCACGCCTTACGCAGGAAGGCGTATATTGATGAAGACGAGCAGCACCCCAAGTGTAGTGCCTCCGAAGTTCGTCACACTCCCGGTGTAGGAGACGTCAACCGGACTCCGATCCAGCCGAGCAGCAGAAGAAGTAGATGCCGGATCGCAGATCACACGACGGTGGTGTGAAGGTGGAGAACTCACCCACGAGGTCCTCCCCAATATTAGGGAGAAGTCCTCAATGGATGAGAGAGAGAGAGAATGAGAGGGAATGGGATGATTTCAAAGGGGGAGGGAGACCCCTATATATAGTGGGAGGGGGAGCACCACCCTAGGGCCAGGTGGTGTAGGACTAACCCCCACACCCGCCGGACACCTAGGGGAAGCCGCCGGCCCTAGGTGGTCCCCATTGGGTCGGCCCACCAAGCCTAGGCCGGCTGACCCCCTCTCCTTAGGTGCCATGCCCTATTGGGCCTCCCTTCGGGTGAGGCCCATTAGCATTATGATGCCTTTAATAATAAAACAAAATATATATTTAATATTAATTCTCCATTTAATATTCAAATACACATATTGTATTATTCCTTCACTCTGGAACACCTTCCGTACCCCTTCCGATCTCCATCGGATGTTACCCGGAACTATTCTGGTTTCTCTTTCTCTATTTCTCCTACGATACCTCATCTACCCTAAGCGACCCTACCCTTAAGCGTGACATCCTTCGGTTCAGAAACACTCCGGACATGATTGAGACTACTCTCACATCAATGATCAACAGAGGGACCTGGATGGCCATGTGACCCCTGTGCGTTTCACGAATACAATCGCTCGAACCGTGAGATAGTCGTTCCCCATTACCCTTGTCATATGATACCTAATTCATTCGAGACTTGATCTTCAGTATCCCCATACCTTAGTTCGGTCTCATTACCAATGAACTTGTTTACTCGTTCTCATGTTGTTGCATTCCGTGACCAAGTCACATGCTTGCAAGCTTCATTAATGCAACGTCACCGAGATGGCCACATGTATCTGTCCGTTACATGGACTAGACAAATCCTGGCCTTGATATTTACTCCTCTACGTATCCCTTTGGAAAACCTGAGTGGCACCTTTTTGATCACCCTGTTACGAGATGATTCTTGATAACCATCTAAGCTTCCTCCGGAATGGTGATTTGCATTACCTCACAGTCAAAGGACCAGGTTGCGAGGTTCTCTGTGTTTTATCATCAATGGTGAACTTTGTAACTAGATCTCATTCAAGATATAATGGTCGGATGTTTGTCTATCATGTTATTCAACTAATAACATGACCCCATTGTCAATTGGCATAAATGCCCATGATCTTGAAACCTAGACCATCCTCATGACCAATGAACTAGTTCGCTAGAGGTAACTAGAGACACGGTTTATTTACATACCACACGTGTATTAACATTTCGTATTAACACAATTATAGCACAGTATGAAATGTATTATGAACATATAGGAGTCATATCAAATAATACACTTTATTATTTGCCTCTAGGGCATAACTCCTTCAAAAGGTATGTCAATGTTGGGCATTTCCATGAAGAGTGCAACCCTACCCACTTAATCTAGTGTCTCTTTGCATTTGGGGTTAGGGGGTTGCAAATCCCTCCCCGATTCAGGCATTACTTGGGCATGCTACCACGAAAGATCATCCCGAGGACTCACACTGGCTACAACTAGGAAGTGAAGCTGAATGAGCAGGATCATAAATCCATCATCAATCAGGGTTGGGCGGATTTTGCCTTGCTCACAACCTGAAGGTTGGCTACCTCATCACCTTCAAAAGGCTGAATGGAGGAGTACCACGTGGTCATCTTTGACTATTCATGTTGTGAGGTGCTGACGAAGTGCCCAGATCATGGCGATGCCACCATGCGGATCCTTGATGACAATGAGTAGAGTGAATGTTTGTTGTTGATGTTGTGGTGAACTTATCTATAAGTTTTTGTAGTGCTAGTGAACTTATCCTAGATGATCGTTTACTATGCTGTTGTCCTAATTTTAATTGCTATGCTACTAACTTAGGTACTAAGTATGATCGTAGTACTATGAAGTGTGTGATATTTTGTTGTGTTCTGTGCTAATTGATGTGTACTATTTAATGTGTTCTATGAGAGTAAGCTGGTGACCTCACTACTCGTGAGAATAGGAAACAATAGCTGCTACTTTGCATAGAACCAAACAACATCACATTATTTCTGTAGGTTGCAATGTGGGCAACCAAACAATTGTGAGTCCGGGAGGCACGACCGAAAAGTATAGTCTACTAGAGACATTGAAGTTCGGGACCCACATGCCTCAAAAGACTTCAGTGAGTCAACATCGTGCAAGGAACTGAAAATCTTTCTTCTGCCACACGCCGTCTAAGCTTCCTTCATGTTTTTAGCGGTTTCGTCATTGTAGAGGGACGCGAAACCAGAAAAAAGTTCTCCATCTGCCACGGTCGAGCCGAGAAATTCGTCGCGGAAGACGCGCCTTCTACGACGACCAACGGGCCAAGTCATTGCATTTCTTGTAGTGCAAATCCGGCCTCCAATACTAATAATTTACTACTCGGAAAATACTCACATCTAAGAAATCAGACAAAAACCAAAGTATAAACAGAAAATTAGACTTACACCCGAAGGTAGCATTTTTAGAATCAGAAATCTAACTAGAACAAACATGAGCAAAAAGTACATTCAAGTATTTTGGGTTTTTTGACTATGACATGATCTTTCAGAAATAAGATGGTACTACAAAACTTCTTAGAAAAAATATCGAGGCAACCAATACTTTATTTCACTTTGAACATGTATATTGATATGATTACAAAGAAAGAAAATTTTAAGAATAAAAGGTACGTAGCTGAGCAATATTCCAGGGACGGTCTAATTCATTCGGTTCTATACTGCCTCCAGCTCTCTTTCTCTTCTTTGTGGCGGGTCTTTCTTTGTATGGCCTCATGTCAGTTAGATAGTAAGAACCATTGTGCAATACTCTGCTAACCATAAAGGGTCCTTCCCAGACTGGGGAAAGTTTGTGCTTTCTTTTTTGCACTAGTCGAAGAACTAGATCACCCTTCTTAAAAGACCGACCTTTGACTCTTTGACTATGATACTTGCGTAACTTCTGCTGATAGGCTGTTGATCTCAGTTCATCAATGACGCAAACTTCCCCGAGTACATCGAGGCCATCTTGTTGAGAAACTTTGGCATCCTCTTCGACATACGCAGCGACTCAGGGAGAAATATGAATAAGATCACTTGGAAGAACTGCTTTTGCATCATAGACCAAGAAGAAAGGTGTATATTCGGTTGACTTGTTAGGAGTCATTCGCAAGCTCCATATCATACACGGTAATTCCTCTACCCAAACCCTCGCAATATGATGAAGTGGTGCTTCGATCCTAGGTTTGAGGCCTTCAAGGATTAAACCATTTGCCCTTTCGACTTGTCCATTGGCTTGTGGATGCGTGACTGATGCAATATCGAGCCAGATCCTTTGCTCTTCGCAAAATTTGATGATACTGATGAGGTAAGATCAGTGGTAAAGGTTAAACATGCTAAGGCTTGTATGGGAGGCCACGGTGGGATGTGGTTTTTGTAGTCCCATGCTCACCACCACTAGGACCCGAGTTCTAGCCTCTTGAACCAAGACGAGCGTACAACCACACGGGGCCTGGAAAACCTCACGAGTAACTAACTTGCCTAGTAGATTCCATGAGTCATATAGTTCGGGCGTTCCATTCGACATATGCATAGAAAACGTTTTGAAAGATTTGGCGGGTCAAGGTGCATCATAACAGGTAGGTAAGCATGGACGGGGTTGCTTGGGGGTATATGGTGCCCCTGGTAAACCAACCTCGCTTCACATCTCTAGGAACCGGCTTCGGGATTTGATCCGTTACGGCAGAACCCTCCTTAGGGCGTGACTCATGGTCTCAGCGAAAGCAAGGTAAAGGTCATGTCCAACCACCCTATGCCAGCCTTCCAAGGAAGAGGGCTCAACTATAGTGGCATTAAGAGTCAGTTGGTACGTGTGGGTAAAGTTGTACACCCCTGCAGGGTATTAATCTTTTCTAAAGCCGTGTCCACGGTTATGGATGACTTGGGAACGAACATGAAGATCATAGAGAACATTAACCTAATTGTAAAACTTGGAAGTTCATCGAGGATGCTTCCTCATGGGTACGAGGGGGTGATCCTAGTTATGAGATGAGGATTACTTTGGTGGATATCAAAAGATGATGATCAATTCTTTGGAGATGTCGCTCTCTTATCCCCTTTTAAAATATTCTGATTAGACGAGCTTCTTCTCCCTCTTGTTTTACAAACAAAGATGGCTTTATGCAAAATAACCCCACCATCCATAAGTCTTGCGGAGTACATCCTGTACTCACCCTTGCTTTGTTGATAATTTTGTTGCAGAGTAAGTGTTCCCCTGAAGATGAGTTCCGTACGACATCGACACCGACGAGTAGCTTGGGGTTCCTGGCCAGCAACCTGGAATCTATGGGCTGGGACGTCATCGTTATGCTTCAGGCCTCTTAGGCCATTTGTTAAGTTTGCTATACTTAATAGCATAATTTGCCTTCTATTGTTTGATGTTTGTGGTAAGTGACCTCTTCTTGTAATATTTTGGTTCTTCGCTCAATATTGAGCTTGCTGTAATAATTTTTGTGTCGCTGGGTTACTGTTGTGTTACCGATTTCTCACTGGATATTCTCGAGCTCCAGGTTAAGCTTATGTGAGGCTAAGGTATGGATTTGTTTAACCCTGATCCCGGGGGTGTCACAACAACCTAATTAATTGGGTCTTGCATGACACCACACATAGGTTATCACCCACTATGAAGGTAGTAACATCAACTAGTAACATGTGCAAGTTACTAGTCTTAGTTACTTAGCATTATGACCAGCCTTAGGACATCTACAATGCAAGGTGCTTAAAGAAATAAACCGATTTTTTACTAATCACTGGTAATTATTCATACTAGGCAGATGCCTAAGTAGTCACCTCTCCTGTACAAATAAGCACTGGTGCTACAGAAACTGCTTGGTTTATTTTGCTAAGCACCTGTGTAAGCACCTTGCATTGTACATGGCCTCAGGGTGTGTTTGGTAGCCTAGGGGAACCCAGATATTCTCATCTCAACCGAGATATACCAACTATTTGCTGTTTGTTAGCCCAGCTCGGCTCAACGCGGTAGTGCCGACCTCATACGGAAACAAGCAATCAGCGGGGTCAAGATGCGAAGCTCAAATCGAGCTTCTAAGATGAGCTCGGTTGAATCCATCCCGCAAAACACTGCAGAGGTAGCCCGCGGCCCCCCAAACCCCCACTCGCACCCGATTCTTTCCTAATTTTCTCCATCCCCAGACCCGAGCAGGAGCACCGCCGCCAGCGTCCCTTCGACCCGCCCAGCCCCCTACGCCCCTCCGGCCATCCACCACTAACGAGATGAATCATCGCGGGAGCCTAGGCTGGCCCTCCTCCCTCGTAGAGTAAATCCACCGGCGGTGCTTCTATGGCCCTCCCAGCCTCCTCCGCCTCGGCCCCTGGACGAGCACCTAGTCTGGCCGCTCCTCGACAAGCTCCGATCCTGACCGCCCCTCGATGAGCTCCGGACCTGGCCGCCCTCGACGAGCTCTGGACCTGGCCGCCCCTCCTACGCCCGGCAGGATGCGCTGCCTCCACCATTGTACAAGACCCGATTGCTTTTGCTCTTTGGGGACTTTTGTGTAAAAATTAGGGCTCAACATATCTCAACGCAGATTTCTAAACCAAACAACATCTGGAACCAAACTTTCTCAACAGATACAGGCTACCAAACAAACACAAAATCTCAACTCAATGTATCTCAACTCAGCTTGTCTCAGGTGGGAAACGCTTGTTGGGGTGACCCGACCTACCAAACACACCGTTAGTGTATGGATAAGTCCGCTTAAGTCACTTGGAAGGTCTTCAATGGCCAGGGTGGGCTTTGGCTGGATATCCTAAAGAAAAAGTACCTGCAGACGGGCGAGCTCTACTCCATCTGATCTTTTAGTGGCTCCCAATTGTGGAAGAGCATTTTGTAAGCTAGGCCACTGCTCCGCATTGGCTCCAAGCATGTGGTGGGCAATGGTCGCAACACCGCGTTTTGGCTAGATAGATGGGTCCATCAGGGGCCTCTAGCCAATAGATACCCGACTCTATTTGAGATTTATGACAACCCTAACACCCTCGTCGCTGATGTGTTGAATAGCAAGTTGGGCAGGCCTGGTTTCAGACGCACCTTTGGCCTAGTTGAGCAGTCGCAGTGGTTGGATCTTGCGAATGACCTGTCTGCGGCTTCGCTCTCTCAGGATGTTGATCGTATGACATGGATGCTTGACCCTTCTGGCCAGTTCTCCACTAGCTCACTGTACAAAGCCCTTCACGATGGCGCTACGATTTGTGAGTTTCGCTAAATCTGGAAGCTTAGGTTGCCTCTGAAGATCAAACACTTCATTTGGCAATTGGCGAGAGGGCGCCTTCCTAGTGGTGACCAAGTGCAGAAACGCAATGGCCCGGGGGATAGTCATTGCCCGCTCTGTCGAAGACCGAAATCTTAGAATCACATCCTGTTTACCTGTAGCCTGGCCACTCTCTTTTGGGCCTGTTTTCGAGAAGTTCTTGGGTGTGACTAGGCGTCTGCTAACTTCCATCAGTTTTTGGCCTTGATTCAGACTTCACATGGTCTCTCCAAACGCATGTCGTGGATGGCGTTTGCGGCCATCTCTTGGGCCTTGTGGAACATTAGAAATAAAGCCCTGATTGAGAGAAAATTTTTATCTTCTACTCCCGATGGCTTATTTAGAATTGTTGTTTTCCTACAGCAGTGGCTTCTCCTCAGCAGGTCGCAGGACCGAGACACAATCTCTTCCCTTCTTGAGGCGATCAAGGCGAAAAGCAGGGAGCTCAGAAGCGCTCTCCCCTGAGGATGTAGTTGGACTCCTCGCCGCGCCTTCGCCTCCCTCCCTCGGTGTGCGGCTGTCTCTCCGGTCGCCCCACCCTCTCGTTGTTAGGTGTCGCAGTTGGGCAACGAGTAGTTGGTCTTGTGTTACTTGGCAGTGTTGTGTCTACTGATGGGTTCCTTTCCTCCCCTTGCACTGGTGCGGCCAATATTTAACTGCTTCCTGCGTGTGAGTTGTATCCTGTTTGTCATACGTTCTGGTCTTTCGAAGTCTTTATTTTATAAAGCCGGGCCTTCGTGTCTTTTAAAAAAAAAAATAGGTACCTTTGAATCACCCTGCCGGGTCGTGGTTGTGGGCTGGCGGCGCCGTGGGCAACCGTTCCCACTTACAGGTTGAGACATAGCTGTCCGCGCTGATAGTTCGGAAGCTGCGGGACCACTGCGGTCGGCCCGCTGCTGGAGATGCCTCACACTGCACTCGGCAGCAAATTGGAGACGACGCCGCGAGAAAGCCCGCGCTTTCTAGGACTGTTCTTTTCATAGCCACGCTCCCCCAGTCATTTTGGCGGGAATTCTGTCCAACTCGAACCCTAACCAGGCCGCGCCATGGACAAGTTCCTCGTGGCGGCGCCGCCTTCCGCCGGCGAGGACCCTGGAACGTCACGACCGCCGCCTCGGAGGTACCCCGCCTCGGACCCGTACATCTCCCCCTGTCCCGCCTCCTCTCTGTTCTGACCTCCCGTTTGATCCGCAGGTGGCACCGGTGGAGCCGCATCGCCGTGGAGCTAGACGGGCGCATCGACGCCAGGTTCCGGCATCGGGAATTACGCCGCCTCCTTGACTCCTACGCCGAGGTGGTAGAGATTTGGAAACAAGTGATGTTAACTTTTTTGTTCGATTCTGGCTTGGTTGCTGTGTTCTCCACTGAAATTACTGCGTAGGTGTTCGGGAATAGGAACTGAAATCCTCCACAACCGGAGAGATGGCTAATTTATGACATTCTTAGGGAATTTAGTGGTAAGGCAATGGTAGAGTAGTTTAGTGGGAGCTAAGCTTAAAACAGTTCTGGCCATCTCAGTGGACATTGGGTAAATGTTGACTAGTTCAGATAGGTCATGTCTATTGTGGAAAAAACTGTGCACCATCCTGCTTGTGTTTTGTACTTTATCGATATTTACATCTGTGTGTTAAATTTGGAATTTTATACCAGAAAATGGAGGAATTTTTAGCAGCGTCTAGCTGCCTATGCTACTTCCAAAGTTCTTATTTTTCTTCTCTAAGCAAAGCAACTGTATTCTATTTATATGTTAGGAAATAATGTTGCAAACTGTTCTTGTTTTTATCCTGAGAAGACTAGGACCTTCGAGCACAAGTACTACAAACATGGCGAGGAACGGTGCCAGACATATGTAATGCTGATAAGCACAGTTGTTTGTATCTTGTAGTGCTGATTCGATGTGTATTATTTGGCTAATCTGTTTACACTGGTGCTCCTTTTAGGTGAATCACATGATTAATGCTTCAACTTTCACTGAGTATTACCATCCAGCGAGGTTAGTATTTTTTTTTGGAGCATTTGGTTGCAAAATTACTAGTTTTATGATCACCTTGTATAGTTCTATCGCTCACTTTGTTGTAACATGCTTATTAGATAGTCTAATAAACTTGTTTTATTTCATTTGGGCAGGGAGGGAGTTTCAGCAATGGAATTTGATAAAAAGGTAGCATGGAAATGTATTAAAACATTCATTATTTCTAGTTTAGTATCGCTAGAACAGGTGTATCAATTTCGGAACATTCTGCTTGGAATGATTGTTACGTTCCATTTCACCTAGAGAAAGGAATAAACGGTCTCGTGTTTATCCCATCAATACTTCTAACAGTTCCACTCCTTTCTGCCCTCTCTCTCCAGTATGTGGCCAGAATGTTCCGTGCTGCTCTACTTGGTACCAGTTATTTGGCAATCTCTTTCCTGTTAATATATGTTTGACTAGAAATATTACTTATATCTTTTTCCATTATGTATAGGCTGAAAATTTGCACTTGTATATTTTTCTTATATAGTAGATTACTACCCACTAGTAGATTATTACCCACTGTAACTACCTAGTACCAGAGCGTCCATTCCAACCATTTGAATGGAATTAACTAGTATAATCAAAGTCTGTTGATTCCTTACTGTTTTTTAGTCAGATTGTGATACATAAAGTATTTAAGCATCTTCCTTGTTTTTTTAATTGTGCAGGGAGTATACCTTGCATCAGTGACAATGTCAGGGTGTTTAACAGTACACGACTTTGAGACTTTATACTGCTCCTTGTATGGCCCATCATGTAGTAAGTTGAGCTTACCTGACTCCTCTGAAAAATGCTGAAAACAGATGCCTTTCAAATAACATTCTTGGGATTATGTTTATAGTAGAACCGCCTGTAGATGAAAAGATCTGTGTTCTGCATAGGATCAGGATTGGGGTGGTCCAACAGTAACATATGATTGTATACTGTACCAATTGTGATCTTTGCAATTTTTCTTTAAATACACCAGGCATTCAGGAATACTATAAAATATGCAGCAATACTTTCCCTAAGAATGATGGTATAGTTTTTAAACCCTGATGTTCTCCTAGTTCAGGTTACCTTCTTCAAGAAAATAGACCAGGTTCGCCATCTGCAGGTGATTTGGATGGGATTAATGATTCCAGTAATATGGATGTACTCTGTACGTTCTGTTGATGTAAAATGGCCTTGTTAACCATTCTAATATCCAGTCAGAATTTATATATCCATATAGAGAACCAAAAAGTTGAAATGAAATTGTACTGGTATTCTTAAACCAGTTAATTTTGAAAATAACAACCTTTCAAAATATTCAAGGACATACTCTGAGATAAGGATAGGTTGCACACAAAATGATTATTCATAGTTTACTGTCTCATGCTTCGTTGGTAGGTTTGCCGGATGACTCATCAAACTATGTGCTCCATATATCAAACCAAATGCCCCTATGTGCTGTCCGGTGGAATCCAGAAAATCAAGACGAGGTCGGTATCAGCATTGATTTTTCTATTTTCACTTTATTTGAGTTAAGAGAATTTGGCACATTGATGAGGAATGACAAGTGTATCTGGCATTATGGACTACAATTTGGTTTATTTTAAGAACTAAATGAAGTGCTTTTTGACTTCATGTGGTTTCTATCTAACTCTATTATTGAACTTTAAGCATGCCTTATGCAGATTGTTTGCTCATCTAGCCAAAGTGACAAAGTTTTTCTGTTTGATATTGGCTATGTCTCATCTGTTCCGACTGAAGTAAGTACCTCTTTTATATTGTTCCTTAACAAATGCTTCACATCATCACATATTACTCAAGTATACTTTAAGTATGTTTTCTCCATGTTGACTTACATCTGAATTTCAAATATCATAGATTCTTCCTTTTCTCCTTCAATTCCTAATAATCATGCCAGTAAAAAATATATTTTGGTGTTACCTTCCCTGTTATGTTTCCGCCAAACGGCACATGTAGCCATGAAATTTTGAGCATATGTGTATGTTACATAGCACACTTTGTAGGGTTTTCCCCCAGTTTGTTTGGTACAGTACAAATATCCAAACCGCTAATGGCCAATGGGTACACCCGTGTTTAGAAATCTGCACTGATCCTTGGTCTAAATCATATAATACTTTAAACAAGGTTCACTCTGCATCACTAAAAGCTAAGTTACACAGTATTCTAAAGAAACGGTTTCCAAACAATATGTTTAGAAAAAAATACTTCCAGATGTTTGCACTTGTACATCTTAGTCCATTGGAAGGAAATTTGTTATAGTAGCTCGAGGTCCATTATTACGTAGCTTATATTACTACACAACTTCCGTCATGGCCCTTCTGATTTTTATGTTATTTTATTTTAGGTTTTACAGAAAGGGAAGACCAAATTTCACGCTCTGTCCTCTGAATCCCGAAAGGGTTTGACTGATCTAGCTTTCACATCAGATGATAAGTCACGGTATGTGACAAATTTGTGCTTATTCACACCATCATGTCATTTGAGATAAGGGCCAATCATAAACATTTCTAATTAGTAATTAATATGAAGCTTTCTATAGACAACTGACTGCATAATTTTTTTTCTTCTCTTTATTTAAGTGGAAAGTATAGTTTGATCCTTTGTAGTCCCTTAAAGAAAGAATTATTAACAGTTGTGAAGCTAAATAAATGGAGTCGTGCTAATATTTGCTATTACCCTGATGATAGACCTTTTTACTTTTCTGGATGGAGTGAGATGTGTTTCCAAGAACATAGTATGTAGATTCTGCTTACATTGGGTGTCAGTGTGAGGTTTAGATTCTGCTTATGGTGGATGCTGGTTCACCAGGTAAATGCAGGTCTCAGTGTTAATCACCAAGTGTGCTGACAACATTGCTACCACCTTACCAATATATTGGTATTTTAGGAGGCATAAGCTATGTATACATGCACCAGATACTAATATTCTTAATGAAACTTTTCTTGCTGGTTATGCTTATTGGTTCTCCACATCTAGGCTATTTGCATCTGGACTTGATGGTGCAGTCTACATGTGGGACAGGCGGTTAAGTAAGACTCACTGTGTTGAGCTTACAGCACTCCCAGAATCTCAATTTACCAGTGTCGAGCTAAATATGGATAATCGGGTATGCTAATTCTTAGGTTAAGTATATGTTGTTCTGTAACAGTTAGTATGTACCTCTCCTAATTCTCAGGTTAAGAACATGATATTCCATAACAATAGTTCTTTAGCTTTGTTAATGCTGTCCTCTTATACACCACATCACCAAACCTATGTTTCAGATTGAGAGACATCCTACCGACGACATGGGACGTGCATTAATGTAATCCCCTGTAATGAACTTAGCCTCTTAGGAGGATGTAACAAACTTCTGCCTTTTCAATAAAATGAAAAAGATATTCTTTGTGTTTTGTCAAAAAAATAATTTGTAATGCACTTAGTCTGCTGATTTATTGTTTGGATTACCCAACCATAATATCCTGTTTAGGTGCATCTACTCTATGATCAATCAAAACTTTGATCTCGTCCAAAATTTAGTGTTAAAAAAGAGGGCAATTTAGTTTTTTTTTTGTCGACGCGGCTTACATTTTCTGTTAACTTGAATAGTTAATCTAATTTAAAATTTTATGTTAGCTTCAGCAATTAATATAGTCTAACCATAAATATCGGACCACTCACGTATAGGGACTTACTGTTTATCTTTTCAGACAGTGTTTGGTGCAACTAGAAATGGTACAGTTCATGCTTGGGATACGCGTGGAGGGAGAGCATCAGCTGCTTTTCAAAGCCATAATGAGGTACATTCAGCAGACAAATATTCTTCTAGTTCTGCTTCTTTTCATGTGATCTATTCTAAGGTCATGCAACTTCCAACTTGATATTCAGCATGATGATTTCAGTATTCTGAGAATAAAAAACCAAACTTCTGTTTGTGAACTTTATATAGGCTGTACCAACAAGTTTCTACAGATTTACGCATGCCTGTTTGGTAGAGTAAGTCAGCTTGTTTACAAGTAGTGCAAGCTAGTTCTCTTTGATTGTGAATGCACACTTTTTTGCTAAAATATTTTGAAATGATATCCCAATAGTTGCTTTTGTTCTTTCATCTTTATATACCTGCAACTGTGATTAGTGGTTTCCAGGTGCCAAGAAAATAAAAAAAATGAATACAATCTCAGAGAAGGAAACCTGCTCCTCGTCTACCGAACCCTTGTGATAAATATTAACCGTGGGACTAAATCTGGAACTTATTAAAACTTAAAATATGCTAAACCCTCTAAATTTTAGAAACAACTTTTGTTGAGATATGTTAAATAGCTGTGAAAGGTTAGAATAGGTAGTGTACTAGACTACTAAGTGCAATTGCGAGGGGTTATCTGTCTTTTTATACTAATCTTGTATTTCATGTGATGACACGTGACAAGCTAGTACTCCCTCTGTTTGAAAATATAAGATGTTTTAGCTTTGTGAAAGGAGTGTATCTAGACCTCTTTTAGTGTGTAGGTTCATGTAGGTTTGGAGTGAACCTACTCACTAAAGGGGTCTAGATACACTCCTTTCACAAAGCTAAAACATCTTATATTTTGAAACGGAGGGAGTACCATTTATATTCAGAGAAATTAGTAGACAAAGAATTGCCCTTTATTGTGAACCTTAATACGCAGCAATGTCAGAGCTGTCTTGGCAACACGAGTACTAGTTTTTCTTGCCTTGGTTCTAGGCTGACAAAACTTTTGTCCAGGTTCAACCATTATCGTCAGTGAAGATATCAACGTTGTTGGGAAAAATTGCATCACTGAAGGTATGCGAAAGATAAGTAGACTTAATAATTGACATTTATGCTACAAAAAGTTCATGCACTTCCCTTTCTTGTGACCTGTATTGACGCCTCACATGCACATAGTGATGTTTCTATATCAAAGCCATCTGCATGAACTATCAACTAGTCCGGTTGTTAGAATTATTATACAAATATCGGCATATGGTGACTCACATGATAAAAGTAGTCTAGTCCACTGAATCAACGTATCTATCTGTTAGGCACCAAACAATATTATATGCATTATCTTATGTTTTATTAAATGATATATAAGAATAAATGTCGGTTTCTTTTCTTTTCCTGACATAAGGCACAAATAGTAAGACTAGGAATCAGCTCCAGAGCATATCATCTGTAGAAGGCACAATTATGTTTATATACTTATATTGCTAACAATATTGAGGCTATACAATGTATTTCCTATTTTAACATTATTTCCACCCTTTTAACTATTTTCAGAAACAATCAAACATTGTTTCAAGTGAAGTTCTGTCTATAGACTTTAACCCTAGTTGCTCATATCAGTTGGCCTTCCATCTTGATGATGGCTGGTAAGTATCTCAGATTTCACTAATTGTTATAAATCATAAAAAGTAAGGGTTACCTTTTTCTTTCTAGAGTTTTGTATCCATTTTTTTTCTTTCTAGTGTAGATTTCAAGGTGCTGTGTGGTGTTACTATGTGCCAGATCAGTGATTTCTCTTCCGTCTGAATCCCATGTTAGGTCTGGAGTCCTCAATGTTAACACCCTCAGTGTGAGTCATCTGCACTGCCCTCCTCCTGCTTGGTTGTAAGTGTTGATCTATGGATTTGTTCAAATTTGAACCACATTACAGTTTTTTCTTATTAAGCTTTGCAAATATGACCAAATTATCTACCCCAAGGAAATATGACCAAATTGTTTTGTGGTTTTCTGCTGTTGTTATATTAGGGAGGGTGTGGACTCTGTGTTGCATAAGCGGAAAGCTACCTGGCTGTCGACATCTTCAGTAAGAAAATATTATAGGGCACCCCTTAATCTTAGCACATGAAAACTTTTCCTGAAATTGTACCCCTTATGAAATCAGATTGAGGCGAATAAAATTTCACGAGTGCTAAAAGATGTAGTCCCGCGTACCATGCTAGCCATAATGTCTACTATTTCCACTTCTTGACATAAATTATAGTGAAGCACATTAAGGAATTTGATGCATGCCACATGTTTACATTGTACAGATTTATGCAGTTGGATCTTCCTCGAGTAATGGAATGTATGTACTGGATTTTCATCCACATACAAGCTCTGCATGCCATGTGGACTACAAGTGAGCTGATATTTCCTCTCTCTTTTCTCCTGGTTTTCACATAACCAACTAACCTGGCAATCTAATCTTCTACTACCTCCATACCATATTATAATACAGAGGTAGTAGTTGTTTGCTGGGAACATAGGTGGAGAAGTTCCATAATTTTAGCAATTCTTGTTATGACTGAGTTTCAGTAAAAAAAGTTCCGTGGGAAATAAGCTCTTGTTTCGGCCCAGTTTAGGCATGATATTCATTCTTGTTTTCTCACTTGGTATTCCATGTTTCAGTGAGGAAACAAGAGGCTCTGAAGAAAATCAACCCGCAGAAAACAAGTTTATTCCTCTATCCGAGAGGGTTCTGTCCTGTGCAGCCCATCCACTCAGTCATAACATAATTGCCGGTACTGAGGTTCGTTTGCTTACATTCTGGTTAAGAGTTGTACATATGTAATCTGATGCAAGTGACAAGCCATACTCGATTCATGTACACGCTGAATGGATTTAGTTCTTACTTTGCGTATAGAATTGGAAACCATCAGATTTACGAATCAAATTCGAGTCAGGTGGCAAAAGATATAACTAGTCATATTTGTCTGCAGTTCTCATCGTTGCTCATGATATCACAAAAGTATGAGACCATCAGAGATCCAGAGTAGCGCATGGGTACATCAGGAGCTTCCTCCAAGCACAAGCAATATCCCTGATCGCAGCATTCACTATGCCCCGCTTATTTGCTCATGGCCGTCCTGCAACATAAGAATGATGTGCAGCACGCATGGGACCTTGATGGCGGCAAACAAGCTTTGGATTTGGGTCCGCCAGGTCGGTCTAGCGGGAAGATGTGCAGTCCATCGCGAGATTCAGCATGTGGCCATACCCTACTTCTCCAGAAAGCCAATGGACACCGTCGTTGCTGAGATCCAAGCTAGCACAGTGATGGTTCGAAAAAAAAAAACAAGTGCAGTGACGCTGTTGCACTCGATCTTCGAAGTGTAGACCTTCAAGGCATGCTTTCAGGGGCGCAGTTTTTTTTTACTTGTGATTACTGTTTCAACTTTGTTTATTCTTGACCTAGTAGTAATCAGATAGTGCTGTCCTCTGTACATGTCGTGTTCTGTACCTGAGCTAGTATTTGCTATCGGTAATTTGTGTTCTGTGCACGAGCCTCATGCTTTAAGATGGTGCGAGATTTCAGCAGACTTCATCAGCCAGGAGAACTTCTGTTTCTGGTTTCTTGTTCTGAAGGTAGCAGCTTCCGCTCGGGGTCTCGACAAAGGGTCTCTCTCTCTCTCTCTCTCTCTCTCTCTCTCTCTGCCCAAGGAGAAATGACTCATTTGTCATCCGAAATCCGCTGGTCCTTGTGGAAAAGCCAACAGTTTTCAGTAATAACACATGCCCTTGGGAGCGATCGGATGAGCGCATCGGTGCTGCCATCCCCAAGCCCCTCCCCTCTCCTCCTTCCCTGCTGCCGCCGGTGTGTGTCCTCGGGCAAAGCCCGTGCGGTGCCGGTGGTGGCGCTGGAGGCGCGGGGTTCCTCTACTAGCGGCGGCACACCTCTTCGGGTCCAGAGGGGAGGCTGCGGGATGAGCTCGGCTGGCATGGCGGCTCAACGTGGCGTGGCGGTGGGCAGCTTGTAGAGAGGGCGGCGGTTGGGGCTGGAGGTGCTCCCGGTGGCGGAATCTTGCGGGGCTGGATCTAGGCCAGGTTGGGCCGGATCTAGGCTGTGCGGGCCCCGACTCGGGCCCTTGGTCGCCGTGTTTCGGCAGGTGGCAGGTGCCTCCTCTTGGCTATGGTGCGGCCGGGACACTGGATCGGGGCCGGGCGGGCCTAGATCTGGTGGCTCCTGACCTGCTCGAGGTGGCCTGTGGGCAGCACCGAGGTGCCGTGTGTGCCATGATCGTTCCTCCTCGCCCTGTCGGGCCCAGGTGGTGAACCTCAGACCGGCGGTGGTCCGGTAGGCCCTGGTGACCACGGTGGCGATGGCGTTGCTCCTTGGCGGTGGGGATCTACATCGGTGGATCCACCGGTGGACGGAGGAGTAGGACTAGCGCTAGGGTTGGTGGCGACGATGAAACCCTTGCTGCAGCGTGGCAGCGGGGCTTCACGAGTCCTTTTTGGGCCCCCTCGGGCCAGAGAGGGCCTGCTTTGTCCTTGTTGTTACATCCGGTCGTCTATCGCCCTTCGGCGGTTGAGGTAGTTCCCTCCCGCGTGTCACTGTACCGCCGACCTCCGCCGAAGTTGCTGCTTTTCGGTCGTACCAGTCTCACATTGTGGGCCACGGTGAGACGGCGGTGGTGACTGAAGGACCTTGGTGGCGTGTGCTGGTGGGCGGCGAGCTTGGTGGAGCAATTCGAAGTGTCCGGGAGTGTGGTTTTTTGAGGGGTCAGGAGAAACCCTTACCGTCTAGACACCGACGCGGCGTCGCCTGCGGTTGTCGCCGTCCTTCCTGAAGGGCGTCGGGTGTATCTCTTCCCTACCTCCCTGTAGTGTACTGGGGGAAACTCTAGAACCAGTCCGGGCAGCAGCGTCGTTGTTGTCGCTTTCCTTTTTGAAGGTGTTGCTTGGTACGCGTACGCGATGCTTCAGAGCGCTAGGAGCGTGGTGGAAATTCTCCGGAGAGCACAGCGGTTGCGGGTCATCCTCGTTTTCGTCAAGCCACTATTGTCAGCTTTATTTTCTCTTCTTCGTTTTCTTCGTTGTTTCTCTTTGGGTGTTGTGCAACATGATCTTGGATGAATTTAGAACTTGGTGATAAGGACGGGCGGTTAGGGCTCATCGCGCAGACATCAGGGTCTGCACATCCGCGATCTTGGAAGGTCGCGCAACATTGGGATCAATTCGCTTCAGGTTCCGGCTTACTGTCTTTCTCGATCTTTCGGATGGAGCTACAAGGAGTAGTCATCAGAGGCCCCGTAGGGTGCCCTCTTTGGCCAAGCAGGTCGCAACAGTTTTTTTTCAATAATAGCAGGAGAGCTGCTACGTTCATTCATTAGTCGCAACAACTTTCGATGAGGCAGCATGGCCAGAGGCAACCTCCTCTCGGGTGCATCCCACGCTGCCCACACCGGTGGCACCTTCTCCTTGTTGCTAGAAGGCAGTGGAACCCGTCAAGACAGCATCCTCATGGCGCCTTTCTCCACCACAGCTCCGGGAGAGGCCTGATGGCGCTTAATTGGTCTTGGGATCAATCACTAGGGGTGTATTTGCTCATGTATATGATTCACCTATTCATGACTCCTCCTTAGAAGAAATAATAAAAAGATTCTCTTTGTGCTTCACTAATTGTGACAACCAACCAAATGAAATAGAAATTTGCCTAAGCACTTGCTCCCTTGGGTTATCCACCTCCACTTCACTAGCTCTATTTTACTTGCACTAGTTTACCTATAGTATTTCCTTCCAAAAACTTTACTGTTTTCTAGTTAGTACAAAAACAACAACCACACACACACTATAGTTCCTAGCTTTAAATAGAAGGCCATATAAGTGGGTTATAGGCTTTAGAGAATAGATAGTTTACCTTCATTTCCTCGTGGGTTCGATACTCGAATACTTATCTAATTGTACTATGGTGATCCCTTGTACTTGGGGGTTATCACCCACCATTCCTTGGAAATACCTGATGTATCAAATATGGCATTAACCAAATCAGTTAAACTATGGTTCTTTATTTTGGCCACTCCATTTGACTAGTGTGAGTAGGGAGGCATATTGTCAGAATAAATCTATTTCATTTGAAAAAATTCTCTCCACCATGATCTAACTTGAGCCTCTTAATTTTAAGATCAAGTTGGTTTTCGGCTTTATAGATTTTGAAGTAGTTCAAAGCTTCACCTTGAGATTTCATAAGATAGATGTAATAATATCTCGTGGAGTCATCAACCAACGTCATGAATTATCTTTTTGTTGGGTTAGCATCATAAAAAACAAAAATTTCCTACGATGTGAATATCTAAGCACCAATATCTACCTAGATACAATCAACGGGTGGACATACATTCATAGAAAACATACCCTTGAAGAGCGACAAAGCATTATTAACGAAACTGATTTCGTGGTTGATGTAGTCGTACACTTGCCGGTCTCAAGATCATGATGAAGTCCAACGAGTCCAGCACCAGCACGTCCAGCAGGTCTAGCACCGCAAAGAAGTGGTGCATCCGTGAACGCACACACGTCCAAAACCCCGACAACCTCCGCGTCCTCGCTCCAGGGATGCAGCGGAAGCAAAAACTCATTTCCGATAAAGCCACCGGGAACATGTATCTCGCTAATCCGAGACCATGGGGAATAATTTTTAAAGGGGGAGAGAGATCCTTCACGAGGAGGTGTGTGATGAGAGGAGGAGTGAGGGGCCTTTTATAGGGGAGAGGGGAGCAGCCCCTCTCCATGGCCGGCGGACAAGAGAGGTGCCCCACCTCTTCCACATTCATGTGGTGGAGCTCCCACTCACATAAATTTGACTCCCCTCAAAATTCCACTCATCTCCATTAAATTTCCACCAAATTTAATACAAACTCTCATTTAATAAAACTCTTTTATTTATTTTATTCAGAATTTTGTTAATTACTTTAATTAACAAACATTCACATAAAACCCCCTGCAACATTTCAATATCACATGCAGAACCAGTTTCTATAATTTCAGCCGAAACAATTTTGGTTTTCCATCAAAATGATTCCACCGCTTTCTTAAATCTTTATATGAAACATATTTGCTCCAAATCGTATCGGTATCCCTTAAGTGTGTCACCCTACGGTTCGCGAATAATGCAGATGAAAGAGCATGTGGGCCCCCATGTGTGGTTTTGGTAATTAATGACAATCTCTATGGACTAATGTTTGCATTAAGTTGCACTTGTAGGAATTGTCCATTGGCATTGCTTGGAGCATGTGTTGGCTTCAAGGAATTGTCCATTGGCATTGCTTGGAGCATGTGTTGGCTTCAAGGTAGAAGAAATGAAGAAGAAGCATTGTCCAAGGTCTTTGGGCCTATTAGAATCTTGTAGAAGAAGAAGTGTCATGCAAGATCAAGATGCGCCATCTCTAGAAGATCTCATGCTTGATGCTTGCCATTCTCGATGGTCATGGATCAGTGAAGACAAGGTCAAAGTAAAGGTTTTCCCATGGTGTACAGGGGAGCAAAGTGCAAGTCTTCATTCTTACAAGCTCCATTCTCAGTGCTCATGGATCAATGAAAACAAGGTCAAAGTAAAGGTTTCCCCATGGTGTATGGGGGAGCATGTTTCAAGTCTTCATCATACGAGCGCAAGGAAGAGAAATCAAGAAAGGGTCCATCTTGAGAAGGACAAGATCGTCTACATCGAGCTCAAGTGGAATGCTCAAGGCAAAGGTATGATCTTGACAGGTTTTCCCTTTTATCAGTATCATGGTGTTAGTTGGGAGACCAGTTTATAGGATATATAACCGTACTATCAAGAGGGGCTCTCGAGTGATTAACTTGATCATATCTTTCAGATAGATCTCAAACCTTTGCATACTTGGCATCATCTTTCTTGGTTCTTATTTGGTTCTTTTCCATGAGAGGATTTAGGGCTTGTGTTAATCTCCATGACAAGCTCAAGTTCATCGAAAACGGATTTCATATGCATTCTCTATTGTGTTTTCGATTTGGAGGTTTTTCCGATTTGTCTTTTATAGATAGATTAATCCCTTCATCATTTTATTCTGTCCCCTTTGTTGTACTATGATGGTTCCCTGCATGATGTTGTAGAGCTCGTTACTATCTTCGAAACGAGCCCAAGATCATCAAAATCAGAGTTCGGATGCAAAAGTTATGGTTGTTTTCGTATTGGTTTTTCTATCAGTTTTCAGGGGGGCGGAGACTCCGGTGCTACACCCTGGAGACTCCGGACCAAATTCTGGCCCAGACTCCGGGGGGTGTACTGGGAGCATCTGGAGATCACTCGGAGTCCTGGCTAGAGTCTGGACCCCGGAGACTCCGGTCCTGAAGGCCGGAAACTTCGGGGTAAGTGCTCTGCAACGGCTAGTTGATGTGGGGGGACCTATAAAAGCCCCCCTTCTTCCTCCTTGGGCTGGTTTCTTGCTCTCTCTCTCCTCCATTGTTTCTACCTTCAAGAGCTTGCAAATACTCTCAATCCCTCCCATATTTCTTGAATCTTATTGAGGGATTTGGAAGAGGGGATCTAGATCTACAACTCCACCAATCCATCTCTCCTCTATGTGAGGGGAACATCTTGGGATCTAGATCTTGGGGTTTCTTTTGTGGATTTCCTCTTTTGTTCTTCCTCTCTTATTCCCCCAATAGCTTTTGTGGAATTTGAGAGTGAAGGACCTGCCATTGTATTAGGTGCATCGGTTTGAGTTCTCTACGGAGGATTTGGTTAGTGAAATCAAGATGATTGTCCCTGTTGGGTTCTTGGAACCCTAGACGGTTGTGTGGCCTTTGTGGCGTGTTCTTGGGGCCTTCAATTAAGTTGTGGAGCTCGCCCCAAGATAGTGGCCTTGGTGGTGATTATTGGGAGCGTCCAATTAAGTTGTGGAGATTGCCCCAATCTTGTACGGGTTCGGTGACCACCCTCAAGTGTCCCATAGTGGATCGGGTGCTTGTCGCGTGGTGGGTTCTCGGGAGAATAGGGTGAGGCCTCTTGTGGAATTGGTGGTCTTAGTACCGCCCACCCCTCCAACGAGACGTACTCCCTTGTTGGGAAGAACTCGGTAAAATATCGTCGTACCTGCGTGCCTCGGTTATCTCTATACCCGATCTCTTTACTTATGCACTTTACATTGTGATATCCTTCGTGCTTGAAGTAATCTATATTGCTATCACATTGTTGCTTGTCTTGCTTAGCATAAGTTGTTGGTGCACATAGGTGAACCTTAGTATATCTAGGCTTTGTGCTTGACAAAAGAAAACGCTAGTTTTATTCTACCATTGTTAAGCACATCTCATAAAAATTTTAAACCACCTATTCACCCCCCTCTAGGCGACATCCGTGATCTTTTAGCAGACATGATAGAGACCTCTCTCCGATCAATAATCAACAGCGGGACCTGGAGATCCGTACTGATTCCCACACATTCAACGATGACTCTAGTGATCGTGTAAACCTTTAACGTTGTAACCAAATCCCTTTGTCTCACGATATATTATATGTCCAAGATTCGATCATCAGTATCCCCATACCTAGTTTGATCTCTTTACCGACATGCACTCTTTTCTCGTTGCCTTGATATAACATTCTGGTGATCACATCACTTGCTTGCAAGCTATCTCAATGTGATATCACCGAGAGGGCCCTGAGTATATCTATCTGTCATCGGGATGGACAAATCCCACTCTTGATCCATGAGCCTCAACATAACACTTTTAGAGTACCCAAACCCACCTTTATAGTCACCCTGTTACGGTGTGACGTTTGATGTTATCAAAGTACTCTTCTGGTGTTAGCAATTAACATGATTTCATGGTCTAAGGACTAAAGTTACTTTGTATGATGTTATAGAAATTTTAACACAATGACTTTGGTCGTATTGCTATACTTCGGATGAATGTTCATCATCACACCATTCAACCAATGTTTTGACCTCGTTATTAACAACATCCAATGTCCATGATCAGGAAACCTTGATCATCTTGTTAATCAACGAGCTAGTTTATAAGAGAGGCATAACTAGGAACCCTTTATTTGTTTATTAAACACACATGTATTAACATTTCCAATTAATACAATTATAGCATGCAAAATAAACATTTATCATAAACAAGGAATAAGATAATAACCACTTTATTATTGCCTCTCGGGCATATTCCCTTCACTTTTTCCATCTTTTGTCAACACACCATTCATATCACAAAGATATGAATGAACAAGTTCTTGTGGTGGTAAGTTTCTCAGTTCCACAGTCGTATGAGACTAGCGAGGTTGCTTTGCTTGTACGAAAACTTGGCACTTAGAATCTTTGATAACGAACTCATATTTGGCTATCCTTGGCATGCAACCAAAATTAATATGACAAAGTCGTGAATGCCAAATATTGGACTCATTATCATTACAAACATGATTAATAACTCCAGTGCATAAGTCTGACAAAGATAGGAAGAACATGCATCCACATTCATAACCTTTTCCAATAAAATATCCATACTTAGATATTACAACTTTATTGGACCCGAAAACCATCTTAAAACCATCTCGACATAAAATCAATCCGCTGACGAGATTCTTATTAATAGAGGGAATATGCTGCACATTCTTCAGCTGTACATATTCCTCATAATAAACTACCAACACCATGAACAAAAGTACGTGAGCCATTTCTCATTAGCACGGAAGAAGTCCTTGTGACCTAATAATAAGAACAGAACATGGAAATATCAGAACATACATGTGTATTAGCACTCGTATCTATCCATCATTCAAGAGAATGACATACTAAAAGGATAGTAAGAAAATATCATACACAACGTCCTTCATCTCATTATTACCAATAACAACATTAGCGGTCTTGCTGATGTTCCCATGATGACGCTTGTCAAAGAGATTAGGGCAGCTATGATCCAATGATCAAGATCACCACAAACATGGCAAACCCATTTCTTATTGAAATTGGTTGAGTGTGTGGCCTTGTTCTTGCCATCAAACTTCCCTTTGACTTTAGATTTGTTCGTATTGTTGAACTTGTGGGATTGGAAGTTTTTCGTCTATACTAAGTTGGCACTAGAACCTCCCTCAAATCCCCGGGCACATGTGTCCTTTGCTCTCACATTTTCTTCCACATAAAGAGACCCAATGAGATCAGTAACGGTAAACTCTTATCTCTTATGTTTTAGAGAAATAGCAAAATTCCTCCACGAGGGAGGAAGCTTGGAAATGATGTCTTTTGGCGACAAACTTATCCGGTAACACACATTGAAATGCTCAAATTGTTTGGCAAGTGATTGTCTCATGATCTTGCTCAACGATGGAGCACTCACCGACCATCTTGTAGTTATAGAATTGCTTCATGACATACAAATCGGTGCATGCGTCCGAGACCTCAAACTTGGCCTCGAGCACATCCCACACGTCCTTGAAAATATCAAATGACATATATTGGTCAACAATGTTGTTCTCAAGAACACTAAAAACAGTCACCTTGAACATTATATCATCTTTATAAAAAGCATCCTCTTGTGCAAAGAAAGCTCCCCCTCAAGTTTGCCAAGAGTGGCGCTCCAGCAGTTCAGATTTCGAAACCAAAGAACTGCTTGCGTGCTCCATATCTTATAATGCATACCATCAAAAGGAGGCCTAGTAGCCGAGAAAATGCCACTGGAGTTCGGCTCACTATAATCAGGTTTTTGGATTATTGAATATATAAGCAAATTACCATATGATTCCACTCCAGTAAATAACAGATAAAGCATGATCATATTAATAGTAAGTAAACTGATCATGCGTACTGATGGCTCCGTGTTGATGTAGAGCTCGTTGGGAACCCCAAGAGGAAGGTATGATGAGCACAACAGCAAGTTTCCTTCAGTTATGAAACCAAGGTTTAATCGAACCAGTAGGAGCAAGGAAACACCCCAAAGGTGTTGCTAGCTGAGCCTTGGCAGGGCGCACTACCGGTGCTAGTAGCAACGTGGAGACCTGCACAACACAACCACATAACTTTGTCCCCAACTTGCGATGAGGTTGTCAATCTCACCGTGTTTTGCGGAAAACAAAGGATTAAACGTATCGAATGGAAGGAAGTAATAGTTTGCAGAAAGTAAACACAAAGCAGTAAACAGTTTAGAGATTGTATGTAAAGAAAAGGACTGAGATCCATAGTTCACTAGAGGTGGCTCTCCATAAGATAGATAACATGCTGGGTGAACAAATTACAGCGAGGCAATTGACAAACATCGAGAAAGCAATACATGCATATACTAATCATCTTGACTCCTTTGGAACTTGATTGGGCATTACAACATTATACATAGACCACCATCCAACTGCATCTATGACTAATAATCCACCTTTAGGTTATCATCCGAACCCCCTCGAGTATTAAGTTGCAAGCAACAATTTTTTGCTTTATGAATTGCGTGTAATGTAAACAATACGATTGTTCTATGAATAAAGGATTATTGTTTTCTCCCTAGTAGCAACAACACATCTAGTACCTTAGAGATTTCTGTCACTTCCCCAGATAACCAGAGGCATGAACCCACTATCGAGCATAAATACTAACTCTTGGAGTTGCTAGCATCTACTTGGCCAAGATAACTACTAACAACGGAAAGCATGCAAGATCAGAAATAACAAAGACATGATAGAATCAATAATCAATCTGAAATAGCATCTCAATATCCATCGGATCCCCGCAAACACAACATGCAGAATTACAAATAGATGATCTTGATCATGAACGGAGCTCACAAGATCTAGACATGAAAGCACAAAGGAGGAGAACCAGCCATCTAGCTACTACATGGATCCATAGTCCAAGGATGAACTACTCACGCATCACACCGGAGGCTTGCATAGTGATGAAGAAGGCCTCCATGGTGAATTCCCCTCTCCGGCAGGGTGCCGGGAAGAGCTTCAGATCCCTCCCAATCTAGGGATGGAGATAACGGTGGCTACATACTCTTTCATGGATTTTTGATCGGGTACTTAGGGTTTTCGTCCCGAGGGCAACTTATAGGCGGAAGGAGAGGCCGAGGGGGTGCTAGGGTCGGCCAGACCACCCCCTGGCGCGAGCCAAGCCTGGCTGCGCGGCCAGGTGGTGTGGCCGGCCCCTGGCCCCTCTCCGTCTCGTATTCTGGCACTTGATCCCTTCCGGAAAAATAGGCACTTTGGCTTTTGTCCCATCCAATTCCGAGAATATTCATTTTCTGACTTTCCTGGAACCAAAAACAGCAGAAAATAGGCAACTGGCACTGTGGCTCTTGTTAATAGGTTAGTCCAAGAAATCATATGAAAAGTACTCCAAAGTTGGAACAAAACACAAGAAAGTGGATAAAACCAAGCATGGAACATAAAAAAATATAGATACATTTGCAATGTATCAACATCCCCAAGCTTAACTCCTGCTCGTCCTCGAGTACGTAAGTGATAAAAAGAAAGAATTTTTGAGGTGACATGCACCATTAAAGACTTGATCAAAGTATTTACAAAACATTCAAGGCTGAGATCATAGTACTTCAATCATAACATGAAAGACAAAGTTCTAGCAATAAGCAAAGAAACTATGATACAACATGAAAAGGCACAAACAAAAGATTCATGAATAACAATGCTTTGCAAGACGTTTGTTTGTTTCACATAAAGAAAACATAGCATAATAGTATTCAGCTTGTCCCTCAATAGAGTAGCACATATAAATGCATAGGACACCTTCAAAGTTCATAGGAGTGACTAGATACAATAGTTTCAAACAAGCAATAACAAGTTATGCATCAATCAGCTAGTCTTGGGCAATGCACATAGAACTAAGAATGGCCACTATGCTCTCAAAGTAGTGCATAAAGATAGAAGGTGGAGACTCAATATAATGGTGGAAGAAAGGCCTTTTGTAAAAGGAAGTAGGGATTCAAGTCTCATAAAGAGCTTCCAAAAATTATGGTACTTATAGCTTTCAGCTCTCATTGCCCCTATCATAAGCATCTTGAAGTGATTAAGGTTAAGGTGAACAAACTATGGTGTACATGCTTGACGAAGTATAAGTTAGAAATCTCATGTCCCTTGTATACGAGGGCTGCTCCTCATGCTACTCAAGTTTAGTCACCGGTAAGTTCTTGTCATTGTATTGTAACTATATGTGTATCATAGAGAACCGCCAACGGGGTACCCCTTGCCCGATGATATGGAAGAATCCCCATACCAAAATGACAAGGCAAGCAGACAACGAGCATCGCAACAATCTTCTTATTTACAATGGGAATATGGTGCTTTTTTCTCTCTTTCCTCTTTTCATAATCTCATTTTTTTCTCTTTTTCTCAATATAGGACTCTTTTTTATAAGAAGAATGCTTCATAGACAGCTCATTATGGTTACGCTGTAGGTTTCCACCATGTCAGCATGGATTAGACCAGCGGCCCAGGTGTTTCTCTAACACATATACATAACTCCATGGACTTACAAGCTCCCCTTTCATTTCACACCGACGACATCCATATACAAAAGAGCATGATATCAACTAGGTACAAGTACCAAGTGCAATGTTGAAAGCGTTCCCCATGAAAGCATGGTTCTACTAATTCCCAACAAATAAGTGCAAGCATGTACAACATAGACGACACAATGGTTCAAGTTTATTAAGGGCAAGAAAAGTAAAGTGTGCCATCAAGTTCGTGAGAGCTTTATGTTGGAAATATGCCCTAGAGACAAATAGTAGTAAGGAGTATTATCATATTTCATATAGTTTATGATTAAGTTTTATATCATGCTATAACTGTATTGAGTGGAAACATCAATACACGTGTGATATACAAACAACCAGGGGTTCCCAGTGAAACTCTAGTCACTGGTTCATTGGTCAACAGATGATCATGTTTCCTGATCATGTGGCATTTATGCCAGTTGGAAATGAGGCCAGAATGAGATGATGAACCAATACCCAACCTAAACATCATGACCCGATCATGTCACAAAGTTCAAGTTATGATGATTAGAAATGGATCCTCGTAGACTATTCCTTAGACCGTGAGGCTATATCAATCACTGTCTCCCGAGAGTGCTTAGATAGCATCAAACACCATCTGGTAAAACGGTGGTTATAAAGGTGTGTTCAGGTATTCGGAGGAAACCGTAGAGGAAATATATGTCAAGAGCGGGATTTGTCCGTCCATGTGACGGGAAGATACTCAAGGGCCCACTCGGAGAAGTTATATCCAACAGCTGCGCAGCGTGTGATTAGATCACGGGGATATCACTTGTCGGAATGAGTCAAGTAGCATTGTTCAGTAACGATATTGAACACGACATGGTGATGTCATTGATCAGATCTCGGGCAATGCAAGTATCGAGTGACAAAGGGAATAAGACACGACTATCCCGGTTCAAATGAAGAAAGATCTTTGTGGAACGCACAGGGGTCACATGGCCATCCAGGTCCCTCTGTTGATCATTGGTGTGGGAGTGTCCCAACCATGTATGGAGTGTTCCCTAACCGTGGGGTATCACGCTTAAGGGCTTGATGATGCTTAGAGATTGTTTATAGGATCGGTAGAATCACCGAAGAAAAGAAGAGAGAAAACTGGAAGGGTTTCGGTAAGTCCGGAGGATGTCTAGAGTGGAGGTGGAAGGTGTTCCATGGCCACGGAGATTGAATAATATGTGAATGAATGTTAAATATTGATTTAATCATTTATTCATAATTATTTAATAAAGAGAAAATCAATTAAAGGTCAAAAAGGCTTAATGAGCCAATTCCGGAGGGAGAGGGCCCATTAGGGGAAAGGAGAGAGGGAGAAGGGGCAAGGGGGAGGCCGGCTGGGCCTAGCCCCCCTGCGTGGGGCCCACTAGGTGGCCGGCGGCCACCTCCTCCCCCTCCTCTCCTTTAGTCCCACCCCAGGACTTTGGGGGAGGTAGTACCTCCCCCCTATATAAAGTGGGGTATTTGGCCTAGAAAAATACACCAATAATCAATAAAGGTCTCCCCACTTTTGGGAGGACCTCCAATTGATATTTTCTCTCTCCCCCTCTCTCTCTCGTGACCATGGTCCCAAGTCTGGACTACGCGAGCGAGAGACATCTTCACCGCGGAGCGCCGTCGCGCTGCGGCATTTGGATTCGGGAGCTCTACTTCCGCAACTGCTGCTAGATTGGGGAATCGGGAGTCATCGTTAGGCACCGGACGTGTGTAACTCCCCGCGAGGTGTCGCACTTGAGGCACTCAAGTCATTGGAGACAGAAGGAGCGCAAGGACTTCATCACGACCTTGAGGTCGGCTTTGGCTCGTCTACATCAACCACGCTCTCCTGAGCGTTGACAACGCTTTTCGGTCTTTGAGGGTAAGTTCGCGAAAAGCCCCTCCCGTTACCGTATTACTAATAGATAGGTCCTGACAGCTTCAGGGGTTCAGAGGCGTAGAGTAAAATTTATTGTTTTTATACGCGGAACCCCTACAGTGGTATCAGAGCTAGATCTATGCGTAGTAATAGTAGTACGGGTAGAACACACGAGATGTAGCGTGTGGGCGTTGATCTTTTAGTTGTTACCCTCCCACGTGTACTTGTGTATACCGCAGTAATGCTTGATGAAGCGGCCCCAACCGACTTTACGCATTCATTCGCGAGACTGGTCCACGCTTTACATACGGCTTGTACCATATAAAGTGGCTTAGGGGGGTGTCTGTCTCTCTCGCATTAGTTGGTATGCCATTTGAAACGGAGGGCCCCGAAAGGGGTGTAGTAGAGACAACTACTTGATCAGCGTTGTGCTGAAAGTTCGTAGGTAAGAACGGTTCTTGTGCGAAAGCCCATTCGGCCACGTAAAACATGCAAAGATAAAGTAGAGGCATCTGACTTTGTTTTGCAGGGGGCGTTGCTTTGTGATATGGTTGTGGCAAAGGTAAAGTAATTACCTTTTGTTACATAGTAGTAGATAGTCACAGAGGTGACAAACTACCACGCCGGAATGACACCAGTACCCTAGTGTCTACGTCGCCGGAACCCTGGCACCGGAACCCGGTGACAACGGATGGAGATCACGACGTGAAGGACCATATCACATAGCATTTACATTCAATGTTATTGTTTGTATGTCTTATTGTGTGCTAGTATTAGATACTCGACGGTAGCCTAATAAGATGATCCCTGTTAAAATAACCAACGATTGTGTTCCCCCTTAGTGTGCACCACCAAGAAAGTTCTTCGGTATGAGGCAGCCCGTGATGATCGGGTGTCATACATATCTACATTCACATACAGTGGGTGCAAGCCATGTTGCACAGCGAAAACACTAAGGTTGAGTTGGCGAGCCTAGCATGTACATACATGGCCTCAGAACGCGGATGGTCGAAAGATCGAGCACGAGTCGCATGAATTATGTGACCGACGTTTAGCGTCCACCCTTGAACCCACATTGATGGCCGTGATGATCGGGGGAGATGTGGCTGATAGGGGTCGTGTTATCACTAGGAACCCTCACCGGGGATAGGTGTTTCTGAGTGGAGTTATTATTAACTCATTTAATTATAAACTTGTTCTAAATTCCTTTTGCAATTATAAATGTAGATGGGCTCTTTCATGTTGACAATTGAATGGTTAGAAGGAGAGAATCTCAGATTAGATGGATCGAACTTCTCCATTTGGGTTGCCAGTCTCCATGTTCTCCTTAGCGAGAACGACATGGTCGACTACATACTCGACGGGATGGATTTGGATCCGTCCATAGACCTTAAGACCCAAGAGGAGCGGAAGGACCGCTATCTCCGTCGGGAGATGGCCTCCTATATTTCAGTTGTGATGCGTTTCGGAATGGTGGACGAGTTGTGGCCTTTCGTGGGTGATGTCAACCCTCGTTCTGTGATGCTACAGCTTAGGACACATTTCGTGGACCAGACACGCATTTGGGAGCATGAGTTGATGGGAGACTTCCTCTCCATTAAGATGGAGGAGAACTCGTCACTGGACAGCCACTTGCAGCACATGCATGATGTGTACATGAGGCCAGCATACTTCCTGGACGTCTGGATTACAGGCTCTTTTGCAAATGCTGCTGTGCTGCGGTCGCTGCCACCAAGCTACCAAGCACAAGTCAGGACTTGCGTAATGAGGGGCGACACGGAAATGGAGTTCCACCGGTTCATGACACATCTCAGGAATGTGTTGGTTGAACCAGATGTCTCTCAGGTCATCAATGACAAAGGTATATATTTGATATACAGTTTTATAAATGTTATAATCTTGCAAACACATTGCAGTGTTAAGTATATCTGATACTTGTTCTGTTTTGGTGAAAACAGGTCCTTCTGCATGAGAGGTGTTTACTGGAGAGGAGGTGACATTGCGTGTTGATGGCGAGCATGATGATGACGGCCGACGACACTCTCCCTCGACATTTATCACTTAGTTTGTGTTTTAGGATGATTAATGTAATCAAGAGATTGTGAACTTCTTTAGTGTGTCTCACACTTCGTGAGACGGTTATTCATATGAGTTTGTAACAAACAGTTGTTCTGCTTTTATGAATGATTTCTATTCATGTTCATATCTTGTTTGATTATGTGTAAATTATCCTTGTTGTTTGAAACTAATTGATAATGTATGAACATTTATAAAACATTAAAATGCCTTGTTTAAAAATACCCAACTTAATGATATTTCATTGATGAATGAAACCATTGTTTAAATTCAAAGTTATGTGATAATATGTGAAAGTCATTCGATTTCTTGTCACATATAAATCATGCCTAAGTTCGGCAAAATAACTTGAACACCGTGTATTACTAGAATACAAAGTGTTTAATGAATTGTCAAAAGTAAATACATATTCGATGTATTGTGTTTTAACGAAAATGGTAATTATCATTATATGATTGTTTAAATGTGCAAAGTAGTTTGCCAAAGGAAACATGAATATGAAACTATTTGATTTGATCAAAGTGTTTCATCAATAAAAGGGGTATAAATATGAAAGAGAATCAAATTGCTGAGATTTGATCAATAGTAATGAAGTTCGAATTTATAAGAATGGCATAAAAGAAATTGTGGAATGCAAAGCATTCTGAAAAGTTAGAATGCAAAGCATCACAATGTGATATTAGATATCAAAGGGGGTTGAATAGAAGGCACCAAATAAATCGTTGTAGTGTAGATGTAGAGACCATTAGCCTAGAAATAGTTAACACTCAGTTAGAATGTAGTAAACCATTTGAATTCGTGAAAGCTTTGGGGTTATTAGATATAACCAAAACAATAGCGAATAAGTCCTTGTAGAGTATTCATTGGAAACTTTGAATACGAAATCCATAGCTGAAACCAAAAGGAAAGCAAAACATGTATTGCTTGGATTTTGGTACATTCTTGAGAAAGCTCACTTCTAGTGATGTTTCTCAATTATGAAGCAAATGGAAATTAGTGAAAAATACAACGAGGATTCAAAACCCTGCTGAAAGAACATTTCATGTTTTCCTATGTTTTGCGTGTTAGATAACAATACTATGGAGACCATTCATGTGCGCTAAGTGTGCAGGAAATTTTGAGGGGGGCCGGATAATCCGCCCCACCAAGGGCCGGATAATACGGCCTACCTCATCGCTCAAAGGGAGCCAAGGCGCGTCGCTCAGTACCCGGTCGGATTTTCTCCTAGAAAATCCGAACTGGGGCGGTTTTTCCTCCCTAGGCCGGATAATCCGGGTGTCGCACGGGCCGGATAATCCGGCCCCTAGTTTTCGAGCAAAAGGAGATAAGGCGCGTCACTCGGTATCCGGTCGGATTTTCTCCCGGAAAATCTGAACTGGGCGGTTTTTCCTCCCCAGGCCGGATAATCCGGCCCACGCATAGGACCGGATAATCCGGCCCCCAGAAGTTGATCAAGGGCAAGCTCGACACGACGCTCTGATAGAGGGGCGGATTATCTGCCGGATATTCCGAGTCTGGGGCGGTGTTTTCCCCAGGACGGATGATCCGGCCCTCACTTGGGCTGGATAATCTGGCCCCCAAAGTGTGCAACGGCTCGTTTCTGAAGGGGGTATAAATACCCCTTCTTCCCCAACGTTCAGAACTCTTGATTCATTCGAAATTGACCAGACACTGTGCAAGAGCTCTCATTCTTGATCTCCCACTTCAACCACCCGAAGGTCTTGATCTTTGGTGGAATTGAAGGAGGAGAAGTTCATCATCATCATCAAGAATCAAGCGCTTCAACTCCTCTCCATTCACTTGGAGAAATCCCTGATCTAGTATTCTTGTCAATACCTAGATCTTGTTTATTGTATTTGACAACTTTGTTCTTGTGGCAGCTTGTTGTCATATCGGGAGCCTCCAAGTTGTTGTGGAGTTGTTGCCCCGCTAGTTGTGTAAAGGCATCGGTGCCCGCCTCGAAGGGTACCTATAGTGGAAGGTGGATCAGGCCTTTTGTGGCGAGATCCATCGAAGAACAGGGTGAGGCCTTTTGTGGCGTGGTGGTCTTAGTACCGCCCACGCCTCCAACGCAGACGTACTTCCCTTAACAAGGAAGGAACTGTGGTCAACCAAATCCTGTGTCTCCACGTGCTTCACTTCGGTTTACCCGTTCCTCTTCCACTCGCTCTTTACTCGCTAGTAGATAGGTTTGCATATAGGGAAATTCCACCTAATAGTTTACCTAGAGAATTTACCCTTTATGTTAAGCCTAAAATTGAAAAAGAATTAAAAATTGGTGTAGCACCTATTCACCCCCCTCTAGGTGCCCATACGATCCATTTCAATTGGTATCAGAGCCCCGACTCTTAATTCGGGCTTAACCGCCTAAGATTAGTATGGGTACCAAGGATGATGGAAATGAGGCTGTGGATAAGGTCACAATGGATGATCTCAAGTCGTTGGAAACAACCTTGTTGAAATCCTTTGAGGCCAAGATGGAGGAGATGAATCAAATGATTGCTCGCCTTACATCATCCATAGCCCCATATCCATCCTCCTCTGAGGCTGCCACACCATCATCTAAGGAAAAGGGTAACACCGGATCCAAGGATGATGATGTGGAAGGTGAAAAACATAATGGTTCCACCTCCAAGAAGGGAAGTGGTAAGGAGGAATATAGTGAGGTTCGCCACGTATATTCCCCCGACCCACCTATCCCTCATCCTCATATAAACAATAGGGGTGATCCACCCAAGCTCACTGCATCCTCTTTTAATCAATGGCAATTCCTAATGAAATCTCATGTTTGCAGCTCCTCTATTGAATTGTGGAGGATTATTGAAGAGGGTCTTCATATTGGAGATCAAACCAATCTAACGAGAAGAGAAGTTGTAGATAGCTAGTTGAATGCCACCGCTCTCCACATGATACAACTGGGTGTGGGTCCCAAGGACATGCCACACATCGAACATCTCAACACAACTAAAGAGGCTTGGGATGCTCTTACGGATCTCTTTGTTGGAAATGAAAGCATGAGAAGAAATAGGTATGATGCCCTTAGTAATGAAGCTGCGGGATTCTACATGTTGGATGGTGAAAACCATGAGGACATGTATAGAAGACTCAAGGGCATCGCAACAACATTTCGGAAGCATGGGGCCAGTCACATTGGTGATGCATGGATAAAAAGGAAATATGTGAGTAACTTAATGCCTTTCGAGCCTACAGACTTGAAGAGCCTGCAAGGTAGACATAACTATCATCAAATGACATCCAATGAAGTCATGCAAGAAATGGCGTCATTCAAAGTGGCGGCAAAGAATGCTAAAGATGCCCGTGCTCAGACCATTGGAATGCAAAAGGGTATCAATGTGGCTCTCAAAGCCAATGTTGTTGAGCAAGAGGAAGATGAAGGAGCTTTTGAGGGGGTATCCATGGACTGCCCTGATGAGGTCAAACGTGCTCATGGTGAGTACATGGCATTCTATGCAAGGAACTTTTGGAAGGACCCTGCTAAAGCCAAGTCTGAACTTGAGCGCAAGAACGGGTCAAATGGAAGAAGAGAAAGTGGCCCAAGATTGAGAACTTGCTTCAACTGTGGAGATAGAATGCACTTCGTAGCCGAGTGTCCATATCAAAATAGAGAAGACAATGGTGGCAGGCTCATTCTTAAAGAGAAATCCAAAGCACCTAAGAAGAAGCTGTTTATTAAGAAGAATGGCCCTTTCAAGAATCAACCCAAGATTGTCCTTGTAGCTCAAGAGGAATACTCCTCCGCAAGTGAAGATGAAGAGGATGATGATAGTTTTCGCGAGGTGGCTGCTATAGTCACCACATCGACTCCCTCCTCTCTCTTCGAGTCGCCGAACGAGAACGCCATCAACAACAACACCACTTGCCTAATGGCAAGAGGGTCCGAGGTATCAACTTCTAGCTCTTCATTTCCTAAGACTAACATAATTTTGGATATGGATGATCATGATAGTCTTGAAATGAAAGAAGAAGTTATTGCCTTGGATAATTTTTTCACTAACCTACAAGGGGAGCACAAACTCCATTTTGATGCTCTTATGAGTCAACTTGCTCAAGCCGAAGATCTCCTTGAAGAAAAGGGCAAAATTGAAAGAGAAGATGCCTTGGAGATAGCTTCTTTGAAGAATGCCTTGGAAGAGGAAGAGGAAGCTCGAGTATCTTTGGAAGAAAGACTCGAATCCCTTGAGGAGTCACAACAAGAAGCTGTAGCTCAGCTCATTAAAGAACATGACCATGCTCTTGCCAAGGTAAAGAAACTAAAGAAAGAAAAGATTGACTTTGGGGCTGTTCATGCTAGACTTTTGGAGAAGTTTGATAATCTTGAAAGTTCTCACAAGGCATCGAAGAGTGATCATTCTACTCTAAATGAGTCTCATGACCAGCTCCAAACTCAATTAAAATGGTATGATGTGCCAAGTACCTCCACTTCATCCTTTGGAAAAGAAGATCTTTCAAGAAGTTCTCAACACAAAGGTAAAGGAGTTATTGACGAGATACTAAGCATGCAAAGGACAAACAATAGTAAAGAAGGTCTTGGTTACATACCCAAGATAAAGAGCAAGAAAAACAACAATAAGAAGAATAAGAAGAGCAAGACTGCTCAATCAAAGACTAGCAACATTACCAATGACAAGACTAATTATGATGGTTTTGCAGGGATCAACAATCCTAACTTTGAACTATATTGTGATTATTATGGTGATGTTTATGCTAGTTATGTAGGCCCTTATGATTGTTACATTCCTTGGTCTATTTGGGTTCCCAAGACCCTTGTTACTAACATGAGAGGACCCATTGAAAAATGGGTACCTAAAACCAAGAAGTAATTTTCTTGCAGGGCTATGCTTCCGGTGGTTCTAAATGGGTACTCGATAGCGGTTGCACGAGTCATATGACTGGAAGCAAGGAGATCATCACGGAGATGCGGCCAAACCTTGATCACATAACCGTCTCCTATGGTGACAAGTCAAAATCTGAGGTATTGGGTCTTGACAAAGTTGTGGTGGCTCACGATATCTCTCTCGTGGACGTCATGCTTGTTGAGACCCTCGGGTACAACTTACTTTCAGTTCGTGCCCTTGGTAAGATGGGCTTTGTAGTTTATATTGATGCTGATTTGGTGGTACTCTTGTGGAGCAAGTCTCTAAAAGTCGCTTTCGTGGGATATGTCGAAAACGACCTGTACGTGGTGGACTTTTCGGGGAAAACCACTATAGGCCCGATGTGTCTCTTCGGAAAGGCTGACACGGGTTGGCTATGGCATCGCCGACTAGCCCACGTCAATATGAGAACTTTGCAAAGTCTCCACAAGGGTGGCCACATTCTTGGACTAAAAGAAAATGTCTCTTTTGCCAAAGATCGTGTTTGCAGGGCGTGTGTTGAAGGGAAAATGCATGACTCACCTCATTGAAGGAAAACCATTATCTCTTCAAAAAGGATTTTGGAGCTCCTTCATGTGGCCCTCTTCGGACCTCCATCTCATGCAAGCCTCGGTGGGAAGAAGTATTGTCTAGTGATTGTTGATGATTACTCAAGATACACTTGGGTTTATTTCTTCATGTTGGAGAGTGAAACTCAACAAACTGTCATCGACTTCACCAACGAGGTTCAACGTCAACACAACATCCCCATTCTGGCTATAAGGAGTGATAACAGCTCAGAGTTCAAGAACTACACCTTAAATGAGTTCCTAAGTGAAGAGGGGATAAGACATCAATATTCCGCTGCGTACACCCCTCAACAAAATGGTGTAGTCGAGAGGAAGAATCGAACTCTTATGGACATGGCAAGATCAATGTTAGCCGAATTTAAATCTCCATATAACTTCTGGGCTGAAGCAATCTCTACTGCTTATCATTCATCCAACCGTTTATACCTCTGTAAGATCTTGGACAAGACTCCGTATGAAATACTTACCGGTAACAAGCCAAACATCTCATACTTTCGGGTATTCGGGTGTAAGTGTTTCTTTCTTATTAAAGGAGTTCGTTTATCTAAGTTTGAATCTAAGGCTTTAGAAGGTATTTTTGTTGGTTATGGTGCCGAATCCCACACTTATAGAGTCTACAATAAGCTCTCCGAAACTGTTGTAGAATCTTGTAGTGTGGTGTTCGAGGAAAATGACGGTTCCCGTGCGGAGCAAGTTGGTGTTTGTGATGCAGATGTTGAATACCCCAAGATGCCATAAGAAGAATGGGCATGGGATTTTTTCGCCCCACTGAGGAACCCCTTGTGGCGGACCGGGAAGGACAATGCTCTACTCATATAGAGTCCTCATCTACACATACTCAACATGTTCCAACCACGGGGGCAACTTCTACACCATCTCCATCAACTGCTGAAGGTCAAGATGTTCCAGAAAGCTCCAGGCCGGATTTTCCGGTCGACACCGGATTATCCGGCCACCCCGCTCCAGCTGACCATGTTGCTCCAGGTGGTGAGGATTTCAATGCAAGCTCTAGGCCAGATTTTCTGGCTAGCCCCGGATTATCCGGCCCCTCGCCAGTTCAAGCAAGTCCTAGGCTTCCTGATGAAGCTGCTGCAAGTACTCCCAAGCCGAATTATCCAGCCTCTCCATCAGCCGGATTATCCGGCCCTGACTCTCCAGTTCTGCAGCCTCCTGTTTCGGCTACGGACTCACCTCAAGGGCATGCGTCTCCACCACCTGCTACTGACGTTCCAGTTACTGATCAAGGTCGAGAAAATGCTTCCAATGAAGACTCAAGTGATGAATCTCCTCCTCCAAGAGACAACAAACTTATTGAACTTCGTCGCAAGGCTCGGGCTGATCGAAACCTTGAGTTGAGGGGTCACACTCTCGACAAGGTTGTTGGTGATCTTCGACGAAGGGTTTCTACAAGAAGAGAATTGGCCAGTTTTGGTGAGCATCAAGCTCATATCTCCATGGTGGAACCTAAGAAGGTCTTTGAAGCTCTTGAAGACCCAGACTAGGTTGTTGCTATGCATGAAGAATTGAATAATTTCGAGCGCAACAAAGTCTGGAAACTCGTGGGGAAACCCAAAGAGTGCCGCAATGTTATCGGCACCAAGTGGATTTTTAAGAACAAGCAAGATGAGAATGGCATTATTGTGAGGAACAAGGCAAGACTTGTGGCACAAGGTTACTCCCAAGTTGAGGGCATCGACTTCGGCGAGACCTATGCTCCAGTGGCTCGCCTTGAGTCCATCCGTATCCTTCTTGCTTATGCTGCTCATAACAATTTTAAGTTGCAGCAAATGGACGTCAAGAGTGCCTTCCTTAACGGTCCTCTACATGAGTTGGTATACGTAAAGCAACCCTTGGGGTTTGAGGATCCTAACTTTCCGAACCATGTCTACAAACTCGATAAGGCACTCTATGGCCTTAAACAAGCCCCACGTGCGTGGTATGAGCACCTTAAAGAGGTTTTGTTAGATCGTGGCTTCGAAGTTGGGCAAATCGATCCCACTCTTTTTACTAAGAAGGTTAAGGGGGAGCTCTTCGTATGCCAACTATATGTAGACGATATCATTTTTGGTTCTACTAATAAAACTTTTAATGATGAATTTTCAAAGCTTATGACTGATAGGTTTGAGATGTCTATGATGGGGGAATTACGGTTCTTTCTTGGATTCGAGATCAAGCAACTTAGAGAAGGAACCTTTATTAATCAATCAAAGTACATCCAAGACATTCTCAAGAGATTCAAGATGACGGATCTAAATGGTGTCGCCACTCCGATGCAAACAAAATGTCATCTTGAACTTAATCCTCATGGTAAAGATGTGGACCAAAAGGTATACCGGTCCATGATCGGCTCTCTTCTTTACCTCTGCGCATATAGACCTGATATTGTGTTGAGTGTGAGAGTGTGTGCAAGGTATCAAGCAGCTCCTAAAGAAATCCACTTAGTGGCGGTCAAGAGGATCTTTCGATATTTGGTTCATTCCCCGAACTTTGGTCTCTGGTATCCCAAGGGCTCCAATTTCTCTCTATGTGGCTATACTGACTCAGATTGGACTGGCGATAAGGATGATCGTAAATCCACTTCTGGAGCTTGTCAATTCTTGGGAAGATCTCTTGTATGTTGGTCCTCTAAAAAGTAGAATTGTATATCTCTCTCCACCGCCGAAGCTGAATATGTTGCTTCTGCCAGCGCTTGTACTCAATTATTATGGATGAGGCAAACTTTAAAGGAATACGGTGTCAATTGTGACAAAGTTCCTCTTTTATGTGATAATGAAAGTGCAATCAAAATTGCGTACAATCCTGTTCAGCACACAAGGACGAAGCATATTGAGATTCAGAATCATTTTATTCGAGACCATGTTGCTTGCGGCGATATTGATCTATCCTTTTTGAGCACGAAGAACCAACTTGCAGATATTTTTACAAAGCCACTTGATGAAGCAAGATTCTGCTACTTGAGGAATGAGCTAAATATCATTGATTCCAGGAGCTTGTCTTGACCCATGCACTCACTAGTACATCTCAATCCTTCTTTGGTCTAGGTGTGGGCATGGAAATAGGGGGAGTGTGGTCCTAACACACTGGGCTAACCCTCCCCCCATAATGCCAATAGCAAGATAAATCATTTCTCTTAATATCATATTGTGATATGTGAGCTTATTGATGAGTATTGGTCGTGAACCCAAGATATATCTTCGCGGTGTCACACCATACACTCCAACAAGGTGGCTTCGTCCACCGCCCTCTCACTTGAGGAGAATTGGATCTTTTTGGCTGTTATTTGCTCTCTCATGTTCTTATGGGAATCACACTCAATCTTGGCTTTTATTTGATTTGGATTTTGCAATTTTGAGTGTCTAGTACCATCTCAGTTTGACTCTCTTAATCCTAAGCCTTTCCCTACCCCTAAGCCATCTATTCTAGCACACAAGTCCCTTGTACACCTTGTGGGGGTGTTGCTTGGGGACGCGCGGGCCTGGTTCTGTGTTTAACAGAATCCCAGATTTTAGGCCGGATAATCTGGCCCAAGTGTAGGCCCGATAATCTGGCCCTGGCGGATTTCATCTTAAAGGGCAGGGCTCGGGGGCAAGGGCTCATAACGAGCAACACTTCTCCCCCAGCCCTCACCTCCTCCTCAGCCGCCGCCTGCCGCCCCTCACCCTCCCCGGAGCCTCTCCGACCACCGGATTTTCCGGGCCTCCCCGGATCTTCTTCTCCGCACCTCCGGGTACCTTCTCCTCCGTGTTCTTCCTCCAATGAGTGAGGGTAACTCCCTCTCTCCCCATCTTTGGCTAGATGTGTAACTTGTTTGGTGGAACGTTGTCTAGAAGGATGTGTTTTCGCATAGAAATCGTAGTCTTACAGTTTCTAGGCCTGATCTACTTTTTTGCATTCTATCTAGGTGAAATCGATTTTTTTTGCTAGGGCCGGATTATCCGCCCCTGGCCAGGCCGGATAATCCGGCCTGACAGATTCGATTCTGGTTCAGTTTCACTATGGAATATGCATTGAGTAGTTTTGTCCTATGAACTTTTTGACTACTTTTTCCATGCTCTCTCCTGGACTTGTGTGTATGCTTATCCCCTTGCTATCGCCCTTATTCTTCTCACAGGTGGTTCCCGTGTTCCCAAGACCTACAAGCGCCGTCCTCGCGCCAAATACTTTTGGGACGACGGACATGGTAACTTAGTGGACGAAGTTGAGTTGAGGAGAAGGAAGAACGAAGAGAAGCACACGGCTGAACAAGCAAAGAGGAGTAGGGAGGGGGTGTCCAAGAGGAAGGGCAAGGAGCCCAAGATCAACTATAGGACTTTGGATGCGGTCTCCTATTCCGCCATCCGTCACCGTGACTTGTTTGCTGAGCTGCCTCATGATGATGAGCTGGGGGATACTCGTTTTTGGTGTGCAGAACAGAAGGGGATCTATGAAGACATCTATGCCAGGATGAACATTAGGCCTATGCACCCACTGGTACCTGCTGATGCTTTGGAGAAGGCGCATCTTGTGGATGTGATGTATGTGGCTGAGAGGATGGGGCTGCACCATCTCATGTCTCTCAGTGCTCCTTTGACTCTGAGGTGGTGAAGAAGTTCTTCTCCACTTTGGTGATTTGTGGGGATGAGCGTCGCACTATGAAGTGGATGACTCATGACAGGCCTATGACTGCTGATTTTCACGTGTTTGCTAAGGTTCTGGGGTACTCCTTCCGCAGCAGGGATAGGGCCAGTGGCCACCGCATCATCACTCAGCTGAAGCCCAACAAGGATGCAACTCTCTCCCCTTGCACTGTGGACAATGGAATTGTGGGTACTGTGGCTGGCCTTGCTCCCATCTATGCTGCATTAGTGGGTCTCTTCCGTGACTCCATTACACCGAATGGGGGCAACAATGACAGCATCTGTGGTCACCTTGTTCAGCTACTTCAATTCTCTCATGAGGTTGCCTCCTGCGAGGACGAGTCAGTGCAGTACAAGCTGGATGTCATGGACTTCATTTACCATGAGCTCTGTGATGCTATGTTCAATCGTCTGTCCATCCCCTATGCGCCCTACATTATGATGCTCATCCGTCACCTGCTTCCTGCTGAGGAGTTCCACATAGACTCGGTGCACAAGGCCAAGAAGATCTACACCAAGGTTCGGAAGACCTCTCACCCCTCCTCTGCTCCTGAGGGTCTCATGAGGGATGCTCGCTGGCCCCCTGTGCCTCCCGTGGCCCGTGAGATCAAGCAGCTGAACTGGTTCCAGCGTCACTTTCTCTGCATGGGCGTGGACACGCGCAAGGGTCAGTACGAGGCATACAAGCAGCACCATGAGTTGGCTCACTCCCGGCAGCTCATTCTCCACCACGTGTCTGGCGCTTCGGGTGCTCCTCCGGCTCCTACACCTCCCACTCCGTATGCTCAGTGGAACTCTTCCTCCGGGCTGAACTATGGTGAGCTGGAGCGTCACTTGTTCCCCTCGGCGCTTGCTGCTGATGATGAAGATGAGGATGGTGACACTGAGGAGCTCGAAGATGAGGATGAGGAAGAGAATGAAGAAGACGAGGACGAGGACTATGAGTGATCCCATGGGGCGCTAGCATCGCTCTTCTCCCTTTTTGGTGTCTCGATGCCAAAGGGGGAGAAGTAGTTCTATTAGGTTGTCCGTGGATTTTCATGGGTCGGGCATAAGCACTTGCACTTTTCCATTCGTTTTTTCTTTCTTATGCCCATTTAGCGTTGAACTTTAAATTCGTGATTTGTGGTTGTGTGAGACTTTATGTGGTTGTCTGGATTATGCCTATGGACTTCATATCATGGATTATGCTTATGGATCTATCTATTCATATCCTATTGCTGGAGGTTTATCACGGAAGGCGCGCTCATAATGGTTATCCGGTAATAATTGTGACTTATGTCAAGGATGCCTACTCTCTACTTCGGTGGTATGTTTTTATTGCTCATATGTCTATGGAATAGATTCACCTATTTGTGTGCATTTGTATTCAAATGCAAAACTCTATCATGCACACATTGAGGGGGGAGTCTCTTTCATAGTTATCACTGTTTGTCTTGTGTCTTTCTCCTGCAAATCCTAGTATTGTCATCTAACACCAAAAAGGGGGAGATTGAAAGAATATTTCATGTTTTCCTATGTTTTGCATGTTAGATAACAATACTATGGAGACCATTCATGTGCGCTAAGTGTGCAGGAAGTTTTGAGGGGGGCCGGATAATCCGCCCCACCAAGGGCCGGATAATCCGGCCTACCTCATCGCTCAAAGGGAGCCAAGGCGCGTGGCTCGGTACCCGGTCGGATTTTCTCCCGGAAAATCCGAACTGGGGCGGTTTTTCCTCCCTAGGCCGGATAATCCGGGTGTCGCACGGGCCGGATAATCCGGCCCCCAGTTTTTGAGCAAAAGGAGCCAAGGCGCGTCGCTCAGTATCCGGTAGGATTTTCTCCTGGAAAATCCGAACTGGGCGGTTTTTCCTCCCCAGGCTGGATAATCCAGCCCAAGCATAGGACCGAATAATCCGGCCCCCAGAAGTTGATCAAGGGCAAGCTTGGCGCGACGCTCTGATAGGGGGGCGGATTATCTGCCGGAAATTCCGAGTCTGGGGCGGTGTTTTCCCCAGGCCGGATAATCCTGCCCCCAAAGTGTGCAACGGCTCGTTTCTGAAGGGGGTATAAATACCCCTTCTTCCCCAATGTTCAGAATTCTTGATTCATTTGAAATTGACCAGACACTGTGCAAGAGCTCTCAGTCTCGATCTCCCACTTCAACCACCCGAAGGTCTTGATCTTTGGTGGAATTAAAGGAGGAGAAGTTCATCATCATCATCAAGAATCAAGCGCTTCAATTCCTCTCCATTCACTTGGAGAAATCCCTGATCTAGTATTCTTGTCAATACCTAGATCTTGTTTATTGTATTTGACAACTTTGTTCTTGTGGCAGCTTGTTGTCATATCGGGAGCCTCCAAGTTGTTGTGGAGTTGTTGCCCCGCTAGTTGTGTAAAGGCGCCGATGCCCGCCTCGAAGGGTACCTATAGTGGAAGGTGGATCAGGCCTTTTGTGGCGAGATCCATCGGAGAACAGGGTGAGGCCTTTTGTGGCGTGGTGGTCTTAGTACCGCCCACCCCTCCAACGCAGATGTACTTCCCTTAACAAGGAAGGAACTGCGGTCAAACAAATCCTGTGTCTCCGCGTGCTTCACTTCGGTTTACCCGTTCCTCTTCCACTCGCTCTTTACTCGCTAGTAGATAGGTTTGCATATAGGGAAATTCCACCTAATAGTTTATCTAGAGAATTTACCCTTTGTGCTAAGCCTAAAATTGAAAGGGAATTAAAAATTGGTGTAACACCTATTCAGCCCCCCTCTAGGTGCCCATACGATCCATTTCACCTGCATCAGAGTGTTGAGAAGCGCAACGGACAACGTTCCTAAACGATTCTCTTCACAGAAGGAAAGAATCAATGATTTTGATCATTGTATTTTTCCCTCCACTATTGTTTTTCACCACATAAAGTAGGATTCAAAATGTAAATCCATATCTTGTATGGAGACATTTGTGAATCACTTGTCATGATTTTTGGAATATGACATACCTACAAACTACAAAGGAAATAATGGTAAACTAAATTATGAGAAATCCTAGAAGTAAAATTCCCTTGAGATTAGAAAGCAATTCGTTGCTGAATTTCACAAGTAAAGAGGTTACTTGGAATTTTCCCAAATGACTGCAAAGGCATAGTGGAAAAGGGGGTGAATGACAAAAGCGCAATTTGTCAAGTATTGGACAAATTCAAATGAATTTGATTCATGTATGCTAAATGTCTAGTGGATTTAAAACTAGTAAAGTACTAGTATCTCATAGTAAAACTCCAAGTATGATATTTGATCAAAAGATTTTGAAGTTGTTCAAAATAGTAAGGAGATATGCAATTTGCATATAATTGAGTGGGAGCTATGAAAGTCTTCCTAAAACAATATGTGATTGACATATTTTTGAGTGGGAGCTTATAGGAGTAATTCTTAAGCGTGTTAAGGATGAAAGCGCAAATACTTATAAATAATGATTTATAAGATGTAGAAGTTGATAATAATCGTATTATGATATTATGTAGTATTCCTTAAGGGATTCTGAAAAGTGTTTCAGAACAGAAGTTAATTAAGGAACCAGTCCTTAATAACCCAAATTAGGAATAGCATTAAGTTTAACATCAATGGTTGAAAGAAAGAAAAGGATGATCGTCATCCACTATGTTGAGACATGGGTTATGTCCTAGTAAACCATGATGATAACTTAGCATAATATGTGATCCAAATAAGGAACGTTTGGAAGCGATTAAGTTCGAATCACAGAACGTTGAGCTAAGTTTGTCCGCAGTGTCTATTAGAGAACTTTGAACATATTTTCCAAATCCATAAAGGATAACATATCTTAAAGCATAAAGAGTTGTGTTATAAGGGAATATGTTGGAAACTCCTGTAGATACCAATTAAAGTCAAGTAGGAAGCGAGGTGAACAAAATATCGAAAGTTGCACAGAGTGCACTAGTGTTTCGATGAATACATTTATAATAATAGATAAGGGCACCATCTAAAGTGTTGTATAATGTTATGGCGGGGCTAGTTCGCTTTTAACGTAGAATGATGTGTCCCAGGGCACAGTGCCCATGAGAAAGCCCTCGAGGTTGATCTAGCGTCACTATAGACTCCTGGAATCAGGCCTTGTTCTGCTGCCATGGCAACGATGCATACACACAGATGTTATCATGTGATGATAAAGTATTAATGTCAATCAAGGTGACATTAGTAAGTTGCAAAGGATTTGGGACTGTAAAGTACAGACCCAAGACTCAACCTCTTCCATGACCAAGCATGTTCATGGTACCGCGTATATGGTGCTAATGATTAAGAACAAATGCAGCTAGTGTATTTGTACTCTAGTGCAACTGGGAGACTGTTGGAAATATGCCCTAGAGACAAATAGTAGTAAGGACTATTATCATATTTCATATAGTTTATGATTAAGTTTTATATCATGCTATAAATGTATTGAGTGGAAACATCAATACACATGTGATATACAAACAACCAGGGGTTCCCAGTGAAACTCTAGTCACTGGTTCATTGGTCAACAGATGACCATGTTTCCTGATCATGTGGCATTTATGAGAATGAGATGATGAACCAATACCCAACCTAAACATCATGACCCGATCATGTCACAAAGTTCAAGTTACGATGATTAGAAATGGATCCTCGTAGACTATTCCTTAGACCGTGAGGCTATATCAATCAGTGTCTCCTGAGAGTGCTTAGATAGCATCAAACACCATCTGGTAAAACGGTGGTTATAAAGGTGTGTTCAGGTATTTAGAGGAAACCGTAGAGGCAATATATGTCAAGAGCGGGATTTGTCCGTCCATGTGACGGGAAGATACTCAAGGGCCCACTCAGAGAAGTTATATCCAACAGCTGCGCATCGTGTGATTAGATCACGGGGATATCACTTGTCAGAACGAGTCAAGTAGCATTGTTCAGTAACGAGATTGAATACGACATGGTGATGTCATTGATTAGATCTCAGGCAATGCAAGTATCGAGTGACAAAGGGAATAAGACATGACTGTCCCGGTTCAAACGACGAAAGATCTTCGTGGAACACACAGGGGTCACATGGCCATCTAGGTCCCTCTATTGATCATTGGTGCGGGAGTGTCCCGACCATGTATGGAGTATTCCTGAACCGTTGGGTATCATGCTTAAGGGCTTGATGATGCTTAGAGAGTGTTTATAGGATCGGTAGAATCACCGAAGAAAAGAAGAGAGAAAACCGGAAGGGTTTCGGTAAGTCTAGAGGATGTCCGGAGTGGAGGTGGAAGGTGTTCCATGGCCACGGAGATTGAATAATATGTGAATGAATGTTAAATATTGATTTAATCATTTATTCATAATTATATAATAAAGAGAAAATCAATTAATGGTCAAAAAGGCTTAATGGGCCAATTCCGGAGGGAGAGGGCCCATTAGGGGAAAGGAGAGAGGGAGAAGGGGCAAGGGGGAGGCGGCTGGGCCTAGCCCCCCCGCGCGGGGCCCACTAGGTGGCCGGCGGCCACCTCCTCCCCCCTCCTCTCCTTTAGTCCCACCCCGGGACTTTGGGGGAGGTAGTACCTCCCCCCTATATAAAGTGGGGTATTTGGCCTAGAAAAATACACCAATAATCAATAAAGGTCTCCCCACTTTTGGGAGGACCTCGAATTGATATTTTCTCTCTCCCCCTCTCTCTCTCTCTCATGACCATGGTCCCAAGTCTGGACTGCGCGAGCGAGAGACATCTTCACCGCGGAGCGCCGTCGCGCTGCGGGATTCGGATCCGGGAGCTCTACTTCCGCAACTACTGCTGGATCGGGGAAGCGGGAGTCATCGTCAGGCACCGGACGTGTGTAACTCCCTGCGAGGTGTCGCACTTGAGGCACTCAAGTCGTTGGAGCCAGAAGGACCGCAAGGACTTCATCATGACCTTGAGGCCGGCTTCGGCTCTTCTACATCAACCACACTCTCCTGAGCGTTGACAACGCTTTTCGGTCTTCGAGGGTAAGTTCGTGAAAAGCCCCTCCCGTTACCGTGTTACTAATAGATAGGTCCTGGCAGCTTCAGGGGTTTAGGGGCGTAGAGTAAAATTTATTGTTTTTATACGTGGAACCCCTACACTTTAATCACTAGTTTTCTCATAACAAGTTTAATTTGGAAGGTAAACAAAAGCATGAATATACTTGGAATAGCATAAGATAGTAGGTAGGTATGGTGGACTCTTTGGAATAACTTGGTTTAAGGAGTTGGATGCATGAGTGGAACTCATACTTTGTTGTGGAGGCTAGCAAAAGACTGGGAGCGACAAACTAAGAGAGCAATAATGGCCATAATCATGCAGAGCGACAAAACATCATTGACCAAAGCATAAAGTGATACTACAAGTTGAAAACTAAAGGATCATAAAGGCTATGGTGACTTGAGATAGTCATAACATGGTGTGAGCATGCGCCAAGTCAACCCAAATAAAGCATCAAAGGAGAATACCACTATACTATGCTTTAATATGCTAAAACAACACATGATTCATCCAAGGCACATTAAGCAATCTCAATTGTTTATAACAATTTATGCTACAGCAAAGAATACTAAGCATAAAGCCAAAACAATATCAAGCATGGCATGACAAAGCATAGGCCACAATCAAAAATGAGCTCTTTTTACCACATAAGCATGAACTTTCGTACTCTTTTCCAAACCAAACCAAACTATTTGCAAACCAATGTATGAAAGAGGGGGTCCAACCAATTTATTCAGAAAACTAAGCAAACAAAAGCAAACGAAAAACCAAAATGAAAAAGAAAAAGAAGATGCTCCAGAACAACACAACTGTGCATGAAACAATAAAAATGAAGCGTTTGGAAGGAACCTAGGATTTTTATTGATGAAGAAGGGGATGCCTTGGGCATCCCCAAGATTTGACGCTTGTACTTCTTGGATATTTCTTGGGGTGACATGCGTGGCATCCCCAAGCTTGAGCTTTAGTCCATCCGACATCTCATTACTCATTCCTTCCATACACCTGAAATTTTTCCTTCATACAAAACTTCACACAATCTTTATTAGCAACATTAGTGCACTCTAGATAAATAAGTCTTAAGGTTCAGTTCTAACACCAAATAAACTTCCATTAGAACACCAAATAGACCTTATGTTGCTCAAATCAAAAAGTGTTGAACTAACGAAAGTTAGATAACAACCTGGGGCAGAAGGACAAAAATTCACGCCTCAAAAAGACATTCAGAGATTTTACAAGAATTTTTACGGTGAAGCACAGAAATCTGTTTCGGGACAGCAACTTTCCCAATCATTACTTCTCTCTCATTAGAGGTTACTCTTGGCACAAAAAGCAAATAAAAATGATAAGGAGTGTTTATTACAGAGGTAATAACTTCCAAGACTCATCTAAAACTTTTGGGTTATCTCCCAATAAGTACTTTTCTTTAACGCCTTTAAGTTAGGCATAAGAAGCAAAGTAAGAATCAAGTGTTCTCAAATGAAGAAGCATTAAGACTAATACCAGAAATATCTTCAACAAGGCAAGGTATATCATACAAATAAGTTCTAGAGGATCCTTTCTCAATGCTCCTAGGTTCACTATTCTCATCAAAAGGGTTTGCAGGAACAATCCAATCAAGATTCTTTTCTATGGCATCATGTATTGCTACTAGTTTAAAGGGTATTGGTATCTTAGGTTCCTCCCCATTAGGTTCGGCTTTGTTTATCTTTTCTCGAGTACCAACAACATCTATACATGAGCCTAGCATATTGAAACGTTCAAAGACTTTTCTAGCTTCTTTGGCAACATCATAGAACTCCTTAAACAAATTTTGTAGAATAAAATCCCTCTTTTCAGGGTCCTCAATTTCTTTAGGCTTAAGAAACATTACTTGCATTAAGGGGTTGAGGTTAACAAACCTAGCTTCTAGCATATGAATTAAAGAAGCTGCAACAATCTCATAGTTTGGAGCAAGTTCTGCAAGGGATCTATCCTTAGTATCCTCATGTTTACTAACATGATTAAAGAATTCTTCAATATTATCTTTCCCAATTATAGAACCACTACCAATTGAAAGGTCTTTCAGGGTGAATTTAGGGATCAACATGGTGAGCTAAGGAAGAGGTGAAACCTAAAGGAGACTTAATTTTTTTGTGTTTTTAATAAAGAAAGCAAACTAGAAAAACTATTTTTTTGTGTTTTTGATAAAGAAAGCAAACTAGAAAAACTATTTTTTTGTGTTTTTGATAACAAAACAAGCAAACAAAACAAAAATAAACTAAGCAAAACAAAAATAACAAAGTAAAGAGATTGGTTATGAGGGACTCCCCTTGTGAAGATGTCCTTGACTCCCCGGCAACGGCGCCAGAAAAATGTCTTTTTTGATGGCGTGTGGTTGACGTGGGAGTTTCTTCTTCTTCTTCGATCCCCGGCAACGGCGCCAGAAAAATGCTTGATGGCTCGGTGTTGATGTAGAGCTCGTTGGGAACCCCAAGAGGAAGGTATGATGAGCACAGCAGCAAGTTTTCCTCAGTTATGAAACCAAGGTTTAATCGAACCAGTAGGAGCAAGAAAACACCCCAAAGGTGTTGCTAGCTGAGCCTTGGCAGGGCGCACTACCGGTGCTAGTAGCAACATGGAGACCTGCACAACACAACCACAGAACTTTGTCCCCAACTTGCGATGAGGTTGTCAATCTCACCGTGTTTTGTGGAAAACAAAAGATTAAACGTATCGAATGGAAGGAAGTAATAGTTTGCAGAAAGTAAACACAAAGCAGTAAATAGTTTAGAGATTGTATGTAAAGAAAAGGACCAGGATCCATAGTTCACTAGAGGTGGCTCTCCTTAAGATAGATAACATGCTGGGTGAACAAATTATAGCGGGGCAATTGACAAACATCGAGAAAGCAATACATGCATATACTAATCAACTTGACTCCTTTGGAAATTGATTGGGCATTACAACATTATACATAGACCGCCATCCAACTGCATCTATGACTAATAATCCACCTTCAGGTTATCATCTGACCCCCCTCCAGTATTAAGTTGCAAGCAACATATTATTGCTTTATGAATTGCGTGTAATGTAAACAATACGATTGTTCTATGAACAAAGGATTGTTGTTTTCTCCCTAGTAGCAACAGCACATCTAGTACCTTAGAGATTTCTGTCACTTCCCCAGATTACCAGAGGCATGAACCCACTATCGAGCATAAATACTAACTCTTGGAGTTGCTAGCATCTACTTGGCCAAGATAGCTACTAACAACGGAAAGCATGCAAGATTAGAAATAACAAATACATGATAGAATCAATAATCAATCTGAAATAGCATCTCAATATCCATTGGATCCCCGCAAACACAACATGCAGAATTACAAATAGATGATCTTGATCATGAACGGAGCTTACAAGATCTAGACATGAAAGCACAAAGGAGGAGAACCAGCCATCTAGCTACTACATGGATCCGTAGTCCAAGGATGAAATACTCACGCATCACACCGGAGGCTTACATGGTGATGAAGAAGGCCTCCAGGGTGAATTCCCCTCTCCGGTAGGGTGCCGGGAAGAGCTTCAGATCCCTCCCGATCTAGGGATGGAGATGATGGCGGCTATAGACTCTTTCGTGGATTTTTGATCGGGTACTTAGGGTTTTCGTCCCGAGGGCATCTTATAGGAGGAAGGAGAGGCCGAGGGGGTGCCTGGGCTGGCCACACCACCCAATGGCGCAGGCCAAGCCTAGCCGCGTGGCCAGGTGGTGTGGCCGCCCTCTGGCCCTTCTCCGTCTCGTATTATGGCATCTGATGACTTCCGGAAAAATAGGCACTTTGGCTTTTGTCCCGTCCAATTCCGAGAATATTCATTTTTTGACTTTCCTGGAACCAAAAACAGCAGAAAACAGGCAGTTGGCACTGTGGCTCTTGTTAATAGGTTAGTCCAAGAAATCATATGAAAAGTACTCCAAAGTGTGGACAAAACACAAGAAAGTGGATAAAACCAACATGGAACATCAAAAATTATAGATACATTTGCAATATATCACATACTAACATAGTGGATGAGAAAATTGCATCTAAACATGATAAATCAATCACATGTTCTCCAAACGCTAGAACAAGGAACTGTAGCATAAACTGAAAAAGAAAGTTCAGGGTCACATACGATGCAGCCTGAGCAGTAGCAGCGTTCATGTTGTCGCCCATCTTGAGATTGCCACAGAGGTTGTTGACATCTGAGGTTGTGTTGCCAGTAGTCGCTCTAGAGCACTCCCGAAAAACCTGACCGCCCCTCACTCGTATAGATCAACGAGAGTTGGGGTTCCGAGGCCTACTGTTTCAGCTGGCGGTGCACGCCACAGATCCTGATGGGGAAGACGATGGTGGCGGTGCAAGGTTTTAGAAGTAGGTAGTTGTGTATGGCTTGTACGTGCTAGGGTTCACTTCTGGGTTTATGTAGTGTAGGTTGGGTAAGACGTGGGACACAATCCACGTCCGAAAATATGGAAACCACTAATTGTTAACGGGTCTGCAACCCACATCCGAGGCGGACTGCTTCGGAGGAGGAGTGCACGAGACCTTCTCTTCTTCTCACACCTTAGTGACTATTAAAACAACCTCCTATGTAACACTACTAGGAAACAACCTATAGATAGACAAGATGTTCAGTGGCGCATATGCCAAACTATGCGCCACAGGAAAACATCAGTGGCGCACCAGAAAGCATGCACCACAGAAGATTGGAAGTTTTGTGGCACATTGTCCAGAACATGCGCCACAGAAGATTGGTGGGACCCGTCGGCCGGATGTCATGATCGAAGTTCTGTGGTGCATTCTGAAATATGCGCCACAGAAGAGGCAACTTCTGTGGCGCATATTTCCTCATGCGCCACAGAACATGGAGGGGGCCCCACCCCGGAATCTAATTCACCCAAGTTCTGTGGCGCATGTTGGCATATGCGCCATAGATGTGTTTCACTTCTGTGGCGCATAAGTCCAACATGCGCCACAGAACTTGGAGGTGGGCCCCACACAGGGAATCTTATTCACCCACTTCTGTGGCGCATATGGACTTATGTGCCACAGAAGTTTCAGCATCTGTGGTGCATTTCCTCCATATGCGCCACAGATGAGGGCGTCCAGATCCATGTTAAAAAGGTGACAAGAGCTAGCTTTCTTATCTATCTATCCACCACCACCCATTTCACATCTCTACCTCCTCCCAACTCGTCTTCCTCCTCCCTCACACCCCATCTTGCCCATAGTTTCTCCATTTTCTTATATCTAAACCTACTTTAATCCATAGATTGGTAAGTGGAAGCTTCGCTCCAACTTCTAGATCTAAAAGTTCCTTACTTTTCTCTCTCACATCTCTATTTGTTTACTAATTTCCTCTCCACCAACTTGCATTGTAGATCTATTTGTCCACACTCTCTCATCGCGCAGTCTCGTCTCGCTATTATTGTGTCTACTATAGGTGAGTACTTGGCCATCATGAACATGTAGGTGAAGCTTGTCGCGCGGGCGGTGTGTGTGTGCGATCCATGGCGAGACGATGCTTGTGTGTGGTGCATGAATGTTTGCAATGGGAGGAAGTTTTTTGTTGTTTGCTTGTTGTTGTCGGGCCCGGCCGGTGTGGTTGCATGGATGTTTGCCAAAATGTTGATTCATTTCCATTTCGGCAAATTTTTGCACTACCCATATGTCCTAATTTTAGGAAAGGTCATGCCGAATTTTTTCCGGCTAGCATTCATGCATGTGTGTGTTCATATGGTGTGGTTCTCACCTATACTCTCTGTTTTGACCGCTCAGGCAACCATGGTCCTCACGATGAGCGAAGGTCGAATTGCTAGGTACAAGAAAGGCGCGAAGGAGGACATGATTCTGAACAACAAGACCATGATAAGATGTCCATGTCGAACATGCAAACTGCAGCGCTGGATCGACCCTAAATCTGGACAATTGGAGGGTCACCTGCTTAGGCGTGGTTTCATGCGCAACCTCAATGAGGCGCCGGCAGGACATGGTGGTGGTCACGAATACGTGGGCGGGCGAGAAGACGAAGAGTCTACCGGGCATGATCATCATGACGAAGGAGATGCCAGCGGGCATGATCATCATGACGAAGGAGATGCCGGCGGGCATGATCAGCATGGAGAAGGAGATGACGACGGGCATGATCATGAAGAAGGAGAAGATGCGAACACACAGACGCTGCTAACTTTGATCTTGCGGGACCCTCATGTTCAAGAACTGCTCCTCAAGGAGACGAGCAACGACAAAGCTGCAGCCAGAGAGAAAGCCAAGCTGGCCCAAATGGTGGTAGACGGGATGACTCCATTGTATCCTGGGTGTCGCCCCGAGGATACACGTTTGAGTGTAACGCTCAAGGCTCTAGAGATGAAGGCCGAACACAAATGGACCGATGTGAGCTTCAACGCGAACATGGAATACTGGCACGGCCGACTTCCTAAGGGGAACACATTGCCAACAAGTATCGAGGAGGCCAAGAAAATCGTGTGCCCTCTCGACCTACCACACATTAAATACCACACATGCATCAATGATTGCGCACTTTATCGGAACGAGTACACGGATAGAACCACCTGTCCGGTGTGTGGCCAAGGACGGTACAAGAGAGGGAACAAGAAAGTTCCTCGAAAAGTGGTATGGTACTTTCCTATCACCCCTCGTCTGCAGCGATATTTCGTAGATGCTAAGGAAGCAAAGCTCATGCAATGGCACGCGGAAAGAGAGAAACCTGAAGATGATCCAGAGAAGGGCAAGATCCTGACACACCCTTTAGACGCTAGCCAGTGGAACGCATTAGACATCGAGTTCGAAGAGTTCGGGGGTGATGCAAGGAACGTCAGGCTAGGTATGAGTACGGATGGACTCAATCCTTTTGGAAACCAGAGTAGCACGTATAGCACCTGGTCCGTGTTTGTATGGCCATACAACCTCCCCCCGTGGCTATGCACGAAGCAAAGGTATGTACACATGAGCATTCTTATTCAGGGGCCGAAACAACCAGGTATCGATATGCATCTGTATCTCAGGCTATTGAGAGAGGAGTTAGCCAGCTTGTCGGAGACGCCGGCCCGTACGTAGGACGCCTACACTAAAGAATATTTCCATCTGAGAGACGCGTTGCTCACGACCGTGCAGGACTATCCTGGTTACGCATATGTATCGGCCCAGGTGAACCACGGACACAATGCATGCGTCAAGTGCATGGATGAGACACCGCATCTCCAGCAACCAAGGGATCCCGGGTCTTCGAAAACCGTGTTCCAAGGTACTCGAAAGTGGATCCGCATGGATCACCCGTGGAGAAAACGTGGTGACCTGTTCAATGGTAAGGATGAGCTCGAAAGAGCCCGGCGTCCGAGGAGCGGCGAAGAAATCGAGGAGCTTTTGAATAATTGGGTAGATTGCCCTGCGCCTGGAAAAAAACGACCGAGGACAAAGCCGCTGCTAGGTGTATGGAAAGCAAGGTCTGTTTTCTGGGACCTGCCGTATTGGAAGGTCCTTCACACTCCCCATAGCCTCGATGTAATGCACATCACGAAGAACGTTACCGAGAGTCTGCTTGGCACTCTACTGAACATGCCGGAGAGGACCAAGAATGGGACGAAAGCAAGAAAGGACCTTAAATTGCTTGGCATAAAGAAAGATCTTCAGTACCCTGATAGTGATGATGATGATCATCATCAGGAAGGGACTCAAGGTCACCGCAAAAGAGTTAAGAAGAATGAGGTGGTGCTTCGCGCTGCCTGCTTCACTCTGAGTCTGGAGGAGCTCGAGCAGTTTTTCAGGTGCCTCTTAGGAGTGAAAGTTCCTCACGGTTACTCGGGGAAGATAAGCAGATATCTGGACGTGGCGAAGAAGAGGTTCAACGGTATGAAGTCTCACGACTGTCACGTGCTGATGACGCAGATACTCCCCGTTGCGATCCGTGGGATAATGGACGAGCATGTCCATGAGACGTTGTTTGGCCTCTGTAACTTTTTCGACGTCATATCTAGGAAGTCAATCGGTGTGAAGCAGCTCGACAGGCTACAGGAAGAGACCGCGATGATACTATGCGAGCTTGAGATTTACTTCCCGCGTGCATTCTTCGACATCATGGTGCATCTGCTTGTACATGTCGTGGACGACATCATCCAGCTCGGGCCGACATTCCTGCACAACATGATGCCATTTGAAAGGCTAAACGGTGTCATCAAAGGATTCGTTCGCAATAGGTCTCGTCCAGATGGAAGCATAGCCAAGGGCTTTCTGATCTACGAGTGCATCTCCTTCTGCCAGAATTATCTAACCACCGAGAACGAGGATGTTGGAATACCCACAAAGAAGCACCTCGGCAGGCTCGGTGAATATGGTCACCGCGAGGGCTGCCGCTCACTACATGTCGGCATTGATGGTCGACGCACTGATTTTGAAAGGGCACACCGAGTCGCGCTACAACACATTGAAGTGGTCGGCCCTTGGGTCGAAGAGCACATAAGCTTAATCGAGCAGGAGTACGTCGACCAGGGCCGGCCGAGGAAGAAGGGAGACATAACCAGAGAGCACAACTCCAGCTTCACGGGTTGGTTCAAGAAAAGGCAACTGGACAATCCTCCACAGACGCCTTCTACGGAAGATCAAAAACTCATATTCTCCTTGTCGCAGGGCCCAGGGCACAACCTAAGGACCTATCAGTCATACGACATAAACGGTTACAGATTCTACACCGAGGAAAAGGACAAGAATAGTGAATATCAAAACTCAGGAGTAACTATGTTATCCTTTTCTGATGACGAGACTACTGTGATGGAAAGATTCTACAGAAGGATCGAGGAGATATGGGAGCTCGACTACTGTGGATAGATCGTACCGATATTCCGTGTTAGATGGGCCAAGAACGTGGAAAAAGAAGGCCGCTATTTCACCACAATGGTTATACCAGATGCCAAATCAACAAAGAACGCCTCCGCAAAAAATGAGCCTTGGGTACTCGCTAGCCAAGTTGATCAATGCTTTTTTATTACCGACCCGTCAAAGCCCAACCATTTTGTAGTTAGGAGGGGCAAGAGGAGCATCATCGGAATGGAAGGAGCCGCCAACAAGCAAAACTTCGACAAAAACGATGACCCGAAGATCGAAGAGGAATTCGACAAGTACTTCGACATGCCTACTACTACTAAAGTAAGAAGGAAGACCACACTGCCTACTAAAGGTTGTCCATTCACAAGAAGAAATCTCAAAGTGCACGGGCTAAAATATTCAACCGCGACGAAAAAGGGCAAGGAGATTGTGAAGAGACACTAGCAATTGTGTGACTTTTTGGTGTATTAATTAGTGTGGTGTATTAGTTTTTGGTGACAAGCAAACACACAAATATATATGTATGAATAAATATGCATATGTGTTCTTGCTTTTTTTGAATAAATATGCATATATGTGTATGTTCTTGCTTTTTTTGAATAAATATGCATATGTGAATAAATATGCATATATGTATATATGTTCTTACTTTTTTTTAACAAATATGCATATGTATGTAATTAAAAATATTTAAAAAAAAGAAAAAAAATGTGTGAGACAGCCAGGATTCGAACCTAGCTGCCCCAGGTGAGAGCAAGCGAGCAAGACCACTAGGACAAGTATCGGATCTTGTCATACAACGACGCCACACTTTTTTGTACTATGTCCAAAAGTTCCGTGGCGCATTCCCACAGAATGCGCCACAGAAGTTCCAACTGCTGTGGTACATTCTGTGGGAATGCGCCACAGAACTTTTACACTTAGCCAAATAGACGGTTCGGCCTCTCCCTCTAATCCCCCTTTCTCCTCTCGATCCACAACAGTTAGCCAAAATTCTGTCGCCCGCGCGCAAACCCTCTTCTCCGGAGCCCTAGCCACCGTCGCACCGGAGGAGGAGCCGCCCGTGGAGGAGGAGTAGCCGCCCAGTGAACCAGTGGAGGAGGAGCCGCCCGACGAACCCGTGGAGGAGGAGCCACCGGAGGAGCCGCCCTGCAGCCCTGCAGCCCGTGGAGGAGGAGCCATCGGAGGAGGAGCCACCACGCCGGAGCCCGCCACCCTCCGTCGTCGTCAACCACCGCAGCAAGTTCTCGCACGGTTCGTCCCCCCCACCCCCACCCCCCTCTTAACCAGCAAGTCCTCTATGGTGCTACGTGATGTGCTAGCAGTAGAAGCTATCAGACTGGTTGGGACAAAAACACTCCCTTCACTCTTGCAGTCTTTCCTTGCACAAAACGGACGTGGCAAAAGAAATTAATGTGAGCCTTTATCTCCACTAAACTGAACCATACTAGTTATCTGGAGCATTTTGGTATGCTGCATGCCAAGCCAGAACTAGTCTTATCTGTTCAAAAGATCCTAGTTTCTGGTCATCATCTGCGACTCTACTATTTCTTGTCAGCCTATTTTGATAGTTTAGAATAATGATTCAATATGATTGTGAAATTCCAGTCCAGCTGCTAGTTTAGGTTTATATCACTCTACTACAGAATGATAAGAGGCTGGTTCTTGTTGCCGTGTTGCTTCTATAAGCACCTGATACCAAGTTACCAGTCTGTTTTGTGTTGTTTGTTCAGGATTTAGCTCCAGTTGATCTACTTAGGCTTCTCTTGGTAAATATTCCTTACCAGGTTTTGAATGTTCCTTCTCATAAGCATCTATTACTAAGAACAATTATAGTGAAGTAGACCTTTTCTCCTGTGTTTTTACTTCTAAGATGAATTTCCAATTGCAATTCTGTTGCTCATATCACAAGATAATTTAACAAATTTGTAATCCTTTTGTTTTGAATCCTTCTGGTGATCCTTTCCCGCAAGCCCCAATTGTTTAGCTTATTACATTCCAAGTTTGTCATTAAGTGCCAGATAACTGCACTTGATTTTCACAAGTCATTGCAAAATTCCCTCACACATGATACGGTCAAAACTGAAGAACTAACATAAAAGAAATCAATATATTGCCATTCTCTCTTTCCCAATGTTCTTGTACAATAATCCATCCTTTTTGTGTGGTAAATCTCCCGGGGAAATATTTTCATAGGTTGTCAATCTGTCTGATAAACATGTTATATGTAAGAAATATTGGTGCTTGTCCAAAAAAATTAGTGTTGGCATGATATGAATGCAAAACTTAACCTGGTCCTGATATGTTGTTTGATTGCTTAAGCATTTTTGAACTGTGATGCACCATCCGTGATTCAACAAGCCCTTGCACTGTTTTGACTGTCCTTTTGTGGACATTTTTGCTTGGTTTGTTCTGCAGTTTTGTTTTGCTCTACCCAAGGTTGCTTCTGCTGAATACACGCTCTCTAATCTGTGCTAGCATTCATAGTATGCTAACACTACAAAAATTTGCATTCAACAAGCCATTTGTGAACTGTGATGTACCATCTGTGATTCAACAAGCCATTTGCTCTCTGATCTTTTGAAAGAACCACTGCTGCGAGGTTGTGTGTTTTCTTGTACCAGGATCAATGGAGTACAAACTATCCTCCCTGGGTCATATCCTTTCCTATAGTTCTCTCCTGGCAGATAATCTCAGCTTCAGTGCAACTTTGTTTGCCAGTAATCAAAATTTTCCATATATGTTTTGTTGTGCTACACTGAATCGTGCTGAACATAATCTGTGTTTGATTAGTTGGGATGTGTTCTTTGGGTTTTCACTATATGGTGCTGCTGTTACTACAAATATTGGTACTATATGGTTATTACTACTGCTGGGGCTATGGATGGGGGCCGGGGCTATTTTCTTGCTGCTATATGTTGTTGTTATATGGTGCTGCTATATGGTGTTGTTATATGGTGATGCTATATGGGGATGGGGCTGTCAATATGGGGATGGGGTGTTTTGTCTTGCATGGTTTGAGTTGCCCATTTCTCCTGAAGTGTCGATTCACTTCCGTTTCGGTTGAGAAATGGGCACTCCTAGGTCGAGAAATTAGCAAAGGTCATGCCGAATTTTTTGGCCGAGATTTGTGCTAACTTTTTGCCTCTTTTTAATAGAGTAGTGCAAACATGTCGGGCAACAACGAGTCTGGCCCTTCTAAGCACATGATCAGCATCGAAGAACAAGCTAGACAGGCCAACCAGTCATTCTGGCGGGGGTCCCAACAGGAGGAGGAGGAGGAGGCGATGAGGATGACACCACCACCGGAGGAGGAGGCGACCGTCGCCAGAGCTACTGAGGCCAATGAGGGAGGAGATCCTGATTACGAGGGGGACGAAGATGACTACGATGGAACTAGTGAAGGTGGCGGCGAAGAGGATGACACCACCGATGGCGGCGCCCGCACCGATGGCGGCGAGCGCACGGATGGCGGTAGCGGCAACCCGGCCGCTTCTCAGAAGAAGAAGAAGGAACAGAAGGAGCGGAAGGTGCCAGTGCTCGCCACCGTCTGCGATGAGTTCACTGAGGTCACAAAAAGTGGCCAACCCGTTGCGCCAGAGGCGATTGCTAAAGGGTACGGCCTGCAACTCGGGTGCATCGTCTGGGAAAGCATGTCGATCAACACGAAGTACATCAGACATGCTGACCATGCAGCTTTGGTAAATAACCTCCTTAAGAAGCATCACAAGCGATACAGATTCCCAGAGCAGTTTAGAAACCTCGAGAGAAAGAACCCGGTGAACAAACTAGCCCTCACGAAGATGAGCAACGCCTTGAGCAGCTGGAAAACCTGGGTGAAGAATAGCATTAACAAAGGTGAAAGCTGGGAGGTTATTAGTAAGAAAAATCCGATGCTCGACGAAGAGGAGTTTAGGATATTCAAGGCGGATATAGCTACCGCTGACGCTATAAAATGGACTCAATGGGGAAGGAGTATGCGGGAACAGAACATAGGTAACCACCACCTTGGAAGCGGCGGTTACAGGGGGAAACATGCCATTTGGGACAAGGAGGACGTCGAGCTTGAACGCCTTGGTAAAGACAACCCTTGGCTTAAAATCACGGACTTGCAGCTTAGGCAATTTGTTCGGGCCTGCTACTACCTGGACAAGGAAACATGGGAGTTCATCACCGACGATCCGGAGGTGAAGGAATTCGAGAAGAATCTGGTAAGGAATTTATCGCCGATCTCAAGTCTATTGCGTTCTAATTAAGATAATGAAGCCAAGAATCTAAATGGGTTCACCTTTCCTTGTCTCTGTAGGAGGAGGAACTGAACGCTATTGCCACAGAGTCGTTCTAGGATTCGACGGAGCCGTGGGACACGGTTTTCAACAGGGCGACCAATGCTTACAAGAAGAGGGACAAGGGGTTGCCGCCGTCCTCAGCTGGCCGTGTGTCCGTCTTTGGTACGAGCATGAAGTTCAAGGAGTTCTACAAAGAGGACGCCAAGAAAAGAAGGGAGAGGAAGAACCAGGATAAATCCGTTGTTGCAGAGCTGAAGATGAAGGTGCAGACACTGGAGGAGAAGGCGGTGGGCCAGAAAATGGTGGACAAGTTAGTGGAAGAGAAGCTCCGCTCGATGACCCCCCCTGAGTTTTTCGAGGGGCTTACTGCTTGGAATGCGAGAGGTCGACAGGGGCTGATACATCTGCCCAGCTTAAGCGGCAGCAACTCGGGCATCAATGTTACCGTGTCGCCGGACCTGGTGACCCCGCCGGCCGTCAACGTCGGGACGCAACCCCTCGTTTTGGTCACACCGATGCCCCCTCCCGCCAAAGATACCAATAAGGCGCAGCCGACGGCGGTGGTGCTTCGTGAGGCACCCGAGCGGGAGATTGCAGATGATGATAGGCCGGCCGCCGGCATCGTCCGTGTCTCTACATTAGCCGAGATCCACGCCATCACCAAGGTAACTAATTAGTTAGTGCACTTCATCTCCTTTATGACTTTGATGCATGACTTTTGCCATCTCATGACGCCCAACAACATGTTTTTGCCTCAGGACACTTCTTGCATACTCCCGCTTAAAGATGTCGGCGGTGAGTTGAAGGATGTTGCCAAGGGCACTCTTATACAACCAGCGAGCCGCATGATGCACAACAATCCAATGGATGATGACGTGATGAGGGTCAGGTTGGCTCGGGCGTTGCCAGGGTGCGACGACATGGACCCCCCTTTCAACCTCAGGGAGCCGACAAACACAAGACCCTTGGGGAATGCTACAACTGGCCCTTGACATGGCCGAAGACCCAGATTCGTCTTGCAGGGGGAGCACCGGCACCACCTCTCGACCGATCATCGCCCGACCACCACCTCGGAAGCCAGTAGCCCCTATTGTCGCCACCACCAGCCGTCACCATCAACTCTTGGCAGCGTGTGCACTGCCACATGGCAAAGACGTTGTGCCGCAACCGCCGTCGCCCCCGCTACCACCACCACATGATGGCACCCATGAAGATGATGATGAATTGGTCAACGTTGACGACTTCATCAACACCGGCGCCACCAAAGGATTGTATATTCCTTCTGTGGATGAAGAACCCTTCGTAGCTCGCGACGACCATCAAGCTGGTCGGCCCAATACATGCACGCAACGCCTGGTCTTCCATGGTCTTTATCAAGAGACGCCTCCGGCCGCCGATCCACCACAAGAGAAACCGGGATTGGTTTTCAGCCCCAACACACTCCGAAAGGCGACTGATGAGCAGATGGCAGTGGCTGACACTGTTGTGAAGAAGAAGCACTACAGGAAGAGAGGTAATAATAATAATAAGAAGGGTGCGAGCCAGCCTCTTCCGAAGAGGATCCGGGGTCAGGACGCCGTCGTCGTACTATCCACACAATTTGGCTTGCCCGAGTGCATGTAGCTGGTGATCCGATATTGACTCCGGATATGATCCACATTGTGGTTGGAGCCATGTTAACTTTGCACGAGGGTGTCAAGACACTAGAGGCCCTCCTTCTTAAAGATGAAGATCCAAATTACCCGGTTTTCACGGCCAAGGTGCCATTGGACGTGGGCTTCGTCGATGAACCCCCCGCGAATATATTCTTCATAGCGTTTGAGGACATATTCAAGCCGTTTCTCACGAAACGGCTGGACTATAACATGGTCCGCCTATACGCGCTCAATTTTGGCGCTCACGATCAAGAGAGAAAGTACCCCGGAAATCGCGATAGTGGATCCCTACTACATGCGGGACAGCCAGTTGGTCGAAGGATCAGAGACACGGACCAAGGCGACGGCGTACCTCGAGAAGTTCATGGTGGACAACAAGAGGAAGGGCACACTTCTTTTGCCTTTCTTTCCCGAGTAAGTACACGCACTCGCTCATCGTCACCGTAACTTATGCATTTCTTATAGATTTCTTTCCTTTGCTCTTTTTCCAACATTCCGTTCCAATTGTGTTGCGCAGAGACAAATACTACACACTCATCGTCCTTGCCCCGAGGTATTCGCTAGCCACGTATTTCGACTCAGGGTGTTTGACAAAGAAGAAAGACTACACCAGAATAAGGGGTGTTCTCAATGAGGCTCTCGAGGGCTACACCAAGAAGGGATGCACCTTCGTAGATAGGGGGGAATGTATCAAGGATGGCAAACACGTGTTCAAGCACGTGCTCGACTTCCCCTGCGTCAAGCAGTCGACTGCTGGTGCCAAGGAGGCCTTCTACATCCTCCATCACCTTAAAGGCTATGTTCGGGATTGCCATAACCTAACGCTGCCATCTAGTCTCCGAGGATGGGCCGAAACTTTGGCGAAAATCGACGATGCTGATCTTAGAGAAGACTTCCATCGCATTCAGATGAAGTTGTCGCAAATCATCATTGAAGATGTCAACACAAGGGGCGGTGCCCTACAACAAGCCAGAGGGTTGAGTAAGAGGGAGATCGAAGAACGCCTACGTAAGCAGGGTGACACAAGGACGTGGATGACGAAGGAGGGCTATCTACCGTTCCTGAAGCCGAGCCAGAAGAGGAAGTCTTCATCATGATCGATGTGTGCCTCTAGCATGATCCAGTGTGTGTATATTCTTGATGGACGCCTGCTGTATTAGTGTGTGTGTCATAAACTTTACTATCTCGTGGTTGAAATGGTCATTGTTGTTAGACTTAAACTACCTTGTGGTCGTGTTGTCGTTGAACTTATTGCTTCTATGATGATCTAACTTTTAGGTTTATGGATCCTTTGTTTTATATTCTATGAACATATATATATATATATATATATATGGATGTGAACCCTTTATTCATTTTTTTTACTAATATGCCTTGTCGTCTATAGAGATGGCGACGAGGTGGTATGTGGTGTACATGGGTAGGGTTCCAGGAGTCTACGAGGAGTGGGAGGATTGCCACAAACAAGTGAACAAGTTCAGCGGCAACATCTACAAAGGATACGCGACTAGAGAGGAGGCGATAACCAAGTGGAGGAACCACTTGTGGAAGAAGAACCGGATGAAGATATTGGTCGGGCTAATGCTCTTGCTCACCATTATCACAGTTGTATTTTATTTGATCCTAGTGTAGGCGGCGGTGGCCACTTCATATTTGTAATGATATGAACTTTGTATTCGGCGCTTGTGTAAAAATTTGGCACTTGACACTATATATGTATCTCGATCGGGCTCTAAGTGTTTGTATTATATATATGTCGGTTTTCATGCATCTACTACTTGTGCAATGTATTTTATACTCATCTGGATAAATACTGTATAAATCCTGTATAAATACCTGATTATACACCAGAAAAGTATTTTACTTCGAATACATGTTACACAATCAGTGGCGCATATAATTATATAGTTAGTGGCGCATGGCATATCTGTGGCGCATACACGTAAATGCGCCACAGAAGTTATTCCTGTGGCGCATATGGAGGAATGCGCCACAGAAGTCTAGAACTTCTGTGGCGCATATCCATATGCGCCACAGGAAGTAGTTATAAGTGGCGAGGTAACAGCGGCGACAAAGATATGCGCCACAGAAGTCCCCTTTTTATGCGCCACAGATAGGTTGTTTCCTAGTAGTGTAAGGTGGTGCACCTCCCTCTCAGCTAGCAATGTGAGACTAAACTTTATTATCACCGCTTGCCATACATGTATGAATGGGCCGAAGGGAATTTAGAATTTGTATTGGTTATGGGCCAACGGCCCAACATCAAATTCCAAATGCTGATTTTTTGTATTTTATTTTCTATGTTTCGAGTGTTTCAATTTATTTTATTTAGAAAAGACCCTAGAAAATCAGGTTCTGCCAATATTCTCTAGGAAAAAATCACCGGAAACAATCAGACAATTTAGCACTATATTTATTGGTAGTATTTGTCCTATACATGTATACAAAATTACAAGTATGATACTGTAGAGTATCGCAGGAAACAAAGTACCCTTTTTTTACAGAATGCTTAATTAAATGCAACCAATTGATTTGCATAAATACACCCCATGGATTGGGTCGTTATGCATGTGAAATTCCCTAGCTCAGTTACTGGGGTGGGATTAAAAACAGTAAAATGTTGATTAAAAATAAAAATTTAACCCACGATGTATGTTAAAATGGAACGGTTGGAATAGCTCATTATTTGTTGCACCAACTGGCCGCCACCCCATGCATGCCTCAGTGTGAACTGCGTTGCGTAGATGCAACTATCTGGACGCATCTATCGTTGTTGATCCTGCAAGAGGCTGATGTTGTTGTGCACATGCGTGGACCAATAATTCATGAATTGGTTGGCCTCATCTATTGTTGCCGTGTGGATCGATCGTGAAGACCATGATGCTGTATATGCACATGCGGAAGACATCTCTTCCGGTTCGGTTCACAAAGTGGTTGGTTATTGGTACCGCTGGTTATAATTAGCAATCTAGTCTTAGACGGATTCAATAATTTCATTTGTAGGGTCAAAGTCTGATAGCTAGGATAGGCTAAGAGAGAACTTTTTTCATATCACGTAAGGAGCGCGATGTAAAGAGCGTGACGAAAGGAGCTATACGCGCATGCTGAAGCGCAGAGAAGACGATAACTAGCTGCAGCGCCCAGCACCAGTGGTCACGTTATATGTACCTTCTATCTTGTGTTCAATGAATGGCCAGGCTCGGGTAGCGAGCACTCAGAGTATACCTACGAGAAGAGAAGAGAGAAGGAGAGTAGACTCTTATTTAAAAGTTAGCTGTAGCGTTCGAAGGCATTTTGGGAGAGTAAATGATGGGCTAATTATTAATAATATATATTTATAGCTTGTTATTACACATGTTGTCAACTCGATACTGTAGCACATGTGTTGGGGCTGGTTTCAGCAACCTTGCTACCGACGGTTTGCCACTTGCGACCAGCCGAAGAGGAATATGAAGGGGTAATCCCTTTGGCTCAGGGGTGCATTTGGACCCATTGTGAGAAATATATTTTAAAATATTTAAAAATTAAAAAAATATATCTATGTATATTCGAATATTTTATGTTTGTTCACAAGTTTTTGGATGAAAAAATATTTCATATCACGAATAAAAAAGATAAAAACTGTCACGTGAATAGGAATATCCACATAATTTTGTCTTTTTTGCACGGGACATATGGAATGTTCTTTCACCCCAAAAACTTGTGAATAAACATAAAATATTCAAATATATGTGTAGACATTTTTTCAATTTTTTTGATATTTTAAAATATGTTTTCTCATAATGGGTGCAAATGCACCCGTGAGCCGAATAGCCACCTCCATGAAGAAGCTGCATGCACTCGTGCAATGATTCACGGTAATATGAATTATTTTTTCAAACGTCAATAAATAACCATCTTAACGGTGTGTGAAGTATTTGCAACAATATTATTTCCTTATCGCAGCCTTAGACACTTTGCCTAAGCTTTGACTTAATCAGCGGCAATTAAATTAGATTGGAGGTTGTAATTATTTATAATGCTAACAAATAATATTGGTTATAGTAGGAGTAATATAGGTACTAAAATGCAATACCAACTTGGCATTTTAGTGACATAACATGTTATTAAATGACGAAGGAGATGCATGTGGTAACTAGTTATGTTACCATAACATCACACACCCTAAAATAAGATGAGTCTGTAACCTAGGCCTTGCAGATACTAGACATAAATTACTATCCTCTAGGAAGGTGATAACATAGGCTAGTCATGACATTAGATTATGCTACTCCTCACTATGACTAATCTAAAATTATACTTTTATTTCTACTCAATTTTTAGTTGTGACAAATTATTTTGATATTTCTCTGTCTTGCAAATGGTGCGTTGGAACAAAGAAACACAACAACGATAGGGGTAATCTTTCGAAAAAGAACTTTACTTTCTAAAAGATAAAAAAGTACATGTGGAACTGTTCCAATTCTAAATGAAAGAATTCAAAACAATTAAAGTAAAGAGTATATTTTACCCAGAAACGAATATCTTTGTATCTTTTTTCTTTTTGTTATGACATTTAAATTGCATGATAATTTCATCGTTAAATTTTTGCTTGTAGGCTCTTCACCTATTTAAAAAAATGTGCTGGTATATTCACCTTTTTTTGGCTTCCCACTAATTTTTTATTTACTGTCGAAATCAATTTAATCAAACAAGTACTTATTAATTTCATATATATATTTCTATGGGCACGCAATCACAAATTCATCTAAGGTTCATAACCAGACACCCACGCACAAGCACTTACAATTTTAGTTTCTTCGTGCAGAAAAAGTTATCCACAAATCAAAAGATGAACCCTGGGGTGTCTCTTCTAGACGGCTTGGTCGGTGCCCTAAATTAGCGCCACCGCCCCCTCCTATCCTCACCCACCCTCACCCTGCCAGAGAAGACCGGCGAGTTTAATCTCGACTTGCGGACAAAGGTGATGAGGCCTTCTACCTCGCATTGTGGCCCTCGATGTGGGAGGCTTGGACCTCCATGCCCATGAACGTAGTTCTATAATACGTAAGCATACCGTTGTATGGAACCATCACAAAGATATTTTTGAACCCAGTGAATATTTTCAAAAACCTGTTATTTTTTTAACCCTAGGAACATTTTTGTAATACATATATGTACTTTTTTAACCCGTGAGTCCTTTACCAACAAGCGTGACTTTTTAATACATAAACATACTTTTTAAAGACATGACCATTTTTTCAAACCATGGTGAACATATTTTTGAACCCCATAAACATTTTCTTAAACCCCATTAACGTGATTTGAACCCTGTGAACATTTTGAATACATAAGAAATACTTTTTCGAACACATGAACAATTTAATGAACCACCATGAACATACTTTTAAACCCGGTGACTATTTTATTGTAACCGTTAATTTTTTTAACCCCCAATACTAATTTTTTAATACATAAACATACTTTGTAAACCCATGAACATTTTATCGAACCATGGGAAACATAAAATTTTGACCCGTGAACATTTTTTAACCCGTTGATATTTTTTCGAATACACGAACTTTTTTTCAAAACTATGGAATATATTTTTCAAAAGCATAAAATACCTTTCAAAACAGGAACTTTATGTACAAACACACGGACAGTTTTTTCAACATCTGGCTACAAATGTAACATCTGCGGGAACAAAAAATCACGCAAATGAAGTTTCCTAGCTTCCCGGCTCCATGGAATCCATGGTGTCTACAACAAGAGCACCCATAGTTGCAGATTTCTATCACAGGCCAAGAGAATACGAGATTTCTATGGCTCCGAGACTCCTTCAGTCCTTCTCCATGTACAGCCGACCAGCCATCGTCCGGTTCAATCCACGCACAGTATTTGCGGGCAAGTGGGACAAGTTATTAATTCATCTTCATCTAAGGTGGCACACTAGGCACATTCAAATAAAGGTTTCCAGCTCTAGGATTGCACCGTTTCCTTCTAACGTAGAGTAGCATGCATGTTACATAGCGGGCCCACTTTCTCTTTCCATCCAATTTTTGTCAGACGTGTACATGTATACAGAGTTTGCACTCCCCAAGATGCATGCATTTTAATCTACTTGTGAGTTTGAATCTTCCATAACTTCTGAAATAAAAAATCAACTTATGATCCGTTTGAATATTTGGGTTTCTAAAAAAAAAGCTTCGAAACAAGATCAATATTGAATATATTTTAATAATGTTTGAAACAACAACTTTTTAAATTTGATGAAACTTTGATAAACTTTATGAAACCTAGCGAAAATATTTGAAAAACAGTCTGTTTCAATGTGTTTCAAACTTTATGAAATCCTGGGAGTGTATTTATTTTTTATCAGATAGCGGAAACGCTTAAGTTTATATCAACTTCAGTGTTATTTTATTAGGTTTCATTGTGTTGCACAATTCCACTATGATGTTTCATTGTGTTTTGGAATTTAGATTTTGAACTTTTTCGAAACAAAACCTATTTAAACTTGTTTAAGAGGTATTGTCAAAATTAAAGAAATAGATTAGTTCAAACAGATTGTTAATCTGATACTCCCTCCATCCTAAAATAAGTGACTTGAGTTTATCTAGATTCGAATATACCTAGACGCATTTTGTATGTAGATACATGTGAACCCAACTCACTTATTTTAGAACGTAGGGGGTATTTATTTTGATACATAAGAGCTCTTTCAAATATGAGATTGGAAATAAAATCAGAGTACTAATGTGTAAGAAAGATTAGGAGTGGTGGGACATACAATGAACCATCTGCATGCAAAGATGCTTTGCTATATCAGAACAAAGGAGAAAGATTCTATGCATTTCCTAATCCTACATCAATCACTAACAAACCAACGGTGCATGGCACAGATCACGGGCACGAAACTAAGGGTCATGATACCAGGTTCACTGATGTCCGGGTGCCACAAATCCCTAGGACTAGTCATAGTGGAGAATAATATAGAGTAGTGTCATACATATATTACTAGCATATATTATCACATTCGTAGTGGGTAGTAACTTATGTTTAATACTCCCTTCGTCCTGGTGGATACGGCGTAAATATTTTGGCTCAATTAGTAAGGGGAGTCTAATGATGGTAAACGTTTCCAGACTTGCTCCTGTTAATTTGGTAACCGACTCTTGTTTCTCTCCTCTCAGGTAGCTTGTTTTTTGAGGAAAATCTGAGAAACGTTTTACATCATATCCATCGGGACGGAGGGAGTATCGTGCAATGTCTCATTTATCGGTTGGTAGACTCATCTTGTCTAGAAGTGTCTAATATTATGGTAACATAGTTAGTTACCATAAATTTCTCTTTCATCATTTAATGACATGCCATGTTACCAAAATTCCTAATTGGCACTGCATGTTGATGCATGTTACTACATATATTAGACTAGTCGCAGTAGGAAGTATCATGTAGTATCATGTACATATGATACTAGTATATGATAAAATCACCTCAATGCATAGTATTGTATAGTCGTACCATAGTTTTACTGTATTTATTGTTTTGTAGAATGTCAATGTAAAATTATGTACTCCCTCCATACCGGTTTTGAAGATGTACTGAATTACTAGCCTAAATTGTGTATTAACTGCCCCAATTAACTCTCATGCATGGCTTATTTCCTCCTAAAAAATCTCAACCAACCCACGGGACTCTCCGTTTAGTTTTCTTGAGTGAACTAACCAGTTCATCCTCCCCAATTAACTCTCATGCATGTACTCATTGCTTCCTTCTCCTTTTGTTTCAGCCAATGAGGAACCACCTAGGTTCAAGCATTTTGCTAATTTAAGCCCAACAATCAGGTATGGAGAGAGTACAAAATTTATTTGAGATTAATTTTTCTAGTTTTACGTGTTATGATACTGTATTTAACTATGATATCAACACAATCTCTTTCATCATTAATTACAGTGACATATAATCATTTTACATGCATGATATATCATCTACGATATCTCCATTGGGACTAGTCTTATTCCCACCAGGGGCGGAGCTACAGTGTACGACTGGGGTCAATTGACCCTGATGACTTCTGCCCAACCTCTCATGCCTATAGCCCATGACTGAAAACTAACCACGGTGAAAATAGGTTTTGACCCCGACCAATGAGGCTGTATTCACGTAAGGCCCAACATACGCAGCACCAGCAGCCCACAGTTTGTTGAATTGAATCGCTCGATGCCCTCAACCCACAAAGGAAACCATCGACCGTATGTAAAAAAAGGAGACCATCGCTCGGACTTTAGGCTCGCTCGTCGTCGCCTCGTATTCCTTTTTTTCCGAAGTCGCTCGCCCTCTGCGATCACCACGCCTCTCCTCATATAGATCGCTGGCCGCCCTTGGTCACCACTCTCCTTCTCAGAGAGAATTGACAATTCCTTCTACATGATCTGTAAGTGTCACTAAATCTGGTCTACTCATCTAATTGATCTGAAGGATTCTCAATTCCCAATTCTCCAATTGTCTTAGGGTTTGCCATGTGTTGATTTATTTTATTCCTTGAAGATTTGGGTAATCAGTGAGATAGTAATCACATAGATTAGACAATCCAAATTAGCGTCAAAAGTAAAATCGTCCCAAGCATAATACTCCCTCCGTTCAGAAATATAAGACATTTTAGCTCTGTGAAATGAATGTATCTAGACGCCTTTTGGTGTATAGGTTCACCCCAAACCTCTATGAACCTATACACTAAAAGACGTTTAGATATATTCGATTCACAAAGCTAAAACGCCTTATATTTCTGAATGGAGGGAGTATAAGGTAATCTAATAATGTCATTGTACATTAATGTTTGATGTGTATTAGTTTTTATTTATTTTGGGTACTAATGGTCTCTTGGTAATTTAACAGGCAGTAAAGAAATTAGTGGAGTGCTTCTTGAATTTAGAAAGGAAATTACCACGGCACATGTTAGAGAGCTGCTTTTCAACAATGAAAATAGTGAAAACAATACTTTTCACCAAAGATTTCCATATTCAACTCCACATAACGTTCTGATAGCCTGTTTTCTGAAGATGAAAGACCGAGAGACCAACAAAAATAGAGAGGTAATTACTTTTGTAATCCGACTTTATTTTGATATGATAAATTGACAATTATAGTACCTTATTTACGTGATTTTGCAAGAATATACAATTATAGATTTGATATTTAAATACCAGTTGCGCATCTAGGCGCACAAGCTATACCTACATTAGTGGTATGTATTATGTCCACACATTTCTTCCTACTTATTTTTGTTGACCCCGATTGATGGCCTTTTTTCCTGGCTTCGCCCCTGATTGCCACTATGACTAGTCTATTGGACAGAGAGGAGACTAGATCGTTGAGTGCGCGCAAATGGATGCTGTAGATCACAGCATGTGCATACCATGAAATCAGTGCACACTGAAGCCTAATAAAAGCCTACTCCCTCTGCAAGTCTGCATCGCATTCTCATCCCTTTGTGCAGCATGGAACCTGTACAGCATTCACGACAAGGTCGCAGAATTCCTCCCCGAGGTAGGGTGCAACTTCATGGCCATAGGCCCGTGGTTCCTGGACATGAATTTTTTCGTGACCTGCGACCCAGCCACCTTGAACCACTGCTTGAGCACCAAGTTCAACAACTACCCGAAAGGCTCCGAGTTCGTGGAGATGTTGGACTTCCTAGGCGACGGGATCATCGTGTCGGACTCCGAATCCTGGGAGTACCAGCGCCGTATGGCGATGCACATCCTTGGTTCCCGCGCCTTCAGGTCTTTCTCCGATGCCACCATCAGGAGGAAGGCCGGCACGGCCCTGTTACCCTACCTCGACGACATGGCTAGGCGCGGCTCGGTGGTCGAGCTGGAGGGTGTGTTCATGAAGTTCCTGCTCGACGTCACCTACACCAGCGCGTTCGCGACCGACCTGGACGGCCTATCGATGTCTCTCCCGATCCCCGCGTTCGGCCAGGCCACCAAGGCGGCGGAGGAGGGGGTGCTGTTCAGGCACGTCGTGCCACGGAGCTTGTGGAAGCTCCTGAGGGTGCTCGGAGTGGGGAGCGAGAAGAAGATGGCCGATGCAAGGGTGGTGATTGACCGGTTCATCTACGAGGAGATCGCCAAGCGTAAGGTGGAGGTGGACAGCCAGCTGGGACTGGGACAGGGAGACGTGCTGTCCATGTCCATGAAATGGCCCATGGATCCCGGCACGAGCGAGCAGCGCAGGACCCAGTTCCTGCGTGACACCGTCATGGCGTTCATCTTCGCCGCCAAGGACCTCACTGCTGTCACGCTCACCTGGTTCTTCTACATGGTGTGCAAGCACCCGCGTGTCGAGGCCAGGATCCTCGAGGAGATCAACGCCCTGCAGCTGCAGAGCACCGCTGGGCCCGGAAACCTCTCCGTCTTCGACGCTGACATGCTCCGGCCTGCTGTTTACCTCCAAGCTGCATTCCTAGAGACACTGAGGTGACCAATATTTGACATAGATGTTCTCTTCCCCTCATGCATATGCGTGCAGTTAGCCTAGCTCAACCAATTTATTTCAGGCTGTTCCCGGCGTCCCCATTCGAGGAGGTGGAGGCCCTCAACGACGATGTCCTGCCCAACGGTAGCACCTTAAGCAAGGGTACAAGGATCATCTTCTCGCTCTACGCCATGGGGAGGCTCCAAGGGATATGGGGCGAGGACTGCGCGGAGTTCAGGCCCGAGCGGTGGCTATCCAAGAGCGGGCGCCTCCGTCACCAGCCAGGCTACAAGTTCCCGGCCTTCAACGCCGGGCCAAGGACCTGCGTGGGGAAGAACCTTGCGTTCAGCAACATGAAGATGGCAGCTGCTTGCATCATATGCAACTTCAAGGTCGACCTGCTGGAAGGCCATGATGTGGTGCCTGGGAGCTCCATCGTACTGCACACTCGGAACGGCCTCATGGTTAGGCTCAAGAGAAGGTAAAGCTAGCTGCTGCTTACTTGAATTTTACTGCTATCTATATATGTTCTTTTCGTTGTTTGCTGATGCAATAAAGTAATAATGGTGCAAGCGCCATCGGTTTGTCGTGTTGAATTTTCACCATGTGATGTGAACAGAATGTTGTGCTGATGATCGATGTGGTGCTCTTTTAGTTAATTTCATTCATGTAAGACTGTTATATCCATGTACTTATGAATAATATGTACTACCATATGTGTGTGTATCTAACCTATATATCGGTATCGCTTCTGTCCGGAAGACAAATGTCCTTGCAAAGTTGAGTAAGTGATTCTTGGATATATGTTACCTCAACCTAGAATGTGATTCAGGGGTTCTTCAATTTTTTACTGGAATTTGGAGGTTGTTCATCAAAATCCTACATTTTTCTTCGCTCCAATTTTTTATAGCAAAGTCCGCTTTTTCCACCTAAAATTTTCGTTTGCCCCCTAAACTTTTCTTGGCTCACTACAGCCCCCTAAACTATCACTATGGTCCATGTTACCCCCTTAATCCGGGGTTTTACTCAGCCAAAAAGTGACCTTAGGACCGTATCTTTGCAAATCCATAATTAGTCGCATACCAATATATGACCATGATTAATATGAGCCAAATTTAATGGGAAATATTTGTGTTTAGGAGGATTTACTGAGCCAATTAAAATATTAGGAGAGAAATATGAGCCAAGTGAGTAGTTTAGGAGGCAAAAACAAACTTCGTTCATTTTTTTTACTATGTCCCTGTTCATGTTTCTCTTTGTGACTTCATGATGCCACTATATCATCTACCAGAATGCACTATCGTACCACAAACCAAAGTTGATGCCTTGCCTTTTGGCTATCCCTAGTTTGTAACTTTTATTTATAAAGGACGATAATACCACTTACACCTAGGCTATACAACAACACAATGTCATGAATTAGTTGAGACACGGAAAAAGCAGACAACCAGATCGTTGAAAAAAAGAGCAAATAACAAAGGTTATTAAAGGAAATTACAAATAGAGCTCAGGCTAAGGGGGCTCGATTCTTTTCAAAGTTGAATAAATTGTGTGAATAAGTACATGTCTAGATAGAAAGAATTCACACGGCTTCTCCTCGAAACAGGCTCCTCCACGAAACAGTCTTGCGTCCCGCTTTACAAATAAAGCACAACTATCCAAATCTGATACAAGTTCCATAGCAAGGGAAAAAACTAAAAAAGATCCAGCGAAGCAACAACACACATCACTACTAGAAACGACTCCTTGCCGTGTAAAAGTTACTTTGTTGTGTGTCCTGACGCATGCCACACGACAGCAGCGCCCTTTGCCGTGTATGCCATGCAAAATACACGACAAAGAAAAAATGCACGGCACAAGTAAGAAAAGTGCATGGCAAATACACTAGCACGGCAAACTGCCAAAACAGTACACTTCAAAGAAATTACACACGATGAACCGACAAAAAGCACACGGCAAAGTATTGTTCACGGCAAACTGACAGGCCACGTGTACTCCTAGCCCGCTCTTCATGGAACCGTTATAACGGTCGTTCTTTGCCGTGTGTCTTGGACATATACTCGGCAAAATGTTAGCACGCGCGTAATCTGTTTTTCCTGCAGTTTTTCGCCGCTCCATAATTTCGCGATCAATTTTTTTCAAAATAAGGGCTTTGTTGTGTACTTTTGTCCATAACACACGGTTTGTTTGTCGTGTAACCTACGCTAGACACACGGCAAAGACCACTTTAAAAAAAAAGCCATTTCTTTCCTGTCATATTTCATCTCTGGTGTCCCTCTATAAATCCATTTCTCATACACATATTTCACAACCTTTAGCTAGCTAGCTACGCCTTGATATTTGTGGTTCTCGTTTTGGTTTCCCTCGATCCCACACATGTCAAGACAGGACAGTTGCTCCCGTGAGCTATACATTGCATATATGGATTTTACACCCACTTGTACACATATGAGCCAGGTGCAAGTTTGTGTGCGATTCCAGCGCTCTTGCGGCATTTTATGTGAAGACATCTGCAAGTTAATATTCTTAGTTACTTAGCACTGTGACTAGCCTCAGGGCTTCCACAATGTAGCCAGTGCCAAATTGGACAAAAATGTGCCACATCACCACCGATGCCACATAGAAAAAATATGGCACCGGTCTCACGGCGGAGGGCACCGCTCGACGGTAAAATTGGGACCCACATCAATAATATGAGCTAGTTAAATACTACTAGTAAGCGTGCACATGCAACACACGTCTCATAATTTACAATAAGACATCTACTTTTAATCTTATTTATTTTTAGTGAGTTTTTATATTGAGCCCCATAAACGTGTCTCAGGCTCAATTATATGAGTGCGTATGTAATGCACGATCCACGCACATGTCTTCACATAAAATTCACACATAAATGAATTATAACTAGTTATAAAAATGCTTAAAAACAATAACTAAGCAATTATCTATAAAAATTTTTAATGATGATGGTTCGCACTCGAAGGTCCGTCTATTTATGCGATCTATGATGCTTCGCTCCATGACTGGGATGTTATTTAGAGTTTCGTTTCCTTCGTACTTCAAAATATGTACCAAAAATCATCTTCTTGGTTTAATATCATCCTACATATCCATTATACAACAAAGTTATAAAAAGATCATTAACCATGCTAATGCACACACAGAGTTCATCTATTAAGACGATGAAAGGAGAAATGATTTCAAGATGAGCTCAATTTCTGATGACATATTGAATGTTTTGAGTTTCTTACTACTTCCATTACGATTTATTAGCAATATGTATTTCAAGAAAATAGTTTGACCGTAAATTTAGTCAATAATATATGAATTATATATCAAAAAATTATACCATTGGAAGCGTCTTTTGAATATGAATATAATGATATAATTTTTGCTAAATATAGTTTGTATTTTATTGATGAAATTTGCAGTCAATTTCTTTTTGAAATATGTATTTGCCTAATAAACCAGAATGGAGGTAGTAGATGGTTTACCACAATCATACAATCCTTTGGATATGCGATGTTTTCATCGTTTTTGTCACCTTTCAAGCCTCGATTTCTTATATTATCATCGTTAAATTTCGAGTCCACCAAAATGACAATAAGTTTTCTTCAAAAGTGTGCCATGTGAACCTATCATCAAATAGTAATTAGAGTTAGTTTTCAATAATGAAACACCATCAAATAAGTATCATGACACATAGAGAAATATAATCGATCAAGAATATGGGATAAAATATCTCATGTACAATACTCCATGAAATTTAACATCCATAGACCACAATATGTATGAATTTTTTACCATACTGATGACCCACAAGTATAGGGGGTGTCTCGCAGTATTTTCGAGGGAAGTGAAACCCAATTTATTGATTCGACACAAGGGGAGCCAAAGAATATTTATCAATCTTAACAACTGAGTTGTCAATTCAGCTGCACCTGGAAATAATCTTGCTCACAACAGTTTATCAGTAGCAACAGTTTTGTAGTAGGAATAGTAAAGTAACAGTAGTAGTAAAGCAAAGACCGTAGTAACAAAAGCAGTAAACAGTGGGATTTGAGTGCGGTAGGCATAGGGATAGATGGACGGACGTTGCATGGACAAGACAATTCACATAGCAATCAGAACATAGGGCAATTGCAGATAAATAAGATAAAGCATCCAAGTACTAGACAATCCTAGGCATGTGTTCCATATATAGTCATACGTGCTTGCAATGAGAACTTGCACAACATCTTTTGTCCTGCCAGCTCGTTTGCAGCGGGGCCTCTAGGGAACTACTGACAATTAAGGTGCTCCTTTTAATAGAGCACCAGAGCAAAACATTAACACTCCCTGAACACATGTGATCCTCACATCAAAGCCTTTCCCTTCCGGTTATCCCGATTTCCGTCACTTCGGGGCCATAGGTTCCGGACAACAATGTGTGTATACAACTTGTAGATAAGACCAAAAACAATACTATCATAATGAATCAATAACATGCTCAGATATGAAATCATGGCACTCAGGCCCTAGTGACAAGCATTAAGCACAACAAGTCCCAGCAAAGTCATAAAGCACTAATAAAAGATACTAGGCACCATGCCCTAACAATCTGATGCCATTACATGAACGATCTCATCCAATCCCTACCATCCCCATAGCCTACAGCGGGGGATTACTCACTCATACATGGGAGAAACATGAATGGTCGATGGAGAAGCGATGGTGATGATGATGGCGATGATCTCCTCCAATTCCCCATCCCGGCAGGGTGCCAGAACGGAGTTTCTGGTGCTGTTTCGTGGAATCTGGTGGTGGCGGCGGAGCGGAACTCCTTCTGGAAAAACATCAAACCCCCCAAAGTTTTTAGGTCAGAAGGCTCCTTATAGGCGAAGAGAGAGGCCGAGGAGGTGCCTGGAGGGCCCACACCACCCCCTGGCGCGGCCTGGCCTGGCCCGCGCCACCAGGTGGTGTGGCCACCCCAGGGCTCTTCTCCGTCTCGTATTCTGGCTCCTGGAGTCTTCGGGTGAAATAGGATTTTTGGCATATTTTCCGGATTTTTCCTGATAGTTGATTTTCTGCACAAAAAGTAAACACCAAGGCAATTCTGCTGAAAACAGCGTCAGTTCGCATTAGTTGCATCTAAATCACACAAGTATAGAGGAGAAACAATAGCAAAAGTGTTTGGGAAAGTAGATACGTTTTGGACGTATCAACTCCCCCAAGCTTAGCTTATTGCTTATCCTCAAGCAATTCAGTTGAAAACTAAGTGCGATAAAAGAACTTTCACAAACACATTTGCTTCATATGATGTAAATATTCTCATCAATGTCATCAACTACTCAGTCAGTTCATAATAAAGAGTATGCAACTGAGTCTACTTAATAGTCATTGCAAGCTATGAAGAGATTTCAACTCAAGAATAATAAGTAGCACGAAGCACGAACATAAGCAACATTACAATGCTCATAAAAAGGTATGATAGAGTGGTATCTCGCTTGCCTTTGATTATGAATATCAAGGCACCTATGAAGTTCAAGTGATGACTAGAAGTAAAGATATCAAGGATACAAGCATCAAAGTCATAACAGAAATAACCAAGTAATGGAACAAACACAAAGAATGACAACTATGCTCTCAAGAAGGTGCTCAAAGAATATGTGGAGACTCAACAAGTAGAAGAAAAAGATTTTGAATAATTTTGAAAGGCTTCCAAATGCTGAAAGTATGGTACTCGTTAGCTTTGAGATCTCATTGCCCCTATCATAAGCATCTTTAATGTGGTTAAGGTGAAAGTGACACAACTAAGAGGATATGCTTGACAAGTTATAAATCAAAGTCTCAAGCCCCTTACTTACGAAGACCGATCCTCATGCTACTCAACTTCAGTCACAAGTAAGCTCTTGTCATTGTAAGTACATACGTATCATAGAGAACCGCCAATGGGGTACCCCTTGCACATGACACGGGAGCTATCCATAATCAAAATAACAAGGCAAGTAGATAATGAGCATCTCGTTGATCTTTTTATTTACTATGTGCATAGATTTTATTGAGGATGCTTCATAGAATGCTCATTATGGTTATGCTGCAAGTTTCCACCATGATTAGGCATGGCTTAGGCTAGCGGCCCAGGCGTTTCTCTAACATACATACAAACTCCATGATCTTACAAGTTCCACTTTTATTTCACACCGCCGGGATCCATAAGCAAAAGAACATGATATCAACTAGGTACCAAGTACCTATGAAGTGTTGAAAGCGGTCCCCATGATACATGGTTCTGCTAACTTCAACTCATAAAGCGCAAGCATATGCGCAACAAAGAAGGACACAATGGTTCAGGTTTATTAAGTGCAAGAAAATAAAGTGTGCCATCAAGTTCGTGAGAGCTTTACTAACTAACTTTCTCATAACAAGCAAACATTTTATTCGGAAGAAAACAAGGCATATTGAATATGCACGGAGGTAGCAAATGATGCTAATGGGTAGGTATGGTGGACACTTTGGAAATATTTGGTTTAGGGAGTTGGAAACTTGAGTAAAACACTCAGTGGAAGTGAAGGCTAGCAATAGTAAGGGAGCGACAAACGAGAGAGCAATAGTTGTCATTATCATGCTTGCAACAAAACAGGACTACTCATGGCATGAAAGTGATTCAAGATCCTCAAGGCAAAATAATTCATCAAGGCTTAACTGATTATCACAGTCATGTGCATGCGTGAGCATGTGCCAAGTCAATCAAATGAAACATTCAGAGGAGGATACCACAATGTCATACCAATTTATGAATAGAGTAATGCAAGCAATCATCCATGAGACATGCTACAAACTATTAGCAGGCTGGAGCTAATCACAAGAAAGCAAGAACTATTAAGCATCCAAAGCTACCATACATCCTACATGAACGGACTAAGCAAGCTCACAATGATGAGTATATGTACAAAAATGAAGACAAATAGAGTTTGTTACCAGCCTCTTACCACGCCTCAAGTTGTCATTAATCCTCATTATTGCTCTTCACTTGTGTGGCTTGAATAATAATATGAAACCAATAATCCACTGAGAATTGTCGAACCCTGTAGTAAACTCACAAAAACCAAAGAAGAACGACAAATATTTTTGGTGTTTTCAATTTTTAAATAAGAACCAAAAGTGAAAAACAAGCAAAGCAAAATATTTTTGGGTTTTTCGAATAGTTCAAACAAAGCAAAAAGGGAAAAACAAACCAAGGCAAAAAGAAGAAGCAAAACAAAGAGAAACAACAAAAATATTTTTGGTCTTTTTGTGTTTTTAGAAAGCAAAAGCAAAGAAGAACAAAAACTCAAAAGAGAATGAAAACATGAATATACAAAGTACCGACGCAACATGATATGGAGATGAGTGCGGTGTCGGCCAGAGGCGGACCTAGGAATTTGTCGAAGCCTGGGCGCGTCGCAAGGCAACTAAAAATTTTCTCGGACAAATATAAGCATTATATGAAAATCATGCAAAAACACGAATACAATACATAAGACATTCATAGCACATTCCAATTCCAATGTTCATAAGCTTAACACATTTGAATTTTCACGAGTTTACAACACATTCGAAGCTAATATGCGCTAATATTACATAGGATAGGAATTAGTAAGAACTCCCAAAAGACTAATGAAACTCCGACGGTCGGCGACAAAAGTTGAAATGTTCAAATGCACCCACAAAGAGACCCTACAAGATAATAAAGAGAAAGATAAATTAGTAAATCATAAGGTGAAGATACCTTAAAAATTTATACATCTTAAATTCTTAATTCATGATGTAAAGAAATATACCAATGATGTGCTAATTGGCTCTAGCCTTACGAGGTAAATTTTTCCTCCTCTTCTTCATAGCTTGAAACCGTTGAATAATAACACCATTATCAAGTTGTCCAAATATCTCCCGCTCGGTGTAACATATCATCAAGTCATTGAACCATTCATTATTGAGCTTGTTACGCAACTTGGACTTGATGATCTTCATTGCCGAAAAAGCCCTCTCGACCGATGCGGTTGACACCGGTATTATTAAGGCCAATTCAATAAGCTTGTAGACCAATGGAAAGACCAAATGCTTCCCCGTTTCAACCATCTTTGTAGCCAAACTTTCAAGAGTTGTGCAAGTAGAAAAAGATGAATGAATTCTTACATGGTGAATGTAATTCTCAAGTTGGCCTCTTATAGTTGCTCGATCATCATTAGAGAAATCCATACGATAAATTGAAGATAAGAGAGCAAGCTTGTCCACATGAAACAATAAGAAGGAGTTCTTTGGACTAAGACATGAGAAGCTCTCTAATACCTCCATTGAAGCTTCACAAAAGCGATGATTCATCTCAACACATATCTTATCAATAGCAACATAGAAGATCTCAACTTTGTAGAAATGAAGGTTAGTGTAGGTCATCCCATCAAGCCTTGAACGCCCCCTAACCGGTATTTGTTCATCCATATGAGGAACCGGAATACCCTTCTCCATGCAAAATTGATGGACATCATCAAACAAGGAATCCCAACCACTTTCTCTCAAAGAGGCCAAACGATCTTTCACATCACTAACTAATTCCATTGCATGGACAATATTTAGATCTTTCTTTTGCAAAACATGGGAAAGCTCATCCGTGATGGCAAGCAACTTTATCATAAGCTTTAAGATTAAAACAAATTTGTAGTTCTCCATTTTCTCTATCAAACCCGCCGCTTGGGTCAATCCACGACTCTCATCATTGACCTCGCGAAGAATAAACAATATTCCTAACCACATTTGGTGCAAACGAAGCAAAGTTGCATAATGTGAACCCCATCTAGTATCCCCGGGCCTAGTGAGAATTGTTTCTTGATTCAAGCCTCTTCCACTAGATATCTCACCCCTCTCAAGCATATCCACAATATGTTGATGATGTTGTTCTCTAAGCACATCTCTTCTTTTGCAAGATGAACTTGATGTGTTCACAATCCCGGAGATGTACTCAAAGAAATCATGAATGGAGGAACAAGAACTAGCAACGGAGACAACTACCAATTGCAAACGATGGGCAAAGCAATGAACATAAAATGCATAAGGGTTTTGATCTAAGATCTTCTTTTGCAAGCCATTGAATTCACCTCTCATATTGGAAGCCCCATCATATCCTTGCCCTCGTAGCCTATGAATAGATAACTTGTAACGATCTAGAATGCAAAGAAGAGCGTCCTTTAGTGCCTCCGATGTAGTCTCACGAACATGATATAGAGAAAGAAATCTTTCCACAACCTTGCCTTCATTATTCACATACCTACAACAAAATAATTACAACAAGGTTAAATCACATACATACAACAAAAGACAACAATTATTCACACACCTACAACAAAAGAAACACTACCAACCTCAACATTACCGCCATTTGCTCTTTCACCGATATATCACGTGATTCATCAATAAGAACGGAGAAGTTCTTCTCACCAATTTCTCCCATAATTGCCTTGGTGACTTCTTGTGCACAACACTTGGAAAGATCCTTTTGGATTTTGTGAGAGATCATCTTGGAATTTCCACCATGCTCATAAGCATCCTTCACTTTTTCATCCTTTTGTTTATACCAATCTACCATCTCACGAAAGTTGCCCTTGTTTAATGAACTAAGAGATTCATTATGCCCCCGAAATGCCAAACCTTGACCAATGAGAAATCTTGCACAATGCAAGGAAGAAGTTAAACGAATCTTATATAATTCTTCAGATTCCTTGGATGCACGAGCAAGGTTACTAGACACACTTTGTCTTTGATTGCGAAAATCATCACAATGCAACCTTGCCTTGTTATGGTCACTATTTACTCCACCAATATGGTAGGGCAAAGCTTTGTAACCATGCTTCCAATCACTAAACCCCGTTTTTGTGAAGACTTCATTGCCAAAACGGTGTATACTTCCAAGTGGCTTAAAAAGAAAGCAATAGAAACAATAAGCCTTATTATGAGACTCGCTATATTCTATCCAATCATACTTATCATACCAAGTCTTCGAAAAACCCCTAGATCCACTTCCCATCTTAGGAAAGTTCACAATTGGTTGGGTCGGACCCTTTAAAAGGTATGCTCTTTTCACTTGGTCTTGTACATCCGGATGATATTCATTAATTTGTTTCCTAAGAGCAGGATCACGCACTAAATCATCCGGATTAAACACCGCCTCATGCTCCTCTTCCTCCTCATTTGCAACATTTGGTTGTGGTAAACTTCTTGAATCAACCAAAAACCTTCCAATTCCTGAAATTTGAACAATTTCATTAATAAACAATCAAGCGGCTGAACTGAACCAATTGAGTCGAGAAATTCATTCTCCATTTCCTAATTTTTGTGTTCAAGAGTCAAGAGTCAAGACCGAAGCTGAACTAAAATTGAGCAATGTCAATTTAAGATAGTAAAAACCTTCAGTAAAAATGTTACCCGTCTGTCTTCTGCCTGACGAGCCGGCCGGATTATTCCAAATCGCCTCGCCGGCGCTTGCAGCCACTAGATGCGGCAGGGCATGGCCGCTGCTGCTTCCTGGGAGGACGGCTGCTGCCGCCGTTCTGGCCGCCATCGCTTGAAGGATCTGCACGAGGTGCTCCACCTCCCGGATCCCCATCATCCATGGTTTGTCGCCGTCGGCCGTCCTGCTTTGGGTTGGGGATTCGCTGATTCGGGGCGGCGGCCGCCCAGACGCGGACAGGCAAGGGTTTCCCGTGCGTGCGAGAGTGCGTCAGGTCGGGGAACGGCCGCACAAGGACCGGACCAGCTGGTCGTTGTTTGCCTAATTCTATTTTCCAAAGCAAATCGTATAACTATGGCCTGGGATCATTCGTGGCTGCACGCACGGGCCCAACACAAGGCTTCAGCCTTCAAGGCCCACTTGCCCACTATGTCTACGATTTTGCCCCTGGAAACATGGAGTTTTATCGCTAAAATCGATCACGCGCAGGAAGCGAGCAGCGTCGAAGCCCGGGCGAGCGCCGGGAAACAGGGACCTTACGTCTGCCCGTGGTGTCGGCGTACCTCCCCCCAAGCTTAGGCTTTTGGCCTAAGTGGGGTATCAATCCCAAGCTGGCCAAGATGAAGTGTCACCGTGGTACGACGAGGAGGTATCCTCGTCCTGGTGCGAGCTCGAATACGTCCCCCCGTAATGTGCGGAGTAATCATAGGAGGGCACATCCTCCTGGTGCTGCTCGTGGAAACCCAGCAAGCGAAGCTGCTCGTCTACCTCCTCCTTGGAGCGCGACAACGGTCTCCTGTCAACACTAAACAAAGCAGGCTGTGGCAAAAGGATTTCCCTTTCATCCCCGTCAGTGAAAAGCATCCTATATACTAGATTGTTCAAATCAGAGGTAGCAGTGACAAAGTGATGAGTTTTCATGGCAACAAGGTCAAGCCTCTGTGGTGCCAGCATAGCATCATAGGGATCCACTGAAAGACCTAATGCATTGACTATGCGCGATGCAATGATGCCTCCATAGATAGGCCCCCTAGCAGCTAGGCGGCGAGCAATAAGCGAGCCAAGATTGTACCGAGTATCATTGTTGAGCGCAGCAGCAAGGAATGCTAAATGATAGTTGGAGATATTACTAGTGTTCTCCCTACCCAATACACTAGTGGCAAGATAATATGCAAAGTATCTAAGAGCAGGGAGTTGGATATTTCTTATCTTTTCGCGCTGCGCCACGCGGTCATCATCATTGGTCACCCCTCGGTAAAGCTCCAACAAATCAGCGGGTCGCCCTCGAATTTTCTTCACGGTCCCTGTCATACGCACACCTACAATACTGCAAAATCTCTCCAAAGGCATGGTGAAGGGCATATCATAGATTTTAAAAGAGACAGTAGATTGATAGGGTGTGTTAGTAAATGAGAAGCTCTCAACAAAAGTTGTGGTGAGCATAGCGTATTGTGCACTCTCATCTTGCATATAAGAGGTTAAGCCAACCCTCTCAATCAGTAGCAAGAAATCATCAAGAATACCTGCAGCTTGCAAGAAAGTAAAACAAGGAAAAGAGGATGGGTGAGCATCCCCATCATCCCTTTCACTACCAATACGAGTTGCAATGAGATCTTCATTGTATGAAGGCCTAGCTTGAGAGGCTGTTCTTGAGGGCCTCGACCTCCTAGGTGCATCACTCTCAAATATCTCTCCAAAAGTATGGTTGTTCATGCTTGGTATTTTGAAATTTAAACACCTATTAAACAAGTGATTGCAAAGTAAATATAATGAAGGATTCTACTCATAGGGACTTGCAAGAGGCCTAAACATGCATCAAAACTATATTTCTAAGCATCAAACAAGCTTACAAGCTCTCATAACCAGTCACCTATAGCAGCAAAATACTCAACATATAATCCACTAAACACAAATCTACTTGGACAAGGGGAGGAGTCACATACCAGGGAACAAATGCTCCAAATTTCAGCAAGAAAGATGGGCTGAGCAAGGAGATCGAAGAAATCGAGAGCAAGCACAGAAAGAACGCGATTTTGAGCTATGAACTGGAGCTTACTCGGGAGAAAGAAGAAAGTGGCAGGTGAGAGAAGTAGTGGGGGGCCAGGGGTGGCCCACACTAGGGCATGGCGCCACCCAGGGCTGGCCGCGCCACCACAGGTGTGCCTGCCTGGTGGTCCCCCCTGGTTCCTCCCAGGTACTCCTCTGCCCCTTTTTTCACGTAAAAATTTAATATGCATTTTCTGGAATTTTTCGAGAAACTTTGTTTTTGGGCAATTTTCAGAAATAGAAGAATGATTTTTCTGACAGATAGATTTTTTTTCTTTTGGAAACATGATGCAAGGACAAAACAAGGCTAGAACTACAGAAGTTCTAGCAGGCAAACAACTAACAACACAAAGAAAACTAAACGAAAGCAAAAACTAAAATGCAAAGGATAGAAATAAACAGAGATAATAATAATGAAAACATTGTTTTGTTCAATGGAATCCTTTTGTTAGCAAGGTTGATCAAGTCTTGCTCCCAAAACAATTGCATATGATACAAAACTTTGTATTCCACTAATGATTATGTTACCTCAACCTTGATAGCAATGGTCCCAATCATAATAGTTTCAAATTTTTCTCTTGGTATGGGACAATATATTTTTCCAACTTGAATGCCTTCAACATGTTCAATTGAATTCAAACCATAAGTACTTTCAATCTTCTTGGGGAAATAGACAGTATGTTCCTTGTCATTAACATTGAAGGTCACCTTTCCTTAATTACAATTAATAACAGCTCCTGCGGTATTAAGAAAAGGTCTCCCAAGAATAATAGACATATTATCATCTTCAGGCATTTCAAGCACAACAAAATTAGTTAATATCAAGCAATTGTGAGCCACCTGAACAGGTACATCCTCACATATACCCACAGGAATAGTGGTAGATTTATCAGCCATTTGCAAAGATATATCAGTTGGTATCAATTTTTCAAGCTGAAGCCTCTTATAGAGAGAGAAAGGCATAACACTAACTCCAGCTCCCAAATCACACAAAGCAGTTCTAACATAATTGTTCTTAATAGAGCAAGGGATAGTTGGAATCCCTGGGTCTCCAAGTTTCTTAGGAACCTTACCATTGAAGGAATAATTAGCAAGCAAAGTAGAAATTTCTTTATTAGGGATCTTCCTTTTATTCGAGACAATGTCCTTGATATACTTTGAGTAAGGAGGCAATTTAATAGCATCAGTCAAAGGAATTTACAAGAATAAAGGCTTCATCCACTCACAAAACTTATTATAGTGTTCATCTTCTTTTGACTTGTGTTTCTTATCAGGGAAAGGCATAGGTTTTTGGACCCCAAGGTTCTCTTTCACTACCATGTTTCTTAGCAATAAAATCTTCTTTGGTGTATTTAGTAGTCTTAGTGTGGTTTTCAGGTTCTTCTTCAACTTTTTCTTCATTAGGAACTTCATTTTCTTCGTTACCACTTTCAGTTTCAGCATCAGAGATAGATATACTATTAGGATCTATAGCAGGTTCAGAGGGTTCTTCAACAGTTTTTTGTTTCTTTTTCCTTTTCTTACGAGTAGAACCACTATTTTCAACTTGTTGAGAATCCTGCTCAATTCTTTTGGGATGCCCCTCAGGATATAGAGGATCCTGGGTAGCAGCACCACTTCTAGTTCTAATTTCATAAGCATGTTTTTCTTTAGTAGCATTAACTAGCAAGTCGTTTTGCACTTTAACGAGTTGATCTATTTGAGTTTGAACCACTTGAAAGTGTTTAACAATCATTTTAACATCATTAGAGGTTCTTTCCACAATATCTTTCAACTCAACAATAGCTCTAGTGTTTTCCATTAGATGATTTTGCACCCTTTTATTAAAGTTATCTTGCTTAACAATAAAGATATGAAATTCTTCTAAGCATTGATCAGGAGGTTTCAAGTAAGGGATATCACCTTCATCAAAGTGTTGGAGGGAATGTACCTCAATAGTGGATGAGTAGGGAATAGGCTTACATAATTCTTCTATAGGAGGTAAATTCTTGACATCTGCAGCTTTAATTCCCTTCTCCTTAAGACATTTCTTAGCTTCCTTCATCACTTCATCATTTAATTCAATAACTCCCCTCTTCTTTGATGTTGGAATAGGCACAGGAATAGATGGTTCAGGTACATTTACTTCAGGTATAGCTTGTTTAGGAGGAGTCCAATCTTCATAATTCTTGCTTATTTTAGCCATTAATTCCTCAGCTTTCTTAGGAGTCCTATTCCTGAAAACACAATCAGCACAACTATCTAGGTATGTCCTAGATTCCTCGGTTAGTCCATTATAAAATATATCAAGAATCCCATTCTTAGGTAATGGACTTCTAGCCTGTGCATGAATCAAAAGCACAAAACCTTGCCCAAGATTCGGGCAATACCTCGTTTTCTCCCTGTTTAAAATCAAAAAGTTCCTGCAAAATAGCATGTCTAGCACTGGGAGGAAAATATTTCTGCAGGAAAGTACTAATCAAGCACTCAGGGCTATCAATAGATCCAAGAGGTAAATTACTAAACCAAGTTTTAGCTTCTCCTTTCAGTGAAAAAGGAAAAATCTTAGCAACAAAGTAAGTACGCATCTTAATATCATCAGAAAACAAGCCACTCATGGTAGAAAGTTCATTCATATGTGCTACCGCACTTTCATTCTTAGTCCCACAAAAAGGTTCTTTCTCGACAATAGCTATGTAAGATAGATCGAGAGAGAAATCATAATCTTCATCTATAATGTTTATGGGAGAAGTAGCAAACTTAGCAGCAGGATATAATTTGGGTCTAATAGTACGCCTCTCAAGGAGACTCTTAGCAGCGCTCCTATCATGGGTGTTCTTACATTCTTTAATAAACTCATCGGTCATCTCAACATAATCTTCTTCAATATCATAACTCTCACTAGACTCAGGTGAGCTAACAGGTGTGGTAGTGCCTTCATTAGGAGTTTCGGTATTTCCAGCTATAGTTCTAGCAATCGTAGCATCTAGGAAAGGACCTAATGAACCACTCTTATCAAGCACAGTAGAAGCAGCATCATAAGCATCAGAAGTTTCAGATTCAACAGTAGTAGCAGTGTGTGTAGCATGTGTATGTGGTGGTGTAAGGAACTTACTCAAAACAGACGGTGAATCAAGAGCAACAGAGGTGTTCAGAACCGTACCTCTTCTTGTAGTGGATGGTAAAATATGAACCTTGCCATCACGAGACTTACCCATGATGGATGGATAGCAGCGAACAATAGAGAATCCAAGTGAGCTTGATAAATAAAGCTATGCTCCCCAGCAACGGTGCCAGAAAATAGTCTTGATGACCCACAAGTATAGGGGGTGTATCGCAGTATTTTAGAGGGAAGTGAAACCTAATTTATTGATTCGACACAAGGGGAGCCAAAGAATATTTATCAGCCTTAACAACTGAGTTGTCAATTCAGCTGCACCTAGAAACAATCTTGCTCACAGCAGTTTATCAGTAGCAATAGTTTTTTAGTATGAATAGTAAAGTAACAGCAGTAGTAAAGCAAAGACCGTAGTAACAAAAGCAGTAAACAGTGGGATTCGAGTGCGGTAGGCATAGGGATGGATGGACGGGCGTTGCATGGACAAGACAATTCACATAGCAATCAGAACATAGGGCAATTGTAGATAAATAAGATAAAGCATCCAAGTACTAGACAATCCTAGGCATGTGTTCCATATATAGTCATACGTGCTCGCAATGAGAACTTGCACAACATCTTTTGTCCTGCCAGCCCTTTGCAGCGGGGCCTCTAGGGAACTACTAGCAATTAAGGTGCTCCTTTTAATAGAGCACCGGAGCAAAGCATTAACACTCCGTGAACACATGTGATCCTCACATCAAAGCCTTTCTCTTCCGGTTATCCCGATTTCTGTCACTTCAGGACCATAGGTTCCGGACAACAACGTGTGTACACAACTTGTAGATAAGACCAAAAACAATACTATCATAATGAATCAATAACATGCTCAGATCTGAAATCATGGCACTCGGGCCCTAGTGACAAGCATTAAGCACAACAAGTCGCAACAAAGTCATAAAGCACTAATAAAAGATACTAGGCACCATGCCCTAACAACCTGATGCCATTACATGAACGATCTCATCCAATCCCTACCATCCTCATAGCCTACAGCGGGGGATTACTCACTCATAGATGAGGAAACATGGATGGTCGATGGAGAAGCGATGGTGATGATGGCGATGATCTCCTCCAATTCCCCGTCCCGGCAGGGTGCCAGAATAGAGTTTCTGGTGCTGTTTCATGGAATCTGGTGGTGGCGGCGGAGCGGAACTCCTTCTGGAAAAACGTCGAACCCCCCGAAGTTTTTAGGTCAGAAGGCTCCTTATAGGCGAAGAGAGAGGCCGAGGGGGTGCCTGGGGGGCCCACACCACCCCCTGGCGCGGCCTGGCCTGGCCCGCGCCACCAGGTGGTGTGGCCACCCCGGGGCTCTTCTCCGTCTCGTATTCTGGCTCCTGGAGTCTTCGGGTGAAATAGGATTTTTGGCATATTTTCCGGGATTTTTCCTGATAGTTGATTTTCTGCACAAAAAGTAAACACCAAGGTAATTCGGCTGAAAACAGCGTCAGTTCGCATTAGTTGCATCCAAATCACGGAAGTATAGAGGAGAAACAATAGCAAAAGTGTTCGGAAAAGTAGATACGTTTTGGACGTATCACATACCTAGTTGGATATATATTCAGGAAAAGCAATTAAAATATATAGTTTTAACCAAATATCAATTATCTATACCTAATAATAAAAGACAGAACGGTTCCGTTAACCATCTTTTTAGGACTATTTTGCCCTCATAGAAAACAAAAATATTACCCACCATTGCCATTGGTAAGTCAAGTACCGGTTTCACTTTTTCCGTCTCGTTCCCCTACCTCCAATCGAGGGAAAAAAACGCCCATGCATCCCTTCCCTCCAGCGCTGCCTCCTGGGCCATAGTGCCAGATGTACCTTCCTCAAGAGCCAAATCCCAAGAGCCGTGGACACCTCCTCCCCCTTTCTCTGGCGGTAAACCGCTTAGTCCGGCGAGAAGGGAAGGGAAGCGGCCGCGCCTGGTATCCAATCGTCTGTCGTGGAGAGCACGGTCACGACGGTGAGGAACGGGGCGGCTCGGCTCGATTCCTGCGAGTAGGACGTCAGAGACGATGCGACAGTGAAGGTTCACAAGGCCCGTACCCTCCCTCCCACCTCACCATCGCCATCCTCACCTAGAGCTCAGGCGCCGTCGCGTCCCATCCTGCGGCCGGTAGCCACGAATACGGCCCATATTCCCGGAGGTGCTGCCGCATCCACCTCCCCCCCGATGCGCCCTAGTCCTGCCGCCACTCGATCTCTCCAAGCGCGCTGACACCTCTCCTCGTTTCCCCTGCACCAGGTAGGTGTGGATTCAGAGCAGTAGGGTGAGGAAGCTCTCGTGTCGGGCGGGAGGCACGTGTGCTGGCCACGGTTCCTGGGTTCTCGCTCCGCCTCTTCATGGTCGCCCTCCTGGCTGGCCTCGCCTCCATGTCTCCATTCATCTCCAGTGCGTTTCTCTGCTCTTTGTTTCGGTATTCTTTGATGTCTCGATTGTTTGCTTCGGCTCTAGCTAAATCAAGATGTGCACTGTTCTGAACTTGACAGGCCGTGCCTCTATGAATCTCGCCGGTGTCCATGGGTGGAGGTCTGAGTTCAGCAGCTTTGGGTGGTGCGGCCTGCTCCTAGTGATGGGAGCTCGAGGAGATTTCTAGCGAAATTGAGCTCACCCCCTTCGTCAGTATTTAAAATGATTCTCTGCCTTGACCCAACGGCAAAATCTGTTCAGACATAACCTAAAAAAATATCTGTTCAGACTGATCCTGCTTCTCTCAGAGCATTTCCAGCAGGCGCCCAATTTTGCAGCGCTAGAAATCTCGTATCGAGCGCGCGCTATCGTGTTTGAGCGCTGCAAAATCGCGCGACCTTCGCCGGAGGCGTAAAATGCAGCGCGCTGTTTCGGCAAGTTTTGTGCCTCTGCCAGGCGCAGCAAAATACAGCGCGTGCTACAGGCGCAAACCAAAAACACAATTGCAACCATCACAAAGAAGATCAAAATGGACCAAAAAATTCATGCATAAATGGCTCTAAAAATCCTCCAACCACCTAAATGACATAGTTCAAGCAGAAATGACATAGTTCATCCACAAATGATATAGTTCAAACACAAATGACATAGTTCAAACACAAATTTTAGACTCAACATACACACATCATCATCTTCACTTGTCAACATCCTCCATACCACCGCCACCTCCATGGTTGGCATCTTCATCGAAGTCTTGGATGATGGTGTTGCTGGTTGAATCTCCATATGCTTCATTGGTAGACGGAGATGGATCAACCAAGGAGGCCATGAATCCTCCCGATGGTGCTCCCATGCCACCCATGGCGCCTTGCCCACTCATCCCACCCATGTTTCCAAGACTCATGCCTCCATAGCCTCCAAATCCTTCCGGCGGTGCTCCCATGCCTACAAAGCCTTCCGCTTGTGCTCCAATGCCTCCATAGCCTCCCGCTTGTGCTCCCATTCCTCCATAGCCCGCCAGTGGTGCTCCATAGCCTCCCATGCCTCCGTAGCCCGCCGGTGGTGCTCCAAAGCCTCCCATGCCTCCCATACCTCCCATACCTCAAAAGCTTCTGAAGCCTCCCATGCCTCTGTAGCCTCCAAGTGGTGCTCCATAGCCTCCCACGCCTCCATAGCCTCCCTGTGCACTCATTCCTTCATTTTGGGCCTTCGTGAGGTTTGCCAACTTTCTTTTTTTGTCCAACACTTCGTCACGAGCAAGGATGATGTACTCCTTTTCCCTCTCATCCATGTTTGAGGTGTCCATGAAAAAGAGCTTCCTCTCTTTGTCCAATAAGTGTTGATGCTCCTCATTGGCCATCTTCTTCTCCTCCATTACCATCCTCCTCTCCTCGGCGGCCGCCAACCTCTCCTCCAATGCCACGCGCCGCGCCTCGGCCTCCTTCTTGCCCTCATTGTATTCCTCCCTTGTCTTTGCCATCTTCTCCATAGCTTTCGCTATGTCATCATCACCGGCCTTCTTCCCCTTCAATTATTTGGCGGCCTTCCTTCCAAGCGGCGGCTTTTTGGTAACCGAGTGAGGAGTGGAGCTTCTTCTCTTTCTAGCATCACCACTTGAATCATCATCGTCAATGATGGTTGCCTCCACGGTTGCTTGTTGCGCCAAAAATGTTGGCACATCAATTCTTCCACGGTTCTTCCACTTCTCCTCATTCGCGAGCACGTCGTAGAAATGGTGCAAGGTAAATGGCTTGGAGAGGATTTTCTTGCCCTTCTTGGTCTTCTTCCCCTCATCTCGGAACATGACTTGACCCATGGTGTTCTACATTGTAGTAGAAATGAGCAAAGAACACATAAAACATATGCACATGTCAACAAAATAGTAGAACACAATACAACAACTTACCCTATCAACATCATCGGTGCCACTTGGGTTGATATCATCAACCTCTTTTGCACATTTGCCCACCTTGAACAATCTTGGTTGATGACCAACCATCGAGACCGAAGAGAGCGGTTGGTGCAATGAACTCCACTTGTGTTGTTGGCATCAAAGTACTCCTTCATCCTTAACCAACATGTGTCTCTACTTTGGTCGGTGCCAACCGTAGGATCCATACCAATCTTCAACCAAGTCTTACAAAGCAACACGTCCTCATCTATGGTGTAGTTTGCCTTCCTACCCCCCGGCGCTTCCACCATGCCCTCCCCTTCCTCATCCACCTCCTCATACTCCTCCTCCACCACCTCTTCATGCATCCATCGCATTTTCATCTTCATTTTGCGTTTGAGCAAAAGATGAACCGGCAACCTCCATAGTCTCCAAGAAACTATCGTCATCGACACTACAATTAACGCATATGTCACAATCCTACTATAACACATTCGCATGTATGTCAAAAAGACAAACAAAATGAAAATTTGTACCTAGTTGCCATTTGATCGAGCACGTTGCGCGCGGCGATGGCGGCCGCGGTAGGCGCCCGTCGAGGAGCCGGTGGAGGCGGAGCGGAGGTGGGAGGCGCTTGCGGGACCGCTGCAGCCTGCGCGTGGCGAGCCGCGGCGCCGTTCCACGGTGCCTTCGGTTTGGGAGCCGGAGCCGCCCCGTCGCCACCGCCGTGCCGCGCTTCGTGGTGCTCTTTCCCCTCGGTGGAGGCGTGATGGGAGGTAGCGCTGCGCCGTTGCTTGTCCGCGGCGGCACGAAGAGGGCGCGAGTGGCGGCCGACCCCGCGGCGGCGCCACCGCTAGGGTTTGGCGCGGTCACTGGCGGATTGCACCGGCACCGGCGCCGGCAGCGGGCGGGACGGAGTAGGGAGGGGTGGGAGGGGTGCCGGAGGAGCCGTCCATTGCCGGAGTTGCGCCGGCGGCCGCGCGGAGGGGAAGGCGAAGGGGAGAGGTCGCGCGTGCGGGGGATTTTTCCGAGCGGTTGGTTCTTCCCGCGCGTCGCCAGCGATAGCGCGCGCTGTAGCCGGAGCCGGATATATATTGCGCTCCGAATAGCGCAAAATGCAGCGCCGCGCTAAAAATTTGCAGCGCGCGGTATTTTAGCGCATCTGCTGGAGGAGGTTTGCAGCGCGCGGTAAAAAAACAGTTATTTTAGCGCTGCGCTATTTTGACGCCTCTGCTGGAGATGCTCTCGTGTCGGTTCTGGAGTGCTTGTTTACCGCTTGCTCTATCTTTTCTAGATCAACGAGGCAGCTAGCTTTGGCATGGAAGTAAATCGGAAGTGATTGGGCTTTTACGGCTATCCCTTATTGCTTATACTGAATACCAGTGAGGCTGTTTCTGAATTTTGAGTCAACCTACGGGTATTGTGTCTCTCCTTTCATTTTTTTCTCCTTCCGTTGATACACTGGTCGATGCACTGGTGCGATAGTGTATTTCTTTTTCCACCTAAAAAATATAGATACGTTGATTGTATCATGTTCAGAATTACACATGTGAAAAATTGGAAGTTCGTAGTATGAAATAATAAAAGTTGGCTACTTGAAGTCAGTCCAAGAAGTTCAGTTTTTTTTCTTCTGAAAACTCATTCTTTCTTTTCGACACAAGTTTGTTTTATAATGTGTGGAAGCTCATCATTTCATTTCATTATTATTTCAAATAAATTGGTTGATTGCCGGAAAATTAATTAGTGTGATATGAGGTTCAATATTTCCATGCATAACACAACCCGCGTTTGTTTTATACTATATATAGTTCATTGTTTATACAGAGAAAACATAAAATATACACTAGGAACTTAAAGTCATTGTTTAAAACCAATAGGTCCACAATGGCTAACAATGTGCAATATGCAATGACAGAGCTGTAGGGGCTTGGTCTACTGCATTCCTTTTTTAAAAGGGCAACGATAGAAGTCACAATTTCCAACTATAGCAAGAAAAAGCATAATTTCTTGATGGTTGGATGATTACTACTTCCATTCTTGACTTTGGCACACCTCGATATCACCACGTAAGGATAGATGTTGCCGATGATTATTTTCAAGTAAACAATTCTTTTTCCTCTTCCGCGGCAAAGCGCGGGCATTTTCTAGAAATATAAAACTATAGCCATTGTGCGTGTTCTCTTCTCCGGCAATGTTTTGATCGTCCCTACGGACGAGTTATGGATCCTGGCGAAGTCGAACCCCACCCGCTGCTCCATTCTTCTAAACGGGGATATCCATCTCTTCATCGGCAAAACTGGCTCGGGGTCAAGCTCTCAGGAAGTTGGACACGCGTCAAGGCCCGCACGGACCGTCTACGGGCAGGACACGTTCGTGGAAGGATCGAGCTCGGATCTCCCTTCAGAGTTTGCCGTCTTAGATGGGAACAAATCAAGACCCGCCCAAACGGTCAATGTGCAGGATATAGTGGTGGAAGACCCAATGCAGATCCATTTGACTTTCCCAAGTGTTAGAGGACCAGAGGTCACATTTTGTCAGCGTCGTCAGTATCTTCGATCTGGCTCGCTGTGTCCAAAGGTCGGAGGAATCCCCACGCGAGTATCTCGCCAGATGGTTAAGGCTGAGGGCCTCCTTGGAAGGAGACCGCTGTTGGATACATAATTTGGCTACTAGAAAATTATGGACCAAATTAATATAGTTTTGGGTCAAGCTAATTGATTGATTCTTTGTGGAAGACGTGCAACAGGGATTTTGCATGGACCAGAAGCTGCATAGGACATGTCCTAGATGGATTCAGGAATTTTTGGAGTTACGGGATCGCTAACTGGGACAAGTCTATCAAGTCTCTAATGCTAAGTTGGAGGGATTTTCCAAATCACATGAAGACACATCAAGAAAGGTGCAACAACAAATTTCACGTACACATGAGAGGTTGTATTTCATCCATCGTCTAGCTGGTGTGATTAGCATCGTGGTCATATTATTTTATTACTTATTTGTTAGGTCCAAGGAGTAACTGACCTTGTTTGGCTTTGTTAAGTGCAAACTAGGAAATAAATAGATTAGGAAAGAGCCGATTCAAGGAGAAGACCTATTCGGTTTTGGTTTTAGAGTTTCTGTATGCTCAGTTTTGCTATGTACGCAAAGTCCAGCGTGTATTTAAGGTTTTGGCTAATTAAGAAACAAACACCCGCTAATCACTTATACGGTACAAGCTGTATGTTAAGCGTGGAGCCAGTCCCGCGTAAGATTACGCGTAAAGTTGGTCTGGCCGCTTCATCAAACAATGTCGCGATATAAACAATTAGACGTTAGAGGATAGGAACAATGCCCGCACAATCCATATGCGTACTGGCCGTACAACATTCCTACGCATAGATCTAGCTCGTACCACTGAAGGGGTTTTGTGTAGAAAACAAAAAAAAAACTATGTTGGAACGCCCTGATTAGCCCAAGATCTATCTAGGAGTAATGCAGTAACGGCCGGAAGTTACGAATACATATCCTTGTAGTCCGAAATCGCTTAACATTTCTAGGAGAACGTGGATGATGTAGTTATACTCGTAGCCGACCTCAAGGTCACGAAGCTCCTCGCAAGTCACCCCTTAATCTATCGTATAGCAGCTCTGGCTCACGACATCCAAGATGCCGCTAATGGCAGCATCCTCATGGTTTCGCACACATACGGTGTACGATGACAACTCTCGGGCTCTTATCCCTACCGAGGTTGCGGAAGTACATCGTCTGGCTAGAATCCCCGCAGCGCAACGACGTGCTGCAGGTGTGTCGTCTCTTGCATGTGCTATCCTTCCAGGGATGGCTCCATCACGAGAGGACAATGAGAGAGAGAGAGAGAGATTTCCCTAAGAAAAGTGCCTCATAGAATATTAGATTATTATTGTGTTTAATCCCACCCATGAGCACCCCTTTATATAGATGGAGGAGGGGTACTCCCACCAAAGGTTTCTCATGTGGGACTAAATAAAAGGGCAAAGGAAATAAGAGGGAGGAGGGATGGCTGGTTGGGCCTCCTAGTATCATCCCAACAAATATCATCGGCCTAGCTTGTGGCGCAAGCCAGCAGCAGCGCCTGGGGCTGCATCTGCCAGGTGGGCTTCGGCCTCAGCCCACCTGCGCGCCCGCCAGCACCCGTGCCAGCGGCACCCTGCCTTGGGCCGGCCTGCCAGCGGGTGGCAGCGTGCTGCAGCGTCCGCCTGGCGCTCGCCTGCGTGGGTCGCCGGGCTATGGCCCGCCAACGGAGATTGGTTGTTTTTCGCCCCGCGCGGTGCCTTGCCCTGACCGTCGACTCGCCTATGTGGGCCGCCCACCAGCAGTGTGGCTGTGGCCATTTGTTGTCCCTTTTTTAGGGTGGTTTCCTCATGGGTTGATTCCCTCCGGGGTTTTGGCCCTTTGAGGAAGTTACCCTATAATTATTTATTTAATATATATAATTTATAATTAATATATAATAAATGCATATTATAAATTGCCATTTATCCGAAACACCTTTCAGTCTTTTCCTTTCTTTCTATCTTCGAATAGCTTCGGATTCTCTTTGGAACGATTCTGGCTTTCTCTTTCTCTACTATGATTATGTCTTATAGAATGATCTCTAGCATCATTGTACGCATAAGTGTGTTACCCTAATGACTCAGGAACGTCACATATATGATCGAGATCCTCTCATATCAATGATCATTAGCGGGACCAGGATGCCCATAATGACCCATGTGCATTCCACGATGTAATGTCGTTTAAATCGTAAACATCGAGTCCAATTCCTTTTTTTTCTTCGATACGACTTGTTCGAGATCTGATCATCGGTATCACATACCTTGTTCAATCTCGTTACTTGTTCCTGTAATATTATATCCCCGTGACCTACTCACATGTTGCAACATTATGGATGTAATCTCACCAAGTCGGTCATGTGTATCTTCCCATCACGCAGGTTAACAAATCCTGATCTTGATACATAGGCTTCAACTATTTCTCTAGAATAACTAAAACACACATTTATGCCTACCCAGTTACGAACATGGCGATTGATGCGATCAAAGCAGCCTTGGGAGATAGTGATTAATATGATCTCACGGTCTAAGGAGAAGGATACTACCCTTCTAACTATTGCAACGATGAACCTTGTGACTTGATCGTGTCGCAACATCTATTTTTGGGTAATGTCTAGCATATCATATATGGCTCTGTTGTCAACTAGCATAAATGCTCCATGATCAGGAAACCTTGATCATCGGTTACCCAACGAAGTAGTATAAATAGAGGCTACTAGGGACTTGCTTTGTTTCATACCACACATGTATCAATATTTTCGCTTGATATAATTATAGCACAATATAAAACTATTATGAACTAATTAAGATATGATAATAGAACCCATTTATTATTTTTCTCTAGGGCATATCTCCTTCAATTAGTCCATTTGATGAATGGGAAATGAAAAGGTTGAGACTCTCCTACTTGCGGACTTGGGGTTATTTGGCGAAAGTGAATGTGCCGATACCCAAGAAGCGCAAGCTTGAACCAAAAATCGTGGATTGTGCTTTTCTGGGATATGCATTTCATAGCATTGGCTATATATTTTTATAGTAAAATCTAAGGTATCTGAGGTGCATGTTGGTACAATTATGGAGTCGAATGATGCAACTTTATTTGAAGACATTATTCCCATGAAAGACATATCTAGCTCATCAAATCAGGACTTAGTTATAACCCCTGTGTTGGAGATATGCTCAAGAGGCAATAATAAAATTGGTTATTATTATATCTTTGTGTTTATGATGAATGTTTACATCCCATGCTATAATTGTATTATAAGAAAACACTAATACATGTGTGTTTTGTAAACATAAAAGAGTCCCTAGTAAGCCTCTTGTTGAACTAGCTTGTTGATTAATAGATGATCATGGTTTCCTGATCATGGACATTGGATGCCATTAATAACAAGGTTGTATCATTAGGAGAATGATGTGATGGACACACACCCATAGTAAGTGTAGCATAAGATCAAGTCATTAAGTTCGTATTGCTACAAGCTTTCAAATGCATAGTAACCTAATCCTTCGGCCATGAGGTTATGTTAATCACCATCACCGGATGGGTACTTTGATGACATCAAACACCGCTTCGTAACTGGGTGGTGATAAAGGTGTCATTGGGTATTCTGAAAGTATGTGTTGAAGCGCATGGACCAAGATTGGGATTTATCCATCCATATGACGGATAGATATGCTCTGGGCCCTCTCGGTGGAATGTCATCTAGTTAGCTTGCAAGCATGTGACTGGGTCACAAGGGATGACATAACATGGAACGAGTAAAGAGTACTTATCAGTAACGAGGTAGAACTAGGTATGGAGATACCGACGATCAAACCTCGGATAAGTAGAGTATCGCGTGACAAAGAGAATTGGTTTCGTATGTTAATGGTTCTATCGATCACGAAGTCATCGTTGAGTATGTGGGAGCCGTTATGGATCTCCAGATCCCGCTGATGGTTATTGATAGGAGAGGTGTCCCCATCATGTCTGCATATTCACGAACCGTAGGGTGACACACTTAAGGTTCGATGCTATTTAGGTAGATATGGAATGTGCGTTGGAGACCGAATGTTGTTCGGAGTCTCGGATTGGATCTGAGACATCACGAGGAGATCCGGAATTGTCCGGAGAATAAGATTCATATAATGGAGATCATTTTCTAGGTTCGGAAATGTCTCGGAGTGTTTATATGGGGGTTCTAGAAGGTTTCGGAATGTTCCGGAAGGTTTTAGAAATTTCTATGGAGTTTACTTGAAAACCAAGAAAGAAAAAGGGGAAACTTGGGGGGAAGGAAACTCCCCCCAAGCCCCTATTGTGTGCCGGCCCTAGGAGGTGGGCCTAGGGGTGGGAACCCTAGGCCGCACCCCTCCCTCTATATATAGAGGGGTGGAGGCCCCACCCCCTTGCCCCTCCACTCTTGCCCTAGCCACCTCTCTCCTCCTCCTTCCTTCTGCTCAGGCTTAGGCGAAGCCCTGCAGAATTCTCTACTCCACCACCACCACCACGTCGTCGTGCTGCTGGGATTCCGTGGAGAGATCTACTACGTCGTGGTGCTGCAGAATTCTCTACTCCACCACCACCCGAGCGGGCCGTGGCACTAGCAGCACAAAGAGTTGTGCGAGGTGGAAGTGTTCTAGGGCTTCTCGGAAGCCCACTTCGTGTAGCATTGGCTCGCCCACTAACCAACCAAACCAACTCTTTTTTATTTATTTTTTAATTATTTTCTGCTCTGAATCAAACAGCCAAACACCGTTTCGCCAAAAGGAACAGATGGAAGTTCGACGAGTATCTGTATCACACAGCCAACCGCGCCAGGGCCTCGCCGGCGTGCTCCCCGGTGGACTGCCGAAGCCGCCGGTAGTCGTCGTAGCCGAAGGCCCTGAACCGGCGGCGCCTCTCGTCGGTCACGAACGCGTCCGGCGCGCGCACCATGTCGTCCTTGGGCGCCAGCAAGAAGAGCGCGATGGAGACGCGCGGCACCGCCGCCACGCACCGCACGCGGTGCCTCACATTGTGGAGCGCCCCGTTGCTCCACGCCTACACAGCAACAGCACGCACGCACGACGCCATCGATCAAAACGCAGAAACAACCAGATGGAGCAATTAATCCGTACTAGTACGTGTGTGCTAATGTACCGTACCGTGGCGACGTCTCCAAGGTGCCGGGGACGGGCTCCACGGACACGACCTCGCCGGTGTCGAGGCCGCCCACGCGGTCGTCCTCGTGGAGCACCGTGAGGAAGCCCGAGTCCGTGTGGACCTGCACGCCCGTCTCCCCCACGGTGTCCGGCGTGTAGTTGTACCTGTTGATGCGGAACTGGCACGGCCAGTCCTGGAACGACCGCTCGGCGGACTCCTCCAGCTCCAGGCTGAGGCTCGCGGCCAGCTTCGCCGCCACGCCCACGATCAGCCCGTGCGTCTTCTCGGCGTACCTCCGTATGGTCTCACTGCATGCACCAGAAACTAAGCTCTCCGGGGAGTCGACGCCAAGAAAACAATAATTTATGGCGCATGCACCGCCTGAGTCCTGGCCTGATGCTCGGTGGCGCGTCGAGGGAAGCGCAGAAGGCGTCGACGTCGGCGGGGGACGCCGCGTCGTAGAGCCCGAACGCCTCGTACAGCGGGTTCGTCTCGCTCGGCGCGACGTAGCCGCTGCCGGAGATGACGTCAGCGTTGCGGCGCTTGGCGGCGTCGGGGAGGTCGAACAGCGCGCGCACGGCGGCCTTCATGTCGTCCTGGAGCGCGCGCGGCACGCCGTGGCCGGTCACACGGAAGCAGCCCAGGTGCCGGGCCGCGTGGCCTCCTCCGGCAACGCGAGACGCAGGTCGATGATCGGGATCCCTGCCATCCTTACTGATGCACTGGATCGTGTAGCGCGTGCATAAATATTACTAGTACGACTTGCCTTCCCGGTTTTATGCACGCGACTTGCATGTTTGTACGACTTGGCGGGCGGGGTCAAACCGTCAACGTATCGTGATTTGAGAGCAAAATTTGCACGCACATGGCATCGACTCATCTCGAAACGTTGGCAATGACGACTTATACAGGAATAATGTAAGGTACGATGTCTCCTCCTTGTCTTCGCAACGGACAAAGAGAAAGATGAGAAAGACTCAGACGGAAACAAGTCTACACAAGTTCCTATCCCATTCCAACCATCATCAGTATCAAAGCAAGCGGAACAGAAAGCAGTATATACACCCGTTCATCATCAACCAAATGAAATTTCACGAGACAACTTCTCCAAGATACTACACGAAAATCCATCATATCTATCCAGTCCGTGATGTGTACGCTGCCACAACATGCTATATTTACATTGAAATGCCTCAGTCGAAACCCCGTGAACATCCTTGGTCACTTGGTCAGTGTCTAATTCAGCAATATTTCCAACTCTAGTCAGTCAGACCCAAACCCTCTGCCTCCGTCCTTCTGTACTGACTTAGCTATGCGACCTTGTACTTCTTAGTGAACATGTTAGTAGCTGAATAGCATGCGATTCCGAGCAGCACCACAGCCACGACAAAAACTGCACATAGCATACGAAACCCATGAACACATACAACTAGTCAAGTGTTGCAATTGGAGGAAAGCGAGATACTGTGGTTTGAAATGTTGAGACGGCTATGAATAACATACCAGCAATGGTGCCAAAGAAAAGCAGAGTGAGGCGGCGCCGTACAAACCATGGAAGCTCACTTTCGAGACTACAATGCCGCTCAAAAGAACGTCCATGTTGTTTGTTCAGATGCACATTTGATGGATTCAGTTCAGATATAGGGAATTCCACACCAACAACAGAATTGCCCTCTAAATCTCTTAGTTCGACTTTAATCTGCGGAGGTACTGCGTTCCAATCTATCTCGATTGCTCCAAAATTTGGTTGACCTGATTGATACAATAACAGAACACCAACCGATGAAGGAGTTCAAGCACAATCCAAAAACAGAAAAAAAAAATTAAATAGGGGCTGACAATTCTTAGTACGTACTATAAAAGTTCATATGATTCATGCCGACGCTTAAAACCGCAGCTTTTAGAAGGAAAAAAACTAGTGAAGGAGCTACCAGTACTAAATATGCAGATCGGGCAAACAAAGTAACAGAATCCTGCTACACCAGTAACTGATATTCTAGGGAAATAAAGCGTACCATATGAGCATGATTTGTGACGGCAGTTAGGGCTGAAGACTCGCATGGGGGTCGGTGTCAGCCAAGCCAGAAGTCTCATAACAGACTGAAATATTTCTGGAACAGAATTCTCGACAGACTGGGTTAGACCACTTGAGGTAATATCATACAATGGATATTGAGCACCACAGTCAAAACGAGCGATTTCTCCAAAATGAACATCACCACTTATAAATAACACCCCATTTCTCTGCATATAGTCAGCACAAGTTCCATAAATTAATAAACAATAAGGCCAATGTTCATTTTAGATGACATCATGGAATCTTGGAAAAAATATCCTGACACCCCTTTATAGGATGACATTAAACTAGGCAACATTTTCTACAATCAGAATGCTTTACATAGATCATAAATGAAGAAAAACTGGTAAAATATGACAACTACTTAATTAGTGAATATGCCAAAGGAGGACTTTTTTATTAAGTAATAGTAAGCAACCTTACTGCTATCGATCAGTCGGAACAGCCGTTCTCTCTCCCTTGGAAAGCGTGCCCAAGACTCCACATAGAACAAAGGTCCAGTGGTGGCAGAAAGATTGGACACTACCTGTATTAACACATGGAAGATAGTTATGTTATGTACAGCTATTACGATGAAAATTGGAACATATGATACGAGTGTAAAAAGCAAGGTAAAAAAAGGAGGGGGCAGTGACAAGGAACAGGATCTTCGACACTCATTCAGCAGCTGCTAAGAAGGTCAAAGATCATATTATTCAAATTCTCTCACCACAATCATAGAAGCCACTCTTCTTACTGTTAGATTTTGTTCGAATACTATCATGTGCTATAAAACTGTTGCGAGTGTACCAAGATTACTCCTGATACCACACTAAGTTTCTGCATGTTTCTAATGATTTAATACACATTGTAAGTTTGCAACATGGTCTCACGATGACCAGTCACGATCCTAGGTCAGATCCGTATTTAGTAGTATCATATATTCACTTGTCCTGGAAGAAGAGCATCATACACAACCATCAGAGTTTAACCTGTGTCTACTTTTTGGGATCAGTGAGAATACATATATACCTGAATTGAAGACCCAATGATGGTTATCTCTGACTGAGGACCGTGCAGCTCCCTCTCCAGCCACTGCCACTGAGGATCTCCAAGTATAGTCCCATCACTTAAAAGTGGATCTCTGTGATATCTAGTATCTAACATAATTACCTGTAATAATGTATGAACATCTTTAATGCACATAAGGTTAATGATGAAACGGAATATGCCAAGGAATTTGGAAACACAGTTGTTCACATTGGTTATTTTGACTGAGTTGAGACCATTTTAGAGCATGTACCAGTTGTCAACAACTCAAAACTTATATAGGTTGCTCATAATTTCTGTTAAGTTGCTACTTTATACTAGTTGTAAACTCAATAGCTGATGTGTGTTTAACTGTGCAGTGAACTTGACAAAAACATATAGCTGTATATAAAGACATAAAGCAAAAGCAACATCAAACAAATCTGGATTCACACACTACCAAGTTGTTACGAACCTCACTGTGAATTGAAAATTTGTTACAAACCTTGGACATCAGTTACTACAAAATCATGAAGGAAATATAAATAAAGTAGCAGAAACTGTTGGCAAGACAACTACAAGAGCTAAATGATTTATTTCGAAACTACTATTTAACAGCACTTGATTGCAAGGGGGGACATGGTACAGACTGGAAAGCTCACCAACATGTTTGTGTACACCTATGGAGAGATCCTATTCCAACAGGATTTTGACAACAAAACTTAAAAAATTACAGAAAAGTTGCACATGTTATAATAACTATACCTTTACCCGTTTTCCTTCAGGACCAAACATGTATGAGGCATAAACACCAGCTTGTTTCCTCCTACATAAACAAGAGAGATAGAGTACTATGAGGTTTCTGATGTCCTACAAGAGTAGGTGTGAAGATCCTGAAACCTACGCAGGAATGTTCAGTCATAGAAGATCTGAATATGCTACGGAGAACAGATTACCAAGAAATATCATAAATAATAAACATAAACGAAAGCAACTAGACTACCATCATTTATAAAGCAAGGATCGCATAGCAGAAGTACATCAAGAATTCATAACTAACTCAAGCATCCCTGCATATATACCGTGAACTGTCTTCAGCTTCATCCAAGAAATCTAACAGAAGCCTTTGGCTAAATACTTTCCCACTATATTCCTTTCCTGCATCATTCAATCCATAATCATGGTCATCCCATGTTCCAATCACCTGCAAATTATAGCGAATGATAGTGATACCAAGTCCTCGATGTTGCAAGAATCTTCATGTGCACAGCAGATATGAGAACTGTCCCAAACATGGCATTGAGCAGTAAAATGAACAGGTACTATTCTGTGTCGTCCTACCGGCTGCCGCTCAGTTGTAGCATAAAACTGAGCTCCATAGCCGTGGAATGCCATCAACATATCTGCATTTCATGATATTGGGCAATGCCAGTGCGGCAGTGCCCAGGTTGGAATTCGTAATCATAATAATACACCCACAAAACCCCAAGAAACCTCCCCACCCAGCTCCAACAACCATTTTGGACTTCCAGCCACAGAGACCAAACAAAACAGTGAACTATTTAACTCTCTAGAGAAACAAAATCTCACAAGTCAGTGAAGTCAAGTCACTACCAACAAAAGAGGCTGCCATCAAGAAACAAAGCAGACAGGAACTGATCGACCCTGAAGAAACAAAAACTACAGGCAATAGACTACCAAGTACACATGCAATCAACTACCGAGCACACAGGCAATCGACTACAGCTACCGATCCAGTGCAGCAAACGACCGGGAGCTCACCTGAGCCCTCTCCCTCAGCTTGGCGTACCCAGGAATGGCCTTGGCCAGCTCGTACTTCCCCCGTAGCTCCTCCTCCGTCGCCGGGTAGAACCGCGGCAGGTTCCTCCAGGGCCCCACCGTCCGCTCCCTCCCGAACACCCGGGACGGGCGCTTGTTGTCCCCGTAGACGTTGTCCCCGAGCCAGATGAAGACCTGCGGGTCGAACCCCAGGATAGCTTCCCATACGGGCTGCGAGGCAAGAAAAGCAAACGAACCCCCATCAAACTCCACTCAAGCGAAGCCTAGAAGGTCGAGAGCGGGCGATGCGGTGGGCGTTTCGTCAAGCACCTGGGGCGCGCTCTGGTTCGCGCAGGAGCCGAATGCGATCCTGGACACCACGGCGGTGGCGTTGGGGGCGGCGCGGGTAGAGAGGACGATGAGGAAGAGAACGAAGAGGGGGACGAGCCGGGAGCTTGCCATTGGTGCGAGCAAGCGAGCTTGGAGGTGGAGAGCAGAGGAGAAATGGTGGGAGTTGGGAGAAGAGGTGGGGATATTCCGATTCCCAGGGCGAATTTTTATTTTATTTTTTGTGATGATACGTGTGGCGTGCTAAAGGGAGCGGGTGGCAGAGGGAGGAAGGAACGGCTCGATGACCATATTTTCTTGATTTTCGTCCGAAGGTACTATGGAAATGTAGGGCATGATTTTCGTCCGAAGGTGTGAAAATGTAGGGAGTATTTTTTTACATGAATGTAGGCATGCTTGGTTCAATGGAAAAGTATAGGAATACAATAGAAATAGGATTATTTTTCTATGGTGTCACTATTCGTATGTTCCGTTCAAGAGAAGAACACATGAAAAATAATCCTTTTAATATCAGTTTTAAAGAAAAAACACATGAATTTTACAATCCACTTAAATCTACTTTTCAAATTTCTATGACTCAAAGAAATAGACCAAGGTATTTTGTGGCATCCTAATTATACATTTCCATGGGGTTTTGACTTTGATATGACCATGTTTATTACGATTCCAATTTTCTCCCAATTCATGTGAACACCCAATTTTACAAAAGTTATGTGTCATCCTTTGTTTTTTCTATTCCCATGTTTTCAAAATCCTACAAATGAAACAAGCATGCATCTTGGTATTTCCTTTAAGAAACATAAAGTACATCGTGGACATACAAATATGGATGGATCTAGCATCACTTCCGCCTAGGAAGCCGGTGGCACCCGTAACTACTTCATGTGATTTTTAACAGTGTTTTTGTTCAAAAAAGACATTTTAAAAATGTTTACCGGTTTCGGAAATTTTCTGGATCCGCTGACACAAGCACATAGACTATTACACATTGCACACTCGGGGGAGCGGCATAAAATTTATCCCACCATTTTTGCTCTTGCTATGAGTAGTCAATCGACTGATTTAAAAGGTGCTCCATAGAAGATTCGTCGTAGAACTCGTCGACTGATTTAAAAGTATGTTCCTCCTTTTCCTCTTCCCTCTACAGATCTGAGAGGCGATTTTGAGAGTCCACCATCAATCCACCTCTTCCGCCGTTGAGGCGTGGGTTCCCTCCCCTCCGTCGGCTGCTCCGGCAGCGGGAGGGTGGGGGAAGCCCGTCTCACGGCATGTACTTATGGTAGGGCTTGGCAGGTGTCCGGCCGGCGGCGCTTCGGAGGCGGAGGTGTTGTTGGTTCGTCTGTTGTCCGCGCAGATCCCCTCCGGCGGTGGCGTTTCCTGGGCGTGACTTTCTCTGCACCACGGCCAGATCCAGGTATGCGGTGGATCTAGATGCAGTTCAATAAGAGGATGATACAGAGGTTCTTCGCGGCGGCGCCGGCGTTCCCGGCAGTAGTCTCTTCGGAGGCGGTGCTCGGTGACTTTCCGTATGCGGTGTGGTGGGCTCCGGCGATCCAATGTTTAGGGAGCTTCAGCAGCGGCGCGCCATCGTCAGCTCTGGCTCGTCGTCGTCGTCGGGATCCAGAGGGCTTCCTTGTAATTTTTCCTTTATTTCTGGACCTTTCTGTAAGTTTGGAGAATTAATATATCATCATTTTCGCAAAAAAAGTATGTTATCGTAGTAGAGTGTAAAATGATATAAGAAATACTGCACAACAGTGTGAACTAGGAGCTCATATTAGTACCATGACAATCTTGTCCATCTTATTTGTCCGGTCACCTACAACGGCCTCTCACCGATGAGAGGGTTCTCGTTCTTTATTTAGCCTATTTTCAGTGTTTTCTACGCTACGTTGAGGGAACGGCTACATCTTGAAATCGTAATAATGTCCTTCTAGTCCTATCCTTGCACTGATGGTGCGTCTAGCATATGCGGTAGGCGTGTGGGGTTACATGTCCGACGGCGGTTTTTGTGTTCATTGGTATAGTTTTAGTTTAGTCTCTTCCAATCTACGATTTGTTAGAAATACTTGTGTAACGTATTGTGGGCCACAATACGTATATACATTAATTAGATATGTGTATCAAGAGAGGGTTTGGTTGTAACGATCCCACCGTATCTATAAGGATGAGATCGATCCCAGACTTCTCGCTCACGATGTAAACCTCCTCTGTACTTATCCTGCTGAGTTCGGCCTTATAAACACGTATCGAGCCCGAGGCCAAGGGCATCATTCTACCCAAAAGCATCGTATGGTGTCAGAGCCTCTCTTCCACAAAAACACATCTATGAGCTCATCCTCCAACCCCGCTGCCATGAGTAACCTGCTCCCGAACCAAGGGACCGCGGAGAAGCTCACCCGCGAGAACTACCTTCTCTAGGAGACTCAAGTACTCCAGGCGGTGCGGGGCGTCCGGCTCATGGGGTTCCTGGATGGGACTACCAAGGCGCCGCCCAAACCATCACCGTTGCGGGCAAAGATGGGGCGGCCAGCACGGAGGAGACCAACCCCGACTATGAAATGTGCGTGGCCACGGACCAGCGGGTCCTTACCTATCTCCACCACTCCATCACAAGGGAGATCATGATCTCATGCATCAACATGAAGACCTCCGCCGAGGTGTGGACGGCGGTGACGGCGATATTCACACAATCTCGCACTCGCATCGCCAACCTCCGCACCAGGCTCGCCAACACTAAGAAGGACGGGAAAACCACGCCGCAGTACTTCGCGGCGATCAAGGTGATCTATGTAACACCCTCGAATCGGCCCTATGCAAGTTTTAGCGATTCCCGCCAAACCCGCATAGAAACGATTCAAAGATGCCCACCAGGCACTTGCGTGCGGGTGGAAAAACGAAGTAATACCATTACACAATAGTCCACGATGGAACCCACAGAACATATATATACAACACGACTCCATGAGTCAAGAATACAGATATACAGTACAAAGATCCAAATCACCTTGAAAATGATACAACATTCGAGTACGGATAAGATGCAAATGGAGATAAGAGCCCTGAAGAATAACCAATGGCGTCCATAACCCTGCCCAGGCCAAGCTGGAAGGGTAACCCTGCTAACAACGTCGATCTCAAACCTGCTAAAACAAAAAGGGTGCCGACAAAGGGCAAAGGAAAAAGAGGAGCGTCAGTACTGAGGCCAGTACACGGCAAGGCTAGAATTCGGCGGCTCTCGCCTACATAGGTATGGTGGACTGAAGCGGCAGCGAAGCATGCACTAAACAACCTATAGAGACTCGAAACCACTGTCGACTATTAGAGAGGGGTAAGAAAGACCTATTCGGGACCAACTTGATACTAACACCAATCATACCCATCCTGGTATTCCCCCTCAAGACCAAACGAGGAAGTCAAACCGAGGAACTCACACAGTTGGTAGTTTTATTCATTCTATTATAGTTGTAGCACTTACTAGTCAGATATAGATAGCATGAGTCATCCTAAACCCAACAGTTGTTGGCACTTTTATTTCATTCTATTGGAGTTGTGATACTTACTAGGCAGGTATAACATGACACGATACACCCTAGCTTCACCAGTTGTTGGCACTTTTATTATCCATTCCATTGCAGTGAAGCTGATTACTAGTCACATATTAAGTCAAATTTATAACACTATTTTAGTTATGCTTGTCTATGATCGAGATACTGTGCTCCAAGTCGTCCATAACCGTGGACACGGCTTTCAGAAAGATTTACCCTGTAGGGGTGCACAAATAGCAACACACGCACGATCAACCTCGAAAAAACCAAATCAAAACCCAACGAGGCTTTCACGACAAAGCAATCACAGGATTTATAAAATATTTTAGGGGGTCACCCCACTAAGCTACCCGCAACGAAGTTGGCCGGCTGCGAGACGGACCCAGGGTTTGTGACAATGGTTGTAAACGACTGGGAACCCGAAAGTGTGACTGGGCTTGTCGATACCGCGAAAACATTCCATGTTCCAAAACAGTACAAGTGCTCCACGCACAATCGTAAATAAAGCAGTAAAGTATGGCATAAGTACAGGATAGTAATAAAGCCCCAAACTACTTTGTGGCCCCAAGAAATAAGAAATGAATCAAGCTCTAGCTAAGGGGATTCATGGTCCCACATGCGGATAGTGCGATAGTCAAGAAACAGGTATCAAGTACTCGGGGCCTACGGGACACAAGTGAGCGGGTAAAAACCAAATATTTGCTATTGCCCACCGATGCCTCTTCATTAATTATAACTATTCCCAGCATTTTAATCAAGTTGTATTTAAAGTCATGATCATCTCCACCATTAAACATGTGCCAACCTTTCAACAACGATGGAGCGACAACAACGCGAAGCAGCACCTGAGCAAGCAACTACGACTCGCAAGGCCGACTATCTATCAAACAACAGGCAATAGGATGTGTCCAAGGCAATATAAAGGCTGCACGGAATATATCTGGTATAGAACACTAAAGCATCACGACACGGATAGCAATAGATCAACAGGACGAAATAAAGACTATAAATGAAAAATAGGTAGAAAGGGGGAGAATGCTCGCCTGAGAAACACTGCCGAAGGTTCATTATTCGAAGAACCTGTCGATACTCGCATCAACTCAACGGCCTAATCCGCGAAGAACCAAAGCACTAAAAGAAACACTGGATGCGCTATTTAATACTACGGCAGAAGATCCGGCATGATTATGATATGATGCATGGCATGGCAAAGATGCGGTGCAACTAGACAATATTGAGCGGAACCGGGGTCCCGACAATTAATTAATGGTTCAAGTTATTTAGATACCCTGCAATTTAAATGTTGCACTAACAAGGCAAAACGTGGCATCGGTTCGCTACACCAATTTAAATGGAGTCAATATAAGACTAGAAAAGCCCGCATATTGCCTCCATATTTAATGTAGGTGAATCAACTATTTAACCCAACCCACCAGATGGCATGTATGCAAGCATGATGATTTAATGATGCGACAGGTATATGTCATATTATAAAAATAAAGGCTTAGGGTCACACATCTGGGTTCGGAAGATCTTGGTTCCGGGGGTTCGGGTCTAGGTCTCAGGGCTCCTAGGGGTTCGGTTCGATGGTATCGGTCTTTGGAGATCGTCGCAGGACTTGGTTTGGCGTCGGAGGATCCTCGGATTCGCCCTGGTCGGTGTCGATCTTGCCATCGTGAAGATCTTGTCGGGTCCTCATATCGGGTCGATCTTGGTGTTCGGGAAGAAGAACTTGGCGTTCCGTGTCAGCGATCTTGGCGTCCGGGTTCTCGGCATTACATCCGGGAAGGAGGTCTTGTCGCATCCGTGAATATCTTGGTTTGGCCTCGGTCAAAGCGTTCGGAAGCAGATCTTGGTGTTCCGGGCATCTTCTGGTCGGGGTCTCGGCGTTCATGAAGAAGATCACGTCGATCCATGGGGTCCGGTCTTCGGGGATTCGGCTTTGTTTCCGAAGACGGACTTGTTCCGGGCGGTGTGGTCTTGCGCGCGTGATGAAGATCTTGATATACCGGCGTCACCGGGTTCGGTAGGAGAGCTTCGATTCATCGTCTCTGGGGTACCAGCCGACGAGAAGATCTGGTTGATGGTGAACTTGGTTGGACGTCGGTGCGTCTTCGGGTACCCAAACAAACATAGATCTCGATATGCTGTGAGTCAGAATTGCCATTGCACTCCACTTATCTGTGTGTAGCTTCACCCGAGCCGGCCTTGGTCACATCTAAGCACAACAGCAGCACATCAACATGTCCGCACAGCAGCAAGCAGAAAGGTTTGCGGATCTTGAGCACAAACTTGACTGGGTCGAAAACCGAGGAGAGGCACCGGGGACCCATGGCGCGTGGACTCGCGTCACAGGCGACAGGTTAACAGGAGGTGATGGTAGTGGCTCCCTGCCGAACATGGCCGAAGATGGGGAGCTCGGGCGGGTGAACACGTGCAGGGAGAAACTCCTGGAGAGGGGGTGCGGCAAACCGGGGCGAGGAGGGGCCATGGCGGCGCGGCGGACGATCCTGGGGCCGGCGAACTGGGGCGGGTCGCGCGGGAGGAGGCGGGGCCACGGTGACGAGGGGCGGGCCGGGCGGCGCTGCAGGGAGAGGGAGGCGACGACGAGGTCCTGCGAGCGGTAGAGGAGAGGAGCTCAAACGAGGGGACTAGGTGGACGGGAGGCGCGGGGCTCTGCAGGAGCGGCCGAAGGGGAGGAAGCTAGGTGGTGGCGCTGCCGGCCGGAGAGACGGCGCCAGGGGAAGGCGGGCTAGGCGGCGCAGATGAGGTTTTGTTTACCCGGGGTGGCCGGCTGGGCCGGTTCGGGCCTGGTTCGGCTGCCCCCTAAAAATAATATAAATATTTCATTTAGCACCACAAGGCTTTTAGAATCCATTTTTAGACGAAACGAAATAATCTGGAGACCCGGGTTTGATTTGAATAAAGACGGGGCTTATTTAGAAACAAAATAGGTTTTCGAAAATAGTTTCAGACACACATGTGCATGATGATGGCGATGCTCAAATGCAATGTGGCATGATGACATGAGCATGCGGTCATGATGATGCAATGCACAAAAACATAGCGATTTTCTAGTAGTGGTTTTAGCGGGATGCCACAATCTACGGCGAGCTCGCAACCGCGGGACGCAAGGTGGAAGAGGACGAGCAAGTCGAGTACCTCCTCACCAATCTTGACGACCCCTACAACCCACTCTTCGCGGTAGTCGGGGCAAACTCCACCAACAACGTCACCATCAGTGAGTTGTATGCCCAGGTAATGGTGTACGACAATCGGATGGAGATGCCGATCGGTGTCCATGGCGAGGGCTCCGTGAACGCTGATGTGCAAGGATGCGGCGAATGGTGGGGAGGAAGTGGTACACCTCGTGGCCATGGTGGAGGTGGAGGCGGTCGTAGATACGACCGAGGAGGTGCTCGCTCACAGTAGGACGGCAACAACGGCGGTCGTGGTGGCCGCCGCAATGGCAACGGTGGCGGAAACAAGGGCAAGGACATCATCGTATGCCAGATTTGTGGCAAACCGGGCCACCCCGCATAGAAGTGCTGGCACCGGTACTCTGATGATGAAGAGGAGGAAGAAGAAAAGGGTGCCAACGTCGCATCCTACGGAGTCGACACCAACTAGTACAGTGACTCCGGTGCCACCAACCACGTCACCGGTGAGCTCAATAAGCTCACCATGCAGGAGAAGTACAATGGTGGGGAGAAGATCCACGCTTCCAATGGATCAGGTATGAACATCAGCCATGTTGGTCATACATTTGTTGATTCCCCATCTAAACAACTTCACCTTCCAATGTTCTTCATGTTCCCTCCGCTACAAAAAATCTTGTCTCTATTCATCATTTAACATGTGACAATAATGTCTTTGTTGAATTTCATCCATGTAATTTTTAGTGAAGGAACAGGACATGAAGAGGGTACTTCTTAAGGGTAGATGCACAAAAGGTCTCTATCCGTTGGTGTCTTCATCATCAATCTCGAATAAACAAGCTCTTAGCATCACCAAGCCTTCAGCTACACGGTGGCATGATCGATTAGGTCATCCTTATTTTAAAGTCGTTCAACATGTGCTTAGCAATTTTAATCTTCCATGCTACAAAGAGTCTAGGATTGAGTCTATTTGTGATTCATGTCAAAAAGCAAAAAGCCATCAACTTCCTTATAATAGATCCATTAGTGTGTCAACCATGCCTCTTGAGCTTGTGTTCTCCGATGTGTGCGGGCAAGCACCTACCTATGTTGGTTGTTTTTCATACTATGTAAGCTTCATTGATGATTATAGTAAATTTACATGGATCTATCTCCTCAGGAAAAAATCTGAAGTGTTTCACATTTTTAAGAATTATCAAAGCCTCGTTGAACGCAAATTCAATAGAAAAATTATTGCCATGCAAATATATTGGGGAGGAGAATATGAGAAACCCCACCCTTTCTTTAACCAAATGGGAATTTCCCAACATGTTTCCTATCCACATGCCCATCAACAAAATGGCTAGCAGAAAGAAAATATAGACATATTGTAGAAGTTGGACTAACACTCCTTGCAAATGCATCTATGCCACTTAAATTCTATGATGAAGCTTTTCTAACAGCAACATACCTCATCAACATGCTTCCCTCCTCAGTGATCAACCAAGACATCCCCATGACACGTCTCCTTCAAGAATCCCCTGACTTTGCATCTCACTGTGTGTTTGGTTGTGCCTGCTGGCCCAACCTCAGACCTATAATAAACGTAAGCTTGCTTTCCGTTCAAAACGGTGTGTTTTTATGAAATATAGCCCAATTCACAAAGGGGTTAAATGTCTTGATGTTAGTTCTGACCGTACATATATATTACGAGATGTTGTTTTTGATGAGGTTGTTTTTCCATTCGCCAAACTTCACCCAAATGCAGGAGCCCTTTTGTGCCAAGAAATTCTTCTTTTACCAAACTCCCTCCAAAATTCTTCTCCTGGGGAACAACAATGCAATGATTTAACACCTGATGTTTCTACTTATCATGGTCTACTGAAATGGATCGTATGGGCACCTAGAGGGGGGGGGGTGAATAGGTGCTACATCAAATTTTAATGCTTTTTCAATTTTAGGCTTAACACAAAGGGTAAATTCTCTAGATAAACTATTAGGTAGAATTTCCCTATATGCAAACCTATCTACTAGCGAGTAAAGACCGAGTGGAAGAGGAACGGGTGAACCGTAGTGAAGCACGTGGAGACACAGGATTTGTTTGACCGCAGTTCCTTCCTTGTTAAGGGAAGTACGTCTGTGTTGGAGGGGTGGACGGTACTAAGACCACCACGCCACAATAGGACTCACCCTGTTCTCCGATGGATCCCACCACCAAAGGCCTGATCCACCTTTCCACTATAGGAACCCTTCGAGGCGGGTATCGGTGCCTTTACACAACTAGCAGGGCACAACTCCACAATCAACTTGGAGGCTCCCGAAATGACAACAAGCTGCCACAAGAACAAGTTATCAATAACAAAGAACAAGATCTAGATATTGACAAGAATACTAGATTAGGGATTTCTCCAAATGAATGGAGAGGAGTTGATGCGCTTGATTCATGATGACGATGACGATTCTCTCCTCCTTCAATCCCCCCAAAGATCGAAGCCTTCGGGTGGTTGAAGTGGGAGATCTAGAATAGGGAAAAAGAGATATTTATACCCCTTCCAAAACCAAGCCGTTGGAGTCTTTGGGGGCCAGATTATCTGGCCCAAGTGAGGGCCGGATTATCCGTCCTAGGGAAGAACTCTGCCCTAGACTCAGATTATCCGGCAGAAAAACCGGCTACGGACAGAAGCTCACGCATACTTGCCCTTCACACATTTTCCTAGGGACCGGATTATCCGGCCCTAGGGGAGGGCCGGATTATCCAGCTGGGGGAAAAGTCCGCCCTAGCCACGGAATATCCGGGGGGAAATCTGCCCCCAGACAGAAGCTTGCGCAGGTGCTCACTTGGGCGATTCCCTTGGGGCCGGATTATCCGCCCCGACATGAGGGCCGGATTATCCGGTCTAGGGAGAAAATCCGCCCCAGAGCCAGAATTTTCCAGGGGGAAATCCGCCCCCAGATAGAGACTTGCACAGAGCCATCCTTGCCCAAGGTGGTCTGGCCGGATTATCCGGCCCATGATGGAGGCGGATAATCCAGCCCCCAAAACTCTCAAAACTTCCTGCAACACTTATTGCACATTAGAATAATCCATGGTATTGTTATCTAACACACAAAACCTGGGAAATCATGAAATGTTCTTTCAATCTCCCCCTTTTTGGTGTTAGATGACAATACTAGGATTTGCAAGAAGGATCAAAAGACCACCAACAAAACATGGAAGAGACTCCCCCTCAATGTGTGTATATTAGAGATTTGCATTTGAATACAAATGCACACAAGTAGGTGGAAGTCTATCCCTTTGAAATATAAACAACATAATCATACCACTGAGATAATGAGAGAGGCGTCCTTGACATATCCACAATTATCAACGTGATAACCAATATACGCGCCTTCCTTGAGATAGATTTCCAGCATAATTGGATATGAGTAAATGAATCCATAGACATAATCCATGAGATAAATCCAGACGTTCACCGACACAAAGTCTCAAACACACCACAAACCCCAAATAAAGTTTAACGCTAAATGGACACAAGCAACAAAATGACGAATGAAAAGGTGCAAATGCTTGTGCCCGACCCATGCAAATCCTCAAAGACCTAATAGAACTACTTCTCCCCCTTTGGCATCGAGACGCAAAAAAGGAAGAAGAGCGATGCTAGCGCCCTAAGGTATCACTCGTAGTCATCATCCTCGAACCAGATTTGATTCTGTCAGGCCGGATTATCCGCCTGGCCAGGGGCGGATAATTTGGCCCCGGCAGAAATTTTTCAACATGCCTATATTGAGTGCAAGGAAGTAGATCGGGCCTAGAAATTTCAAGACTACGAGTTCTACGCGAAACCACATCCTTCTAGACAACGTTCCACCCAAAAAATGACACATCTAGCCAAAGATGGGGAGAGAGGGAGTTACCCTCACTCATTGGAGGAAGAACACGGAGGAGAAGGTACCCGGAGGCACGGAGAAGAAGATCCGGGGAGGCCCGGAAAATCCGGTGGCCGAAGAGGCTCCAGGGAGGGTGGGGGACGGTAGGCGGTGGCTGAGGAGGAGGAGAGGATTCGGGGAGAAGTGCTGCTCGGTATGATCCCTTCCCCCCGGTCCCTGCCCTTAAAGATGAAATCCGCTAGGTCCAGATTATCCGGCCTACACTTGGGCCGGATTATCCGGCCTCAAATCTTAATTTATGTTGTACACAGATTCAGGCCCGCACGTCCCCAACCAACACCCCCACAAGGTGTACAAGGGACTTGTGTGCAAGAATAGATGGCTTAGGGGTAGGGAAAGGCTTAGGATTAAGAGAGCCAAACTGAGATGGTACTATACACTCAAAATTGCAAGAACCAAATCAAATAAGAGCCAAAATTGAGTGTGATTCCCATAAGAACATGAGATGAGCAAAAACAACCAAAAAGATCCACAAAAATCCAATTCTCCTCAAGGGAGAGGGCGGTGGCCGAAGCCACCTTGTTGGAGTGTATGGTGTGACACCGCGAAGATATATCTTGGGTTCACGACCAATACTCATCAATAAGCTCACATATCACAAAATGATATTAAGAGAAATGATTTATCTTGCTTTTGGCATTATGGGGGGAGGGTTAGCCCAATTACTTAGGACCACACCCCCTATATCCATGCCCACATCTAGACCAAATAAGACTGAGATGTATGAGTGAGTGCATGGGTAATCAAGACAAACTCCTGGAATCAATGATATTTAGCTCATTCCTCAAGTAGCAAAATCTTCCTTCATCAAGTGGCTTCGTGAAAATATCAGCAAGTTGGTTCTTCATGCTCACAAAAGATAGATCAATATCGCCTCGAGCAACATGATCTCGAATAAAATGATTCCGAATCTCAATATGCTTTGGCCTTGTGTGCTATACCGGATTGTACGCAATTTTAATTGCACTTTCATTATCACATAAAAGAGGCACTTTGTCACAATTGACACCGTATTCCTTTAAAGTTTGCGTCATCCACAATAACTGAGTGCAAGCACTAGCAGCAGCAACATATTCAGCTTCGTCGGTGGAGAGAGAGATACAATTCTATTTTTTAGATGACCAACACACTAGAGATTCTCCCAAGAATTGACAAGCTCCAGAAGTGGATTTCCGATCATCCTTATCACCAGCCCAATCTGAATCAGTATAACCACATAGAGAGAAATTGGAGCCCTTGGGATACCAGAGACCAAAGGGGAATGAACCAAATATCGAAAGATCCTCTTGACCGCCACTAAGTGGCTTTCTTTAGGAGCTGCTTGATACCTTGCACACACACCCACACTCAACACAATATCGGGTCTAGATACGCAGAGGTAAAGAAGAGAGCCGATCATGGACCGGTATACCTTTTGGTCCACATCTTTACCGTGCGGGTTAAGTTCAAGGTGACATTTTGTTTGCATCGGAGTGGCGACACCATTAAGATCCGTCATCTTGAATCTCTTGAGCATGTCTTGGATGTACTTTGTTTGATTGATGAAGGTTCCTTCTCTAAGTTGCTTGATCTCGAATCCAAGAAAGAACCGTAATTCCCCCATCATAGACATCTCAAACCTGTCAGTCATAAGTTTTGAAAATTCATCATTAAAAGCTTTATTAGTAGAACCAAAGATGATATCGTCTACATATAGTTGGCATACGAAGAGCTCCCCCTTAACCTTCTTAGTAAAAAGAGTGGGATCGATTTCCCCAACTTCGAAGCCACGGTCTAGCAAAAGCTCTTTAAGGTGCTCATACCACGCACGTGGGGCTTGTTTAAGGCCATAGAGTGCCTTATCGAGTTTGTAGACATGGTTCGAGAAGTTAGGATCACCAAATCCCGGGGGTTGCTTTACATATACCAACTCATGTAGAGGACCATTAAGGAAAACACTCTTGATGTCCATTTGCTGCAATTTAAAATTGTTATGGGCAGCATAAGCAAGAAGGATACAGATGGACTCAAGCCGAGCCACAAGAGCATAGGTCTCGCCAAAGTCAATGCCCTCAACTTGAGAGTAACCTTGTGCCACAAGTCTCACCTTGTTCCTCACAACAATGCCATTCTCATCTTGCTTGTTTTTAAATATCCATTTAGTGTCGATAACATTGCGGCAATCTTTGGGCTTCTCCACGAGTTTCCAGACCTTGTTGCGCTCAAAATTATTCAATTCTTCATGCATAGCAACAACCCAGTCCGGATCTTCAAGAGATTCAAATACTTTCTTGGGTTCCACCATTGAGATGTGAGCTTGATGCTCACCAAAACTTGCCAATTCCCTTCTTGTAGAAACCCTTCGTCGAAGGTCACCTACAACCTTGTCAAGGGTGTGACCCCTTAACTCAAGGTTCCGATCAGCACGAGCCTTGCGACGAAGTTCAATAAGCTTGTTGTCTCTTGGTGGAATAGTTTCATCACTTGAATCTTCATTGGAATCATCTGCTCAACCTTGATTAGAATCCAGGTTAACAGAAGTAGGAGGTGATGAAGCATGTCCTTGAGGAGGGTCAGCAGCCGTAATAGGAGGCTGCTGAACAACTGGTGATTCAGGGCCAGATAATCCGGCCAAGGGTGAGGCCGGATAATCTGGCCTGGGAGAACTTGTTGCAGATTCATCAGGCTGCCTGGGATTTGCTTGAGCTGGCGAGGGGCCGGATAATCTCGGGTCAGCCGGAAAATCCGGCCTGGAGCTTGCAGCGATTTCTTCAACACCAGGAGCAGGTTGTTCATCAGGGGAGGGGAGGCCGGATAATCCGGTGTCCACCGGATAATCTAGCCTGGAGCTTTCTAGAGCAACATGACCTTCAGCAAATGATGGGGATGGTGTAGAAGTTACTCCCATGGTTGGAACATGTTGAGTATGTGTAGATGAGGGCTCTTCATGAGTAGAGCATTGTCCTTCCCGATCCGCCACAAGGGGTTCCTCAATGGGGCGGGAAAATCCCACACCCATTCTTCTTATGGCATCTTGGGGTATTTCAACATCTGCATCACAAACATCAACTTGCCCCGCACGGGAGCCGTCATTTTCTTCGAACACCACACTACAAGATTCTACAACAGTTTCGGAGAGCTTATTGTAGACTCTATAAGTGTGGGTTCGGCACCATAACCAACAAAAATACCTTCTAGAGCCTTAGATTCAAACTTAGATAAACAAACTCCCTTGATGAGAAAGAAACACTTACACCCGAATACCCAAAAGTATGAGATGTTTGGCTTGTTACCGGTAAGTATTTCATATGGAGTCTTGTCCAAGATTTTACGGAGGTATAACCGGTTGGATGAATGACACGTGGTTGAGATTGCTTTAGCCCAAAAATTATATGGAGACTTGAATTCGGCTAGCATTGACCTTGCCATATCCATTAGAGTCAGATTCTTCCTCTCGGCTACACCATTTTGTTGAGGGGTGTACGCAGCGGAATATTGATGTCTTATCCCCTCTTCACTGAGGAACCCATTTAAGGTGTAGTTCTTGAACTCGGAGACGTTATCACTTCTTATAGCCAGAATAGGGATGTTGTGTTGACGTTGAACCTCGTTGGCAAAGTCGATGACCGTTTGTTGAGTTTCACTCTTCAACTTGAAGAAATAAACCCAAGTGTATCTTGAGTAATCATCAACGATCACAAGACAGTACTTCTTCCCACCAAGGCTTGCATGAGATGGAGGTCCAAAGAGGTCCACATGAAGTAGCTCTAAGATCCTTTTTGACGAGATAATAGTCTTCCTTCGATGAGGGGAGTCATGCATTTTCCCTTCAACACAAGCCCTGCAAACACGATCTTTGGCAAAGGAGACATTTTCTTTTAGTCCAAGGATGTGGCCACCCTTGTGGAGACTTTGCAAAGTTCTCATATTGACGTGGGCTACTCGGCGATGCCATAACCAACCCACGTCAGCCTTTCCGAAAAGACACATCGGGTCTGTAGTTGTTTTCCCCAAAAAGTCCACCATGTACAGGTCATTTTCGACATATCCCACGAAAGCGACTTTTAGAGACTTGCTCCACAAGAGTACCACCAAATCAGCATCAATATAAACTGCAAAGCCCATCTTACTAAGGGCGCGAACTGAAAGTAAATTGTACCCTAGGGTCTCAACAAGCATGACGTCCACGAGAGATATATCGTGGGCCACCACGACTTTGCCGAGACCCAATACCTCAGATTTTGACTTGTCACCATAGGAGACGGTTATATGATCAAGATTTGGCCGCATCTCCGTGATGATCTCCTTGCTTCCGGTCATGTGACTCGTGCAACCGCTATCGAGTACCCATTTAGACCCACCGGAAGCATAGCCCTGCAAGAAGGTTACTTCTTGGTTTTAGGTACCCATTTTTCAATGGGTCCTCTCATGTTAGTGACAAGGATCTTGGGGACCCAAATAGACCAAGGAATGTAACAATCATAAGGACCTACATAACTAGCATAAACACCACCATAATAATCGCAATATAACTCAAAGTTAGTATTGTTAGCCCCTACAAAACCATCATAATTAGACTTGTCATTGGTGATGTTGCTAGTCTTTGGTTGAGTAGTCTTGCTCTTCTTCTTCTTGTTGTTTTTCTTGTTCTTTGTCTTGGGAATGTAACCAAGACCTTCTTTTCTATTGTTTGTCCTTTGCTTTCTTAGTATCTCATCAAGAACTTCTTTACCTTTGTGTTGAGAACCTCTTACAAGATCTTATTTTCCATAAGATGATGTGGAGGTACTTGGCACATCATACAGCTTCAATTGAGTTTGGAGCTGATCATGAGACTCATTTAGAGTAGAGTGATCACTCTCCAATGCCTTGTGAGCACTGTCAAGTTTATCAAACTCCTCCGAGAGTCTAGCATGAGTAGCCTCAAATTCAATCTTTTCTTTCTTTAGTTTCTTTACCTTGGCAAGTGTAGGGGTTCCGCGGGTAAAAACAATAAATTTTACACTACGCCCCTGAACCCCTGAAGCTGCCAAGACCTATCTATTAGTAATATAGTAATGGGAGGGGATTTTCGTGAACTTACCCTTGAAGACCGAAAAGCGTTGTCAACGCTCAGGAGAGCGTGGTTGATGTAGACAAGCCGAAGCCAACCTCAAGGTCATGATGAAGTCCTTGCGCTCCTTCTGGCTCCAACGACTTGAGTGCCTCAAGTGCGACACCTCATGGGGAGTTACACACGTCTGGTGCCTGACGATGACTCCCGCTTCCCCGATCCAGCAGCAGTTGCGGAAGTAGAGCTCCCGGAACCGAATCCCATAGCGCGACGGCGCTCCGCGGTGAAGATGTCTCTCGCTTGCACAGTCCAGACTTGGGACCACGGTCACGAGAGAGAGAGGGGTGATACATTGCAAATGTATCTATAATTTTTGATGTTCCATGCTTGGTTTTATCTACTTTCTTATGTTTTGTCCACACTTTGGAGTACTTTTCATAGACTTTCTTGGACTAACCTATTAACAAGATGCCACAGTGCCAGTTGCCTGTTTTCTGCTGTTTTTGGTTCCAGGAAAGTCAGAAAATGAATATTCTCGGAATTGGACGGGACAAAAGCCAAAGTTCCTATTTTTCCAGAAGACTCACGGAGCCAGAAGGAGAGTCGGAGAGGGCCTAGGGCCTGGCCACACCCCCCCAGGCGCGGGCAACCCTAGGCCACGCCAGGGCATGTTGTGGGCCCCCTGGCCGCTCACCGACCTTGCCCTCTGGCCTATAAGAAGCCTCCCGAGGCATAAACCCTAAATCGTCAATCAGAAATCCACAAAAAGTTCCGCAGCGCCGCCGCCACCGAAGGGGAGATTCGGGGGATAGAAAGTCTCTATTCCGGCACCCTGCCGGGACGGGGAAGTGCCCCCGAAGCCATCTCCATAGATCTCCACCGCCATCTCCATCACCATTTCTGATTCCCATGATGAGGAGGGAGTAGTTCTCTCTCGAGGCTAAGGGTTCTACCGGTAGCTATGTGTTCATCTCTCTCTATGCATGATCTTATTGAGATCATGAGCTTGTAATCTATAGATCTACCTTGCTACTCAAGTGCTTTAATAGATCTCTGCTCTCCCCATGTGTGTGAAAGTGACAGCGTGCACACCATGGTGGCACTTAGGCTAGAGATTACAAATACTTGTTATGAGTTATTTTTGGAGTTGGATGTCTCTATGAAATTGTGGTGTTTGTTGGAACCATCTAGTGCTCAAGGTGACAGTGTGGGGTTTTCTAGATGGGAAAGGCTTACTTTGAGGTGTGCTGTTATAGCCCTACCATGGATTAGAGTGTCCAATCGGAGAGTAGTTCAGCGTAGTATCATGAAGATGATATATTTATATGAGAGTGTTCACTAGTGAAAGTATGATCCCTAGGCCTTGTTTCTAAGCACTGAAACACCATTTGCTATTAGATCTATTACATGTTTGCCTGCTTCTATCTTTATTTCAGTTTTACTTTAGTCTTTTCCACGTCATCAAGCTATTTTCTATCACCATTACCACTTATAATTATCCATACCACTTGTATTTCACTATCTCTTTGCCGAACTAGTGCACCTATACACCTGACAAGTGTATTGGGTGTGTTGGGGACACAAGAGACTTCTTGTATCTTGATTGCAGGGTTGCTTGAGAGGGGATACCTTTGACCACTTCCTCCCTGAGTTCGATAAACCTTGGGTGATCCACTTAAGGGAAAACTTGCTGGTGTTCTACAAACCTCTGCACTTGGAGGCCCAACAACTGTCTACAAGAATAGAAGTGCGTAGACATCAAGCTATTTTCTGGCGCCGTTGCCAAGGAGGTAAGGTAAAAAGTATTCACACCGGAGGATTAAAGAAGAAGAACCTCCCACGGCAAACGCCTATTTTCTGGCACCGTTGCCGGGGAGGTAAGGTAAAAGGTACTCACATCCTCCGGTGTGAGTGCTCGAAGTTATTTCCTTTAGATTCTGCAATTTCGTCTTTTTGTTTCTTGTTTTCACTAGTTAGGCTTAATGGAAAACAATAAAAAATTAGAGAGCTTTATAGTATTTATCTTGAGTTAGGACATGAAGTGTTTGAAGAGAAAATTAAAAAACCTATGGAACTTTATTTGCATGCTAATAGCAATGTTGTTAGTATGAATTCTTTGGACACCATTATTGCTAATGCTATGGAAAAGTCTAAGCTTGGGGAAGCTAGTTTTTATGAAAATGATCTTTTTAGTTCCCCAGCTTTGGAAGATAGCTATTCTATTGCTTATGATGATACCAAACCTCCAATATATGATGATTACAATGATGAATATGATATTTTCAGTCCACCTACTATTGAGGAGAAAATTAATGATTACAATATGCCTCCCATATTTGATGATTATGGCGATGAGAATAATAGTGATAGCTATTTTGTTGAATTTGCTCCCACTACAATTAACAAGAATGACTATGTTTATGTGGAGAGTATTAATTCTTTTATGCATGTGTCTCATGATAAGAATGTTTTATGTGATAGTTATATTGTCAATTTTATTCATGATTCTACTGAAAGTTATTATGAGATAGGGAAACATGGTTTATGTGTCTAAACAATATTAAGTTTCCCCTCTTTATGTTGAAAGTCTTGAAGTTGCACTTGTTTTGCTTTCCGATGCTTGTTGCATTGTGCTTTCATGACTTGTTTCTTTATAAGATTCCTATGCATAGGAAGTGGGTTAGACTTAAATGTGCTTTGAATTTGCTTCTTGATGCTCTCTTTTACTTCAATTCATATTTCTTATGTGAGCATCTTCTCAAACTATCATGCCTAATTTAAAGGCGTTAAAGAAAAGTACTTATTGGGAGATAACCCAAAAGTTTTAGATGAGTCTTGAAAGTTATTACCTCAGTAATAACCGCTCCTTATCCTTTTTATTTGCTTTTTGTGCCAAGAGTAACCTCTAATGAGAGAGAAGTAATGATTGGGAAAGTTGCTGTCCCGAAACAGATTTCTGTTCTTCACTGTAAAAATTCGTGTAAAATCTCTGTACCTCCTTTTGAGGTGTAAATTTTTGTGCTTCTGACCCAGGTTGTTATCTAACTTTCATTAGTTCAACACTTTTTGATTTGAGCAACAGAAAGACTTCTAAAAAATTCGTCTTTACCTGCTGGTCTGTTTTGATAGATTTCTGCCATTTTCTGCATTTGCTTCTTGTTGGTTCCTTTTTGAGTTATTTTGGGGAATTGAGATTTTTGAGGGAAGTACTTTAGTAGCTAGTGTTCTGATGGAAGTTTATTTGGTGTTAGAACTGAACCTTAAGACTTATTTATCTTGAGTGCACTAATGTTGCTAATAAAGATTGTGTGAAGTTTTGTATGAAGGAAGAATTTCAAGTGTATGGAAGGAATGAGTAATGAGATGAAGGATGGACTAAAGCTCAAGCTTGGGGATGCCACGTGTGTCACCCCAAAAAATATCCAAGAAGTACAAGCGTCAAAGCTTGGGGATGCCCAAGGCATCCCCCTCTTCATCAATAAAAATCCCAGGTTTCATCCAAACGCTTTATTTTTATTGTTTCATGCACAATTGTGTTGTTCTTGGAGCGTCTTCTTTTTCGTTTTTGTTTTGGTTTTTCGTTTGCTTGGTTTGCTTAGTTTGCTGAATAAATTGGTTGGACCCCCTCTTTCATACATTTGTTTGCAAATAGTTTGGTTTGGTTTGGAAAAGAGTAGGAAAGTTCACGCTTAAGTGGTAAAGAGAGCTTGTTTTTGACTGTGGCCTATGCTTTGTCATGCCATGCTTGATATTGTTTTGGCTTTATGCTTAGTATTCTTCGTTGTAGCATGACTTGTTATAAACAATTGAGATTGCTTAATGTGCCTTGGATGAATCATGCGTTGTTTTAGCATATTAAAGCATAGTATAGTGGTATTCTCCTTTGATGCTTTATTTGGGTTGACTTGGCGCATGCTCACACCATGTTATGACTATCTCAAGTCACCATAGCCTTTATGATCCTTTAGTTTTAAACTTGTAGTATCACTTTATGCTTTGATCAATGATGTTTTGTCGCTCTGCATGATTATGGCCATTATTGCTCTCTTAGTTTGTCGCTCCCAATCTTTTGCTAGCCTCCACAACCAAGTATGAGTTCCACTCATGCATCCAACTCCCTAAACCAAGTTATTCCACAGAGTCCACCATACCTACCTACTAGCTTATGCTCTTCCAAGTATATTCATGCTTTTGTTTACCTTCCAAATTAAACTTGTTATGAGAAAACTAGTGATTAAAGCTCTCACAAACTTGATGGCACACTTTAATTTACTTTCCCTTAATAAACTTGAACCATTGTGTCGTCTATGTTGTATATGCTTGCACTTATTTGTTGGGGATTAGCAGAACCATGCTTTCATGGGGAACGCTTTCAACATTGCACTTGGTACTTGTACCTAGTTGATATCATGCTCTTTTGTATATGGATGTCGTCGGTGTGAAATGAAAGGGGGGCTTGTAAGTCCATGGAGTTATGTATATATGTTAGAGAAACGCCTGGGCCGCTGGTCTAGTCCATGCTGACATGGTGGAAACCTGTAGCGTAACCATAATGAGCTATCTATGAAGCATTCTTCTTATAAAAAAAGAGTCCTATATTGAGAAAAAAGAGAAAAGAAAAAAGAGATACTATGAAAAGAGGAAAGAGAGAAAAAAGCACCATATTCCCATGGTAAATAAGAAGAATGCTGAGATGCTCGTTGTCTGCTTGCCTTGTCATTTTGATATGGGGATTCTTCCGTATCATCGGGCAAGGGGTACCCCGTTGGCGGTTCTCTATGATACACATGTACTTACGATGACAAGAACTTACCGGTGACTAAAATTGAGTAGCATGAGCGGTCCTCGTATACAAGGGACATGAGATTTCTGACTTATACTTTGTCAAGCATGTACACCATAGTTTGTTCACTTTAACCTTAATCACTTCAAGATGCTTATGATAGGGGCAAAGAGGCTGAAAGCTATAAGTACCATAATTTTTGGAAGCTCTTTATGAGACTTGAATCCCTACTTCCTTTTACGAAGGCCTTTCTTCCACCATTATATTGAGTCTCCACCTTCTATCTTTATGCACTTACTTTGAGAGCATAGTGGCCATTCTTAGTTCTATGTGCATTGTCCCAAGACTAGTTGACTGATGCATAACTTGATATTGCTTGTTTTTAACTATTGTATCTAGTCACTCTTATGAACTTTGAAGGTGTCCTATGCATTTATATTTGCTACTCTATGAGGGACAAGCTGAATGCTATTATGCTATGTTTTCTTTATGTGAAACAAACAAACGTCTTGCAAAGCATGTTATTCATGAATCTTTTGTTTGTGCCTTTTCATGTTGCATCATAGTTTCTTTTCTTATTGCTAGAACTTTATCTTTCATGTTATGATTGAAGTACTATGATCCCAGCTTTGAATGTTTTACAAATACTTTGATAAAGTCTCTGATGGTGCATGTGACCTCAAAAATTATTCTTTCTTTTTATCACTTACCTACTCGAGGACGAGCAGGAGTTAAGCTTGGGGATGTTGATACATTGCAAATGTATCTATAATTTTTTATGTTCCATGCTTGGTTTTATCTACTTTCTTATGTTCTATCCACACTTTGGAGTACTTTTCATAGACTTTCTTGGACTAACCTATTAACAAGATGCCACAGTGCCAGTTGCCTGTTTTCTGCTGTTTTTGGTTCCAGGAAAGTCAGAAAATGAATATTCTCGGAATTGGACGGGACAAAAGCCAAAGTTCCTATTTTCCCAGAAGACTAACAGAGCCAGAAGGAGAGTCGGAGAGGGGCCAGGGCCTAGCCACACCCCCCAGGCGCGGGCAACCCTAGGCCACGCCAGGGCATGGTGTGGGCCCCCTGGCCGCCCACCGACCTTGCCCTCTGGCCGATAAGAAGCCTCCCGAGGCATAAACCCTAAATCGTCAATCAGAAATCCACAAAAAGTTCCGCAGCGCCGCCACCGAAGGGGAGATTCGGGGGACAGAAAGTCTCTATTCCGGCACCCTGCCGGGACGGGGAAGTGCCCCCGGAGCCATCTCCATTGATCTCCACCGCCATCTCCATCACCATTGCTGATTCCCATGATGAGGAGGGAGTAGTTCTCTCTCGAGGCTAAGGGTTCTACCGGTAGCTATGTGCTCATCTCTCTCTATGCATGATCTTATTGAGATCATGAGCTTGTAATCTATAGATCTACCTTGCTACTTAAGTGCTTTAATAGATCTCTGCTCTCCCCATGTGTGTGAAAGTGACAGCGTGCACACCATGGTGGCACTTAGGCTAGAGATTACAAATACTTGTTATGAGTTATATTTGGAGTTGGATGTCTCTATGAAATTGTGGTGTTTGTTGGAACCATCTAGTGCTCAAGGTGACAGTGTGGGGTTTTCTAGATGGGAAAGGCTTACTTTGAGGTGTGCTGTTATAGCCCTACCATGGATTAGAGTGTCCAACCGGAGAGTAGTTCAGCATAGTATCATGAAGATGATATATTTATATGAGAGTGTTCACTAGTGAAAGTATGATCCCTAGGCCTTGTTTCTAAGCACCGAAACACCATTTGCTATTAGATCTATTACATGTTTGCTTGCTTCTATCTTTATTTCAGTTTTACTTTAGTCTTTTCCACGCCATCAAGCTATTTTCTATCACCATTACCACTTATAATTATCTATACCACTTGTATTTCACTATCTCTTCGCCGAACTAGTGCACCTATACACCTGACAAGTGTATTGGCTGTGTTGGGGACACAAGAGACTTCTTGTATCTTGATTGCAGGGTTGCTTGAGAGGGGATACTTTTACCACTTCCTCCCTGAGTTCGATAAACCTTAGGTGATCCACTTAAGGGAAAACTTGCTGCTGTTCTACAAACCTCTGCACTTGGAGGCCCAACAACTGTCTACAAGAATAGAAGTGTGTAGACATCAAGGGGGAGAGAGAAAATATCAATTGGAGGTCCTCCCAAAAGTGGGGAGACCTTTATTGATTATTGGTGTATTTTTCTAGGCCAAATACCCCACTATATATAGGGGGAGGGGAGGTACTACCTCCCCTCAAGTCCTGGGGTGGGACTAAAGGAGAGGAGGGGGTGGGGTGGCCGCCGGCTAGCCCATAGTGGGCCCCGCGGGGGGCTAGGCCCAGCCAGCCTCCCCCTTGGCCCCTCTCTCTCTCTCCTTTCCCCTAATGGGCCCTCTCCCTCCGGAATTGGCCCATTAAGCCTTTTTGACCTTTAAATGATTTTTCTCTTTATTAAATAAATATGAATAAATGATTAAATCAATATTTAACATTCATTCATATATCATTTAATCTCCGTGGCCATGGAACACCTTCCACCTCCACTCCGGACGTCCTCCGGACTTACCGAAACCCTTCCAGTTTTCTCCCTTCTATTCTTCGGCGATTCCACCGATCCTATAAACACTCTCTAAGCATCATAAAGCCCTTAAGCGTGATACCCCACGGTTTGGGAACACTCCATACATGGTCGGGACACTCCCGCACCAATGATCGACAGAGGGACCTGGATGGCCATGTGACCCCTATGCGTTCCACAAAGATCTTTCGTCGTTTGAACCGGGACAGTCGTGTCTTATTCCCTTTGTCACTCGATACTTGCATTGCCCAAGATCTGATCAATGACATCACCATGTCGTGTTCAATCTCGTTACTAAACAATGCTACTTGACTCGTTCCGACAAGTGATATCCTCGTGATCTAATCACACGTTGTGCAGCTATTGGATATAACTTCTCCGAGTGGGCCCTTGAGTATCTTCCCGTCACATGGACGGACAAATCCTGCTCTTGACATATATTGCCTCTAAAGTTTCCTCTGAATACCTGAACACACCTTTATAACCACCATTTTACCAGATGGCGTTTGATGCTATCTAAGCACTCTCGGGAGACAGTGATTGATATAGCCTCACGGTCTAAGGAATAGTCTACGAGGATCCATTTCTAATCATCATAACTTGAACTTCGTGACATGATCGGGTCACGATGTTTAGGTTGGGTATTGGTTCATCATCTCATTCTCCGAATGAGATGACCTCATTTCCAACTGGCATAAATGCCACATGATCAGGAAACATGATCATCCGTTGACCAATGAACCAGTGACTAGAGTTTCACTAGGAACCCCTGGTTGTTTGTCTATCATACGTGTATTGATGTTTCCACTCAATACAGTTATAGCATGATATAAAACTTAATCATAAACTATATGAAATATGATAATAGTCCTTACTACTATTTGTCTCTAGGGCATATTTCCAACAGTCTCCCACTTGCACTAGAGTACAAATACACTAGCTGCATTTTGTTCTCAATCATTGGCACCATATATCCGGTACCCTGAACATGCTTGCTCATGGAAGAGGTTGAGTCTTGAGTCTGTACTTTACAGTCCCAAATCCTTTGCAACTTACTAATGTCACCTGGATTGACATTAATACTTTATCATCACATGATAGCATGTGTGTGTATGCATCGTTGCTATGGCAGCAGAACAAGGCCTGATTCCAGGAGCCTACAGTGACGTTAGATTAACCTTGAGGGCTTTCTCATGGGCACTGTGCCCTGGGACACATCATTCTATGTTAAAAGCAAACTAGCCCCGCCATAACATTATACAACACTTTAGATGGTACCCTTATCTATTATTATAAATGTATTCATCGAAACACCAGTGCACTCTGTGCAACTTTCGATGTTATGTTAACCTCGCTTCCTACTTGACTTTAATTGGCATCTATAGGAGTTTCCAACATATTCCCTTATAACATAACTCTTTATGCTTTAAGATATGTTATCCTTTATGGATTTGGAAAATATGTCTACAGTTCTCTACTAGACACTATGGACAAACTTAGCTCAACATTCTGTGATTCGAACTTAATCACTTTCACACGTTCCTTATTTGGATCACACATTATGCTAAGTTATCATCATGGTTTCTAAGACAGAACCCATGTCTCAACATAGAGGATGACGATCATCCTTTTCTTCCTTTCAACCGTTGATGTCAAACTTAATGCTATTCCTAATTTGAGTTATTAAGGACTAGTTCCTTAATTAACTTCTATCCTGAAACCCTTTTCAGAATCCCTTTAAGGAATACTACATAATATCATAATACACCTATTATCAACTTCTACATCTTATGAATCATTATTCATAAGTATTTGCGCCTTTCATCCTTAACATACTTAAGAATTGCTCCTATAAGCTCCCACTCAGAATATGTTCCTACATATTTGAATTTGAGACTTACATTACTCCCACTTAAAAATATGTTAATCACATATTGTTTCAGGAAGACTTTCATAGCTCCCACTCAATTTTATGCAAATTGCATATCTCCTTACTATTTGAATAACTTCAAAATCCTTTGATCAAATATCAAACTTGGAGATTTATTATGAGATACTAGTACTTTACTAGTTTTAAATCCACTAGACTTTTAGCACACATGAATCAAATTCATTTGAATTTGTCCAATACTTGACAAATTATGCTTTAGTCATTCACCCCCTTTTTCCTACTATGGCTTTGCAGTCATTTGGGAAAATTCAAGTAACCCCTTTTACTTGTGAGATTCAGCAACGAATTGCTTTCTAATCTCAAGGGAATTTTACTTCTAGGATTTCTCATAATTTAGTTTACCATTATTTCCTTTGTAGTTTGTAGGTATGTCATATTCCAAAAATCATGACAAGTGATTCACAAATGTCTCCATATAAGATATGGATTTACATTTTGAATCCTACTTCATGTAGTGAAAAACAATAGTGGAGAAAAAAACACAATGATCAAAATCATTGATTCTTTCCTTCTGTGAAGAGAATTGTTCAAGAACATTGTCCGTTGCGCTTCTCAACACTCTGATGCAGGGTTTTGAATCCTCATCGTGTTTTTTTACTAATTTCCATTTGCTTCATAATTGAGAAACATCACTAAAAGTGAGCTTTCTCAAGAATGCACCAAAATCCAAGCAATACGAATCTTGCTTCCTTTTTGGTCTCAGCTATGGATTTCGTATTCAAAGTTTCCAATGAATACACTACAAGGACTTATTCGCTATTGTTTTGGTTATATCAAATAACCCCAAAACTTTCACGAATTCTAATGGTTTACCAATTCTAATTGAGTGCTAACTATTTCTAAGCTAATGGTCTCTACATATACACTACAACGATTTATTTGGTGCCTTCTATTCAACCCCTTTGATATCTAATATCACATTGTGATGCTTTGTATTTTGACGTTTCAAAACGCTTTGCATTCCACAATTTCTTTTATGCCATTCTTATAAGTTCGAATTTCATTACTATTGATCAAATCATAGTAAATAGATTCTCTTCCATACTTATACCCTTTTATTGATGAAACACTTTGATCAAATCAAATAGTTTCATATTCATGTTTCCTTTGGTAAACTACTTTACACATTTAAACAATTATTTAATGATAATTACCATTTTCGTCAAAACACAATACATCGAATATGTATTCACTTTTAACAATTCATTAAACACTTTGTATTCAAGTAATACACGATGTTCAAGTTATTTTGCCGAACTTAGGCATGATTTATATGTGACAAGAAATCGAATGACTTTCACATATTATCACATAACTCTGAATTTAAACAATGGTTTCATTCATTCATGAAATATCATTAAGTTGGGTATTTTAAACAAGGAATTTTAATGTTTTACAAATGTTCATGCATTATCAATTAGTTTCAAACAATAGGGACGATTCACAAGTGATCAAATAAGATATGAACACGAATAGAAATCATTCATAAAAGTGGAACAACTATTTGTTACAAACTGATATGAATAACCGTCTCACGAAGTGTGAGACAAACTAAAGAAGTTCACAATCTCTTGATTACAATAATCATCCTAAACGCGAACTAAATGATAAATGTCAAGGGAGAGTGTTGTCGGCTGTCATCATCATGCTCGCCATCAACACGCAACGTCACCTCCTCTCCAGCAAGCACCTCTCATGCAGAAGGACCTGTTTTCACCAAAACAGAACAAGTATCAGATATACTTAACACTTCAATGTGTTTGCAAGATTATAACATTTATAAAACTGTATATCAAATATATACCTTTGTCGTTGACGACCTGAGCGACATCTGGTTCAACCAACACATTCCTGAGATGTGTCATGAACCGGTGGAACTCCATTTCCGTGTCGCCCCTCATTACGCAAGTCCTGACTTGTGCTTGGTAGCTTGGTGGCAGCGACCGCAGCACAACAGCATTTGCAAAAGAGCCTGAAATCCAGACGTCTAGGAAGTATGCTGGCCTCATGTACACATCATGCATGTGCTGCAAGTGGCTGTCCAGTGACGAGTTCTCCATCTTAATGGAGAGGAAGTCTCCCATCAGCTCATGCTCCCAGATGCGTGTCTGCTCCACGAAATGTGTCCTAAGCTGCAGCATCACCGAACGAGGGTTGACATCACCCACGAAAGGCCACAGCTCGTCCACCATTCTGAAACGCATCACAACTGAAATATAGGAGGCCATCTCACGACGGAGATAGCGGTCTTTCCACTCCTCTGGGGTCTCAAGGTCAGTGGGCTGATCCAAATCCATCCCGTCGAGTATGTAGTCGACCACGTCGTTCTCGCTAAGGAGAACATGGAGACTGGCAACCCATATGGAGAAGTTCGATCCATCTAATCTGAGCTTCTCTCCTTCAAACCATTCAAATGTCAACACGAAAGGTCCCATCTACATTTATAATTGCAAAAGGAATTTAGACTAAGTTTATAATTAAATGAGTTAATAATAACTCCACTCAGAAACACCTATCCCCAAAAGGGTTCCTAGTGATAACACGACCCCTATCAGCCACATCTCCCCCGATCATCACGGCCATCAATGTGGGTTCAAGGGTGGACGCTAAACGTCGGTCACATCATTCATGCAACTCGTGCTCGATCTTTCGACCATCCGCGTTCCGAGGCCATGTATGTACATGCTAGGCTCGCCAACTCAACCTTAGTGTTTTCACTGTGCAACATGGCTTACACCCACTGTATGTGAACGTAGATATGTCTGACACCCGATCATCACGGTCTGCCTCATACCGAAGAACTTTCTTGGTGGTGCACACTAAGGGGAAACACAATCGTTGGTAATTTTAACAGGGATCATCTTATTAGGCTACCGTCGAGTATCTAATACTAGCACACAATAAGACATACAAACAATAACATTGAATGTAAATGCTATGTCATATGGTCCTTCACGTCGTGATCTCCATCCGCCATCACCGGGTTCCGGCGCCAGGGTTCCGACGCCGTAGACACCAGGGTACCGGTGTCATTCTGGCATGGTAGTTCGTCACCTCCATGACTATCTACTACTACGTAACAAAAGGTAATTACTTTACCTTTGCCACAACCATATCACAAAGCAACACCCCCTGCAAAACAAAGTTAGACGCCTCTACTTTATCTTTGCATGTTTTACGTGGCTGGATGGGCTTTCGCCCAAGAACCGTTCTTACCTACGAACTTTTAGCACAACGCTGATCAAGTAGTTTTCTATACTACACCCCTTTCGGGGCCCTCCGTTGCAAATGGTATACCAACTAATGCGAGAGAGACAGACACCCCCCTAAGCCACTTTATACGGTACAATCCGTATGTCAAGCGTGGACCAGTCTCGCGAATGAACGCATAAAGTCGGTTGGGGGCCGCTTCATCAAGCATTACTGCGGTATGCACAAGTACATGTGGGAGGGTAACAACTAAAAGATCAACGCCCACACGCTACATCTCGTGTGTTCTACCCGTACTAGCATTACTACGCATAGATCTAGCTCTGATACCACTGTAGGGGTTCCGCGGGTAAAAACAATAAATTTTACACTATGCCCCTGAACCCCTGAAGCTGCCAGGACCTATCCATTAGTAATACAGTAATGGGGGGCTTTTCACGAACTTACCCTTGAAGACCGAAAAGCGTTGTCAACGCTCAGGAGAGCGTGATTGATGTAGACAAGCTGAAGCCGACCTCAAGGTCGTGATGAAGTCCTTGCGCTCCTTCTGGCTCCAACGACTTGAGTGACTCAAGTACGACACCTCGCGGGGAGTTACACACGTCTGGTGCCTGACGATGACTCCTGCTTCCTCGATCCAGCAGCAGTTGCGGAAGTAGAGCTCCCGGATCCGAATCCCGCAGCGCGACGGCGCTCCGCGGTGAAGATGTCTCTCGCTCGCGCAGTCCAGACTTGGGACCACGGTCACGAGAGAGAGGAGAGAGAAAATATCAATTTGAGGTCCTCCCAAAAGTGGGGAGACCTTTATTGATTATTGGTGTATTTTTCTAGGCCAAATACCCCACTATATATAGGGGGAGGGGAGGTACTACCTCCCCTCAAGTCCCGGGGTGGGACTAAAGGAGAGGAGGGGGTGGGGTGGCCGCCGGCCAGCCCCTAGTGGGCCCCGCGGGGGGGCTAAGACCAGCCGGCCTCCCCCTTGGCCCCTCTCCCTCTCTCCTTTCCCCTAATGGGCCCTCTCCCTCCGGAATTGGCCCATTAAGACTTTTTTACCTTTAAATGATTTTTCTCTTTATTAAATAAATATGAATAAATGATTAAATCAATATTTAACATTCATTCATATATCATTTAATCTCCGTGGCCATGGAACACCTTCCACCTCCACTTCGGACGTCCTTCGGACTTACCAAAACCCTTCCGGTTTTCTCCCTTCTATTCTTCGGCGATTCCACCGATCCTATAAACACTCTATAAGCATCATCAAGCCCTTAAGAGTGATACCCCATGGTTCAGGAACACTCTAGACATGGTCGTGACACTCCTGCACCAATGATAGACAGAGGGACCTGGATGGCCATGTGACCCCTGTGCGTTCCACGAAGATCTTTTGTCGTTTGAACCGGGACAGTCGTGTCTTATTCCCTTTGTCACTCGATACTTGCATTGCCCGAGATATGATCAATGACATCACCATGTCGTGTTCAATCTCGTTACTGAACAATGCTACTTGACTCGTTCCGACAAGTGATATCCTCGTGATCTAATCACACGCTGCGCAACTATTGGATATAACTTCTCCGAGTGGGCCCTTGAGTATCTTCCCGTCACATGGACGGACAAATCCCGCTCTTGACATATATTGCCTCTACGGTTTCCTCCGAATATCTGAACACACCTTTATAACCACCGTTTTACCAGATGGCGTTTGATGCTATCTAAGCACTCTCGGGAGACAGTGATTGATATAGCCTCACGGTCTAAGGAATAGTCTACGAGGATCCATTTCTAATCATCGTAACTTGAACTTCGTGACATGATCGGGTCACGATGTTTAGGTTGGGTATTGGTTCATCATCTCTTTCTCCGAATGAGATGACCTCATTTCCAGCTGGCATAAATGCCACATGATCAGGAAACATGATCATCCGTTGACCAATGAACCAGTGACTAGAGTTTCACTAGGAACCCCTGGTTGTTTGTATATCACACGTGTATTGATGTTTCCACTCAATACATTTATAGAATGATATAAAACTTAATCATAAACTATATGAAATATGATAATAGTCCTTACTACTATTTGTCTCTATGGCATATTTCCAACAGCAAGAGCATTTTCACGTTCTTTGATAAGCTGAGCCACAACTTCTTCATGTGACTCCTCAATGGATTCGAGTCTCTCTTCCAAAGATACTCGAGCTTCCTCTTCTTCTTCCAAAGCATTCTTCAAAGAAGCTATCTCTAGGGCATCTTCTCTTTCAATTCTGCCCTTTTCTTCAAGAAGATCTTTGGCTTGAGCAAGTTGACTCATAAGAGTATCAAAATGAAGTTTGTGCTCACCTTGCAGGTTAGTGAAAAAATTGTCCAAAGCAATAACTTCTTCTTTCATTTTAAGACTAGTATGATCATCCATATCCAGGTTTATGTTAGTCTTAGGAAATGAAGAGCTAGAACTTGATACCTCGAACCCTCTTGCCATAAGGCAAGTGGCGTTGTTGTTGATGATGTTCTTGTTTGGTGAGTCGAAGAGAGATGATGGAGTCGATGTGGTGGATATAGAAGCCACCTCGTGAGAACTATCTTCATCCTCTTCATCTTCACTTGTGGAGGAGTATTCTTCTTGTGCCACCAAGACAATCTTGGGTTGCTTCTTGTAGGGACCATTCTTTTTGATAAATGGCTTCTTTTTAGGTGCCTTGGATTTTTCTTTAAGGATGAGCCTGCCACCATTGTCTTCTCTATTTTGATATGGACACTCGGCTACGAAGTGCAGCCTATCTCCACAATTGTAGCATGTCCTCAGTTTTGGGCCACTTTCTCTTCTTCCACTTGACCCATTCTTGCGCTCGAGTTCTGACTTGGCCTTGGCAGGATCCTTCCAAAAGTTCCTTGCGTAAAACGCCATGTACTAACCATGAGCACGTTTGACTTCATCGGGGTAGTCCATGGAGGCCCCATCAAAAGCTCTTTCATCCTCCTCTTGCTCAACAACATTAGCCTTTAGAGCAACATTGACCCCCTTTTGCATTCCAATGGCACGGGCACGGGCATCTTTAGCGTTCTTTGCAACAACTTTGAATGATTCCATTTATTGCATGATTTCATTGGATGTCATTTGATGGTAGTTGTGTCTACCTTGCAAGCTCTTCAAGTCCGTTGGCTCGAAAGGCATTAAGGCACTCACATATTTTCTCTTTATCCACGCATCATCAATGTGAGTGGCTCCATGCTTTCTAAATGTTGTTGCAATGCCCTTGAGTCTTCTATACATATCTTCATGGTTTTCACCATCCAACATGTAGAATCCTTCAGCTTCATTACTAAGGTCATCATACATATTCCTTCTCATGCTTTCATTCCCAATAAAGAGATCGGTGAGGGCATCCCAAGCTTCTTTAGCTGTGTTGAGATGTTCAATGTGGGGCATGTCCTTAGGACCCACATCGAGCTGTATCATGTGGAGAGCCGTAGCATTCAATTGGCTGTCCACAACTTCTCTTCTTGTCGGGTTGGTATGATCGCCAATATGAAGACCCTCTTCAGTAATCCTCCAAAGTTCAATAGAGGAGCTGCAAACATGAGACTTCATTAAGAATTGCCATTGATTAAAAGAGGATGCAGTAAGCTTGGGTCGATCACCCTATTGTTTATATGAGGATGAGGGATAGGTGGGTCGGGGGAATATACGTGACGAACCTCACTATATTCCTGCTTACCACTTCCCTTCTTGGAGGTGGAACCATTATGTTTTTCACCTACCACTTCATCATCCTTGGATCCGGTGTTAGCCTTATCCTTGGATGATGGTGTGGCGGCCTCAGAGGAGGATGGAGATGGGGCTATGGATGATGTGAGGCGAGCAATCATTTGATTCATCTCCTCCATCTTGGCCTCAAAGGATTTCAACAAGGTTGTTTACAATGTCTTAAGATCATCCATTGTGACCTTATCCACAGCCTCATCCCCATCTCCCTTGGTACCCATACTTCTCTTAGGCGGTTAAGCCCGAATAAAGAGTCGGGGCTCTGATACCAATTGAAATGGATCGTATGGGCACCTAGAGGGGGGTGAATAGGTGCTACTTCAAATTTTAATGCTTTTTCAATTTTAGGCTTAACACAAAGGGTAAATTCTCTAGATAAACTATTAGGTGGAATTTCCCTATATGCAAACCTATCTACTAGCGAGTAAAGAGCGAGTGGAAGAGGAACGGGTGAACCGTAGTGAAGCATGCAGAGACACATGATTTGTTTGACCGTAGTTCCTTCCTTGTTAAGGGAAGTACGTATGCGTTGGAGGGGTGGGCGGTACTAAGACCACCACGCCACAATAGGCCTCACCCTGTTCTCCGATGGATCCCGCCACCAAAGGCATGATCCACCTTTCCACTATAGGAACCCTTCGAGGCGGGTACCGGTGCCTTTACACGACTAGCAGGGCACAACTCCACAATCAACTTGGAGGCTCTCGAAATGACAACAAGCTGCCACAAGAACAAGTTATCAATAACAAAGAACAAGATCTAGATATTGACAAGAATACTAGATCAGGGATTTCTCCAAATGAATAGAGAGGAGTTGATGCGCTTGATTCGTGATGACGATGGTGATTCTCTCCTCCTTCAATCCCCCCAAAGATCGAAGCCTTCGGGTGGTTGAAGTGGGAGATCTAGAATGGGAGCTCTTTCAAAGGGTCTGAACAATTTCGAGTGAATCAAGAGTTCTGCTCGTTGGGGAAGAAGGGATATTTATACCCCTTCCAAAACCAAGTCGTTGGAGTCTTTGGGGGCCGGATTATCCGGCCCAAGTGAGGGCCAGATTATCCGGCCTAGGGAAAAACTCTGCCCTAGACTCGGATTATCCGGCAGAAAAATCGGCTACGGACAGAAGCTCACGCAGACTTGCCCTTCACACATTTTCCTAAGGACCGGATTATCCGGCCCTAGGGAGGGCCGGTTTATTCGGCTGGGGGAAAAGTCTGCCCCAGCCACGGAATATCCGGGGGACAATCCGCCCCCAGACAGAAGCTTGTGCAGGTGCTCACTTGGGCGATTCCCTTGGGGCCGGATTATCCGCCCCAACATGAGGGCCGGATTATCCTGTCCAGGGAGAAAATCCGCCCCAGAGCCGGAATTTTCCAGGGGAAAATCCAGCCCCAGACAGAGACTTGCGCAGTGCCATCCTTGCCCAAGGTGGTCTGGCCGGATTATCCGGCCCATGATGGGGGCGGATAATCCGGCCCCAAAAACTCTCAAAACTTTCTGCAACACTTAGTGCATATTAGAATAATCCATGGTATTGTTATCTAACACACAAAACCTGGGAAATCATGAAATGTTCTTTCATCTACCCACTGTTCCTAAGTTGCAGCAGCAGGATATAGCAAGAAATACCGCGCAAGATGATCAAGAAACAGAGCAAAACTCCGATCAGGAGAATTCTATGGCGAACAGTGCGTGCACGGAGTATGGAGCAGATCTTCCCGAAATCTCCGGAGCATCAGCCTCAGGATCCTCCTCGACGAATCCATCACGCGATCCTCACCCACGGCCCACGTTCGGCCTAGTCGCGTGATGCCACGTCGCCTGCCCCCTCGTCGCCCGAAGAGGTGCTCCAACCGCATGTCGACACGGCTGTTAGTGGTCCCCCAGGTGGGGCCCTCTATATGTGGGTAGCCGACCAGGTGGTCGTCCCCTTAGCGCACCTGGTCTGACCGTGTCTATTCCCGCGCGAGGACGGCCGGTGGTACGAGGCGCCCTCGTCGATGCTTCCGCGGATCTAGGAGCGATGCAGGGGGCGTATCCTCTATGCATAGCGAATTTACACACGCTCCTGCAACAACTACACATCGAACATGATCTACAACTAGTAAAACTACTCCAAAAATTTATACCGATGGGACAGTGCGCTATGGCCTGTCTGTCTGTTCTAGTGAACCTGCTAATTTGCAAGTAGCTCTTAAAAATGACAAGTGAAAACATTCTATGGATGATGAGTATACGACTTTGGTAGAAAATAGACTTGGCACTTAGTGCCATATAAACATGGCATAAATCTCATAGATTGTAAATGGGTCTATAAAATCAAAAGTAAAGTTGATGGTACTATTGATAGATACGAGGCTAGGTTAGTGGCTAAAGGCTTTAAGCAAAGGTATGGCATAGATTATGAGGACACTTTTAGCCCTGTTGTTAAAGCTATTACTATAATACTTGTTCTAGCTATTTCTGTTTTTAGAGGTTGGAGCTTAAGATAGCTAGACATGTGATGGCAACAATCGTGGCCACTTTTCGTTGGCACTCCAAGTGCAGAGTATTGTAGCAAGCTTATTTTTCCCACAAGGATGATCGAGGGTTTATATCGAACTCTCAGGGAATTGGTTATGGAAGGGTTTCGTCTTCTCCTCTTCAAGCAACCTGTAAATTAAAATAATTTGTCTTGTGTCTCCAACTCCACCAAGTGGTTGTCAAGCACAAGGTTTCGTATTAGTAATATAAAATAAACTGAAGTAAATAAAGTAAAGAAATGCAAAGTAGATGATATGGAAGATATAGTGTTGTTTTTGGTTTTTTATGAATGATTGCAAGTAGAGAAAGTATTTTTGTATTTTCGAAATAATAAATTGCATAAAATATAAAAGATAGTAGATGCAATGAAAAGGTGTTTCTTATGATTAAAATTGGACCGGGTTCATGGGTTCACTTGTCTACTCTCTTTTTAAGTTGTAGTGATCACAAAATAATTCATCAATGATAAATTTCCATGAAAATTCTATATGTGTTTGATAAGGAATCAATATGGGCATCACGTTCTAACATAGAGATGAAATACATCTCTCTTATACTCCTCAAGAAAGGGAAACTCCATGTAATATTGAATTAAGAACAAATCAGAGTATTGCTTTAAGTAATATAACATGATGTTTGAAATACAAATATGCTACCTTGATCTAACAAGATTATCACACTGTCACATGATAACTATAGCACATGATTTCACTTTATCCCTAGTGAGGCAGCAAAAGAAAGATAAAAACCAAAGTAGATCTTGAATATTGTTTGTCACAATTCAATCACTACCACCATACGAGTTCTTGCATACAAGTTGAATCAAAACAAGCAATTAAGAACGGGGTATATGATATGCATCTATCAATACATCTTACACAAAATAGATTCCAATCTCAAATATCAAATCATAGAACAAAGATCCACCACATAGGAATTACAAATATGACCATAATCATGTAGGGCAGCTCATATGATATTAGGTCTATGAAGAACAAGAGAGAAATAGATCAAGCTACTACCACAAACCCATAGCCCACAGGTGGACTACTCCCTCTTCATCATGGTGATGATGCTGGAGATGTTGGAGAGGGTGGAGATCCCCCCAGAGGCGGCTCTGGTGGAGTTTCCCCCTCCAATCTTCGCTGGATCTGACTCTATTTGGTGGTGTTTTCATCTATGGTCTCTTTCATCTCTAGGACTCCCTGGGGATCCTTATATAGAGTTTTTAGGTCAAGAGAATTCGGTGGGCGAAAGAATTCAAGAGATCAGACGGCCGAGGAGGAAAACAAGGTAGGTGGCGCGCCACCCAAGCTCTTTTGGGCCTCCTGGCCCTCCAGGTTAGGTTCTTGTGCTCCAGAAGCTTCTCGTGGATAAATATTGGCATTCCCAAAAGTTCAGGTCCATTTGACTTCGTATAGGTCCTGAAACATCAAAAATATTGAAAACGGAGTTTTTCTACCCTGTCGGGTTATAGCCAAAATAAAGGGGATCATTGGTAAATCCCCAAAAATCAATGTAAAACATGGATATAACATTATATATGATGCAAATATGTGAAAAAATATGTTAACAAACTACGAAGTTCATGTATGCATTTTACATGCATCAATGTGAAGAACGCGTTTCTCCATGGTGTTCTAGAAGAGGAAGTATATATGAAACAACCACCTGGTTATGAAGACCCTAATGCACCATATCATGTGTGCAAGTTGGACAAGTCACGACTCTATGGACTCAAGCAAGCACCAAGATCATGGTTTGCTAAGTTGAGCTCTAAACTCCAAGAGTTTGGTTTTCTCCCCTTAAAAGCTGATACATCATTATTTATTTATAACAAGTCTGGCATCACCATTTTTGTGTTAGTCTATGCTGATGATATCATTGTCACTAGTTCCTCCAACAAAGATATTTCTGCACTCATTAAGGATTTAAGTGCATCTTTTGCATTAAAGGATCTAGGTGATTTACATTATTTCTTGGAAATTGAAGTCAAAAGAGCTAATGATAATGCTAAATTAACCCAAAAGAAATATGCCTTGGATTTGCTATCCAGAGTTGGTATGGAAGATGCTAAAGTGGCGCCAACTCCCTTGTCAGCCTCAGAAAAACTGTCAGTTGTTGAAGGAAATACTCTTGGTTCAGAAGACAGCACAAACTACATAAGTATCGTAGGTGCACTTCAGTACTTGACTCTCACAAGACCTGATATTGCTTTTTCTGTAAACAAGGTATGCCAGTTTCTCCATGCACTAACCACAATTCATTGGACTCATGTTAAGAGGATATTGAGGTATATAAAAGGAACTACAAGTCTTGGCTTGACTTTTCGAAAATCCTCTTCCACCTTGGTAAGTGCCTTCTCAGATGCTGATTGGGCAGGATGTATAGATGATAGAAGATCCACAAGTGGATTCGCAGTTTATTTTGATCCTAATCTTATTTCTTGGAGTGCTAGAAAATAGGCAACTGTATCAAGGTCAAGTACAGAAGCAGAATATAAAGCTCTAGTAAATGCTATAACAGAAGTAATATGGATAGAGTCCTTGTTGGGAGAACTTGGAATTAAGAGGCATCAAGTCTCATGTATTTGGTGTGATAATATGGGAGCAACCTATTTATCTGCTAATCCCATCTTTCATGCAAGAACAAAACATATTGAAATTGACTTTCATTTTGTGAGAGAAAGAGTTGCAAACAAATTGCTTGAGATCCGCTTTATCTCTTCACAAGACCAAGTGGCAGATGGTTTTACAAAGGCTTTGCCTACACGACAACTTGAAGAATTCAAGTACAATCTCAATCTTCAAGAAGGTTAAGATTGAGGAGGGGTGTTAGGAATACTTGTGTAACGTATTGTGGCATGTCACATACGTAGATACATTAGTTAGATATGTGTATCAAGAGAGGGTTCAGTTGTAACGATCTACTGTATCTATAAGGATGTGATCGAACCCAGACTTTTCGCTCACAATGTAAACCTCCTTAGTACTTATCCTGCCGAGTTCGGCCTTATAAACACGTATCGAGCCCAAGGCGAAAGGCATCGTTCTACTCAAAAACATCATACGGTTGTCAGTATTGGTGATGATTGTTGTTCTAGTGCGTTGGACCTTTAGGACCTAGCATGAAGACTTCTCAACTGTCTACAACATCGAGTTCTACTACGATAAATTTTGTCCGGCTCCAGTGAGGGAGGGGCGAGTACGGCGCCGCGCTTTCTGCCCGTGCTAGTGCATAGTCGTCGCTAGGTGGTCTAATGACATATTTATAATTTATTATTTTTGACGTTCTTTGTACTCCAGATCGGTGGAATTTGGCGGAAAAAACAGATGAACAGATGAGGTGGGCGAATGGGGCGATGTCCAAACTAGTCCTCGCTGGATTCTGCTTCAATTTCTGCCTCCGAATAGCACAACCTACATGGATAAGACGTCGCAAAGTTTTTTTTCTTACGCTAATGAAGACGTCGCAAAGTTGGCTGCTGCTTGAAAGCTGAAAGGTTCTATATTCAGATCTAGGAAAGTTACACGATTTATCGCGTCTTCTAGAGTCGCGACTTGTGAGTGGTAGATGGACTGTATCGTTTTCCTTTCAAGCTTTTCATACTTTCAACTTTTGAAACAACCAAAGGAGAAGTTCCATTGATGTGAACTATCCATGCGAATCTAGATAAAATTAAATCAGTTATTTCTAAAAGAGAGAGTATAAAATAGATTGCAAGGCCGGCCATTTGCGCTCCTAGAGCTTCCTCTTTCTCACAAGAAAACAAAACAAATACTCCCTCCAATCCAAATTAGTTGACTTGGTTTAGACTAGATTCAGATGTATCTAGCACAAAACAAGTCCACATATATTCGAATATAGATAAATCTGAGTCAACTAATTTGGATCGGGAAGAGTACTTTAATTAAACTAACACAGAGCACATGATCGTACGCAGCCATGCTCCGACTATTTTTAACATAAAGCGCACATCTCACCGCACCGTCGCTCGCTTATGGCGAAAAGGATTGCGGCAGCTTTACTAAAAGGCAAACGGGTATTGTTATTCCAGCAGAATACATCACAGGCACGTGCATGCTATGTTCTACTACCATCCTGTCTAGGCTTCAGCATCCCAGCAGAGTTTCTAACACGAACATACACCATGGAGCTAAAATACAGCTAGCGGCCTCTTACATGCAGTCAGAAACCCAAATGATATTTTCACACAGAAGTACACCTACATTACATCCCGCGTCTAGAATTTAACAACGCCTCGAGGGGTCAGCAGCACAGGAGTCAGTTTATGTTTCCCCAGATAGCTTGCCCGGAAGTCACCTTGTTGCTCGGCCTCGCGGTCAGCTCATATAGGATCCGAGCAAACGTGTCGGAGTATTTCCCTTCCGATGTCAGGATCTCGGCAAACGTGTTCTCGTGGACGAGGAGGTGCATCCTGTTCTGAGGCTCGGAGACAAGGCTCTCCAATATCACTGCCGCTTTCCTGCACACCTCGGTCACAGGGTGTGGTGCCTTCACGATCTTTAGAAGCCTGTCGACAGCCCTGATTCAATCCAGACATCGAAACAACAAATTAGAAATTATGCTGCTGCTGCAATGTTATGTTAGTATGCTATCTGTGATTAAATGAAGCAGGATTTACCATCGCTCGCTAGCGAGCCTCAGCCTACAATCCATATTCACTTCTGATACATTGTAGAGCGCGCTAACAGCGGCAGCCTGTGCATCGAATGCTTGCACACTCAACAGATCAACCAACCTCTTGTATATCTGTATCAAGTATATCAACATGAGCTTCATTTAGGACCATCTATATAGTACATAACAGTAAATAGAGAAGTCTGCTAAACCAAGGATTTACCTGTGAAATCATAGGAAGAAGAAACGATTCATTGTCTGGATTAATTATTAGCCGCCCAATCAATTCAGCAGCAGCACAATGCCACGCCTTTATTGAAGAGTCGAGCATGCCCATTATGGCATGAACTGCACTTTTCTCACTGTCTTGCCAAAAATGAAGGAAAACAGTGAGGAACAATACACAAGGGAAATACTGTAGTAAGAACAGCACTTGTGATGGAACTTCTATCTCACGTAATTGGAATGAATGATGTCTTTGAAGAGCTGAAGATTCGAAGGTCCAGCACAGGTGCCAAATTGACAAGGGTCTCCAGCATGTTTGTTATGAGCTCATCATCTTCTGTAAGATGATAGAAATGCACAAAAAACAGGTTGTTCAATCTTATAGTAGTATTTGTTGCAAACAAGGGAACTGTATTATCATCAACACATAGCCCTAGGATAAATAGCTCATATATTCAACCAAACTAATATATTAAAAAGAAATGGCAACTTTAATGCAATTTTAGTTTGCTCTATAAATCCTAACACAAAAATTAAATAGGCGACCTGCAGCTAGTATGGTTCTAAAATGGCATAGATAACACAAGGAAAATATTGGCACAAACCTATTCGGTCTATTTTATAAATAAAGATATTCAGTCAATTCCAAACCAATTTGTACATGTAAAATAGATGAACTGAACAAAAGGAACATTAGACGGATGCGTGGGGACCAAAACCAGATGAGAATAGTAGTTTGAAACTTTACCTGTATTTTGGTCTTCCAAGCACTGAAATAAAGTTTCCAAGCAATGTCTATGTTGAACCATGATAGTCTCATTTTCTGGCATGAAAGAGAAATTGCGGATTATATTGGAGGCTGCAACAGCACACTGTTGCCTCTCTGTCCGCCCTTCATCATCAATATTGAACAGACCATCTTCATCAAACAAAAATCCTGCAGATCTCTTCTTTGTGATAGTGGAGCCCTCTATCTTCGGTTCATCGTTTAAAGGACTGAAATGACCGTATTTCAAAGAACATAAGTATGTCACATGAATCATGAAAAGTGAGATGGGTAATCAAGATCTTGATGAGGTCAATAATGACATACGTGGCACTGTCCGAGTAGACTTGTCCAACGTTTTCAAGACCAAAGCCTGACAGTGTTATATTGGCACCCAAAGTTCTAGCTCTTGGTGGTTTTGTATGGTCCTTAGGCATTGCAATATCTCGCCAGTCATCAATCTGTACAAGACGACAAATCATCAAACAGAATGCCAAGAAAAAGACTAACAATTGTATAACCCGATAAAAACATTCCTCATTTTTGTGAACTGAAAATCAATAAAGACATTCATTAGCAGACTGTACAAACTCAGGCTTGTGCAAGCACCTTAGGAGTCAAAGATTTGCTTCGGCAACCAATTGACAAACTGTAGGCATAAATAAATAAAAAGTATCTTTTTAATTTTTCTTTACAGCTACAATGGACAATGATGCCAAGTCCTAGAATTTGCATGAGATCATCACATTTCTTCAACAAACAATGATGCTAGCTCAATTAATCATTTTGAGTGATAGCTTGATTAATATTTGTAATGATTATGCTAGCTTGATCAATCATTTCAAATGAACTATAATGTAGGTAATAAATCAGTTGATGACAAAGGAATTGAGAACCTGGAGAACTATAAAGTTTCAGATAGAATGCATGATCCAGTAACACCCACATCTAACTGGAGAGAAAGGGATCTAAGCACCTACAACTTGAAGGAGAGCATCCAAGAGCCCAGGAACTTTAGCAAGTGGTGTAGTATCCCGACGGAGATCATCCTTCTCCTTAAATGAGAGTACTGTGAGGGCATTCAATGCCCACAGTATCTCACTCTTCAACCCACTTTGCAATGCAAGTACAATTCTCTTGTTATTCTGATCTGAACAATTCACAACAACAAACAATTAACTTCCTTTCTGCCGAATAGTCATGCTGGTAACCATTAAGCATAGAAAGACACATCGTGCATTTCAAGCTCATGGCACACAGAAGTAAGGTGTCATCTGTATTGAATGGTACAAAAAAAATTACCTACCAGGACAAAAACCTGGCTGAGTAAAGTAGAGCAATAAAGGCTACATCTTATGCATTTGTGAGAAGGGACAGTGAGACAAGAGGTTGCAGATTATACCACGCTGCAATTCCTCAGCTACTCAGCCAAAAAAATGATTTGAAGCTTAGGAAAAATAACAGCACATGTACATGCAATTCATAGCCCATGCTTGAGACCTTTCACATTCACAATTTTTCATGCAAGCACATGTCAAAATGTGAAAATAATCATCATACAGGTTCAGTTTGTGATTGCTATGATAAGCTATGTTCTGATTTTTAGCTGTTTTAGAAAAAGAAGATATATAACATATATTACTCTGGATAAATTCAACATAAATAGATCCTGTTATCGAATGGTTCACCTGTCACATTTCATCTCATATGTCCAAGCACAAGAAATCTCTTTAAACTTGATTGACAAAAACACAGGAATCCAAAAACAAAATTATGTAAAGCAGCTCAACCCACAGGATTAACATTGCAATGCTCTGAGTAATCATGTCCCCGCAATGAATTGAGACCATAAAGTCTTGGCAGTAAATCCTACCAAAGTATTGTATGCGGAAGAGATAAATACGGTCAGACATCATAGTGAACATTTGTAATTCCCACAAAGTATTTGACCATATAATCTTGCTAGTTAGTGTAGTGCTTACTTTTTCAGCAACATACAGCTTTGCAAAGTGTACGCTTTTGTGCTGAAACATAGATCATTACCAGCTAACCTACCTACTTGGGAAGGCATATGATTTGCACCTTCAAGCTATGGTTTGTGAGGTATGAACTCTTGTTGTGTATCATGCTGATGGCACTTTCAGTTCTAATCTTATATCTGACAACCACCAGAGCGACATCAAATGCATTCCTCTAACTTGCTTGCTTATGTAGGACAGAATGATAGGTCTCTTGGTGTCAATGCTAACTCTTTTTGTTTCTATGGCTGATGGTAGTTTTTATCATGAAGTGTCTTCGTTCAACAGCAGGCACATAAATCAGTCACGGCATCGCAGGCTTGCAGATGCGGCTAGAATAGAGAGTTCCTAATTTTCCCACAACAAGTCGATTCCAGGGGTTCGACACGGGGTCTGCAGCGTGGTTCCACCATTGTGCCCTAGAATCCTTTAGCAACCTCGGCTTGACGCTCAGGAGAGGCGAAGGAGAAACTCACCGGAGAGGGCGGTGAGGAGCTGGAGGGAAGGCCCGACGAGGGCGGTCGGCGCCGCCGGGTCGCCGATGCCCGCCGCCGCCGCCGCCGCGGCTGCGGCGGCAGCCCCGCTGCCGGTGGTGCTTCCGAACGGGCGGCCGCGCTTCACCGACGCGGATCCACCGCCTCCACCGGACTTGCCCGTCTGCTTCTGCATAGCTAGGGTTTTGGAGTTTTCACTCAGCTCGAAGAGGTGCGGGTGTGGAGGTAGTAGGAGGAGAAGGGAAAGAGGGCGTGCCTATTCGGTATCCTCGATGGTGGGTCCGTGGGCGGGCAGTAAAGCTCCTGTCACTGACAGACGTGCCCGGTTCTACAAATTAAGATCGTGTAGGGTACGTTTAAATCAAAATTTCTCAAAAAAATTGAAACAACTACTGTACCAGTATACTGTTATTTTTCTCAACTAGTACAAGTTTCCTTTTTTACAAAACGGAGAGCAGATAAACAATGCACGGATCAACCAACACGCTGAACATGAGTTTTTTTTTTGTTACTCCTACATACAACAATCGAACATCACACCAAAGAGCGTGCTCGGCAACTTTGACTGCAAATGTTACCTATCTACCACATGAAGATTATAGCCTGCCCCTACCCTGATAAGACAACGCTCGAAACAACCGAATTCAAACCAAAGAGCGTGCTCGGCAACTTTGACTGCAAACCAAGCAGACTCCTCGAAGCACAAACTGTTGGCCAAGGAGCGAGCAACCTTCTTCCATTCGGTAGCACCCAAAACAAGCCATCCACGTAACCCGCCAGCCAACTGAACGGTGACCAAAACGACGCGGTGGACCCTGTGTGGTTCCTCGAGGATGGAATGATGCTTGCAGAGTAGCCAGTAAAATCCAGAAGAGCGCAAGTTCCTTCTCTCAACGAACTTGTGAAGAACCGCTTCGATCAGTTTCTGCGAAACCACGAGATATCCTTTACTAAACAGAAGAGCAGTAAATACTGGAAGTGGCAGTCATGCACACGAACAGGAATTGAATCCAGAATGTTTGAAACTCACAACCGCACATTTCGCACAATAGCATTGCGATAAACCATCATGTAAACAGAAATTGCTAGAGTGAACTGGTTAATCCTTTACCTTCAGATATTATAGAGTTCAGGTCTGCTAGATGGCGCATCGTTGGCCTCCCATGCGGGCAATTCCAAGGGGACCTTAGCCCTGTTAGATTTTTAAGTATCTGAAGTGCAAAAGCAAACAGGCCCGTCATTGGTTAATTAATTGTTTAAAGTGATAGTACATATTTCTAGATTGCTGCCAGACCAAAGGAAACTGAACAGGAATCGCATACAACCACTAGAATAAATTCGCCTATTCTTCAGGAGCTTGTTTACAGGTTATTTTGTAGGTCCAAGCAACCTGGATTTTGGAATTACCTTCTTCATTTCAACTTTTGTCAGTGGGTCACCAATCATGGTAGACATTCGGCAAGCCCGTGAAGCCAACATAGCACGAACCCTCGAAGGGCAAAGAGAAGCAGTTTTATCCGCCTTGTAGCTACTAATTATTGCACATTCGCCTTGACTGTCAGAAAGCATGGAGACCAGCTCCTTCACGTCTAAATCAAGGGAAACGAAAATAAAGTTCAAATTTTGAGTTAAGCGTAAATGCATGTTTCTGACATATGAGAATAAGTATTTACCTTGAACACCAAATGTAATATTTTTACTGAAGGGAACAGCTTTCAAAAGATAATGATTACCAGGAGAAGCATGCATATCTTCTGCTAAAACAAAACCATTTTTCCTGAAATAAGATAACAGAAAAGGAGCACCAATTTAATCAGTCCCAAATGCTGTTAATTAGAACTTAGAAGATTGTGTGTTTTTGTTATTACGACATGCCAACAGAAGGGATGGGGGAGCATGTATAATTCCAGAATCCATATGGTATGTACTTAATGGAAAATAAGGCTATGCATTGAGCAATCAAACTACACCTAGTTGGTGCAATTGAAAATTCGTCATGCATGAATTGATATTTTCATTACAAAATAAAAGGAGCAAACTTTTCGAATGAAAGAAAATAGACCAATGAATGTACTCCCTCCGTTTCAAAATATAAGATGTTTTAGCTTTTCTCTGACATGCACGTATCTAGACGCCTTTTAGTATGTAGGTTCGGGGCAAAATGAGTGAACTTACACCTAAAAGGCGTCTAGATGTATGTGTTTCAGGAAAAGGCTAAAACATCTTATATTTTGAAACAAAGGGAGTATATCATAAGTCCCTCCAGTTCCATATTAGCTGCCATTCCGGACATAGGTAAGGTCAAACAAATAAATTATTGATCGGATATTTGGATGCTTGAAAATCATAAGCATATATCTGTCCCAAAAGTACTTTCACAATATGTAATTTAACTGGATTTCACAAAGTATGATTGATAGAAATTAGTAGTCAAAGTTGTGGTTTGAAGATGTCGATGTTCCAAATGACAAACATATAAGGAACTGGAGGGAGTACAAACTTCCAGCAGGCCCACCCTTAGTGGTAATTCACAGTCATGTTCTTATGGGCAGACTGCATACAGAAAGATCGGATTTGAAAACTGATACTTGGATGAGCAAGTGTATTTGTTGGCTTTCAAGTAGTAGCGGCAGTGGGGCGAAGAGTTGGTTATTCAATTGATGCTCTCATGCTGGCCCTCCAACGTTTGGCCCTTCTGCATCATCCAGCAAGGCTTGGAAGTCTGAGCTATTAAGGTGCGGTTGACGGATAAGAGGCCCTTCGATATGTTAATGGAGAGAGGGAATAGTCATTCCAGAGTTGGGTGGGAATCGTTGATAGAAATTTGGATTCCCTGGGCTATGATAGTGTCTGAACAAAAGACTGCACGTTCTTTCAAGAATTGCATAATAAATGTTAACTGTGACAAACTTTTGATCAAACAGGCAACTGATGAGTACTACATAAAACTAGATATTCAATATCCAGTTGTTTGATCCACCTTTTGAGCAGCCAGAAATGAGGTGGGACTCAAGCAAATGTACCTGATAGTGCTCATGTGCATAGATACGATAACTTCTTCCTCGGGTGATAGTTCAAGTCTCAGTGGCCTGCGTCAGAACATAGTCAGAAATATCCCCCTAATACAAGTGAAAAAAAATGATATAACAGATACAGATTAACCCACGTTAACATTCTGAAGTTATTCCTTAAACCACGGATACATTTTGAGAAGTTCCACATACAAAGTAACACAGGAATAATGCTGGGTTTTGCTTACTCACTGAAGAAGAGGCTGTATGTTTAAGGTTGTTGACTGTGATAGGCTCTCAAAGTTGTACTTCTCATCAGCAGCATGCTGACAAATAAAAATCACAGATATGAGGTATCTTGAGAGGTGCTACTCATATATCCAGGGATTTGTACAATTGTGTTACTGTTATACTGAAAAATATGTAGAGGTACCTGATCTACAATAAACAGGTCTTGGTCCAGCTTTCCAATGATAAAACCAAGATTAAACTGCCCAACAACCTGAAAACAAGATAGTTAGTACTCTACAGGACAACTGCATACAGCACAATATATTTATTGTTTCAACATATTTTAAATGAATGCTTATGCCACATTCAAGTACATAAACAGCAAGGTCTTAACAACAGATTTCTTGAAAAAACAATATACAGTCCATATCTTGCAAGGTACTTCTAAGTTGTAGCAGCAACATGGCCTATGGTAAAATTTCAAAAAAAAAAACATGACCTATGGTACTTGGCAGGGCCTTGAACATTAGCAAACTACAATAGATCAAGTGCCCTCTGGATACAGCACATGGCAAATTTTATGTAAGACCAGTCCAAAAGGACGGAATGGACATGAATATATCCAACTTCACAGATCATGATAGCTAAAATTTGTTATGGTTCCTCCCAATCACTGAATACATCAGAATGATATTAATATGGCATTTCAGAAGGAAAAAAATCTTGCAAAGTAACTAGCCCAGTCATCACCTAGGTAGCAGGAGGACTTTCATCCATAAAACAAATGGTATATTAAATACAATGTCACTTGCAATCTTAGAAAATAAACAAGAATATTAAATACATCGAGCTATTTCAAGAACCTCCATTTCTCCAAAATTATCTTTGCTGAAAAGCCTGTCCAACTCATTGGTGGCTGCAGCTAAATAATTCGATTTTCCCTCATCGTCATTTGGTACATAATTATCCAGTGTCGCGGCTTTATAACACCTAGGGCAGATTTACTAGTCAAAACCCCAATTCCTGATGACAACAAATCTAATTTAAAAAAAAGCAGAAGTGTTACCTTGTAGTTTTCTTGGAACAACTGTCTCCATTTTTATGTGATATCGTAAAACTGTGTTTTCTTCTTCTCCTAAGCTCGGCAACTGTAAATTGCATAACCGGATATGATACTGATGTAGAACACCCTGAAGTGCCATCATCATGACCAAGAGCAACAGGTAAAGGAATATTGGACGGTCTATTTTGAGGTTCAATGTCTTCTGAATGTTGAGTAGGAGCACCATTTGAAAGGCTTTGACCATTCTGTTCATCCTGCAGGTTTGCAGCATTCACTGTACAGTCAGTCCCATGAACTGATAGCACATCAAAAGCTTTTCCAAAGAAACTAACGACTCGTGGCAGGACACAACTTAGCTAATGAGAGAAATTATTCCGAAAACAGATATCCAGATATCATACAGAACTGAAAAGGAGTTACCAAAAGTGCAAGCACAACAGTTCAGAAATTCACCTTGAGAAGAATATGCTAAGGAGCAATCAGTTAAGGGCAAAAAATGGAAGAAGAGAAACAAAAAAACAGGATCATGGCGGTAGCCCAGTCTCCTACAGAAATCTGATGGAAATAACTGTCTCACTGCGAAAAAACTCATCCTTACCAAATCAGATTCTGTACTGTGAACACCACATGGATCAAGGAGAGGTGCTTCAGTACTACGAGACACAATATTTGATGGTTCTGAATGCTGTGATGAAACTTCTGTCCGCTTAGGTACAAATGATTGCGGAGAATGACGCTGCAACATGTTAGTTTCCTGAAGTGAGTTGGCGTTTGCAATACCAGGTGCATTTGCATCTAGACTTGTTTGTCTCACTTGTCCTGAGCATGTCCCCCTTCTCAACACTGGAGCCTCAGAAATAAGATCGCAACTGTCTTCATGCTTCCTCTTGTTTACTGATAGAAAGTTCATAAGAGAAGACTGGGTTGATGGGGAGGATTTAGCAGCAACCCTTGTTCTAGCATGATTTTCTCTTACTGGATAACTACCATGGGATTTTTTTGGCTGTTCATACCAGAAGGCTGAAAGCGAAGGAGATCTATCATCCTGAGCGGCTGGGGCCCTCGGCAAGGGGCTCATGTCCCTGGATGCAGCTCCAGTGGGTAACCTTGGCAGTGTTGTCACAGAAGAAGACATTTTCTGGTTCTCTGGTGGATCCTTATCATCACTATCTGTTTCATCAGTGTCGCTGTCATTTTCGGGAGATGAAACATTCCCCTTTTCTATTAAAGCTGTGCATTCATTAGGTTCAACAATGGAAGGATCCTCTTCCTTCTCAGCATCTTCAATGTGATTGATGGAAAAGCTGCACTGTTGAGGGCTATACAGATTTTGAATAGCCTCCCGTAAAGATAGCAAAATGGTATGCTCGGACGAGAAGAAAATCTTTCTCTTATCAGGTGCGACATTCACGTCATAAGATGTGGTTGGAATGCAGAAATTTAGGACAGCAACAGGATATTGCTTGGAATTTGAGCTTCTATACAGTTCATTAACAAGCTTGGTGACCTTTGGCATGTCCACAGGTCGGCCATTTACATAGAAGAACTGTCTATCTCCTGAATTGCGACCACTGCCAGGTCCAGGTTTGGAAAGAAAACCTTCTACCTTGCAGTCTTCTGAGACGGCCAAGTTGAAGGGCTCCAGGCATTTGAAAGTGTTCAAACCAAATACCGTAATGATATTGTCTTTCAGTGAACTGCTTCCTTGAGTTTTAACCACCACCATTCTAGAATTCTTGCCCACAATATTTGTGCAAAGTAATCTGACCCCTTTGGCAATTAAGGCGTACGCCTAAAGCAGGTAAAACTCATCAATTAGTAATGCAAGATAACAAAAAGAAACTAAATATCAGCATCTACCGTAACAGGACAAACTAAAGATAACAATGTGCTGATTTGGTGAGGCTATGGATGCTTAGAGCTAGCAGGAAAGAGAAGGAAGCGGCGATGATCTGGATTACAGACTGGCTAATCTGATTGTTTTTCCTTTCTTTTCCTTTCTTTCTCCCTTGTTGTTTCTCCCCTGTATGTGTAAAACCTTGAGCTGCCTTAGCTCCCTCTTTTAATAAAATTTGAGGTAGGGGGAGACCCCTTCCGACGTTCTCAAAAAAAAAAGGACAATCTACTCCGACAAGAAAAACACTAGAGAAGTAGTACTAAATAAGTGTGTGGGTTAGGCTTCAACATGCAAAAAAAATTACATGCAGTACCTACGAACAAATAAAAAAGAAGAAGCAAGACTCACATTCAGCAAGGAGATTACTTTCCCATACTCCTTCCGAATATTCCTACTGAACTCCTTGCCCCGCACCGGCAAAGTGGAGAACAATTTCTCTATGGTGACAGTGGTCCCGACTTGCCGTGCAATCTTCCTCTCGCTGCTCACCACGCCCGAGTGCTCAAACTCCAAATGTGTCCCCACGGGCTCGTCTTTAGTCCTCGTCTCAACCGTCAATTTCCCCAATGCGCAGAGGGAACTCAATGCCTCCCCCCGGAACCCGAAGGTGGCGACCGAGTTTAGATCAGAGAAATCCGATATCTTGGAGGTGTGGTGCTTCAGAGCGAGCGCCTGAGAAGGCCACAGGACCATGGTTTGGTCAGCAACCGATGACAGCACAACTGCAGAGCAAGTGGGAGTAATACAGCAAAATTTGGCAGCGAGATTAGAAATGAGGGGTTTCGTTTGTTGGTGCGTGCCTGGAAATTGCTGGGCGATATGCCGCTGCCGTTGTCGGCGACCTTGAACCACTCCTCGCCGTAGGCCTTGAGGCTGACCTCGACGGTGGTGGCGCCGGCGTCGAGGCTGTTCTCGACGAGCTCCTTGACGGCAGAGGAGAGGTCGAAGATGACCTGGCCGGAGCAAATCCGGTGCACCGCCGACTTGCCGATCGGCTTTATCGCCGGGGAGGCTCCTCCCATCCCCACCTAGACGGCTAGACCAGGTAAACCCTACCACAGCTCGAGCTCGAGACGAGGGTTTTCCTTGTTTTGGCCCCTCCTACCTCTCCGGCTCGCCTCCCTCTCGCCTTCGCGAATGCTATATGCCGCCCGCAGGCGGCGCGGGCGGCTAGCGCCGCACAGGGCCCTGTTGGGCCGGCCCAGTTCGCGTTAGGCTTTTCCTTTTTCTTTTACGATTTCTTTTTTCTGCTTTCTGTTTCTTTTTCGGGTTTTTTTTCTTTTTGTTTATGTTTTTTACAAACATAATGTTTTTTTAGGATGTACATTTTTTTGAAAAAAAAATTATATTTTTTCGAATTTTGTTTCATGATTTCTAAAATTGGTTCATGTTTATATTTTTTGGTTCATGGTTTTTGAAATTGGTTTATGAATTTTCTAAAATTGGTTCATGTTTTCTAAATTGGTTTATGATTTTCAAAAATGGTTCATGACTTTTTTCTAAAATTGATTCATATTTTTTAAAATTGGTTCATAATTTTCGAACTTTTGTTCACGATTTTTATAAAATTTAAAAAATTTATCCATGATATTAAAAAATATTCAAAATTATTCACAGTTCTTAAATGGTTGTTATAGAGAATGTTCAGAGTTTTTTAAACAAAATACAGAAAAAGGGAAAAAATAGGAAATCTGTCAACTCGGCCGGCCCGCCTAGAATGCCTTCAGGCAGCACGGCATATAGCATGCCCCTCGCCTTCTCGCCCATATTGCGCGCAGCGACCTATGGAAGCGATTGTTGCTTGGGCCACAATAACCTTTCCCTGATCTGCCTTAGTTGGGCCTACTTGGTGGGAGCATCGTCCCAGGACTCGGGTCGAGTGTAGTCCAGTCTAGCTAGTTTTAAAAAAAAAAGTAGCAACACAACAGTCCGCCATCAAGAACCAAAACTTTCTCATCATAATCGATGAATTTAGCAGCTCTCCTGCTAACATTCAAAAAAAAACTTCTCGTCTCCTAGGCGATTAGGGTTACGACCACCGTTGGTGACTCGGCGGCGAAAGGCTTCTTCCTGGCCATGATCTTCTCTCGTCTCCCTTCTCCAATCTGCGATCCGCTCGGGCTGACCAAGGCGACGCCTGGTGCGGCTACCCGGCCATGGCGGCGCGTCCTGGAGGAGCGGCAGGGCAGGATCGAGGCAACTCTTGACACTCTAGGATGGCGGCAAAGCTCCCACGCGAGGGGTGCTCGTCGGAACCCAAACCTGCGGTGGATTTGTAGGAGCTTATGAAGAAACTCGTCCTCAATGACGAGGAATGCGATGATGTGATACTCCCTAGGGAGGAATTCGCCAGCCTGTGTGAAGGTGCTAGATGGATGGTAGTAGTCAAAGTGCACACGGCCAAACACTTCGGAAACCAGCCGTTCTTCCAGCGGATGGGCGTGGCTTGGGGTTTCGCGAGGGAGTGGAATCTTCGCCCGGTGGAGGACAATTTGTTTGTCCTCCAAGTCTCATGCTTAGGCAACTGGAAAAGAGCTATGCTGGAAGGTCCTTGGATTTTTCGGCATATGGGAGTGATGCTAGAGCCTTATGATGGAATCGTGGATCCCTTATCGGTGGTTCTGAATCGCATCCATGCATGGGTGCAGATCTACGGCATTCCTCCGCTATTCCTCCGCTATTCCTCCACTATTTCGGAAGGATGCAATAGTGCGAGATATGGCAGTGCGCATCGGAGAGGTGCTGAGTGTGAACCTGTATGCTCTAGGCGCGAGCAGAATGAGCTTTGTGCGTGTGAGAGTGAAGCTTTACGTGGAGAAACCACTAATTAGGGTGGTGGGGCTACACCCGGAGGGATCTGAGAGGATGACTTTTCAGGTGATGTTCGAGAAACTGTCCAAATTCTGCGAGATTTGTGGCTTTTTGGCCATGGCGAACTAGAGTGCGGGGATGGCGTCCACGACGTCGAAAGTAAGAAATATGGCTAGTGGATGATAGCTCTAATGGAATATTGGCACCCCCAATCCGAAGGGGTGCGTTATAGGGTGCCCACCCGTGACGGAGGCCAAAGTGGCCGAGGAGGCCATGGGCGTGGCGGTAGGACTGACACACGCAAGCGTCCTCCTGGTGAATCACCGCCTAGTGCGGGAAGGGGATATGGAGGATGATACGTCTAAAACGTATCTACTTTCCCGAACACTTTTGCTATTATTTTTCCTCTAAACTTGTGTGATTTGGATACAACTAACACGGACTGACGTTGTTTTTAGCAGAATTACCTTGGTGTCTAGTTTTTGTGCAGAAAATCAACTATCAGAAAAAATCTCGGAAAATATGCCAAAAATCCTCTTTCACCAAAGATTCATGGAGCCAGAAGACGAGACGAAGGAGGGCCATGAGGGGCCCACACCACCAGGTCGCGCGGGCCAGGCCAGGCCGCGCCTAGGGGTGGTGTGGCTGCCTCGGTCACCCCCTCGGCCTCCCTCTTCGCCTATAAGATGCCTCTTGACCTAAAAACCAAGGGAGGGTCGACGTTTTTCCAGAAAGAGATCCGCTATGCCGCCACCACTAGATTCTGCGATTCAAAACCAGAAACTCCGTTCTGGCACCCTGTCGGGACGGGGAATTGGAGAAGATCATCGCCATCATCATTATCATCGCTTCTCCATCAACCATCCATGATTCCCCCATCCATGAGTGAGTAATCCCCTGCTGTAGGCTATGAGGATGGTAGGGATTAGATGAGATTGTTCATGTAATGGTATCAGATTGTTAGGGCATGGTGCCTAGTATCTATTATTAGTGCTTTTTGACTTTGTTGCAACTTGTTATGATTAATGCTTGTCACTAGGGCCCGAGTGTCATGATTCCAGATCTGAACATATTATTGATTCATGATGATAGTATTGTTTGTGATCTTACCTGCAAGTTGTATACACATATTGTTGTCCAGAACCAAAGGCCCCGAAGTGACAATAATCGGGATAACCGGAGAGAATAGCTTTGATGTGAGGATCACATGTATTCATGGAGTGTTAATGCTTTGCTCCGGTGCTCTATTAAAAGGAGCACCTTAATTGCCAGTAGTTCCCTTGAGGCCCCGCTGCAAACGGGCTAGCAGGACAAAAGATGTTGTGCAAGTTCTCATTGCGAGCACGTATGACTATATATGGAACACATGCCTATGATTATTTAGTACTTGGATGCTTTACCTTATTTATCTGCAAATGCCCTATGTCTTGATTGCTATATGAATTGTCTTGTCCATGCAACGCCCGTTCATCCATCCCTATGCCTACCGCGCTTTAATCCTACTGTTTACTGCAATTGTTACTACTATCTTTACTTTTACTACTACTATTACTTTGCTATTGCTACTGTAAAACTGTTGCTACTGATAAACTGCTGTGAGCAAGATTGTTTCCAGGTGCAGCTGAATTGACAACTCAGTTGTTAAGACTTATAAATATTCTTTGGCTCCCCTTGTGTCGAATCAATAAATTGGGTTTCACTTCCCTCGAAAATACTGCGATACACCCCCTATACTTGTGGGACATCAAGACTATTTTCTGGCGCCGTTGCCGGGTAGCATAGCTCTATTTATCAAGTTCACTTGGAATCATTATTGTTCGCTGCCCACCATTCATCATGGGTAAGTCTCGTGATGGAAAGGTTCCTTTATTACCATCCACTACAAGGAGAGGTACGGTTCTGAACACCTCTGTTGCTCTTGATTCACCATCTGTGATGAGTAAGCTCCTTACACCACCACATACACATGCTACACATACTGCTACTACTGCTGAATCTGAAACTTCTGATACTTATGATGTTGCTTCTACTATGCTTAATAAGAGTGGTTCATTAGGTCCTTTCCTAGATGCTACAATTGCTAGAACAATAGCTGGAAACACTGAAACTCCTAATAAAGATACTACTACACGTGTCAGTTCACCTGAGTCTATAGAGAGCTATGATATTGAAGATGGATATATAGAAATAAATGATGAATTTATTAAAGAATGTCAAAACTCATGGTAAAAGTGCTATTAAGAGTCTCCTTGAGAGGCGTACTATAAAACCCAAATCATCCCCTAATGATAAGTTTGCTACATCTCCCATAAACATTAAAGATAAAGACTATGATTTCTCTCTTGATTTATCTTACATAACTATTGTTGAGAAAGAACCTTTTTGTGGGACTAAGAATGAAAGTATTGTAGCACATATGATTGAGCTTTCTACTATGAGTGGCCTATTTTCTAATGATATTAAGATGCGCACTTACTTTGTTGCTAAAATTTTCCCTTCTTTGTTGAAAGGAGAAGTTAAAACTTGGTTTAATAATTTACCTCCTGGATCTATTGATAGCCCTGATTGCTTGATTAGTACCTTCCTTCAGAAATATTTCCCTCCTAGTGCTAGACATGCTATTTTGCAGGAACTTTTTGATTTTAAACAGGGAGAAAAGAGATATTGCCTGAATCATGGGCAAGGTTTTGTGCCTTGATTCATGCAGAGGTTGGATGTCCATTACCTAAAAATGAGATTCTTGATATATATTATAATGGACTAACTGAAGAATCTAGGACATACCTGGATAGTTGTGCTGATTGTGTTTTCAGGATTAGAACTCCCAAGGAAGCTAAGGAATTAATGGCTAAAATAAGCAAGAATTATGATGACTGGACTCCACCTGAGCCAACTACACCTAAGTTAACTATGCCTGAGCCAACACCAACACCAAAGAAGAGAGGAGTGACTGAACTAAATGATGAAGTGATGAAGGAAGCTAAGAAATGTCTTAAGGAGAAGGGTATTAAATCTGAAGATGTGAAGAATCTACCTCCTATTGAAGAATTATGTAAGCCAATCTCCCACTCATCCACTATTGAGGTACACTCTCTCCAACATTTTGATGAAGGTGATATTCCTTATTCTAAACCTCTTGATCAATGCTTAGAAGAATTTGATGTTTTTATTGTTAAGCAAGATAATTTTAATAAAAGGGTGCAAAATCATCTAATGGAAAACTCTAGAGCTATTATTGAGTTAAGGGATATTGTGGAAAGAACCTCTAATGATGTTAAAATGCTTGTTAAACATTTCGAAATGGTTCAAACTCAAATTGATCAGCTTATTAAAGTACAAAAAGATTTGCTAGTTAATGCTTCTAAGGAAAAACAAGCTTATGAAATTAGAACTAGAAGTGGTGCTGCCACTCAGGATCCTCTATATCCTGAGGGGCATCCTAAAAGAATTGAGCAAGATTCTCAACAAATTGAAAATAGTGGCACTTCTCCTAAGAAAAGGAAAAAGAAACATAAAACTATTGTAGAATATTCTGAACCAGCTAAAGATCCTAATAGTATATATGTCTTTGATGCTGAAACTAAAAGTGGTAATGAGGAAAATGATGCTCTTGATAAAGAAAAAATTGAAGAAGAACCGGAAAGACACAATAAGAATAATAAATACACTAAGGAAGATTTTGTTGCTAATAAACATGGTAGTGAGAGAGAGCCATGGGTTCAAAAACCTATGCCTTTTCCTGATAAGAAACACAAGTCAAAGGAAGACGAACACTATAATAAGTTTTGTGAGTGGATGAAACCTTTATTTTTGCAAATTCCTTTAACTGATGCTATTAAATTACCTCCTTATTCAAAGTATATGAAGGATATTGTCTCTAATAAAAGAAAGATCCCTAATGAATAAAATTCTACTTTGCTTGCTAATTATTCCTTTAATGGTAAGGTTCCAAAGAAACTTGGAGACCCAGGGATTCCAACTATTCCATGCTCTATTAAAAATAGTTATGTTAGAACTGCTTTGTGTGATTTGGGAGCAGGAGTTAGTGTTATGCCTTTTTCTCCCTATAAGAGACTTCAATTGGAGAAACTAATACCACCTGATATATCTTTGCAAATGGCTGATAAATCTACTACTATTCCTGTTGGTATATGTGAGGATGTACCTGTTCAAGTGGCTCATAATTGCTTGATATTAACTGACTTTGTTGTGCTTGAAATGCCTGAAGATGATAATATGTCTATTATTCTTGGAAGACCTTTTCTTAATACTGCAGGAGCTGTTATTAATTGTAATCAAGGAAAGGTGACTTTTAATGTTAATGATAAGGAGCATACTGTCTATTTCCCCAAGAAGATTGATAGGACTTATGGCTTAAATTCAATTGAATATGTTGAGGGCAACCAAATTGGAGATATATATTGTCCCATACCACGAGAAAAATATGAAACTATTATGATTGGGACCATTGCTATCAAGGTTGAGGTAACATAATCATTAGTGGAATACAAAGTTTTGTTTCATATAAAATTGTTTCGGTAACAAGACCTGATCAACCTTATTAACAAAGGAATTTTGATGAACAAAACAATGTTTTCACCATGATTATCTTTGCTTGCTTTTATTTTATCTATTTTAATTTTTGCTTTCACTTAGTTTACTTTTCTATTGCTAGTTGCTTGCATATTAGAGTGTCTTAGAACTTCTGAAGTTTTCGTTTTGTTTTGTTATTGCATCATTCTAAAAACATCTTTCTGCCAGAAATTATTAATCAATACCTGAAAATTGCTAAAAAATAAAGTGTCTCAAAAAATTTCAGAAAATTCATATTAAATTTTTACATGAAAAAGGGATAGAGGAGTACCTGGAGTGACCCAGGGGGGGCCCACCAGGCAGGCACACCACCTGGTGGCGCAGCCACACCAGGGGTGCGCCTGGCCATGGTGTGGGCCTCCCCTGGCCCTCCACTTACTCTATCACTTGTCACTTCTTTCTCTCTCCCGAGAAAACACCAGTTCATTTCTCAAACTCGTGTTCCTGTTGTTCTTGCTCGCGATTTTCGATCTCCTTGCTCAACCCATCTTTGCTGCTGAAATTTGGAGCATTTGTTCTCCGGTATGTGACTCCTCCGCTTGTCCAAGTAGTTTTGTGTTTAGTGGATTATATCTTGAGTATTTTGCTACTGTAGGTGACAGGTTTTGTGAGCTTGTAAGCTTGTTCAATGATTAGAGAAGTTGTTTTGATGCATGTTTAGGCCTCTTACAAGTCCCTATGAGTAGTTTCCTTCATTATGTATTCACTTTGCAATCACTTGTATAATGGACGTTTAAATTTCAGAATATCAAAGATGAACAACCACACTTTTGGCGAAATATTTGAGAGGGACACACCCAGGAGGGCAAGGCCTTCAAGATCAGCCTCTCAGTTTAGGCCATCATATAATGAAGATCTTATTGCACCACGCTTTGGCAATGAAGGAGATGAGGGAGATGCTCACCCGTCTACCTTCCCTTGTTTTACCTTTTTGCAAGCTGTAGGGATCCTTGATGATTTCTTACTTCTTGTTTAGAGGGTCGGTTTGACCACTTACATGCAGGATGAGAGTGAGAAATATGTCGTGCTCACTACAACTTTCGTTGAGAGTTTCGTTTTCACTAACACCCCTTATCAGTCAACTGTTTCGTTCAAAATTTATAATCTGCCTACTACCATGCCATTGGAAAGATTTTGCAGCATTATAGGCATTGGCATGATTGGGACGGTGAACAAGATCCAAGGTCGACCCGCTGATTTGATGGAGCTCTACCAAAGTGTGACAAATGGCGATGACCGCGCAGCTCAACGTGGGAAGATAAGGAACATTCAACTCCCAGCTCTTAGATATTTTGCTTATTATCTTTCCACTAGCATTCTTGGCAGGGAGAACACTAGTAATATTTCTAATTGCCATTTAGCCTTCCTCGCTACTGCACTTAATAATGATACCAAGTATAATCTTGGTTCTCTCATTGCTCGCCGCTTAGCTACTAGAGGACCAATTTATGGGGGCATTATTGCCACACGCATGGTTGCTGCTTTAGAACTTTCTATTGATCCTAATGATCCTGTGTTGACACCACAAAGTCTTGATCTTGCTGCTATGAAAACACATCACTTTGTCACTACTCACTCTAGTATGGAGAGTTTAGTCTACAGGATGATGTTTACTGATGGAGATGAGAGGGAAATTCCTTTGCCACAGTCCACTATGTTCAATATTTGCAGGATGCCATGGTCGCGCTCCAAGGAGGAGGTGGACAAGCAACTCCACCTACTTGGTTTCCACAGGCAACACTAGGGGGATGTGCCCTCTTACGACTACTCTGCACACTACGCTAGGGCGTCCTCGAGTTCATATCAGGACGAAGGCACTTCTTCCCCATATTACGGAGGCGCTCCATTTTGGCCAGCTTGGGATTGATACCCACTTAGACCAAAAGCCTAAGCTTGGGGGGAGGTACACCGGCATCACACTCATCTACATATCCTATTCAGTCGGTACTTTGTATATCCATGTTTCGTTTTCTTTCGTTCTTGCTTTATTTCTACTTTCCAAAACACAAAAAGACCAAAAATATTTTTGTTATTTCTCTTTGTTTGCTTCTACTCATGGATGAGGACAAGCGGGGGATTACTCGCTTCTCCATCAACCATCCATGACTCCCCCATCCATGAGTGAGTAATCCCCCGCTGTAGGCTATGGGGATGGTAGGGATTGGATGAGATCGTTCATGTAATGGCATCAGATTGTTAGGGCATGGTGCCTAGTATCTATTATTAGTGCTTTTTTGACTTTGTTGCAACTTGTTATGATTAATGCTTGTCACTAGGGCCCGAGTGCCATGATTTCAGATCTGAGCATTTTATTGATTCATGATGATAGTATTGTGTGTGATCTTACCTGCAAGTTGTATACACATATTGTTGTCCGGAACCAAAGGCCCCGAAGTGACAATAATCGAGATAACCGGAGGGAATGGCTTTGATGTGAGGATCACATGTGTTCACGGAGTGTTAATGCTTTGCTCTGGTGCTCTATTAAAAGGTGCACCTTAATTGCTAGTAGTTCCCTTGAGGCCTTGCTGCAAACGGGTTGGCAGGACAAAAGATGTTGTGCAAGTTCTCATTGCGGGCACGTATGACTATATATGGAATGCCTATGATTGTTTAGTACTTGGATGCTTTACCTTATTTTTTTGCAAATGCCCTATGTCTTGATTGCTATATGAATTTTCTTGTCCATGCAACGCCCGTTCATCCATCCCTATGCCTACCGCGCTTTAATCCTACTGTTTACTGCAATTGTTACTACTATCTTTACTTTTACTACTGCTATTACTTTGCTATTGCTACTACAAAACTATTGCTATTGATAAACTGCTGTGAGCAAGATTGTTTCCAGGTGTAGCTGAATTGACAACTCAGTTGTTAGGGCTTATAAATATTCTTTGGCTCCCCTTGTGTCGAATCAATAAATTGGGTTTCACTTCCCTCGAAAATACTACGATACACCCCCTATACTTGTGGGACATCAGAGGACAAGTTAGGGATGGACTACTGCAGATCACTGAGAAGGGAAGCCATCCAGAAGCAAGGAAAAACCTAGACGCAGCTCTTGCGGAGGAGGGGCTCTGAATCAAATACCATCTCCGGTGAAACCAGGCCCAATTAGGGCGAGGAAGACGGACAAGGAAACTGAAGTGGTGGACTCCAGATTAGAGTGCCGCTCGGAGCAATGAGTTGTATATGTTGGAACTAGCATGGTCTTGGTAGCGACGCGTCAGTTCAGGAGCTTCACGATCTTGTGAAGTTGTTTAAACCTACCATACTATGTGTGGTTGAGACACATATTAATAAGTCGCGTGTGGAGGGCCTAGCTAGGCTGCTAGGTACAGGCCGCGGTGGTGATCTGGTTATGTTCTAGAATAATGAAACTGATATAGAGATTTTTCCGTATTCTCAGTATCATATTGATGTGAGGGTTATGGAGAGGGGAAGCGAGCCATGGAGACTCACATGTGTTTATGGAGAATGCCAGGTGTCGGAACGTTTCAAGACCCAAGATATGTTAAAATTCATAAAATCTGCAAACCCATTGGCGTGAGTGTGTATTGGGGATTTCAACATGAACACAAGGGAGATGTAGAAAGAAGTTTGGCCCAGATCGAGGGCTTTAGGGAGGCGATAGAAATGTGCGATCTTGCTGACCTTGGTCTCGAGGGACGGGGCTAGACTTATGAAAAACGTGTGGCGGGGGACTCGTTCTGTCGTGTGCGGCTGGACAGGGCTTTGGCAACGACATCATGGAGCAGTGTGTTCCCTATGGCAACTGTGTCTCATAGCACGGGAATCACATCGGACCACTTCCCAATCATGTTATGATGGCAGGAATCCGCTAGTCAGTGGAGAGTTACTAAAGAGAAGATCTTCAGGTATGAAATTATGTGGGAAGATCATAACTAGTTTAAATCTTTCCTTGATGATGTCTGGCAGGCCAAGGGGAAGGCGTCCAACATGAGTCAACTCCAAGCTAAGTTAAACCAGGTGTTGGGGTCGCTTAATGACTAGGGCAAGAATACCTTCTATGTGAGGATCCACTTAAAGCGGGGCCCACGGACGAGAAGACGAAGGTTGTGTAGTGGCTAACCAAGCTGTATCAACGGGAGGAGGTAATGTGGCGCTAGAGATCTAGGGTGCAGTGGCTAGTCGAGGGTGATAAGAATAGCCGGTTCTTTCACCTCTAAGCGAGCTAGCGCAAAAAAAAGAATCGCATCCAAAGGCAAAAGCGACCTGATGGAGTAGTAACGGAAGATGACTAGGAGATGGCCAGTTTAACGAGAAATTTCTACAAAATCCTATATCTCTCAGAGGGAGTCACAAACATGGAAGAAGTGATTCAGGTGATACCAAAAAAATTCGCTGAACAAATGAACGAGGCTTTTTTACGGTCGATCATGGAGGAGGAGGTGAAATCGTCCCTCTTCCAAATGTTTTCGACGAAGGCCCTAGGGCCGGACGGCTTCCCGACCCATTTATTTCAAATAAATTGGGAAATTTGCAGGGAGGAAGTAACCTTAGCAGTCTTACGAGTGCTTAAGGGGGAAGATGATATGAGCGATATTTACCAAACTTTTATCATTCTAATACCCAAAGTGGCTAGCCCAGAGGAGTTGGGCCAATTTCGGCCTATTAGCTCTGTAATGTGAACTTCAAAATCGCGTCGAAGGTGGTGGCGAACCACCTAAAAGTCTTCTTACCGGAGATCATCATGGAGGAACAATCCGCTTTTGTACCAGGAAGATTGATAACTGATGACCCACAAGTATAGGGGGTGTATCACAGTATTTTCGATAAGTAAGAGTGTCGAACCCAACGAGGAGCAGAAGGTGCTGGCTAGTGGTATGGATCAGGAATTCTCTACAAATACTTAGCAAATGGATTTTTAGGGTTTTTTGATAAAGCAAGTAAACAAAGTACGAGTAAATAAAAAATAATAGGAATAAATGCAGCTAGTGTCCCAATCCTTTATGCAGCAAAGGACAAGCCGGTTGTATTACTTAAGATGACCAAACATTCTCGAGGACACATGGGAGGACTGTCAAGTGCTTTCGCTTCATATAGTTGATTAATCTTCTTTAGCTTGCTAAGTGTTGTGTGGGTGAACCTGTGCTAATGTACCGACCTTCCTAGGACTAATACATACTTGTGATTATACCCCTTGCAAACATCCGTAAGTACAAGAAAGTAATTAAGGTAGAAACCTAACCACAACTTTAAACTCTAAGACCCTTACATCCCTTGTGCAATGGTTTCCTAATGGGGGTTCAGGTTTCTATCACTCTGGCAACCCCTACGATTAGTAGCCAAATACACAATGCATTCCCCTAGGCCCATATAGGTGAAGTGTCATGTAGTCGATGTTCACATGACACCACTAGAAGAAGTACACCACAACTTAAATATCAAACTATTGAATCTTTCTCAACACAACTCCACTACTAACAACATGACTTCTCCCATGTCCTCAAGAACAAAACGAACTACTCACAAGACATCATATGGATCATGATCAGAGATGGAATAATGATGTATAACAATCTGAACATAAACAATAATTCAATGGTTCACTCAATAGCATCAACTACAAAGAGTAATCAACACCGAGAAAGTTTCCCCTAAGAACTATGCAAGATTCAACTCTATTATGACAACAATATGGAGATGGTGATGATGGTGCTGGTGGTGATGATGATGATGATCCCGATGAAGTCTAGTTTGATGGTGGTGTTGATGGCGACGATCTCTCCTCTCCGGGAAGGAATTCCACCGGCAGAATTCTGTCTGCTAGAGAGATCTTTCTCTCTCGGTGTTTTCCGCCCCGCAGAGGCGGCGAAATCTTTATGTGGTCGCCCTCCGAGTCTTAGGGTTTTGGGAGGATAATATACGCCAGAGGGGAGAGCCAGAGGTGGGCCAGGGCGGCCACACCACCTGGTGGCGCGACCTAGGGTGGCCCGTGCCAGGGGGTGGTGTGGGCCCCCTGTGGCCCATCTCCACTCCCTCTTCTGGCAGCCTTCGTCTTCTGGAAAAATAGGATTTTCCGTATATTTTCCTTGATTTTTTGATATTCGCGAATTTTGCCTCCAAACAGCACCTTTTCCATCAGAATCCTGACTACAGCGGTCCATGCTCCAAAAGTCATCAACCATGCAAAAACAGATGAAATAACATAAGTATCACCTCTTAATATGAAATATATCAATGAATAACAGTGAATTATGACATAGAATAGTGATGCAAAATGGACGTATCAACTCCCCCCAAGCTTAGACTTTGCTTGTCCCCAAGCGAAACTGAGCTCAATAAACATGCCCTCAGGTTTATGGAGTGAAGAGTCGATAAAAGAATACGGACAAGAAGCATCACATTCATCAAATACATAGATCATAATATAAGACAGCTCACTATTATATAACTTAACTTGCAATAGGTAAAGGAAACACAATAAAGATACATAAAGTGAATCATAATTGGTAATGGCAAACTTAGCTCTTGGTCGAAGAATAGTTGATAATTTGCTGGAGTTCACAAATAACTGGTTTTCAATGATAGCTTTCAAAGTAGTAATCACCAAGATAAGAGCAATGTGCAAAACAAAGAACATAAGAAACATGATTGAATAAATCATCATATGAATGAATGAAACACAACAACTCAAAATACTTGTTGAGATAGAAGGGAATAGGTTTACTGACTCAACTAAAAAGTAAAAGAAAGGCCCTTCGCAGAGGGAAGCAGGGATTTCAAGTTTCATAAAGAGCTCCCAAAAATTATGATACTTATTAGCTTTCAGCTCTCATTGCCCCTATCATAGGCATCTTTAGGTGATTAAGGTTAAAGTGATCAAATATGAGGATATGCTTGACAAGTTGTAAATTGAGAATCTCATGTCCCTTGAATACGAGGGCCGCTCCTCATGCTACTCAAGTTTAGTCACCGGTAAGTTCTTGTCATCGTAAGCACATGTGTATCACGGAGAACCGCCAACGGGGTACCTCTTGCCCGATGATACGGAATAATCCCCATATCAAAATGACAAGGCAAGCAGACAACAAGCATCTCAGCAATCTTCTTATTTACCATGGGAATATGGTGCTTTTTCTCTCTGTCCTCTTTTCATAATATCTCTTTTTTTTCTTTTTTCTTTTTTTTTTCTCAATCTCGGACTCTTTTTTTATAAGAAGAATGCTTCATAGATGCTCATTATGGTTACGCTGCAGGTTTCCACCATGTCAGCATGGATTAGACCAGCGGCCCAGGCGTTTCTCTAACACACATGCATAACTCCATGGACTTACAAGCTCCCCTTTCATTTCACACTGACAACATCCATAGACAAAAGAACATGATATCAACTAGGTACAAAGTACCAGTGCAATGTTGAAAGCGTTCCCCATGACAACATGGTTCTGCTAATTCACAACTTACAAAGCGCAAGCATATACGCAACATAGGTGAGCACAATGGTTCAAGTTTATTAAATGCAAGAAAGTAAAGTGTGCCATCAAGTTCGTGAGAGCTTTAATCACTAATTTTCACATAACAAGTTTAATTTGGGAGGTAGATAAAACAAGAATTTACTTGGAATAGCAATAGTGCTAATAGGTAGGTATGGTGGACACAAATGGCATAGGTTTTGGTTTTAAGGAGTGGAAGCACGAGAAGTAATCCCTCTCAGTACAGGTTTTTGGCTAGCAAGGCTAGGTAGCAAGTATAAGAGTTGAAGGAAACAAACAAACATACAATTGATAAAAAACAAACATGCAATCTTCCTTGGAAGCACAAAAGATCTTAACTAGAGAATACTAAACTTATGGGCAAATCAAGAAAGAAAGATGATGAAATTATATTTCTTTAGAGTACTTTTATATTTTCATTCAACTCTCAAAAATAGTGTTGCTACTGACCGAGCCAGGTTTGCCAAAACCAACTAAATTAACTCAATGATCCCAAAGTGATACCAATACTAACAACAAGATCAATCATATAACCACGAATTGAAAACTAATATAAGATATGCAAAAGAGTAAATGATAGAACTTCTCATTAATATTCCAAAACGGTAACTCACACCAAGGGATACATATCTAACGAGAGAGGGGACACTTCCATAATGCAAACCATCCTACATGATAACTTCTCTATTCATGATATGACTCTACTAAAAAGGGTAAAAAGATAGAAGATAGTGATGTGATATCGCGACACTCCCCCAAGCTTGGAACAAACCAAGGGGATGCCAAACCTAATGACGAATTACTCCTTTGGTGGTGGTGGTATTCTCTCAATGAGCTTTTTGATCAACTTCCCCAAGTCCTCAATCTCGAAGGTGAGAGTACGAATCAACTCCGAGTTGTGCTCAATGCGGTTCATGATCATGTCAGGTTGTGAATCCCAGCTCTTGCGATTCTTTCCCCACTCTCCTTCCTTGCGGTCTTCTTTTCCTGCATGGTTATGGATAAAGGTATGGAAGGGACTCTTGGTGCTTGGAGAAGGTGTCCGTGGTGCCAAACAGTGACGCGGAGGCTTCCCTCCAGTTGACATCCGTGCAGTCCTTCTGATCCTGGCAGGGTTCGCCACCACTCCAATGCTTGCAACGGTAGTGCCGGTGTGCTTTGCCTCCTCTTAACCTTCACTCTTGATCTCCTTCTCCTTCCCGGGGTCTTGGAGATCTTCCTCCATAGGCTCCTTTCCTTTATCCTTGGAGGACACCATTGTGCTTCTAAGCTTTCAAGAATAGCTCCTGGCAGAAACAGATCGAAACAAAAACATGACGAGAACACAATATATGAACCTCAGGGGATCCGGGGGATTATCTGTTACGAAGTTTCACGACAAAAGGAAGGTACTGGGAGAAAACGGGTCGGAGGCGGAGTCCGGAGTGGCCACACCACCTGGTGGCACGGCTAGGGGTGGGCCCACACCACAGGGTGGTGTGAGCCACCCTGGCTCCGTTTCCGTCCCTCTTTCGCTTCATAGCTTTCCTTATTGTCTAAAAACTGCAAAAATATAGTTGGATAGTATTTTCGTGGAACTTTTCTTACAAGTGCTGTTACCTATTTGAAAACGAACTCTGCAGGTCTCTGAATTTGGTATCTAGTAGATTCTTCCGGAGTCACTACTTGAATAACATCAATATCTTCATCTTCATACACTTATTACTTGAGTCATAAACCTTTCACTTCCTTATTACACCATTATCTCCACTACCTGGAAATTTCTTTCACACAAAACTTCATACAGTTCTCATTAGCAACATTAGTATAAGTGAAGTGATAAAACCTTTTGAGTCCAACTTCAACTGAAAACCCTCAAAGAAATAAGCTACTATAGCAACTCCTTCTGAAAACCCAAAAATAATTCAAAAAGGAAATCGATTAAAGAAGCAAATGCAAAAGTGGCAAAATCTATCAAAACAGACCAGCAGGTAAAGATCAATTTTTTCGAAAATCTTCTGTTGCTCAAATCAAACGGTGCAAAACTAACAAAAGTTAAATAACAACCTGGGGCAGAAGCACAAAAAATTACAGCTCAGTCCGACATACAGAGATCTCTCATGATTTTTTACGGTGAAGCACAAAAATCTGTTTCGGGACAGCAACTTCCCCAAATCTTATTTCTCTCTCATTAGAGGTTCATCTTGACACAAAAACCAAACAAAAAGGATAAGGAGAGGTTATTACCGAAGTAATAACTTCCAAGACTCAAAGAAACAAAAATAAACTGAAAGCAAAAATAAACTGGGTTGTCTCCCAAAAAGCTCTTTCTTTATAGCCATTATAAGATGGGCATGATAATTTTGAAGATGCTCACATAGGAATACGACTTGAAGTGAAGGAGAGCATTAAGAAGCAAAAATACACATTTTTAAGTCTAACCCACTTCCTATGCAAGGGAATTTTGTAAACAAACAAGTTGTTGAAACTAGAGGCTACTAGCATAGGAAGGCAAAAGAAGTGCAACATGAAAACTTTCAGCATAAAACGAGGAAACTTGATATTATTGAGATGCATAAGAACACTTTTCCCTCTCTCATAGTAACATTCAGTATCATTCATAAACTTAACAATACAGCTATCACAAGGACTATCGTAACAATGATCACTTATTCTAACAGAAAACACAGGAATACTAGCTCTTATGATACTACTTTGTGAAACAATACTAGAGGTATCCTTACAAAGGATAGTGTGTACCTCTTCTTCATATTTAGTAACAAAGTCTTTCACATTTGCTATTATAGGTTCATCAACCATTTGTTTATCAGGTTCAACAGCTTCATTTGTACTTTCATTAACCATACTAGCTATCATAGAATGTTCCTTTATCTTAACTGGGAAAGGCATTTTCTCAATGTAAGGTTTAGGTAAAACATGATTAGCAGTATAAACTTCATTATTTCTTGCAGGAACACTCTTAGCAACATCTTTATAAGGTTCATGATACTTACTCCACTTATTTTTAGGCACTTCAATGTAGGAAGCAAAAGCCTTAAAATAAGAAGCAATAGCTTGAGAGTCTAGACCATAAGCATTTTTAATATTTTGAAAGTCATCAGTTCCCATAAAAGATTCAATGCATTCATAATCATAGTTTATACCTGACTTTCTTCCTTTGTCATTCTCCCAAGCTTCAACATTGTCTTGAATACGGTCCAAAAGATCCCATTTAACTTCTTCTTCCATGCGAGTGAATGATCCAGCACAAGAAGCATCCAATAAATCCTTATCATGAAGAGAAAGCCTTGCATAAAAGTTATTGATAATAATATTGTTGGGGAGCTCATGAATGGGACATTTGAGCATAAGTAACTTCAATCTCCCCCAAGCTTGAGCTGTACTCTCTCCATTAAGAGGCCAAAAGTTGTATATTTGATTCCGATCTTTATGAATCTCACTAGGAGGATAAAACTTTGAATAAAAGAGAGGCACTATTTCCTCCCATTCAAGAGCTTGACCATTTTTCAACAGCTTATACCATTCCTCAGCTCTTCCTTTCAGCGATAATGAGAATAACTTCTTCTTGACTTGATCTGTAGTAATACCTGCACACTTGAACAACCCGCATAATTCGTGTATAAAGAGTAAATGATCACCGGGATGGACAGTTCCATCTCCAACATAATAGTTATCCATAACACGATCAATAATTCTTGTAGGTATTTTAAAAGCATCATTCTCAGCAGGTGGTGGTTCATCTACTACCTTAGCAGTGGTAGTAGCATTACCAAATAAGAAACTCAACGAATTATCCATAACGAAAATAAAGCAACTAACAGAAGTAAACAATACTCACAGTAGAAGTTTCCTTTACCGGTTCCACTCTCCAATAGCGCTTCACTCCCCGACAACGGCACCAGAAAATAGTCTTGATGACCCACAAGTATAGGGGTCTATCACAGTATTTTTGATAAGTAAGAGTGTCGAACCCAACAAGGAGCATAAGGTGCTGGCTAGTGGTATGGATCAGGAATTCTCTGCAAATACTTAGCAAATGGATTTTTAGGAGTTTTTGATAAAGCAAGTAAACAAAGTACGAGTAAATAAAAGACAATATGAATAAATGCAGCAAGTGGCTCAATCTTTTATGCAGCAAAGTACAAGCCGGTTGTATTACTTAAGATGACCAAACGTTCTCGAGGACACATGGGAGGACTGTCAAGTGCTTTCGCTTCATATAGTTGATTAATGTTCTTTAGCTTGCTAAGTGTTGTGTGGGTGAACCTGTGCTAATGTACCGACCTTCCTAGGACTAATACATACTTGTGATTATACCCCTTGCAAACATCCGTAAGTACAAGAAAGTAATTAAGGTAGAAACCTAACCACACCTTTAAACTCTAAGACCCTTACGTCCCTTGTGAAATGGTTTCCTAACGGGGGTTCAGGTTTTTGTCACTCCGGCAACCCCTACGATTAGTAGCCAAATACACAATGCATTCCCCTAGGCCTATATAGGTGAAGTGTCATTTAGTCGACGTTCACATGACACCACTAGAAGAACTACACCATAACTTAAATATCAAACTACTGAATCTTTCTCAACACAACTCCACTACTAACAACATGACTTCTCCCATGTCCTCAAGAACAAAACGAACTACTCACAAGACATCATATGGATCATGATCAGAGATGGAATAATGATGTATAACAATCTGAACATAAACAATAATTCAATGGTTCACTCAATAGCATCAACTACAAAGAGTAATCAACACCGGGAAAGTTTCCCCTAAGAACTATGCAATATTCAACGCTATTGTTACAACAATATGGAGATGGTGATGATGGTGCTGGTGGTGATGATGGTGGTGATGATGATGATCCCGATGAAGTCCAGCTTGATGGTGGTGTTGATGGCGACGATCTCCCCTCTCCAGGAAGGAATTCCCCTGGCAGAATTCTGTCTACCAGAGAGATCTTTCTCTCTCGGTGTTTTCTGCCCCATAGAGGCGGAGGAATCTTTCTATGGTCGCCCTCCAAGTCTTAGGGTTGATGGGTTCGCAGCATGGAAAACAAAAAATTTCTACTGCAAGAACGAACAAAACCCAGATCTAATCTAGATAAAAGCCAAGATCTAATCTACTAGACATGAGCAACGAGATAGATCGGTACTAACCCTCATAGAACCGAAAGCGTTAACGAGATTAGATCTCGTGGATGATGTAGTCGATCACTTGCCGATCTCAAGATCGTGTGGACGATCCTTCCGGCGCCGCGTTTCGGCAGCGCTTCCGCAGACGGTCACACGTGCGGAGTCGAAGCAGACCTTCCTCTCCCCGTTCCAGCGAGCAGCGGAGGTAGTAGATCTTCTCCATGGAATCCCAGCAGCACGACGGCGTGGTGGTGGTGGAGATGAGAATTATGCAGGGCTTCACCTATGCCTGTGCAGAAGAAACGTGGAGGAGAGAGGCGGCTGAGATTGGGAGTTATGAGACAAGGTGCAAGAGGGGGCTCCCCCTCCCTTCTATTTAAAGGAGGGAGGCGCGCCTGGGGAGGGGGAGTCCTAGTAGGACTCCCTCCTCCTTGGGCCGGCGGGTTGGGGGGAGGAAACCTCCTCCCCCACGAATCCGTGTCTTGCCCCACTTGGTTTCTTTGATCCCTTTCTTGGTTTTCAAGCAAACTCCAAGAAATCCTCTAGAACCTTCCAGAACATTCCGAAACCTTCTAGAATCTCCATACAAACACTCCGGAACATTTCCTAACTTAGAAAATGATCCCCAATATATGAATCTCATTCTCCGGACCATTCCGGATCTCCTCGTGATGTCCCGGATCCATTCCGAGACTCCGAACAACATTCGGTCTCCAACGTAAATTCCATAGCTACTTCAAACAACTTCGAACCTTAAGTGTGTCACCCTACGGTTCGTGAATATGCAGACATGATGAAGACACCTCTCCCATCAATAACCATCAGCGGGATCTGGAGATCCATAACGGCTCCCACATACTCAACGATTACTTCGTGATCGATTGAACCAATTAACATACGAAACCAATTCCCTTTGTCTCGTGACATTCTACTTATCCGAGGTTTGATCGTCAGTATCTTCATACCTAGTTCTTCCTCGTTACTGATAAGTACTCTTTACTCGTTCCATGTTATGTCATCCCTTGTGACCTAGTCACATGCTTGCAAGCTATCTAGATGACATTCCACCGAGAGGGCCCAGAGTATATCTATCCGTCATATGGATGGACAAATCCCAATCTTGGTCTATGCGCTTCAACACATACTTTCAGAATACCCAATGACACTTTTATAACCGCCCAGTTACGAAGCGGCGTTTGATGTCATCAAAGTATCCATCCGGTGATGGTGATTAACATAACCTCATGGTCGAAGGATTAGGTTACTATGTATTTCAAAGCTTACAACAATACGAACTTAATGACTTGATCTTATGCTACGCTTACTATGGGTGTGTGTCCATCACATCATGCTCCTAATGATATAACCTTGTTATTAATCACATCCAATGTCCATGATTAGGAAACCATGATCATCAATCAATCAACAAGCTAGTTTAATAAGAGGCTTACCAGGGACTCTTTTATGTTTACAAAACACACAAGTATTAGTGTTTCCTAATAATACAATTATAGCATGGGATGTAAACTTTCATCATAAACACAAAGATATAATAATAACCACTTTTATTATTGCCTCTTGGGCATATCTCCAACAAGGGTTTCGGGAGGATAATATACGCCAGAGGGGAGAGCCAGAGGTGGGCCAGGGCGGCCACACCACCCGGTGGCGTGGCCTAGGGTGGCTCGCGCCAGGGGGTGGTGTGGGCCCCCTGTGGCCCATCTCCACTCCCTCTTCAGGCAGCCTTTGTCTTCTGGAAAAATAGGATTTTCCATATATTTTCTCAGATTTTCTGATCTTCACGAATTTGCCCTCCAAACAGCACCTTTTCCATCAGAATCCTGACTGCAATGGTCCATGCTCCAAAAGTCATCAACCATGCAAAAACATATGAAATAACATAAGTATCACCTCTTAATATGAAATCTATCAATGAATAACAGTGAATTATGACATAGAATAGTGATGCAAAATGGACGTGTCAATAACGGATAACATTATCACGGCATATGAGTGTCTCCATTTTATGAAGACAAATAGAGCAAAGAAGAATAGTTTTTGCGCCTTAAAACTTGATATGCAGAAGGCTTACGATCGCTTAGAGTGGAGGTACCTGCAGGTTGTAATGCTCAATCTCGGGTTCCACAGGTTGTGGGTTCATATGTTGATGGGGCTTGCCACGATCGTGTCCTTCCAGGTTTTATTCAGTGAAGTGAAATTGCAACAGTTCAACCCCTCAAGGGGGATTCAACAAGGATACCCAATTTCTCTGTATCTTTTCCTTTTAGCAGCAGAGGGCCTTTCATGCCTGGTAAAACATCATCGTTTATCATCAGATCTCCATGGACTAATGGTGGCACCGTCCGCTCCGGCGGTTAGTCACCTCCTTTTTGCATATGACAACATGTTGCTTTTTAAGGCGGATACAGAGAGTGTCGGGAGAGTACAAGAACTTCTTGACCTGTATTGCAGCGCCTCAGGGCAGAAGATCAATCAGAGTAAGTCTTTGATTTTCTTCAACAAAGGTTGTCAAGCCGTAGCTCGGGAGGGAGTTAAAGCGACATTGGATGTTCACAATGAAACACTTAATGAGAAATGTCTTAGAATGCCCTCGGATGTGGGGAAATCGAGGAACGGTGCCTTCAAATATATAATGGACAGAATTTGGAAGCATATACAGGAATGCCTAGAGAAGCTTTTATCTACAGGAGGAAAGGATATCCTCATGAAGTCAGTAATTCGAGCGATCCCTATACTTTCAATGGCTTGTTTCAAATTGCCAAGAGGTTTGCGTGAGCACATTAACACCATGATCTGCAAATTTTGGTGGGGCAGTCGTGACAGTGAGAGAAAACCTAGTTGGGTTTCATGGAAGAAAATGTGTAAACCTAAACACACGGGTGGTTTAGGGTTCCGAGACATCGAGTTGTTTAACCAATGTGATGAGCAACACAATATCGCTTCAATATCTATGAAGGCCGAGTGCAACAATTTCAAGTGGATACCAACATTCTCTTCACCGAAGTGAATGAACGATTGTACGAATTCTCCAGTAACCTAGAAGAACTCATTACAAAGATGGCACAAGGTCATTCAAGATCATCAAGCTCAAGCCGCTCCATCATTCTTCAAGATCTCGCTCAAGCTGTGAAGTGATAAAAAAATCAAGGCCCATGATACATCCATTTTGCATCACTATTCTATATCATAATTTATTGTTATTCATTGATATATTTCATATTAAGAGATGATACTTATGTTATTTCATCTGGTTTTGCATGGTTGATGACTTTTGGAGGATGGACCGCTGAAGTCAGGATTCTGATGGAAAAGGCACTGTTTGGAGGCGAAATTCACGAAGATCAGAAAACCCCGGAAAATACATGGAAAATCCTATTTTTCTAGAAGACAAAGGATGCTAGAAGGGGGAGCACATATGGGCCATAGGGGGCCCACACCACCCCCTGGCGCGGGTCAGCCCTGACCGTGCCACCAAGTGGTGTGGCCACCCTGGCCCACCTGTGGCTCTGCTATTTGGCGTATATTATCCTCCCGAAACCCTAAGACTCGAGGAGCGACCACGGAAAGATTCCGCCACCTCTGCGGGGCAGAAAACTGCAGAGAGAGAAAGAGCTCTTCGGCAGGCAGAAATCTGCCAGGGAAATTCCTTCCCGGAGAGGGGAGATCATCGCCATCAACACCGTCATCAAGTTGGGCTTCATCAGTATCATCATAATCATCATCTCCACCAGCACCATCATCACCACTTCATACCGCTGTAACAATTGGGTTGAATCTTGCATAGTTCTTAGGGGAAACTTTCCCGGTGTTGATTACTTGTTGTAGTTGATGCTATTGAGTGGAACCATTGAATTATTGTTATGTTCAGATTGTTACTTATCATTATTTAATCTTTGATCTTGATCCATATGATGTCTCGTGAGTAGTTCGTTTAGTTCTTGAGGACATGGGAGAAGTCATGTTGTTAGTAGTGGAATTGTGTTGAGAAAGATTCAATAGTTTGTTATTTAAGTTGTGGTGTTATTCTTCTAGTGGTGTCATGTGAACGTCGACTACATGACACTTCACCTTTATAGGCCTAGGGGAATGCATTGTGTATTTGGCTACTAATCATAGGGGTTGCCGGAGTGACAGAAACCTAAACCCCCATTAGGAAACCTTTGCGCAAGGGAGTGTAGGATCTCAGAGTTTAAAGTTGTGGTTAGGTTTCTATCTTAATTACTTTCTTGTACTTGCGGATGCTTACAAGGGGTATAATCACAAGTATGTATTAGTCCTAGGAAGGCCAGTACATTAGCATAGGTTCACCCACACAACATTATCAAACTAAATAAGATTAATCAACTATATGAAGCGAAAGCACTTGACGATATTCCCGTGTGTCCTCGAGAATGTTTGGTCATCTTAAGTAATACGACCGGCTTGTCCCTTGCTAAAGAAAGGATTGGGCCACTTGCTGCAATTATTATTATTGTCTTTTATTTACTCGTACTTTATTTATCTGCATTATCAAAAACCCCTAAAAATCCATTTGCTAAGTATTTACAGAGAATTCCTGCTCCAAGCCACTCGTCAACATCTTCTGCTCCTTGTTGGGTTCGACACTCTTACTTATCGAAAATACTACACCCCCTATACTTGTGGGGCATCAAGACTATTTTCTAGCGCTGTTGCCACGGAGTGAAGCGCTATTGGAGAGTGGAACTGGTAAAGGAAACTTCTAATATGAGTATTGTTTATTTCTGTTAGTTACTTTATTTCAATATGGATAATTCACTTAGTTTCTTTATTTCGTAATGCTACTACCACTGCTAAGGTAGTAGATGAACCTACACCTGCTTAAAATTATACTTTTAAAATACCTACAAGAATTATTGATCGTGTTATGGATAACTACTATTTTGGAGATGGAACTGTCCATCCTGGTGATCATTTGCTCTTTATACACGAATTATGCGGATTGTTCAAGTGTGCAGGTATTACAACAGATCAAGTCAAGAAGAAGTTATTCTCATTGTCACTGAAAGGAAGAGCCGAGGAATGGTACAAGCTGCTGAAGAATGGTCAAGCTCTTGAATGGGAGGAAGTAGTACCTCTCTTTTATTCAAAGTTTTATCCTCCTAGTGAGATTCATAAAGATCGGAATCAAATATACAACTTTTGGCCTCTTGATGGAGAGAGTACAACTCAAGCTTGGGGGAGATTGAAGTTACTAATGCTCAAATATCCTATTCATGAGCTCCCCAATAATATTATTATCAATAAATTTTATGCAAGGCTTTCTCTTTATGATAAGGATCTATTGGATGCTTCTTGTGCTGGATCATTTACACGCATGGAAGAAGAAGCTAAATGGGATCTTCTAGACCGTATTCAAGACGATGCTGAAGCATGGGAGAATGATAAAGGAAGAAAGTCGGGTATAAATTATGATTATGAATGCATTACATCTTTTATGGGAACTAATGACTTTTAGAATATTAGTAACACTTATGGTCTAGATTCTCAATGTATTGCAAATTATTTTAAGGCTTTTGCTTCTTATATTGCAATTCCTAAAAGAAATGGAATAAGTATCATGAGCCATATAAAGATATTACTAATTGTGTTCCTGCAAAAAATACTGAACTTTATACTGCTAATCATATTTTATCTGAACCTTACATTAAGGAAATGCCTTTCCCAGTTAAGATAAAGGAACATTCTATGATAGCTAGTATGGTTAATGAAAGTACAAATAAATTTGTTGAACTTGATGCAAATAGTTGTTGAATCTGTAGTAGCAAATGTGAAAGACTTTGTCACTAAATATGTAAAAGATGGACACACTATCCTCTGTAAGGATACTTCTAACATTGTTTCACAAAGTAGTATTATGAGAGCTAGTATCCCTGTGTTTTCTGTTATAATAAGTGATCATTGCTACAATGGTTCATGTGATAGTTATATCGTTAAATTTATGCATGACACTGAAAGTTATTATGAGATAGGGAAGACTGTTCTTATGCACCTCAATAATATTTAGTTTCCTCACTTTATGTTGAAAGTCTTTATGTTGCACTTGTTTTGCCTTCCTATGCTAACAGCCTCTGGATTCAACAATTTATTTTCTTACAAAATTCCCTTGCATAGGAAATGGGTTGGACTTAAACATGTGTATTTTTTGCTTCTTGATGCTCTCTTTTACTTCAATTCATATTCTTATGTAAGTATCATTGAAATTATCATGCCCATCTTAATGACTATAAAGAAAGAGCTTTTTGGGAGACGACCCAATATTTTTTTTGCTTTCAGTTTGTTTTTATTTATTTGAGTCTTGGAATTTATTGTTTATGCAATAGCCTCTCCTTATCCTTTTTGTTTGGTTTTTGTGTCAAGATCAACCTCTAATGAGAGAGAAGTAAGATTTGGGGAAGTTGCTGTCCCAACACAGATTTTTGTGCTTTACTATAAAAAATCGTGAAGAATCCTAGAACATCGTACTGGTCTATAATTTTTTGTGTGTGTAACCCAGGTTATTATTTAACTTTCATTAGTTTTGCACTTTTTGATTTGAGCAATAGAAGATTTTCTAAAAAAACGATCTTTACCTTCTGGTCTGGTTTGCTAGATTTTTGCCACTCTTGCATTTGCCTCTTAAATCGATTTACTTTTTGAATTCCTTTTTGGGCTTTCGAAAGGAGTTGCTACAGTAGCTTATGCTTTGATGGATTTCAGTTGAAATCGAACTTAAAAGCTTTATTACCTCACTTGCACTAATGTTGCTAATGAGAATTGTGTGAAGTTTTATGTGAAAGAAATTTCCAGGTTATAGGATAAAATGGTGTAATAAGATGGTGAATGGTTGAATGACTCAAACAATATATTTAAGAGGATTAAGATATTGATGTTATTCAAGCGGTGACTCTGGAAGAATTTATTTAAATTCCAAGCTCAGAGACCTGCAGTGTCCTTTTTCGAATAGGTAACAGTTCTAGTAAGAAAAGGTCCACGAAAAATCTGTCAATTTATATTTTTGCAGTTTTTATCTAACAAGGAAAGCAATGAGTAGAAAGAGGGACAGAAACGGAGCCCGGGTGGCCCAGACCACCCTGTGGCGCGGGCCCACCTGGCCGCGCCACCAGGGGGTGTGGCCATCCCGGAGCCCGTCTCCGACCCGTTGATGCGTTGCAAACGTATCTATAATTTTTGATGTTCCATGCTTATTTTATATCTACTTTCTTATGTTTTGTCCACACTTTGGAGTACTTTTACACATTGTCTAGAACTAACCTATTAACAAGATGTCACAGTGCCAGTTGCCTATTTTATTCTGTTTTTGGTTCCAGAAAAGCCAGAAAATGAATATTCTCGGAATTGGACCGGAAAAAAGCCAAAGTCGATATTTTACTGGAAGACTCACGAAGCTAGAAGACGAGACGGAGAGGGGCCAGGGGCTGGCCACACCATGTGGTGGCGCGGGTCCCCCTGGCCGCGCCACCAGGTGGTGTGGGACCCTGGTCCACCCTCTGACATCACCCCTTCGCCTATAAGAAGCCTCCCGATGAGAAAACCCTAAATAATCCAGCCTCCAGCCACGAAAAGTTCCACAACACCGACGCCACCGAAGGGGAGATTCGAGGGATAGAAAGTCTCTGTTCTGGCACCCTGCCGAGACAGGGAAGTGCCCCCGGATCCATCTCCATCGACTCCACCGCCATCTCCATTGTCGTTGCTGACTCCCATGATGAGGAGGGAGTAGTTCTTCCTCGAGGCTAAGGGCTCTACCGGTAGCTATGTGTTCATCTCTCTCTATGCGTGATCATATTGTGATCATGAGCTTTGTAGTCAAGTAGATCTACCTTGCTACTCAAGTGCTTTAATAGATCTCCGCTCTCCCCACGTGTCTGAAGTTGACAGTGTGCACACCGTGCGACACTTAGGCTAGAGATTACAAATACTTGTTATGAGTTATATTTGGAGTTGGATGTGTCTATGAAATTGTGGTGTTTGTTGGAACCATCTAGCGCTCAAGGTGACAGTGTGGGGTTATCTAGATGGGGAAGGCGGACTTTGAGGAGTGCTGTTATAGCCCTACCATGGATTAAAATGTCCAACCAGAGAGTAGTTCATAGTAGAATCATAAAGAGAAGATATTTATATGGGAGTGTTCACTAGTGAAAGTATGATCCCTAGGCCTTGTTTCTAAGCATTGAAAACCATTTGCAACTAGATCTATTACATGTTTTCTTGCTTCCATCTTTATTTTAGATTGCCTTTAGTCTCTTCCTACCCGTCAAGCTATTTTCTGGGACCGTTACCACTTATAATTATCCATACCACTTGTATTTCAGTATATCTTCGCTGAACTAGTGCACCTATACACCTGACAAGTGTATTGGGTGTGTTGGGGACACAAGAGACTTCTTGTATCTTGATTGTAGGGTTGCTTGAGAGGAATACCTTTGACCACTTCCTCCCTGAGTTCGATAAACCTTGGCTAATCCACTTAAGGGAAACTTGCTGCTGTTCTACAAAACTCTGCACTTGGAGGCCCAACATATGTCTACAAGAATAGAAGTGTGTAGACATCAAGATATTTTCTGGCGCCATTACCGGGAGGTAAGGTAAAAGGTACTCACATCCTCTAGCTACTAAGCTATGTTCTAGTACTGTAGCTGGTGTGTGAGTGCTCAAAGTTATTTTCTTTATATTCTGCAATTATATCTTTTGTTTCTTTAGCTACTAATACCTAGTTTGATCTCGTTACCGACATGCACTCTTTTCTCGTTCCCATGATATAACATTCTAGTGATCACATCACTTGCTTGCGAGATATCTTAATGTGATATCACCGAGAGGGCCCAGAGTATATCTATCCGTCATCGGGATTGACAAATTCCACTCTTGATCCATAAGCCTCAACATAACACCTTCGTAAGCACTGAACCCACCTTTATAGTCACCCTGTTACGGTGTGACGTTTGATGTTATCAAGATACTCTTCCGGTGTTAGCAATTAACATGATCTCATGGTCCAAGGACTAAGATTACTTCGTATGATGTTGTAGCAATAAACATAATGACTTTGATCATAATGCTATACTTCGAATGAATGTTCATCACATCATTTCACAAATGTTGTGACCTCGTTATTAACAACATCCAATGTCCATGATCAGGAAACCTTGATCATCTTGTTAATCAACGAGCTAGTCTATAAGAGAGGCATAACTAGGAATCTTTTATTTGTTTATTAAACACACATGTATTGATGTTTCCTATCAATACAATTATAGCATGCAAAATAAACATCTATCATATACAAGGAATACATAATAACAAATTTATTATTGCCTCCCAGGGCATATTTCCTTCAGTCTCCCACTTGCACTAGAGACAAAATCTAGTTCACATAGTGATAAATCTAACACCCATGGAGTTCTGGTGTTGATCATGTTTTGCCCTAGGGAGAACTTTAGTCAACAGATCTGCTACATTTAGGTCCGTGTGTACTTTACAAATCTTTATATCTCCATCCTTAACATGCTCGCGGATGGAGTGAAACCGACGCTTAATATGCTTGGAATTCTTGTGAGACCTTGGTTCCGTGGCGTTGGATATGGCTCCATTGTTGTCACAATAGATCACCATTGGGTCAAATTCACTAGGAACCACACCTAGTTCCGTTATGAACTCCTTCATCCAGACCGCTTCCTGTGCCACTTCTGAAGTAGCAACATATTCCGCCTCCATCGTTGATCCATCCACCACAGGTTGTTTGGAACTCCTCCAACTAACTGCCGCTCCGTTCAAGAGAAATACATATCCTGATTGAGACTTAGAGTCATCCAGATCGGTGTCAAAGCTAGCATCGACATAACACTTAGCGACTAGCTCTTCTTCACCTCTGTATACAAGAAACACATCCTTAGTTCTTCTTAAGTACTTAAGGATATTCTTGACCGCTATCCAGTGTTCCGAACCTGTATCAGATTGGTATCTACTAGTCAAACTAATAGCACGTGCCACATCCGGTCTTGTACATAGCATGGCGTACATTATAGAGCCTATGGCTGAGGCATAGGGGATCTTATCCATTATCTCTCTTTCTTCCGCCGTAGCCGGACTTTGAGTCTTACTCAATGTCTTGTCGTCCATATTAAACTTCTTTAATATCTTATCAAGGTATGTACTCTGCGATAGCCCAATTAGGCGCCTTGATATATCTCTATAGATTTTAGTGCCTAATATATATGAAGCTTCACCAAGGTCCTTCATCGAAAATTTGTTGTTTAGATAACTTTTAACACTGTTTAAAAGATCTATACCATTTCCAAACAATAATATGTCATCCACATATAATATCAGAAATGCCACATTGCTCCCACTCACTTTATTGTAAATACAAGCCTCTCCATAAGTTTGGACAAATCCAAACTCTTTGATCACCTCATCAAAGCGGAGATTCCAACTCTAGGATGCTTGCTTCAGTCCATAGATGGATCTCTGAAGTTTGCACACCTTATCAACATCCTTAGGATCGACAAAACCCTTAGGTTGTATCATATACAACTCTTCTTCAATATTACCATTGAGGAACGCAGTTTTGACATCCATCTACCATATTTCATAATCGAAATATGCAGCAATTGCTAACATAATCCTAACCGACTTCAGCATCGCTATAGGAGAGAATGTCTCATCGTAGTCAACTCCTTGAATTTGTCGAAACCCCTTTGCAACAAGTTGAGCTTTATAGATGGTCACATTACCATCATCATCATCAGTTTTTCTTTTGAAAATCCATTTATTCTCAACGGCCCTTTGATCGTGAGGTAAGTCCACCAAGGTCCAAACCTAGTTTTCGTACATGGATTCCATCTCGGATTTCATGGCTTCTAGCCATTTGTTGGAATCCGGGCTCATCATCGCTTCTTCATACGTCGTAGGGTCATCCATTTCATCAATCATGAAATTCATAATAGGATTGCCGTACAGTTCAGGAGCTGCACGTGTCCTGCTTGACCTGCGAGGTTCGGTAGTATCCTCTTCCGAAGTTCCATGATCATTATCATTAGCTCTCTCTTCATCAGGTGAAGTCAACTCCAAAACAACTTCCGGTGCTGTGCCACTCGCCATTTCATGAAGAGAAGGTTCAATAACCTCTTCGAGTTCTACCTTCCGGCTACTCACACCTTTCGCGAGAAACTCCTTCTCAAGAAAGGATCCATTCTTGGCAACAAAAACCTTGCCCTCGGATCTATGATAGAAGGTATACCCAATCATTTCCTTAGGGTATCCTATAAAGACGCATTTTTCTGCTTTGGGTTCGAGTTTATCCGGCTGAAGTTTCTTCACATAAACATCGCATCCCCAAACTTTAAGAAAAGACAGCTTGGGTTTGTTTCCAAACCATAATTCATATGGTGTCGTTTCAACGGATTTAGATGGTGCCCGATTTAAAGTGAATGTAGCGGTTTCCAGTGCATAACCCCAAAATGACAGTGGTAAGTCAGTCAGAGACATCATAGATCGAACCATATCCAATAAGGTACGATTACGACATTCCGACACACCATTACGTTGTGGTGTTCCGGAAGGCATGAGTTGTGAAACTATTCCACAGTCTTTCATATGTGTGCTAAACTCGTAACTAAGATACTCTCCTCCACGGTCGGACCACAGAAATTTGATCTTTCTGTTATGATGATTTTCCACTTCATTCTAAAATTCCTTGAACTTTTCAAAGGTTTTAGACTTATGTTTCATCAAATAGATATACCCGTATCTACTCAAATCATCCGTGAAAGTAACAAAATAATGATATCCACCTCGCGTCGACACACTCATTGGTCCACACACATCAGTATGTATGATTTCCAATAAATCTATCGCCCGTTCCATTGAACCGAAAAATAGCGTTCTAGTCATCTTGCCCATAAGGCATGGCTCACATGTATCAAATGATTCAAAATCAAGTGATTCCAAAAGTCCATGAGAATGGAGTTTCTTCATGCGTTTAACGCCAATATGACCTAGACGGCAGTGCCACATATATGCAGATATATCATTATCAAGTTTAATCCTTTTAGCATCAACATTAATAATATGCGTAATACTACTATCGAGATCCAACAGAAATAAACCATTCATCACAGGTGCATGACCATAAAAGATATCATTCATATAAATCGAACAACCATTATTTTTAGATTTAAAGGAATAACCACTTCGCATCAAACATGATCCAGATACAATGTTCATGCTCAGTGCAGGCACGAAATAATAATTATTTAGATTTATCACTAATCCCGACGGCATATGGAGAGGCAACGTTCCGACGGCGATCACATCAACTCTTGATCCATTGCCGACCCGCATCGTGACCTCATCCCTTGCTAGCCGTCGCTTGTTCTGCAGCCTCTGAATCGAGTTACATATATTAGCAACCGATCCCGTATCAAATACCTAGGTGCTACTGCGAGTACTAGTCAAGTACACATCAATAACATGTATATCACATATACCTTTGTTGCCTTGCCGGCCTTCTTGTCCGCCAAATACTTGGGGCAGTTGTGCTTCCAATGGCCAGTCCCCTTGCAATAGTAGCACTCAGTATCAGACTTGGGGCCAGCTCGGGATTTCTTTTCAGGTGCGGCAATAGATTTGCCGCCCATCTTTCCCTTCGGCTTGCCTTTCTTGTCCTTCTTGAAACCGGTGGTCTTATTGATCATCAACACTTAATGTTCTTTCCCAATCTCCACTTCTGCAGTCTTAAGCATTGACAGAAGCTCGGGAAGAGACTTCTTCATGCCCTACATGTTATAGTTCATCATGAAGCTCTTGTAGCTAGGTGGCAGATATTGGAGAACACAATGTATGCCTAAGTCAATGGGAATCGTTATTCCCAAGGACACAAGCTTATCGGCGTACCTAGACATTTTGAGTACGTGCTCACTAACGGAGTTGCTCTCCTCCATCATGCAGCTAAAGAACTTTTCAGAAGCATTATAACTCTCTACGGCAACATAGGTATCGAAAATCATTTTCAATTCTCCCATGGTATCAAAGACATTGCCATTTTCGAAACGCTTTCGAAGTTCTGGCTCTAGCCCATACAGTATGCCGCAATGAACTAAGTTGTGGTCCTCCTGACGAGTTATATAGACATTCTTTTCCTCGTTAGGGGCATCAGGAGCTGGTGGGGGGGCTAGTGGCGCCTCTAGCACATATTGCTTTTGTGCAGCAGTGAGGAGAATCCTCAAGTTCATAGCCCAGTTGGTGAAGTTGCTACCATTTGCAGCAAGTTTCTCTTTCTCCATGAACACATTGAAATTAAAAGCAGGTGGTGCCATCTACAACACAATTTGTAAAGTTTATTTAGACTAAGTTTATGATAGATTGAGTTTAACTAATCCAAATTACTAATGAACTCCCAATCAAAAACAACATCCCTCGTGCCCTTTTGGTGATTACATGAACCAAATCCACTACACCAAGTTCGATCATCACGTGAGTTAGTGTAGCTTCAAAGGCGAGCATCTATATGGGCATCATATCAACTATATGACTCATGCTTAACCTTTCGGTCCGTGTTCCGAGGCCATGTCTGTACATGCTAGGCTCGCCAACTAACAACCTTAGTATTCGCGTGTGTAAAACTGTCTTACACCCGTTGTATGAAAGCGTAGAGTCGAGTACACCCGATCATCACGTGATGTCTTGAAACACGATCCATAGAACGGTGCATACTTAAGGAAGAACACATTTTATCTTGATATTTAAATGAGGGATCATATTACAATGCTACTAAAAGCTCCAAACTAGCAATATAAGATGCAAACATCTAATGTGTAAAGTGAGATGATATGGTCCATGCATTTGATCTCTATCATATGCATCGTGGCATGATCTCTATCATTCCTTTGTGTGTAAGGCCAAGGTCTATGGAACTTACATGTTAAGTGTGTTGTAAGAGTATCTATCATACATCTACTTACAACAATACCATATCAAGACACTAGCCCAACAACGATCTAAACTAGACGCCTATAATTTATCCATTGCAAGTTTTACGTGGCTTAGGGCTTTCGAAGATAGAACCGTTCTTACCTACGAACATGGAACCACAACGAGGATAACCAAGTTATTAGCAACTCGTTGTAAATCAGATATTGACTATAGTAGGAGAGACAGACACCCGCCAGCCACTTATGCAAAACTAGTTGCATGTCAGTCGTGGAACCGGTCTCATGTGCGATGACATGTAAGGTTGGTCCGGGCCACTTCATCCCACTATGCCACCAATATCCAAAATACATGAAAGAAGCAATAACATGATCAGCATCACCCACATATAAACATATGTGTACTACCCGTGCAAAGCACCTACGCATAGATCAGGCTCTGATACCACTATTGGGTTCGCAGCATAGAAAACAAAAAATTTCCTACGATGAGAACTATACGCCGAGATATATCTACTAGATACAAGCAACGGGTGGGTATACATGCATAGAGAACTTACCCTCAAAGACAACAGAGTTTTGTTAACGAGTTGGAACTCGTGGATGATGTAGTCGTACGCTTGCCGGTCTCAAGATCGTGTGGAAGTCCTAGCGCCGCAAATCAGCAGCGCATCCATCCTCGCACACACGTTCAAGCCACCGGACAACCTCCACCTCCTTGCTCTAGAGAATCAGCAGAAGTAGCAACTCCTTCTAGACGCAAGGCCACCGAGAACATGTATCTCGCTAATCCGAGACCATGGGGGAATATATCTAGAGGGGGAGAGAGATCCTTCACAAGGAGGTGTGCTTTGTGAGGGAGGAGAGGGGGGGCTCCTCCCCTCCCATGGCTGGCGGCCAGGGGGGTGCCCCCACCTCTTCCTTATTCATGTGGTGGAAGCTCCACTCACATCAATTTTGACTCCACCCAAAATTCCACTCACATGCATTAAATTTCCACCAAATTTAATGCAACTCTCAATTAATAAAACTCTTTTATTTATTTTATTCAGAACTTTGTTAATTAATTTAATTAACAAACATTCACATAAAACCCCTTGCAACATTTCAATATCACATGCAGAACCAGTTTCTGCAATTTCACCCGAAACAATTCCAGTTTCTATCGAAACAATTCCTGCGCTTTGCAATTCATTTGTCTGAAACATATGTGCTCCAAAATGCTGTCCGGAAACCCTTAAGTGTGTCACCCTACGATTCACGAATAATGCAGACATGATTGAGACCTCTCTCAAATCAATAATCAGAAGCGAGGTCTGGAGATCCATACTGACTCCTGCACATTCAACGATGACTTCTGTGATCGTGAGAACCTTTAACGCTAGCAACTTAATCCCTTTGTCTCATGATATAATACATGTCCAAGATTCGATCATCGGTATCCTAATAGCTAGTTTGATCTCGTTACCGACATGCACTCTTTTCTCATTCCCGTGATATAACATTCTAGTGATCACATCACTTGCTTGCAAGCTATCTTAATGTGATATCACCGAGAGGGCCCATAGTATATCTATCTGTCATCGGGATTGAAAAATTCCACTCTTGATCCATGAGCCTCAACATAACACCTTCGTAAGCACTGAACCCACCTTTATAGTCACCCTATTACGGTGTGACGTTTGATGTTATCAAGATACTCTTCCGGTGTTAGCAATTAACATGATCTCATGGTCTAAGGACTAAGATTACTTCGTATGATGTTATAGCAATAAACATAATGACTTTGATCGTAATGCTATACTTCGGATGAATGTTCATCACATCATTTCACAAATGCTATGACCTCGTTATTAACAACATCCAATGTCCATGATCAGGAAACCTTGATTATCTTGTTAATCAACGAGCTAGTCTATAAGAGAGGCATAACTAGAAACCTTTTATTTGTTTATTAAACACACATGTATTGAAGTTTCCTATCAATACAATTATAGCATGCAAAATAAACATCTATCATGTACAAGGAATACATAATAACAAATTTATTATTGCCTCCCAGGGCATATTTCCTTCAGTCTCTCACTTGCACTAGAGACAAAATCTAGTTCACATAGTGATAAATCTAACACCCATGGAGTTCTAGTGTTGATCATGTTTTGCCCTAGAGAGAACTTTAGTCAATAGATCTTCTACATTTAGGTCCGTGTGTACTTTACAAATCTTTATATCTCCATCCTTGACATGCTCACGGATGGAGTGAAATCGACACTTAATATGCTTGGAATTCTTGTGAGACCTTGGTTCCGTGGTGTTGGATATGGCTCCATTGTTGTCACAATAGATCACCATTGGGTCAAATTCACTAGGAACCACACCTAGTTCCGTTATGAACTCCTTCATCCAGACCGCTTCCTGTGCCACTTCTGAAGTAGCAACATATTTCGCCTCCGTCGTTGATCCATCCACCACAGGTTGTTTGGAACTCCTCCAACTAATGAATGTTCATCACATCATTTCACAAATGTTGTGACCTTGTTATTAACAACATCCAATGTCCATGATCAGGAAACCTTGATCATCTTGTTAATCAACGAGCTAGTCTATAAGAGAGGCATAACTAGGAACCTTTTATTTGTTTATTAAACACACATGTATTAACATTTCCTATCAATACAATTATAGCATGCAAAATAAACATCTATCATATACAACGAATACATAATAACAACTTTATTATTGCCTCTCTGGGCATATTTCCTTCAATAGCAATATTATTAGTATGAATTCTTTGAACACCATTATTGCTAATACTATGGAAAAGTCTAAGCTTGGGGAAGCTGGTTTTGACGAGTATGATATTTTTAGTCCCCCAAGCACGGAGGAGAAAATTTACTTTGATGATACTATACCTCGAATATATGATGATTACAATGATGAGATATTTCCAGTACATCTACTATTGAGCAGAAAATTAATTATGATTACAATATGCCTCCTATATTTGATGATTATGGTGATGAGAATAATAATGATAGCTATTTTGTTGAATTTACTCCGACTATAATTAATAAAAATGACTATGTTTATGTGGGGAGTATTAATTCTTTTATGCATGTGTCTCATGATAAGAATGTTTCATGTGATTGTTATATTGTTAATTTTATCCATGATGCTACTGAAAGTTATTATGAGAGAGGGAAACATGGTTTTATGCATCTCAATAATATTAGGTTTCCCCTCTTTATGTTGAAAGTCTTGAAGTTGCCCTTGTTTTGCTCTTCTATGCTTGTTGCTTTGTGATTTCATGACTTGTTTCTTTAGAAGATTCCTATGCATAGGAAGTGGGTTAGACTTAAATGTGCTTTGAATTTGCTTCTTGATGCTCTCTTTTACTTCAATTCATATTTCTTATGTGAGCATCTTCTCAAACTATCATGCCTAACTTAAAGACGTTAAAGAAAAGTACTTATTGGGAGATAACCCAAAAGTTTTAGTTGAGTCTTTGAAGTTATTACTTCTGTAATAACCTCTCCTTATCATTTTTGTGTGGTTTTTGTGCCAATAGTAACCTCTAATGAGAGAGAAGTAATGCTTGGGAAAGTTGCTGTCTCGAAACAAATTTTTGTGCTTCACTGTAAAAATTCGTGAAACATCTCTGTATGTGGGATTGAGCTTTAATTTTCTGAATAAATCCCCCAAGTTGTTAGCTAACTTTCGTTAGTTCAACACTTTTATATTTGAGAAACAGAAGGTCTTAGAAAAAATCGGTTTTCACCTGCTGGTCTATTTTGACAGATTTTTGCCATTATTTGCATTTGCCTCTTTATCGATTTATTTTTGGGTTCTTTTTGGTGAATTGAGCTTTTTGAGGGAATTGCTACAGTAGCTTGTGTTTTAATGAAAATTTTGCTGTTTTAAAACTAAAACCCAAAGGTTTATTATCTTTTGAATGCAGTAATGTTGCTAATGAAGATTGTGTGAAGTTTTGCATGAAGGAAATTTTCAGGTGTAGGGAAAGAATGATGTAATGAGATGAAGAATGGACAAAAGCTCAAGATTTGGGATGCCACCCCGTGTCACCCAAGAAATATTCAAGAAGTACAAGCGTCAAAGCTTGGGGATGCCCAAGGCATCCCCTTCTTCATCAATAAAAATCTCAGGTCTTTCTAGACACTTTGTTTTTATTATTTCATGCACTGTTGTGTTGTTCTTGGAGCGTCTTTGTCTTTGTTTTTAGTTTTCTTTTATTTGGTTTGCTTAAATAAGTTGGTTGTATGCCAACACACTTCTTTTGGAGAGAGACACACCCCGTTATTTATTGCCTAGAACACTCTAGTTTTCACTCTTATTGTTTTGTGAGTGTTCTTTTTTGCTAGCACTGTGTTTAGCCTTAGTTTTCTTGTGCTTTCAGCTTAGAACTTTTTAGTTCTTATTTTTGGATTTGTGAGACAAGGTCACTGATCTTTATTTATTATTATCTTTCTGAGTAGTTTCAAATAGGTTGATTTGGATTGGAAAAGAGTAGGAAAGTTCACACTTAAGTGGTAAAAAGGAGCTTGTTTTTGACTGTGACTTAGATTTTATCATGTCATGCTTGATATTGTTTTGGCTTTATGCTTAGTGATTTTTGTTGTAGCATGACATGTTATAAACAATTGATATTGCTTAATGTGCCTTGAAAGAATTATGCGTTGTTTTAGCATATTAAAAGCATAATATTGTGGTATTCTCCTTTAAATGCTTTATTTGGGTTGACTTGGCGCATGCTAACACCATTTTAAGACTACACCAAGTCACCATAGCCTCCATGATCATTTATTTTTCGACTTGTAATATCACTTTATGCTTTAATTAATAATGTTTTGTCGCTTTGCATGATTATGGCCATTATTGCTCTCTTAGTTGGTCGCTCCCAGTATTTTGCTAGCCTCCATACCAAGTATGAGTTCCACTCATGCATCCAACTCCAAATAAAACCAAGTTATTCCAAAGAGTCCACCATACCTACCTATTAGCATTTGCTATTCCAAGTATATTCATGTTTTTATCTACCTTCCGAATTAAACTTGTTATGTGAAAATTAGTGATTAAAGCTCTCATGAACTTGATGGCACACTTTACTTTTCTTGCACCTAATAAACTTGAACCATTGTGTCATCTAAGTTGTATATGCTTGCACTTATACGTTGGGAATTAGCAGAACCATGTTGTCATGGGGAACATTTTCAACATTGCACTTGTACATTATACCCAGTTGATATCATGCTCTTTTGTTTATGGATGTCGTCGGTGTGAAATGAAAGGGGAGCTTATAAGTCCATGGAGTTATGTATATGTGTTAGAGAAACGTCTAGGCCGCTGGTCTAATCCATGCCTAATCATGGTGGAAACCTACAACGTAACCATAATGAGCAATCTATGAAGCATTCTTCATATAAAAAAAGAGATAGATATTGAGAAAAAGAAAAAAAAGATGAGAAAAGAGGAAAGAGAGAAAAAAGCACCATTTCCCATGGTAAATAAGTAGATTCCTGAGATGCTCATTGTCTGCTTGCCTTGTCATTTTGATTATGGAATAGCTCCTGTATCATGTGCAAGGGGTACCCCGTTGGCGGTTCTCTATGATACACATGTACTTACTATGACAAGAACTTACCGGTAACTAAACTTGAGTAGCATGAGGTGCGACCCTCATATTCAAGGGACATGAGATTGCCAACTTATACTTTGTCAAGCATATACTCCATAGTTTGTTCACTTTAACCTTAATCACTTCAAGATGCTTATGATAGGGGCAATGAGAGCTGAAAGCTAATAAGTACCATAATTTTTGGAAGCTCTTTATGAGACTTGAATCCCTGCTTCCTTCTATGAAGGCCTTTCTTTTACTTTTATGTTGAGTATCCATCTTATATCTTTATGCACCTATTAAGAGAGCATAGTGGCCATTCTTAGTTTAATGTGCATTGTCACAAGACTTGTTGATTGGTTCATAACTTTGATATTGCTTGTTCTTGAACTATTTGTATCTAGTCACCCTTGATACGTCCATTTTGCATCACTATTCTATGTCATAATTCACCGTTATTCATTGATATATTTTGTATTGAGAGGTGATACTTATGTTATTTCATCTGTTTTTGCATGGTTGATGACTTTTGGAGCATGGACCGCTGCAGTCAGGATTCTGATGGAAAGGGTGCAGTTTGGAGGCAAAATTCGCGAAGTTCAGAAAATCTGGGAAAATATACGGAAAATCCTATTTTTCCAGAAGACGAAGGAAGCCAGAAGGTGAAGGGTTCGTAGCATGGAAAACAAAAAAATTCTACCGCAAGAACAAACAAAACCCAGATCTAATCTAGATAAAAGCCAAGATCTAATCTATTAGACATGAGCAACGAGATAGATCTGTACTAACCCTCGTAGAACCAAAAGCGTTACGAGATTAGATCTCGGGGTTGATGTAGTCGATCACTTGCCGATCTCAAGATCGTGTGGACGATCCTTCCGGCGCCGCGTTCCGGCAGCGCTTCCGCAGTCGGTCACACGTGCGGAGTCGAAGCAGACCTTCCTCTCCCCGTTCCAGCGAGCAGCAGAGGTAGTAGATCTTCTCCACGGAATCCCAGCAGCACGACGGTGTGGTGGTGGTGGTGGAGGAGAGAATTCTGTAGGGCTTCGCCTAAGACGGAGCAGAGCGAAGGAAGAGGAGAGAGGCGGCGGCTAGGGCTTGTTATGGGAGAGGTCTAGGAGGGGGCGTCCCCTCCCCTCTATTTAAAGGAGGGAGGCGCGCCATGGGAGGGGGAGTCCTAGTAGGACTCCCCTCCTTGGCCGGCAGGTTGGGAAGGGGGGGAGGAGTCCTCCTCCCCCATGAATCCGTGTCTAGCCCCCACAAGGTTTCCTTGACCCTTTCTTTGGTTTTCAAGCAAACACCAAGAACTCTTCTAGAACCTTCCAGAACATTCTGAAACCTTCTAGAATCTCCATACAAACACTCCGGAACATTTCCTAACTTAGAAAATGATCCCCAATATATGAATCTTATTCTCCGGACCATTCCGGATCTCCTCGTGATGTCCCAGATCCAATCCGAGACTCCGAACAACATTCGGTCTCCAACGCATATTCCAGATCTACTTAAAACAACTTCGAACCTTAAGTGTGTCACCCTACGGTTCGTGAACATGCAGACATGATGAAGACACCTCTCCGATCAATAACCATCAGCGGGATCTGGAGATCCATAACAGCTCCCACATACTCAACGATGACTTCGTGATCGATAGAACCATTAACATACGAAACCAATTCCCTTTGTCACGCGATATTCTACTTATCCGAGGTTTGATCGTCGGTATCTCCATACCTAGTTCTACCTCGTTACTGATAAGTACTCTTTACTCGTTCCATGTTATGTCATCCCTTGTGACCTAGTCACATGCTTGCAAGCTAACTAGATGACATTCCACCGAGAGGGCGCAGAGTATATCTATCCGTCATATGGATGGACAAATCCCAATCTTGGTCCATGCGCTTCAACACATACTTTCAGAATACCCAATGACACCTTTATAACCACCCCATTACGAAGCGGTGTTTGATGTCATCAAAGTACCCATCCGGTGATGGTGATTAACATAACCTCATGGTCGAAGGATTAGGTTACTATGCATTTGAAAGCTTACAACAATACGAACTTAATGACTTGATCTTATGCTATGCTTACTATGGGTGTGTGTCCATCACATCATTCTCCTAATGATATAACCTTGTTATTAATGACATCCAATGTCCATGATCAAGAAACCATGATCATCATTTAATCAACAAGCTAGTTCCACAAGAGGCTTACTAGGGACTCTTTTATGTTTACAAAACACACATGTATCGGTGTTTCCTTATAATACAATTATAGCATGGGATGTAAACATTCATCATAAACACAAAGATATAATAATAATCACTCTTATTATTGCCTCTTGGGCATATCTCCAATAGAAGGAGGGCTGGAGATGGGCCATAGGGGGCCCACACCACCCCCTGGCGCGGGCCAGCCTAGGCCGCGCCACCAGGTGGTGTGGCCGCCCTGGTCCACCCCTGGCACTCCCCTCTGGTGTATATTGTCCTCCCGAAACCCTAAGACTCGGGGAGGGACCACAGAAAGATTCCGCCGCCTCTACGGGGCGGAAAACACCGAGAGAGAAAGATCTCTCCGGCAGACAGATTTCTGTCGGGGGAATTCCTTCCCGAAGAGGGGAGATCGTCGCCATCAATACCACCATCAAGCTGGACTTCATTGGGATCATCATCATCATCACCATCAGCACCCTCATCACCATCTCCATATTGCTGTAACAATTGGGTTGAATCTTGCATACTTCATAGGGGAAACTTTCCCGGTGTTGATTACTCTTTGTAGTTGATGCTACTGAGTGAACCATTGAATTATTGTTTATGTTCAGATTGTTATACATCATTATTCCATCTCTGATCATGATCCATATGATGTCTTGTGAGTAGTTCGTTTTGTTCTTGAGGACATGGGAGAAGTCATGTTGTTAGTAGTGGAATTGTGTTGAGAAAGATTCAATAGTTTGATATTTAAGTTGTGGTGTAGTTCTTCTAGTGGTGCCATGTGAACGTAGACTACATGACACTTCACCTATATGGGCCTAGGGGAATGCAGTGTGTATCTGGCTACTAATCGTAGGGGTTGCCGGAGTGACAGAAACCTGAACCCCCGTTAGGAAACCATTGCACAAGGGACGTAAGGGTCTTAGAGTTTAAAGCCGTGGTTAGGTTTCTACCTTAATTACTTTCTTGTACTTACAGATGTTTGCAAGGGGTATAATCACAAGTATGTATTAGTCCTAGGAAGGTCGGTACATTAGCACAGGTTCACCCACACAACACTTAGCAAGCTAAAGAAGATTAATCAACTATATGAAGCGAAAGCACTCGACAGTCTTCCCATGTGTCCTCGAGAACGTTTGGTCATCTTAAGTAATACAACCGGCTTGTCCTTTGCTGCATAAAGGATTGGGCCATTTGCTGCATTTATTCCTACTGTTTTTTGTTTACTCGTACTTTGTTTACTTGCTTTATCAAAACCCCCTAAAAATCCGTTTGCTAAGTATTTGCAGAGAATTCCTGATCCATACCACTAGCAAGCACCTTCTGCTCCTCGTTGGGTTCAACACTCTTACTTATCGAAAATACTGCGATACATCCTCTATACTTGTGGGTCATCAACCCTTATGAACTTTGAAGGTGTCCTATTCATTTATGTTTTGCTACTCTATGAGGGACAAGCTGAATACCATTCTCATTATGTTTTCTTTATGTGAAACAAACAAACGTCTTGCAAAGCATTGTTATTCATGAATATTTTGTTTGTACCTTTTCATCCTACAACATAGTTCCTATGTCTTATTGTTAGAACTATATCTTTCATGCTATGTTAAAGTACTATGATCCTAGTTATCAATATGCCTTGATCAAGACTATGATGGTGCATGTCACCTCAAAAATTATTTCTTTCTTTTTATCACTTACCTACTCGAGGACGAGCAGGAGTTAAGCTTGGGGATGTTGATACGTTGCAAACGTATCTATAATTTGTGATGTTCCATGCTTGTTTTATATCTACTTTCTTATGTTTTGTTCACACTTTGGAGTACTTTTACACATTTTCTAGAACTAACCTATTAACAAGATGCCATAGTGCTAGTTGCCTGTTTTCTTCTGGTTTTGGTTCCAGAAAAGCCAGAAAATGAATATTCTTGGAATTGGACCGGACAAAAGCCAAAGTCGATATTTTACCGGAAGACTCACAGAGCTGGAAGACGAGACGGATAGGGGCCAGGGGTTGGCCACACCATGTGGTGGCGCAGGTCCCCCTAGCCGCGCCACCAGGTGGTGTGGGCCCCTGGTCCACCCTCTGACATCGCCCCTTCGCCTATAAGAAGCCTCCCGATGATAAAACCCTAAATAATCTAGCCTCCAGCCACAAAAAGTTCTGCAGCGTCGTCGCCACCGAAGGGGAGATTCGGGGGACAGAAAGTCTCTGTTCCGGCACCCTGCCGGGATGGGGAAGTGCCCCCGGAACCATCTCCATCGACTCCACCGCCATCTCCATCGCTATTGCTGACTCCCATGATGAGGAGGGATTAGTTCTTCCTCGAGGCTAAGGGCTCTACCGATAGATATGTGTTCATCTCTCTCTCTCTCTATGCGTGATCATATTGTGATCATGAGCTTTGTAATCAAGTAGATCTACCTTGCGACTCAAGTGCTTTAATAGATCTCTGCTCTCCCCATGTGTGTGAAGTTGACAGTGTGCACCCTGTGTGGCACTTAGGCTAGAGATTACAAATACTTGTTATGATTTATATTTGGAGTTGGATGTCTCTATGAAATTGTGGTGTTTGTTGGAACCATCTAGCGCTCAAGGTGACAGTGTGGGGTTATCTAGATGGGGAAGGCGGACTTTGAGGAGTGCTGTTATAGCCCTACCATGGATTAAAGTGTCCAACCAGAGAGTAGTTCATAGTAGAATCATAAAGAGAAGATATTTATATGAGAGTGTTCACTAGTGAAAGTATGATCCCTAGGCCTTGTTTCTAAGCATTGAAACACCATTTGCAACTAGATCTGTTACATGTTTTCTTGCTTCCATCTTTATTTTAGATTGCCTTTAGTCTCTTCCTACCCGTCAAGCTATTTTCTGGCACCGTTACCACTTATAATTATCCATACCACTTGTATTTCACTATCTCTTTGCCGTGTTGGGGATATACTTTCCGGGTATCCTCACAGTTCCTCACTGACCAGGGTTGCCCACTTCGGGTTAGAGCTTTGCTTCACGGGCGGCCCAATCAGGGAGAAAAGACGGAGTCCAGTCCGGCTACGGGAAGGCCCAGAAGACTTACCGACTTAGGCCCATAGTGTTACTTATAGTTCAAGATGTACTCTGTAACCGGCTCTTAGTCGTAGCCGGATAGATCTCTCCTGTAAACCATAGGCCAGATATCTATATAAGCCGTCCTAGGGAGAGCCTTTAGGGCACCCTCAATAGTCTACAATCTCAACTCACACAAGCGAACCATTGTAACCCATATTCCGGCACTGCCATATTACTGGATTGCTAGCAGGAGTAGGATTCATCCAAAGCCAGTGGATTTGAACCTGGGTAAACTTGTGTGCTCACCATCCCGGAACACCGTACGTCGCACACCCCTCTCTTCCACACGCCTCAAGGACCCCCTCATGGCGTACTTGTCATCAATCCAACGACACGCCAAACTAGTGCACCTATACACCTGACAATTGTATTGGGTGTGTTGGGGACACAAGAGACTTCTTGTATCTTGATTGTAGGGTTGCTTGAGAGGGATACCTTTGACCACTTCCTCCCTGAGTTCGATAAACCTTGGGCAATCCACTTAAGGGAAACTTGCTGTTGTTCTACAAACCTCTACACTTGGCCCAACAACTGTCTACAAGAATAGAAGTGCGTAGAGATCACCCGTTTTCTCCCAGTACCTTTCTTTTGTTGTAAAAATTCGCAATATATAATCCCCCGGACCCCCCGAGGTTCGTATATCATGTTCTCATCGTGTTTTCATTTCGATTTGTTCTGTTCAGATGTCGTTCCAGGGTTCGTTTTGGGAGGACTATGAGCTGCGACGCCGGCACGAGCTCCATCGCGACCTTGAGCAGAGGACCTTCGTAGGATGGGTGGAAGCAGAAAAGATCATAGCTAGGAACGAAGATATGAATCAGAGCCTTAAGGAGGAAGTGAAGGGCATGTCAGCAGGCATGAAAGGACAAGGGCTGATACCTCCAATTTTAAACCTCGGTTCCTGCCCTAAAGTAGTGGAAGCTCTATGGGCCACTGATGAGTTTTGTGATAAGTACTGAGTCCTAAGGAGAAAGGTGGAGTTACTGCAAGAAGAGAAGAACGGGCTTCGCAAGATCCTAGAAGATTTTCTCACTCCAAACGAGAGAACACCACCACCACCGAAGGAGTAATTCGTCATCAGGTTTTGGCATCCCCTTGGTTTGTTCCAAGCTTGGGGGAGTGCCGCGGTATCACATCACTATCTTTTATCTTTTTACCTTTTAAGTAGAATCATATCATGAATAGAGAAGTTATCATATAGGATGGTTTGCATTATGGAAGTGTCTCCCCTCTCGTTAGTTATCTATGTATCCCTTGGTGTGAGTTGCCATCATGGAATATTAATAATAAGTTCTATCATTCACTCTTTTGCATATCTTATTTTAGTTTTCAATTTACGTTATATGATTGGTCTTGTTGTTAGTATTGGTAATACTTTGGGATCATTAAGTAAATTTAGTTGGTTTTGGGAAACCTGGCTCGGTCAGTAGCAACACTATTATGAGAATTGAATGAAAAAGATAAAAGTACTCTTAAGAAATATAATTTCATCATCTTTCTTTTTTTCTTGATTGGCTCATAAGCTTAGTATTCTCTAGTTAAGATCTTTGTGCTTCCAAGGAAGACTGCATGTTTGTTTTTATCACTTGTATGTTTGTTTGTTTCCTTCAACTCTTATGCTTGCTACCCAGCCTTGCTAGCCAAAAACCTGTACTGAGAGGGAATGCTTCTCGTGCATCCAATCCTTAAACGAAAACCTATGCCATTTGTGTCCACCATACCTACCTATTAGCATTATTGCTATTCCAAGTAAATTCATGTTTTTATTTACCTTCCAAATTAAACTTGTTATGTGATAATTAGTGATTAAAGCTCTCACAAACTTGATGGCACACTTTACTTTTCTTGCACTTAATAAACTTGAACCGTTGTGCCCATCTATGTTGCGTATATGCTTGCGCTTTATAAGTTGAGAGTTAGCAAAACCATGTTACCATGGGGAACGCTTTCAACATTGCACTTATTTAGTTGATATCATGATTCTTTTGCCTATGGATCCCGGCGGTGTGAAATAAAAGGGTATCTTGTAAGCTCATGGAGTTTGTATATGTGTTAGAGAAACGCCTGGGCCGCTAGCCTAAGCCATGCCTAATCATATGGTGGAAACTTGCAGCATAACCATAGTGAGCAATCTGTGAAGCATCCTTAATAAAAACCTATGCAAATAGCAAATAAAAAGATCGCTGAGATGCTCATTGTCTGCTTGCCTTGTCATTTTGATATGGGAAAGCTTTCGTATCATCGGGCAAGGGGTACCCAGTTGGCGGTTCTCCATGATACACATGTATTTACAATGACAAGAACTTACTCGTGACTAAAGTTGAGTAGCATGAGGTCTGGTACTCGTAAGCACGGGGCATGAGATTTCAACTTATAACTTGTCAAGCATATCCTCATATTTGTTCACTTTAACCTTAATCACCTCAAGATGCTTGTGATAGGGGCAATGAGAGCTTAAAGCTAGTAATTACCATAATTTTTGGAAGCTCCTTATGTAACTTGAAATCCCTGCTTCCCTCTACGAAGGGCCTATCTTTTACTTTTTAAGTTGAGTCAGTAAACCTATTCCTTTCTATCTCAGCAAGTATTTTGAGTTGTTATGTTTCATTCATTCATATGCTGATTTATTCAATTATGTCTCTTATGTTCCTTGTTTTGCACACTGCTCTTATCTTAAGTGAATATTATTTTTAAAGCTATCATTGAAAACCCCATTATGTTTGAACTCCTACAAATTGTTAACTATTCTTTGACCAAGATCAAAGTTTGCCATCACCAATTATGATTTACTTTGTGTATCTTTATTCTATTTCCTTTACTTATTGCAAGTTAAGTTATATAATTGTGAGTTGTCTTCTATTATGATTTGTGTATTGATGAATGTGATGCTTCTTGTCCGTATTCTTTTATCGACACTTCACTCCATAAACCTGAGATCATGTTTATTGAGCTCAATTTTCGCTTGGGGACAAGCAAAGTCTAAGCTTGGGGGGAGTTGATACGTCCATTTGCATCACTATTCTATATCATAATTTACTATTATTCATTGATATATTTCATATTAAGAGATGATACTTATGTTATTTCATCTGTTTTTGCATGGTTGATGACTTTTGGAGGATGGACCGCTGAAGTCAGGATTTTGATGGAAAAGGCACTGTTTGGAGGCGAAATCTGCGAAGATCAGAAAATCCCGAAAAATACATGGAAAATCCTATTTTTCCAGAAGACGAAAGATGCCATAAGGGGGAGCAGATATGGGCCACAGGGGGCCCACACCACCCCCTGGCGCGGGCCAGCCCTGGCCGCAACACAAGGTGGTGTGGCCACCCTTGCCCACCTCTGTCTCTACTCTTTGGTGTATATTATCCTCCCGAAACCCTAAGAGTCGGGGAGCGACCACAGAAAGATTCCGTCGCCTCTGCGGGGCGGAAAACTGCAGAGAGAGAAAGAGCTCTCCGGCAGGAAGAAATCTGTCAGGGAAATTCCTTCCCGGAGAGGGGAGATCATCGCCATCAACACCATCATCAAGCTGGACTTCATCGGGATCATCATAATCATCATCTCCACCAGCACCATCATCACCACTTCATACCGCTGTAACAATTGGGTTGAATCTTGCATAGTTCTTAGGGGAAACTTTCCCGGTGTTGATTACTTGTTGTAGTTGATGCTATTGAGTGGAACCATTGAATTATTGTTATGTTCAGATTGTTACTTATCATTATTTAATCTTTGATCTTGATCCATATGATGTCTAATGAGTAGTTCATTTAGTTCTTGAGGACATGGGAGAAGTCATGTTGTTAGTAGTGGAATTGTGTTGAGAAAGATTCAATAGTTTGTTATTTAAGTTGTGGTGTTATTCTTCTAGTGGTGTCATGTGAACGTCGACTACATGACACTTCACCTTTATAGGCCTAGGGGAATGCATTGTGTATTTGGCTACTAATCGTAGGGGTTGCCGGAGTGACAGAAACCTAAACCCCCGTTAGGAAACCTTTGCACAAGGGAGTGTAGGATCTTAGAGTTTAAAGTTGTGGTTAGGTTTCTATCTTAATTACTTTCTTGTACTTGCGGATGCTTGCAAGGGGTATAATCACAAGTATGTATTAGTCCTAGGAAGGTCAGTACATTAGCATAGGTTCACCCACACAACATTATCAAACTAAAGAAGATTAATCAACTATATGAAGCGAAAGCACTTGACGATATTCCCGTGTGTCCTCGAGAATGTTTGGTCATCTTAAGTAGTACAACCGGCTTGTCCCTTGCTAAAGAAAGGATTGGGGCACTTGCTTCAATTATTATTATTGTATTTTATTTACTCGTACTTTATTTATCTGCATTATCAAAAACCCCTAAAAATCCGGTTGCTAAGTATTTACAGAGAATTCCTGCTCCAAGCCACTCGTCAACACCTTCTGCTCCTCGTTGGGTTCGACACTCTTACTTATCGAAAATACTATGATAAACCCCCTATACTTGTGGGTCATCAGCCCACACCAACAAAATGTGGATGAAGAAGAAGCATGCCGAAGGCGTGAGGCAAGACAATCTATCACAAGAAACCTACAACAAGAAGAGTGCCCTCAAGAACCAATCAAAGAGCATCAATGACGACAAGAAGAGCCTCCACCAAATCATGAAGCTCATAATGCTCAACCTCTTCGTGACAACAACGTACAACATCCAAGACATGAAGAACAAGAACGTCAAATTGTCAATCCATAAGAACAACATCACCAAGAAGACAACCGACATCGTCAAAAACCTCCTCCACCGCCTCCTCCAAACTAAGCACATCAACAAAGAAATGGAGAACTAGACGATAACCCCAAATATGATGGTGGAGATGATGAAGGCAATGATCGTGCATGTCGTCCTCATCATTGACACCACCACCCACATCACCATCATGAATCAAGTGAAGAAAGTGAGCATAATCGTCACAATCACCGCCAATCAAGCATGAAGAATGACCATCCATAATTCCCTCCAAAGTATCAATGAGAAAAAAGAGAAGTTACATATTTCAAGTGCAAGAAGGATGGACATGAGTCTGTTGAATGCCCAAACATCAAGGTCATGATACTAGTAGACAATGGAGAACATGAGAAAATGAGTGAAGGCGAGTATGAGGCTTCGAAACAAGTTCACCTCCTTCAACAAGAAGCAAGAAAGAATGAAAAGCTCTATTGCGTGCATGACTCAATTCCAATGCTCGTAGTCACAAGACTATTGACCACCAATCTCCAAGTCGAACAAGACTAAAGGTGCAATCTCTTTCAAACTAGAGCCGATGTGAATTGAAAATCTATCAAAGTGTTTCTAGGCAGAGGATGCTGCCATAATTTGGCAAGCGAGGAACTCTGCGAGAAACTCAGGTTGGAGTATATGACCATCCCCATCCATACCATGTCCAATGGCTTAGTGAAAATGGAAGCTTCAAGATAGAGTACAAAGTACAAGTCTCTTTCAACATTGGTCCATGATGGCCTGCAAGCGCACAGGTTCGTCAGAGAATGTTTTCGCGGAAGTATTAATTCTAGTTTTTATATCGATCCCAACGAGGAGCCTAGGAAAGTGTTTTTATGCGGCGTTTTTGTCGCACCCAAGGTGTCACAAGTCTTGAGTGAATTGACTACAAATGTTGACGGTGGAAGTGGTTAATAAAAGATAGAGGAACTTGCTTAGGAAATAAGTAAATTGCATGAAAGTAAAGATGTGAAAGGTGTGTAAAGGTCCTGCATATGAGAAGTTAGGCGCGGAGAGAAGGAGAGAATCAGTTCATGGTGATAGTAAAAGTGCCAAATAGAATAAGCGTAATAAGTGATAAGGATAATTCTTATTTATAGGTGAGTAGGCAAGCAACCCATATACCGACTAGGAGTCCTCATGGCCAATTCTTCCCAATCCCAATGATCCATCTACTTGTTACCACGTCCATGGTCAGCGCATTAATTAAAGTCTTTCAACCAGATCAAGGCTTTAATCTTGGTGGTTCCTTGTTGTCCTCGAGTAGTGCTAGCTCTTCTTTGATATCGGCCGTGTCACTTGGGGGTCACCGAATTACTAGCATACAAGTTTATACCTATGAGATCTTTGGATCATGTTACCTCGGCCCTTAAATTAGATAACACGCATTAGGCAAACATAGATATTCATTCTCACTATTTAAATAGACATTGCAACAATCACAAGTGGATGGAAATAAAGTAGGCACATCACATCTCCCCAATCCCCTACATCTCCCACGCCTATGGGGATTTACTCAGACATGATAGGTAAACAAATCAAGGCATAATTATATTGCAAATAGAAATCATCTCAAAGTTATTGTAGCAAACCACAATAGCGATTAAAGATACAATCAAATGCAAACCGAAGGTAGATCAAAGTATCAAACCCTAATCTTACAAGTGCCAATATCTCTCTCTCTAAGTAATTATGGGGTGATGGTGGAGTGTGTGGTTTTGAGTTTGAAGATCGTCGGAGAATGAGGTGAAGTTCTTCTCTTTCAGATCTGATCTCCCCCTCTAGATGACTTGTGGCAGCTGTAACTTCTATTTTGTGGTTCTTCTCGTCTCTCCCCCTTTACGAAAGTTGCTTGTATTGATATAAGGAAGGCGCTAGTGGGTAGTACGGGCGGACGGTACGGGCGCCCCCTGACCATACCAGTGGTCGTTATGCGTGCTGACGCCTCCAATAAAAGTGGCTTCAATTGGGGTTTTGCTTATTCTGGTGTAATTAGCCCATAAATTCTATTAGATCTTCAATAAATGTTCAGTGCCTGAAAACCATCACAAGAAAACAAGGATTCGCTAATTGCGACATTAACGTTAGTGAAAAGGGCAATCTTTAGGGAAATCTGACAATAAACAAGAGGAAAACCAATGGTAAAAAGTGATGAAATTTGGAGCTATCAACATACCCAAGCTTAGCGGTTACTCGCCCTCAAGTGACAAAGCTATAATGAATAATAGCAAAGAATTGAATCAAGATAAATACTTACAAGTTCAAGGTTGTATCACATTCCATCGTCTCAAATCCTGCAACCTTGAACACGAGCATAATATATCTGAACAATTGCACTTAAGCTTGATCCCTAAACGCAAGTAATTCACTAGCTAATAGTTCTTGTGACTCAAATGAGATTGTTAAAAATTTGGCGAAGCTTTAGAATCAATTTCTTTCATAGCCTCTCTTGTTATGAGAGTAAAAATGTTTTTAACCCATGTTGCTCAAATCAAAATTAAGGGTGCACATGTAGATGTCAAAAGAAGGATAAACTTAAAGCTTTTTCATTAATCACCCACTTTGATAATCATGGCTATCAAATACCTCATATTTTACTTGCTTATAAAGAACTCTAATTGCACATTTTAGGTAGTGAGGTGATGCCAATAATCAAAAGATATCAAAATATTTCAGCTCATATTTTGATAATGGATCTTTTCTTTTTCCTTCTCAAGGATCAAAGAATACTTCTTTTGTAAACTCCTACACAACCTATTGGGAATACCAATAGTTTTGCCCATATAGAGGCACGTATGCCACTCATGCCATCAACTCATAGCCGAAATCCGGGGTTATATCATAGATCGTTCAAAAGCTAGCGGAATTATTGGCATCCCAAAGGTATGTATTTGAAACAAAGTACATGTGCTTTTCTTCTTTTCTTTTTTATTTTATCTCCCTTTTTTATATATCAAGTCAATACAGATTTTGGCATCTTCCTCTCCTACTCTAAAAAGTTCATTCCATCATGCAATTTTTTCAGAAGGTATCATCAAGTCAACGATCAGTATGTGGGGTTGAGCACTACTAAGGTTAATCCCTTAAGACAAAAATATGGCACCAAAGTTGTCGATGGACACTTTCTCTTGTTCTAAAAAGTTTTGGAATAAAATCCCAAGAGTTGTTTTTCAAACTGATTTAATTGTCGAAAGTCTTAACCAAAGAGGTGACAGAAGCCTTTGAGCTCAAATTCTAAGAGATAACAAACTAAGCATGGAATAAAAATCAAGTGCAACCGAATGGACATAAAATGTTCACGAATAAGCTTACAGGAAGAGGGTAAATAGGAATGTGGTACCTCCTTTTGCTCGTTCGTCTTCTACTCGAGTCAACTCTTTGCATTCGTCCTAAAGCTCGACCACTAGAAGTGAGTAACCTGCAGAAAGAATCAACAAGAGTCGAGAGAAATTTGCACAAGTAACTCTAGAGAACAGTCTATTTTGGGGGGGGTTCTTCTATCGAATGCAAAACTAAAAGTAAACATGGATTGGAACAAAGACAAATAAATAAAAAGAAGAAAGAAAAATATAAATGCAAAAAGGTGGGAGGAGTTTAACCTCCCCAAGCTTAGGCTCTTACCTAACTAGAATCAGTTGTCATTACGTGAGGTGGTGGCTGATGATACGGGAAGTTCGGGTAGCGGTTTGGAAAGTCGGTCATGAAAGATGTGAAATCTTAAGTGAGATTGACTATGTTGGCATTCACATCATACAAAATGTTCTCTATGTTGTCAATGCGATGCACCACCTGGTCAGAATCGCTCCTCGGGACATAGTTGAATCCCGACTATGGTGGAGGCATACCTTGTTGTTGATGCTGGTGGAAAGGTTGTTGTTGGTGGTGTTGCTGGACGAAATTGTCCCATCCTACGCCATGCCAGCCTCCTCCATCTTCATCTTGCTACTATTGGCCAGCTGCTGTGTTTTCCTAGTTGGGATGGCCGCCTGGTCAACTCTGCTTACCTGGCAAACCAAAAGCTTGGACAAAAGAAAGCAAGATTTGGTGGAGATCACTAGGAGCAAAATAAAACTGGTATGCACGAAGGGAATGCTCTAGCCTATATACACCCATGAACTTGGTGCTAGCCATATGAATGTCATCCAGGTCCTTACTACTAGCCACAGCTCTTTCCTGTGGTTGGAAAAATTCATTTGCGTAGGTAACCTGTGTGATCAATCCGCCACAACAAATGTCCCCCGCGGAAGCTGACCTTTGGCGGTGAAAGTGATGGATGAGAAAGGCCCCCCAAGTTTACCTGCTCCATCTCTGGATGCAAGGCCATATGAATTACACTCATCTCGGGGCCTGCCATTGCCCCAACATCGCCTTTTCCAAATAAATAATTAACAAGGAAGGAATGAAAATAACGTATAGTAGGATTCTGGATAGTGGCGCTCTTCCTATGCAAATAATCGTTGTCCCTATGGACAGCAATTTTCTTCCAAGATTGCATTGCCTCCGCATGCACATTGTCATTGATATCGAGTTCTCCCTCGTGGGAGAATCCAAAACTATCACAAAATTCATAGAAGGTCAAGTTGTGAAGTTGCCCATTGAGCACAAAACTTACGGTTGCAATTTCTCTCTAGGGTCTCAAGATCATCATGGAACGATGAAAGAAACTCGAACATGGCGAGATTGTAGGTGTCTATGGAGAGGTAGGAGAAGTCGACCATGCCAGCTTACACAGTCATCTGCTCGAAGTCCTCCGGAAGACCCTGGCGGGGGAGGAACTGACGGTCTACCCACTTGGTGGGCAAAACATTGCGGTTGCTTACCATCTCGTAGTCTCGGCTCATGGTAGACCTCAAGCTGTCCACCTCCGAGCGTCTCTTCTTCGAACCCGGTGGTTTGGCGGAGCCCGAAGGTCATACCGTACCCGAGCCCTTGCCCGAGCGGAACATCCTTCCAATGTTATGCATTATGCTGTGAAATTTTTGAAGAAAATTATAAGCATCAAGTTTCTATCATATAAACAAACAATTACAGGTAGAAATTAAAAATCCTAACGTAAGGAATCAATAATAATCTCAAAATATGATGAACTCATCTAAATAGTCAATGTGATGAATTCAACCATGGATTTCAAAAAATAGAGTATGGATCGGACGAGAAACTTACTGATGTGAAGATTCCCAAACTCAAAAACATGAAATCAATGAAGAATCAAAGGTTTGAGAAGGCTAGGGTTTGAGGTGGAAAGAGAAAGAACAAGGAAGAAATAGGAAGAAGAAGAAGGGGGTTGGCTACGAGCCAGCCGTGGTCGGCCTTTACCTAGCGACGAACATGGTATGGGCGGGCGGTACGGGCGCGGCCCGCCCGTACCGGTGGTCGTCACTATTGGATCAACATTAGGGTTTGAGATCAAACCTGGTCGACCTGGTACGGGCGCGTGATACGGGCGTACCCCGGCCGTACCAGTGGTCGTTATCTATTCGGAGGCCGGCGTCGATTTTCGTCGATGTTCGGTACGGGCGTACCATGTCCCTACCGATACTCGTTATCTGTATTGAACACATTTTGTTTTCTTCGTTTTTCCCTTGCTTCTCAACTTAATTAAGGTAAATTATTTGAATGAATTAAAAACTCATAACAAACTTATTAAATAATACAAATAAAATAGTAAATGCAAAAATAACAATAAAATAAAAATTTAAACTAAATTTATCAAGAATGGGTTAACTCCCATTAAGTATTTAATTCTAGAGATTTGACTAATCAAACTCCATATCATCGGCGTTCATCTCAAGCGACGCTTTTCTTCAGTTTTTGTTGCTTGATCACGCTTAGGCGATCGAACGCATTTTCCATTATGCTCCTGTTTCTTAGGAAAGTATCGAACAATCTGATCATCATATATATTAAAGTCAATCTTACATCTAGAACAATCTACATTATCTCCAGCTGTACTAAGAAAAGATCTTCCAAGAATGATAAAATCAGTTGGTATAACATGCTGATCTATTCTAAGTAAAACATCTTCGATCATTTCGACAGGTTGTTTAGTTCTCTTATCCGCCATTTGCAGTATTATTGAAGTAGGAGAACATTCTCCAAGATTCAATTTCTTAAATAGGGAATAAGGCATAACACTAACACCCGCTCCTAAATCACAAAGAGCATCCAATATATTACTTTTCCTTATTGCACAGGAGATGGTTGGTATCACTGGATCCCCAAGCTTAGCAGGAAGTTTGTCACCAAAGCTTGCCATAACTGCTACAGTCTTGGTTACTTTTTTTCTATTAAGTATATCTTGCATAAATGTTTTATAAGTAGGAACTTGAATAACATCAGTTAAAGGAAGCTCTAAACACAAGTTGCTCAGTGCCTCAGCAAAAGAATCATAAATAGCCTTATCTGGTTCGTAATGAACGCGGTTAGGGTAAGGCATTTTCTTTTTGGTAGGTATTACCTTTTCTATTACCTTTATCACTGGTTGAGCATTCTTTTTATTTTTCCTTGCAGCTGATTTTTGCTTATTGGTGTGTTCTTCACACGGGATAACACCTTGCTCTTCTTGCTCCTTTTTGAGATCAGTTTCATCCCTTGAATCAATAGTCTCAGCTTCTGAATCATATGGTTTATGCTTATCCCCCGCTTCCTCTCCTTCTTGAGTGTTGGAAGCTTTATTCTCCCTTTTCTGGGCTTCGTAATCAATATCATCCTTGGGATCTACTAGATCATCTTCTTCTTGACTCATCTCCTCAGTCTCTCTTGCTTTTCGAGCTTGCTCTTCTTGATACCAAGGTGGCCCTTGTGGTTCCTGAGTTTCTATACCACGCCTAATAACAATGTTAGTAGAAACAATATTGAAATTTCCTTAGTTCAAAATCAAAGTTTGGGTTTCATTTATGTGCTCACACTAGGTTTTAACCATACTTAGATATCTATCTAAATGTTTCGTGGCTTGACCCAAGTCGTTAAAAACTTTTGTTAAGTCTCTTATATTCATTTCTTGTGTCACAAGGCATTTATAATTTTTCTCACGGAAATGATTTTGTTGATATTTAAACATTTGCATTACAAGATTTAAATCATCTCTATTGCATAAGTTTGAAGAATGTCAACTTTATTTTCTTTTACAAGTTATAAAGCTATACCTTTTTATTCCATGGACATTTTGACTTCGGATATAAGATCTTGTGGTATGTGAATCATACCTTTTTGTGGTACAATATCCTCAACTAGATTGTATTGTTCGTCATTAAAGGTTCTTATCTCAAAAAGCTTAACACATTCCGACAGTGTCAAGTTGCATATTGCTCCTCCTGTAGATAGATCAATCATATCTTTTGTTTTGCCATTAAACCCATTATAAAAATATTGGATAACTAGACTCTCGTGAAAGCCATGATTTGGAACTTTCATAATCATTGCATAATATCTATTCCATGGTTGATAAAAGGTCTCTCCAATTGTTTGCAAAAAAATTGTTATGCTTCGTTTGATCTACATGATTTTAGTAAATGAAGAATATTTATGCATGAATTCTCGGATGCAATCCTCCCAGATTTTTATAGTATGATTAGGTAGTGATTGTAACCAAGCTAAAGCATTATCTTTCAAAGACCAGCGAAAGAGTTTAAGAAGTACAAACTCTATTGGCAAACTTGCTGGTTTAAGAGTAACACAAAGGTCGTATACCCTTGTTAAGTGGTCACTAGGGTTTTCCTTTTCTTTTTCTGCGAAAGCAATTTCTTTCATCATATATATTAGCTCAGGATATATTTCAAATTCCTAGCCTTCAAGTTCAGGATAAAGAATAGGCATTTTCCTCAAGTGCCTAGATGGATTCCCATACTCTCCCAAAGGTAGCTCAAGTTCGGCTCCTCGGGTGATGGTCAAATCAGCCATCAATGGAATCAAGTTATTCACGTCTACATAAATCTTTCAATAAATTATAATCGTCTCTCGATCGGAACACGATCAATATATGGAGGTAAATAGGTTTTTCCTGATTGAGTGGTACCTCTGTCTTCAACGGAGATCATGAATGGTATCAACAATTGATGTTGTCAAGAAACAACACTTAGCGCTTAGGTCCCCGGTAACGGTGCCAGAAAATATCTTGATGGCCTGCAAGTGCATAGGTTCGTCAGAGAATGTTTTCACGGAAGTATTAATTCTAGTTTTTATATCGATACCAACGAGGAGCCTAGGAAATTATTTTTATGTAGCGTTTCTATCGCACCCAAGGTGTCACAAGTCTTGAGTGAATTGACTGCAAATGTTGATGGTGGAAGTGGTTAATAAAAGATAGAGTAACTTGCTTAGGAAATAAGTAAATTGCATGAAAGTAAAGATGCGGAAGGTGTGTAAAGGTCCTGCAAATGAGAAGTTTGGCGTGGAGAGAATCAGTTCATGGTGATAGTAAAAGTGCCAAATGGAATAAGCGGAATAAGTGATAATGATAAGTCTTATTTATAAGTGAGTAGACAAGCAACCCATATACCGACTAGGAGTCCTCATGGACAATTCTTCCCAATCCCAATGATCCATCTGCCTGTTACCATGACCATGGTCAGCGCATTAATTAAGGTCTTTCAACCAGATCAAGGCTTTAATCTTGGTGGTTCCTTGTTGTCCTCGAGTAGTGCTAGCTCTTCTTTGATATCGGTTGTGTCACTCGGGGGTCACTGGATTACTAGCATACAAGTAAATACCTATAAGATCTTTGGATCATGTTACCTAGGCCCTTAAATTAGATAACACGCATTAGGCAAACATAGATATTCATTCTCACTGTTTAAATAAACATTGCAACAATCACAAATGGATGGAAATAAAGTAGGAACATCACATCTCACCAATCCCCTACATCAACCACGCCTATGGGTATTTACTCAGACATGAGAGGTAAACAAAACAAAGGCATAATTGCATTGCAAATAGAAATCATCTCAAAGTTATTGTAGCAAACCATAATAGCGATTAAAGATCCAATCAAATACAAACGAAGGTAGATAAAAGTATCAAACCCTAATCTTACAAGTGCCATTCTCTCTCTCTCTAAGTAATGATGGGATGATGGTGGAGTGTGTGGTTTTGAGGCCGAAGATTATCAGAGAACAAGGTGAAGTTCATCTCCTCTTTCAGATCTGATCTCCCCTCTAAATGACTTGCGGTGGATGTAACTTCTGTTATGTGGTTCTTCTTGTCGCTCCCTCTTACAAAAGTTTCTTGTATTGCTATAAGGAAGGCGTTGGTGGGTAGTACGAGCGGATGGTACGTGACATGGTTATACCCTACGTGTACGTAACTTCAGTATACCTAGTCCGGCCCAAGGAAGGTCCACAGCAGACATACGCTGGCCCATGAAGATTTTCGGGTGACCAAGGCCCATGACGTCTCCGGATCCTTGGAGAGCAAGACTAGAGTTTGAATACAACTTGTAACCTACTCGTATCGGTACCTGAGACCTAGCCTCCCCATATATAAAGGCTAGGAGGGTCCAACGAGGAGGGCAATCACACAACAGACTCATACTTTCGCGCACGCATCCACGCCAGATCGAATCTGCGCACCCTGTAACTTTCGGTTCCGCCGTAATCAAAGAGCAGACAAGCAGGAGTAGGGTTTTCCCTCCGGGGGCCTGAACCTGGGTAAATCTCGTGTCCCCTGGTTGCTTGTCTGTTAACCGTGCCACGATCTCCAGCATCCCCATCTTCTCCAAAACCCAAGTCCATAACAATGGGCATTGACGAGATTAAACCTCGTCAATTGGCGCCGTCTATGGGAAGTGGGGCTGCTGATTGTGCGGTCGTGACGGTTCCAACCCGATCGATCTACAACTCCGCGGCGACGGAGAATCACCTCCTCTTCGGCGCTTTCGACTTCACCGCCCACTCGCCGGATACCATGAAGGATTTCGAGCCCGTAGGCGACGGACTCGAAATCTTGTTCGGGAGCTTCTGCTTCCAGGTGGGACAAACTGGCACCCTCCGCCTCCCTGAGCGGGTGCCCGTGCCATCAATCAGGCCCGCTTCATGGGCTCCACACCCTGTGCTACGCACGTCACCATCAACAGATGAGTTTTACGACAGCAGCAGCTGCAACTCCGATCTGTGCGATCCACCTTCGGATGAAGGGACCTACGGTTCCGGATCCGAAAGCTGCGGCAGCAGCCAACCAATCTGCAGGCGCTACCTGTGCGCCACAATCATCCAAACCGACGAGGAAACGCCTAAACCCGCCGCTCAACCCCAACCCGCAGGACAGAAACGGCGAAAACAGGGAAACCAGAGGCCACCTCATCCAACTTAGCAAAGAAGGATGGGCCGAAGCACGCCGCGCCGTCGCAGGCGAAATAGTCCTACCTCTGGACTCCCCACATGATCTGCTGATGGCATACCACTACCTCCTCATCGAGGAGCACAAGAAGCAAGTCAAGATGCAGGAGACGCTCGACAAACGCAAGGAAGCAGCCTCTGAGTCCAGTGCGCGACGAGCTGCGCTCTCCGCCATGGGACCCGGCTCTAGCACAAACGGAAACCAGGGAAACAAGCACCGCTCTCGGGTGGAAAACATGGACCCGAAGGAACGGCATGACGTGACCCGAACTCTCCACACATCGTTCATGGATATGGACGCCGACGGCAACATCACCCCGCAGACGCCACAAGCTGCGATCATGGCAGCCACTGCGTATCTTGCGGCTCACCCACCTCCAGAGGGGGATCCGAAAAGGGCCATGCATAGATCCGCACTCACCGGACTAGGACTAATCGGAGCTGCGCTCCACGAGGACGCTCCTACGGAGCCGAAGAAGAAAGCTCCGGCCAGGCGCGACCGGAGCCCCACTCCCTCATCCGAAGATGAAGAAGAACACGATCTTCCTCGAAGGAAGAAGAGCTCGAACCGCCATAAGCACGACTACGACGCCAGAGACAAGCTTACACAGCGCAAGATCGACAAAGCACGCGCCAAACGCGCATGCTCGTCTGAATCTGAGATGGACGAAGACGAAGGAGAACTCTGCGGGGCTCGATGCTTCAGCAGATCCGTTCGGCGAACACAGATGCCACGCAACTTCAAGCTTCCTTCGGATACTCCGAAATTCAACGGCACGCAAGATCCAAAGTCCTGGCTCAGTGACCATCTGTCATCCGTCAAGCTTCACGGAGGCAACAAAGAAACCGCCATGCAATGCCTTCAGCTGCAGCTGACAGGCGCGGCGCGGGTCTGGCTTAGCAGCCTATCATCAGGATCCATCCGAAGCTGGGAGGAGCTCGCTTATAGCTTCATCCGAAATTTCAAAGGCACCAGCAAGAGGCCCGCCTCAATCGAAGAGTTGCGAGCCTGCACTCAGAGAACGGGTGAATCTATTCGCTCGTACATACTACGCTGGTCTACGACCAAGAACTCCGCAGCACACATCTCCGAAGAGCGGGCCATCGACGCCTTCAGGGACGGCGTCAAACGCCCAGACTTCAAGGAGAAACTTGGACGTGTAAAGCCCAAGACACTCGACCAGCTCATGGAAATCGCCAACAGCTGGGCAGACGGCGAAGATTGCATCCAACGGGCGCAATCAGATGAAGAGGACGACTACGGCCGAAGACGCGAACGCCGCAGCAAAAGGAGATCGCGCGTCTACGAGGACCGCGACGGACCCGACATGGTCGCAGCCGGCTACGCCGACCGCCATAACGACAACAGCCGCAACAGCGGAGGATACCGCAGCGAAAACTTCCGCGACAACCGACGACCAACGCAGTCGTGGTAACGCCGTGACCGCGACAACGGACCCTCAGCATTCGACAAACTTTCGGGTCCATGCACCATCCACTTCTACATCGACAAACAAGATGGCAAAAAGAAAGCTAGCCACATGCTCAAGGACTGCCGCGAGTTCCAGAAACTCAGCGAAAGCATGGTGCAGATGAGGCAACAAGCTCCAATTCCTGCGTTCGGAAACGCACCTGCGCCAGGTGAAATAGCACACGGAGCTCCTCCACCGCCGCATATCGGAGGCCCACATCAACCAGTCGCACCTGGGCACAACAACACCGGAGTCGAATACCCCCCACCAAAGGGAGCACTAAATATGATCCAGAAGGGACGCCCAACCAACAGGGTGTAGAAGAAAATCACCCGACAAATCAACATGGCCGTGGCAACTCCGCCTGCAATCCCTGAGTACCTCAGCGGATCAGAGTCCTGCATCACATTCACTCGCGCGGATCACCCTTGCCAGATCCCTCGCCCAGGTCATGCTGCCCTGGTGCTGGAGGCGCAGGTCGGAGGCTTCGAGATGAGTCGCGTCTTCATGGATGGCGGCAGCGGCATCAACCTAATATTCGCAAGCACTCTAGCGGCTATGCGGATCCCGCAATGCAACCTGGAACAATCAGACACAACATTCCACGGCATTGTCCCAGGGAAGGGCATCTTCCCCCTGGGCAAAATAGGGCTCGACGTCATCTTCGGGAAGCCGAACAACTTTTGACTGGAGCGCCTAGAATTCGAAGTGGTGGACTGGCCGTCGCAATACCACGCCATCCTGGGACGCATAGCATTCGCAAGATTCCTGGCCGTCCCACACTACGCATACCTACTACTCAAGATGCCAGGACCAAGGGGCGTCATCACAGTCCACGGGAGCTTCACCCGATCGGACCAATGCGACAGGGATTTCAACAAAATCTCCCAGTCTTTCAGCATGCAAGAAGAGCTTGTAAGGCTCCGCGAGGTGACGGATAATGGGCTACCCCCAGTCACAAAGCAGAACGCACCTGACATGTCCTTCGACTCCACCATCAACACCAAAAAAGTGCAGGTCCATCCAACGGATGCCTCCAAGACGGCGCTGATCGCCAATGACCTCAGCACCGCATAGGAAGGCGCGCTCGTCGAATTCCTCCGTGAGCACTGGGAAATCTTCGCCTGGTGTCCTGCGGACATGCCAGGAGTTCCCAGGGAATTCGCCGAGCACGCACTCAATGTCTTCCCAGACACCAAGCCAGTCAAGCAGTCCATCCGAAGACTGTCGGAACCACGAGCCGAAGCTATCGGCAAGGAGATCAACAGATTACTCGCAGCAGACTTCATCCGGGAAATCAAGGAAAGCGAGTGGCTGGCAAACACGGTGATGGTCCCGAAGAAGGACACGGACATCCTGCGGATGTGCGTAGACTTCACGTCACTAAATAAACACTGCCCTAAGGACCACTTCCCCCTCCCTCGGATCGACCAGATCATCGATTCGACTGCAGGTTGTGAGAAACTCTCCTTCCTCGACGCCTACTCAGGCTACAACCAGATTCGACTCAAGGTCGAAGATCAAGAGAAAACGGCGTTCATTACACCATTCGGAGTATACTGCTACAACACAATGCCTTTCGGGCTAAAGAACGCGGGTGCCACGTACCAGCGATGCATGCAGGCCTGCCTCAAGGACCAGATCGGTCGCAACGTCCAAGTCTATGTCAACGACATAGTCATAAAAACCAAGGAGGCAAGAACACTTATCGACGATCTCCGTGAGACGTTCGACAACCTAGACCGCTACAGGATCAAGCTCAATCCAGAAAAGTGCGCCTTCGGCGTCCCCTCGGGTCAGCTGCTCGGGTACTTCATCTCTCAACGAGGGATCGAAGCGAACCCGAAGAAAATCAAAGCTATCATGACAATGGAGAAGCCGAAAAACCTCAAGGGCGTTCAGCAGCTCGCAGGACGAGTAGCGACACTAAGCAGGTTCATCAGCCGCATGGGCGAGAAGGCCCTACCATTTTACCAGCTCTGCGCAAGGCAGACAAGTTCGAGTGGACACCAGAAGCCAACGACGCATTCGAAAGCCTCAAGCGGCTCCTCTCCACCTCGCCAGTTTTGGTCACGCCAAAAGAGCGCGAGCCCCTGTTGCTGTACATAGCAGCCACACACCAGGTGGTCAGCACAGTACTCGTGGTCGAACGACCCGAAGAAGGCAAGACCCACGGGGTACAACGCCCAATTTACTACCTCAGCGAGGTTCTCACTCCAACAAAACAGCGGTACCCGCACTACCAGAAGCTGGCCTACGGCGTATTCATGACGGCTCGACGACTGAGCCACTACTTCCAGGAGCATCAGGTGATGGTCGTCAACGAGGCACCCCTAAACAGCATCCTGAATAACCCAGAGGCCACAGGACGCGTGGCCCTGTGGGGCATTGAACTATCACCCCTGGACATCACCTACGAGAAGCGACACGCAATCAAATCTCAAGTCCTTCCGGACTTCCTGGTGCACTGGATGGAGCTGCAGCTGCCTGACACCCCAGGCATGTCGCAATCCTGGACAATGCATTTTGACGGCTCCAAACGCGAAGCCGGAGCAGGGGCAGGAGTCATACTGACCTCCCCGCAAGGTGACAAGATGAAGTACGTCCTTCGGATGAAATTCAGAGCCTCCAACAACGAGGCCGAATACGAAGCCCTCATCCATGGCATGAAGATGGCAAAAATATACGGCGCAACGCGCCTAGTCATCTACGGTGACTCCAACCTTGTCGTACAGCAGACGATGAATGAGTGCGACGCACACGCCGAAAACATGATCGCGTACCGCGCGCTATACAACGCACTCGAAGGAGAATTCGACGGCTGCGAACTTCGGCACGTTGGAAGAGAGAGCAACGAGGAGGCCGATAGACTCGCCAACATCGGCTCCACTTGTGCAAAAGTACCACCAGGTGTGTTCCTCGAACAGATCTGCGTGCCATCTATCAAGCGGAAATTCCCCAAGGGATCACCCGAAGAATCAGAACACTCGGGGGCTACGCTACCCGAAGGTCATGAAGGACCCGAAAAGTTGGATACCGAAGTTGCCATGGTCAACCTGATGCAGGTCCTGGCAGTCGAAGAAACTTGGACACGTCTATACCTCCAGTTCCTGATAAACGGAGAATTGCCAGACAACCCGACAGATGCCCGGCGCGTATCTCGTCGGTCAAAAGCCTTCACCATCATCAACGGCGAGCTGTACAAACGCAGCTTCACGGGCGTACTACAACGATGCATCACCATCAACGACGGCAAAGCCATACTCCAAGATATCCATGAAGGCATCTGCGGCCACCACGCAGGCAGTCGCTCCCTTATCGCCAAAGCTCTGCGAGCAGGATTCTACTGGCCAACGGCCATGAGCGACGCGAAGGACATCATCCGAAGATGCAATGGGTGCCAACGGTTCGCCGACAAACCGCACGCACCTGGGTCCGAACTTCGACCCATACCGATAGCCTGGCCTTTTGCCCAATGGGGCCTCGACATGATCGGCAAACTGCCAAAATCCTCGAAGGGAGGACACGTTTTCCTCCTGGTCGCAGTCGACAAATTCACCAAGTGGATCGAAGCTATGCCAGTAACCAACCAGAAGGGCAAAACCGCCGTCAAATTCTTCGAATCCATTATCTACAGATTTGGCGTACCGCACAGCATCATCACCGACAACGGATCGAACTTCATCTCCGAAGAACTCCAGGACTTCTGCGAAGGCCTCGGGATCAATATCACATATGCCTCAGTGGCACACCCGCAAACAAACGGGCAAGTGGAAAAGGCCAACGGCCTAATCAGCGCCGGCATCAAGAAACGCCTCATGAGCTCACTCGAGCACAAAGCTGGAAACTGGACGAAAGAGCTACCGTCTGTCCTGTGGAGCTTACGGACTACGCCAAACAGCTCCACCGGCTACACGCCATTCTTCATGGTGCACGGAGTTGAGGCCATGCTACCAGCCGAAGTACGCCACCAGGCTCCACGAGTCGTCGCTTACAGCGAAGCCGAATCCACGGCTGCACTCGAAGATGCCGTCGACACACTCGACGAAGCACGGGATATAGCAGCAGCTAGATCCGTGGTGTACCAGCAGAGTCTCCGCAACTATCACAGCCGCCGGCTGCGCCCAAGGTCCTTCATCGAAGGAGACCTCGTCTTGCGACTTAAGCAAAAGCGACCGAATAAACTCGAGTCGCCATGGGAAGGACCCTATGCCATCACCGAGGTCATCCCAGGTGGCGCCTATCGCCTCAAGCACGTGGAGTCTGGAGTCGCATACTCCAACCCATGGAACATCTCGCACCTGCGACGATTCTATCCATAGCAATGTACCCCCTTTTTACCTTCAATAAGGCTTACAGCCAAGGCTACTCAGCCGAACCATGTACCTCCTCCATTATGCTACAAATAAAGCTAAGTGTCTCGCCCCCAACCTTCGGTTGACTATTTTCTGCAACTTTATTACATGCTACAAACGCACTCGGGGGCTCCCCCCACCTCATGATTTCATCGACTGAGGACAAAACGTGTACACCTGAGTAGCTGACCACGTCAGGCTAACAAAAAGGGCACGTCCTAAATCAAAGCACTCGGGGGCTCCCTCCACCTCTCGATTTCATCGACTGAGGACAACACGTGTACACCTGAGTAGCTGACCACATCAGGCTAACGAAAAGGGCACATACTAAATCAAAGCACTGCGTGCTCGCTAACAAGCGAACCTTTACAACAAAGGGCACATACACGCCCAGCCGCAATATACAAATTTTACATCTATCTGTTTATTTTCAGGTACTACCTATTCTGAAGAATAACCTGAGCACGCTGATCAAACAAATCTACAATCTGTTCGACATACTGCCTTACAGTCGCGTAATGCGGACGCATATTCCACTCGCCACCATCTGGCCGAGGAGGTGGCCCAGTCGCCACAGCAGCCAAATCTACATCAGGGCGATGCACCCTCACAAGAGACAAGGCAGCCTTCACCCCTGCGACGAGCTGCTGCCGCACCAGCTCCTTGACATTGCTGGCACTCCGAAACTTCGTCAGAAGACCTGCAAGGGTTGTCGGCACGCCATCCAACGGAAACATGACGTGCAGCACCGAGGACAACGATGTCTGCACCTGGCGGAGCACCCGCGAAACCTGGTAGACACGATCCTGCACCGTCGCCAGAACTATGGCGCGATCACGATCCATCCAAAAGAAGCCGCCGGCCTCCATGTCCTGTTGAGTCAAGCAATTGACTCGAACAGCAATACGCTCCTTTTCTTCCCTCGGAGCAAGATTGGCACCTGCGACAACCGCACAAAACAAGAGTGAGGCCAGCAGGCTCACCCGAAGAACTGAGCTACAACTCGAAAGAAGGATCAACTTACATTGCAGCTGCTCGGACAACCGACCCAGCTCCGCCATCAAATACTCCTCTCTGGCTGCGCCATGGTCTGCTTTGGACTTCCAAACGTCAGTGCGACCGCGTAACCCAAGCAAATCTCTCTCCAAGCTGCGCACACGATCTCGAAGAAACGCGAGCTGCGAGGAATCATCCAATGATGCTCGCAAGGGTCTTTCGGATGAAGTGCCAACCGGGTCAGCACCCGAAGGAACCTATAGCAGAAGAAAAAAGAAGGCACACAAACATTCAGCCAAGGATATAGCACAACTCGGAGAAATTCATTAAAGTACATAAGACCACTACGTGGCACAAGGATGGTACTACAAAAGATATTTACAACAAAAATAGACTAGAAGCTACCCTACGTCTACTACGCCTACGACGGAAGGCACTGAGTCGCCTCAGAACCAGACTGCCTAGCTTTGGCCTCGCCCTGCTGCCGCAATGCGTACTCAGACAGCAAGTCAATGAGCTTGGGCCCATATCGTCTGCAGCGAGCGGAGTAGGCGGCGAAGGCTACCTCGGATCCATCCGCAGCCGTCGGCATCCGAGAAGTAATCTGGGGCAGGTCCAGCTCCGCCCCAGCCGCCATGGCCATCGCCAACCCGACGGACGCGCCGATGCCTTTCTGCTTGCGCTTGTACGCTGCAGGCGCTTCGGATGACAGAGCCTCTGCTAGAGCACCCACGTCTTCAAGGGATGCGCCCTTCGGGAAGAGCTCCTGGTAGAAGCGACCAAGGACCTCTTTCGCCTTGGCGAGGGAGTTGACGACGGTGCTGCAGCGATCTTCGACCGCTACAGTGGCATCATCTAGAGCACTCCCGTGCTCCAGAGCACCGCGATCAAACTCGATGCCTGCGGCATCTGAGACAAAAAAGAAGAAAACATGAAGAAAGGGAACATAGAAGATGATCCGCAGAAAAAAGGAGCAAGTACAAAGGCTAACGCTCACCCGAAATAGCCTTGGCAGCAGCCATGAGCTTCTTCGCCACCCCTTTTTCACGAGCAGCCGCAACGGTGGCCAGCTGCTCCTCACGATCTGCGGCCTCCTGCTGCAGACGCTCTTTTGCTTTGGCTGCCTTCGTTAGCTCCAGCTCAAGGCGCTCTCTCGCCTCAGCAGCAGTTTCGGCCTTCTGCTCCAGTTGGCCAAGGCTCTTCTTCAGAGCATCGACCTCACGGAGAGAGTCGTTATGCTCCTCTGCATTTACAACAATCAAGTGTCAACAACCAGGACCAGGACGTAGCAAGATGAGTACTACAAGGCAGACGAATACCTTGTAGCTACCGCAGTTTTGCCTCCAGCGTTAGGCATTCCTCCACCAGCCGCTTGGCCTCCTGGACAAAAGGCTGCAGCAACAGGCAATAGCAGTAAGAGCAGGACTCGGGGGCTACGCCCAACACAAAGAAGCATAAACAACATCAGCATACGAAGACGCTCGGGGGCTCCCCCCGTAACATCAAGCAGAAAACTTACGTGCTCCAAAGGCGAACCCGCAGGCCTGCCTGCGACATTCTGAGGCGCAACCACCAGCCTCTCCTGCACCGGAGGAATTGGTGCAGGCTCACCCGAAGTCGCCACCGTCTGAGGAGGAGGCGACGCAATGTTCGACTCCCCCATCATCTCCCCCGCACCATCACTGGATCCGCCAGAGGACTGCCTGCATACGAAGCCAATCAGCACAGGTGCAAACATCATCAAAAAGAAAAGGACAATAGTACAACAAGAACAACTTACGAGCCCAACGCGCTCAGGTCGAAGATAGGAGAAGCCCTTCGGGCCCTCTTCTCCTCCTTCTTCTCTTCCTTCTTCTCCTCCTTCTTCTCTTCCTTCTTCTCCTCCTTCTTCTCTTCCTTCTTCTCCTCCTTATTTTCTTCCTTCTTCCGCTTTGCTGGCGGGAGCGGAGCAACAACCCGCACAGGAATGGCAGGAAGGGGAGAGGAAGAACCTCCATGAACATCATCATGACGCCCAAGGCCCAGAGGATTTCTGGGAGTCGGAGGAGTTGAAGCATCCGAAGACTCGCTCGAGCTCCGTGATCGCTTGCGCGAATGGTCCTCACTCGACTCGTCGGCATCCTCCGCTGGGGATCGCGCTGACGGTAACTCGGACGCAGAATCCACCACTTCATTATCCGGGGCATTCGGATACCTCTCGGGCAACGGTGGTGCCATGCCCGGCACTTTGAAGCTCTACAAGATGAGAAGAAACTTTGTTAGCAAACAAAGGAAAAAGTACACAGCTGACAAAAACAAAAGGGAAGCACTACGTGCGCAAATCTACACCTTCGGTACGACCAATGTCGAAGAAAAGGGAGGAGTCAACGACTTCTCCGGGAGCCCCTCGTCGGCCTTGAACTTCAACAGCACGCGAAGAGCCTTGTCAAGTTCCACCTCGGAGATTTTCTCACTCGAAACCCTCGTCGGATCACGGCGTCCAGAGTAAAGAAACATCGGATGCGCCCTCGCTTGGAGCGGCTGCACCCGACGCTCAAGAAACGTCCGGATGATGTCGACACCGTTCACCTCCTTCTCAGGAATCAGTTGGAGCTCCTCCACCCGACGGTACAGGGCCTCTATCTCCGCCACCTCACCATCCAAGATTTGGTTTTTCCAAGATCTTTTCTTCTCAATCAACTGGGAGGGGTCAAAAGGAACGAGACCAAAATCTTGCCCAGGCAGCACGGAATCACGGATGTAAAACCATTTCCTCCGCCAGTACTGGACAGATTCGGACATGGAAAAGGAAAAGAATTGCACATTGGGACTGAGAGAGATGATGAAACCCCCCATGGGATACACACCATCCGAACCAGACTGCCTCTTCACGGAATAAAGCTTCCGGAAGAGGCCAAAGTGCGGCTCAATGCCAAGCCAACACTCGCAAAGCGTAATAAAACACGCAATGTGAAGAAGGGAGTTGGGAGACAGATGATGGAGTTGAACCCCATAGAAAAAGAGCAGTCCACGAAGGAAGTCATGGACCGGAAAAGAAAACCCGCGAATCATGAAGGCAACAAACATAACCCGATACCCAGATGGGGGACGGGGGATTACCTCATTGCCGGGGAGTATCACGACCGTCGTGTCTTGCGGGATCAGGCTCCGCTCGCGCAATTTGCGGAGATCGCACTCCCGCGTTTCTGATCGCCGCCAGCCACCGTCGGTGACGCGAGCAGTGGCGGCGCCCTTCTTGCCTCCGGCGACGCTGGTTCCAACCGCAGATGCAGACTTCTTTGGTTTCCCCATCACGCTACGGCGACGCCGGCGTTGCCAACAAAGAAAGACAAAGGAAATGCGGAAGAAAAATCCTAGCAAGAAGCAAGAATCGCTCGAGCGCAAGGAGGGAGTAAACACAAGAACTGCTGTGGTGAAAAACAAACCACGATTTCACCAAGGATTATAACAGCGAAGACGACGCACGCTAGCCGTCCATCGAGAAGACCTAACACCAACGGTAGATCTGGCCGTACACGTGTCAGCACCAAAACGAACCGTCGTTACCACGCCGTCCACTACGCGCGGAAATCGAGGAGACGCCGTAATCATCTCCACGCCGCGCGTGACCGGTCAATTCAAAGTCAGCAAGTGGGACCCACGCTTCGTCCAGTCAAGTCATCTCTGGCGTAGCAGACGCTTGAGGTCATCGATCGTCAGCACTGACGTCATCAAAAGCTATACTAGCACAACCGACAATTCTTCGGCTTCACAGCTAAGAGTACTCACTCGAATCTACGATTCGACTAAATACTCGGGGGCTACTCCTATCAGGAGCGCTGGCCGCGCACCCGAAATACAAATGAAGACAAAGCACTTCTCTGAGTCCTACGTCGAGTCTACGACTCCACTACGGACTCTGGGGCTACTCCCATAGGGAGGAAGGATTTAAGCATCCGAAAATTTTCGAGTCCTACGGACTAAACAACTGAGCAATGCTTGCACTAAAGTCTCCGCTTGAGTCTACGACTCGAACAGACACTCGGGGGCTACTCCCATAGGGAGCGCTGGTCGCGCACCCTATGAAATCTTCGACTGTGATCTTCCGGATCAGCACACAAAAACTTTTTGGCAACTCTGCCCCAAATTACATTATGCTGAGTGAGCAACAAATCTCCTTGGCCACCCGAAGCACCTCCGCGGTGACAAACATTCGGATGCTGTGTCTACGACACAAAGATAAGACCTACAGATATCATCTGATGGCCTGGCAACGCACCTGACTGCGCTCTGCTAGTATGAATCCGTACCAGCAGGTACGATGAAAAATCCCGATGGACGCGTTGGGTACATCAATTAAAATCACTAGAATTCCACTCCTGTAAGTCCTCCGCGGCCTGAGTTGAATTACGCCAGCATATGTTCCGGGTTCGAGTTGAGGGACTCGAACCTGAAGAAGATCGTGTTGTTTTGTCCTAAGACAGTTAACTGACCCTGATCCGTCGGGAGAGTCAGGCACACGTATCAACAATCCCTACACATTCTCTTGAAATACAGAGTTGCACCCGAAGGATTGAAGAGTCCTCAGCCAAATCTACGATTCGACTGATCACTCGGGGGCTACTGACATGGTTATACCCTACGGGTACGTAACTTCAGCATACCTAGTCCGGCCCAAGGAAGGTCCACAGCAGACATACGCTGGCCCATGAAGATTTTCGGGTGACCAAGGCCCATGACGTCTCCGGATCCTTGGAGAGCAAGACTAGAGTTTGAATACAACTTGTAACCTACTCGTATCGGTACCTGAGACCTAGCCTCCCCATATATAAAGGCTAGGAGGGTCCAACGAGGAGGGCAATCACACAACAGACTCATACTTTTGCACACGCATCCACGCCAGATCGAATCTGCGCACCCTGTAACTTTCGGTTCCGCCGTAATCAAAGAGCAGACAAGCAGGAGTAGGGTTTTCCCTCCGGGGGCCTGAACCTGGGTAAATCTCGTGTCCCCTGGTTGCTTGTCTGTTAACCGTGCCATGATCTCCAGCATCCCCATCTTCTCCAAAACCCAAGTCCTTAACAATGGGCATTGACGAGATTAAACCTCGTCAGTACGGGCGCGCCCCGACCATACCAGTGGTCGTTATGCGTGCTGATGCATCCAATGAAAGTGGATTCAATTGGGGATTTGCTTATTCTGGTGTAATTAACCCATAAATGCTATTAGATCTTTAATAAATGTTCATTACCTAAAAACCATCACAACAAAAGAAGGATTCTCTAATTGCGACATTAACGTTAGTGAAAAGGGCAATCTTCAAGGAAATCCGACAATAAACAAGAGGAAAACCAATGGTAAAAAGTGATGAAATTTGGAGCTATCAATATCCCCAAGCTTAGCGGTTACTCGCCCTCAAGTGACAAAGCTATAACGAATAATAGCAAAGAATTGAATCAAGATAAAGACTTACAAGTTCGAGGTTGTATCATATTCCATCATCTCAAATCCTGCAATCTTGAACACGAGCACAATATATCTAAATAGTTGCACTTAAGCTTGATCCCTAAACGCAAGTAATTCGCTAGCTTATAGTTCTTGTGACTCAAATGAGATTGTTAAAAATTTGGCGAAGCTTTACAAATCAATTTCTTTCAGGGCCTCTCTTATTATGAGAGTAAAAATGTTTCTAACCCATGCTACTCAAATCAAAATTAAGGGTGCACATGTAGATGTCAAAACAAGGATAAACTTAGATCTTTTTCATTAATTAGCCACTTCGATAATCGCGGCTATCAAATACCTCATCTTTTCCTTGCTTATCAAGAACTCTAATTGCACATTTTAGGTAGTGAGGTGATGCCAATAATCAAGGTATCGAAAGTATTTCAGCTCATATTTTGATAATTGATCTTTTCTTTTTCATTCTTAAGGATCAACGAATATTTCTTTTGTAAACTCCTACACAACCTATTGGGAATACCAATAATTTTCCCATATAGCGACACATATGCCACTCATGCCATCAACTCATAGCCGAAATCTAGGGTTATACCATAGATCGTTCAAAAGCTAGCGGAGTTGTTGGCATCCCAAAGGTGTGTATTTAAAACAAAATACTTTTGCTTTTCTTCTTTCCTTTTTATTTTCTCTCCTTTTATATATATCAAGCGAATATAGATTTTGGTATCTCCCTCTCCTACTCTAAAAAGTTCGTTCCATCAAGCAATTCTTTTTCAGAAGGTATCATCAAGTCAATGATTAGTATGTGGGGTTGAGCACTACTAAGGTTAATCCTTTAAGACAAAAAATATGGCACCAAAGTTGTCGATGGACACTTTCTCTTGTTCTAAAAAGTTTTGGAATAAAATCCCAAGAGTTGTTTTTCAAACTGATTTAATTGTCGAAAGTCTTAACCAAAGAGGTGACAAAAGCCTTTGAGCTCAAATTCTAAAAGATAACGAACTAAGCGTGGAATCAAAATCAAGTGCAACCAAACGGATATAAAATGTTCATGAATAAGCTTACAGGAAGAGGGAAAATAGGAATGTGGTAACTCATCTTGCTCATTCGTCTTCTACTTGAGTCAACTCTTTGTGTTCGTCCCAAAGCTCGATTACTAGAAGTGAGTAACCTGCACAAAGAATCAACAAGAGCCGAGAGAAATTTGCACAAGTAACTCTAGAGAATAGTCTAATTTTTTGGGATTCTTTTATCGAATGCAAAACTGAAAGTAAACATGCATTGGAACAAAAACAAACAAATAAAAAGAAGAAAGAAAAAGATGAATGCAAAAAGGTGGGAGGAGTTTAACCTCCCCAAGGTTAGGCTCTTGCCTAACTGGAATAAGTTGTCACTATCGTCAGGTGGCGGCTGTTGATACGGGAAGTGCAGGTAGCGGTTTGGAAAGTCGGTCATGAAAGATGTGAAATCTTGAGTGAGATTGACTATGTTGGCATTCGCATCATACAACGTGTTCTCTATGTTGTCAATACGATGCACCACCTGGTCAAAATTGCTCCTCGGGACATAGTTGAATCCCGGCTATGGTGGAGGCATACCTTGTTGTTGATGCTGGTGGAAAGGCTGTTCGTGGTGGTGTTGCTAGCCAAAATCGTCCCATCCTATGCCATGCCAGCCTCCTCCATCTTCATCTTGCTGCTGTTGGCCAGCTGCTGTGTTTTCCCAGTTGGGATGGCCACCTGGTGGCACAGTCCTTCCTGAGAGGATCAATGCCTGCTTGAAATCCTCCTCAGTGAGGCCCCAACTCTATTTACCTAGAAAACTAAAAGCTTGGACAAAAGGAAGCAAGATTTGGTTGAGATCACTGTTAGGAGAAAAATAAAACTCGTAAGCACGATGGGAACGCTCTGTCCTATACACACCCATGAACTTGGTGTTAGCCATATGAATGTCATCCAGGTCCTTACTGCCAGCCACAACTCTTTCCTTTGGTTGGACAAATTCGTTTGCGTAGGCGATCTGTGTGATTAATCCGCCACAAAAAATGTCCCCCGCGGAAGCTGACCTTTGGCGGCGAAAGTGCTGGATGAGCAAGGAACCCAAGTTTACCTTGTGCTCCATATCTAGATGCAAGGCCATATGAATTACACTCATCTCGGGGCCAAACATTGCCCCAACATCGTCTTCTACAAATAAAGAATTAACAAGGAAGGTATGAAAATAACGTATAGTAGGATTCTGGATAGTGGCGCTCTTCCTACGCAAATAATCATTGTCCCTATGGATAGAAATTTTATTCCAAGATTGCATTGCCTCCACATGCACATTGTCATTGATATCGAGTTCTCACTCGTGGGAGAATCCGAAACTATCACAAAATTCATAGAAGGTCAAGTTATGGAGTTGCCCATTGAACACAAAACTTACAGTGCAGTTTCGCTCCTGGGTCTCAAGATCATCGTGGAAGAATGAAGGAAACTCGAACGTGGCGAGCTTGTAGGTGTCGATAGAGAGGTAGGAGAAGTCAACCATGCCATCTTGCACAGTCATCTGCTCGAAGTCGTCCAGAAGACCCTGTTGGGAGAGGAACTGATGATCTACCCACTTGGTAGGAAAAACCTTGCGGTTGCTCACCCTCTCGTAGTCTCGGCTCATGGCAGCCCTCAAGTTTTCCACCTCCGAGCGTCTCTTCTTCGAACCCGGCAGTTTGGCGGAGCCCGAAGGTCCCGCCGTACCCGAGCCCTTGCCCGAGCGGAACATCCGTCCAATGTTATGCATTATGCTGCAATTTTTTAAAGAAAACTATAGGCATCAAGTTTTTATCATATAAACAAACGATTACAGGCAGAAATTACAAATCCTAACACGAGGAATCAATAATAATCTCAAAATATGATGAACTCATCTAAATAGCCAATGTGATGAATTCAACCATGGATTTTAGAAAATAGAGAATGGATCGGACGAGAAACTTACCGATGTAAAGATTCCCCAACTCAAAAACATGAAATCAATGAAGAATCAAAGGTTTCAGAATGCTAGGGTTTGAGGTGGAAAGAGAAAGAACAAGGAAGAAAGAGGAGAAAGAAGAAGGGGGCTGGCTGCGAGCCAGCCGCTGTCGTCCTTTACCTAGCGACGCACACGGTACGGGTGGGCGATACGGGCACGGCCTGCCCGTACTGGTGGTCATCACCGTTGGATCAACATTAGGGTTCGAGATCAAACCTGGTCGACCTGGTATGGGCGCATGGTATGGCCGTACCCTAGCCATACTAGTGGTCATTATCTATTTGGAGGCCGATGTCGATTTTCGTCGATGTTCGGTACGGGCGTACCGCGTCCGTACCGTTGGTTATCGCCGGAACTGTTCCTGCCGTAGGTTTTGTCAAGACATGGTACGGGCGCGCGATATGGGTGTACCGCGGCCGTACCGATGCTCGTTATCTGTACTGAACCCATTTTCTTTTCTTTGTTTTCCCCTTGCTTATCAACTTCATTAAGGTAAATTCTCTGAATGAATTAAAAACTCAAAACAAACTTATTAAATAATACAAATAAAATAGTAAATGCAAAAATAAAAATAAAAAATTAACTAAATTTATCAAGAATGGGTTAAGTCCCATTAAGTGTTTAATTCTAGAGATTTGACTAATCAAACTCCATATCATCGACGTTCATCTCAAGCTGTGCCTTTTCTTTAGTTTTTGCTGCTTGATCATGCTTAGGCGATGGAACGTATTTTCCATTGTGCTCTTTTCTCTTAGGAAAGTATCGAACAATCTGATCATCATATATATTGAAGACAACTTACCTCTAGAACATTATACATTAGCTCCAGCTGTAGTAAGAAAAGGTCTTCCAAGAATGATAGATAGTTTGTCATCCTCAGGGACATCAAGAATAATAAAATCAGTTGGTATAACATGCTGATCTATTCTAAGTAAAACATCTTCGATCATTCTGACAGGTTGTTTCGTTCTCTTATCCGCCATTTGTAGTGTTATTGAAGTAGGAGAACATTCTCCGAGATTCAATTTATTAAATAGGGAATAAGGCATCACACTAACACCCGCTCCTAAATCACAAAGAGCATTTAATATATTAGTTTTCCCTATTGCACATGAGATGGTTGGTATCCCTGGATCCCCAAGCTTAGCAGGAAGTTTATCACCGAAGCTTGTCATAACTAATACAGTCTTGGTTACTTTTTTTTTCTATTAAGTATATCTCGCATAAATGTTTTATAAGTAGGAACTTGAGTAGCATGAAGCTCTAAATGCAAGCTGCTCAGTGCCTCAGCAAAAGAATCATAAATAGCCTTATTTGGTTCGTAATGAACTCGGTTAGGGTAAGAAATTTTCTTTTTGGTAGGTATTAACTTTTCTTTTACCTTTGTCACTGGTTCAACATTCTTTTTATTTTTCCTTGCAGCTGATTTTTGCTTATTGGTGTGTTCTTCACGCGGGATAACACCTTGCTTTTCTTGCTCCTTTCTGAGATCAGTTTGTTCCCTTGAATCGACAGTCTCAGCGTCTGAATCATATGGTTTATGCTTATCCCCCGCTTCCTCTCCTTCTTGAGTGCTAGAAGCTTTATTTTCCCTTTTCTGGGCTTCGTAATCAATATCATCCTTGGGCTCTACTAGATCATCTTCTTCTTGACTCATCTCTTGAGTCTCTCTTGCTTTTCGAGCTTGCTCTTCTTGATACCAAGGTGGCCCTTGGGGTTCCTAAGTTTCTGTACCACGCCTAATAACAATGTTAGTAGAAAGAGTATTGAATTTTCCTTGGTTCAAAATCAAAGTTTGGGTTTCATTTATGTGCTCACACTAGGTTTTAACGATACTTAGATATCTATCTAAATGTTTTGTGGCTTGGCCCAAGTCGTTAAAAACTTCTGTTAAGTCTCTTATATTCTTTTCTTGTGTCATAAGGCATTTATAATTTTTCTCATGGAATTGATTTTGTTAAACATTTGCATTACAAGATTTAAATCATCTTCTATTCCATAAGTTTGAAGAATGTCAACTTTGTTTTCTTTTACAAGTTCTGAAGCTATACCTTTTTCTTCCATGGTCTTTTTTACTTCGGATATAAGATCTTGTGGTATGTGAATCATACCTTTTGTGGTACAATATCCTCAACTAGATTGTATTGTTTGTTATTAAAGGATCTTATCTCAAAAAGCTTAACACATTCCGACCGTGTCAACTTGCATATTGTCGTGGAAATGGCCACGGCAGTCGCTGCTACTGGCAGCGATTGATTGTAACGTGAGGAAGAGCTGGCGGCTATCTGCGGTGCGAGATAGGGGCGGATACACATGGTTTACCCAGGTTCCCCCCCGGAGGGTAAAGACCTACTCCTGCTAGATTGGATTAATGGAGAGCGAGTTACAAGGGTGGCGAGCTCGGCGTCTAAGCAGTGAGTCGCTTGAGGGGGTATATGATGGAACGTAAGTCCTAAGGATACCCTAGGGAGGTTTATATAAGAGTCACCTTGCTAGAGTTTACAAGTTACAACCGAGCCAGATATGGACTCGGAGGCTTTTGACCTAATCCGACTGGGCTTCAAGTACGCTTCTAGGCCTTCAGTCTCCAGTCGCCAGGCCTTTCCTTCAGTCGCACTCCAGTCGCCGTCCTTCAGGCCCACTCGCAGGCCCTTCAGCCCAATCGGAACGTCTTGCTGGGCATACCCCCTTCGGCATATCCCCATCAGTAGTCCTCGAGGCCATCGTTGATTCAGGCGCAGGTGTCCCTTTGGTGGTCGAAGTAGGCGAGCCCAATTTGGACGCCCAGTCGAGTCGGCGATGGACTCTATTAAAACCGAGGAAATTTTCCCCAGGCTTCCATTCGCCGCTCCGGCGAATGTCACTGCTGCCAAGTCACTGCTTCAGCGAATGGAGAGGACTAGCAGGTAGAGAGTGGAATGGAGGAGTTGGACCATCAATTCTGGTCAAACTATCCGTTGGAAATCCCAACGGTAACTTCGGCGTAATTACCATAGGTAACGACTACCCCGAATTTGGCGGGTAGCGTTCCCCTATAAGGGGAGTGACGAATCAGCTCCGCAGATCCTTCCCCACATTCTTCATGATGGCGCCTCCCAAAGGCTCATGGGGAAAATCCAAGTGCACCACAGCCCAGCTCAAGTCCTTCGAGGACGCCGGAGTCCTCCGCAAGGGGAACTGGCGGGTTCCCCCTCCTCCGAGACTGAGCTGAAACCGCGAGCTGGCGAATTCATCTGTTTCCCCAGTCATCTAGAAAGAGGTTTGGGGTTCCCCACCTCGCTCTTCTTCTGGCGCTTCTGCGCGTATTACGCGATCAAGCCGTCGGATCTCGGCCCGCACAGCATCGAGTAGCTGGCGATCTTCCTCGCCTTCTGCGAGTGCTACCTTGGCTGCAGGCCGTATTTTCCGTTGTGGTTGGAGCTCTTCCACGGCCGCATCAGGCGTGAGGCGTCCGACAATTTGATATTGGCTGCAGGCAGCGTCACGTTCCAATTGAAGCCGAAGGCTAACTTAATCAAGCTCCTACTACCGAAGAAGCCGCCAGCGAGTGGAAGAAGAGTTGGTTCTATGTGAAAGAATCCACTCCTTCCAGCGAAGTGGCGCTTCCCGAGTTCGTCGCCGAGAGGAGCGAGCCTTGCCGGTTGGCGCCGAAGAAGCTCCCTGAAGACCAGAGGATGGTTGTCGTGGAGATGATGGACCAAATCTAGAGGCTGAAGGACCAGGGGTTAACTTCGATCAACCTCTACAACTGCTGGCTCGGGCGGCGCCTGGTTCCGCTAGCGGCTCGGCCGCATTGGATGTACGAGTATAGCGGGAAGCATGACCCCTCCCGAACCAACAAAGAATCGTGGGAGGACGAGGACTACAAGGCTTCCCTGAAGAAGATCACTGACGCGGAATTCACCACCGTGTCGATCGGGCTCGCCCCATACACTCCCGTGAAGAACGAAGCCCCCACAATAAGTTTTCTCCTTAGTCGCCATTTCCGCATCTCGATTCGCAATCGCATCATTTGGTACTTACTCGTGGTGGTTCTTAGCTGTTTTAGGTGTTGGAGGGTTGGCTTCCTTCGCTCGATGAAGAGGTCCCCCGGGAGCTCGAGGAGGCCTCCGAAGGAGACTCCTCCGACAGTGACGAGGAGGAGGAGGTCCCTCCCCCAGCGCCTGTGGCTTGCAAGACTCGTATGCAGAAATAGCGCAAGTTCGAGGCAAGTCATAGCCTCGATGAACACGAAGGAGGCGACGAAGTCGCGCAGGAGCACACATCCCGGCGTACGGCCACACCGTTGAAGCCCGCGGGCAAGCCCAAGTCACCAGCGAAGAAGCCAATGTCGCCATCCAAGTCGGTGGTGGTGTTTGAGTCAGATGATGACTCTGACGATGAAGACACCCCCGACATCTCGCACAAGGCCCCAGAGGATGTGATCCCGACAAAGGGGTTGGAGGGCAAGGACACCGAGGCGGCGGTAGAGGTTCCCCTAGCGGTGATTGTGCCGATGGTTTTGGGGGTTCCAGGCCAGGAAGCGGTTGGGGCAGCGCGTCTAAGTCGCCGCAACCATCGAGAGTGGCCGCATCGTTGGAGCCGGAAATTCCGGCGACCATGGCTTCGTCGTCGAGGAAGCCCGCAGTGTCGTGGGCTTCAAACGTCTTTGAGAGGGGACTCACTCGCAAGCTGGGTCTAGAATTGGATAAGCCTGCCCACATCAGTACCGGGCTACGCGTTCTCCCGGTCGCTAAGTAAGTGTTGCTTCTTCATTCCGACTCGCCTCTTGTTTCTGTATTGTCGTTGTATTGATCGTGGAAATCTAGGCAGATCTGGGGCCAAGAATATTGGCCATCCTTCGGTGGCAAAGATTCCGCCGGTCGCCACCATGGGAGAGGGCGACCTCCCCAAGAAGAGAAAACCCACTAGAGATGCGGCGACCGCGGAAGGCGCGAAGAAGCAGAAGGGGGGCGCTGACGATGCCACAGCTATGGACGGTGCCGTGGAGTCCGATTTTGCAGCAGTTGCCGAAGAAGTGGTGGCGGCGCGGTTGGAGCCAGTCGTGGTTGTGCCTGCGACGGAGGCGCCGGCCCCAACAACCAGTGCTCCCGCTAGAGCGTCGGCGATGTTCCCGTGCTTCATGGCTAGGGGGTTTCCAGGCGTGGCGGACACCCAGTCTCCGCAGAGTCCGGAGTTTGTGGATGCAGACATTGGGTCCTGTCGTGGGTGCACTTCCTTCACGATCCCGTCGACTGACGCCGGAGAACTCCACAGGATGCTTGGCGCCACTATTCAGGTATGTCCAGTCCCCGAGTTCTTAGTCGCTAAATTTCAGCGGCTAGGAACTGAACTTTTTTCTACTCTCCAGTCCCCGAGTTCTTAGTCGCTGAATTTCAGCGGCTAGGAACTGAACTTTTTTCTACTCTCCAGTCCCTGAGTTCTTAGTCGCTGAATTTCAACGGCTAGAAACTAGATGTTGATTTTGGTAAATGCTGAATTGTGTTGTTTGTTTGCAGGGTTTGCAAAGGGAGTCAACCGATCGACAGGCCGCAAGGGAGCGCTTGGAGCGGGATCTGCGCGAAGCACAGGAGGCAAACAAGCGACTTCAGGAAACTATTCGTAAGTACCTGCTTTTCTTTCCTTTTCTCTTTCAGGTGTGAACTGTTGGTGTATGACGCGCTGATGATTTCTCTTTCAGATGGTCTCCCGGCGGCAATTTCCATGGCCCGTGAAGGGTATGTTCCAGTCGCAGAACTGGACGCGGCGAATGAGCGAATTGCCTCGCTGATCCAAGACTTGGAGGAGGCGAGAGCGGCCTCAGTTTCTTCTGAAGACCAAGTGAAGGCTGCTGTCACTGTGGCTAAGGAGGAACGCAAGGCCACGGATTCGATCATCGTGGGGCTGCACAATGATCATGCCGCCTTGGAGAAGCATGCCACGGAGAACTGCCGCAAACTCCTCGATGAGCCTCCGTCTTTGCCTGACTTGCTTGGTGAGTCCCTGATTGGGGAAGTCCGTAGTTTCACTGACGTCTGATTTTGCAGCTGTGATAGGCCAAAGTGACCCGGTGGTTCAGACCTTCAACGCGTCGCAGTGCGTGACTGCCATGGTGAACGCGGCCACGGCTTCAGTGTTATGTGTCCAAGCGGTTCTTCAAGGCATGTCCCCCATCGAGGTTATTCCTAGGGGGCTTACGGAGGTGTGGCGCTATCTAGAGGAGGTGCCTGTCGTCGTGGAGTGGATGGCGCGCTCGGCTTTCAGGCGCGGGGCCACCACGGCGTTGAGCCTGGGTCTTGCCCACTTCCCCGACGACTTTGACCTTGACGACGTGACCAGTGGCTACCCATCAGTGACCGACACGGTGGAGATGTCAGAGGTACTGAAGCTGACTGCGAAGGCCGCCCCTTTTGCCGATCGGGTTTTGGCGATGGGGGATCTTCTGCCATACTAGGAGACGATGTTGGCGCCTGGCGACCCCGAGCCGTAGCATCACGACATAAAGTCGGAGCAGCCCTTCCGGTCGGTGTTGTCGAAGTCGCTGACAACCTACCCGCCGAATCCGTGACAGCCTTTTGTTCATGTCAAGGGGGATGGTGGTGCTTCTTCGTCAGGACCTGTTGAATAGGCAATGTAGTTGGGCAGTTTGTAATGTATGCCAAGTGGCGACTGCTGTCATATGATCAACATTTTGTAATATATGTCAAGGGGAGTCAATTGACTCGTATTGCGACCAGGATTGTGTGGTGTGTTTATTTTTGATTGAGCGATTCCCCGAGCGCGTCCGCCCTTTAATAGGGTATAACTCGATTGTATACTTTTGTGTTTTATTTTGGTTGTGCATTGTTTTATCTCTCGCGTCTTCTGAGGGGCGAGTCCCCGAGCGCGAGTGGGATTGTTTTGCAGGCGAGTCCCCGAGCGTGGTGCTCAGCCGTATTAGGCGCGTTCCTATTGTAGGTTGTTAATGCGTTGTTTGTAATGCGTCTCTTCCCCTGGCTCGGAGAGCCAGTCGCTGGGCGAGTCCAAGGCAGCTCTCTTACTTGGTGTGTTCCCGAGCCACGTGGGGGTTTCCGTTTTGCAGAGTCCCCGTGCGTGGTACTTAACTGTTCGAGTCGCTTTGCGCGAGGATGGGAGGGACAGGTCGCTGTGAGAAGCGTATACCAGTTGTCTAGGCCCGGTGGGCCATTCGAGCTAGGCGACTCCAATGGCTGCTCCGGGTTGGCATTTTCGTGGACGTCCCAAGGCCCGAGTATTTCCAGTGCCCTTGTGCCGCACTACTTAGCCGTGCCGGTCGCTCGACCAAAGGTTGACTTCCGTGAGTAGCATATTGCTGATTTGTACGAGTGCGAGTGGCACAAGAATATGGCGAGTAGACACAATTTGTGTGATCTGAATGGATTTCATTATATATGCCAGCTGAGTACAATTTGAGGTTTTATGTATAGAACTTTCTAAGAAGGTTTACATTCCATGGCCTTCCGACCTCGAGCTGGCCGTCACCCCGTATATCGATGAGGTAGTAGGTGTCGTTGCCGAGGACTCGCCCTATGGCGAATGGCCCCTCCCATGGGGGGAGAGTTTGTGCATGCCTTTCTTGTCTTGGGCCAGTCGTAGGACCAGCTCGCCTTCCTGGAAGGTGCGAGTCCGGACTCGGCGGCCGTGGTAGCGGCGGAGTCCTTGCTGGTAGATGGCGGTGCGGGAGCGAGCCAGGTCGCGTGCCTCGTCGAGTTGATCGACGCTGTCTTGGCGGGCGACCTCGTTGGTCGCCTCGATGTAGTTGGCGACTCGAGGTGAATCGTGTTCCAGGTCAGTTGGCATTACGGCCTCGACGCCATACACCATGAAGAAGGGTGTGAACCCGGTGGAGCGATTGACGGACGTGCGGATCCCCCATATTACGAAGGGGAGCTCGTCGACCCAGCATCCTGGGGTGTGCTCGAGGGGCACCTGGAGTCGCGGCTTGAGCCCGTGGAGGACGCTCTGTTTGGCGCGTTCTGCTTGGCCATTCGACTCCGGGTGGGCGACTGAAGCGAGGTCGAGTCGTATGCCATGTTCTTCACAGAATTCCGCCATGGCCCCCTTGGCAAAATTGGTGTCTTTGTCCGTTATGATGCTGTGCGGGTAGTCGTATCAATAAATGAGCTCACGTAAGAACTTTGTGGCCGTCTTGTCGTCGCACTTTTTTATTGGCTTGGCCTCGACCCATTTGGTGAACTTGTCGACCGCGACCAGGAGGTGGGTGAAGCCAGATAGGGCCTTCTTGAACGGGCCTACCATGTCCATGCCCAATACGGCGAATGGCCATGTAATGGGGATGGTCTTGAGTGCCGAACTAGGGAGGTGCGTCTGGTGGGCGTACTTCTGGCACCCGACGCATCGCTGGACGATGTTGGTGGCGTCGACGTGTGTGGTGAGCCAGTAGAAACCGTGTTGCATGGCCTTGGCGACTAGCGACTTGGTGCCGGCGTGATGGCCGCAGTCGCCGGCGTGAATGTCCTGGAGGATCTTGCGGCCTTCTTCTGGCTGTACGCAACGCTGGAACATGCTAGTCACGCTGCATCTGTGGAGCTCGCCATTGATGATGACGAAGGATTTGCAGCGGCGCACGATCATTCGCGCCTCCGTCTTGTTGCTTGGTAGGATCTTGTGCTCCAGGAAGGCGACATATGGTGTTGTCCAGTTGCTAGGCTCCACAACCATAGCGACTAGGGCCGGCTCTGATTGCAGTGGGATCCCGACGTCGATCTCCTTTGGTGGGCTGACCGACGGTTTGTGGATGATGTCGAGGAAGACGCCTGCTGGTGGCGCTTGTCAGGCCGATCCGATGCGGGAAAGGGTGCCTGTCTCCTCGTTCTTGCGTCTGTCGATCCACTCAACAGAATAGCTGTCAAAGTGTCCTCCCAGCTGGTCTACCGCTTGGCGGTACACGATCATTGTTGGAGAGATGGCGTCGCATGTCCCGGCGACCTAGCCGACGACTAGGTCGGAGTCGCCATAGCATCGTAAGCGGTTGACGTTCATCTCCTTAGCGGATCTCATGCCGTGAAGGAGGGCCTCGTATTCTGCCATGTTGTTGGTGCAGGGCTTGAAGTTGAGGTGGAGCACGTAGCGGAGCTTGTCTCCTTTGGGAGAGGTTAGTATGACTCCGACCCCTGCGCCGTCGGTGTTCTTGGAGCCGTCAAAGTGGAGCGACCAGTAGTGGAGGTACGGGAGCTTCTCCGGTTGTTGTGCTTCTTCCCAATCTGCAAGGAAATCAGCTAGGGCTTGTGACTTGATCGCTTTGCGGGGCTCATATTTGATGTTGTGGATGCCGATTTCGATGGCCCACTTGGCGACTCGCTCGGTCACCTCGCAATTGCGTATTATGTCTTGCAGAGGTGCGGAGGAGACCATCGTGATCGGTTGCTCCTGGAAATAGTGCGGGAGTTGCCGTTGAGCTCGGAATACCGCGTACACCAGTTTCTGGTACTGTGGGTAGCGCTGTCGTGAATCCGTCAGGACTTCGCTGATGTAGTAGACAGGGCGCCGTATGAGGCGCTCCTTTCCCTCCTCCGGTCGTTCGACGACCATCACGGCGCTGACGACTCGAGGCCGCGACGTAGACGAGCATTGGCTCTTTGTCGAGTGGAGCGGCGAGGAGTGGAGCCGCGAGTAGCACTTCTTTGAGCGCTTTGAGTGCATGGTCGGCCTCCACGTACCATTGGAACGTGGGGTTCTTGCACATCAGGCGGTAGAGGGGCATTGCCTTCTCGCCTAGTCAGGGGATGAAGCGACTAAGGGCCGCGACTCGCCCTACCAACTTTTGGACGTCGCGTAGGCACTCGGGTTTCCCGAGTCACGTGATGGTGTCGATCTTGGTAGGGTTGGCTTCGATGCCTCGCTTGGAGACTACATATCCCAGGAGCTGTCCGATGGGGACGCGGAAGGTGCATTTTCCGGGGTTCAGCTTGATGTTGTACGTCCGCAGGTTTGCGAAGGTTTCGGCCAGGTCAGCGAGCAGGTCATCCTGGCGGGTGGATTTTACCACCACGTCATTGATGTAGACATGAATGTTGCAGCCAATTTGGCTCGCTAGGCACTCCTGCATGCATCTTTGGTATGTGGCGACGGCGTTCTTGAGGCCGAACGTCATGGCCGTGTAGCAGAAGGCGCCGAATGGCGTGATGAACGCTGTCTTCTCCTCATCCTCGACCGCCATCTTGATCTGGTTGTAACTAAGCATCGAGGAAGCACAGCGACTCTGATCCCACGGTCGAGTCGATGATCTGATCGATGCGCGGTAGGACGAACTCCTCCTTCGGGCAGGTGCTGTTGAGGTTGGTGTAGTCGATACACATTCTCCATGTGTTGTTCTTTTTTAGAACCAGGACTGGGTTTGCCAGCCACATGGAGTATTTGATTGGCCAAATGAAGCCTGCAGCTAGCAGGCGCTGTACTTCTTCGGCGATTGCTCGACGGCGCTCTTCATTGAAGGGTCGTAGTGACTGCTTTACTGGTCACACTTTGGGGTCGGTGTTGAGTTTGTGCTCAGCGAGTTCCCTCGGGACACTTGGCATGTCAAATGGCTTCCATGAGAAGATGTCGCGGTTCTCACGGAGGAACTCGATGAGCGCGCTTTCCTATGTGGGGCTCATGTGCGCCCCGATGGTGACCGTCTGGCTGGAGTCGCCCGGGACGAGCTCGACGGTGCGGGTGTGCGTGGTCGCCTCGAATGTGGAGTTCGCGGCGGTTGGTTTCTTCAGGATGGTGGGGTCATCCTTGTTGATGTTGCCCGCGTATTTCGCAAGCTCCTCCGCGTGGTCGGTCTCCACAGTGATGACGGCGTCGGCGAGCTCGGCTCCTTTGTCCTCGCATTCCAAGGTCATGCCGGGGTCGCCGTGGACGGTTATGATGCCGCTTGGCCCTGGGAGATTCATCATGTTGTAGGCGTAGTGTAGGGTCGCCATGAATTTTGCGAATGCCTAGCGGCCCAGGACGTAGTGGTAGGGGCTGCGGAAGCTCACTAGCTCGAATACGATCCTCTTCGTGCGGTAGTTTGCCGGAGTGCCGAAGGTGACTGGCAGCGTCACTTTTCCGATTGGGTACGCCTTCCGACCGGGGACGATACCGTGGAAGGTCGTCAGGGTTGGCTCGATGGCTGCTTCTGGGAGCTGGAGCCTCTTGAACGTGTCTAGGTACATGATTTTGATGGAGCTCCCACCGTCCATTAGTGTCTTGGGCAGCCAGTAGTCGGCCACCTTGGGCCTGACTACTAGGGCGACTCACCCTGGGTATTCGATTCTTGGCGCGTGGTCCTGGCGACTCCAGGTGATGCTCTACTCAGACCAGTTGAGGAAGCGAGGGATGTCAACTTGGGTCACCGCATTGACGGCGATCGCGCGGGCGAGCACCTTCTTCTCACGCTTGGTGCCAAGTCCGGTGAAGGTGTGTAGTGAGCCGACGGTGTTGCCGAAGCCGCCGGCGTTCCCGTTGTCCTGGGGTGGGTTGTTGTTGGGGTCCTCCCTTGCTCGCCTCGCCTTTTCAATCTCTTTGCGAGAGTGGCAATCCGCGGTGGTGTGGGTGGCGGGTTTTCCCTCCCTGCCATGGTAGATGTAGGGCTGATTGAGCATGGCAGCGGGGTCAAATTTCGGCCTTGCTGTATTGTTGGAGCGGTAGTTTTCGCTATCACGGTAATTTCCTCCATCGCGGCGGTAGCTCTTGGGGTCGCGCTTGCCGTAGCCGGTGTTGGCGACGAAGTCAACTCGCCCGTCCGTGCGGCGCTTGCCGGTGATGCGGGTGTTGCTGTAACGCATGATGCATAGGCACCCGCTATCGTGGATGCTAGTTCAGCGTCTTCCTCCTGACTCGTCATCGGAGTCTTGGTTGGGGTCCTCCTCCACGTAGCGCTTGGCGATCTCGAGGAGGTCGGGGATGTTGTCGAGCATCCGGTAGACCCTCTTGATCTTAGCGACCAGGGTTTCATACTGGCAGGCGTTCTTGAAGCAATGTATCGCCGTATCTGGGTGGATGCCAGAGGCGTTGATCCATAGTTCTTGCCATCTTTGACTCCAGCGGCGAGTCGACTCGCGTTGTCCCTGGATGCATAGCTCTAGGTCTTCTATGGTGGTGGCATGGGTGTAGGAGCCCTCGAAGTGCCTGATGAAGGCGTCCCGCATTTCTTCCCAGGAATCGATGCTGTCGGCAGGGAGGGTGTTGATCCATTGCCGAGTCACACCCTCCATCATCAGGGGCAGGTATCAAGCGGCGAGCAGGTCGGTGTGGCCTGCGATTCCCATTGCCATGAGGTATGTGTCTAGCCAGACAGCTGGGTCGTACGTCGGATCGTACTTTTTGTTCTCCTTGGGAGCCTTGAAGTTGGTGGGGTATTTTTTCCCACGGATCATGGGCCCAAAGCATTGCGGTCTGACTCGACTGAGCGAGCCTCTTGGTTCCGGGTCGCCGTGGTTGGTGAGGGTGTGCCTCACGTCGTTGGGCTGGCGCACCCGCCATGCCTGGTTGTTGATGATGTTCGTTCGGGCATCAATGGGCTGCCCGTTGGCGGCGACCGTGTTATTCGCCGGTCGCGGCTCGTTGGTGGACAACACGGGGTTGGCGGCCCGTGGCTGGTTCGCCAGGGGTTGCGGTGGAGGGCAGGTCAATGCGTTGGTGATGGTGGGGTGACCGCTTGATGCCGCTCTGCTTGCTGAGGAACGGGAATACATCTGCCCCCGTGGGTCGACTCCCGCAGCTTGTTGCTCGATGGCCCTGGTGAGTAGGGCCTTGGCGTACTAGATCTGCAGCGCACCGTCGCCTTAGACGTCAAGGTTGGCGACCGCGGCGTCGGCCGCGATGACATTGTCCATCGGGGTGGAGTAGAGTGGTAGTCCATTGGCGTCGCGGGCTTGAGGCGAGATGATGATCCGCGGTTGGTCCGGCGGGGGCGTGCAGCCAATGGGTGGTGGAGGGGATCCGGTCGCCGATGCTCCGGGTGGTGGTCTCGCGGAGTTGCTTCCGCTTGGCGGCGCGTTCTCGCAGTATTCGCGCTCGGCCACGTGTGCGGGGTCGCTTTCGTCGTTGAAGTTCAGGACGCGGCCTTGGACGTTGGAGTTCAGGCGGGTCCTGATGCGGCACTGGTGATAGAGCGATAGCTCCCGCGTTGTTTCCCGCTCGAGGCGGTATTTCTCGCGCTCGGCGAGTTCGTTGCGTTGCGCCTTCACGAGTCGCAGGCGGGCTTCCTCCACCTCTGTGGCCGTAGCAGTTGGCGGGATCAGCATGGAGAACGGATCTGGCAGGGCGGCCGTGCTGCCCGCCATGTAGATCGCGTTAAAGTGATTGGATCTAGCGCGGAAGTCTTTAGGCGACTCCGAGCCGGAATTGGAATCGAAGATCCCGAGGATGGAAGGGTCCTCGAAATCCTCCGGGTTGGAGACTCGCGTGATGGAGTCCTCTCATGATGCGGCGGTGATAGATCCGTCGACCGAGGCAGGGGTCGTGGAGTCGGCGTCGTCATTTAGGGCCTCGTCATTGGTGGCGGCGTTGGTCTCGGCCGCATCGCTAGCGGCCGAGTCGTACTCGGTGATGAGGCTCTTGATGGAGCGGACCTGCTCCTCCAAGAGCAGACCGCGGTGTGGCGGCGATCCGCCGATGATCACCGTTGCAGCTGGGTCGACCGCGCCGGTGAAGCCGACGAAGAGGTTGATGCAGCTGACCGGCATCACCGCGCCGTGAGTGACCAGGCGCGACACTGGGATGTAGCTGCTGGGCAGGATCTATAAGATCCCATCGATGGCGATCATGCGGCCGGTGGCGAGCGGCCGGTCGATCGGCGAATAGGGTCTCGCCGCAGAACTCAGGCCATCCTGCTATGCCCCATGATGGGTGCCACTATCGTGGAAATGGCCACGGCAGTCGCTGCTACTGGTAGCGATTGATTGTAACGTGAGAAAGAGCTGGCGGCCATCTGCGGTGTGAGATGGGGCGGATGCACATGGTTTACCCAGGTTCGCCCCCCGGAGGGTAAAGACCTACTCCTGCTAGATTGGATTAATCGAGAGCGAGTTACAAGGGTGGCGAGCTCGGCGTCTAAGCAGTGAGTCGCTTGAGGGGTATATGATGGAACGTAAGTCCTAAGGATACCCTAGGGAGGTTTATATAGGAGTCACCTCGCTAGGGTTTACAAGTTACAACCGAGCCAGATATGGACTCAAGGGCTTTTGACCTAATCCGACTGGGCTTCAAGTACGCTTCTAGGCCTTCAGTCTCCAGTCGCCAGGCCTTTCCTTCAGTCGCACTCCAGTCGCCGTCCTTCAGGCCCACTCGCAGGCCCTTCGGCCCAATCCGAACGTCCTGCTGGGCATACCCCCTTCGGCATATCCCCATCACATATTGCTCCTCCTACAGATAGATCAATCATATCTTTTGTTTTGTCATTAAGCCCATTATAAAAATATTGGATAACTAGACTCTCATAAAAGCATGATTTGGAACTTTCATAATCATTGCATAATATCTATTCCATGCTTTATAAATGGTCTCTCCAATTGATTGCAAATTTTTGTTATGCTTTGTTTGATATGCATGATTTTATTAAATGAACAATATTTATGCATGAATTCTCGATGCAATTGATGGGTTCGTAGCATGGAAAACAAAAAAAATTCTACCGCAAGAACGAACAAAACCCAGATCTAATCTAGATAAAAGCCAAGATCTAATCTATTAGACATGTGCAACGAGATAGATCTGTACTAACCCTCGTAGATCCGAAAGCGTTACGAGATTAGATCTCGGGGTTGATGTAGTCGATCACTTGCCGATCTCAAGATCGTGTGGACGATCCTTCCGGCGCCGCGTTCCGGCAGCGCTTCCGCAGTCGGTCACACGTGCGGAGTCGAAGCAGACCTTCCTCTCCCCGTTCCAGCGAGCAGCGGAGGTAGTAGATCTTCTCCACGGAATCCCAGCAGCACGACGGCGTGGTGATGGTGGTGGAGTAGAGAATTCTACAGGGCTTCGCCTAAGCCAGAGCAGATGGAAGGAGGAGGAGAGAGGCGGCTAGGGTTTGGAGTGGGAAGGGGCAAGGGGGGTGGTGCCTCCACCCCTCTATATAGAGAGGGAGGGGTGCGGCCTAGGGTTCCCACTCCTAGGCCCACCCCTTAGGGCCGACGCACCAAGGAGGGTTGGGGGGAGAGTCCTCCCCCCAAGTTTCCTTTACTTATCCCTTAAGTTTCCCTTATCTTATCTTGGGTTTCAAATAAACTCCAAAATATCTTCTAGAACCTTCCGGAACATTCCGAAACTTTCTAGAATCCCCATACAACCACTCCGGAACATTTCCTAAATTATAAAATGATCCCCATTATATGAATCTTATTCTCCGGACAATTCTGGATCTCCTCGTGATGTCCTGGATCCAATCCGAGACTTTGAACAACATTCGGTTTCCAACGCACATTCCATATCTACTTAAAACAACTTCGAACCTTAAGTGTGTCACCCTACGGTTCGTGAACATGCAGACATGATGGAGACACCTCTCTGATCAATAACCATTAGCGGGATCTGGAGATCCATAATGGCTCCCACATACTCAACGATGACTTCGTGATCGATAGAACCATTAACATACGAAACCAATTCCCTTTGTCACGCGATATTCTACTTATCCGAGGTTTGATCGTCGGTATCTCCATACCTAGTTCTACCTCGTTACTGATAAGTACTCTTTACTTGTTCCATGTTATGTCATCCCTTGTGACCTAGTCACATGCTTGCAAGCTAACTAGATGGCATTCCACCGAGAGGGCCCAGAGCATATCTATCCGTCATATGGATGGACAAATCCCAATCTTGGTCCATGCGCTTCAACACATACTTTCAGAATACCCAATGACACATTTATAACCACCCAGTTACGAAGCGGTGTTTGATGTCATCAAAGTACCCATCCGGTGATGGTGATTAACATAACCTCATGGTCGAAGGATTCGATTACTATGCATTTGAAAGCTTATAGCAATACGAACTAAATGACTTGATCTTATGCTACGCTTACTATGGGTGTGTGTCCATCACATCATTCTCCTAATGATATAACCTTGTTATTAATGACATCCAATGTCCATGATCAGGAAACCATGATCATCAATTAACCAACAAGCTAGTTCAACAAGAGGCTTACTAGGGACTCTTTTATGTTTACAAAACACACATGTATTAGTGTTCCTTATAATACAATTATAGCATGGGATGTAAACATTCATCATAAACACAAAGATATAATAATAACCACTTTTATTATTGCCTCTTGGGCATATCTCCAACAGTCTCCCACTTGCACTAGAGTCAATAATCTAGATTACATGGTAATATACCTAACACCCATGGCGTTCTGGTGTTGGTCATACTTTGCCCTAGGGAGAGGTTTAGTCAACAGATCTGCCACATTTAGATCAGTGTGTACTTTGCAAATCTTTATGTCACCATCTCGGACATGCTCGCGAATAGCATGGAAACGTAGCTTGATGTGCTTCAGCTTGCTATGTGACCTTGGCTCCTGTGCATTAGCTATGGCACCTGTGTTGTTACAGTAGATGGCCATCGGGTCCAACGCACTAGGAACCACGCCAAGTTCAGTAATGAACTCCTTCATCCATATGGCTTCTTGTGCAACCTCCGAAGCAGCTATGTATTCCAATTCAGTTGAAGATTTCGCCACAACGCTTTGCTTGGCACTCCTCCAGCTCACTGCAGCACCATTTAAAATAAATACGTATCCAGACTGTGACTTCGAGTCATCTGGATCGGTGTTCCAACTAGCATCAGTGTAACTGTTTACAACAAGCTGTTCATCACCTCCATAAGAAAGAACCATATCCTTAGTCCTATTTAGGTACTTTAGGATATTCTTGACCGCTGTCCAGTGCTCCATTCCAGGATCACTTTGATATCTGCTAGTCAAACTAATAGCATGTGCTATATCCGGTCTTGTACACAGCATGACATACATGATAGAACCTATGGCCGAGGCATAGGGAATATTATTCATCTTTTCTCTATCTTTTGCCGTAGCCGGACTTTGAGTCTTACTCAAGGTCTTACCTGACAACATGGGCACGAACCCCTTCTTGCTCTCTTCCATTCTAAACTTCTTTAGAACTTTGTCTAAGTATGTACTTTGTGAAAGGGCTATTAGGCGTCTTGATCTATCTCTATAAATCTTGATGCCTAGAATATATGTCGCTTCGCCAAGATCCTTCATTGAAAAACTATTATTCAAATAGGTTTTGACGCTATTAAGAAGTTATATATCTTTCCCAATCAACAATATGTCATCTACATATAGTACTAGGAATGCCACAGAGCTCCCACTCACTTTCTTGTAAATACAAACTTCTCCATAAGTTTGTATAAATCCAAAGTTTTTGATTACTTTATCAAAACGTTGATTCCAACTCCGGGATGCTTGCTTCAGTCCATAAATGGAGCGTTGAAGTTTGCATACCTTGTCAGCATCTTTAGGATCGACAAAACCCTTGGGTTGTACCATATACAACTCTTCCTCAATGTCACCATTAAGGAACGCCGTTTTGACATCCATCTGCCAAATCTCATAATCGAAATATGCAGCTATTGCTAACAAAATCCTTACAGACTTTAGCTTCGCTACTGGTGAGAAAGTCTCATCGTACTCAACTGCTTGAATTTGTCGGAACCCTTTCGCGACAAGTCGAGCTTTATAGACGGTCACGTTACCATTAGCATCTGTTTTTCTTTTGAAAATCCATTTGTTCTCGACAGCCTTACGGCCATCCGGTAAGTCCACCAAAGTCCATACTTGGTTTTCGTACATGGATCCCATTTCGGATTTCATGGCTTCTAGCCATTTGTCGGAATCTGGGCTCACCATAGCTTCTTCATACGTCGCAGGGTCATCAGTGTTGTCCACCAACATGACGTTCAAAGCAGAGTCATACCAATCAGGAGTGGCATGAACCCTTGTTGACCTACGAGTTTCAGTAGCAACTTCGTTCAAAGTTTCATGATCACCATCATGAGCTTCCTCTCCAATTGGTGCAGGCGGCACAAAAACATCTTCCGGTGCTGCGCTACTCTCAACTCCGAGAGAAGGTTCAATAACCTCGTCGAGTTCTACTTTCCTTCCAGTCACTTCCTTCGAGAGAAACTCCTTCTCAAGAAAGGATCCATTCTTGGCAACAAAAACTTTGCCTTCGGATCTATGATAGAAGGTATACCCAATTGTTTCTTTAGGGTATCCTATGAAGACGCATTTCTCCGCTTTGGGTTCAAGCTTATCAGGTTGTAACTTATTTACATACGCTTCGCAACCCCAAACTTTAAGGAACGACAACTTAGGTTTCTTTCCAAACCACAATTCATACGGTGTCATTTCAACGGATTTAGATGGTGCCCTATTTAAAGTGAATGCGGTTGTCTCTAATGCATAGCCCCAAAACGATAGCGGTAAATCTGTAAGAGACATCATAGACCGAACCATATCTAAGAGAGTTCGATTACGACGTTCGGACACACCATTACGCTGTGGTGTTCCCGGCGGTGTCAACTGCGAAAGTATCCCACATTTCTTTAAATGCATGCCAAACTCATAACTTAGATATTCACCTCCGCGGTCAGAACGCAGAAACTTAATCTTCTTGTTACGATGATTTTCCACTTCACTTTGAAATTCCTTAAACTTCTCGAAAGTTTCGGACTTATGTTTCATAAAGTAGACATACCCATATCTACTTAAGTCATCCGTGAAAGTGAGAACATAACGATATCCACCACGCGATGCTACACTCATTGGACTGCACACATCGGTATGTATTATTTCCAATAAGTCTGTAGCTCGCTCCATTATTCCAGAGAATGGAGTCTTAGTCATTTTTCCCATTAGACATGCTTCGTATCTTTCAAGTGATTCAAAATCAAGTGATTCAAGAAGTCCATCAGAATGGAGTTTCTTCATACGCTTCACTCCAATGTGACCAAGACGACAATGCCACATGTATGTAGAATTATCATTCAATTTTGTTCGTTTAGCATCTATGTTGTGAACATGTGTATCACTACTATCGAGATTTAGTAAGAATAAACCATTCATCTCAGGTGCATTACCATAAAAGATATTACTCATATAAATCGAACAACCTTTATTCTCGGACTTAAAAGAGTAACCGTCTTGCAATAAACAAAATCCAGATATAATGTTCATGCTTAACGCAGGCACCAAATAACAATTATTTAAATTTAAAACTAATCCCGAAGGTAGATGTAGAGGGAGCGTGCCGACGGCGATCACATCAACCTTGGAGCCATTTCCAACGCGCATCGTCACCTCATCTCTCGCCAGTCTTCGTTTATTCCGCAGCTCCTGTTTCGAGTTACAAATATGAGCAATCAAACCAGTATCAAATATCCAGGCACTACTACGATTACTAGTAAGATACACATCAATAACATGTATATCAAATATACCTTTCTTCTTGATGTTGCCGTTCTTCAGATCTGCCAGGTACTTGGGGCAGTTACGCTTCCAGTGACCAGCACCCTTGCAGTAGAAGCACTCAGTTTCAGGCTTAGGACCAGCCTTGGGCTTCTTAGTAGGTGCGGCAGCTTTCTTGCCGTCCTTCTTGAAGTTGCCCTTGTTCTTAGGCTTGCCCTGTTTCTTGAAATTGGTGGTATTATTGACCATCAACACTTGGTGCTCCTTCTTGATCTCAGCAGTTTTCAGCATGGACGATAGTTCAGGCAACGTCTTGTTCATGCAGTGCATATTGTAGTTCATCACAAAGTTCTTATAACTTGGTGGCAGTGATTGGAGGACATGGTGAATCCCTAACTCATTAGGAATCGTTATCCCCAACTCTTGGAGCTTGTTTGCGTGCCCAGACATGGTGAGCACATGCTCGCTAACGGAGCTTCCCTCTTCCATCTTACAGGTAAAGAACTTTTCGGAGGCCTCATAGCTCTCCACGGCCGCGTGAGTCTCAAAAATGAGCTTGAGCTCCTTAATGATCTCGAACAGGTCGTGGTGCTCAAAACACTTCTGGAGCTCTGTTTCTAAACCGTACAGGATGACACACTAAACTGTGGAGTAATGATTTTTCCGAGTGGCGAAAACATTCTTTACGTCATCGGTGGCATCATCTGCAGGTGGGTCACCTAGCGGTGCTTCGAGCACATAGGTCATCTGACCAGCCCTGAGGACAATCTTCAGACCACGGAGCCAGTCCGTGAAGTTGCTTCCATTGTTCTTAAGCTTTTCTTTCTCTAGGAACGCATTGAAATTGATGGAGAGGTTCGCCATAATCTACAACAAATTTGCAAGTAGTTTAGACTAAGTTTATGATAAATTGAGTTCAATTTTAATTCTTAAATCAACTTAGGTGAACTCCCACTCAAAACAACATCCCTCACATTGTCTTAGTGATTACACGAACCAAGTCCACTACACCAAGTCCGATCTTCATGAGAGAAGATGTAGTTTCATCGGCGAACAATCTTCATGTTCATCATATCATTTATATAACTCATGCTCTACCTTTCGGTATTCCGTGTTCCGAGACCATGTCTGTACATGCTAGGCTCATCAAGATTAACCTCAGTTTCCGCATGTGCAAATCAGGCTTGCACCCGTTGTATGCACACGTAGAATCTATCACATCCGATCATCACGAGATGCTTCGAAACGACAAGTCTTAGCAACGGTGCCAACTAAGGATGAACACTTTATTACTTGATATTTAGTGAGAGGGATCATCTTATAATGCTACCGTCGCGATCTAAGCAATACAAGATGCATAAAGGATTAACATCACAGGCAATTCATAATTAGTGTGATATGATATGGCCCTTTCTTCTTGTGCCTTTGATCTCCATCTCCAAAGCACGGACATGATCTCCATCATCACCAGCATTGCGTCAAGGTCAGTGGTGCCGCTTCATGGTTGTCCATCATCACTAGAAACTATTACAACTACTTGGAATAAAGCTATTACAAGATGAATAGACACGCAGGTCTTAACAGAATTAAAGACAACCATTAGGCTCCTGCCGGTTGCCATATTACAATAAGGATCATTGCATACATCAAATATAATCACAATCACATGATGGCCATATCACATCACAAAACCCCTGCAAAAACAAGTTAGACGCCTCTAATTTTCTTTGCAAGTTTTACGTGGTTTGGGGCTTTCGAATAAGAATGGATCTTACCTACAAAACTGAACCACAACGTTGATACAAATGCTATCAAGTGCAAAGTGTAGATTGGATCTATACTATGGTGGGAGAGACAAACACCCGCAAAGCCACTTGTGCAAAGCAAGTTACACGCCAAGCGTGGAGCAAGTCTCATGTGCGATGACATGTAAGGTTAGCCCGAGCCGCTTCATCCCACCATACCGCAAGATGCAAAGTACACAAAGCAAAAGATGGCACGAGCACCAACGCCCACAAAACCATTGTGTTCTACTCATGCAACAGATCTACGCATAGACAAGGCTCTGATACCACTGATGGGTTCGTAGCATGGAAAACAAAAAAAATTCTACCGCAAGAACGAACAAAACCCAGATCTTATCTAGATAAAAGCCAAGATCTAATCTATTAGACATGTGCAACGAGATAGATCTGTACTAACCCTCGTAGATCCAAAAGCGTTACGAGACTGGATCTCGGGGTTGATGTAGTCGATCACTTGCCGATCTCAAGATCGTGTGGATGATCCTTCCGGCGCCGCGTTCCGGCAGCGCTTCCGCAGTCGGTCACACGTGCGGAGTCGAAGCAGACCTTCCTCTCCCTGTTCCAGTGAGCAACGGAGGTAGTAGATCTTCTCCACGAAATCCTAGCAGCACGACGGCGTGGTGATGGTGGTGGAGTAGAGAATTCTGCAGGGCTTCGCCTAAGCTAGAGCAGATGGAAGGAGGAGGAGAGAGGCGGCTAGGGTTTGGAGTGGGAAGGGGCAAGGGGGGGTGGTGCCTCCACCCCTCTATATATAGAGGGAGGGGTGTGGCCTAGGGTTCCCACCCCTAGGCCCACCCCTTAGGGCCGGCGCACCAAGGAGGGTTGGGGGGAGAGTCCTCCCCCCCAAGTTTCCTTTACTTATCCCTTAAGTTTCCCTTATCTTATCTTGGTTTTCAAATAAACTCCAAAATATCTTCTAGAACCTTCTGGAACATTCCTAAACTTTCTAGAATCCCCATACAACCACTCCGGAACATTTCCTAACTTAGAAAATGATCCCCATTATATGAATCTTATTCTCCGGACAATTTCGGATCTCCTCGTGATGTCCCGGATCCAATCCGAGATTCCGAACAACATTCGGTTTCCAACGCACATTCCATATCTACTTAAAACAACTTCGAACCTTAAGTGTGTCACCCTACGGTTCGTGAACATGCAAACATGATGGAGACACCTCTCTGATCAATAACCATCAGCGGGATCTGGAGATCCATAATGGCTCCCACATACTCAACGATGACTTCGTGATCGATAGAACAATTAACATACGAAACCAATTCCCTTTGTCACGCGATATTCTACTTATCCGAGGTTTGATCGTCTGTATCTCCATACCTAGTTCTACCTCGTTACTGATAAGTACTCTTTACTCGTTCCATGTTATGTCGTCTCTTGTGACCTAGTCACATGCTTGCAAGCTAACTAGATGACATTCCACCGAGAGGGCCCAGAGCATATCTATCCGTCATATGGATGGACAAATCCCAATCTTGGTCCATGCGCTTCAACACATACTTTCAGAATACCCAATGACACCTTTATAACCACCCAGTTACGAAGCGGTGTTTGATGTCATCAAAGTACCCATCCGGTGATGGTGATTAACATAACCTCATGGTCGAAGGATTAGGTTACTATGCATTTGAAAGCTTATAGCAATACGAACTAAATGACTTGATCTTATGCTACGCTTACTATGGGTGTGTGTCCATCACATCATTCTCCTAATGATATAACCTTGTTATTAATGACATCCAATGTTCATGATAAGGAAACCATGATCATCAATTAACCAACAAGCTAGTTCAACAAGAGGCTTACTAGGGACTCTTTTATGTTTACAAAACACACATGTATTAGTGTTTCCTTATAATACAATTATAGCATGGGATGCAAACATTCATCATAAACACAAAGATATAATAATAACCACTTTTATTATTGCCTCTTGGGCATATCTCCAACAGCAATCCTCCCAGCTTTTTATAGTATGATTAGGTAGTGATTGTAACAAAGCTAAAGCATTATATTTAAAAGACCAGCGAAAGAGTTTAAGAAGTACAAACTCTATTGGCAGACTTGCTGGTTTAAGAGTAACACAAAGGTTGTATACCCTTGTTAAGTGGTCACTAGGGTCTTCCTTTTCTTTTCCTGCGAAAGCAATTTCTTTCATCATATATATTAGCTCAGGATATATTTCAAAATTCCTGGCCTTCAAGTTCAGGATAAAGAATAGGCATTTTCCTCAAGTGCCTAATGGATTCCCATACTCTCCCAAAGGTAGCTCAAGTTCGGCTCCTCGAGTGATGGTCAAATCAACCATCAATGGAATCAAGCTGTTCACGTCTAAAGTATGTGAATTAGTAAATCTTTCAATAAATTCTAATCATCTCTCGATCGGAACACGGTCAATATATGGAGGTAAATATGTTTTCCTGATCAAGTGGTACCTCTGTCTTCAACTGAGATCATGAATGGTATCAACAGTTGCTGTTGTCAAGAAACAACACTCAGCGCTTAGCTCCACAGCAATGTCGCCAGAAAATATCTTGATGGCCTGCAAGTGCACAGGTTCATCAGAGAATGTTTTTGCGGAAGTATTAATTCCAGTTTTTATATCGATCCCAACGAGGAGCCTAGGAAAGTGTTTTTATGCGGCGTTTTAGTCACACCCAAGGTGTCACAAGTCTTGAGTGAATTGACTGCAAATGTTGACGGTGGAAGTGGTTAATAAAAGATAGAGGAACTTCCTTAGGAAATACGTAAATTGCATGAAAGTAAAGATGCAAAAGGTGTGTAAAGGTCCTGCAGATGAGAAGTTGGGCACGGAGAGAATCAATTCATGGTGATAGTAAAAGTGCCAAATAGAATAAGCGGAATAAGTTATAATGATAATTCTTATTTATAAGTGAGTAGGCAAGCAACCCATATACCGACAAGGAGTCCTCATGGCCATTTCTTCCCAATCCCAATGATCCATCTGCCTGTTACCACGACCATGGTCAGCACATTAATTAAGGTCTTTCAACCGGATCAAGGCTTTAATCTTGGTGGTTCCTTGTTGTCCTCGAATAGTGCTAGCTCTTCTTTGATATCGGCTGTGTCACTCGGGGGTCACCAGATTACTAGCATACAAGTTCATACCTATGAGATCTTTGGATCATGTTACCTGGGCCCTTAAATTAGATAACACGCATTAGGCAAACATAGATATTCATTCTCACTGTTTAAATAAACATTGCAACAATCACAAATGGATGGAAATAAAGTAGGCACATCACATCTCACCAATCTCCTACATGTCCCACGCCTATGGGGATTTACTCAGACATGAGAGGTAAACAAATCAAAGGCATAATTGTATTGCAAATAGAAATCATCTCAAAGTTATTATAGCAAACCACAATAGCAATTAAAGATCCAATCAAATACAAACTGAAGGTAGATCAAAGTATCAAACCTTAATATTACAAGTTCCAACCTCTATCTCTCTCTCTAAGTAATGTTGGGATGATGGTGGAGCTTGTGGTTTTAAGGTTGAAGATCGTCGGAGAATGAGGTGAAGTTCTTCTCCTCTTTCAGATCCGATCTCCCCCTCTAGATGACTTCTGGCGGCTGTAACTTCTGTTATGTGGTTCTTCTCATCTCTCCCCCTTTATGAAAGTTGCTTGTATTGATATAAGGAAGGCACTGGTGGGTAGTACGGGCGGACGGTACGGGCGCACCCCGACCATATCAGTGGTCGTTATGCGTGTCGATGCCTCCAATGAAAGTGGCTTCAATTGAGGATTTGCTTATTCTGGTGTAATTAGCCCATAAATGCTATTAGATCTTCAATAAATGTTCATTCCCTGAACACCATCACAAGAAAACAAGGATTCGCTAATTGTGACATTAATGTTAGTGAAAAGGGCAATCTTCAGGGAAATCTGGCAATAAACAAGAGGAAAACCAATGGTAAAAAGTGATGAAATTGGATCTATCAGTCCATATGAAGACATCATCGAATGTGATGTAGTGCCAATGATGGTTTGCCGCGTGCTTCTTGAAAGACCACGGCAATTTGATATAGGAGTCAAACATGATGGACGCACCAACCACTACTACTTCAAGTGGAAAAACAATGGATTTGTGCTCCATCCCATGACACCAAGAGAAATCATTGCCGACAATGCACAAAGCTTACCCAAGATACAAAAAGAAAAAGATCCTTGTGAGATGAGCACTGATAAAGTGAACCACCTACAAGTGAGCGAGAGCCACAATCCCAAGTTGAGTGAAAAAACTAAGAGTGCCACGTCAAATGCCACCAAAAGTGAGATGAGTGATTTGAGTGTGACTAGAATTGAGTGTGTCTAGCACTAACGATTCATCATACGATTCTCTCTCTCTTTGTTGTAAGTTTGGATCGGTACTCAAGAGAGGAAACCAAATACAAGGAAACTTCGACAATATTTCCTACCACAAAATGAACACAAGAAAGACTACAAGATCTTTGACAACAGTGGACATGGCTTTGACCTCGAAGATCCAACCGCATACAAGTTCAAGGCCATGGGAATAACTCCTACTATACATGGTGATGAGAAGTTATAGTTGATGATGACTCTTTTTCAAGGGGAGGGGATGATTCATCCCATCATACGACAATCACCATGATACCCATTCATGCTACTCCAACAAATGCACCTAAGGTGAATTCCTTTCATCACTTGTCCTCCTTTAGACCTCACTTGAATGGAATGCTACTTGAGACAAATGTATATCTTATGACTATGTCCATACCCCTGACAATGATGCCAAGAGAAGATGCAAATGATGCTCAAAGAGACAAGATCCCCGAGCAAGAAAAATGAAAGTCGAGGCGGAGGAGGAGCAGCTCTAGGACCGGAGTCTCTACCACTGCCAGACCTGAGTCACCGGTCCCACAAGACCGGATCCCTGCCCCCTCGACCATGGAGTCTCTTCCCCCAAGTTTGACCAAAATTACCAAGAGCTCCTAGAACTCTGCATGAAGTCTTCCCTAGAATCCTCTCAGAGTCTCTAGCCCACACACCTCGGAGTCTCTAGCCTCAGAAGTGGGCATGCATTCCTAGGAGATGGGCCTTATCCCATATAACACCCTATTTGTCTAGAACTTCCTTTTTATGTCTAAACTACCCCTGTTTAAATGGTTGGCCTATATATATATGCCCCTACCTCCTCCTAGAAACACTAGATCAAGATGATAGATTAGAGAGAGCTTTGATCCTTTTCCCCTTGTGTGTAACTCCTTAGGAGATGATTCAGATTCTTCACATAGCTACTCTTTCCCCACGTGGATTCTAGTATGCACGTGCCAATCTTCACTATCAAGATTCTAGTAGTGCCAATCTTCCTTAGAGTTATATTGGTTGCTATTCTTTTTTGCTAGGTTTCTATTGTATCGTTGACTGCCCGGTAAGAAAGAATCGGTTTCAATTAGAGCGGCTATTGGCTTGTATTTTGATTCCCGAAGGTTGTTCCATTGGGGCTTTATTACCGAATCGATTCTACGGTTTTGCTTCGCTACACATGTGTGTGTTCATTGCTGTGTTCTTCTTGTTTTCCGCATCCCTCGAATCCCCCTCAAAACCCACAAATCCGTGAAGGTCGGGCCACCCGGTGTCCGTATCACCTAGCTTTAGAAAGTCTACCCATAAGGAAAATGCGGAAGAAGAGTGTTGTGACGACTCCCGTTGCCTAGAGCAATTGATGGGCAGGGAATGGCATGGTGATGGTAGAGCTCTGGGTGAAAACACTACAACAACCCCAGTGAATGCCTATGATGGAGGTGTTCTCATACGTCATTCCCCTCATAGGGGCATCATTTGTAGATCCCTTCACCACCAACCCAAGTTGTGCCTATCGGCTGGTGGCGGCTGACGATGACTTGCAACTTTGTCCTCGGCTAGGTGGATGTGCGGCCATAGATCTGGCGTGGAAGTCGGAGTGGCGGATCTCTAAGATTGCCTCATGTGTGTTGAGGTGTAGAGTGTCGGCTTTATCTGTTTGGGTGGAAGAGTCCTAAAATCGTCGGGAGCACGACCTAGGGCGAATATGTGGTGTTTTATGTTGTATTGATTTCGTTCAGTTTTTCTTATAAAGTGTCCAACTATGTTCACCTATATTAGCGAAATGGAAGTGCTCGTGATCTAACCTAGCTACAACCGGTTGACCTCAATTCTGGGGAAAGAGTGAAGGTGTTAAGTGGATCGCACAAAGGTCCCAGTTATATATCATTTAGAGGCCTCTTTCATTTATAATTTTTAGTTTAAAGTTTACTCAACAATTTGAACTATAAATTAAAAAGTGAACCGCAAGTGGGACTTTAATGAATCCCACCTGTATCTCTAGAGGGAGTTGTTGTCTAGGGATTTCAAGGGTGACCTTGTAGACGTTCTTTATTTATCTAATAGAAATCTCGAAATTGTTTAGTTGCACGGAAACTCTGCAACTTAAAAATAATAAGTACTTCCTTCATCCTAAAATATAAGGCATCCTTGATTTTCCCTTGTCAATAAGTTATAATTTTGACTACGATTTATACTTATAATACAACCATACAATTATTTTAAAATTTTAAAATAAAATATTTTACAAGATGAATCCAACGATACTATTTATATATTATCAATTCATATAATTAGTATGTAACAGTGAACAAAATCGTATATCAAGGATTAGAAAAATAACACGTCTTATATTATATATTCCGTGACGGAAATTCCTTAATCAACTCAAAAAAGATAAAATTTTAAAATATACACTTGTGGTAACTATGCACCGCCAACTAACTAGGATGAACAATCCTCAGCCGTATTCTTAGATCTTTATCGTGCGCGTGTGTCCTGCTTTTCTCTTTCTGCCGCAGCCTCTTGGATCTAGTCGTTGCCTCCATGTTGTGTCCTCCATAGATCCGTTCTCCCTCTTTCATTCGGCCTTGCTAGCGTCGAGAGGGATGAGAAATCCGATCTATGGGTGGTGTTTTCAATAAAAGTAGTGTTTGCAAAAGATCAGGTTAGATTTGATAGACATCTTTTTTCTGGCGTCTACGTCAATGAAGATGGTATCTTCCGTAATAAGTTATCTTCAGCCTTTTGTTTAACGACGAGATCTTTCCGGTATCAATGGTGGTACTATAAGATTGAAATTCTATAGGTACCGTCTTTTAAATCTTGCTTCGTCATATTGATTTTGGATATATTCTCATGATTGCTGTGAGGTGGATTATCCTTGCAATATTTTTCACGGTTGCTACGTCCTCGATAATGTAGATTCATACTCTTGACTAGACATTGACCAAACTGTTTTGTTTCATTTACCTGAAATACCGGTGATGGTACTCTTGCGATGTTGGTTGATTACTCTAATGGATACGCGTGCATGCAGCCTTGGCATTACGGCTCAAATTAAAATTATGACAAAATCCTCATTGATATTTACATAAATATGGTTTGTCATTAATGTCATGTTTATTTCAGCTGTCTTAAAAAAGTATAAAAATATGTCACAAAAAAAGATTTTAAAAACCTTAAATATTTGATTTTTTTCTAGACTTCATTTTATAATCGGTGGGGACAGTTCAGTTATCTCTACCGTGTACTCTGTGATACTATAAACATATTATGGGTATATCATGAAAAGAGTATCTATACACTATTTAGTATATAGACGGAGGGAGTAGTACAAACAACACAAAATCTTGGCCCAGCGTCACGAATTTTTGCAATGGACGAGCTAGCTCTTGGCTCAAAGGTAGGGAAGCATTAGGGCGTGTTTATTTTGTTGCTCGGAGATCTTTTTCTCCAGTGGTGCAACTTGTCCGTGCGCGGACTGCACGTGTGGATCAGACTCTGGGTAAAATCTTCCAGTTATTTAGTAGCCCGTACGGACACTATTCTGGAGTTGGGCAGAAATGAGGCCCATCGTTTGACGAGCTGTATTAGGCCTGGAAGAAATGAAAACTTGTGTTTGGTTTCATCCTAATTGTGTGCTCCGATAACCTCTTTCCCAAATGGTGAGCTTACCAGACATAGCCTAAAACCCCAACAAGATAAACCTTAAGAAGCATTGACAGACATAACATACTTAACGATAGTGCAAGACAGACATAGCATAATTAACACGAGAGTACAACATGATTCACAATAAACACAAACTGATAACACTAAACTGACAACATTTTACCCCTCTATCATGGAAAGGGCTAGATCATGCTGGGGGCACCTCTTGATCAGTTCACACATGCTGTAGTCGAAGATGGTGACCTTGAACTGGTCACCTTCAGCACCTTGAAGGCCAGGAAGTACCCTATCTTAACCTAGTGGGCAATGGTGAAGCCAGGCCACCCCTGGTCAAGGCAGATCCTGTAGCAGACATCCTCGAGCTTCATCATCCAGCTACATCCAGTGTTCCTGTTGAGTACCATCATCCTCGGCAGAGTGCCAAGGAAAGGGCTGGCGCCATCAGGAATTGAGAGCAGGTGTAGGGTTCGGAGCATAGAAAACAAAAAATTTCCTACGATGTGAACAACTAAGCACCAAGATCTATCTACCTAGATACAATCAACGGATGGATATATATCCATAGAGAACATATCCTTGAAGAGCGACAAAGCGTTGTTAACAAGTTTGAACTCGTGGATGATGTAGTCGTACACTTACCGATCTCAAGATCGTGATGAAGTCTAGCAAGTCCAGCACCAGCAAGTCTAGCAGGTCCAGCACCAGCAAGTCTAGCACCACAAAGCAGCGGTGCATCCGTGATCGCACACATATCCGGTACCCCGATAACCTCCGCGTCCTCGCTCCAGCGATGCAGCGAAAGCAACAAATTCTTTCCAGATAAAGCCACCGGGAGCATGTATCTTGCTAATCCGAGACCATGGAGAATAATTTTTAGAGGGAGAAAGAGATCCTTCACGAGGAGGTGTGAGTGTGATGGAGTGAGAGGGGTGCCTTTTACAGGAGAAGGGGGCAGCCATGGTGGATTCCCCCACCTCTTCCTCATTCATGTGGGTGGAGCACCCACTCACATAAAAGACCTCCACTCAAAATTCCACTCACACATGCATTAATTTTCCACCAAAATTAATGTATCTCTCATTTAATAAAACTATTTTATTTATTTTATTTAGAATTTTATTAATTATATTAATTAACAAATATTTACATAAAACCCCTGCATTTCAATATCACATGCAGAACTAGTTTCTACAATTTCACCCGAAACAATTTTGGTTTCCATCGAAATAATTCTAGCGCTTTCTTAAATATTATCTGAAACAGATTTGCTCCAAATGGTATCGGTATCCCTTAAGTGTGTCACCCTACAGTTCGCAAATAATACAGACATGATCGAGACCCTTCTCCGATCAATAATCAGCAGCGGGACCTGGAGATCCGTACTGACTCCCACACATTTAACGATGACTCTAGTGATCGTGTGGACCTTTAACGTTGTAACTAAATCTCTTTGTCTCGCGATATATTACATGTCTGAGATTCGATCATCGGTATCTCCATACCTAGTTTGACCTCGTTACTGGCATGCACTCTTTTCTCGTTCCCGTGATATAACATTTTAGTGATTACATCACTTGCTTGCAAGCTATCTCAATGTGATATCACCGAGAGGACCCATAGTATATCTATCCATCATCGGGATGGACAAATCTCACTCTTAATCCATGAGCCTCAACATAACACCTTCGGAGTATCTGAACCCACCTTTATTGTCACCCTGTTATGGTGTGACGTTTGATGTTATCAAGTTACTCTTCTAGTGTTAGTGATTGCCATGATATCATGGTCTAAGGACTAGAATTACTTCGAATGATGTTATAGCAATTTAAACACAATGACTTTGATCGTATTGCTGTATTTTAGATGAATGTTCATCACACCATTCAACCAATGTTGTGGCCTCATTATTAACAACATCCAATGTCCATGACCAGGAAACCTTGAGCATCTTGTTAATCAACGAGCTAGTTTATAAGAGAGGCATAACTAGGAACCCTTTATTTGTTTATTAAACACACATGTATTAACGTTTCCAATTAATACAATTATAGCATGCAAAATAAACATTTATCATAAACAAGGAATAATATAATAACCACTTTATTATTGCCTCTCGGGCATATTCCCTTCAGCAGGTCCAACCCAGGTGCCAAGATCACCTTGGCGAAATGGGTTGGACCAACCTGGTCACGGAAGTTCCTAATATTGAGAGGCCTGCCTCGGCCTCTTTGCCCCGCTACCGTCACCACCATCGCTGGCCCTCTTGGAGGCATTACCCTCACCAGCATCCCTGGAGCATCCTCTCCATTGGTGGGGAGAGCACCTCCGATCAGCATCTTCAAGCACTGAAAAAAAACACATGTAAGCACATACATTTTGGAGATCATACATGAACAATCAACATGGCCTCATATGCAATGGCACAAATTCAAAAGGATTCTCCTTATGAACAACACAAATGAATAAGGAATTTGGTTAGTATACAAGTTGGGACATGAAGAGGATCTCCTTGCATTTCATTGTGCTATTTACTAATCATTGCCTATGGAAGTAAAACACAATGACCTAACCACTACCCAGCTTCAGAATAACTAGCACACACAAGGTAGAGCTGATGCTACATGAATCCAGAGGAGGTGCACAACCAATTTTATTACGCATACCATCGGGTTCCAATAGCACCAGCTCTATGGATGACTTGTACTAAGTGTCATCACAAGCTAGGTGACATATGTGAGCTTCATATATGTTGTGGACACAATGGCCGGGGAGATGGCTCTATACTACCTAGGACAATGCAAAACATGGTTTCTTTACGAATTTTTCAAGGTAATACAAATTTACTCCTTAGTCACATTCGTTGATAGTTATAATCATCGGCCAAAAGTAAATGGAAAACACAAACTCCTGCCTCATAGTTCACAACCCATACAACATAAAGCGATGATCCTACTGAACCAAGTTCCACCGGCTTAAATAGATGGCAGGACAAGGTTCGAAAGTATCATCGCTTACAATACGTTGTGCTGCGTATGTAATCATCGGCAGTCGGCAAAAATGGACAACTAATTTTTGTGCCTCATATTAGGCATTGTATGTCTAAGATCAATCATAACAGTCATGCTATATAACAACTTATTGGGATATTTGCCACAAAATGCGAAGTAATCATCGGCCTATGAGAAGAACACGAACAATAAAAAATCCCCAATTTTCTAATATCGGGGAAACCCTAAACAATGCATCTACGTAGATCTAACCACTAGCAAGCATACATGAAACCAAGATATTGGTATTTCTATGCTTATGAAGACACCACTAGAATAGCAAAGACCCTACCTATCAAATCGACGAAAACAAACACAAATCGGTACAAATGCCGTGAATGTCAGTCATACGCGTAGGATCGGACGCTAACACATATCTGCGGTGCTAAGGCGTAGAGTGGTTCGAGGTCTTACCGCCATTGCTGCGGCTCTAGAGCTTCTGGTTTGCCGACGAATAAGAAGCAGTCGCAGTCGTGGCCCCCTGCAGTCGGGAGAAACGTAGTGCTCACCTTGATCTACCCGCCGTCTGCTGCCCTTGCGCTGGTCTTCGACTGTCAGCGAAAGAGGAATCGCTGACGGTAAGACAGGAGGAAGGAGCGGTTGTGAATGGGGGAGAGTGAGAGTGCTGAGCAAGCAGTGAGGGGATTTATGGCGCGCGTTCTTAGTGCGTTGTGAGTCCCCCGCTCTTCCCCGTGCGTGCGCTCGCGTGCCGAGCTTTGGTTCACCAGGGGCTGTCCCCGCAAAAATACACAATTTCGGTAATCTTATCTGAACAAGATTTTGGGTGCTTTAAAACGTGTGCCGTACGAGTTCGGCCCAACGTGACATTTTCCAAATGGTCTTATTTCGACCAGGTGCGAGAAACGAAGGTGCAGCCCAGCAAACACGCCCCTTGGCGTCGAATTTTGATTCCTCCAGACAGATTTTTTTTTATAAAAAAAGCACAGTACAGTACAATCGTAGACGCTCATAACACGTACATGCACCCACCCTTAAGATAGAATCACGACATTTGATCAAGAAGGTGGGACTTGGGAGGTTCTACTTTATCCCACAATTCCTCTTGATCAAATGCCGTGAGTCTCCTCTCCCGGTTGAGCTTGATTCTTGAATATCATCCACAACCATATTCATCGACATTATACATCCCATCCCAAATCCTCGCCATTTCTTATCCTCCTGGTCCTCGCCATCACCTCGTCCATGGCGATGTCGAACCCGTCCTTCATGTCCCCCTCAAACCTCACCCTGGGGTCCTTGTACACGAACCTCGGGATCATCTTGATCAGCTCCTCCCTCATGGCTGCCACCTCCTCGTCACTGTACCCGCCCAGCACCTCCTCGATGTCTACCTTCCCTTCCAATAGTTCGTCCTCGTCGATGAACACCGAGTAACGGCGGAGGCCATGGACATCGCCCTCGCCGCCGTTGTTGTCCGGCTCGTGCCATCGGTACTGCTTCTCGAAGGTGGACCCCTCGTGGAAGAAAACGGGGATGCAGCCGGCGACGACGGCGTCGATGGACGACCGGCGCATGAAGGAGTCGCCACGCGGCTGCAGGCAGAAGCGGGAGGAGGCGAAGAGGGACATGAGCCTCTCCGCGGAATGGCAGACGAGGCCTTGGCTGCAGTCGAGCATGCCGCAGCGGCTCGGCGAGGAGACGCACTTGTCGACGAGGCGGTCACGGAGGACCCGCGTGCCGTTCGGACGCCGCGCTCCGGCGAACGCGAACAGCCAGGGCCGGCGCGTCTCGCGGGCGCGCCCCTGCCACGCGGCCACCTCGGCGGCGGACGACGGGTGGAAGTAGGTCGGGTAAGGCACGGCCATGTCCCGGCGGTTCCAGATGTTGGACTCGATGGTGATCACGGTCATGTTGAGGCACTCGGGCCGGTCCAGGAAGCTGTTGCCGCACCCCGTGGCGTCGTCGCCGCTGGGCGCGAGCCGGAGCATCCACGTGGTCCTGGACGCGAGCATGAAGTGGTCGCGCCCGCCGAGCGCCGACCACCGCGGCCGCGACGACAGCCAGCGGAGGAACTCCGCCGACGGCGCGTTGCGCGCCGACGCGTTGGCGTCGCAGGTGTGGTGGTTCAGCTCCAGCGCCGCGTAGTACGGCACGTACACCGCCGTGGCCGCCGCCGGGTCGTCGGTGAGGCACTCGTACCGCCTCATACGGTGGTGGAAGATCACCTCCAGGGCGTGATGGTTCGTGCTGAACCTGCATTTCAGTCGACATGTAGTTGAGCAGAGAGCGCGAAGAATTAAACTAAAACCCACCATAGGTCGCTATCTTTGCTTACCATCCTTTGTCGGGGATGACACGGTGGCTGTCGTTGCCGGAGACGGGGGCGAGCACAGGGCCGAGGCCGGCATTGGACATAAGGAGGCACGCGCTGCCCTCCACCTCGAACGCCGGCGACCCGTCGACGCAATCCCGGAGAAGATTAAACCGCGAGGGTAGATCCAGCATGTACACGCGCCGGCCCTCGCAGGACGACTTAGTGTCATCATCGGCGTGGACCGCTGGCGGTGGAGAGAAGAGGCTGATGCCGGCGGGGCCGGCACGACGGTGAGAGGAAAGGTGCGAGTAAGGGAAGAGCGAGACGTGGGAGAACTGGGACGGGAGGAAGCATGACAAGAACCATGAGCCGGCGACGAGGAGGCCGTAGAGGAGGTACTTGTTGAGGCAGCAGCTGTGAGCTTCCATGGCTGGGGTAGCTAGCTAGCTAGAGGAGAGCATCTGGCGAGGTAGCTGCGGTTTATGCTCTCTAGGGGATGGCTGCGGTTGGGTTTATGCTCTCTAGAGGAGTATACAAATTTTGCTAGCCTATACTAGCACTCTGGGCACAGCTGGAGAAGTTCTATGCCGTGTCACTTGGTGGCCTGCCACAGTTCAGGTTTCTGCTCTGCATTCTTTGGAAATTTTAATCGATGGATCTTGGGCGCCATATATATCTTGGCATCCGTGCACTCTGGGTTATTCAAATGCATCTGCAGTTGACTCGAATTGCGCATTAAAATGTGCGCATTGGTATTCCAAGCAGATCTGCAGATCAGCAGGGCAAATTAGTTTTAAACCGTCCAAGTTCTCTCGGCGAGCTGATTCTACGGGCGCGAGAGTAAGCATTGATGTCTGACCTCGAGGATGCTCTACAAGTTATTAAATGCTCGGAAGATTTTGGAGCTCCATCTCCATTGCTCTGACGATTGTTTAGTTCTGGCGCTGCAGAAACGTTCGGAGAAGAAATCACACGTAGGAGTATCTTATGCCACATACTCTAAGGTCAGACCGCATCGAATCTTGCATTCTTCTTGCTACTGTCGGCAACTTCCAAGAGCTCTACTGCTTGCTGTATTTTATGTTGGCAGCTGCACGGTGCTGACGACCTCTCCCTCTCGTGCTTTGTTAGTGTCGTCACACACCAACCACTCGATCCTACTCCCTCCGTCTTAAAATATAAGATGTTTTAACTTTATGAAAGTAGCGTATCTAAATCTTTTTTAGTGTGTAGGTTCATTCTTTCCACAAAGCTAAAACATTTTATATTTTGAAACGGAGGGAGTATGTTATAAGACACGCACGGCTCAACTATTGTGATCTCTGTCAGTGCGGACGGGCTAATCCCTTAGTGGAAATGGGCTAGGTCGGCCCTCTGGGTTGCTTACCCGACCACAAAATACGAGGCTAATGGATCAAGTGGGTTAGTTAGTCTTGAACAAGATTTGGATCGGTAGAGCCGACACCGAGTGTACTGACCCAAAGAATATGAACGCTTAGAGGACTGAATTGTGATGAATATTATTGCATAGCAAGCATTTGCAAAAGTGTGAAAATTTAAAAACTTTGGTTTTAGAGGATACAAGTGATTGAGATTGAACTCTAGTGTTAAAGTTTGACTTGGGTCGACACTAGGATTTGAATTCAAAATTCAAAATGACCTTGTATTTTCAAAATGTTTTGACAACAATCTTTGTAGTCCATGACTCAACTCTGCACTTGCACATAAGATTAAATTTACAATTAAGATACATGTGATTATTGAGTTCAAAATGGAGGTTTGAATAATTCAAACTTGAATTCATATATTCATAACTCAAAATAAAGGAATTTACATTAATACAAAAAAACTAGACAATGTATATGAAAATGATCTTTATTGATATCAATATTGAAACAAGATTCTTTACATTGCATTCACAAAAGAAATTACAATGACGATTCGATCCTAATACAAACTATAAAAAAAACTATACTAAAACCTAAACTAATCTTCTTATCTAGTTCTTGCTCTTCTTCTTCTTATTTTGTCCTATCTTGTCCTGCAAAGTAAACACAAACAACAAACAACAACCATGTGTTATAATTAATATGTTGGTTTTTTCTAAGGCAAAATCATTTGATATAGGATCCAAGTAGAATTCTAGGAACTTGTCCTAGAATTCGTGTGTTTGAGGGGTTTAAGCAAATGAAAACAAAACTAGAGAGGCAACAAGCAGTATCAGTAGATAGCAACAACAAGCAACAGTAGATAGCATCGGTAAGTAGCAATAGTAGAAGTGCACTAAATATATCATAGCAACAACAACAAAGCAGCTAGAGAGCTAGGCATAGATCAACAAGTAAATGTAGAAGTTCCAGTAGCTCTTCAAGCTAGAACAACTCGGGAAAAAAGCTTAGTAGCAAGAAAAGTAGATGAAGCATTTAACTTAGCAGCAAAAGGGTACCCTCAAACAAGGATTTTTTGCCAAGCAAAATGGCCAAGTAAGACAGGAAATTCACAGTAAAGACAAGAAACCATATTAATAGCAAATAAAAATCACCTCAAACTTAGCAGAACCATGCTTTCATGGGGAACGCTTTCAACATTGCACTTGGTACTTGTACCTAGTTGATATCATGCTCTTTCGTATATGGATGTCGTCGGTGTGAAATGAAAGGGGAGTTTGTAAGTCCATGGAGTTATGTATATGTGTTAGAGAAACGCCTGGGCCGCTGGTCTAATCCATACTGACATGGTGGAAACCTGCAGCGTAACCATAATGAGTTGTCTATGAAGCATTCTTCTTATAAAAAAAAGAGTCTTATATTAAGAAAAAAGAGAAAAAGAAAAGAAAAAAAGAGATATATGAAAAGAGGAAAGAGAGAAAAAAGCACCATATTCCCATGGTAAATAAGAAGATTGCTGAGATGCTCGTTGTCTGCTTGCCTTGTCATTTTGATATGGGGATTCTTCCGTATCATCGGGCAAGGGGTACCCCATTGGCGGTTCTCTATAATACGCATGTACTTACAATGACAAGAACTTACCGGTGACTAAACTTGAGTAGCATGAGGAGCGGCCCTCGTATACAAGGACATGAGATTTCTAACTTATACTTCATCAATCATGTACACCATAGTTTGTTCACTTTAACCTTAATCACTTCAATATGCTTATGATAGGGGCAATAAGAGCTAAAAGCTATAAGTACCATAATTTTTGGAAGCTCTTTATGAGACTTGAATCCCTACTTCCTTCTATGAAGTCCTTTCTTCCACCATTATATTTAGTCCCCATCTTCTACCTTTATGCACCTACTTTGAGAGCATAGTGGCCATTCTTAGTTCTATGTGCATTGTCCCAAGACTAGTTGATTGTTGCATAACTTGATATTGCTTGTTTTAAACTTTTGTATCTAGCCACTCTTATGAACTTTGAAGGTGTCCTATGCATGTATATTTGCTACTCTATGAGGGACAAGCTGAATACTATTATGCTATATTTTCTTTATGTGAAACAAACAAACGTCTTGCAAAGCATCATTATTCATGAATCTTTTGTTTGTGCCTTTTCATGTTGCTTCATAGTTTCTTTGCTTATTGCTAGAACTTTGTCTTTCATGTTATGATTGAAGTACTATGATCCCAGCTTTGAATGTTTTACAAATACTTTGATCAAGTCTTTGATGGTGCATGCCACCTAAAAAATTATTCTTTCTTTTTATCACTTACCTACTCGAGGACGAGCAGGAGTTAAGCTTGAGGATGTTGATACATTGCAAATGTATCTATAATTTTTGATGTTCCATGCTTGGTTTTATCCACTTTCTTGTGTTTTGTTCCAACTTTGGAGTACTTTTCATATGATTTCTTGGACTAACCTATTAACAAGAGCTCAGTGCCAGCTGCCTGTTTTCTGTTGTTTTTGGTTCTAGGAAAGTCAGAAAATGAATATTCTCGGAATTGGACGAGACAAAAGCCAAAGTGCCTATTTTTTCAGAAGTCATCAGATGCCAGAATACGAGACGGAGAGGGGCCAGAGGCCAGCCACACCACCTGGCCGCACGGCCAGGATTGGCCCGCGCCAGGGGGTGGTGTGGTGGCTCCTGGCACCCCCTCGGCCTCCCCTTCCGCCTATATATTGCCCTCGGGACGAAAACCCTAAGGGCCCGATCAAAAATCCACGAAAAAGTCTGTAGCAGCCGTCATCTCCATCCCTAGATCGGGAGGGATCTGAAGCTCTTCCCGGCACCCTGTCAGAGAGGGGAATTCACCCTGGAGGCCTTCTTCATCACCATGCAAGCCTCCGGTGTGATGCATGAGTAGTTCATCCTTGGACTACGGATCCATGTAGTAGCTAGATGGCTGGTTCTCCTTGTTTGTGCTTTCATGTTTAGATCTTGTGAGATCCGTTCATGATCAAGATCATCTATTTGTAATTCTGCATGTTGTGTTTGCGGGGATCCCATGGATATTGAGATGTTATTTCAGATTGATTATTGATTCTATCATGTCTTTGTTATTTGTGATCTTGCATGCTTTCCGTTGTTAGTAGCTATCTTGGCCAAGTAGATGCTAGCAACTCCAAGAGTTAGTATTTATGCTCGATAGTGGTTCATGCCTCTGGTAATCTGGGGAAGTGACAGAAATCTCGAAGGTACTAGATGTGCTGTTGCTACTAGGGAGAAAACAACAATCCTTTGTTCATAGAACAATCGTATTGTGTACTTTACACGCAGTTCGTAAAGCAATAATCTATTGCTTGCAACTTAATACTGGAGGGGGTTCGGATGATAACCTGAAGGTGGATTATTAGTCATAGATGCAGTTGGATGGCAGTCTATGTATAATGTTGTAATGCCCAATCGAATCTCAAAGGAGTCAAGATGATTAGTATATGCGTGTATTGCTTTCTCGGTGTTTGTCAATTGCCCCGCTGTGATTTGTTCACCCAGCATGTTATCTATCTTAAGGAGAGCCACCTCTAGTAAACTATGGATCCTGGTCCTTTTCTTTACATACAATCTATAAACTATTACTGCTTTGTGTTTACTTTCTGCAAACTATTACTTCTTTCCATTCGATACGTTTAATCCTTTGTTTTCCGCAAAACATGGTGAGATTGACAACCTCATCGCAAGTTGGGGACAAAGTTCTGTGGTTGTGTTGTGCAGGTCTCCACGTTGCTACTAGCACCGGTAGTGCGCCCTGCCAAAGCTCAGCTAGTAACACCTTTGGGGTGTTTCCTTGCTCCTACTGGTTCGATTAAACCTTGGTTTCATACTGAGGGAAACTTGCTGCCGTGCTCATCATACCTTCCTCTTGTGGTTCCCAACGAGCTCTACATCAACACTGCTCTAGCATTTTTCTGGCGTCATACACAGAGCCATCAAGCATTTTTCTGGCGCCGTTGCCGGGGAGTCAAGGACATCTTCACAAGGGGAGTCTCTCATAAGAAATCTCTTTACTTTGTTATTTTTGTTTTGCTTAGTTTATTTTTGCTTTGTTTGCTTGTTTCTTTATCAAAAACACAAAAAAAATTAGTTTTACTAGTTTGCTTTCTTATTTGAAAACACAAAAAAAATTAGTTCCTTTCTTAAGTTGCCACTATGTCTAGCCTTGCTCCAATCACTATGTCACCTGAGGAAATGATTTTCACTTTTAAACAAGGAATTGAGGAAAGTTTTAAAGAAGCTTGGTCTAGAATCTCTGATCTACATGAAAAAACTTAGCCTAAAATGACTCAAAGCTTGTTCCTTAGTAGTTTTTACCTTGGAATTGCTCTTTGCTATAGATATGCTTTAGATGCTGTTGTGGGAGGAGATTTCCTCCAATGCAATGAGGATGATGCTATAAATGCTATAAAGAAATTGATCCTCACTTTCAACTTTCCTAGCCAAACTGATATTTCTTTCGCAAAAATATTTGCTAGATTGGACACTCTTGAGACTAGCACTACTAGCTTAAAAGATTGCTATAATACGCTTAGGGAGCATCACAATTATGTCCCAATAAATTATGAACCATCAAAGTGGCCCCCTACAGTAAAGATTGAGATAAACACTGAAACTTTTCAAGCCCGCTGTGATATCATGTCTGAATTTTGTCTTATGCCTAAAGATATTTATGAATCCTTGAATACTTGGGGGCTTACTGAAGGAGGAAAAGAAATATCTCTTGCTAATAATACTACCATATTACCTCTTGGAATAGCTGAAGGAGTGTTTACAAAGATCCTTGGGAAAATGATTTCTATTGATTATCTTGTTATTGAATGTGCAGGAAAAGGACAAATTACACTTGGAAGATCCATATTAGAACTTCTTGGAGCAATAATAGATTTGGAAAAGGGGACCATGCACCTTTCTTCTACACCAAGCAATCATATTTTCCCCAAGGTTAAGAATAAAAGTAAGAGAGGTAAGGGCAAGAAATTTGGTTTTAATGCTTCTTCATTTGAGAACACTTGATTCTTTCTTGCTTCTTATGCCTAACTTAAAGGCGTTAAAGAAAAGTACTTATTGGGAGATAACCCAAAAGTTTTAGATGAGTCTTGAAAGTTATTACTTCAGTAATAACCTCTCCTTATCCTCTTTATTTGCTTTTTGTGCCAAGAGTAATCTCTAATGAGAGAGAAGTAATGATTGGGAAAGTTGCTATCCCGAAACAGATTTCTGTGCTTCACCGTAGAACTTCGTGTAAAATCTCTGAACGTCTTTTTGAGGCGTGAATTTTTGTGCTACTGCCCCAGGTTGTTATCTACTTTCCTTAGTTCAACACTTTTTGATTTGAGCAATAGAAGGTCTTCGAAAAAATTCGTCTTTACCTGCTGGTCTGTTTTGACAGATTTCTGCCATTTTCTGCATTTGCTTCTTGTTGGTTCCTTTTTGAGTTCTTTTGGGGAATTGAGATTTTTGAGGGAAGTGCTATAGTAGCTAGTGTTCTAATGGAAGTCTATTTGGTGTTAGAACTGAACCTTAAGAATTATTTATCTTGAGTGCACTAATGTTTCTAATAAAGATTGTGTGAAGTTTTGTATGAAGGAAAAATTTCAGGTGTATGGAAGGAATGAGTAATGAGATGAAGGATGGACTAAAGCTCAAGCTTGGGGATGTCACGCGTGTCACCCCAAGAAATATCCAAGAAGTACAAGCGTCAAAGCTTGGGGATGCCCAAGGCATCCCCTTCTTTATCAATAAAAATCCCAGGTTTCTTCCAAACGCTTCATTTTTTTATTGTTTCATGCACAGTTGTGTTGTTCTTGGAGCGTCTTCTTTTTTGTTTTCGTTTTGGTTTTTCGTTTGCCTTGGTTTGCTTAGTTTGCTGAATAAATTGGTTGGACCCCCTCTTTCATACATTGGTTTGCAAATAGTTTGGTTTGGTTTGGAAAAGAGTAGGAAAGTTCATGCTTATGTGGTAAAAAGAGCTCGTTTTTGACTATGGCCTATGCTTTGTCATGACATGCTTGATATTGTTTTGGCTTTATGCTTAGTATTCTTTGTTGTAGCATGACTTGTTATAAACAATTGAGATTGCTTAATGTGCCTTGGATGAATCATGCGTTGTTTTAGCATATTAAAGCATAATATAGTGGTATTCTCCTTTGATGCTTTATTTGGGTTGACTTGGCGCATGCTCACACCATGTTATGACTATCTCAAGTCACCATAGCCTTTATGATCCTTTAGTTTTCAACTTGTAGTATCACTTTATGCTTTGATTAATGATGTTTTGTCGCTCTGCATGATTATGGCCATTATTGCTCTCTTAGTTTGTCGCTCCCATTCTTTTGCTAGCCTTCACAACCAAGTATGAGTTCCACTCATGCATCCAACTCCCTAAACCAAGTTATTCCAAAGAGTCCACCATACCTACCTATTAGCTTATGCTATTCCAAGTATATTCATGCTTTTGTTTATCTTCCAAATTAAACTTGTTATGAGAAAACTAGTGATTAAAGCTCTCACGAACTTGATGGCACACTTTACTTTTCTTGCCCTTAATAAACTTGAACCATTGTGTCGTCTATGTTGTATATGCTTGCACTTATTTGTTGGGAATTAGCAGAACCATGCTTTCATGGGGAACGCTTTCAACATTGTACTTGGTACTTGTACCAAGTTGATATCATGCTCTTTTGTATATGGATATCATCGGTGTGAAATGAAAGGGGAGCTTGTAAGTCCATGGAGTTATGTATATGTGTTAGAGAAACGCCTAGGCCGCTGGTCTAATCCATGCTGACATGGTGGAAACCTGCAACGTAACCATAATGAGCTGTCTATGAAGCATTCTTCTTATAAAAAAGAGTCCTATATTGAGAAAAAAGAGAAAAAAAGAGATACTATGAAAAGAGGAAGAGAGAAAAAAAGCACCATATTCCCATGGTAAATAAGAAGAATGCTGAGATGCTCGTTGTCTGCTTGCCTTGTCATTTTGATATGAGGATTCTTCCGTATCATCGGGCAAGGGGTACCTCGTTGGCGGTTCTCTATGATACACATGTACTTACAATGACAAGAACTTACCGGTGACTAAACTTGAGTAGCATGAGGAGCGGCCCTCGTATACAAGGGACATGAGATTTCTGACTTATACTTCGTCAAGCATGTATACCATAGTTTGTTCACTTTAACCTTAATCACTTCAAGATGCTTATGATAGGGGCAATGAGAGCTGAAAGCTATAAGTACCATAATTTTTGGATGCTCTTTATGACACTTGAATCCCTACTTCCTTCTATGAAGGCCTTTCTTCCACCATTATATTTAGTCTCCATCTTCTACCTTTATGCACCTACTTTGAGAGCATAGTGGTCATTCTTAGTTCTATGTGCATTGTCCCAAGACTAGTTGATTGTTGCATAACTTGATATTGCTTGTTTTAAACTTTTGTATCTAGTCACTCTTATGAACTTTGAAGGTGTCCTATGCATTTATATTTGCTACTCTATGAGGGACAAGCTGAATACTATTATGCTATGTTTTCTTTATGTGAAACAAACAAACATCTTGCAAAGCATTGTTATTCATGAATATTTTGTTTGTGCCTTTTCATGTTGCTTCATAGTTTCTTTGCTTATTGCTAGAACTTTGTCTTTCATGTTATGATTGAAGTACTATGATCCTAGCTTTGAATGTTTTACAAATACTTTGATCAAGTCTTTGATGGTGCATGCCACCTAAAAAATTATTCTTTCTTTTTATCACTTACCTACTTGAGGACGAGCAGGAGTTAAGCTTGGGGATGTTGATACATTGCAAATGTATCTATAATTTTTGATGTTCCATGCTTGGTTTTATCCACTTTCTTGTGTTTTGTTCCAACTTTGGAGTACTTTTCATATGATTTCTTGGACTAACCTATTAACAAGAGCTCAGTGCCAGCTGCCTGTTTTTTGTTATTTTTGGTTCTAGGAAAGTCAGAAAATGAATATTATCGGAATTGGACGGGACAAAAGCCAAAGTGCCTATTTTTCCGGAAGTCATCAGATGCCAGAATACGAGACGGAGAGGGGCTAGAGGCCAGCCACACCACCTGGCCGCGCGGCCAGGCTTGGCCCGCGCTAGGGGGTGGTGTGGTGGCTCCTGGCACCCCCTCGGCCTCCCCTTCCGCCTATATATTGCCCTCGGGACAAAAACCCTAAGGGCCCGATCAAAAATCCACGAAAGAGTATGTAGCCGCCGTCATCTCCATCCCTAGATCGGGAGGGATCTGAAGCTCCTCCCGGCACCCTGTCGGAGAGGGGAATTCACCCTGGAGGCCTTCTTCATCACCATGCAAGCCTCCGGTGTGATGCATGAGTAGTTCATCCTTGGACTACGGATCCATGTAGTAGCTAGATGGCTGGTTCTCCTTGTTTGTGCTTTCATGTTTAGATCTTGTGAGCTCCGTTCATGATCAAGATCATCTATTTGTAATTCTGCATGTTGTGTTTGCGGGGATCCCATGGATATTGAGATGTTATTTCAGATTGATTATTGATTCTATCATGTCTTTGTTATTTGTGATCTTGCATGCTTTCCGTTGTTAGTAGCTATCTTGGCCAAGTAGATGCTAGCAACTCCAAGAGTTAGTATTTATGCTCGATAGTGGGTTCATGCCTCTAGTAATCTGGGGAAGTGACAGAAATCTCTAAGGTACTAGATGTGTTGTTGCTACTAGGGAGAAAACAACAATCCTTTGTTCATAGAACAATCGTATTGTGTACTTTACACGCAGTTCATAAAGCAATAATCTGTTGCTTGCAACTTAATACTGGAGGGGGTTCGGATGATAACCTGAAGGTGGATTATTAGTCATAGATGAAGTTGGATGGCGGTCTATGTATAATGTTGTAATGCCCAATCGAATCTCAAAGGAGTCAAGATGATTAGTATATGCGTGTACTGCTTTCTCGGTGTTTGTCAATTGCCCCGCTGTAATTTTTTCACCCAGCATGTTATCTATCTTAAGGAGAGCCACCTCTAGTGAACTATGGATCCCGGTCCTTTTCTTTACATACAATCTATAAACTGTTACTGCTTTGTGTTTACTTTCTGCAAACTATTACTTCTTTCCATTCGATACGTTTAATCCTTTGTTTTCCGCAAAACACGGTGAGATTGACAACCTCATCGCAAGTTGGGGACAAAGTTCTGTGGTTGTGTTGTGCAGGTCTCCACGTTGCTACTAGCACTGGTAGTGCGCCCTACCAAAGCTCAGCTAGTAACACCTTTGGGGTGTTTCCTTGCTCCTACTGGTTCGATTAAACCTTGGTTTCATACTGAGGGAAACTTGCTATTGTGCTCATCATACCTTCCTCTTGTGGTTCCCAACGAGCTCTACATCAACACCGCTCCAGCATTTTTCTGGCGCCATACACAGAGCCATCAAGGAGAAAGGAGCAAGAACAGGAGAAAGGAGAAGAAAGAACTGCATCAGATCTTCCTCAAGCCCACTTTTTGAATCTTTCAAAAGTTTATAGCTAAACTTTAGCATAGGATTAGAGAGAGTGTGTAGTAGCTATGAATGCACCTAGGCTAGCGAGGGCTAGCAGCTGTGCATCTCCATTAATGGAGAACACCATAGTGCCATGCCATTTAGCTATTCTGGCACAAACAAGTAGTAAAACCATAGATAATTGTAGGAAGAACTAAATATTCACACCTACATTTCCTTCCCTATATAAGATCACAAGATCACCTAAGGAAGAAAAGATAGAGGAAGAGAAGAAGCTCTGAATATATTAATACACCCACATAAGGAATTAAACAATGTCTAACCAACATACTTACAGTACTACTGAACCAAAGGTTTGGGAAAAACAAGTAAACATTAGCCCTAAGATAATCATGAGTACACACCTAAGAATTAAAGCTATGATTATTGTCATAGTAACAAACACAATCATTAATCAATTAGAAAATGCCACTAAGGAAACACATCTAAATATAAACAAGATACTTGAGTTGTGGATTTTGACCATATTAGTAACAAGGACACATTTACAACACTAGCAACAACTAGCTTACTGACCGCTAACACTAAACCACCTCAAAATAGTAGCCATTTAACTAAGTAGAAGTAATAGTATTGATCATATATAAGTAAGGATCAGTACAAGACTTATTGAAGTAATCTAAGCCATCTAACTACATTAGATTATCACTAAGCAGCCCTAAAAACAACTAACTGAAGAATGGGCACTATAACTAAATGTATATCGACACATTAATATAGAAATTAAGATAGAACATGAACTAAAGACCAAGTCAAGTATCAGTAGCCTAAGCAATAGTAGAAAAGCTACTAGAAGCTTCTAGAACATGCTAGAATCCTAGAATCCCCATTAATAGAGCTAGAATAGTAAACCCTAGATAGGGTAAGCCACCCGTAGAACTAGGATAGAGATAGAGAGAGGGAGAGAAGAAAGTACTTACCATTGTCCAAATAGGAGCCCATCTCACATCGAGGTTGGAGAGGAATAAAACGACCACCAGGCAACACAGGGAGCACCCAAGAGGGGGGTATCTCGACATGCTCCATCCGATTAGAATGGGGAAGACGCCACAGAGGCACTCCAACACCATCTCAGCGGTGAGTGAACATTGAAGGAGCACAAGAGCACGACGATGCCGAAGACCAGTAACCCTAGGGTTAGGATTAGGTACGGTATCAATCATGTGAGCACGAGAGATATCAATCTATATAGTGGAAAGGTGTAGCGGAGTGAGAGGAGTCGTTTAGTAGCTATGGCGACGATGGAGGCGGCCGGGAACAGTCAGGGCTAGCCGACGAAGCAGAGATAACACATAGTCACCAGAGCTCATGCGAGCGTGAGTGAGGGAGAGAGGAGAGGGTGAGTGAGTGATCTAGCTTGGTTCAACTGAACGTTTCGACTGGTTTTGACCAGTGGGCCAAGCAAAAATAATAATTTCACAATTGCTTAAAAGCCCCAATTAAAAAAAGGACCTTAAATTTTTTAGAAAATAAAATAAAAATAGTTCCAAAAAGGAAAAAATGTAAGGATTATAAATCCTATTTTTTAGAATTATTAAAAATATTTTTATAGGATAAAAATTGCAAATGAGTTATTTGACTTAACTAAATACTTAAAAATAAGTAAAAATACTCTAAAAATCATCTAATCCTAAAATAGGGAAACTCACAAGATTGAACTTGAAGTGATATATATACTTAAGATATATGAAAATTATAAAGTGAAATTCAAATAAAACCCTAAAATAGGTAAATTTATCTAAAAGTCAAAACAATTCAAAGCAGGGGAATTGAAATCAATTGAGTGAACACATTGCATCATATTTACTTGCATTAAAGCATATATTGGTTGTTCAAAACATTGTGTTTTTAAGACAATAATTGTTATTATAGAACCCAGGGACAAGGGTCAAATCGAATCTCCAAACTGCATTATGTCGTAGTTACCAAGTAAGTTCAACCTTATGTAGAAGTGGAAAATAAAACCTCGTACTACTATTGAAAGTTACATCTTGCGCACCTTATATTTTTATAAATACTTTTCCAAAAGTATCATAATTGTTCCTTAAAAACAAATATTGTCTTATATATAAAATGTATCCACGAATAGAAGGTAAATGGAAACCATAATGGGAGATGTTATGGGAATAGATTCCATTGTACCAAGAAAAATTAGGAGTAAACAACACCTATAGTCAGTTGTTCCAAGGTACCATATAAACGGTGTTGACCATAAATCTTGGAATGGGACGAGCGAGTCAGAAGTTCTTCTTCATTCCATATAACTTTAAATGATGAAGTTGGGTTGTATTCCCTGAGAGAAATTTCAGTAGGTCGGAGCCCGTAACGTCCCTAACTTGTGATGCAAGATGGCAACTTTAATATCTCTGAAAGATAGCGTTTGAGTAACGGTCGTTGATCGGGTTTAGTGGAAAGGAAGAAATACATAATTAGATACAACTCAACATGACTTGGAGAAACTTGGTAACATGCCACACACCTAAGAAAGTTTGTTACGACAATAATGCCAGAGACATTTGTTGGAAAAGTAGCGCTCATATCGATAGTGTATTAAACGTGTTATGATACTCCCTATCCGAGGAACAGATTGTGAACATAACATGGAAAGGAACTTAAGAAAGTTCTAACAACCTATGAAAATTGACGGACATAGGTTTTCTATATTAAAAGCTACTTTTGATAAGAAACCGTTTTGAAAACCAAAAAAACCAGGATGTTTGGTTCATGGTTACACATCACACACCAAATGATAGGACTTGCTGAGTACGCTCGTACTCAAAATATCCGCTTAAACCCTTGCTAGACTGTGAGAATATGGAGACAGAGAAAAACAATACGCAAAGTGATGACAAAGATGTCTATTACGAGAAACCATATCTTTCTGAAGGCATTGAAGGATTAGACTACGGTATAGAATATGGAGTGAACTATGAAGACATGCAAACATAAGAGTTGTCTTTAGAATAGTATAGATGAGCCAAGCAGCATAGACTTACTTAAATAAGTTGCTTAGGTCCAGTGGTATTTCGTCTAGTGATGCCAACGCTACCAAATCTAGTTAGTTTGAATTTCAATATTCAAAAAAGTCCTCAATGCACCGATGCGGATTTTCAAGCATTTGTACAATTTTGGATGACTATAATGAACATGTAAAGGCTGCAGACCCATGATATTTCTATTGTACCACTCTAAGAGATACGATATTTGTGGAACGGTACTTTGTGAGTATTATGACAACGACTTGCATACTACAACATTCAGTGGTGTGATGGGTCATTACACTGAGTGACCCGTTGGGCTAGTCAGGTCGGCCCACTTCCTAGTATTGTATGGCACGACACCTACACCCTAATCATCGCGCTCATCGATCTTTGTGATGGCGATGCTGCCTCCCACTCCGCATTTGGGTCCTTCTCAGACGCATCCTGCTCTGGTCATGCTTCGATTCTAATCTCAAACTGCTAGCACTAGGTTGTATTCCTTGAATTCTTTCTCGAATATCGAACTCTACAAACACGTGGGTGTCACGGGCTTGTTGGAGCGACAACCTATGTTAGGCCTTGTTGCTTTGCGGGAATGATGTTGTGTTTGATAAAATCAAGGTATTATCTACATCTTAGGTTATTTATTCTTGCACACATTTTCTACATACTTAGTCCCATCTTCATCGGTCTTCTTGCAGAATGAGGGTATGCTGGACCGGTTGTATTCCTAGTTTGTCGATGGACACCTGGTTGAAGCCTTTGGTTTGATAGATGGGGCGCACAAGTGTGATGTTAGGGCACATGGTCCTGTTCATGGCCACCCATCCATCAGTCTTGTAGGTGTAGCGAGTTGTCGCTAGGACGGTGGCATCGGGTTGATCTTTATATTCCTCTTGTAAGGCTTTGGTGAATAATCTAATAAAAATAGGTTGGGTGCATCCTTTGAATGAAGAGGTCAGAGGTCTCAACCTCCATTTCAAAGAAAAAACTTGGTCCCATCTTCAGTGATCGGAGCACAATGAGTTCTTTTGTGCCATGTATCCAAGCGAAGAGAGTGGCCAACAGTGGCCAACGAGGTATTTACCCAACATAGATGACAATGTAGTCTATGGATTAGGCCTCATGCACCTTAGGATGTTTCATCTTTTTTCTTTGGATAATCAATTTATTGTTGAAACATTTGATTTGTTCTTTCGGCTATGCACATATATGTTATGCAAAGGCTGGGTATAAATTAGTTTGCTTCTGTCGCCTTGATGCAAATTACTAAGTAAATGCTCCCATTATCAATTTTTAGCAAAAAATTATATTCAATGATCATTTATTTATACTTTTCTAGGAAGTTTTAGAAAAAGCTCTCAGTTTGACTTAATTTACGATGTTTCTATTTATTTTACGAAAAGAATGTTCCATGTTTTAAATTTGGCAATTCAAGCTACGGTTTGTAGAATTAAAATTAAAAATGAGTTTTGCCGGTCTAATATGCTTTGGTTATCTCAGACTCAAATGGAGTATTGGGTATTGCTTTTCATTAAGGAAAGTGAGGAAACCATTTCGCTGAAATTTTTCCGTTAAAGTTTTGGTTATAAAGTTTATACTTAAAAAGGCCTAGTTAGATTTTAATAACAAACAATGATTTTAGACCTATTTAGCGAAAACTTATGTTTCAGTGATCATGTATTTAGATTTTGCTTCATCATTCAACTTAGAGGCATGTAAGAAAATGCATATCAGGGTTCTTGTTTTTTACAGGTATTTGGGTAAATCCTAGAGGAAGAAGGAAAAAGTAAAATAACACTAGTTCATGTGCCAAAATATTAGTTTACTCGTTTCTTGTTAACTTCTTTTATTCTTGCGCACATTGGCTCCCTACTTGGTCCCATCTTCATCGGTCTTCTTGTAGAATGAGGGTATGCTGGACCGATTGTGTTCCTAGTCTGTCGATGGACACCTGGTTGAAGCCTTTGGTTTGATAGATGAGGCGCACAAGTGTGATGTTAGGGCACATGGTCCTGTCCATGGCCACCCATTCATCAGTCTTGTAGGTGTAGCGAGTTGTCGCTAGGACAGTGGCATCAGGTTGATCTTTATATTCTTCTCGTAAGGCTTTGGTGAATAATCTAATAAAAATAGGTTGGATGCATCCTTTGAATGAAGAGGCCAGAGGTCTCAACCTCCATTTCAAAGAAAAACCTTGGTCCCACTATCCAAGCGAAGAGAGTGGCCAACGAGGTATTTACGCAACATAGATGACAATGTAGTCTATGGATTGGGCTCATCCACCTTAGGATGTTTCATCTTTTTTCTTTGGATAATCAATTTACTGTTGAAACATTTGATTTGTTCTTTTGGGCTATGCACATATATGTTATGCAAAGGCTGGGTATAAATTAGTTTGCTTCTGTCGCCTTGATGCAAATTACTAAGTAAATGCTCCCATTATCAATTTTTAGCAAAAAATTATATTCAATGATCATTTATTTATACTTTTCTAGGAAGTTTTAGAAAAAGCTCTCAGTTTGACTTAATTTACGATGTTTCTATTTATTTTACGAAAAGAATGTTCCATGTTTTAAATTTGGCAATTCAAGCTACGGTTTGTAGAATTAAAATTAAAAATGAGTTTTGCCGGTCTAATATGCTTTGGTTATCTCAGACTCAAATGGAGTATTGGGTATTGCTTTTCATTAAGGAAAGTGAGGAAACCATTTCGCTGAAATTTTTCCGTTAAAGTTTTGGTTATAAAGTTTATACTTAAAAAGGCCTAGTTAGATTTTAATAACAAACAATGATTTTAGACCTATTTAGCGAAAACTTATGTTTCAGTGATCATGTATTTAGATTTTGCTTCATCATTCAACTTAGAGGCATGTAAGAAAATGCATATCAAGGTTCTTGTTTTTTACAGGTATTTGGGTAAATCCTAGAGGAAGAAGGAAAAAGTAAAATAACACTAGTTCATGTGCCAAAATATTAGTTTACTCGTTTCTTGTTAACTTCTTTTATTCTTGCGCACATTGGCTCCCTACTTGGTCCCATCTTCATCGGTCTTCTTGTAGAATGAGGGTATGCTGGACCGATTGTGTTCCTAGTCTGTCGATGGACACCTGGTTGAAGCCTTTGGTTTGATAGATGAGGCGCACAAGTGTGATGTTAGGGCACATGGTCCTGTCCATGGCCACCCATTCATCGGTCTTGTAGGTGTAGCGAGTTGTCGCTAGGACAGTGGCATCAGGTTGATCTTTATATTCTTCTCGTAAGGCTTTGGTGAATAATCTAATAAAAATAGGTTGGATGCATCCTTTGAATGAAGAGGCCAGAGGTCTCAACCTCCATTTCAAAGAAAAACCTTGGTCCCACTATCCAAGCGAAGAGAGTGGCCAACGAGGTATTTACGCAACATAGATGACAATGTAGTCTATGGATTGGGCTCATCCACCTTAGGATGTTTCATCTTTTTTCTTTGGATAATCAATTTACTGTTGAAACATTTGATTTGTTCTTTTGGGCTATGCACATATATGTTATGCAAAGGCTGGGTATAAATTAGTTTGCTTCTGTCGCCTTGATGCAAATTACTAAGTAAATATTCCCATTATCAATTTTTAGCAAAAAATCTATTCAATGATCATTTATTTATACTTTTCTAGGCAACTTTAGAACAAAGCTCTCAGTTTGACTTAATTTACGATGTTTCTATTTCTTTTATGAAAAGAATGCTGCATGTTTTAAATTTGGCAATTCAAGCTACGGTTTGTAAAATAAAAAATGAAAATTGAGTTTAGCTAGTCTAATATGCTTTGGTTATCTCATATTCAAATGGAGTATTGGGTATTGCTTTTCATTAAGGAAAGCGAGGAAACCATTCCGTTAAAGTTTTGGTTATAAAGTTTATAGTTAAAAAAGGCTTAGTTAGATTTTAATAACAAACAATGATTTTAGACCTATTTAGCGAAAACTTATGTTTCAGTGATCATGTATTTAGATTTTGCTTCATCATTCAACTCACATGCATATCAGGGTTCTTGGTTTTTTACAGGTATTTGGGTAAATCCTAGAGGAAGAAGGAAAAAAGTAAAATAACACTAGTTCATGTGCCAAAATCTTAGTTCACTCGTTTCTTGTGAACTTTTTAATCTCCTTTTTCTTTTGTCTGCCTTATGTTTTCTGCTGTGTTTCATATCAGGCCTACCCAATTGTCTTGGAAAAAATTGGTGTTGTTGTTGGAAGAAGGAAAAAGTAAAATAACACTAGTTTATTTGTGAAAACTAGAATCCACTATCTTTTAACTCCATCAAATAAGAGGAAATATATCATAATGTTACATTTATCAGGATAGTCATCCCATCCAGGCCAACCGAATAACCCCATTGCGTAGGTTCAGAAACAGAGAGTAGAAAAATGTGATACTAATGCCCAGTGCAGCATTTCTTCAACACAGTGGTTGAGCCCGTCGTCTCTGTTTCTTCTCAGAAGCAGGCGTCTAGGAGACAGCAGCAGCAAAGGGCGGCCATGCTGTTGCAAAAAACATGATCAGATCAAATCATGATATGAAACCTCAAAGTTTTTTTTTTTGCGGGTATGAAACCTCAAAGTTGATAAGGCTAGCTCTACATATCGACCATATCGGCAATATCTGTATAAAATCAGGGGCTGATCTAGCTAAAACAGGGGATTTTCTTTCACCTTGTTGTTTTTTTCAAATATAATTAGGGCCATCATCCACCGCCAATTTGCCATTGCAAATTCACAGCTATGCTAGTTTCAGTATGGGTATGACTTTACCGCTTGCTGTCAGGCTCATTCACCAAACACTCGTTATGGCTGGCTGTCAACGGTAATACTAGTCGTAAGGAGGCATCTTTCATGGAATGCGATCAGAACAAAAGTCTGACTTTGGCAGTACCAAGCAAGGCAACTAGGATAGCACCTCGAAACATGGTCGCATACTCTGCACGGGAAGGCTGAATTTTGTACTAGTTCAGAACAGAGGACTGTCAAAAAAAACATGATTGCGGTGTCATATTCATTCAAATCCTAGGAATTGTTTGATCACATCACAAACAAAAAGGTCCAAGAGTATTGAGTGGATGCACATTTTTCTTTGAAAATATAGTGCAAAGATCCTTTCCTAGGAGAAACAATCAGCATAGAAAAAGTCCTACTAGACTCATATGAAGGAACAATGGGAATAGAATTTGGACCGAAAAGGAATATACCTACAGGAGCGTAGTTCTCTAGACAAAGACAATAGTGGCCAGATATAAGTTACAGGACGAGCTAGAAAATAATTTATTTATCATGCATAAAACAAAATTACTCCTACCTCATAAGTCCAAATTATACCGGATTCGTGGGATATCGATTTTGCTGATTTGCTACCAATTTATGAGTAGACGGTGCTCTTTTAATCTTGTCAATCAATGAAATTGATCGCGTCGTATCACTACCAGAATCAGATCTCTAGGATCTGTCCTTCCCGTTTGAATCTACAATTCGATCAGATTTTCAAAGACAGTTGACGCGCCATGCCGGGGCCGCTAAGAAGCAGAGGTGCGCCACCGGCATCCCCGGTTAGATCATCCGAGCCGGTCGATTTATCCTAATGTTCTTACTCTCCAAGCAAATCCGTCCTGAACTTATCGAGCTAGCAGAATATACGAAATATATATGACGGAAGCTAGTAGTTGGATCGGAATCAACGCACCATCCCTGCAGGAAAGAAGGCCCGCCGTTCTGCTGCTGCTGCTGCTGCTGCTGGGGCGGGTAGCCCTGCTGGCCGTAGCCCGGCGGCGGGTACCCCTGCGGAGGGTACCCCTGCTGCTGCGGCGGGTACCCCGGCGGCGGGTAGCCTGAGGAAAGAAACGAATCAAGATCCACACATGGCAAAGGTCAATTCCGTCTACCTCTCGCCCAAAAGAGAGGAAGCAACAGTACGCCTACGGCGGAAAGGATCGAGGCCGATGGAGCTAGCTAGGCCTAGGCAGGAAGGATGTAGGAGGTAGAGCAGGCTGTACGTACCTTGCTGCGGCGGGGCGCCGACGGGCGCCTGCTGCTGGCCGTAGTAGCTCATCTCTCTCCTCTCCGGCCGGTCCTTGCCCTGTGCGGCGAGTCAAGTGATTTTATAAAGGGACAGCGGCGGGAAGGTAACTGGCCTGGCTGGCAACTGGTGGGGCCGTATCCACATGTACGCCTCGGGCCTTCGGGCTGGACTTGTCGTACGCATTGGCTCGTAACCTGCCTGGCTGGCTGTTGCTCCTGCCACGAGGCCACGACCCCATCAGTTCGGTGAGAACAAGACGAGCCATGTATGTGCTGTTTGACCAGTTTGGGTTTTTCTTGGTCGTACCTGCAAAAACTTGATTAGAGCAAGGAAACGGCGGTCATGTTTTGTTATGGAGCATATTAAGATTTCGTGACAGAGTTGACCGGGATGGCCTAACTGACTTGACTGACTGATCAAGCCTAAGAGGTCAGGGGAGTATCCAAGGCTAATTAGTAGCGGTAGTAATGTACCGTTTCCCTTTTCCTGCGTTGCAACTTGCAAACTATAGTTGTGTACTATGTAGCATAAAATCACCATTTTTCTGCTAAAAATTTAAAAAACCCATCATTTTACGTCTGAATTGTAAAAAACCACGACTTTACGACAAGTTTGTTGCAATATGCACTGAAACGAAATTGATAACAAATTGACAACTATTCTAACTAGGGGGACCCACCTGTCATGATCAAATCGATGACGTGGACTGGGCCCAACTTGTAAGTCCAATTAAATGAAAAAAAAGTTGACCGTTTTCCCCACTGGCCACTCATGTCATGTCCCGCTCCGGCCGCCTCTGTTGTCGGTTGCTCCCCTCGCCCGAGCTCGCCGTCAGCCGCTTCCCTCGCTGGAGCTCGCCTGCGTCGCCCACCCCGCCCCTAAGCTCTCCCCGCGCCACCCATCTTGCGTCGGAGCCCCGCGCCGCCCGTCTTGCGCCCGTCTCACGCTGGAGCTTGCGCCGCGCGGCCCGTCCTGCGCAGGAGCTCGCCCCTGCGCCACCAGTCCCGTGCTGGAGCCCGCCGCACGACTGCAGTCACGCACTGGATCCTAATGCCGTGTCTTGGATTTCGACACTAGGGACTCTCAAAATAGGCTTTCACTCCACTTTATAAATAAAGCCAAACGGCCGAACTAATACAAAGTGATGAGAGGAACCTGTCGTGGTATTGCCGATGAGTACGCCATGGAGGGGTCCTCACAATGCGTGTTTAGAGACGTGAGGTAAGACGGAGAGTTAGTAGGTATGAAGTAACACAGTTTACCCAGGTTCAAGTCCCACAACGGTGGCGGAACTCTACTCCTGCTATAAATCACAATAATGGCAATACGTCGAGTTACACAGATCGGTTCGTTGTGCGAGGGTGTTATGAATCGTTGAGTGTCGTGCCCTAAAGGCTCCCAGAGGTCTGGTTTATAAAGGCACCAGAACCTATGGTTACAGGGAAAGAACCTCGTCGGACAAGGTAAAGAGTCCTACACTAATACTAACTAGTCTTTCATGTCTTGCACTCCAAGGCTCAGAGTACGTCGGTGACTCCTGCATAGCCTTCCTTAATCTGGCATGGGCCTCCCTTCTGGGTCCGTCTAACTAGGCCGCCCAGCAGGCCATAGGCCTTGCTACCAACTGTGGGCCACCAGGGTTAGCCGGATTAGAGACATGCTATGGTGATGTCCATTTAGCATATCTCCAACAGTAGCCCCCAGAGGACTTTGAGATCTTGCGCCGTCTTGACTTGTAGTCTTGAATGCTCCGTCTATATGATGTTGGCAATCCGTCAAACAATATCTCGAAGGTCTCCGAAAGAATCCCAAAGAACCCTGCAATCCTCTCCGACTTTGCAATGTAGCCGGAGATTCCTTGAGTCTTCATTTCTAGAGCCGGATACCTTCCGCCTTTGATGGAATCTTCAGACATGACCTCTCGACTACAATTATCGGGAGGATGACGTAGGGTACAGCCTACGCTATCTCGAAACTCACAGAAGGCAAGGAATTAATCAGTAGCTGTTTTTACGCACGTGAAATCTGAAACGGTAAAGCGGCAAAGACGGAGGACGTGGTGAAATTACCGCGCATGCTCATCTCCACGTCGGCAACACTTCGCCCGTTGGATCCTTCCGCACGAATCTTGACACCAGGCCTATATATTTTGATAGCGACCATATTATTTTCTTTTACCCGCATTCTCCCTGTGTCTTCATCTTCCTCCAGCCACACAGCCATTCGAACTCCTCATCGGAAAACCCTAGTCAGAGCTTCCCCCTTTCTCCATCCACCCCCAGTTATGCAATGGCCTCCAGCAGCTCTGCTCCTTTGACGGCGGCGACTCCCGAGGCTAGAACGGAGCCATCCCAGGGTGTGACGGTCCCACCAGAGGGGGTCGTCATCCATGTCGCTGTCGTGGTGGAAACCACCGACGACGACCAAGGACGGGCGGCACCAGAAGCTGCTGAAGAGGATAGAGACTCCCACAAAGGAGTGTGAAGGGGCTGTGACCTCTCCGCCGAAGATCTGCAAGAACTCATCGCCGAGGGGTATCTCCCCGCGGTGGAGGGTTTGGTGTGGTGGCCGGCGCCGGCCAGCGAGGTGACTCCCTCTCCCCAAGCCGGAGAGAAGGTGTACCTCAAAGCTCACCTAGTATGTGGCATAAGCCTGCCAGTCTCTGACTTCTTCCTGGATGTCCTTTGCTACTTCCGGGCACTTCCCCATAACCTCTCTCCCAACAACATCCTCGTACTCAGCAATTTCATTGCTTTGTGCGAATGATACCTAGGAATAAAGCCTAGGTTAGATCTGTTTGTTTAATTTTTCACCATCAAGAGAGAGTCCGTAGAATCCAAGGATGATCTGCGGATATGCGGAACAATTAGCTTTAAGATCCGGCCTAGTCGGTGCTTCCCCGACATTGTGGGTCATGAATCCTGCAAGAACTGCCAGCGCACATATTTCTATGGCCCAGACATTCCTCTGCCTGACTGCCTTGAGACGTATCCCGACTTCGTCGATGGAGGTGCCGCCGAAGCACCCACCTGGAGGGCCCCAGCCTCCCTTCCATCCGACAAACAAGCCAATCGTGTCGTAAGGCAGATCGAATGGCTCATATATGGAGGTCTGACGGGCTTGGACCTGGCCATGTGCTAGTTCACTAGGCGGATCAAGCCTCTCTAGCACTATGCCGATATGATGTGCATGTACTCCAAGGATAGAAAGGATCCCATGTGAATTTCGCAGGATAACTTCTCCAACGACTCCATCAAGCTCCAGCTTAAGGACATGGTCAAAGTGAAGGACAGGAAGCGTGGCTTCAAGATCACCTATGACATGTTCGAATGCGGCAAGTGCCCAGAGGTATCTTCTATTTCCTTTGATGCTTGTTATGTATATACTCTAAGGCTTTTCTGTCTTGAAGTTATCAGTCTAACACACCTTCATTTCACAGCTGGCGAGCTTGGCGGAGGATCAAATGGCCTCCCGGGTCTATGATCCCAAGCTGAAGGATATACATGTGGTGTCCGACGATGACACCCCCAAGGATCACCCAACTCCGGCAGCGCGAAAACGGAAGTGCCCCACCTCTGATGCTGCTGCCAAGGCCAGGAAGAAGAAGAAATCGGAGAGTGGATTCTCCATACGATCCACCGCCGTCTTAGAGTCGGAGAAGAAGAGATCCACCGGCATCCCCCTAACCAAGGCTCCTGTTGTGGAGTAAGTGTATTCATTCTCCGACTTGTACCTTAGCTCATACCCTATTCAACTCCTGTACTTATACTTTGTACGTTTCAGGAGGAAAGCCGGTGTTAGCCTGAAGCGATCCTCCAGAGATTCCGGAGGGTCAAAAAACATTCGCAATATGTTGACCAAGGAAGTGGCCACCAAGCCCTCTCCCTCCACTGCTCCTCCAACTCCTGCCGCCAAGCCTGCTACTGGCCCCACTGGGCCTTCGTCCCTCGTCATTCCTGAGACCTCCGCCATGGAGACAAATATCAATCCAATCTTTGATGTCTCGGATTCTGCCGGCATGGATGTTTCTCCTAGTGGATAGGCGACGCAGGAGAGTACTTCCTCTGAAGTGGCTGAAGCTCCGACTAAGGATGCCACCGAGAAAGGGAAAGAGCTGCCAAGGGAGGCATATACAGCAGCAACAACTGACAAGGTGGGAGCTTTTGTGCCTTCAACTGTCATAGTAACACGGCAGTCGGCCAGAGCTTCATCTACGTCTTTGGCTTTTACTACGCCACTTCCTCCGGTGCCTTCGACTTTGAGCTTGGACGATCTCATCCAGCAGGCGGATGCCGTGTATAACAATGTCGGCATCTTCCACACTGTATATGCCAATCTGGCCAACAATCTCAAAGTTATTGCCATTGTAAGTCTTTTAAACTTTACCTTTTATGGTATAACATATCCCTCTGTAGCCCTCGAGCTCTTAGGCGGATAGACAATAGTTATTGGCCTGAGTGCTCCGAAGAACTAAGAGTATAACTTGATAGTGTAGCCCCCGAGCGTCTAGGTGAAACTGAAAAAGTTCCGGCTAGATGCTCTAAGAGTAGCATACTTGTCTTTAAATTTTAATCTTGTAGCCCCCGAGCTTCAAATTGAAACTTTAGCAAAGTTCCGACTAGATGCTCTAGAAGAACTAACCATAGATCAAAATATCATATTGTAGCCCCCGAGCTTCTAGATGAAACTAAAATAGTTCCGGCTAGAAGCTTCTAAGAGAAACTAAATGCGTTTGCTTACACAGAATGAGAAAGCCCGGAGGAAGAAAGCCAATGAGAAGTATGACAAGTTGCAGGCGGATCTAGATGCTGAAAAGGGTAAAACAACTTTCCTGAAGGAACAGATCACGTGTAACACCCCAGCATTAGAGCTTAGAAATAAGCGGAACACAGGTGTGTGCATTGCATTCATGCATGGAAAATCCGGATAATTTTTGCGCTTTTAAATAAAACTTGTCAAAGTGATTGAAGCTTCTCTTAACCTGGTGGAACTGAAGTAGATCATCAAGTTGACTGCAATAAGTTTCAATATGACCTTTGCTAAAACCTTATCTTTGGGTAATATAATTTGATCTAAGGGTAGATCAAATGTAATAAAACTAAGTTATAACACACTACTTAATTAGGAGTACTTGATTTTATAGAGATCATTACATGGTATTCCATACCACAACTCAAGGATGAATACTTAATGTTCTAAAGATGATATCAAGGTATTATCTACCACAAACCTTGAATAGCAAGTTAAGTACATAACTTAAGTAAAAAAACTTTATAACTAAACCTTGAAACACTTGTTTGCCATAGTTACTCCTACCATGGGTATCATGGTAGTTCTTAAATATTAACTCTTATTACAAATAGAGTAGAAAGGGGAGTCAAGCCAAGACCATCCATCACATATCCTTAGTGTCATGTGAATATATGACATTCCTATTTAACCAATTCCCAGTGTCCATTGATCATCAATATGTGAGATCAAGTTTGGACCTATCACTTGTTAACCTTTAGCTTTAACCTATTATGTTAACCTTTCAAAGACCTTAAGTAGATTAATCTGAAGGAAGAACTAGATATGGTTGAGTGCACCATCATCAATGGAATGTGATCTTTAGTGGAGATCAAACCATTAGATGTTGGAGGAGTTAACTCACTCATGAGTAACTATAAGAAGTGTTTAAATCCAAGAGTTTAGATAGTAATTATGGAGCTATGATAAAGCTAGTGGTATTAGTACATTACATAACAATCTTGTTAGGACAAGTGGATATAGACTTAGAGTGAGCTTGCTTAACAAGATAAGTCTATAGAGAGACTAATACAAGTTTACTATTTAGTTGAGTATAGATCTTGATCAAACAATTAGAAACCTAAGCTTTCTATGATCAAAGGATGGTGGTCATTATTCTCAAGTCACTTGAGAATAGATGATTAGGTGTTGAAGAAGAGTTATGAATATACCAAGTTAGGCAAGTCCTAGTAAGCCGAATCATCTAGCTTGATTATCAGAAGTCAAGCTAGAGTATGATGAAGTATTTGATGAGTTGTATGGAGTAGTTGGAGGCATAGTAGCTTAACCAAGTTAATACAAGGACAACTAGTATTATGGGAGTAGTACTATACCTATTTCAAATGATTGATATCCTTTGTTATGTATAGTGAGGATTGTAGTCTTACAACCCTTGGAAGTAGTTGCAAGATGAAGTTAAGGAAGTTAATAGATGGAGTTAGCAGTTGCTACATTGATAGGTGCATCAATGGTAGTTAACTGAGAGTAGTTATATACTAGTTGACGAGGGTTTAACTCATCAATGCCCATTGTTATGGACTTGGGTTTTGGAGAAGAAGGGAGCGCTGGAAGCATCAATCAGCTAGCAAACAAGCACACAGGGGAACTCAAAGATTTACCCAGGTTCAGGCCTCGCAGAGGTCCCTACTCCTGCTTGTCTGCTCGTGGAATTAACAAAGAAATCGAAGATTACAAGGGTGCGCAGATGCAATCTGGCGAGGGTTGTGGAAACTAGGGTTGCGTGTGTCTTCCTCGCCGCCCCTCCTGGCTTTTATATAGATAGGCTAGGTCTCGAGTAGCAGGTCGAGTCGGTTACAGGTTAGGGTTTCCCTTTAAACTTTCTATTTTTAGCTTCTTCTTGTTTCGCAAGCAATTGAGAGTTCATAGGTTACTCGAGTTCTCCATTTGGGCCTTGGCGACACCATGGGCTTCCTCTATATTCAGGCCGTATATACCAAGCCCGAGTACCTGTAGGGTATACCCATGTCAGTAGCCCCCGAGTGTCCAGTGGAATCGTAGATTCGACTGGGGACTTTATGAAGCCTTTTGAGTGCATGAATGAGTATATTTTTCGACTGCTCTATTTGTGTCATAGGGATTGTTGATGTGCGTGCCTGATTTAACTGATGTATCGGTATCATTTAACTACCTTAGGGTAAAACAACGCAATCTACTCAAACTCGAGTCCCTGGACTCGTATCCGGAAAAGTGCTGGTGTAATTCGGCTCAAGCCGCAGAGGTCTTACAAGAGTCCGTCAAGGCGTGTTCATCGTACCTGTAGGCACGGATATATTTCTGGTAGTGCACAGCGAATGCGTTGCCAGGCCTTATTCAGGTCTTATCTTCACACTGCAAGCGCGATATCCGAATTTTATCATCACGAAGATGATTCGGGTGACCCAGGAGACGCAATCTCTTTGTAGGGAAAAATTATGAGGCGGTGTCGCCATAAGCTTTGAGTGTGGATGTTATCGACACACAGTATGATGTACAAATAATCATAGGGTGCGCGACCAGTGCTCCCTATGGGAGTAGCCCCCGAGTGCCTGGTTGAGTCAAAGACTCAGGCAGGGACTAAAGAGCTTTTGCGACTGCTGTCGCCTTTTGTTTGCTTGTTTCAGTCAAATTTATTTCCGACGCTCCTTATGGGAGTAACCCATGTCCATAGTCGAATCGTGGATTCACGTGGTTGGGTATGCTTTGAATGTCCATATTCCTATAGAAGAGAAAAATAAAAAATCATAGGGTGCGCGACCAGCGCTCCCTATGGGAGTTGCCCCCGAGTGCTTGGTGGAGACGAAGACTCGAGCAAGGACTAAAGTAGTCGAAGTCTTCTGCTGCTCAATTTTGGATGACATCAGTGTTGACGATGTGATGATCTCAGTTGCCCGCGTGAGCGAGTTTGACGGGACGTGACGAGCGGTGGGTCCCATTTTCTGACTCTGACTTGACCGGGCGTGCGTAATCTTTGTTTTAACTGTGCCTCCTCGATTTCCGTGCGTAATGGTGGTAGTGCGGGACGGTTCGTGCTTCGGGTCCTCCACGTGTCGGTCATGATGGACGCCACGCGTCTGATAGGGTTTTTGCTGGCCGTTGGATTACATCTTCCAAGGGGTTAAGTAGCAGTGTTGCGACGGTAATTTTTCCCATCTGCTCTTTTCTCTGCCTTTGCCTCCGTTGCCATTGCTGCTGCTCCTCTGCTTCTTAGACTTCACCTTTCTCGTGGCACTAGACCAGCTCCGCGTATTCCCTAGTTACTTCCTCCGACTGCATCGCCACCGCAAGATGGGGAAGAAGAAGGGAGGTGCCGCGGCTGAATCTGCCGCCGCCACTGTTGCTGCCAAGAAGAAGGGCGGCTCCGCCGTTGCGGGCACCAACACCGCTTCCGCTAGGAAGAAGAAGGGCACGGGCACTCGCGTCACCAATGGCACGTGGCGCGCATCCGTGATCAAGTCATCTGAGCTCCGTCTCCTGCGCCAAGACGGAGTTCTATCCTCCGTGGTCGCTGACTCGCGAGTCCCAGGTGGTGAGGTAACCCCTTGTCCTCCTGCCGGTTTCCGGGTGATATTCCTAGCGTTCATCATCCGCGGTCTCTCGCTGCCCCTACATCCTTTCTTCAGGGGCCTTCTTTGTTTCTATGGGCTCCAGCTTCACCAGCTGTCCCCCAACTCCATCCTCCATGTAGCTTGCTACATTACACTTTGCGAGTGCTGGCTCGGAATTGAGCCACACTTTGGTCTCTTCAAACGTCTCTTCAAGCTGAAGTGCTAGTCGGCGTCTGGCTCCGTAGTCTACGATGTAGGAGGTTGGGGTATCCACGTCGACTCCTCCGTCACATACTTCGACATTAAACTCATGGCATCCGTCCAAGGGTGGAGGGACAGGTGGTTCTACATCCATGACCAGAAGGCCGACAGAGACCACTTCGGACTCGCACCTTTCGATCCCGCGATGCCGTGCAAGAGGAGACGCTCCTGGAAGAACGTAGTGATGCCCGACGAGTCCGCGGAGATAGATGTGCTATACGAGCGCGTCTGCGACCTCGAGAGTCGCATGGGTAAAGAAGAGGGAGGATGCGCCCTTATTCGCACATGGTTGTGCCGTCGTGTCCAGCCCCTGTAGGCCATAGTCCACCCTATGTTCCAGTGGGCTGGCGCGAACGATGTCACTCTCGTATTTGCCGATGACATTTCCACGAGTGAAGTAGATAAGAGGGTGCGAATGCTCACCAAGTACACTGCCAAGGATGTGCTCCCCAGTGAACCAGTCGTACCTCCATTCGATGCTACTAATTCTCCTCCGGAGGTACTGTTGTGCTACAAAGTAGCTTTGTTTGTCGAATGCTTCTTTTTCCTTGACTTGTGCTGACTTGTTTCCCGTATGCAGGATTGGAGGGTGTCACCCTGTATGCCTCCTCTTCCTGAGGGGGTTATTCCTCGTGAAGCCTTGGAAGAGGACGAGTCAGAATCGACCGTCCCGTCTGATGTGGAGGAGGAAGCCCCCGAGTCGAGCAGTCCGAACACTCGCAAGCGTTCACACAGCAAGGATTTGGATGCATCATCTCCTTCGACTCCGGAAGGCGCAACTAATTGTGCAGAGTCACCGATACCTGCCGTTCCTGTGAGTGTTGTGGCACTGTCTTCCTGCAAGAAGAGGCGGCTGCCGAAGGAGTCATCGTCGGAGTCAGGGGACCAAACCTTCGATTTTGACAAGTTTGATTGGTAAGTATACGAGTCTTCTTTTTTGGTTCTTCTTTGGAGTTGCATTCTCTTGATGTTGGTTTTGTTCTGTAGTTAGCCGACGTCGTCATCTTCCGGCAACGTCCAATTTTTGAAAGAATCTGGAGTCGCGACCTCCAAGGCCAAGAAAGCGGCTGAGCGGACTCCTACTCCTCCATTGGTGGCCCACTCCGGGCACAATTCATCAAGTTCTCCACACGATGTGGAGCATCAGATGGTTGTCCGGACGACTGCACGGCAATCGACCTCGGAGTCACTGGAGGATCATGTATGTGTAATGTTGCTTCGTCTGATTTTTGCAGTCGAATGTATCGTCCCTATCATCTGCTAATCCTTTGTTGTTTCTTCTGTCGCATCTTGTTGTGAAGGAAGCTGCTCGCTTGGCGGAGCAGGTGCTTGCGTTGGGTCGCCAGCATGCAATGCTGGACAATCGCCATCGCGTGGTTGAAGGTGAGTGTTTTTTGCTTCTTCCTCTTCTTCTTCAACTTTGTGATATATTCGACTGACGGTCTATCTTTGTTTGTTTCATAGCTGAGCATAATGCACTCCTTCGCGACGCTGCTTCCCTCAAAAAGGCGCTCGCCACGGCGGTGAAGAGTCGCGATGAGGCAATCACAGCACATGAAGAATCACGGAAACACGAAGAGGATCTGCGCGCCTCCATCGTAGCTAGGGAGAAGTTGTTCGAAGAACAACTTCTCTCGATTTCCAAGGCTCTCTCAGGTATTCCCTTGTCTAGATTTTTACTGTGTCCTTTCTTTCGAATTTGTTGTTGTGCTAACTTTTGTGCTGATGCTTGATTCTTGTGTAGATGCCAGCGGTCTGAGCTTCGACACCCAGGCACTTCATCATGATGATGCCTTGGCGGGTGCCATCTCGGCAGTCGAAGATCGCAGTGCTGCCGTTCAGGGGACGCTCACCAAGGCCAAGGGCGTGCTTAGTCGCCTCCGTGAGGAGCTAGCGCCCAAGGCTGAGTTAATCGAAAATATAGATGATCTGGTGGAGTCCCTTGCTGGAGGCATTCCTACAGGCTTCAAGAACTCACTCCGTGCGGCTGGCGCTTCGATGTCACTCGCAATGGTTCAAGCCCATGGAGTCGAGGTTGATCCTGCTGCGGTCTCCAAGGCAATGCCTATCAGCGCGGATGGCCAACAGGTAGTCTTTGCTCCTTTCGCAGCTGCCTGTGGTAAGTACGTGCAGCAGCTAATCAACACAGTTGCGAAGTACTCTGAGGAACTACAGCGAGCCAAGAAGGCGGCGAAGGCTGCGGCTTCAGGGGCCGGCGGGAAGTCTGTGGCATCTGATACTGCCACAGACTCGATGAGGCCCCCAAAACCAAAGTCTAAGTCGAAGAAGCTAGTTGCTCCTTAGTAGTCATGTTCTGTAATAGTTAAATAGCCTGTCTCTTTTGTCTGGAACATGCCTTTGGCGAGTGTATCTGTTGATACTTTATTATGCTTGAATGCAATCGAGTCTTTTGTCTTCATGCATCGCCTTAGTCTTCTTATTATCTCTTGCTTGGATGGTGATAGGGCACATCGAGTGGTCCTTCGAGTGAACCTCGGAATATGGCATCCACTGATGATACTTTGGCGTAGTAGCGTTCAGGGGTGGATGAGCTGTCTCTGCTCTCGCGACTCCGTGACCACGTGAAGCAGTTGGAGCGCTAACTGCCTGTGCTCCGTGGTAACGCGGATGTATGGAAGTCGAGGGCGGAGAAGGCCGTCGCCCGAGAGCAATATCTGCTAGGGGAGGTGACGCAGCTGTGCGACCAATTCAAGTGTTAGCTTTCTTCTTCCTTGTCTTTTCTTGTAGCCACTCACGGTAGTCCATTGTCTTCATACTTTTGCCTTTGCTTGGTATAGTTGTCAATGCACGTCATCTGCAAGATGAGAAGGACATGATTGCCATTCGTATGAATGATCTGACTCAAGAGCAACTTCAGGCGAGTGGATACTTCTGGGTGGAGCATGATTGTGTAATCCCACTTGCGACCCTGCAGGATCGTGCTTCACGAGTGCGTCACTTTCTGAAGAAGTCGCAGTCGTGCTTGAGGAATATTTATCAGACGATGTTCCTGCTGGACATCATTCCATCGAGCCTACTGGCCCTTCTTGCCAAATTTCAAGACTTGAGTGCAGTCCGCGAGTGTGTATAGCAACAATTAGTGGTTGGTGCCAAGGCAGCTCTGTCGCTGGTGCGACTGCACACGCCTGATGTGGATGTTGCAGCAGTTGCTGCCGGACCGCCAGCACCGCCAGCACCGCCAGCAGGTTCGACTTGGAACAGGGTTCCTCACTACCAGGTGGTGGATATCGCCCAGCAGAGGAAATCGTCGACTTCTTCGAGGAGCAGACAAACGTTCTTTTGTTGCAACAGTAGTTTAGTTTGTATCCTGCACATAGTTGCACCAGTGTTGTAAAGTTTATATATATATATGATATGTATAATTGATTGACATTGATGTATATAAAGAGCTTGTTAGCGTGTATGTTCTACGAGTGCGTTGCACTATGCGATTCCTTTTCGTTAGCCTAACTTGTGTTTATGTCAGCACCTTGCCAACCTATCAGGTGTGTTGCAACTGGGTTGGTGTTTGTCAAGGGTTCGATTAGTATGTCAGCTACTCAGGATATCGCGTTGGTTCGTAGAACATATGTGTATAGGGTGGCACAGCTCCCGAGTGGATAATTTGTAGAAAATAAAAAGAACACAGAGTGTGGATAATTTGTAGAAAATAAAAAGAACACAGAGTTTTGGGGCACTTAGCTTTATTTATTCGCAGGATAGTACGGGGTACAATGTGTGGCTAAGTAGCCTTGGCTGAGTATCCTTATTTGTAATGTTAAAATAAAAGACGACTAAGGGTAGAAGAGTCGTAGCTACGCGATGTTCCAGGGGTTGGAGTACGCGACTCCTGTCTCAAAATATTTAAGGCGATAGGCGCCACCTAGGATTACTTCTGTAATCACGTATGGTCCCTCCCAGGGGGACTCGAGCTTGAGATGCCCTTGCTGTTTCAGTCGCAGGACCAGGTCTCCTTCGACGAAGGACCTAGGGCGTAGCCTTCTGCTGTGGTAGTTGCGTAGGTTCTGCTGGTAGATTGTTGATCTTTCCACGGCGATTTCCCATGCCTCGTCAAGGAGGTCGACGGAGTCTTCGAGTGCAAGAGTTGACTCCTGCTCGCTGTAAGCAACCACTCGCGGTGCTTTGTATCATACCTCTGCGGGTAGCACCGCTTCAGCACCGTGCACCATGAAGAAAGGGGTGTACCCCGTGGCACTGTTTGTATTTGTGCGCAGGCTCTAGAGTACCGATTGTAGCTCGTCTGGCCAGCAGCATGTGGCTTGTTCGAGTGGCCTGAGGAGTCGCTTCTTGATGCCACCGCAGACAAGCCTGTTGGCTTTTTCGACCTGACCGTTGGTCTGTGGATGTGCCATGGAGGCATAGCTTATGTTGATTCCCAGATTCGCGCAGAATTCTTGGAACTCCTTGGATGTGAAGTTCGTCCCATTGTCCGTGATGATGCTGTGTGGTAGTCCGAAGCGATAGACGATGGACTCGAAGAACTTGATTGCGCTGTATTCGACTGGTTAGTCACTGGCATGGCTTCTATCCACTTGGTGAATTTGTCGACTGCGACCAGAAGGTAGACGTAGCCTCCTCCTGAGGACTTTGGGAGCTTGTCGACCATGTCGAGTCCCCATTGCGTGAAGAGTCAGGCCAATGGAATTGGTCGGAGCTCCGCGCCAGGTGCGTGTGGCTTGTCCGCGAATCGCTGGCAGGCGTTGCATTTTTGGACGATGTCCTTGGCATCACGCATGGCCATAGGCCAGTAGAATCCAGCTCGTAGAGATTTGGCAACGAGGGCTCGACTGCCAGCGTGGTGCCCGCAAGTCCCCTCATGGATGGCAAGGAGGACAGCTCTTCCATCAGCGTTTGAGACACATGGTTGGAGTACTCCTGTGATGCTGCGCTTGTACAGTTTGCCGTTGATAACAGCGAATGCCTTGGACCGCCGCGCGATGTGCCGTGCGTCAGTCGGGTCGTCCGGTAGCCTTTTGCTAAGAAGGTATGTGATGTACGGTTGAGTCCAAGATGGCTCAATCATCATGATACTCATTGGTCTTTCGAGTCCTGTGTCAAGCTCCAGGTCGTCGAGTGCCATTGGCTCATTGGGCGGCGTAGCCCCCGAGTCCATTGTTGCGCTTGTTTTCTTCTCTGCGGCCTTTGGCTTGATGGAGCATTCACAAATGCGCCCGAGAAATACCCCAGGTGGTATGGGGGCGCAGGTAGAGCCAATGTTGGCGAGTGCGTCCGCCTCTTCATTGCTTTCGCGGCCTATGTGCCGCAGCTCGCAACCGTCGAAGTCCCCTTCGAGTGTGTCGTAGAGGTCGTGGTAGGCGATCATATTGTCGTTCAGTGCGTCGCACTCGTGCATTGTCTGGTTGACGACCAGCTTGGAGTCGCCGTATATTATGAGCCTCTTGGCACCGCAGGCTTTTGCCATCCTCATCCCGTGTAGTAGGGCCTCGTATTCAGCTTCATTGTTGGAGGCGGTGAACTACATTCGCAGAATAGATTTCAGCTTGTCTCCCTAGGGCGATGTCAGTATGACACCTGCGCCAGCTCCATCCTTCCGCTTGGATCCGTCGAAGTGCATTGTCTAGAGGTACGACGTATCTGGTTTTTCAGGGAGCTGGTTCTCCATCCAGTGCACGAGGAAGTCATGGAGAGCTTGCGACTTGATTGCATCGTGTTTTTCATATGTAATGTCTCGTGGAGACAGTTTGATCCCCCAAAGCGCGACTCGCCCGGTGGCGTCGGGATTGTTGAGGATATGCCCAAGCGGGGCGTTATTGACTACCACGATTGGGTGTTCCTGGAAGTAGTGGCACAGTCACCGGGCTGTCATGAAGACGTCGTACGCCAGCTTCTGGTAGTGCGGGTACCGCTGCTTTGTTGGCGTGAGTACCTCGCTGAGGTAGTAGACTGGTCGCTGTACCCCGTGGACCTTGTTTTCCTCGGCTCGTTCTACCACGAGCACTATGCTGACCACCTGGTTGGTGGCGGAGATGTATAGCAACAGTGGTTCCCTTTCGCGTGGGGTCACCAGTACTGGCGAGGTGGACAGTAGGCGCTTGAGGTCTTCGAATGCTTCCTGTGCCTTGTTGGTCCACTTGAACTTGTCAGCTTTGCAGAGAAGTTGGTAGAAGGGCAGTGCCTTTTCGCCCATTCGGCTGATGAATCGACTGAGCGCGGTGATTCGTCCAGTCAGCTGCTGGACACCTCTTATGTTCTTCGGCTTTTCCATTGCCAGTATGGCTTTTATTTTCTTCGGGTTTGCCTCGATCCCCCTCGCGGAGATGAGGTATCCGAGTAGTTGCCCAGATGGTACGCCGAAGGCGCACTTGTCCGGATTGAGCTTGATCCGGTAGCGGTCAAGGTTGGTGAAGGTTTCGCGTAAATCGTCATTAGCGAAGCTTCCTCTTTGGTCTTGATTACGATGTCGTCAACATAGACTTGGATGTTGCGACCAAGTTGGTTCTTGAGGCAAGCCTACATGCACCGCTGGTAGGTGGCTCCTGCATTTTTTAGCCCGAAGGGCATTGTGTTATAGCAGAACACACCAAAAGATGTTGTAAACGCCGTTTTCTCTTGATCCTCCTCCTTCATTCGAATCTGATTGTAGCCTGAGTAGGCATCGAGGAAGTAGAGGCGCTCACATCCCGTGGTGGAGTCGATGATCAGGTCGATTCGTGGCAGTGGGAAGTGGTCCTTCGGGCAGTGCTTATTCAGAGAGGTGAAATCCACGCACATCCGTAGGATATCCGTGTCCTTTTTTGACACTAGCACCGTGTTGGAGAGCCAAGTGCTTTCCTTGATCTCGCGTATGAATTTGGTGTCGAGGAGTCTGTTGATCTCCATTCCGACTGCTTTTGCTCTTGGTTCAGACAGTCGCCGAATTGTTTGTTTGACTGGCCTTGTGTCTGGGTTAACATTGAGTGCATGCTCGACGAATTCCTTGGGAACTCCTGGCATGTCCGCTAGACACCAGGCGAAGATTTCCTAGTGCTCACAGAGGAATTCGACGAGCGCGAGTTCCTATGCGGGACTCAAGTTATTGGCGATGAGGGCCATTTTGGCGGGATCCGATGGGTGGACCTGAACTTTCTTCATGTGCACCGACGGGTCGAAGGATAGGTCGGGTGAACTTGGCCGGCTCAGAGGAGGCAAACTGTTGTCTGTCCACTCCTTCAATCTTGCGAGTTCCTCCTGCATGCCGAAGGACTGGGAAATTCTGTTGAATTCCCTGTCGCAACTGTCAGACCTCTCGAAGCTCCTGTTGATTGTGATAATGCCGTTAGGGCCTGGCATTTTCATCTGCAGATAGGCGTAGTGTGGCACTGCCATGAACCTAGCGAACGCGACACGTCCGAGAATGCAGTGGTACTGTGAGGGCCAGTCGACGACTTCGAAGTCGATGCGCTCACGTCAAAAGTTTTTCGGCGTGCCAAAGATGACGTCGAGGTTGATTTTGCCAAGGGGATATACACCCTTGCCTAGGACTATGCCGTAGAATGTTGTGTCTGAGGCCTCTAGGTAGGTTAGAGGGATCCTCATTGCTCGCAAGGTACTCGCGAACATAAGGTTGATGCCGCTTCCGCCGTCCATGAAGACGCGGCTCATGTCGAAGCCTCCAATTTGTGCCTTGAGTACGAGGGGACAGTGGCCTAGACGAGGTACTTGGCACGGATGGTCGCGCTTGTCGAAGGTGATGCAGGAGTCGCTTCCACTGAGGTACTCAGTGGTGGATGGTGGTGAGTTTGTCGCCAGATTCACTTGGCCAGTGATGGCCTTTTGCACCCGATTAGAGGGGCGGCCCTTTTGGATCATCATGGTACCCATGGCCCCTGGGTACGGTTCTCCTCCGTGGTGCTGGTCTGTCGCAGCTGCATTTGGCGGTGGTCCGGGTGGTGGTGGAGCTCCATGTGCCACAGCGCCTGGGGCGGCTCCGGAGCCCCTATTGAGTGCGTCGCGATTCATCCGAGCCAGACCCTCATGAAGTTTGAGGAACTCGTGGCAGTCCTTGAGAAGGTGGCTGGATTTATTTTTGCCGTCATGCTTGTCGATGTAGAAGTGCACTGTGCATGGCCCGGACAGCTTATCCTCAATGGATGTTGCGGGTGTCTCGTCGCGAGTGCGGTGCTGCCATACTTGCGTGGTTTTCCTAGAGTCGCGGTGTCCACCGCTGTGGTAGCCGCTGTTGCGGTTGTCGTCGCGTCTATCGGCGTAGCCGACTGCGACCATGTTGACATCGTCACAGTCATCGTAGATGCGCAATCGATGTGTGCTTCGGCGATCGCGCCTGCGCTCGAGTTCTGCTTCATCGTCGGAGTGAACGCGATTTTTCACCGAATCTTCTCCATCTGCCCACCGATTCGCGATTTCCATCAGGTGGTCAATGGTTTTGGGCTTTGAGCGGCCCAGCCCTCCCTGAGCTCTATGCGGCAAACGCCGCCGTTGAATGCGTCGATTGCGCAATCCTCCGAGATATTTTCCGCGGAGTTCTTGATGATGGACCACCTCTGGATGTACGAGCATAGCGATTCGCCCGACCTTTGCTGGCAGCATCTCCGTTCTTCAATTGACGTGGGCCTTTTGTAGGTGCCCTTGAAGTTGCACACAAAGCTGTAGACCAGCTCTTCCCAACTGCGAATGGATATGCGTGGGAGGTTGTTGAGCCATGCCCGGACGACGCCCTATAGCTGTAGCTGCAGGCATTGCATGGCCATGCTTCAACTCCCGCCGTGGAGCCTGACTGAGGAGATATGGTCCTCTAACCAGATTTTTGGGTCCCGTAGACCGTCAAACTTTGGGTTCTCTGATGGGAGCTTAAACCCCTTGGGCATTCGCTTTTGCCTGATGGCCCTACTGAAGCATCTAGCGCCACAGAGCTCCACATCTTCGTCTTCTGAGTCAGTCGATCGGGCACATCGCGCCCTTGACTTGTCGATCTTGCGCTGTGTGATGTCATCACAAGCGTCGTAGTCGTGGTCGTGTCACCGTGAGCAGTGGCGTCGAGACAGGTTGTGACTATCGTCACTGGATGAGGGCGAGGAATAGCGTTTTGCCAGAGCCTTGCCTTTCTTCGGCTCCGGTGTTGGCCCTTTATCGAGAGCGGCTTCGATTAACCCCAAGCCTGCGATCGTAGATTGGTGCATGGTAGCTCGAGGATCTCCAGTTGGCGGCTGGTTGTTGAGGAGGTACATGGTGGCCGCCGTTACCACGACTTGCGGCGTTTTTGGAAGCACGTTGCCACGCGTATCCACCTTCATGGAGCCGAAGTCGAGGACCTTTGCAGCTTCTACATGCTCTTGTTCGATGAGGTGGGCCAGTCGAGATCGCCTCTTGTTAGCGATGTACTCGTTGCACTTGGAGGAGGATCCTCCGTGGGAGGAGATCCCAGCTCGTCGGAGGCTCGACTCGTCTGCCGCCTTTTTACGCGCCTCGAGTTATGCGATTGTTTGTAGTTGGCGTTTGTATTCTTCTTTCAGGAGACAATGGTAGCCCATCAATAGTTCTTGCAGGGAGCCGAAAGGCAGAGGGTGGCCTCATAGGGCCTCTCGGCAGCAAGCCCACTCGAGATCGTTGAGCCTGATCACGACGCGTTCGCTAGTTTGCTCGTTCACCATGGTGGGGGGTTCGGCTGCCCCTCCGTTGTTGATGGGGGCGCTGTTAGTGGGGCCGCCGTTGTGTGGTTCGCCATTGGGTATGCCGCTATTTGGTGGGTCGGTTCCATTGCCACCGTTGCCCGTGTTGTCGCAGTTGGCAGAGGAGTCGCCCGCGTTGATGACGGCGCACATGAAGTGGTTTGGGAAGCTGCTGCTCCCACAACTTTCAGATTCGGAACCGTAGGCTCCATCTTCAGTTGCTAGATCACCCAGATCGGATTCGTGACTGCTGTCGCTGGCCGTATTCTCGACTGTTGTCGAGGCATTGAGTTCACTGAGGGTGCCGATTGGCGGAGGGAACCACGATGCTGGAGCAATCGATGGTGTTGTCGGCTGGTCAGGCATGCGAAGCGTGCCCATCTGACCAACTTGGAAGTGGAATCTCCCGATCGCCAGGCTAATTCCATCGCCCACAGACTCGAAGGTCGGGCGAGTGGCTGGCGTGTGGACGGTGAAGTCGAACGCGCCGAAGCGCTAGCGAATCTCCGCTGTTGCGGAGTTGTAGATCATAGTTGATGGAGCCGAAGAACCCGCAATATCAGCACTCCCAATTCCCACAGACGACGCCAATTGACGAGGGTTTAACTCATCAATTCCCATTGTTATGGACTTGGGTTTTGGAGAAGAAGGGAGCGCTAGAAGCATCAATCGGCTAGCAAACAAACACACAGGGGAACTCAAAGATTTACCCAGGTTCAGGCCTCGTAGAGGTCCCTACTCCTGCTTGTCTGCTCGTGGAATTAACAAAGGAATCGAAGATTACAAGGGTGCGCAGATGCAATCTGGCGAGGGTTGTGGAAACTAGGGTTGCGTGTGTCTTCCTCGCCGCCCCTCCTAACCTTTATATAGATAGGCTAGGTCTTGGGTAGCAGGTCGAGTCGGTTACAGGTTAGGGTTTCCCTTTAAACTTTCTGCTTCTTCTTGTTTCGCAAGCAATCGAGAGTCCGTAGGTTACTCGAGTTCTCCATTTGGGCCTTGGCGACACCGTGGGCTTCCGCTGTATTTAGGCCGTTTATACCAAGCTCGAGTACCTAGGGTATACCCATGTCACTAGTAGTAAGAAGATTGGAGTATTATTTGAGTGGCATGACCATGTCATCATATGATGATGGATATGGTGGAGTCAGATGGTTGTCTTATGCAGGAAGATGTGATCCTTGTGAATTAGATAAGAGAGATATCTAGAGTATATTTAGAAAGGAATTCCTTATCTCAAGATAACCTTAGTGAAGTATTGAGGTAAGAATTCTTTAGAAACCTTTAGCTAGCTATACATGCAGCCATGACAAGACCCATATCTACTTTATTAATCAAAACCATAGAATCAAATGGATAGTGAAACCATTTCCTATTCTTAGATAACCATTTAACAAAACCTCTTGGACAATTAAAGCTTACAAGAAGTGATTTGAGAACAGATGAGTGTTTATAGAAGAAAGCATTGTTCATTTGATTGTCTTGAACCCTAATAAGAACCTAATCACCTAGACTCATCAAGGTCACTTTGGGAAGGTGTTCTGTGATAATTTTAAACTCTACAAAATAAGTAGAATTGGATTTGTTGAAATCACCAATCAGGGAGAACCCTGAGACTCAAATCACCAAATATGGAGGACCATGAAAACCAAATCATCATATTAAGAACCACAAAGATTAATCCTTTATAATGTATTTAGATAAGTCTCCTATGAAGATAAATAGGAATAAGATTCTGTACATTTAAATATTCATCTTAAACCACTACTATTACATTCTTTTAGTGGAAATACAAATCATTTATATAAGATTTTATTATAAGAAACAAATCTCTAAAACTCTAATTCCTCTTCATATTCTCTAAAGTAAATGATCCTTTATTTAATCAAAATGAATGAAAGTACCAAACAATGATGTTAAATCAACTAGTTCTATTAATCCAAGCAAAATCCTTGTTGACTTAATGAATATTGGATATTTGAAACCTTAAAAAGATTTAAATTCAAAGAAGTACTTGATGACCCACAAGTATAGGGGGTGTATCGCAGTATTTTCGAGGGAAGTGAAACCCATTTATTGATTCGACACAAGGGGAGCGAAAGGATATTTATCAGCCTTAACAACTGAGTTGTCAATTCAGCTACACCTGGAAACAATCTTGCTCACGGCAGTTTATTAGTAGCAACAGTTTTGTAGTAGGAATAGTAAAGCAGCAGCAGCAGTAAAGCAAAGACAGTAGTACAAAAGCAGTAAACAGTGGGATTCGAGTGCGGTAGGCATAGGGATGGATGGATGGGCGTTGCATGGACAAGACAATTCACATAGCAATCAGAACATAGGGCAATTGCAGACAAATAAGATAAAGCATCCAAGTATTAGACAATCCTAGGCATGTGTTCCATATATAGTCATACGTGCTCGCAATGAGAACTTGCACAACATCTTTTGTCCTGCCAGCCCGTTTGCAGCGGGGCCTCTAGGGAACTACTGGTAATTAAGGTGCTCCTTTTAATAGAGCACCGGAGCAAAGCATTAACACTCCGTGAACACATGTGATCCTCACATCAAAGCCTTTCCCTTCTGGTTATCCCGATTTCTATCACTTCGGGGCCATAGGTTCCGGACAACGACGTGTGTATACAACTTGCAGATAAGACCCAAAACAATACTATCATAATGTATCAATAACATGTTCAGATCTGAAATCATGGCACTCGGGCCCTAGTGACAAGCATTAAGAACAACAAGTTGCAACAAAGTCATAAAGCACTAATAAAAGATACTAGGCACCATGCCCTAACAATCTGATGCCATTACATGAACGATCTCATCCAATCCCTACCATCCCCATAGCCTATAGCGGGGAATTACTCACTCATAGATGGGGGAAACATGGATGGTCGATGGAGAAGCGATGGTGATGATGATGGCGATGATCTCCTCCAATTCCCCGTCCCGGCAGAGTGCCATAACGGAGTTTCTGGTGCTGTTTCGTGGAATCTGGTGGTGTCGGCGGAGCGGAACTCCTTCTGAAAAAACATCGAACCCCCTGAAGTTTTTAGGTCAGAAGGCTCCTTATAGGCGAAGAGAGAGGCCGAGGGGGTGCCTGGGGGGCCCACACCACGCCCTGGCGTGGCCTGGCCTGACCCGCGCCAGCAGGTGGTGTGGCCACCCCAGGGCTCTTCTCCGTCTCGTATTCTGGCTCCTGGAGTCTTCGGGTGAAATAGGATTTTTGGCATATTTTCCGGGATTTTTCCTGATAGTTAATTTTCTGCACAAAAAGTAGACACCAAGGCAATTCTGCTGAAAATAGCGTCAGTTTGCATTAGTTGCATCCAAATCACACAAGTATAGAGGAGAAACAATAGCAAAAGTGTTCGGGAAAGTAGATACGTTTTGGACGTATCAACTCCCCCAAGCTTAGCTTATTGCTTGTCCTCAAGCAATTCAGTTGAAAACTGAGTGCGATAAAAGAACTTTCACGAACACATTTGCTTCATATGATGTAAATATTCTCAGCAATGTGATCAACTACCTAGACAATTCATAATAAAGAGTATGCAACTGAGTCTACTTAATAGTCATTGCAAGCTATGAAGAGATTCCAACTCAAGAATAATAAGTAGCATGAAGCACAAACATAAGCAACATTACAATGCTCATAGAAAGGTATGATAGAGTGGTATCTCTCTTGCCTTTGATTATGAATGCTAAGGCACCTCTGAAGTTCAAGTGATGACTAGAAGTAAAGACATCAAAGATACAAGCATCAAAGTCATAACACAAATAATCAAGTATTGGAACAAACACAAAGGATGACAACTATGCTCTCAAGAAGGTGCTCAAAGAATAAGTGGAGACTCAACAAGTAGAATAAAAGGTTTTGAATAATTTGAAAGGCTTCCAAATGCTGAAAGTATGGTACTTGTTAGCTTTGAGCTCTCATTGCCCCTACCATAAGCATCTTTAATGTGGTTAAGGTGAAAGTGACACAACTAAGAGGATATGATTGACAAGTTATAAATTGAAGTCTCACGCCCCTTACTTACGAAGACCGATCCTCATGCTACTCAACTTCAGTCACAAGTAAGCTCTTGTCATTGTAAGTACATACGTATCATGGAGAACCGCCAACAGGGTACCCCTTGCATATGATACAGGAGCTATCCCATAATCAAAATGACAAGGCAAGCAGACAATGAGAATCTCATCGATCTTTTTATTTACTATGTGCATAGATTTTTATTGAGGATGCTTCATAGAATGCTCATTACGGTTATGCTGCAAGTTTCCACCATGATTAGGCATGGCTTAGGCTAGCGGCCCAGGCGTTTCTCTAACATACATACACACTCCATGATCTTACAAGTTCCACTTTTATTTCACACCGCCGGGATCCATAAGCAAAAGAACATGATATCAACTAGGTACAAAGTACCTATGAAGCGTTGAAAGCGGTCCCCATGATACATGGTTCTGCTAACTTCAACTCATAAAGCGCAAGCATATGCGCAACAAAGAAGGACGCAATGGTTTAGGTCTATTAAGTGCAAGAAAATAAAGTGTGCCATCAAGTTTGTGAGAGCTTTACTAACTAACTTTCTCATAATAAGCAAACATTTTATTCGGAAGAAAACAAGGCATATTGAATATGCACGGAAGTAGCAAACGATGCTAATAGGTAGGTATGGTGGACACTTTGGAAATATTTGGTTCAGGGAGTTGGAAACTTGAGTAAAATACTCAGTGGAAGTGAAGGCTAGCAATAGTAAGGGAGCAACAAACGAGAGAGCAATAGCTGTCATTATCATGCTTGCAACAAAACAGGACTACTCATGGCATGAAAGTGATTCAAGATCCTCAAGGCAAAATAATTCATCAAGGCTTAACTGATTATCACAGTCATGTGCATGCGTGAGCATGTGCCAAGTCAATCAAATGAAACATTCAGAGGAGGATACCACGGTGTCATACCAATTTATGAATAGAGTAATGCAAGCAAACATTCATGAGACATGCTACAAACTATTAGCGGGCTGGAGCTAATCACAAGAAAGCAAGAACTACTAAGCATCCAAAGATAACATACACCCTACATGAACGGGCTAAGCAAGCTCACAAAGATGAGTATATGTACAAAAATGAAGACAAATAGAGTTCGTTACCAGCCTCTTACCACGCCTCAAGTTGTCATTAATCCTCATTATTGCTCTTCACTTGTATGGCTTGAATAATAATATGAAACCAATAATCCACTGAGAACTGCCAAACCCTGAAGCAAACACACAAAAACCAAAGAAGAACGACAAATATTTTTGGTGTTTTTGATTTTTAAACAAGAACCAAAAGAGAAAAACAAGCAAAGCAAAATCTTTTTGGGTTTTTCGAATAGTTCAAACAAAGTATAAAGGAAAAAAGCAAACCAAGGCAAAAAGAAGAAGCAAGCCAAAGAGAAACAATAAAAATATTTTTGGTCTTTTTGTGTTTTTAGAAAGCAAAAGCAAAGAAGAACGAAAACTAAAAAGAGAATGAAAACATGAATATACAAAGTACCGACACAACATGATATGGAGATGAGTGCGGTGTCGGCGTACCTCCCCCCAAGCTTAGGCTTTTGGCCTAAGTGGGTATCAGTACATGTAGGAATAAGGGTTCCAAGCGGGCAGATCTTGGTAAGATTGGTCGTAGCTGGGCCCATGAGAATAAGAGGAAGCTCCCCAATCATAAGTGGGCTGCTGATATGAAGACTCTCCCTCATTGGAAGGTTGGATCGAATCATTCGTGACCTCCCTTCTAGTGTCCTGCTCCTGCTGGGAAAGCTCTCCCAGGTACGTGTCAAGCTCCTCCTCAGTGAGGGACCATCCTTCCATGTTATCAAGGTTAAACAAAACAGGTGCAGGCAAAAGAACAACACGCTCGGACTTGCTCTTTCTCCAGCCAGCCTTGAGAAAGGTTATTTCATAAGATAACTCACTCAAACTAGCCCACGAGGAAATAAATTTATGCTGTATCATGGAATTAAAATCAAGCCTCTCTATGGGAAACTGTAGGTCAAGATGATGAGGCACTAAACCATGCAATGCTAGTAAACGAGAAGCAATGAGGCCTCCACAAATTCCACCTTTCTCACGGTTGGCAGCAAGACGGAAAGCTATTAAAGCACCCAAGTTGTAAGACCTATCTCGTCTAAGAGCAGCAGACATAAATGCTAGATCAAACGAAGATAACTTATTAGCAGTTTTCCTAGCAAGAACACACTTGTCAATAAAGTATGCAAAGTAGCGAATGGAGGGAAGATGAATGTTACGGATTTTTCCATTCTCCTTCGAGAAGCTACTCCCTTGGAAAATTTCTGCATATAAATCCACGAGTGGTTCAGGTCTCTCTTTAATCTTCCTACATTATCCCCATTGAGGTACCTTAATAGCTGCACAAAAATCATCAACAGAAAGGTTGACAACAATATTGTAAATTTTGTAATGGACCATGGGGTTAGGCAAAGAGTGACTAAATTTGAAATCCTGCACCACAGACATGGTTAGCTTCACAAATTGACAAGGTTCTGTTGGAGATATGCCCAAGAGGCAATAATAAAAGTGGTTATTATTATATATTTGTGTTTATGATGAATGTTTACATCCCATGCTATAATTGTATTATTAGGAAACACTAATACTTGTGTGTTTTGTAAACATAAAAGAGTCCCTAGTAAGCCTCTTGTTGAACTAGCTTGTTGATTGATTGATGATCATGGTTTCCTGATCATAGACATTGGATGTGATTAATAACAAGGTTATATCATTAGGAGAATGATGTGATGGACACACACCCATAGTAAGCGTAGCATAAGATCAAGTCATTAAGTTTGTATTGCTGTAAGCTTTGAAATACATAGTAACCTAATCCTTCGACCATGAGGTTATGTCAATCACCATCACCGGATGGGTACTTTGATGACATCAAACGCCGCTTCGTAACTGGGCGGTTATAAAGGTGTCATTGGGTATTCTGAAAGTATGTGTTGAAGCGCATAGACCAAGATTGGGATTTGTCCACCCATATGACGGATAGATATACTCTGGGCCCTCTCGGTGGAATGTCATCTAGATAGCTTGCAAGCATGTGACTGGGTCACAAGGGATGACATAACATGGAACGAGTAAAGAGTACTTATCAGTAACGAGGAAGAACTAGGTATGAAGATACTGACGATCAAACCTCGGATAAGTAGAATATCACGTGACAAAGGGAATTGGTTTCGTATGTTAAATGGTTCTATCGATCACGAAGTAATCGTTGAGTATGTGGGAGCCGTTATGGATCTCCAGATCCCGCTAATGGTTATTGATCGGAGAGGTGTCTTCATCATGTTTGCATATTCACGAACCGTAGGGTGACACACTTAAGGTTCGAAGTTGTTTTAAGTAGATATGGAATTTGTGTTGGAGACCGAATGTTGTTCGGAGTCTCGGAATGGATCCGGGACATCACGAGGAGATCCGGAATGGTCCGGAGAATAAGATTCATATATTGGGGATCATTTTCTAAGTGAGGAAATGTTCCGGAGTGTTTGTATGGAGATTCTAGAAGGTTTCAGAATGTTTTGGAAGGTTCTAGAGGATTTCTTGGAGTTTACTTGAAAACCAAGAAAGGGATCAAGGAGTCCAAGTGGGGCAATATACGGATTCATGGGGGAGGAGGTTTCCTCCCCCCTCCCCAACCCGCCGGCCCAAGGAGGAGGGGAGTCCTACTAGGACTCCCCCTCCCCAAGCGCGCCTTCCTCCTTTAAATAGAAGGGAGTGGGCGCCCCCTCTTGACCTCCTATCATAACAACCAATCTCAGCCGCCTCTCTCCTCCACCTTTCTTCTGCACAGGCATAGGCGAAGCCCTGCAGAATTCTCATCTCCACCACCACCACCACGCCGTCGTGCTGCTGGGATTCCGTGGAGAAGATCTACTACCTCCGCTGCTCACTGGAACGGGGAGCGGCAGGTCTGCTTCGACTCCGCACGTGTGACCGTCTACGGAAGCGCTGCCGGAACGCGGCGCCAGAAGGATCGTCCACACGATCTTGAGATCGGCAAGTGATCGACTACATCATCCACGAGATCTAATCTCGTAACGCTTTCGGTTCTACGAGGGTTAGTACCGTTCTATCTCGTTGCTCATGTCTAATAGATTAGATCTTGGCTTTTGTCTAGATCTGGGTTTTGTTCGTTCTTGCGGTAGAATTTTTTTGTTTTCCATGCTACGAACCCATCAGTGGTATCAGAGCCAGGTTTATGCGTAGATCTGTTGCACGAGTAGAACACAATGAGGTTGTGGGCGTTGGTGCTCATGCCGTCTTTTGCTATGTGTGTACTTTGCATCTTGCGGTATGGTGGGATGAAGCGGCTCGGGCTAACATTACATGTCATCGTACATGAGACTTGCTCCACGCTTGACGTGCAACTTGCTTTGCACAAGTGGCTTTGCGGGTGTCTGTCTCTCCCATCATAGTATAGATCAAATCTACACTTTGCACTTGATAGCACTTGTATCAACGTTGTTGTTCAGTTTCATAGGTAAGATGCGTTCTTAGTCGAAAGCCCCAAGCCACGTAAAACTTGCAAAGAAAATTAGAGGCGTCTAACTTGTTTTTGCAGGGGTTTTGTGATGTGATATGGCCTACATGTGATTGTGATTGTATTTGATGTATGGAATGATCCTTGTTGTAATATGGCAACCGGCAGGAGCCTAATGGTTGTCTTTAACTCTGTTAAGACCTGCGTGTCGATTCATCTTGTAATAGCTTCGTTCCAAGTAGTTGTAATAGTTGCTAGTGAAGATGAACAACCATGAAGCGGCGCCACGGACCTTGACGCAATGCTGGTGATGATGGAGACCATGTCCATGCTTTGGAGATGGAGATCGAAGGCATAAGAAGAAAGGGCCATACCATATCACACTAATTATGAATTGCCTGTGATGTTAATCCTTTATGCATCTTGTATTGCTTAGATCGCGACGGTAGCATTATAAGATGATCCCTCTCACTAAATATCAAGTAATAAAGTGTTCGTCCATAGTTGGCACCATTGCTAAGACTCGTCGTTTCGAAGCATCTCGTGATGATCGGGTGTGATAGACTCTACGTGTGCATACAACGGGTGCAAGCCAGATTTGCACATGCGGAAACTAAGGTTAATCTTGACAAACCTAGCATGTACATACATGGTCTCGGAACACGGAATACCGAAAGGTAGAGCATGAGTCATATGATTGATATGATGAACATGAAGATTGTTCGCCGATGAAGCTACATCATCTCACGTGATGATCGGACTTGGTGTAGTGGATTTGGTTCGTGTAATCACTAAAACAACTCGAGGGATGTTGTTTTGAGTGGGAGTTCACCTAGTTGATTTAAGAATTAAATTTGAACACTATTTGTCATAAACTTAGTCTAAATTACTTGCAAATTTGTTGTAGATTATGGCGAACGTTTCCATCAATTTCAATGCGTTCCTAGAGAAAGAAAAGCTTAAAAACAATGGAAGCAATTTCACGGACTGGTTCCGTGGACTGAAGATCGTCCTCAGGGCTGGTCAGTTGACCTATGTGCTCGAAGCACCGCTAGGTGACCCACCTGCAGAAGATGCCACCGATGACGTAAAGAATGTTTATGCCACTCGGAAACATCACTACTCCACAGTTCAGTGTGCCATCCTGTACGGTTTAGAATCGGAGCTTCAAAAGCGTTTTGAGCACCATGACCCGTTTGAGATCATTAAGGAGCTCAAACTCATTTTTGAGACTCGCGCGGCCATGGAAAGCTATGAAGCTTCCGAGAAGTTCTTTACCTGCAAGATGGAAGAGGGTAGCTCCGTTAGCGAGCCCGTGCTCACCATGTCTGGGCACGCAAACAAGCTCCAAGAGTTGGGGATAACGATTCCTAATGAGTTAGGGATTCACCGTTTCCTCCAATCACTGCCACCGAGTTATAAGAACTTTGTGATGAACTACAAAATGCACTGCATGAACAAGACGTTGCCTGAACTATCGTCCATGCTGAAAACTGCTGAAGTGGAGATCAAAAAGGAGCACCAAGTGTTGATGGTCAATAAGACCACCAATTTCAAGAAACGGGGCAAGCCTAAGAATAAGGGCAACTTCAAGAAGGACGGCAAGAAAGCTACCGCACCTGCTAAGAAGCCCGAGGCTGGTCCTAAACCTGAAACTGAGTGCTTCTACTGCAAGGGTGCTGGTCACTGGAAGCGTAACTGCCCCAAATACCTGGCGGATCTGAAGAACGGCAACATCAAGAAGAAAGTTATATTCGATATACATGTTATAGATGTGTATCTTACTAGTAATCGTAGTAGTGCCTGGGTATTTGATACTGGTTCGGTTGCTCATATTTGTAACTCGAAACAGGAGCTGCAGAATAAACGAAGACTGGCGAGAGATGAGGTGACGATGCGCGTTGGAAATGGCTCCAAGGTTGATGTGATCGCCGTCGGCACGCTCCCTCTGCATCTACCATCGGGATTAGTTTTAAATTTAAATAATTGTTATTTGGTGCCTGCGTTAAGCATGAACATTATATCTGGATCTTGTTTATTGCGAGACGGTTACTCTTTTAAGTCTGAGAATAAAGGTTGTTCGATTTATATGAGTAATATCTTTTATGGTTAGGCACCTGAGATGAATGGTTTATTCTTATTGAATCTCGATAGTAGTGATACACATGTTCACAACATAGATGCTAAACGAATAAAATTGAATGATAATTCTACATACATGTGGCACTGTCGTCTTGGTCACATTGGAGTGAAGCGTATGAAGAAACTCCATTCTGATGGACTTCTTGAATCACTTGATTTTGAATCACTTGAAAGATGCGAAGCATGTCTAATGGGAAAAATGACTAAGACACCATTCTCTGGTATAATGGAGCGAGCTACAGACTTATTGGAAATAATACATACCGATGTGTGCGGTCCAATGAGTGTAGCATCACGTGGTGGATATCGTTATGTTCTCACTTTCACGGATGACTTGAGTAGATATGGGTATGTCTACTTTATGAAACCTAAATCCGAAACTTTCGAGAAGTTTAAGGAATTTCAAAGTGAAGTGGAAAATCATCGTAACAAGAAGATTAAGTTTCTGTGTTCTGACCGCGGAGGTGAATATCTGAGTTATGAGTTTGGCATGCATTTAAAGAAATGTGGAATACTTTCACAGTTGACACCGTCGGGAACACCACAGCGTAATGGTGTGTCCGAACGTCGTAATCGAACTCTCTTAGATATGGTTCGGTCTATGATGTCTCTTACAGATTTACCGTTATCATTTTGGGGCTATGCATTAGAGACAGCCGCATTCACTTTAAATAGGGCACCATCTAAATCCGTTGAAACGACACCGTACGAATTGTGGTTTGGAAAGAAACCTAAGTTGTCGTTCCTTAAAGTTTGGGGTTGCGAAGCATATGTAAAGAAGTTACAGCCTGATAAGCTTGAACCCAAAGCGGAGAAATGCGTCTTCATAGGATACCCTAAAGAAACAATTGGGTATACATTCTATCATAGATCCGAAGGCAAAGTTTTCGTTGCTAAGAATGGATCCTTTCTGGAGAAGGAATTTCTCTCGAAAGAAGTGACTGGAAGGAAAGTAGAACTCGATGAGGTTATTGAACCTTCTTTCGGAGTTGAGAGTAGCGCAGCACCAGAAGATGTTTCTGTGCCGCCTACACCAACTGGAGAGGAAGCTAATGACGATGATCATGAAACTTCGAACGAAGTTACTACTGAACCTCGCAGGTCAACGAGGGTTCGTACCACTCCTGAGTGGTATGACTCTGCCTTGAACGTCATGTTAGTGGACAACACTGATGACCCTGCGACGTATGAAGAAGCTATGGTGAGCCCAGATTTTTACAAATGGCTAGAAGCCATGAAATCCGAAATGGGATCCATGTACGAAAACCAAGTATGGACTTTGGTGGACTTACCGGATGGCCGTAAGGCTATCGAGAACAAATGGATTTTCAAAAGAAAAACAGATGCTGATGGTAATGTTACCGTCTATAAAGCTCGACTTGTCGCGAAAGGGTTCCGACAAATTCAAGGAGTTGACTACGATGAGACTTTCTCACCAGTAGCGAAGCTAAAGTCTGTGAGGATTATGTTAGCAATCGCTGCATATTTCGATTATGAAATTTGGCAGATGGATGTCAAAACGGCGTTCCTTAATGGTGACATTGAGGAAGAGTTGTACATGGTACAACCCGAGGGTTTTGTCAATCCCGGTAATGCTGATAAGGTATGCAAACTTCAGCGCTCCATTTATGGACTGAAGCAAGCATCCCGGAGTTGGAATCAACGTTTTGATAAAGTAATCAAAAACTTTGGATTTATACAAACTTATGGAGAAGCTTGTATTTACAAGAAAGTGAGTGGGAGCTCTGTAGCATTCCTAGTACTATATGTAGATGACATATTGTTGATTGGGAATGATGTAGAACTTCTTAATAGCGTCAAAACCTATTTGAATAATAGTTTTTCGATGAAGGATCTTGGCGAAGCGGCATATATTCTAGGCATCAAGATTTATAGAGATAGATCAAGACGCCTAATAGCGCTTTCACAAAGTACATACTTAGACAAAGTTCTAAAGAAGTTTAGAATGGAAGAGAGCAAGAAAGGGTTCGTGCCCATGTTGTCAAGTAAGACCTTGAGTAAAACTCAAAGTCCGGCTATGGTAGAAGATAGAGAAAAGATGAATAAAATTCCCTATGCCTCGGCCATAGGTTCTATCATGTATGCCATGCTGTGTACGAGACCGGATATAGCACATGCTATTAGTTTGACTAGTAGATATCAAAGTGATCCTGGAATGGAACACTGGACAGCGGTCAAGAATATCCTAAAGTACCTGAATAGGACTAAGGATATGGTCCTTTCTTATGGAGGTGATGAACAACTTGTTGTAAACGGTTACACTGATGCTAGTTGGAACACCGATCCAGATGACTCGAAGCCACAGTCTGGATACGTATTTATTTTGAATGGTGCTGCAGTGAGCTGGAGAAGTGCTAAGCAGAGCGTTGTGGCGAAATCTTCAACTGAATTGGAATACATAGCTGCTTCGGAGGCTGCTCAAGAAGCCATATGGATGAAGGAGTTCATTACTGAACTTGGCGTGGTTCCCAGTGCGTTGGACCTGATGGCCATCTACTGTGACAACACAGGTGCCATAGCTAATGCACAAGAGCCAAGGTCACATAGCAAGCTGAAGCACATCAAGCTATGGTTCCATGCTATTCGCGAGTATGTCCAAGATGGTGACATAAAGATTTGCAAAGTACACACTGATCTGAATGTAGCAGATCCATTGACTAAACCTCTCCCTAGAGCAAAGCATGACCAACACCAGAACGCAATGGGTGTTAGGTATATTACCATGTAATCTAGATTATTGACTCTAGTGCAAGTGGGAGACTGTTGGAGATATGCCCAAGAGGCAATAATAAAAGTGGTTATTATTATATCTTTGTGTTTATGATGAATGTTTACATCCCATGCTATAATTGTATTATTAGGAAACACTAATACTTGTGTGTTTTGTAAACATAAAAGAGTCCCTAGTAAGCCTCTTGTTGAACTAGCTTGTTGATTGATTGATGATCATGGTTTCCTAATCATAGACATTGGATGTGATTAATAACAAGGTTATATCATTAGGAGAATGATGTGATGGACACACACCCATAGTAAGCGTAGCATAAGATCAAGTCATTAAGTTCGTATTGCTGTAAGCTTTGAAATACATAGTAACCTAATCCTTCGACCATGAGGTTATGTCAATCACCATCACCGGATGGGTACTTTGATGACATCAAACGCCGCTTCGTAACTGGGCGGTTATAAAGGTGTCATTGGGTATTCTGAAAGTATGTGTTGAAGCGCATAGACCAAGATTGGGATTTGTCCATCCATATGACAGATAGATATACTCTGGACCCTCTCGGTGGAATGTCATCTAGATAGCTTGCAAGCATGTGACTGGGTCACAAGGGATGACATAACATGGAACGAGTAAAGAGTACTTATCGGTAACGAGGAAGAACTAGGTATGAAGATACTGACGATCAAACCTCGGATATGTAGAATATCGCGTGACAAAGGGAATTGGTTTCGTATGTTAAATGGTTCTATCGATCACGAAGTAATCGTTGAGTATGTGGGAGCCGTTATGGATCTCCAGATCCCGCTGATGGTTATTGATCGGAGAGGTGTCTTCATCATGTCTGCATATTCATGAACCGTAGGGTGACACACTTAAGGTTCGAAGTTGTTTTAAGTAGATATGGAATTTGCGTTGGATACCGAATGTTGTTCGGAGTCTCGGAATGGATCCGGGACATCACGAGGAGATCCGGAATGGTCTGGAGAATAAGATTCATATATTAGGGATCATTTTCTAAGTTAGGAAATGTTCCGGAGTGTTTGTATGGAGATTCTAGAAGGTTTCGGAATGTTCTAGAAGGTTCTAGAGGATTTCTTGGAGTTTACTTGAAAACCAAGAAAGGGATCAAGGAGTCCAAGTGGGGCAATACACGGATTCGTGGGGGAGGAGGTTTCCTCCCCCCCTCCCCAACCCGCCGGCCTAAGGAGAAGGGGAGTCCTACTTGGACTCCCCCTCCCCAGGCGCGCCTCCCTCCTTTAAATAGAAGGGAGGGGGCGCCCCCTCTTGACCTCCTATCATAACAACCAATCTCAGCCCCCTCTCTCCTCTACCTTTCTTCTGCACAGGAATAGGCGAAGCCCTGCAGAATTCTCATCTCCACCACCACCACCACGCCGTCGTGCTGCTGGGCTTCCGTGGAGAAGATCTACTACCTCCGCTGCTCGCTGGAACGGGGAGAGGAAGGTCTGCTTCGACTCCGCATGTGTGACCGTCTGCGGAAGCACTGCCGGAACGCGGCGCTGGAAGGATCGTCCACACGATCTTGAGATCGGCAAGTGATCGACTACATCATCCACGAGATCTAATCTCGTAACGCTTTCGGTTCTATGAGGGTTAGTACCGTTCTATCTCGTTGCTCATGTCTAATAGATTAGATCTTGGCTTTTGTCTAGATTAGATCTGGGTTTTGTTCGTTCTTGCGGTAGAAAATTTTTGTTTTCCATGCTACGAATTTTTTTGTCTAATAGATCTAATCTCGTTTAGAGGGTTCTACAACAGTTTTATCTTTCTTTTTCCTTTTCTTACGAGTAGAACCACTATTTTCAGCTTGTTGAGAATCCTGCTCAATTCTTTTGGGATGCCCTTCAGGATATAGAGGATCCTGGGTAGCAGCACCACTTCTAGTTCTAATTTCATAAGCATATTTTTCTTTAGCAGCATTAACTAGCAAGTCATTTTGCACTTTAACAAGTTGATCTATTTGAGTTTGAACCATTTGAAAGTGTTTAACAATCATTTTAACATCATTAGAGGTTCTTTCCACTATATCTTTCAACTCAACAATAGCTCTAGTGTTTTCCATTAGATGATTTTGCACCCTTTTATTAAAGTTATCTTGCTTAACAATAAAGATATCAAATTCTTCTAAGCATTGATCAGGAGGTTTCAAGTAAGGGATATCACCTTCATAAATGTGTTGAAGAGAGTGTACGTCAATAGTGGGTGAGTAGGGAATAGGCTTACATAATTCTTCTATAGGAGGTAAATTCTTGACATCTGCAGCTTTAATTCCCTTCTCCTTAAGACATTTCTTAGCTTCCTTCATCACTTCATCATTTAATTCAATAACTCCCCTCCTCTTTGATGTTGGAATAGGCACCCAAATAGATGGTTCAGGTACAATTACTTCAGGTATAGCTTGTTTAGGAGGAGTCCAATCTTCATAATTCTTGCTTATTTTAGCCATTAGTTCCTCAGCTTCCTTAGGAGTCCTATTCCTGAAAACACAATCAGCACAACTATCTAGGTATGTCCTCGATTCTTCGGTTAGTCCATTATAAAATATATCAACTAGTTCATTCTTAGGTAATGGACTTCCAGCCTGTGCATGAATCAAACCACAAAACCTTGCCCAAGAGTCAGGCAATACCTCTTTTTCTCCCTGTTTAAAATCAAAAAGTTCCTGCAAAACAGCATGTCTAGCACTAGGAGGAAAATATTTCTGCAAGAAAGTACTAATCAAGCACTCAGGGCTATCAATAGATCCAGGAGGTAAATTACCAAACCAAGTTTTAGCTTCTCCTTTCAGTGAAAAAGGGAAAATCTTAGCAACAAAGTAAGTACGCATCTTAATATCATCAGAAAACAAACCACTCATGGTAGAAAGTTCATTCATATGTGCTACCGCACTTTCATTCTTAGTCCCACAAAAAGGTTCTTTCTCGACAATAGCTATGTAAGATAGATCGAGAGAGAAATCATAATCTTCATCTATAATGTTTATGGGAGAAGCAGCAAACTTAGCATGAGGAGATAATTTGGGTCTAATAGTACGCCTCTTAAGGAGATTCTTAGCAGCGCTCCTATCATGGGTGTTCCTACATTCTTCAATAAACTCATCAGTCATCTCAACATAATCTTCTTCAGCATCATAACTCTTACTAGACTCAAGTGAGCTAACAGGTGTGGCAGTGTCTTCATTAGGAGTTTTGGTATTTCCAACTATAGTTCTAGCAATCGTAGCATCTAGGAAAGGACCTAATGAACCACTCTTATCAAGACAGTAGAAGCAGCATCATAAGTATCAGAAGTTTCAGATTCAGAAGTAGTAGCAGTGTGTGTAGCATGTGTATGTGGTGGTGTAAGGAACTTACTCAAAACAGACGATGAATCAAGAGAAGTAGAGGTGTTCAGAACCGTACCTCTTCTTGTAGTGGATGGTAAAATAGGAACCTTTCCATCACGAGACTTACCCATGATGGATGGATAGCAGCGAACAATAGAGAATCCAAGTGAACTTGATAAATAAAGCTATGCTCCCCGGCAACGGCGCCAGAAAATAGTCTTGATGACCCACAAGTAGGGGGTGTATTGCAGTATTTTCGAGGGAAGTGAAACCCAATTTATTGATTCGACACAAGGGGAGCCAAAGGATATTTATCAGCCTTAACAATTGAGTTGTCAATTCAGCTGCACTTAGAAACAATCTTGCTCACGGCAGTTTATCAGTAGCAACAGTTTTGTAGTAGGAATAGTAAAGCAGCAACAGTAAAGCAAAGACAGTAGTACAAAAGCAGTAAACAGTGGGATTCGAGTGCGGTAGGCATAGGGATGGATGGACGGGCGTTGCATGGACAAGACAATTCACATAGCAATCAGAACATAGGGAAATTGCAGATAAATAAGATAAAGCATCCAAGTACTAGACAATCCTAGGCATGTGTTCCATATATAGTCATACGTGCTCGCAATGAGAACTTGCACAACATCTTTTGTCCTGCCAGCCCGTTTGCAGCGGGGCCTCTAGGGAACTACTGGCAATTAAGGTGCTCCCTTTAATAGAGCACCGGAGCAAAGCATTAACACTCCGTGAACACATGTGATCCTCACATCAAAGCCTTTCCCTTCTGGTTATCCCGATTTCTGTCACTTCGGGGCCATAGGTTTCGGACAACGACGTGTGTATACAACTTGCAGATAAGACCCAAAACAATACTATCATAATGAATCAATAACATGTTTAGATCTGAAATCATGGCACTCGGGCCCTAGTGACAAGCATTAAGAACAACAAGTTGCAACAAAGTCATAAAGCACTAATAAAAGATACTAGGCACCATGCCCTAACAATCTGATGCCATTACATGAACAATCTCATCCAATCCCTACCATCCCCATAGCCTACAGCGGGGGATTACTCACTCATAGATGGGGGAAACATGGATGGTCGATGGAGAAGCGATGGTGATGATGATGGCGATGATCTCCTCCAATTCCCCGTCCCGGCAGAGTGCCAGAACGGAGTTTCTGGTGCTGTTTCATGGAATCTGGTGGTGGCGGCGGAGGGGAACTCCTTCTGGAAAAACGTCGAACCCCCCGAAGTTTTTAGGTCAGAAGGCTCCTTATAGGCGAAGAGAGAGGCCAAGGGGGTGCCTAGGGGGCCCACACCACCCCCTGGCGCGGCCTGGCCTGGCCCGCGCCAGCAGGTGGTGTGGCCACCCTAGGGTTCTTCTCCGTCTCTTATTCTGGCTCCTGGAGTCTTCAGGTGAAATAGGATTTTTGGCATATTTTCTGGGATTTTTCCTGATAGTTGATTTTCTGCATAAAAAGTAGACACCAAGGCAATTCTGCTGAAAACAGCGTCAGTTCACATTAGTTGCATCCAAATCACACAAGTATAGAGGAGAAGCAATAGCAAAAGTGTTCGGGAAAGTAGATACGTTTTGGACGTATCAGTACTCTAAAACAGAAATGAAAACAAATAAAGAAAAGAAGTAGAAACAGAAAAAAAACTTAATAAACCAAACCTGGCTCGAGGCCCATTTCATCTCGACCTATCTACTGCTCACTGGCCCAATAGCAGTCCAACGCCAGCCCGTCTCACCTCCTCTCTCTCACTGACGCGTGGGACCAGAGGTGGACTGTGGGTTGAGTCTAAAAAACATCCAGGGGTTTTCTGCAAAACTGCAGCCGTCGTCATCCTCACGCACATAGGCAGCTGCGTGCGTACCGGTGATGCCGTCCACCGTCGTCATCAAAATCGGACTGCCGTGGTGCTCGTCGCCGTCCCTGGGAGGTATAGATAAGACCGCCGGGTTGTCCTGTACCTCCCCATACCAATCTTATCATCTATCTCGCTCTCTGGAGTTCTCTATCTCTCTCTCCCGTTGAACACCGAAACCCTAGCCAGCTAGAGCCGACTACCGTCATTGGTAGACGTCGCCCCTGAGATCATGGCGTAGTCGAGGAGAAGCGTCGCGTCAACCTCTTAGCCTAGCCTCATCAATTAAGCCAGAGGAGCTCGGAATCGAATGAATTGCCTCGTTCCCTTCCGTCCTAGTTCGCCGGAGAACTTAATCGTGCACTCGCCTCTGACCTTGCCGGTCCTTGTTCACCACCGCGTTAGCATCAAGGTGAGCCCGCGCAACTTCCTATGCTTTTAGATCTTCTTCTCGCGTGCTAGAATGTCTTCGCACCGTACGTCACCGTTGGTCGCCACAGTAGCTCGTCGCCGGTGACCAACTCTGGGCGGCGTGACCACTATTTGGTTCGCCATAAGCTCCTCTTTCTAGCCCCGCAACCCACACGAACAGGTGCACCGTAGATCACCGTCGGCGACCACAAACTGGCGGTGATGGCCGTGATGGCGTCAGCACGACGTCACGCCAACGCCATCATCGACCACCTTAGCCGTTTGACCATTCTTTGCCTACGTGGCTGCCGACGTGGTCACTGGCCCAGGGTCAGTGACTTGGGGTAGAAACAGCCTCAGTGTAAAAAGTATTCCCGGGTTAGTAAATAGTTAAAATAGTATAGATTTAAATATAAATCTTTTCTAGAAATTTAATAAAAGGATTAAATCTTGTTAATTCTATATCTTTTATTTCATAATTCAGAAAAATATATATAATATATTGAAATGCTTAGAAAAATAAACTCTATATTATAAACCTATTATCACATTTTAATTTCTAACTTAAATAATCTAATAATTGCTATTAGTAAATAAACTATTTGGGATAAATCTTAAATAAGGTTTTTGTTATTTAAAATCCATAAAAAATATGTATAATATATAAAAAATCATAGAAAAACAAAATAAAGGTGTATAAACTTGTTTCAATTATTTTTATATCACTTAACTAATATTTATTATTTATTAAGTGTTTATAATGTGGTAAAATTTATAAAAACCATATCTTATTATTTAAAAATCACAAAAAATATCTATAATATACCAAGATGATCACAAAAATAAAATCCACATACTAAAAATATCAACTCTCACTTTTGAAGTAAAATAAAATGTGAAGGTCCAATAAATATTATTTTAAACCTTTTTCTTTTATTTTAATTCATTAAAAATATCTAAACCTTTACTATTGTTTTTACCATTAATTGTTTAGAGTCTAAAATTGTATTAACAAGTTCAAATAATGTTTAATTGAAGCTAACATAAGGTTAACCATTTGAAGTTGTACTTATTAAACTACCATTTGAAATTAAGTAAGTTTTACTCTCCAAAACATTTTATCAATTATAAGATCATCAAGATTTGAGTAATAGTTCTTTCACAAGTTTGGGAATCCACTTTCAAGACTAAGAAAAGTTTGTAAATATTGAACATGGTACCATTTCCATGTTTATAGAGATAAGTGTTACTCTTATATTAAGAAAGTAATTCTATAAACCTCTCACTTTAATAAAACACCACCTATCCTATAATTGTTTAATAAAGTAATATTTTCCTCAAAAGTTATTCTTTTGAGAAACATTCAAAGTAATCCTTAAACACTTCTTTAAGAGCTTTAACTGATTAACTACCTTGCTTATGAAATCTTTTAGAAACCATAACCATTTGAATGCTTCAGTACTGAATGCTATTTGTTGTATTTACTTATTGTTTCACACACTCGCACAACCTTAATAAGAAGCACAAGTATAAAGCTGGTATAAAAGTGCAACACATTCCAAAGAACTCATCACAAGCTTCAAAACCTAGATTAGATACGACTACTCCGGGGGTTTGCGTTTATCAAATTGCATTACATTACTTATGCATCATTGCATCTTGATTCTTTAAACATTAGTCCTTACCGGACCAATGATGCTACTTTCAGAATCTGGATCTTCTATTGTCTTGAAGACTCTGAGTGCATAATATTGCAATCACAAAAGGCAAGTTCACAACTTGCTCATGTCCTTTGATTATTTTCTATCAACTGCTTGTAACTCAAATGTTGTCATCACCTGCATTTCAAAAAGGTCAGAAAACACTATCTTCATAATAATATGGTTATGGATTATTTACCAGATGGTAATAATCTATTGATACAGTTTCCAGTGGTAAAGGAACATAATATCTAGGACTTAACAACCAATGTCGCCAGTGATTCTAGCACCATATATTACGCGTTAACCATGAGATTTGGAATGGGAGAGAGAAGTCAGCTGTATCTTCTTCCTTTCATATGGAGGCAAGATGACCTTATCGTGACGATGTGATTCCTTGTGTGGATCTAGCATATGGGTGGGCACCCTTAGGCCCCATGATTTTGGTATCTAGATTATCTATGAGTGGCTGCCGGAGGTATAGTCGGACCTTTATGGAGCTTGCCAGGGGCATCACCAGATCATAGAGTCTTCGGGAACTCACCAGGATTGTAGCTTGCCAAAAAGGGGGCTTAACGGAGGTGTAGTCAGCCCCGGAGGATCGTGCAGACATATGGGGTCGTGGAGAGGGAAGCGATTAGCTTGGATCACCTACTGGGCCCCACATCAAGGAATTGTGGACGGGAAAGATCGCCTGGTTGTGCAACAAGGAGTTGATCTCTCATGGGTAAAGTAACGCACCACTACAGAGTGTAAGAATTGTGACATGTTACTCCCTGTTCCGGGAAGGAGCTACAAACGTGGAAGGAAAGGAACTCCATGAAGTTTTGGTCAACCTGTGAAGGCTATCGGACATAGTTTTCAGAATAAAAGCAACCTTTGAAGAAATGTTTACGAAAACCTGCATTACCTACGACCTATGGTCTGTGACTGTAGAGATAGTGCATCATACACTCCTTTTGAGTGAACCTGCTGAGTATGCTTGTACTCAACCGTACCTTCTTAACCCTTGCTGGATTCTAATCTATTGAAGACGATGTCAACATCAATGTCTACTCAAGAAACCATCATCGACAAATCAAGTTATTCAATAAAGTCAATGACGTCAACATATACATCAACCGAAGTGAAGACTAATTTCTTAAATAGATAGAAGTAGATTCTCTAGCCATAAAACCTACTTCTATAGAGCATTGCAATAGCAGCAATGGTAATCCAAATAGTTTAGATGCTAGTCTTAGTTACTAGATATTTCCGAGATATTATTTCTGGTTCTTCTTTGTAAGAAGTTTCTTTCTCTCTCTTTAACCTAGAGTGTTCTCTGGATCTTTTGTAAAGAGTCGTGTTGTAATCGTATAGTCATGTCTTGGACCTGTTGTGTTTCTGTTGTACCACTCCGAGTGATGTAATACTAGTGAACGGTGTTTCATTGGTATTATGTCAACGACTATAGTGTACTATATCATGCAGTGGTATGCTGGGTCACCGTAGCTGGTATCAGAGCATATGCTTTGACCTTAGGTTGGTAAACCTAGTAAATGGGTAGAACCTGTAGAAAAGATGTTAGCAACCATAAAGAGTTCTCTATAAATATGATGGATATTCAGTTGGGAATAATCTCGTCATGTTGCTAGTGCAATGACTCTTTATTATGCAATTTTAAATGAGTACCATGAGTTTTAACTCAAGATGACTGATGATAATTTCTTATCTACAGTACAAGAATGGCACCTAGGTATCCACCTCGGGATGTTCAAGTGTTGAACAAGACCTTAAATGATTATGAAGATGCCTGGACAATCACTCTAAGACAACTTCTATGGAGTCTGGATTGTGAGTCTCGACTTCTGGTCAAGGTTTACAGTTTCTATGACGGACGGATATTGGCCAAGTACCGTATCCTGATCATGTTACCCAAGAAGTTGGGAGTGCATGGAGAAATGCCATCGGGATAAGCAAGATGTATGGCAACAGCCTATCAGATTGAAGTAGTAGCATCCATAACCAAGATAAGGGAACAGAATTCCAAGGCACTAGAAGGTACTACCTATACTGCTATACCTCACGAAACTCCTAGTTCTGATCCAGAGATAGATCATTCTGCTCTGGTAAGGACCAAACCCACTCTGGCAATAGAGTATATGGATCATTATAAGTCTTTACTAGACACGTTTCATAACACTCATCAAGTGCTAGTTCAAGAGTTGTACACGGTCATTGAGGATTTCACCGATCCTGCAAAGGCAATGGCACGTAGAAAGAAGTTTGTTAGAGAAGCAAAACACTCAAAGCCAATCTTTTCTGGAGAGGTGTTTGAAGAAACAAAGTTTAATGACCCACACTCTGAAGTCTATGCCTATTACCCAGTCGAGCCTCAGCAACCAGTAGACCCATGGACCAAATACGAGGAGGAACATAGGATGTGGAATGCACCCAACCCCAATAATGTCGTTGGAGATACTATCGGATGGGAAGGCCAGTCTTATGATGAAGTCATGGGACAAGCTAAACTCCATGAATCAGGTAAGGGAGTAGAAACCAGTTACAATCCTATAGAATCATATGGACCATATGGGAGTAATAATATTCCCATTGAGCTGGAAGAGTGTCCTGGTAGTTACTACACCCATATGTATGACTGGATTGGGGAAAAAGCAAAGAATACTTCTTGCTTTGAAGATGCGCTCGGAGGAGGACAGAAGAATACTGAAGAAGGTAATGAGTTTGATAGTCATTTTTCAATGGCTAATCTCACTCTTGGTACTTCTACTCAAGGTTACGCACCTACTAGATGTTCTGATGCACCAGAAGGCAGTCGTCGAACTTCAGGTCATCGTGGACGAAAAATCTGGAAGCCTAGAAGTGAGTGAAGAAAGTAATAATGGACGTAATCTAGGTAGTAGCGTGCTTGAATAATATACATATTGGGTAATGCGTATTGTAGTGCTTGTGAGGCTTGCTGAAATAAGTAAGAACATGCTCACATGAGCAAGAAATCCCTTGTAATATAATGAGGTAGTGTACAGAGGGAGTGTCTTGCTGTGGTTGGGAGTTGTAAAATTTCAAAGACATATGTTTAATACATGGTATATGTTTAAGTATTTCTTGGTTTTTCTTGGATCTTCTTGATTGCCTAGATCTGTGCATGAAGTTTGGCTTGGTGTGCAAATGCATGTGCATCATCAAGTTATTACTTGATGTTATAGACCTATATAGAAAGGGAATTCGTGTAAGGGAGTGACGAGTTCCGAAGACCAAGAAGAAGACTTGCAAGAGGAAGGAAGCTACATAAAAGGTGTATCAAAGCTATCTTGAAGGAGGGATCAATTCCAACTTAATACTAGTTGGTAACAAGGGATACTAGTACAGAAAAGGCGGTGGAGCAACATTAGAAGAATTTAAGTTCAACCGAGATAGGTGATGTTGTTCCGAAGCTAATAATATAGTCGTTCCAATCCCTAACAATGCCCTAAGTTCAACCGAGATAGGTGATACTAGGCACCATTCCCTAACAATCTGATGCCATTACATGAACGATCTCATCCAATCCCTACCATCCCCATAGCCTACAGCGGGGGATTACTCACTCATAGATGGGGAATCATGGATGGTCGATGGAGAAGCGATGGTAATGATGATGGCGATGATCTCCTCCAATTCCTCATCCCGGCACAGTGCCAGAACGGAGTTTCTGGTTTTGATTTGCGGAATCTGGTGGTGGCGGCGTAGCGGAACTCTTTTATGAAAAACGTTGACCCCCCTTGGGTTTTAGGTCAAGGGGCTTCTTATAGGAGAAGAGGGAGGCCGAGGGGGTGACCGAGGTGGGCACACCACCCCTAGGCGTGGCCTGGCCTGGCCCGCACGGCCAGGTGGTGTGGGCCCCTCGTGGCCCTCCTCCGTCTCGTCTTCTGGCTCCATGAATCTTCTGGTGAAATAGGATTTTTGGCATATTTTGTGGGATTTTTCCTAATAGTTGATTTTCTGCACAAAAACTAGACACCAAGGTAATTCTGCTGAAAACAGCATCAGTCCGTGTTAGTTGTATCCAAATCACACAAGTTTAGAGGAGAAACAATAGCAAAAGTGTTCGGGAAAGTAGATATGTTTTGGACGTATCAACTCCCCCCAATCTTAGCTTATTGCTTGTCCTCAAGCAATTCAGTTGAAAACTGAGTGCGATAAAAGAAACTTTCACGAACACATTTGCTTCATAAGATGTATATATTCTCAGCATATGATCAAGTACTTGGTCAATTCATAATAAGGAGTACAGTTACTCAATAGGATTGCAAGCTATGAAGAGATTCTAACTCAAAAATAGTAAGTAGCATGAAACATAAACATAAGCAACATTGCAATGCTCATAAAAAGGTACAATAGAGTGGTATCTCACTTGCCTTTGATTGTAGAGCAAACATAAATGCCAAGGCACCTCTGAAGTTCAAGTGAATACTAGAAGTAAAGATATCAAAGATACAGGCATCAAAGTCATGACACAATTAACCAAGTTTTGAGACAAGCACATTACACTAAGAATGACAACTATGCTCTCAAGAAAGTGCTCATAGAATGAGTGGTGACTCAACAAGGAAGTGAAAAGGTTTTGAAAAGTTTGAAAGGCTTCCAAATGCTGAAAGTATGGTACTCATTAGCTTTGAGCTCTCATTGCCCCTATCATAAGCATCTTTAAATGGTTAAGGTGAAATTGAGGTCCAATACGAGTTATATGCTTGACAGACCATAAACCGGAAATCTGTCCCTTGAGTACGAGGGCCGCTCCTCATGCTACTCAACTTTAGTTACCGGTAAGTTCTTGTCATAGTAAATACATGTGTATCATAGAGAATCGCCAACGAGGTACCCCTTGCCCGATGATACGGAAGAATCCCCATATCAAAATGATAAGGCAAGTAGACAATAAGCATCTCAACATCTTCTTATTTACCATGGGAAAATGGTGCTTTTTTCTCTCTATCCTCTTTTCTCATTTTTTTCTTTTTCTTCTCAATAACTATCTCTCTTTTTTTAAGAAGAATGCTTCATAGATTGCTCATTATGGTTACGCTACAGGTTTCCACCATGATTAGGCATGGATTAGACCAGCCGCCCAGGCGTTTCTCTAACACGCATATATAACTCCATGGACTTACAAGCTCCCCTTTTATTTCACACCGACGACATCCATAAACAAAAGAGCATGATGTCAACAGGGTATATATTTACAAGTGTTGAAAGCGTTCCCCGTGACAGCACGGTTCTGCTAATCCCCAGCCTATAATTTGCAAGCATATAACTTTCATGGACAGTCACAATAGTTCAGGTTTATTAAGTGTAAGAAATAAAGTGTGCCATCAAGTTCGTGAGAGCTTTACTAACTAACTTTCTCATAACAAGCAAACATTTTATTCGGAAGAAAACAAGGCATACTGAAATATGCACGGAATAGCAAATGATGCTAATAGGTAGGTATGGTGGACACTTTGGCAATATTGGTTTTGGGGAGTTGGAAACACGAGTAGAGATCATACTCAGTGCAAGTGAAGGCCAGCAATAGAAAGGAAGCGACAAGCGAGAGAGCAATAACTGTCATAATCATGCTTGCAACAAAATAGGACTAATCATGGCATGAGAGTGATTCAAGAACCCCGAGGCAAAATAATTCATCGAGGCTTAACTGATTATTGTTTCAGTCATATGCATGCGTGAGCATGTGCCAAATCGATTCAAATGAAACATTTAGAGGCGGATACCACAATGTCATACTAAGTTACGAATAGAACAATGCAAGAAAATATCCATATGACATGCTACAAACCATTAGCAAGCTGGAGCTAATCATAAGGAAGCAAGAACTACTAAGCATCCATAAATAACATACACCTTACATGAACAGACTAAGCATGCCCACAATGATGAGTATATGTACAAAAATGAAAACAAATAGAGTTCATTACCAACCTCTTACCACACCTCAAGTTGTCATTAATATTCACTATTGCGCTTCACTTGTGTAGCTTGAATATTAACATGAAACCAAACTCCACTGAGGACTGCTGAACCCTGCAACGAACTTCACAAAACCAAAGAAGAACAGAAAAGATTTTTGATGTTTTTGATTTTTAGAGGCAAGAACGAAAAGGAAGAACAAGCAAAGTGAAATCCTTTTGGGTTTTTCAAATAATTAAGACCAACTAAAAGAAAGAGGAAAACCAAGGCAAAAAGAAAAAGAAGCAAGCAAAGAGAAATAATGAAACTATTTTTGGTCTTTTTTGTGTTTTGGAAAGTAGAAATAAAGGAAGAACGAAAGAAAACGAGACATGGATAAACAAAGTACCGACTGAACATGATATGTAGATGAGTGTGATGTCGGTGTACCTCCCCCCAAGCTTAGGCTTTTGGCCTAAGTGGGTATCAATCCCAAGCTGGCCAAGATGGAGAGCCTCCTTAATATGGCGAAGAAGTGCCTTCGTCCTGATATGAACTCGAGGACGCCCCAGCATAGTGTGCAGAGTAGTCGTAAGAGGGCACATCCCCTGGTGCTGCCTGTGGAAACCAAGTAGGCGGAGCTGCTCGTCCACCTCCTCCTTGGAGCGTGACCATGCATCCTGCAAGTACTGAACATAGTGGACTGTGGCAAAGGAATTTCCCTCTCATCTCCATCAGTAAACAACATCCTATAGACTAAACTCTCCGTACTAGAGTCAGTAGTGACAAAGTGATGTGTTTTCATAGCAGCAATATCGAGCCTTTGTGGTGTCAACACAGTATCATTAGGATCAACAGTAAGTTCCAAAGCAGCAACCATGCGTGTGGCAATAATGCCCCCATAAATGGGTCCTCTAGCAGCTAAGCGGCGAGCAATGAGAGAACCAAGATTATACTTGGTATCATTATTAAGTGCAGCAGTGAGGAAGGCTAAATGGTAATTAGAAATATTACTAGTGTTCTCCCTACTAAGAATGCTAGTGGCAAGATAATAAGCAAACTATCTAAGAGCTGGGAGTTGAATGTTCCTTATCTTTCCATGTTGAGCTGCACGGTCATCATCATTTGTCACACTTCGGTAGAGCTCCAGCAAATTAGCGGGTCGACCTTGGATCTTCTTCACTGTCCCAGTCATGCCTATGCCTATAATGTTGCAAAATATTTCCAATGACATGGTAATAGGCAGATTATAAATTTTGAATGAAATAGTTGACTGATAAGGGGTGTTAGTGAAAACAAAACTCTCACCAAAAGTTTTGGTGAGCATGGCATATTGCTCACTCTCATCCTGCATGTAAGTGGTCAAACCAACCCTCTGAACAAGAAGTAAGAAATCATCAAGGATCCCTGCAGCTTGCAAAAAGGTAAAACAAGGGAAGCTAGATGGGTGAGCATCTCCCTCATCTCCTTCATTTCCAAAGCATGGTGCAACAAGATCTTCATTATATGATGGCCTAAACTAAGAGGCTGATCTTGAAGGCCTTGCCCTCCTGGGTGTGTCCCTCTCAAATATTTCTCCAAAAGTGTGGTTGTTCATCTTTGATATTCTGAAATTTAAACATCTAGTATACAAGTGATTGCAAAGTGAATACATAATGAAGGAAACTACTCACAGGGACTTGTAAGAGGCCTAAACATGCATGAAAACAATATTTCTAAGCATTGAACAAGCTTACAAGCTCACATAACCTATCAACTACAACAGCAAAATACTCAAGATATAAACCACTAAACACAAATCTACTTGGACAAGCAGAGGAGTCACATACCGGAGAACAAATGCTCCAAATTTCAGCAACAAAGATGGGATGAGAAAGGAGATTGAAAAATCACGAGCAAGAACAGCAAGAACACGAGTTTGAGCAATGAACTAGTGTTTTCTCGAGAGAGAGAGAGAAAGAAGTGGCAAGTGAGAGAGTAAGTGGAGGGCTAGGAGTGGCCCACACCATGGCCAGGCGCGCCCCTGGTGTGGCCGCGCCACCAGGTGGTGTGCCTGCCTGGTGGGCCCCCTAGGTCACTCCTGGTACTCCTCTACCCCTTTTTCATGTAAAAATTTAATATGAATTTTCTGGAATTTTTCGAGACACTTTATTTTTGAGCAATTTTCAGGTATTGATGAATGATTTTGTGATAGAAAAATGTTTTCAGAAAGATGCAAAAACAAAACAAAACTAAAACTTCAGAAGTTCTAAGACACTCTAATATGTAAGCAACTAGCAACATAAAAGTAAACTAAGTGAAAGCAAAAACTAAAATGGATAAAAATAAAAGTAAGCGAAAATAATCATGGTGAAAACGTTGTTTTGTTCATTAAAATCCCTTTGTTAACAAGGTTGATCAGGTCTTGTTACCGAAATAATTTTATATGAAACAAAACTTGTATTCCACTAAATGATTATGTTACCTCAACCTTGATAGCAATGGTCCCAATCATAATAGTTTCATATTTTTCTCGTGGTATGGGACAATATATTTCTCCAACTTGGATGCCCTCAACATGTTCAATTGAATTAAGCCATAAGTCCTATCAATATTCTTGGGGAAATAAACAGTATGCTCCTTGTCATTAACATTAAAAGTCACCTTTCTTTGATTATAATTAATAACAGCTCCTGCAGTATTAAGAAAAGGTCTCCCAGGAATAATAGACGTATTGTCATCTTCAGGCATTTCAAGCACAACAAAGTCAGTTAATATCAAGCAAATATGAGTCACTTGAACAGGTACATCCTCACATATACCAACAGGAATAGTAGTAGATTTATCAGCCATTTGCAAAGATATATCAGTTGGTATTAGTTTTTCTAGTTGAAGTCTCTTGTAGAGATAAAAAGGCATAACACTAACTCCTTCTCCTAAATCACACAAAGCAGTTCTAACATAGCTATTTTAATAGAACATGGAATGGTTGGAATCCCTGGGTCTCCAAGCTTCTTTGGAACTTTACCATTAAAGGAATAATTAGCAAGCAAAGTAGAAATTTCCTCATTGGGGATCTTCCTTTTATTAGAGACAATATCCTTCATATACTTTGAGTAAGGAGGCAATTTAATAGCATCAGTCAAAGGGATTTGCAAAAATAAAGGTTTCATCCACTCATAAAACTTATTATAGTGTTCGTCTTCATTTGACTTGTGTTTCTTATCAGGGAAAGGCATAGGTTTTTGGACCCAGGGCTCTCTTTCACTACCATGTTTATTAGCAACAAAATCTTCCTTAGTGTATTTAGTATTCTTAGTATGTATTTCAGGTTCTTCTTCAACTTTTTCTTTATCAGGAGCATCATTTTCCTCATTACCACTTTCAGTTTCAGCATCAGAGACATATATACTATTAGGATCTTTAGCAGGTTCAGAAGACTCTACAAGAGTTTTATGTTTCTTTTTCCTTTTCTTAGGAGAAGTACCACTATTTTCCATTTGTTGAGAATCTTGCACAATTCTTTTAGGATGCCCCTCGGGATATAGAGGATCCTAGGTGGCAGCACCACTTCTAGTTCTAATTTCATAAGCTTGTTTTTCCTTAGAAGCATTAACTAGCAAATCTTTTTGTACCTTAATAAGATAATCAATTTGAGTTTGAACCATTTGAAAATGTTTAACAAGCATTTTAACATCATTAGAGGTTCTTTCCACAATATCCTTCAACTCAATAATAGCTCTAGAGATTTCCATTAGATGATTTTGCACCCTTTATTAAAATTATCTTGCTTAACAATAAAAACATCAAATTCTTCCAAGCATTGATCAGGAGGTTTAGAGTAAGGAATATCACCTTCATCAAAATGTTGGAGAGAGTGTACCTCAGTAGTGGATGAGTGGGAGATTGGCTTACATAATTCTTCAATAGGAGGTAAATTCTTCACGTCTTCAGCTTTAATACCCTTCTCCTTAAGACATTTCTTAGCTTCCTTCATCACTTCATCATTTAGTTCAATTACTCCTCTCTTCTTTGGTGTTGGTGTTGGCTTAGGCACAGTTAACTCAGGTGTAGTTGTCTCAAGCATAGTTGGCTCAGGTGAAGTCTAGTAATCATAATTTTTGCTTATTTTAGCCATTAATTCCTCAGCTTCCTTGGGAGTTCTATTCCTGAAAACACAATCAGCACAACTATCTAGGTATGTCCTAGATTCTTCAGTTAGTCCATTATAATATATATCAACAAGCTCATTTTTAGGTAATGGACATCCAGCCTGCGCATGAATCAAAGCACAAAACCTTGCCCATGATTCAGGCAATATCTCTTTTTCTCCCTGTTTAAAATCAAAAATTTCCTGCAAAATGGCACTAGGAGGGAAATATTTCTGAAGGAAAGTACTAATCAAGCAATCAGGGCTATCAATAGATCCAGGAGGTAAATTATTAAACCAAGCCTTAGCTTCTCCTTTCAGTGAAAAAGGGAAAATTTTAGCAACAAAGTAGGTGCGCATCTTAATATCATCATAAAACAGGCCACTCATGGTAGAAAGCTCAGTCATATGTGCTACAACACTTTCATTCTTAGTCCCACAAAAAGGTTCTTTCTCAACAATAGTTATGTAAGATAAATCAAGAGAGAAATCATAATCCTTATCTTTAATGTTTATGGGAGATGTAGCAAACTTAGCATTAGGAGATAATTTGGGTTTTATGGTACGCCTCTCATGGAGACTCTTAATAGCACTCCTACCATGAGTGTTTTGACATTCTTTAATAAATTCATCATTCATTTCTATATATCCGTCTGCAATATCATAGCTCTCTATAGACTCAGGTGAATTGACAGGTGTAGTAGTATCTTCATTAGGAGTTTCAGTATTTCCAGCTATAGTTCTAGCAATCGTAGCATCTAGGAAAGGACCTAATGAACCACTCTTATCAAGCAAAGTAGAAGCAGCATCATAAGTATCAGAAGTTTCAGATTCAGCAGTAGTAGCAGTATGTGTAGCATGTGTATGTGGTGGTGTAAGGAGCTTACTCATCACAGATGGTGAATCAAGAGCAACAAAGGTGTTTAGAACCGTATCTCTCCTTGTAGTGGATGGTAATATAGGAACCTTTCCATCACGAGACTTACCCATGATGAATGGAGGGCAGTGAACAATAGTGATTCCAAGTGAACTTGATAAATAGAGCTATGCTCCCCGGCAACGGCGCCAGAAAATAGTCATAATGACCCACAAGTATAGGGGGTGTATCGCAGTATTTTCGAGGAAAGTGAAACCCAATTTATTGATTCGACACAAGGGGATCCAAAGAATATTTATAAGCCTTAACAATTGAGTTGTCAATTCAGCTGCACCTGGAAACAATCTTGCTCACAGAAGTTTATCAGTAGCAACAGTTTTGTAATAGCAATAACAAAGTAAGAGCAGTAGTAAAAGTAAAGACAGTAGTAACAATTGCAGTAAACATTAGGATTAAAGCGCGGTAGGCATAGGGATGGATGGACGGGCGTTGCAAGGACAAGACAATTCATATGGCAATTAAGACATAGGGCATTTGCAGATAAATAAGATAAATCATCCAAGTACTAAATAATCATAGGCATGTGTTCCATATATAGTCATACATGCTCGCAATGAGAACTTGCACAACATCTTTTGTCCTGCCAGCCTGTTTGCAGCGGGACCTCAAGGGAACTACTAGCAATTAAGGTGCTCCTTTTAATATAGCACCGGAGCAAAGCATTAACACTCCATGAACACATGTGATCCTCACATCAAAGCCATCCCCTCCGGTTATCCCGATTATTGTCACTTCGGGGCCTTTGGTTCCGGACAACAATATGTGTATACAACTTGCATGTAAGATCACAAACAATACTATCATCATGAATAAATAACATGTTCAGATCTGAAATCATGGCACTCGGGCCCTAGTGACAAGCATTAAGCATAACATGTTGCAACAAAGTCAAAAAGCACTAATAATAGATACTAGGCCCCATTCCCTAACAATCTGATGCCATTACATGAACGATCTCATCCAATCTCTACCATCCCCATAGCCTACAGCGGGGGATTACTCACTCATAGATGGGGGAATCATGGATGGTCGATGGAGAAGTGATGGTGATGATGATGGTGATGATCTCCTCCAATTCCCTGTCCTGACAGGGTGCCAGAATGGAGTTTCTGGTTCTGATTTGCATAATCTGGTGGTGGCAGCGTAGCAGAACTCTTTTTGGAAAAACGTCGAACCCCCTAGGGTTTTAGGTCAAGAGGCATCTTATAGGCGAAGAGGGAGGCCAAGGGGGTGACCGAGGCGGCCACACCACCCCCAGACGCGACCTGCTCGTGTGGCCAGGTGGTGTGGGCCCCTCGTGGCCCTCCTCCGTCTTGTCTTCTGGCTCCGTGAATCTTCTAGTGAAATAGGATTTTTGGCATATTTTCCGGGATTTTTCCTGATAGTTGATTTTCTGCACAAAAACTAGATACCAAGGTAATTATGCTGAAAACTACGTCAGTCCCTATTAGTTGTATCCAAATCACACAAGTTTAGAGGAGAAACAATAGCAAAAGTGTTCGGGAAAGTAGATACGTTTTGGACGTATCCATAGGATGGCTTCTGCTCCATAAACTATGAAGAAAGGAGTTAAGTCGGTCGATCTGTTGGGTGTTGTTTTTAAACTCCACAGTACAAATGGTAATTCCTCCGTCTAGGCTCCAGCTGCTCTATGTAGTGGTGACTCTAAGTGTGGCTTGACTCCATGCAGAATTAGTCCATTGGCTCGTTCAACTTGTCCGTTAGACTGTGGATGTGCCACATATGCTAGGTCAAGGCGGATGCCTTTTCATGACAGTAATCATCAACTTCTCCCAGAGACAAATTGCTGCTGTTGTCGGTGATGATGATGTGTGGGAGACCAAATCTCACCACTAGATCCTGGACAAATTTTAGGGTTGTTGCCCCATCGAGCTTTCTAAAGGGTTTAGCTTCAATCCATTTTGTGAATTTATCCACTGCTACTAGCAAGTGTGTAAATTTGCAAAGCATTGTCTGCAAAGGTCCCACCATGTCCAGCCCCTAGACTGCAGACGGCCAAGTTATTGGTATGGTTCGCAACTCTTCAGCTGGAACATTTGGTTGTCTTGCATAGAACTGACACCCAAGACATGTTTTTACCAACTTGTCAGCGTCCACCTTGGCAGTTAATAGGTAGAATCCTTGTCAGAAGGCCTTAGCGACCAACGATCGGGGAGCAGCATGATGCCCGCAATCTTTGAGATGTATTTCTCTAAGGATAACAATACCTTGCTAGTAGGAGACGCATCGAAGGAAAACTCCTGTGGTACTTCTTTTGTATAGCTGGCCGTCAATGATGACATAGCCTTTTGCTCTTCGTACTATTTGCTGGCTTTCAACTTCATCGACATGCAAAGTTCCGTCTTGTAGATAGTCCATGAACAGTTTCGTCCAAGCCGGAGAGTTCACTATTACTGCGTTAACAAACAAGTCCACTCTATTTGGGTTGTTGGGGTCCGCTCCCTTCATGGATGGGGTCCGTAAATGCTCCAGGAAAATGCCTGGCAGAATCGGTCGGTGAGCCGATCCAAGCTTTGACAATAGATCTGCCGCCTCATTCTCCTCCCTACTTGACTTCGTAGCCGTCGAAGCACTTGGCAATATCGTTTACTTCGTCTCGATATGCCGCTATCATAGGGTTCCACGCGTTCCAGGTGCCAGCTACTTGCTGGGTAACCAAGTCAGAATCTCCACATCAAACTATGCGCTTGATGCCAATATCCTTGGCTACTTGAAGTCCGTGAATGAGGGTCTCATACTCCGCCATGTTGTTGGTAGCGTTTAAGTGGATCTGCAGGACGTATTGCAACTTTTCTCCTGTTGGCGATTGTAATAATACACCAGCCCCCGAGCCATTGAGTAGTTTTGATCTGTCAAAGTGCATAACCCAATATTCTGGCTCTAGTACAGGAGTGTCTTCTGGCAGTTCTATCCAATCTGGAAGAAAGTCCGCCAATGCTTGTGATTTGATAGCGTCACGTCTCTTGTAGGTGATTTCAAAGGCGGCAAGTTCAATGCCCCACTTTGCCACCCTCCCTGTAGCGTCATTGTTGTTGATGATGTCAGACAGTGGAGCTTTGCTCACTACTGTGATGGGGTGCTCCTAGAAATAATGCCTTAGCTTACGTGAAGCAAGGAAAACTCCATAAGCTATCTTCTGGTAGTGCGGGTAACGCTGCTTGGATTCCGTCAAGACCTCGCTTATGTAGTAAACTGGTCGCTGAACTCCGTATTCATGCGTTGTCTCCTTGCGCTCCACCACGATGACGATGATGATTACATGGTTGGTTGCTGAAATGTAAACTAACATAGACTCCCTTGATTCCGGTGCCACAAGTATTGACGCAGAGGAGAGTATTCTATTCAACTCCTGAAGTGCTATGTCAGCCTCGTCTGTCTAGATGAATTTATCCGCCTTCTTGAGCAAATTGTAGAGCGGCATAGACTTCTCTCCAAGTCGGTTGATGAACCGGCTTACTGCTGCTACACAGCCTATGAACCTCTGTATGTCCTTTAAGCACATTGGGGGTTTGATGTCAAGGATGGCCTTTATTTTCTCCGGGTTGACCTTGATTCTATGGTGCGAAACGATGAAGCCCAACAGCTTGTCGGATGGCACCCTGAAGACACACTTCTTGGGGTTAAGCATCATGTTGTATTTCTGGAGATTATCGAAGGTTTCTTGCAAGTTGGTGATAAGTTTGTTTGATTTCTTTGACATTACTGCGATGTCGTCCACATAAGCATGTATGTTGCAATTTATTTGGTCATGTAGGCAGCGTTGCATCGTCCGCTGGTACGTAGCACCAGCGTTTTTTAGCCCAAAGGGCATTGTGACATAGCAGTACATGCCGTAGGGTGTGGTGAATGAAGTGGCCAATTGGTCTGACTTTCGCATCCGGATTTGGTGGTAACCTAAGTAGGCATCAAGAAAACACAGAAGTTCTGAGCCAGCCATCGAGTCAATGACTTGGTCAATGCGAGGCAAAGCAAACGGATCCTTCGGACACGCTTTGTTCAAGCCAGTGTAATTAACGCACATTCTTAATTTATTGGTTCCCTTTTTGGGGACAAGTACAGGATTTGCCACCCATCGAGTGTGAATAACTTCTCGGATAAAGCCAGCCTTAAGTAACCTAGCTATTTCTTTGCCTATAACCCTTCGTCTTTCATCACCAAAGCATCATAGAGGTTGTTTCACCGGTTTAGCATTAGGATCAATATTCAAGCTATGCTCGGCAAGTTCCCTAGGTACACCTTTCATGTCAGCAGGTTTCCAAGCGAAGATGTCCTTATTCTCACGAAGGAACTCGATGAGCGTGCTTTCCTATTTGGGATCCAGGTCCATGCCAATGGCGGTGGTCTTGGAGGAATCTCCTTCAACAAGCTCCACCTGTTTGGTCTTGATGGCGGCCTTGAATGCGGGTTCGGCAGCAGTGATTTGCTTCTTCAAAGCCGGCATCTCGAGGCATCAACCTGGCTCTGGATCTCCTTGAACTCCTCACCGTAGAGGACTGCTTCGACAAAGGCAGATTCGCTGAGCTCACACTCTCGTGCCTTGGTGAAGCTTCCGTCAACGGTGATGATGCCGTTTGGTCCGGGTATCTTGAGTTTGTTGTAGACAAAGCATGTCCTTGCAAGGAAGGAGTGAAAGATGTCATGTCCGAAGATGACGTGGTACAAGCTCTTGAAAGGCACCACTTCAAAGGTCATGCGTTCTTGGCGGTAATTGTTGACATCACCAAAAACGATCAGAAGGGTGATGCTGCCTAGGGAATTAGCTTGTCAGCCAGGGATAACGGCATGGAACATGGTGTTGCTCTTCCTTAGTTGGGTCTCCGTCAAGTTCATCTTGTGCAGTGTATCCAAGTACATGATGTTGATGATGCTTGCACTGTCCACGAGGCACTTGGTGAACTCTGTGCCGTCAATCAAGGGGTTGATGACCATGGCATATTGGTTCTCTGTTAGGATAAGGTCTGGATGATCCTTCCTATCCCAAGTGATGGGAACTTCTGACCACCTAACGTACTGGGGAACCGGAGGAAGGGTAGCCATCAGTATCCTCAGAGAGGTTTTCTGGGCCCAGACGGTGGGGGTGCCAAGGAAAGTGTGGTCGACTGGAGCCTTCTTCTCGAAGGGGTTTTTCGCTTTGCCCTCGCCCTTGTCGGTGGACTTGGGTTCCATATCTTCACCCATATCACTTGATTCCTTGGACTTCTCCTCCTTCTTCTTCCCTTTGCCCTTTCCGCAGGGTCTGTTCTTCCGACTTCGCTTGTAGCCGGACTCAGGGTCTTCCTTGAGGTCATTGACAAACTTGCATTGGCGGTTGGTGTGGGTGGCTTTGCCGTTTGCATCGAGGTGGACGAAACACAGGATATTGAACACGGGGTGCTGAGGGTGTAGACTCACCCCTCTGTTGACCCTGGCTAGTCCCCTGGCCACGACCACGCTGTCCACCTCCGCCTCTGCCAGTGAATGTTGTGGAGACCATGTCGGCTGTTTGCTTCTCTTCAGGCAGAGTCTTCCGCTTGTTATTATTGTTCTTCCTGGTCTGGGTAGGGATTGCTATCGCTGGCAACGATCCGCACGCGTCATCATCAGCGGCGGCAAATTCACTAGCCATGGCGATCATTGCATTGAGGTTGAGCTCATTGTTGTCTTGCTTGCGTTTCAATGTATGCCGGAGCAACGTTCCCTTCTCCAGGCCGTTGATGAAGGCGGCCATAGCAGTTTGTTCGTGCACCCCTGCACAGGAATTTTACATATCGAGCCAGCAAGAGAGGTAGACACGAGAGGTTTCATCCTTTTTTTTGTACACACCGCTGTAGGTCTCCGATAGTGCAGGGATGTTTGTACGTACCCTCGAAGCTTTTGGTGAACGCTTCATGCATGTCCAACCAGTTGCATATTTATTTCTCCGGCAAGTCGTCAATTCATTGTCGGGCGATGCCAGTGAGCATAAGTGGGAGGTACTTGACAACGACATTAGGGTTTCGCCCTGCGATGTGAATCGCTTCGCTATAGTCCTGCAACCATGTAAATGGCCTAGCAGTGTCGTCATAGGGCTTGATAGTCTTGTCTATCAGGAGGCCCTAGGGGTAGGTTGTGGCCTGTATTACTGCTCCAAAACAACGTGGCCCAAGGTATGGGAGCTCCCGAGCTTCTTGGATCTTGTCCAGCCATGAACTTTGATGTCTACGCATGCTTCTATTCTTGTAGACATTTTTGGGCCTCAAAGTGCAAAGGTTTGTAGAACAGCATCAAGTTTCCCTTGAGTGGATCACCCAAGGTTTATAGAACTCAGGGAGGAAGTGATCAAAGGTATCCCTCTCAAGCAACCCTGCAATCAAGATACAAGAAGTCACTTGTTTCCCCAACACACCCAATACACTTGTCAGGTGTATAGGTGCACTAGTTTGGCGAAGAGATAGTGAAATACAAGTAATATGGATGATTATAAGTGGTAATTGCAATCTGAAATAAGAGTGGCAGCAAGCAAACATGTAACAAAACTGATTGTAAACGGTGTTTCAATGCTTAGAAACAAGGCCTAGGGATCATACTTTCACTAGTGGACACTCTCATATAATTATCTTCTCTTCATGATGCTACCCTAAACTACTCTCCGGTTGGAAGATGTAGGGCTATAACAACACACCTTAAAGTTTGCATTCCCCATCTAGATAACCCCTCACTATCACCTTTTCGTGGTGGTGTCATGACAGATGCCATGGGTAGGCTAAAGGTGGGGACTAATACACGCTAGGGGAATCCAGGGAGGGATAGTGGAGTGATTCTCCACACAGAAGATTGTATTCCATTCAAGGTTACAAGTGCTCCTAGAGCTGTATTGGCGAGAGGAGGAAGAAGAAGCTCTCTTACTCTCAACTACAGTTCACTCCTAGAACCTTAGCAAAATTGGTATCGAAGAAAGACCAACCCCTTCTACTGAAACCCTAGCCCCCCTTATATAGAGGGGGCTTGGTCTCTGCCTAGGGCATACGTGGAGGCATATTCCTAAGAATATGCCTCCTCTCAAAGTGGTAACCTGACCGGGGTGCTTTTCCCCCGCGTCACACATGCTTTAGCTATGTGAGCCTCTGCGGCGCCCGCGTCAGCCGACATGGGCGTCGTCACCCTTGTTGGGCATGACCCGGTGGTCCTGCCCTTGTCAGCTTCGCTCATGCAGTGTGTACCGGGCCTTCTTTTTGACCAGCGAGATTCCTTCCTTCTCCCAGAAGCTAAACGGGACTCGGATCATAGTAGATCCGGCTATACCTGTTCCTGCATACAAGTTAGACAAGCACTTCCGACTTACTCCCTAAGTCTGCTGAGACAGTGTTAGGCGACCCCCCTGGTCCGGGTTACTCCGTGATCCGGCCTGCCTTGAGGTGACCCGGCCAGCATCCGCTTTGAACTTGCCGAACCTCGGCTAACTCGTCCTTTATACCCCGGAGTGACCCTACCCGGGGGTATCCCCCAAACATTACTCCCCGAAGCTGGTGCGGTCTTAGCTGCCTTGGCCGCTAAGGCCACATCAGGTTCATTTATGCTCGAGCTTTGAATGTTATTTCCGAGTTAGCTCTTTATCTCGGATTACATGGTTTTCCTTTCCCCTCGCTCGTTCCAAGTTTTCACTTGCTGGCCGGGTTACCATGGTTCGATCCGGGCCTTGTTTCCTTCTTTCATACGCCAACCCATGTGGAAGTTAATCATTATGTCGTCTTATTTAAGGGCCTGCATAGTAACCGCCGCAGTAATTGTCAGTTATCACTGTGCGAAGGTCACGTCACGCCTGCCTCCTCGTTTACCGCATCAGCGCGTCACGTCACGAGATTGCCTCTGCTCTGTGGCCCTCTGTGTGGCTCCTCTCCGATTGGCGGATGCAGGTGATACACGGCCACACCATGTGGCTCATTGGCATAGCGCGATCCCACTCACCCTCTAAGGGGGTGCTTAAGTAGCGGAGGGGCGCACCCCTTAGAATTTTTTCCTCTTCTGCGCCCCTCTGCCCGTTGCTCTTCTTCTTCATCTTCCTCGCGACCGCACCGCTGCCAGTGCTCCTAGCAACAGCGCCGCCGCCGCACTTTTCCTCGTGCCTCTGCGTCGCAGCCACCGCTGCGCAACTTCTTCGCCACGGGTTCTCGCCAATCCAGGCCTCAGATCCCCGCCGCCGCTAGCGCCAGCGAGGGTAGCAAGCACAAGATGACGGAGGAGGAGCTCGTCGTCGCTGAGCAAGAAACGGAGGAGGACGCCGCTGCGGCAGACCGTGGCGCGTGGGCCGGATCGTGGGTCTGTCAAGATGACCTCGACTGGCTCTACCGGACCAGACGCATCCCTTTCGGCGTTGTCGCTCGTCTCCCCTCCGCCGAACTAGCCCCTTCACCCAATCCGGGTGAGTTCGTCGTGTTCTTGTCCCACTTTCAACGGGGATTCGGCTTGCCGGTGAGCGACTTTTTCTGGGATTGGCTTAGCACCTACCACCTGCAGCCGCACCATCTTCCAACCAACGCTATCACCTCTCTCTCTGCTTTTGCTTCTACGATCAAGGGCTACACCGGACTGTGGCCCATGAAGGAGCTATGGATCCGGTTCTTCGGCCTTCGTCGTAACGTCATCCCCAATATCCAAGTTGAGTCTGAGGACAAGCAGCTCACCCAATTTGGAGCTGCGTCCATCTCACCCCGGAGGACTTCCGTTTTCCCCCGGGTCATCGGGCTTGACTCCTGCAAAGGATGGGCCCGGACCTTCTTATATGTCCGGAACTCGGGCATTGAAGATTTGATTCGGTTGCTCCCCTACACTCCGGGTCCACCTGATCCGGAATTCTGGGAGGAGGTCTCCAAGAAGCCCATGGCTCTGGCTAACCAAGTTAACAAGAGGTTCGCGGAACTGAAGAAACTCGGATTGCGCAACGAGGATGCTATGATCACGTTCGTGCGCAACCGAATCTCTCCCCTCCAGAAGCGCACTCACAAGGTGTGTCACATGAGTTTCGGCCGCGACCCCAACCGGACCTCCTCCTTCGAGCTGAGCAACACGGAGATTTTTCGCCGGGTTAAGGCTCTCTTCACCACCCACAAGGATTTCTCCGCTGAATGGACGTGGGGAATTGAGCACTTCTGTCGTGACAGGCTCCCTCCCGCGGTAAGCTTCGCGGGGCAAACTTACTTCGGATCAAATATGTGTTGGTTTTTGTTGAATTTTTGACTCTGTTCTTCATGCTTTCTCTCAGCTATTCCTTCAGCAAACTCTTGAGGATGGTACGGATCCGACCCTTAAGTGGGCGCCGGACCGAGAAATCCTGGATGAGGAGGAGCCAGACCAGGAGATGTTTCTTCCTATGACCGACGCTACAAAACGACCCAGCGGAAAATTCTCTTCTCTTAGAGACTAGCCCGATGATGAGGATGACTCGGATGTCGATGTGATTGAACCTGTTGAGGTTGTCCCTCTTTCTTTTGCCTTTTCGGCATCAGCTAACCCCGGTGGGCATATCCACGAGGATCCTCCACTTGCTACAGGCGAACCGGTTCCGGTGGCGTCGAAGAAGAAGCGCGGAGCCGCACCAAGTTCCTCCTCTGAACCTTCTCAGCCCACAAAAAGGCGAAAGAAGGCCGGAGACAAGACTGCCTCCAAGCCGGCAGGCAAAGCCCTAGCACGAAGGGCCCGGAAACCCAAGGAGGCCCAAATCTCGGATGCATAAGTCATTTTTCGTTGCGCAACTCACTTCTCCTTGCATCGTGGTAATTTCTCTTCTGACATTATTCTCTTCTTCAGGGCTCCGGTGGAGGTCCCTCGGAGCGGATCAAGCATATCTTCACCACTTCGATCTGGCCCTTCTCCTCCTCGTGACGACGAGTCACGTCCACTGAGCCCTATTCCAGAGGGTTCTGTGGCTGCTCCGGGTTCCGTACTACCTCGTCGAGAGGAATGCAACCTCGGAGCGGGAGGAGTTGGTCCAGCCGAGGCGACGGCGTCCACCACTTCGGCATCAACCGCAACCAGCAGCCACCGAGTCTACCTCAACACTAGCACCGCCCCCAGCACCGGCAGCAGTTCCAGTACCAGCGACCGAATTAGCACCAGCACCCGTTCTGGCACCAAGGAAATCAACAACCGCTCCAAGTCCAGCTACAAGAGCTCCAGCACCTAGTTCTTCCGCCTCATCCGAGTCATCTCAACCTCGGCGAGGAACTACTGCAGCAGCTTCTAAGGGGAAATCTGCTGCAGTTACTTCTTCCCAACAAGCTAAGAGCAAAAAGGCTCCGGATGCTACCAAGTCTGCATTCGTCGAGGCTGGGCAGCGAACCTTAGCGTCGATGCTTCCCAAGAAAGCTCCAGGAGCGAAGGATGCTCCTGCCGAGCCAACTGATGCGCAGCAGATGGTTCTGCATACCAGCCCAGCCCTTGCCTTGGTTGAGAGGAAAGAAGCGCACGCGAAGGGCTTGGTGGCACCCCATATGCCCACGGGTGAGTGGTACCCTCCGAGCCTGATTGAGTTCGTCATGAATTGGAACAAGGCGGAGTTCGTCCACAATGACGATCTCCCAGAAAAGTTCGGCCCCGCAGAATTTTCCGCCCAAATGAATACCGCCGCTAAGGCAATTAACCTCGCGGGGCGGATGATGGAGGTATGTCGTTTCTCCTTTACATGCTGTAGATAATAACCATTAGTCCCCGAGCCTCCGGTGGAGTAACTTGTTACTCCGCCGGATGCTCATTAGAAAACTAACGTAGCTCCATGTGAACTTCGAATATGCACACACCTAGAGCCGGGTTACGTTCCACTTGGCCCGGATCTTGTACACTTCGAATATGCACACACCTAGAGCCGGGTTAAGTTCCACTTGTCCCGGATCTTGTACACTTCGAATATGCACACACCTAGAGCCGGGTTAAGTTCCACTTGGCCCAGATCTTGTACACTTCGAATATGCACACACCTAGAGCCGGGTTAAGTTCCACTTGGCCCGGATCTTGTACACTTCGAATATGCACACACCTAGAGCCGGGTTAAGTTCCACTTGGCCCGGATCTTGTACACTTCGAATATGCACACACCTAGAGCCGCGTTAAGTTCCACTTGGCCCGGATCTTGTACACTTCGAATATGCACACACCTAGAGCCGGGTTAAGTTCCACTTGGCCCGGATCTTGTACACTTCGAATATGCACACACCTAGAGCCGGGTTAAGTTCCACTTGGCCCGGATCTTGTACACTTCGAATATGCACCAAGCTAATTTTACGCTTCTATACTTTTTTCAGGTAACCACCAATCACCGGAGTGCTGAATTCCAACGCCTGCTGGATACCCACAAGATGCTACGTGCAAAGCACGTTGCGCTTATTGCAGAACATGAAAAAAGGGGTAAGTTTCTCCCTTGGCACTTCTCCGTTTTTCTTCACCTTCTTCTGCCGAACTAATCTCCTCATTCGGTTTCTGCAGCTGGGGTGGAGGCTGAGAACAAGATCATGCGGAAGAACTTGGAGGAAATCAAAGGTATGTCCTTTTTTGTCTGACCTTGTAGTGTTTTCCATTTCCTTTTCTCCTTGGCTCGGCAAACATTCACTCCTCGGCTCTGTCGGGTCAACATACTATTTCAGCATCGCTTAAGGATAGTGTGCCCGTGCCTGATATGATGTTGCATTTTCTTGAACAAGCAGGGCAGCATCAAGCCGAGCTGAAGAAAAAAGATGATGAGCTCACTCTCCTCCGGACTAAGGACAACGAGATTGCCAGGCTCAAGGCTGAGATGGAGAAGATGAAGGCCCAGCACCAAACTGAGCTCCAAAAGGTTGGCCAGAACTTCACAGAAGAGCGCGAGCGCCTTACTCTCCAGATCTCCAAGGACCAGGACCTACTCAAAGAATCTGACATCCAGCTTGGGTCGGCAAATGCTGAGCTTGAGCAACTTCCCAAGAGACGCGATGACTGCATCAAGGAGTTGACCCGGATCCTCAACCATATATCACGTAAGTTCCTTCCGACACACTTTTCCGGGTTGCTTCATATGTATTTTCTTTACCTTCTTCCCTTGTCTTGCTTCCAGGCAAATTTCCTGAGAGCATCACTATTGCAAGCACAGCAGTTGCAGATTTTTGCCAAGCGAGGGGTACTCCTGCCGCTCCTGCTGGTGAGGAGGTTCCTTACGACATGGAGGACCTGTTGGTCAGCTTGTCATCTCGTGGAAATCATCAAGAATTATGGCAAGGATATCCTCGACGTTGCAGTTCGCATTTTCAACACATTCTGGCCCGGAGAAGGTAGCCCAGAGACCACCGCGATTCTCGTCGAGAAGCTAATGGAGACTAAGACCCAGCTCGATCTCTAGAGAGAGTCCGCTGGGCATGCCGCAGCTGATACTATCCTTCACCACATACTCACATGGTATGAGAAGATCGACCTCAGCCTCCTTACACGCCGGCGCACCGGATCCAGATGGACTGATGACCCGGAGTGGGTAGCTCGGCGCTAGGCTTGCGCCTACAGCTTCGTTGAATATTCTCCTATCCATGACTGGGTTGAAGGACCGAGCTTCCTGGAATCTGCTGGAGACAAGAATGCTGAGAACGCTGAAGACGGGTCGGATGAGGACGAAGAAGGTGATGCCTCAGATATTGAAGACAGTGAAGACGACGCCGAACTTCCTCCTCCTGCTGCTCCTTAGGTCAAAAAACTTGAAAATTTATCAGATCCCCGGTATGCCGGGTGCAACTGTATGCTGCATATGTGATATTTTGCTACTAAGTTCTTATGCCGGGTTAACTTGGGCGTAGTCCCCGAGTTTCATTTTCTTGTTCGCCCAATCTTCTGGCTCGGTTCGTGTCTACCTTGATTCGGTTTTACGACTTATGAACCCGAGCTTCAAAAATTGTTCTAACAATACTTAGAAACTTTTAGGCTTAGCTCAAAATAATTCAGCATAATAACTTGAAAATAAATACAGGGTTAGTCCGAAAAACAAACGTTAGCTCAAATAAATTCGTTTCCTTAGTCGCTTTTCATGTGCTACGCAATTCCAAACTTGTTATCTTGCTTGCCATGAAGCCAATTCTTGTTGGACAGCAGCAAGTCGAAGAGTTGGGTTTTGGTGCTCACACATTACTAATCCGGGTTAAGTAGAACAACTTATTCTAGCTAACGTACGAGAGACAATAACAATAATTATTAAGGCAGTCCCCGAGTTACTGCTCGAGGCGCTACTATTTCATTGATAAGCTCATTGCCGACATACATACCGACATATGAGATGACTCAGATACATACACTTCTTAGCTAAGTGTAGAAGGGACGAAGTAGTGCTACATTCCACGGTCGCTTAGATTCCTCTCCGGACCTGTCCGCCTTGTTCTTTTCCTGTGGCTTTGCATCTATAAGATAGTAAGAATCATTGTGCAATGCTTTGCTCACAATGAATGGCCCTTCCCATGGGGGGACAATTTATGCATGCCAGTAGTACGTTGTACCAACCGGAGCACCAGATCGCCTTCCCGAAAGACTCGGGGGCACACTTTCCGGCTATGGTAGCGTCGGAGATTTTGCTGATATATGGCGGATCTGGACAGTGCTAGTTCTCTCGCTTCTTCCAGCAGATCAACATCATTTTGCCGGGCTTCTTGCACTTCGGCTTCTGTGTATTGGGTGACCCTAGGCGAATCATGCTCTATGTCGGCTGGTAATACAACTTCTGCCCCATATACCAGAAAAAACGGCGTATAGCCTGTTAATCGATTCGGAGTTGTTCTTAAACTCCACAGTACCGCTGGTAGTTCTTCTATCTAGCACCCCGCTGATCTTTGCAGCGGCTCAATGAGCCAGGGTTTTATCCCGGATAATACTAATTCGTTGGATCTTTCCACTTGTCCGTTCGATGCAGGGTGGGCTATCGAGGCTACGTCCAGCCGGATCTTCTTATCTCGGCAGAATCGCGCAAATGCTCCTTCAGCAAAATTTGTGCCATTATCAGTTATGATATTGTGAGGATAACCGTATCTCAAGATAATGTCTTTGAGAAATGTTACGGCCGTAGCTCCATCACATTTTCTTATAGGCTTTACTTCAATCCATTTTGTAAACTTATCCATGATGACCAAAATGTGTGTCATGTTTCCCCTCGCTGGTTTGAACGGGCCGACCATATCCAAGCACCATACGGCAAATGGCCACGTAATTGGTATGGTCTTGAGTTCCGACATCGGCATATGTGTCTTAGTAGCATATCTTTGACAACCATTGCATTTTCTCACCAGATCTTCTGCTTGTTCTAAGGCACTTGGCCAGTAGAACCCATGCCGGAACGCTTTTGCCACCAAGGCTCGGGATGAGGCATGATGCCCGCATTCTCCTTGGTGTATGTCTCGGAGGATGTCAAGCTCTTCTTCCGGGTCAACGCATCGCTGGAGGACATTGGTTACACTCCGTTTGTATAGCTCGGAATTGATAATTGTGTATGCTTTTGCTCTCCTCTGAGTTTGCCTGGCTAACACCTCCTCAGTGGGTAACGTTCCATCTTTCAGGAATTGGAATATAGACAGTGCCCAAGCTGGTATCGCTCGTGCAGGGAATATGTCCTCATCAATTTCCATCTGATCTACCGGCATAACTTTAGCCGGATTACACTGAGCAGTCCCCGGGTCAAGCGAGGTAGTCCCCGGGTTTGCGGAGGCAGTCCCCGGGTTTGCTGATGCAGTCCCCGGGTCTCGCGTACCACCTCCCGTATCAATGTCCATAGGCTCAGCTCCGGATTCCGTATCTTCCGGGACATAGATCGAGTCGGTTCCTGGGGACGGCCTGATAGATGGTTTTCTGAGGTGTTCCAATGCTACACCCGGTGGAATTGCCTGTCGGGTTGATCCGAGCTTCGATAGCATGCCGGCAGCCTCGTTTTCCACTCGGGGTACATGGTGAAATTCACACCCCTCGAAGTAACCAGATATCTTCTGCACATGAAACTTGTATAGTGCCATGTTTGGATCCAGGGCGTCCCACACTCCAGACACTTGCTGCACCACCAAATCCGAGTCGCCAAAGCATATTATCCGACGTATGCCAATCTCTTTTGCCACTTTGAGCCCATGCACAAGAGCCTCGTACTCAGCGACATTGTTCGATGCCGCGAAATGGATCTACAATACGTATTTTAGCTGGTCCTTCTTTGGCGAGGTAAGCACAACCCCGGCGCCTAATCCGGTTTTGGTTTTCGACCCGTCAAAGTGCATCCTCCAGTAGTTTGGATCTTGTGGCGGTGGTTCGTATTGTACCTCGGCCCAATCTACAAAAAAGTCCGCCACAGCCTGAGACTTGATTGCTTCTCTTCTGTCGTATTGGGGCGCATAAGGGGCTAGCTCAATTTCCCATTTTGCGATTCTGCCACTCGCATCCTTGTTACCCATTATCTCGGATATGGGAGCTTCACATATCACTTTGATGGGGTGCTCCTCAAAGTAATGCTTTAACTTCTTTGCCGCCATATAGACACCATATGCCACCTTTTGAAAGTGCGAGTAGTTCTATTTTGAGGCAGACAATACCTTGCTCAAGTAATACACTGGCCTCTGCACCGACTTACCCTCTTCATTGCGCTCTACTACAATCACTGCACTTACAACTCGGTTGGCTGCGGCTATGTAGAGCAACATTGGCTCCTTTGATAGTGGAGAGGCTAACACTAGTGCAGTGGCCAATATCTTTTTTAAGTGGGCAAAGGCTTCATCGGCCTATGGTGTCCAAACGAATTTATCCGACTTTTTCATGAGTTGGTATAGAGGCAATGCCTTTTCTCCCAACCGACATACAAACCGACTCAACGATGCTAGGCACCCAGTGAACTTCTGGACATCGTTAAGACACTTCGGCAGCTCCATCCGTTCAATGGCCCGAATCTTAGTTGGATTAACCTCAATAACTCGGCTGGAGACGAGAAATCCGAGTAATTTTCCAGCCGGGACACCGAAGGTACATTTTTCCGGGTTAAGCTTCATCCGGAACCTTCTCAAGTTCGCGAATGTTTGCCTGATGTCGTCAAGGAGCGTTTTGCTTTTCTTGGTCTTGATAACCACATCATCCACATACACCTATACATTTTGACCTATTTGGTCGTGCAAACATTTTTGCATACATCTCTGGTACGTTGCACCTGCATTACGCAAACCAAACGGCATAGTGCGATAGCAATAAGCCCTGTACGGGGTGATAAATGCGGTCTTTATTTGATCATCCGGATTCAGAGGTATCTGGTGGAAACCAGAATATGCATCAATGAATGACAACAGTTCACATCCCGCGGTTGAGTCTATGACCTGATCTATCCTCGGCAGTGGAAATGGATCTTTTGGACACGCCTTATTCAGGTTCGTGTAATCAATACACATACGCCAAACCACTGCCACGTTCGGATCATCCTTCTTCTTTTCTACCAGCACTGGATTAGAGAGCCAATCCGAATACAGTACTTCCATGATAAATCCTGCTGCTAGCAACTGAGCTATCTCGTCTCCAATGACTTTTCTCCTATCCTCGGTGAAGCGGCGGAGAGGTTGCTTCACCGGCCTTGCTCCGGGTCTTACGTTCAAAGACTGCTCGGCCAACTCCCTCAGAACACCTTGCAAATCTTGTGTGGACTAATCAAAAATGTCCTGATTCTCACGGAGGAAGTTGACGAGCTCGCTTTCCTATTTATCAGTTAACCCAGCACCAATTGTTACGGTGCGCTCCGGGAACAAGTCATCAACTGGAACCTTCTTGGTGTCCTTTGCGGCTTGGAATGAAACGCTACCATGCGGGTTACTCAACGCCGGCATATACTGCTGCGCGGACTGAGCTAATGCCGCCACCTCTTGGATCTTTCTTTTCTCTTGCGCAATCACGAGTGACTCGGCTAGGTTAGACCCAGCTAAGGCACACTCAATGGAACGTCGGAAATCTCCAGCAATGGTAATCACTCCATTTGGCCCGGGCAACTTCATCTTCAGATAACTGATGTGGCAGCTTGCCATGAACTTGTTCAATGTTGGTCTTCCGAGTAACGCGTGATACGCACTTTCCAAGTTCACCACCTCAAACTCCAGATTCTCAGTTCGGCAGTTATCCCTTGTGCCGAATAGCACGTCGACCCAGACTTTGCCTATGGGCTCACAAGAAATGCCTGGTACAATGCCATGGAAAGTTGTTCTTGTAGCCTGGAGCATGTTCTCTGAGATGCCCAACTTGCGCATTGTATGCGCATACATGATGTTAATGCTACTGCCATTGTCAATCAGTACCTTGGAGAACCTCACATTGCTGTTCGGTCCAATGAATGTCGGATCCAACACTAGCGCGTATGAACCTGGACTCGGCATAAGCTTGGGATGATCTTTGATGTTCCAGGTGATTTCCTGGTCCGACCAAGGCATGTACCTCGTCACTGCTGGCATTACCGCATTGACCTCCATATGTCGGTGCTGCAAGCTCTTTCTATCTGTTTCCTCAGTTGTGAACACACAATAGCTCTGGTGATGTTCTCTGTACTCATTCCTCCCCTCGTTTCCGGGGTACCTCTGATCCGGCTGTTGCTGATTTTCCACCTGATGCACTGCATCCCTTCTCTCATTGTTGTCATACCTCGGCGGAGGGGGAGGCAACATTAGTTGTTGCGTGTTCGTTCTGGAGAGCAATTGCTGCCGAGGTAACTCCTGCCGAGGTTGATCATTCCGGGGTGCCTGAGCATTCGCCGAACCACCTTGTTCTATCTTACACATCCACTCACATTGCCTCGTTGTGTGACCCGCTGGGCTATTTGGATTTGGCGTGTGAAACTTACACGGCTGGTCCAACATCGACTCATAGGTATAGCTCGGACGGTCTTTCTTTTCTTGCCACTGTTTCTTTTGCTCCGGGGCCCACGTTTTCTTGCCATCGTTTCTCGAAGTCCATTGCCCTCCCGTTTTCTGGCATTGCTTGCTCCCTGCTCCGGGTTGATCTTGATTCACAACTGCAACTTGTTGCGAACCGTAGCGATGATCCGGTCTATCATCTCTTCTTTTTCCTCTGTAATCGTTCCTCCGAGATGACCCGGCTCCATCCCTCTGATAGTATTCCTCGTTTGACTCGTTTGACATGAGCCTAGGTTGAGTCGGATCACCCAAAGCATACGAATCAGCAATCCGGATCATCTCTGCCAACGTAATTGGCATTTTCCTTTGCAACTTCATCCACAGCTCGCTGCCATATCTTCACCCTTGCGCAAACCATGCTATGGCCTGTGACTCTATGACACCCTCACACGAGTTTCTCACGGTACACCACCGGGTCAGGAATTCACAGTCCGTCTCATTAGGTCTTTGCTTGCACATTGCTAGGGTCTGCGGCCTATTCGGCCTCTGATATGTAATTGAGAAGTTGCTGATAAACATTTCTTCAAAATCTATCCAGCAGTTGATGCTTCCGGGTGGTAAATTATTCAGCCATACTCTAGCCGGACCTTCCAACATCTGGGGTACGTATCGTACAGCCCATCTCAAGTTGCCAGTGGCAATTTTCACAGCCGTAGCATAGTTTATCAGCCAATCCTCTGGCTTGGTACTGCCGTAATATGTCTTCGTGCCTCTGGGCAGCTGGAAGTTGGGTACCGGTGGCTCCTTCATGATCCGGGGTCCAAAGCACGCTGGACCCGGGGGACCTTGACATTCGATCTGTTCCGACCTATACAGGCGATCCAGTTTCAACCTGGCGTCATCCGGCATTAAATCCCTGCGTCCCAATCTTGACCCTATCACATGATAGTCCGGTCTCGGGTACCCCGCGTTCACCATCTCCGAATCACCGTCGTTGTATCGGTTTTGCACTTGGGGCGCACCTTTCTGTTGTATACCTCGGCCGGCGCTTTGCTCTTGCCTTGGTATATTCTGCTGCTGCGGTTCTCCTGCTCCTGCCGAGTTTCGCTGTCCGGCATTGCCATTGACAATGTTCCCCTGACCGGCATTGCCTTGGTCGTGTTTACTTCGGCCAGCTTCACCTCGGCTCATACTTCGTCGATCATCATTTTTCCGTGTTTCTTTTTCTTTTCCTGCACGCGTCGGGTCGTACGGGACGATCTGTTTGTTCCATCTGGCCGAGGTTACTACCTCTTCTCTCCTTGGACCACCATGAGGTGACGATGTGGCTCCAGCGGATTTCTCCGGGTTACCCATCGCCGAATGGACGATTTTGGAAGCTCCAGCTCTCTCCGGGTTAGCTCTGGGTAGCTCTTCGTTCTGTCTGTTCGCGATCCGAACTAACTCGTTAACCCTATTTTGCTGTCTTTGACGGGCCTCACCCGTCAGACCCTCTAACTCGGATGCAGCCGCATCCGCTGCTCTAAGGTTCTTCGCCGGGGTACTGTACTTCGGCAACCCCACAGACAAATAGTTTTCCGATCCCTTGGCTCCATCATCACCTTCTCTGTTCATCTCGCTCATGAGATTTCTCCCTTTTACTTTTACCGTATCAACTTTGTTTGCCTTTGCATACTCACGCAGCGTCATGTTCAGCGACTGCTGAGCCGTGGCTATTTTCTTTGCGCCCTCTACTATCTTTTGCCTAGTTTCCTCTAGCTCGGCCTGTGCCTGAGCCGGATCTACCACTGCTGCTACCGGGTTTGCCAAGCTATCCATAGCTTCTCTCAGTATGTTCTCAGGCCTTTCTAGTGGAGGTCCTCTACCTTTCCTCGGTGCCTTAGGTGTTACCTCTGGGTCCAGTGCTGGATCCTTGCTTGCGCCTGCCCCCGGCGCAGTCATCATCACTTCAGCACGGTCCGGGGAGCGAGTGATATGCGCCCCGTGAACCACGCTAAGGGGTGGTTCCCCTGCCTCGACGATGCGCTGCGGATGAACGCATGATACGTCCACAGCAACGTAGACCTTGTGTGCCCCCAACTTGATGAAGAGGCCGTTGCGCGGAAGTGGGCGCGTGCCGAAGCAGCCAGCGTTGTCGCTGACGAAGTCCAGCGCTCCAAAGCGCTGAACGAGCCCGGAGACGATGCGTTCGCCGGTGCCGATGAGGTTTCCCGTCCGGATCTTCACCCCTGCTAGCGCCTCTAGCCCCACGGTGGGCGCCAACTGTCGTGGTGGTGTCACGGCAGATGCCATGGGTAGGCTAAAGGTGGGGACTAATACACGCTAGGGGAATCCAGGGAGGGATAGTGGAGTGATTCTCCACACAGAAGATTGTATTCCTTTCAAGTTTACAAGTGCTCCTAGAGCTGTATTGGCGAGAGGAGGAAGAAGAAGCTCTCTTACTCTCAACTACAGTTCACTCCTAGAACCTTAGCAAAATCGATATCGAAGAAAGACCAACCCCTTCTACTGAAACCCTAGCCCCCCTTATATAGAGGGGGCTTGGTCTCTGCCTAGGGCATACGTGGAGGCATATTCCTAAGAATATGCCTCCTCTCAAAGTGGTAACCCGGCCGGGGTGCTTTTCCCCCGCGTCACACATGCTTTAGCTACGTGAGCCTCTGCGGCGCCCGCGTCAGCCGACATGGGCGTCGTCACCCTTGTCGGGCATGACCCGGTGGTCCTGCCCTTGTCTGCTTCGCTCATGCAGTGTGTACCGGGCCTTCTTTTTTACCAGCGAGATTCCTTCCTTCTCCCAGAAGCTAAACAGGACCCGGATCATAGTAGATCCGGCTATACCTGTTCCTGCATACAAGTTAGACAAGCACTTCCGACTTACTCTCTAAGTTGGCTGAGACAGTGTTAGGCGACCCCCCTGGTCCGGGTTACTCCGTGATCCGGCCTGCCTTGAGGTGACCCGGTCAGCATCCTCTTTGACCTTGCCGAACCTCGACTGACTCGGCCTTTATACCCCAGACTGACCCTACCCGGGGGTATCCCCCCAACACACCTTGAATGCTAGATGGTTCCAACAAACACCAAAATCTCATAGAGACATCCAACTCAAATTATACTCATGATAAGTATTTATGTAATCTTAGCCAAAGTGCCACACGGTGTGCACACTGTCAACTTCACACACGTGTGGATAAGCAGAGATTAATTAAAGCACTTGAGTAGCAGAATAGATCTATAGCTTACAAAGCTCATGATTTCATAAGATCACACACGGAGAGAGAGATGAGCACATAGCTACTTGTAGAGCCCTTATCCTCTAGAGAGACTACTCCCTCTTCATCATGGGAGTCAGCAACAGCGATGGAGATGGCGGTGGAGTCGATGGAGATGGGGTACTTCCTCGTCCCGGCAGGGTGCCGGAACAGAGACTTCTGTCCCCCGAATATCCTCTTCGGTGGCGGTGGCGCTGCAGAACTTTTCGTGGAATTCTGACCTGGTCCTTAGTGTTTTTGTCCCAGGATGAATATATAGGCAAAGAGGCAAGGTCGATGGGCACCCGAGGGGCCCACACCACCCCCTGGTGTGGCCTGGGCTGGCCCGCACCACCAGTGGGTGTGGCCACCTCGTGGCCCCTATCCGTCTCATCTTCGAGCTCCATGAGTCTTCTGGTAAAATATTGACTTTGGCTTTTGTCCGGTCCAATTCCGAGAATATGTCTTTTCTAGCTTTTCTGGAACAAAAAACAGCAGAAAACAGGCAACTAGCACTATGGCATTTTGTTAATAGGTTAGTTCCAGAAAATGCATTAAAGTATCTCAAAATGTAGACAAAACATAAGAAAATAGATATAAAAGAAGCATGGAACATCAAAAATTATAGATACGTTTACGACGTATCAACATCCCCAAGCTTAACTCCTACTCGTCCTCGAGTAGGTAAGTGATAAAAAGAATAATTTTTGAGGTGACATGCACCATCACAATCTTGATCAAGGTATTTGTAAAACATTGATAGCGGGGATCATAGTACTCTAACATAGACATGAAAGATATAGTTCTAACAATAAGACATCGCAACTATGTTGTAACATGAAAAGGTACAAACAAAAGATTCATGAATAACAATGCTTTGAAAGACGTTTGTTTATTTCACATATAGAAAACATAATGAGAATGGTATTCAACTTGTCCCTCATAGTGTAGCAAAACATAAATGCATAGGACACCTTCAAAGTTCATAAGGGTGACTAGATACAAATAGTTTAAGAACAAGCAATATCAAAGTTATGAATCAATCAACAAGTTTTGGGACAGTGCACATTAAACTAAGAATGACCACTATGCTCTATCAATAGGTGCATAAAGATAGAAGATGGAGACTCAACATAAAAGTAAAAGAAAGGCCCTTCGTAGAAGGAAGCAGGGATTCAAGTCCCATAAAGAGCTTCCAAAAATTATGGTACTTATTAGCTTTCAGCTCTCATTGCCCCTATAATAAGCATCTTTAGGTGATTAAGGTTAAAGTGAACAAATATGAGGATATGCTTAACAAGTTATAAGATGAAAATCTCATGCCCCTTGCTTACGAGTACCGTTCCTCATGCTACTCAACTTTATTCACAGGTAAGTTCTTGTCATTGTAACTACATGTGTATCATAGAGAACCGCTGACGGGGTACCCCTTGCCCGATGATACGGAAGATTCTGCATATCAAAATGACAAGGCAAGCAGACAATGAGCATCTTAGTGATCCTTTTATTTCCTATTTGCATAGGGTCTCTTTTTTTCTTTCCTGTTTGCATAGGTTTTTTTCTTTTTTTGAGGATGCTTCATAGATTGCTCACTATGGTTATGCTGCAGGTTTCCACCATGATTAGGCATGGCTTAGACAAGCCGCCCAGGCGTTTCTATAACACATATACGAACTCCATTAGCCTTACAAGCTCCCCTTTCATTTCACACCGTCGGGATCCATAAGCAAAAGAACATGATATCAACTAAATAAAGTACAATGTTGAAAGCGATAACATGGTTTTGCTAATTCACAACTTACAAAACGCAAGCAACATAGATGGGCACAATAGTTCAAGTTTATTAAGTGCACGAAAGTAAACTATGCCATCAAGTTCGTGAGAGCTTTAATCACTAATTTTCGCATAACAAGTTTAATTTGGAAGGTAGATAAAAACATGAATATACTTGGAATAGCAATAATGCTAATAGGTAGGTATGGTGGACTCTTTGGAATAACTTGGTTTTATTTGGAGTTGGATGCATGAGTGGAACTCATACTTGGTACATGTGGAGGCTAGCAAAAGACTGGGAGCTACCAACTAAGAGAGCAATAATGGCCATAATCATGCAAAGCGACAAAACATTATTAATTAAAGCATAAAGTGATATTACAAGTCGAAAACTAAATGATCATAGAGGCTATGGTGACTTGGTATAGTCTTAACATGGTGTGAGCATGAGCCAAGTCAACCCAAATAAAGCATAAAAGGAGAATACCACAATATTATGCTTTTATATGCTAAAACAATGCATGATTCTTTCAAGGCACATTAAGCAATCTCAATTGTTTGTAACAAGTCATGCTACAACAATAATCACTAAGCATAAAGTCAATGCAATATCAAACATGACATGATAAAGTCTAGGCCACGGTCTAAACAAGCTTCCTTTTGTACCACTATAAGCATGAAACTTCCTACACTTTTCCAACACCAATCGAAAACTAAAGCTAAACGCAGTGCTAGCAAAGGAGAACACTCGCAGAACAATAAGAGTGAAAACTAGAGTGTTCTAGGTAATGAATAATGGGGTGTGTATCTCTCCAAAAGAAGTGTGTTGGGATCCAACCAACTTATTTAAGCAAACTAAGCAAAATAAAACAAAAACCAAAAAACGAAGATGCTCCAAGAATAACACAATTGTGCATGAAACAATAAAAAAGAAGTGTTTGGAAGAAAACCTGAGATTTTTATTGATGAAGAAGGGGATGCCTTGGGCATCCCCAAGCTTTGATGCTTGTACCTCTTGAATATTACTTGGGGTGACACGGGTGGCATCCCCAAGCTTGAGCTTTTGTCCATACTTCATCTTATCACATTATTCTTCCCTACACTTTAAAATTTCCTTCATACTAAAATTCACACAATCTTCATTAGCAACATTAGTGTACTCAAGATAATAAGTCTTTTGGTTCAGTTTAAACACAATTAAAACTTCCATTAAAACACAAGCTACTGTAGCAATTCCTTTTAAAAGTTCAAGTGATCAAAGAGAACTCAAAGAGAAAGAGATTAAGAGGCAAATGCAAATAATGGCAGAAATCTGTCAAAACAGACCAGCAGGTAAAAACCAATTTTTTCGAAGACCTTGTGTTGCTCAAATAGAAAAGTGTTAAACTAACGAAAGTTAGATAACAACCTGGGTCAGAAGCAATAAAAATTACAGCTCAATCCGACGTACAGAGATTTGTCACAAATTTTTACAATGGAGCACAAAATCTGTTTCGGGACATCAACTTTCCCAAATCTTACTTCTCTCTCATTAGAGGTTATTCTTGGCACAAAAACCAAACAAAAAGTATAAGGAGATGTTATTACAGAGGCAATAACTTCCAAGACTCAACAAAACAAAAATAAACTGAAAGTAAAAATATAATGGGTTGTCTCCCAAAAGCTCTTTCTTTATAGCCATTAAGATAGACATGATAATTTCGATGATGCTCACACAAGAAATATGAATTGAAGTAAACGAGAGCATCAAGAATCAAATATGGAACAAATTTAAGTCTAACCCACTTCCTATGAAAAATAATCTTATAAATAAACAAGTCATGAAAGAATAAAGCAACAAGCGTAGAAAAGCAAAACAAGTGCAACTTCAAAAAAATTAACATAAAGAGGGGAAACTTAATATTGTTGAGATACATAAAACCATGTTTCCCTCTCTCATAATAACTTTCAGTAGCATCATGAATAAAATTAACAATATAACTATCACATAAAACATTCTTATCATGAGCCACATACATAAAAGAATTAATACTCTCCACATAAACATAGTCATTCTTATTAATTGTAGTGGGAGAAAATTCAACAAAATAGCTATCATTATTATTCTCATCACCATAATCATCAAATATAGGAGGCATATTGTAATCATAATTAATTTTCTCCTCAATAGTAGGTGGACTAAAAATATCATACTCATTATTGCAATCATCATATATTGGAGGTATAGTATCATCATAAGCAATAGAATAGTTATCTTCCAAAGTGTGTTCATTTGTAAACATATCATCATTGGAAGGAACATGGATAGTACTAATAGTGCATCAATTATTAACATTATCATTTTCAGAATTGGTACCGAAGAGATTTTCAATATCAAAAGTAGTGTGCTTTTCCCAATCATGATCACTACTATAGGTAATAGGCATAGGGACATCATGAGTTCAGACTCATCAAAAACTTTAATAGGAGCAACATGCTTAGGGGAAAATACCGTTTCCTCTCTCCTTTTGCTCCTCCTTTTCTTCTTTTCCTTCTTCTCTTTAGGAATCAGAGGCTTGAAAGGAAGCTTCTCCATATACCCTAGTTTATTGTTAGAGACAATAGAAGAAACTTTGGAGGATTCCTTCTTTTCATTAATAAGATCAAAACACATATTAGTCCTGTAATATTTTGGTAAGATCCCATATTTTATAATATTTTGTATGTAAGTATTTGTGTGGCAATTATCAACACAATAAAGATGACAACCATGCAGGACGCTATTCATACCAAAAGCACTCATATCTACCAAAGAGATTTTTCTTTATAAATCTTCACACCCCAAAAATAATGTAAGTTCATCATGCTAATTAGGAGTGATCATGTCATCACAATACAAACTTGTAGTACTCATTGTATTAGAAGGGCTATTATTATGGCCTGAGCATTGAAAATTGAAATGACCCACTTCAAAGCAAAGTTTACAAATAAAAGGATAGAGGGCACAAACTTTTTTACCAAGATCATTTAGAGCCCTATACCACGTTTAGTTTTTTCATTCCTGTGGGTGATACAATATTATTCTTCAATTTGATTCTTCTCACAAGGTCTATGTATTCCACAAAAATTAACATGCTTATAAGAAATAGTACTTTCAGAGGTTTGAGCATGTTTATTGCTATCATTAATAACAATTTCATTTTTCATGCAAGTGTCTTTAAAGGGATCATGATACATGTCCCAATTTTCTTTAGGAGAATTAATATGAGAAGTAAAGGCTCTACAAAAATCAACAAGAATTTGGGGATCAAGACCATATTTAGCACTAAGCTCTTGAAAATCAGCAGTTTCAGCTAAAGACTTAATGCAATCATACTCATAGTTTATACCTGGTTCATTACCTTTGTCATTTTCCCAATCTTCGGTATTGCTTTGAATTGTTTCAAGAAGATCCCACTTAGCTTTGACCTCCTTACTTGTGAAGGATCCCTCTAAACAAGTATCTAGATAGTCCTTGTAATATCCTGAAAGACTTGCATAAAAATTATTAATAACAATATTACTGGGGAGCTCATGAATGGGACATTTTAGCATTAGTGACTTCAATCTCCCCCATGCTTGGGAAATACTTTATCCATCATGAGGATGAAAATTATAAATATAATTCCTATCTTTATGAACTTCATGAGGAGGATAAAATTTAGACTAAAAGAGAGATTCAAGTTCCTTCCACTTCGAATGATGAGGATCGTCTAGTAGCTCATACCACTCCCTTGCTTTGCCCTTAAGTGATAAAGAGAATAGCTTCCTCTCAAATTGGTGCATTGAAATACCTGCACACTTGAACAACCCGCATAATTCATGTATAAAGAGTAAATGATCACCAGGATGGACAGTTCCATCTACAAAATAATAGTTATTCATAACACGTTCAACAATTTCCATGAGTATTTTAAAAGGGACACTTTTAGTATGTGGATTTAAAATATCACAAGTATCATTAGTATTACCACATATGGGAGATAAAGTATCATCAGAGCAAATTTTCTTGTTTAAAGCTGGAGAACTAAAAAGGTCATTTTCATAAAAACTAACTTCCCCAAGCTTAGACATTTCCATAGCATTAGTAACAAAGGTGGTCAAAAAATTCATACTAATAACATTGCTATTAGCATGCAAAGAAAGTTCCATTGGTTTTTTAATTTTCTTTTCAGGCCATTCATGTTCTACCTTAGGAAAAATACTAAAAACAAGAAAAAAAAGATATAATTCTAGAATCAAAAGGAAATAACTTCAAGCACTCACACACCAGCTATAGTACTAGAAGATAGCTTAGTAGCCAAAGGATGTGAGTACCTTTTACCTTACCTCTCCGGCAACAGTGCTAGAAAATAGATTGATGTCTACGCACGCTTATATTCTTGTAGACAGTGTTGGGCCTCCAAGTGCAGAGGTTTGTAGAACAACATCAAGTTTCCCTTAAGTGGATCACCCAAGGTTTATCGAACTCAGGGAGGAAGTGGTCAAAGGTATCCCTCTCAAGCAACCCTACAATCAAGATACAAGAAGTCTCTTGTGTCCCCAACACACCCAATACACTTGTCAGGTGTATATGTGCACTAGTTCGGCGAAGAGATAGTGAAATACAAGTAATATGGATGATTATAAGTGGTAATTGCCATCTGAAATAAGAGTGGCAGCAAGCAAACATGTAACAAAACTGATTGTAAATGGTGTTTCAATGCTTAGAAACAAGGCCTAGGGATCATACTTTCACTAGTGGACACTCATATAATTATCTTCTCTTCATGATGCTACCCTGAACTGCTCTCTAGTTGGACGATGTAGGGCTATAACAGCACACCTTAAAGTTTGCATTCCCCATCTAGATAACCCCTCACTATCACCTTGATTGCTAGATGGTTCCAACAAACACCAAAATCTCATAGAGACATCCAACTCAAATTATACTCATGATAAGTATTTATGTAATCTTAGCCAAAGTTCCACACGGTGTGCACACTGTCAACTTCACACACGTGGGTATAAGCAGAGATTAATTAAAGCACTTGAGTAGCAGAATAGATCTATAGATTACAAAGCTCATGATCTCATAAGATCACGCATAGAGAGAGATGAGCACATAGATACTTGTAGAGCCCTTAGCGTCGAGAGAGAACTACTCCCTCTTCATCATGGGAGTCAGCAACGACAATGGAGATGGCGGTGGAGTCGATGGAGATGGCTCCGGGGGCACTTCCCCGTCCCGGCAGGGTGCCGGAATAGAGACTTCTGTCCCTCGAATCTCCTCTTCGGTGGCGGCGGAGCTGTGGAACTTTTCGTGGAATTCTGATCTGGTCCTTAGGGTTTTCGTCCCGGTAGGAATATATAGGCGAAGAGGCAAGGTCGATGGGCGCCCGAGGGGCCCACACCACCCCCTGGTGCGGCCTGTGCCACCAGGTGGTGTGGCCACCTCGTGGCCCCTCTCCGTCTTGTCTTCTGGCTCCGTGAGTCTTCTGGTAAAATATTGACTTTGGCTTTTGTCCGGTCCAATTCCGAGAATATGTCTTTTCTAGCTTTTCTGAAACCAAAAACAGCAGAAAACAGGCAACTAGAACTGCGACATCTTCTTAATAGGTTAGTTCCAAAAAATGCATAAAAGTATCTCAAAATGTAGACAAAACATAAGAAAGTAGATATAAAAGAAGCATGGAACATCAAAAATTATAGATACATGTACGACGTATCAAACGTGCGTCGTACGACTCTGGTTGCTTCCCTTTTCTATCATGGGGAGGGGAATTGCGGTGTGATTTATGAGATCCACCATGTCCTCTGCCATGATGGCTTCTAGGTGGCGACGGTGGAGGCTATGGGTTAGCCTTGTTGTTATTCCCCTTCTACGACTCCTCACGCCTGTCGTGGTTGCTTGTCAGATGTGGTGCTTCCTTGTAGGATCTGCTCTTGTGTCCTTCAACGCTGATGTGCTCTCCGGCATGCCGGGGCTGCTCACCCTGGTCGTGTATAGCGATGCTGACCTGGGGGTGCCTAGGAGGTGGCATTCTTGTGCGGTGGAGTGGTTGTGGTTCCTCGTGATGTCGGGATGGCGGGGGTGGTGGAAATCGACGAGGACGAGCCTTTTCTCCGTGATCAGAAGATATGGGTATGGCATCAGCCCTGTTACGCGCATCCCTCCGTCTTCGCTCGGTGGAGCCTGTGTGGGATCCCTTGTCACAGGGAGATCTTGGCCTTCTGCGGCTGTTAAGGGTTGACTGGCAAAGCTCCAGGTTGGACTTAAGCCTCTGCGAGGTAGCCTTTTCATGCTACTTGCATGCCTTGGCAACGAGGTCGTATACCTGAGCAACTACTTCTAGCGACCTGTCCTGCTCTAGGAGGGTCTTGGCGACAACGATGTTGAGGGAGGGAGTTGGCATTACTTGCCTCCCATATGAATCAATGTATGGGGTGGCTTTTGTCGATTTGGATCCGCCATATCCCAACTTGCGCCGTATGCCAGGGTCTTCGATGACGTGAGTTGGTGCTTTCTTTGCTTTGTGCTTCAGTAGCAACTGCTTGTACTCAGCCTCCATAGCTCTTGTCGCCTTGATAGATTGATGTGCCTTGGCCATGTCTTTGTCCATCTTAGTGCCCTATTCTGCGATGCACTTGGCCTCCACTAGGATTGTTGCACGCTTCTTGTCAAGCTCCATAATGCTCCGGATATGGGCGACGGTAATGGGCTCAACAAGGAGTGCACCATAGATTGCCTTGTCGGCGGGAGTAACCAATGGGTTACCAGCTGCAGACATTGACGGTGGCGGCTGATTTAACTGCTTGGCACTACTGGGGGCCGTGGTGAGTTCCTACGCCTGCTGTGGGCGGATAACCGGAGGGGGCATAGCCTTGGCCGGAGCCGGAGGCTCAGCGGCTTTCTGGGTTGTTGTCGCTCTAGTAACTACAGGTGTGGGCGGAGCTCTCTCACGCTCTGGTTCTTGTCCGTCTTCTTCCATCACGCTCCCAATGGCGAATAGCACCTGGTGAGACGTGTGGGTCTTCTCGGCGCGCTCCTACTTCTCGATCTCCTGCTCGATCTCCCTCATAACATCATCATATTCCTCTGAGTTAGTGTCTGAGTCGCCGCCATCCATATTGATGTTGGCGTATAGCGCGTCAAGGACGGGGTTAGAGTTGGCTTCGGTGTTATTGACGGCAGATATGGAGGGTGATGGAGGCGGGCCGTTGTTGCTGTTTCCTCTGACTTCAGGCCCAGGCATAGCTTGGGTGTTTTCCTTGGCGTCTGCGTATTCATTGACAATTGCGACCATCTCGCCAAGGGTGAGAGGGCCCGCGGCCTGCCATCTTCGAAGGGTATGCCGGAGGAGTGTTCCAGGCATGAGCCCTTCCACGAAGTGGTAAACGAGTTCGTCGGCACGGTCACCCTCTAAGGTTTCCCTCACTCTCATCCATCTAGCAAGGTATTCAAGGGGAGGTTCTCCACCCTTTGAACGAATCTGTCCAGATCGAAGATGGTGACGACACCGACAAAGTGTGACCTACGCATCTCTAACGCTCGGGAAAGCCAATCGGATTTGTGGGGTCCTTCCACCTTTATATCCTGCACATGGGCAGTTTGGGTGGGCCTTGAATTTTCCTGATCTGAGCCACCATACTCCAAAGAGAGGTACGACACAGATTCTTCCGCGAACGTATCCTGCCCGTAGGCGGTCTGTGCGGGCCTTGACGGGTTTCTGACTTCCTAGGAGCTAGGACCCGAGTTAGTTTCATCGATAAAGATGTGGATGTCTCCGAAGGGGATGACGGAGCAGCACGTAGGGTTTGTCTTCACTAGCAACCAGAACTTATCTAGAGGGACGATCAGGACATTGTCGGAGAAGAGAAACCGTCCGATGGCTACGGTGTCGCCAATTCCCATGAAGAACTTGGACCACGCCTGTTGTAGAGCCTAAAGAACTCATGTCACGAAGTTTATAGGCGAAGAGGCAAGGTCAGTGGGCACCCGAGAACTCATGTCACGAAGTTCAAGTTACGATGATTAGAATACACCTCCTAGACTATTCCTTAGACCGTGAGACTATATCAATCACTATCTCCCGAGAATGCTTAGATAGCATCAAACGTCACTTGGTAATACAATGACAATAAAGGTGTGTTTAGGTCTTCGGAGGAACCGTAGAGGCAATATATGTCAAGAGTGGGATTTTTCCATCTGCTTGATGGTACATTGCAAATGTATCTATAATTTTTGATGTTCCATGCTTGGTTTTATCTACTTTCTTATGTTCCATGCTTGGTTTTAGTCTCTTCCATGCCACCAAGTTATCTTCTATCACCGTTACCACTTATATTTATCCATACCACTTGTATTTCACTATCTCTTTGCCGAACTAGTGCACCTATACACCTTACAAGTGTATTGGGTGTGTTGGGGACACAAGAGACTTCTTGTATCTTGATTGCAGGGTTGCTTGAGAGGGGATACCTTTGACCACTTCCTCCCTGAGTTCTATAAACCTTGGGTGATCCACTTAAGGGAAAACTTGCTGCCGTTCTACAAACCTCTGCACTTGGAGTCCCAACAACTGTCTACAAGAAAAGAAGTGCGTAGACATCAAGCTATTTTCTGGTGCCGTTGCAGGGGAGGTAAGGTAAAAGGTATTCACACCGGAGGATTAAAGAAGAAGAACCTCCCATGGCAAACGCCTATTTTCTGGCGCCGTTGCCGGGGAGGTAACGTAAAAGGTACTCACATCCTCTCGTGTGAGTGCTCGAAGTTATTCCCTTTAGATTCTGCAATTTTGTCTTTTTGTTTCTTGTTTTCACTAGTTAGGCTTAATGGAAAACAACAACAAAAATTAGAGAGCTTTATAGTATTTATCTTGAGTTAGGACATGAAGTGTTTGAAGAGAAAATTAAAAAACCTATGGAACTTTATTTGTGTGCTAATAGCAATGTTACTAGTATGAATTCTTTGAACACCATTATTGCTAATGCTATGGAAAAGTCTAAGCTTGGGGAAGATGGTTTTGATGATCATGATATTTTTAGTCCCCCAAGCATGGAGGAGAAAATTTACTTTGATGATACTATGCCTCCAATCTATGATGATTACAATGATGAATATGATATCTTCAGTCCACCTACTATTGAGGAGGAAATTAATTATGATTACAATATGCCTCCTATATTTGATGATTATGGTGATGAGAATAATGGAAGTTCTAATGCTAGTGTTCTAATGGAAGTTTATTTGGTGTTATAACTGAACCTTAAGACTTATTTATCTTGAGTGCACTAATGTTGCTAATAAAGATTGTGTGAAGTTTTGTATGAAGGAAAATTTTCAGGTGTATGGAAGGAATGAGTAATGAGATGAAGGATGGACTAAAGCTCAAGCTTGGGGATGCCACGCGTGTCACCCCAAAAAATATCCAAGAAGTACAAGCGTCAAAGCTTGGGGATGCCCAAGGCATCCCCCTCTTCATCAATAAAAATCCCAGGTTTCATCCAAACGCTTTATTTTTATTGTTTCATGCACAATTGTGTTGTTCTTGGAGCGTCTTCTTTTTCGTTTTTGTTTTGGTTTTTCGTTTGCTTGGTTTGCTTAGTTTGCTGAATAAATTGGTTGGACCCCCTCTTTCATACATTTGTTTGCAAATAGTTTGGTTTGGTTTGGAAAAGAGTAGGAAAGTTCACGCTTAAGTGGTAAAGAGAGCTTGTTTTTGACTGTGGCCTATGCTTTGTCATGCCATGCTTGATATTGTTTTGGCTTTATGCTTAGTATTCTTCGTTGTAGCATGACTTGTTATAAACAATTGAGATTGCTTAATGTGCCTTGGATGAATCATGCATTGTTTTAGCATATTAAAGCATAGTATAGTGGTATTCTCCTTTGATGCTTTATGTGGGTTGACTTGGCGCATGCTCACACCATGTTATGACTATCTCAAGTCACCATAGCCTTTATGATCCTTTAGTTTTCAACTTGCAGTATCACTTTATGCTTTGATCAATGATGTTTTGTCGCTCTGCATAATTATGGCCATTATTGCTCTCTTAGTTTGTCGCTCCCAGTCTTTTGCTAGCCTCCACAACAAAGTATGAGTTCCACTCATGTATCCAACTCCCTAAACCAAGTTATTCCAAAGAGTCCACCATACCTGTTGGGTCCGCAGCATAGAAAACAAAAAATTTCCTACGGTGTGAACTACACACCAAGATCTATCTACTAGGTACAAAGCAACGGGTGGACATACATCCAACGAGAACTTACCCTCGTAGACAACGAGCTTTGTTAACGAGTAGGAACTCGTGGTTGATGTAGTCGTACACTTGCCGATCTCAAGATCGTGATGAAGTCCAGCAGGTCTGGCTCTAGCACGTCCATCAGATCCAGCTACAGCACCACCAAGTCCAGCACCGCAAAGCAGCGGTGCATCCGTGATCGCACACACGTCCGGTACCCCGACAACCTCCGTCCCTCGCTCCAGCAAAGCAGCGGAAGCAGCAACTCCTTTCCAGATAAAGCCACCGGGAACATGTATCTCGCTAATCCGAGACCATGGGGGAATAATACTAGAGGGGGAGAGAGATACTTCATAAGGAGGTGTGTGTGAGAAGTGAGGAGAGGGGGGCCCTTTATAGGAGGAGGGGGGGTGACCCTCCTTCATGGCCGGCGCATGGATGAGGTGTCTCGTCACCTCCTCCATTCATGTGGTGGTAACTCCCTCCACATAAATTTGCCCCTTCACATTCTCTTTTAAAGTCTCCACTTTAAATGCATTAAATTTCTCCAAATTTAATGCTCTCTCATTTAATAAAACTCTTTTATTAATTTTATTCAGAATTTTGTTAATTACTTTAATTAACAAACATTCACATAAAACCCCCTGCAACATTTCAATATTACATGCAGAACCAATTTCACCAATTTCACCCGAAATAGTTTCGGTGCCTATTAAAATAATTCCAGCGCTTTCTTAAATCTTTATCTGAAACATATTTGCTCCAAATGGTGTCGGTATCCCTTAAGTGTGTCACCCTACGGTTCGCGAATAATGCAGACATGATCGAGACCCCTCTCCGATCAATAATCAGCAGCGGGACCTGGAGATCCATACTGACTCCTACACATTCAACGATGACTTCTGTGATCGTGAGAACCTTTAACGCTAGTAACTAAATCCCTTTGTCCCACGATATATTACATGTTCGAGATTCGATCATCGGTATCTCCATACCTAGTTTGATCTTGTTACCGACATGCACTCTTTTCTCGTTCCCGTGATATAACATTCTAGTGATCACATCACTTGCTTGCAAGCTATTTCAATGTGATATCACCGAGAGGGCCCAGAGTATATCTATCCATCATCGGGATGGACAAATCCCACTCTTGATCCATGAGCCTCAACATAACACTTTCGTAGCACTGAACCCACCTTTATAGTCACCCTGTTACGGTGTGACGTTTGATGTTATCAAGATACTCTTCCGGTGTTAGCAATTAACATGATCTCATGGTCTAAGGACTAAGATAACTTTGTATGATGTTATAGAAATATAAACATAATGACTTTGATCGTAATGCTATACTTCGGATGAATGTTCATCACATCATTCCACCAATGGTGTGACCTTGTTATTAACAACATCCAATGTCCATGATCAGGAAACCTTGATCATCTTGTTAATCAACAAGCTAGTCTATAAGAGAGGCATAAATAGGAACCCTTTTTGTTTATTAAACACACATGTATTGATGTTTCCGATCAATACAATTCTAGCATGTAAAATAAACAATTATCATAAACATGGAATAAGATAACAACCACTTTATTATTGCCTCTCGGGCATATTCCCTTCAGTCTCCCACTTGCACTAGAGTCAATAATCTAGTTTGAAAAACTTTGCGCATTGAACACCTATGGCTTTCTGATGTTGCATATACGCTATTGCTAGTGGTTAACATAATCTCCGGATGTGACAGTTTCAGATCCGTGTGTATTTGCATGTCTTTGCGTCTCTACGCATCACTCATTCTCAAATGAGATGGCATTGTATAAATTTGGTCCTCTGGTGAGACCTTTAGTTCGTTCGGCTCAAAATATGTTGATATTATTGTCACACAATATATCTTCATAGTATTAGCCCACTTTGAACCACACCTAGTTTGATAACAAACTACTTAACACAAATGCCCTCCTATGCTGCTACTATAGCAGTCATATACTTAGCCTTTTGTTGTAGTATCCGTCACAATATCTCAACTTTGGAACTCATCCAAATCCATCATGGAACATCCTTTCCATTATATTGTGCCACCCATAGTCTAAATTGAGATAAACTTAATTTGTATCTTGTGACAAAACTAGTATCAATGTAACACTTTACAATGAACTACCTTTAAGTATTTATCACTTATACATGATATATTCTTAGTTCTTCCAAAGCTCATAAGAATATCTTTACTATTGTCCAATGATCATCTTATGAATCATTCTGGTATATGCTCATAACATTTAGAGCATAGGACATTCTGGATATATACATATCATGGTATAATCGATCAAAATTTTCATGTGATTTTACTCACCAAGTGTTGAAACACTTGAATCTTGATACAATCCTTTCCATGCAGTAAGAACATTTCTTGTTGTTTCCAAATTGAACCCTTTCAATATCTCATATTGAACCCTTTCAATATCTTATATATGTATGTCTGGCACAACCATATTAGCGCCTTAATCTATCCATATATATATTGATGCCTAATATTCTGGGTTTGCCCAAGTCTTTCATCGAAATCTTATTTTAATGAAATCCTTATCTTGTGTCAATTCAAGATACATCATTTCCAATCAACAATATGTCCTCTACATAATATATTAGAAATATGTCTCAGCGCTCCTACTTAATTTCTTGCAAATGCAAGCATCTTCATCATCTCCGATGAATTTAAACTCTTTTAACAGTTTCATCATGGTGAAGATTCCAACTCCGCTATGCTTACTTCAACTATTGAAGTTTACATGCCCTTTTAGCACCCTTTGAATTAACAAAACCCTTCGGACCATGTCATGTACATGTCCTAGGTTACCGTTCTATTAGAAGAACCTTGTTTTGTTTATTCAACTACCATATACCAAATTATATGTAGTGGTTGCTACATTAATCCGTCAAGACTATATATCGCTATGAAATATCAAATCTTGTCATAGTCAACTCCTTGAACATTGTCGTAAACTTCTTTCCGACATGTCGACTATTTCATAGATGTTAAACATCCATGTGTTATTTCTTTATAGATCCAAACACGACCGATAGGCTTCACGCCTTTCCGGAGGGTCTTCCAAGTTCAGAAACTTGATTTCTCGTGTATGGATACTATCACGGATTCTATGACTTCTAGTCATTTTATGGAGTCAGGGCCCATCATCGCTTCTTTGCATGTAGTCGGTTCATCATTGCCAAAACAATAACGACTTGCTTATCAAATCTTACTATTTGATTCTTACCGACCCACATGGTTCTATAGGAACTCTAATCTCCGAGATCACACTTTTTGTAATCACGAGAGCCATGAGCACTGTAGCCGCCACCGGGACACTTTCCGTCGCTGCGCTACTTAGCACATATAGCTAAGGTTCAACAACCTTATCAAAGTTCTATTGTCCTCCCACTTAACTTTTCATGAAAATTTCCTTCTCAAGAAACTTGACGTTCCAAGAGACAAACTCTTTTGTCCTTGGTCTTATGGACAAAATTCCCAACAAATTCTTTGGGATAACCTACAAAGACGTGCTTATCCGACTTTGGTTGTAAACATTTTACTTATGCATAGCATACCAAAATTTAAGAAAAGACAATTCAGGTTTTATCCCAAACCATAACTCATATGGTGTCATTTCAACGGATCACGATGGTGCTCTTTTCAGTGTAAAAGCGGTAGTCTCTAAAGCTTCAATCTTTAAAACATAATGGCAGTTTTATAAATGACACCCTTGATCTTACCATGTCGAACATGGTTTGATTTTATCTCTCGAATATGCCATACTCCTATGGTTTATCGGGAAACACAAATCATGGAACAATTCCTCAAGTCTTAGGTGTTTTTGCTAAACATGTAACTCAAATATCTTCCTTTATGATCGAATCATAAACTCTTTATTTTCTTGTTACAATGATTTTCCACTTCATCTTGAAAGTCTTTGAACAATTTTCAAATGTTTCATACTTCTTCCTTGTTAAGTAAATATACAGATATATTCACTCAAATTTTCGGAGAAAGCATATGAAGCAAAAAGATCCATCGCATATGTCTACACATAATGGACTATGCACATCAGCATGCACAATTTCCAATAAGCTAGTCATCCGTTCCTCTCTTGCCTATGGACGGAGTTTCAATTATCTCGAGGAAAGTCTCACATGCGTCAATTGATCAAAATCAAAGACTCCAAAAATCCATCAACATGGAGTTTCTTCATGTTTTCTTTCAAATATAATTTAAACAGCGATGTCACTTCATAAGTGATCTTTCAATCATTTGTCTTGCGACATTTTAGCAATAGTGTTTATGGATGTGATTTCTCCAACTAGACTTGTAAAAGTTCATCCATCCTTTATGGAATACGGTAATTATTTGAACAACCATTGTTCTCATAATACCGGAACAAAATAACAATTATTTAAACAAATCTTGAAGGCTTGGTTTGATGACAACGGAAAAATACAATAACACTTTATATGTTTTCGATGAACATCATCACTCATTCTCTTGCTGGTTACTTAGGCCATTGTAGTTCATGAATTGTGTTGTCCTGTATGACACTTCATACCAACCAATTCGGTATCCAATACCGAAGAACCACATTGTTTAACAAGCAAGGAATATAGCCATAACATGTATATCTTCTATATACCTAAGTTGGACATCTCCAACCTTTTATTTTCTGCCAAATATTTTATAGATTCTCTTTCAGCAATCCCTTTTCTTTTAAAAGAATCTATCAACATCAATAGTGGTGTCATCAACATGACACATGGTACAAAGCGTATATAGTCAAATACTAATACCTTTGGACTTGCACTTTGAAGTGGATCACCATCATCAAATGTTTGGTGTTCTTTCAAAAATCCATTCTTTAGTAATCTATTAGTGTAGTAAACATTTTACTTACATCTTCTATTCATCCTTATCATGACAACTTTCATGATCAAGCTACTCTAGCCTATAAGGAAGAATCATGAGTATAATATCAGTTCCCAAAACCTTTTTGGTAGATTTGGATGCCTAGCATATCCATCCTTCACAAATTCTCATACAATATGAGAACATGTATTTTGCTAAATTATACTCTATCATAATGCAACCAAAAACATTGTTTCAGATATCACAATATCTTTCACACATGATGGTTTCCAAAACAATTTTCAGCTCCAATATAATCTTGATATTAAAACAACTTTTGAATATCAATAATCATGGAGGCAAACATGATACTTTAGATACTAACATTGGAATTCTTACTCTTGATTTAATACTACTTATTAAACTTCATGGAGTAAATAGAGTTTGCTGAAAGTTTGCAATAGGACTTATAAACTTTAAATTGACATTCAAAACAATACGATACCAGTTCGTAAAGTAAATATCCAGAATTCTATAGTTCTATTATCTCAATTAAAACTAAGCATAAGGTAGTGAACAGATGCCAATGACTACAACAAATTATGCAAATTCACTTTGATTTAGTTTATGACAAATTGAGTTCGACTAATCCAAATTAGAAATGAACTCCCACTCAAAAACGACATCCCTCGTGCCGTTTTGGTGATTACATGAACCAAATCCACTACACCAAGTCCTATCATCACGTGAGTCGGTGTAGCTTCAAAGGCGAGCATCAATATGGTCATCACATCAACTATGTGACTCATGCTTAACCTTTCGGTCCATGTTCCGAGGCCATGTCTGTACATGCTAGGCTCGTCAAGTAAGAACCTTAGTATTTGTGTGTGTAAAACTGTCTTACACCCGTTGTATGAAAGCGTGGAGTCAAGAACACCTGATCATCACGTGATGCCTCAAAAAACGATCCACAAAACGGTGCATACTTAAGGAAGAACACATTTTATCTTGATATCTAAATGAGGGATCATATTACAATGCTACAGAAAGTGCCAAACTAGCAGTATAAGATGCTAACATCTAATGTGTAAAGTGAGATGATATGGTCCATGCATTTGATCTCTATCACTTGCATCGTGGTATGATCTCTATCATTCCTTTGTGTGTAAGGCCAAGGTCTATGGAACTTACACGTTGAGTGTGTTGTAAGAGTATCTATCATACATCTACTTACAACAATACCATATCAATACACTAGCCCAGCAACGATCTAAACTAGACGCCTCTAATTTATCAATTGCAAGTTTTACGTGGCTTAGGGCTTTCAGAGATAGAACCATTCTTACCTACGAACATGAACCACAACGAGGATAACTAAGTTATTAGCAACTCGTTGTACATCAGATATTGACTATAGTAGGAGAGACAGACACCCGCCAGCCACTTATGCAAAACAAGTTGCATGTCAGTCGTGGAACCGGTCTCATGTATGATGACATGTAAGGTTGGTCCGGGCCGCTTCATCCCACTATGCCACCAATATCCAAAATACATGAAAGAAGCAATAACATGATCATCATCGCCCACATATAAAAATATGTGTACTACCCGTGCAAAGCACCTACGCATAGATCAGGCTCTGATACCACTGTTGGGTCCGCAGCAGAGAAAACAAAAAAATTCCTACGGTGTGAACTACACGCCAAGATCTATGTACTAGGTACAAAGCAACGGGTGGACATACATCCAACGAGAACTTACCCTCGTAGACAACGAGCTTTGTTAACGAGTAGGAACTCGTGGTTGATGTAGTCGTACACTTGCCGATCTCAAGATCGTGATGAAGTCCAGTAGGTCCGGCTCCAGCACGTCCATCAGATCCAGCTCCAGCACCACCAAGTCCAGCACCGCAAAGCAGTGGTGCATCCGTGATCGCACACACGTCCGGTAGCCCGACAACCTCCGTCCCTCGCTCCAGCAAAGCAGCGAAAGAAGCAACTCCTTTCCAGATAAAGCCACCGGGAACATGTATCTCGCTAATCCGAGACCATGAGGGAATAATACTAGAGGGGGAGAGAGATCCTTCACAAGGAGGTGTGTGTGAGAAGTGAGGAGAGGGGGGCCTTTTATAGGAGGAGGGGGTGCCCCTCCTTCATGGCCGGCGCATGGAGGAGGTGTCTCTTCACCTCCTCCATTCATGTGGTGGTAACTCCCTCCACATAAATTTGCCCCTTCACATTCTCTTTTAAATTCTCCACTTTAAATGCATTAAATTTCTCCAAATTTAATGCTATCTCATTTAATAAAACTCTTTTATTAATTTTATTCAGAATTTTGTTAATTACTTTAATTAACAAACATTCACATAAAACCCCTGCAACATTTCAATATTACATGCAGAACCAATTTCAGCAATTTCACCCGAAACAGTTTCGATGTCTATTGAAATAATTCCAGCGCTTTCTTAAATCTTTATCTGAAACATATTTGCTCCAAATGGTGTCGGTATCCCTTAAGTGTGTCACCCTACGGTTCGCGAATAATGCAGACATGATCGAGACCCCTCTCCGATCAATAATCAGCAGCGGGACCTGGAGATCCATAATGACTCCTACACATTCAACGATGACTTCTGTGATCGTGAGAACCTTTAACACTAGTAACTAAATCCCTTTGTCCCGCGATATATTACATGTCCGAGATTCGATCATCGGTATCTCCATACCTAGTTTGATCTCGTTACCGACATGCACTCTTTTCTCGTTCCCGTGATATAACATTCTAGTGATCACATCACTTGCTTGCAAGCTATTTCAATGTGATATCACCGAGAGGGCCCAGAGTATATCTATCCATCATCGGGATGGACAAATCCCACTCTTGATCCATGAGCCTCAACATAACACCTTCGTAGCACTCAACCCACCTTTATAGTCACCCTGTTACGGTGTGACGTTTGATGTTATCAAGATACTCTTCCGGTGTTAGCAATTAACATGATCTCATGGTCTAAGGACTAAGATTACTTCGTATGATGTTATAGCAATATAAACATAATGACTTTGATCGTAATGCTATACTTCGGATGAATGTTCATCACATCATTCCACCAATGGTGTGACCTTGTTATTAACAACATCCAATGTCCATGATCAGGAAACCTTGATCATCTTGTTAATCAACAAGCTAGTCTATAAGAGAGGCATAACTAGGAACCATTTTTGTTTATTAAACACACATGTATTGATGTTTCCGATCAATACAATTCTAGCATGTAAAATAAACAATTATCATAAACATGGAATAAGATAATAACCATTTTATTATTGCCTCTCAAGCATATTCCCTTCAATACCTACCTACTAGCTTATGCTATTCCAAGTATATTCATGCTTTTGTTTACCTTCCAAATTAAACTTGTTATGAGAAAACTAGTGATTAAAGCTCTCACGAACTTGATGGCACACTTTACTTTTTGCATCTAATAAACTTGAACCATTGGGTCCTTCTTTGTTGCGTATATGCTTGCGCTTTATAAGTTGAAATTATCAGAACCATGTTTCATAGGGAACGCTTTCAAAATTGCACTTGTACTTTGTACCCCGTAGATATCATGTTCTTTTGCTTACGGATCCCGGCGGTGTGAAATAAAAGTGGAACTTGTAAGATCATGGAGTTTGTATGTGTGTTAGAGAAACGCCTGGGCCGCTAGCCTAAGCCATGCCTAATCATGGTGGAAACTTGCAACATCACCATAATGAGCACTCTATGAAGCATCCTCAATAAAAACCTATGCAAATAGCAAATAAAAAGATTGTTGAGATTCTCATTGTCTACTTGCCTTGTCATTTTGATTATGGGAAAGCTCCCGTATCATGTGCAAGGGGTACCCCGTTGGCGGTTCTTAATGATACACATATACTTACAATGACAAGAGCTTACTCGTGACTGAAGTTGAGTACCATGAGGATCGGTCTTCGTAAGTAAGGGGCATAAGATTTCGGTTTGTCAAGCATATCCTCTTAGTTGTGTCACTTTAACCTTAATCACCTTAAAGATTCTTATGATAGGGGCAATGAGAGTTGAAAGCTATAAGTACCATAATTTTTGGAAGCTCTTTATGAGACTTGAATCCCTACTTCCTTTTAAAGGTCTTTCTTCCACCATTATATTGAGTCTCCACCTTCTATCTTTATGCACCTACTTTGAGAGCATAGTGGCCATTCTTAGTTCTATGTGCATTGTCCCAAGACTAGTTGATTGATGCATAACTTGATATTGCTTGTTTTAAACTATTTGTATCTAGTCACTCTTGTAAACTTTGAAGGTGTCCTATGCATTTTTGTTTGCTACTCTATGAGGGACAAGCTGAATGCCACTATGCTATGTTTTCTTTATGTGAAACAAACAAACGTCTTGCAAGGCATTGTTATTCATGAATCTTTTGTTTGTGCCTTTTCATGTTGCATCATAGTCTCTTTGTCTTATTGCTAGAACTTTGTCTTTCATGTTATGATTGAAGTACTATGATCCCAGCTTTGAATGTTTTACAAATATTTTGATCAAGTCTTTGATGGTGCATGTCACCTCAAAAATTATTCTTTCTTTTTATCACTTACCTACTCGATGACGAGCAGGAGTTAAGCTTGGGGATGTTGATACATTGCAAATGTATCTATAATTTTTTATGTTCCATGCTTGGTTTTATCTACTTTCTTATGTTTTGTCCACACTTTGGAGTAATTTTCATATGATTTCTTGGACTAACCTATTAACAAGAGCCACAGTGCCAGTTGCATGTTTTCTGCTATTTTTGGTTCCAGGAAAGTCAGAAAATCAATATTCTCGGAATTGGACGGGACAAAAGCCAAAGTTCCTATTTTACCGGAATACTCACGGAGCCAGAAGCAGAGACGGAGGAGGGCCTGGCCACACCATATGGTGGCGCGGGCTAGCCCTGGTCGCGCCACCAGGTGGTGTGGGCCCCCTGGCACTCCCCCGACCTTGCCTCTTCGCCTATAAGAAGCCTCCCGATGAATAAACCCTACGTCATCAATCAGAAATCCACGAAAAGTTCCGCAGCACCGCCGCCACCGAAGGGGAGATTCGGGGGACAGAAAGTCTCTGTTCCGGCACCCTGCCGGGACGGGGAAGTGCCCCCGGAGCCATCTCCATCGATCTCCACCACCATCTCCATCACCATTGCCGATTCCCATGATGAGGAGGGAGTAGTTCTCTCTCGAGGCTAAGGGTTCTATCGGTAGCTATGTGTTCATCTCTCTCTATGCATGATCTTATTGAGATCATGAGCTTGTAATCTATAGATCTATCTTGCTACTCAAGTGCTTTAATAGATCTCTGCTCTCCCCATGTGTGTGAAAGTGACAGCGTGCACACCATGGTGGCACTTAGGCTAGAGATTACAAATACTTGTTATGAGTTATATTTGGAGTCGGATGTCTTTATGAAATTGTGGTGTTTGTTGGACTCATCTAGTACTCAAGGTGACAGTGTGGGGTTTTCTAGATGGGAAAGATGAACTTTGAGGTGTGCTGTTATAGCCCTACCATCGATTAGAGTGTCCAACCGGAGAGTAGTTCAGCATAGTATCATAAAGAGATAATATTTATATGAGAGTGTTCACTAGTGAAAGTATGATCCCTAGGCCTTGTTTCTAGCATTGAAACACCGTTTACAACTAGATCTGTTACATGTTTGGTTGCTGCCATCTTTATTTCAGTTTGCTTTTAGTCTCTTCCACGCCATCAAGTTATCTTTTATCACCGTTACCACTTATATTTATCCATACCACTTGTATTTCACTATCTCTTCACCGAACTAGTGCACCTAGACCTGACAAGTGTATTGGGTGTGTTGGGGACACAAGAGACTTCTTGTATCTTGATTGGAGGGTTGCTTGAGAGGGGATACCTTTGACCACTTCCTCCCTGAGTTCGATAAACCTTGGGTGATCCACTTAAGGGAAAACTTGCTGCTATTCTACAAACCTCTGCACTTGGAGGCCCAACAACTATCTATAAGAATAGAAGTGCGTAGACATCACGTGATAGTAAGATACTCTAAGGCCCACTCAGAGAAGTTATATCCAATAGCTGCGCACTATGTGATTTAATCACAGGGATATCACTTGTCGAAATGATTCAAGTAGCATTGTTTGGTAACGAGATTGAACACGACATGGTGATGTCATTGATCAGATCTCGGGCAATGCAAGTATCGAGAGACAAAAGGAATAAGACATGACTATCCCGGTTCAAACAATGAAAGATCTTCATGGAATGCACAGGGGTCACATGGCCATCCAGGTCACTCTGTCGATCATTGGTCTGGGAGTGTCCCGACCATGTCTAGTGTGTTCCTGAACCGTGGGGTATCACGCTTAAGGGCTTGATGATGCTTAGAGAGTGTTTATAGGATCGGTAGAATCACCTAAGAATAGAAGAGATAAAACTAGAAGGGTTTCGGTAAGTCCGGAGGATGTCCGGAGTGGAGGTGGAAGGTGTTCCATAGACACGGAGATTGAATAATATGTGAATGAATGTTAAATATTGATTTAATCATTTATTCATAATTATTTAATAAAAGAGAAATCAATTTAAAAGGTCAAAGGGCTTAATGGGCCAAATCCCGGAGGGGGTAAGGCCCAAGAGGGGACTACACCCCTAGGAGGGGCCTAGGGGTGGCCGGCGGCCCTAGTGGGCCTTCCCCATGTGGGGCCCATGGTGGGGGCTGGCCGGCGCGCCTCCCCACCCCTCTCCCATGATTAGTCCCACCCCGGGACTTTGAGGGAGGTAGTACCTCCCCCTATATATAGTGGGGGTATTTGGCCAAAGATATACACATAATAATCAATAAAGGTTCCCTCTCTTTTGGGGAGACCTTCTAGTTGATTCTCTCTCTCCTGTGACCATGGTCCCAAGTTCGGACTGCGTGAACGAGAGACATCTTCACCGCGGAGCACCGTCGCGTTGCGAGATTCGGATCCAGGAGCTCTACTTCCTCAACTACTGCTGGATCAGGGAAGCGGAAGTCATCATCAGGCACCGGATGATTGTAACTCCTTGTGAGGTGTCACACTTGAGGCACTCAAGTCGTTGGAGCTGCAGGAGCGTAAGGACTTCATCATGACCTTGAGGTCGGCTTCGGCTCATCTACATCAACCACGCTCTCATGAGCGTTGACAACGCTTTTTGGTCTTCAAGGGTAAGTTTGCGAATAACCCCTCCCGTTACTACATTACTAGTAGATAGGTCCTGGCAGCATCAGGGGTTCAGGGGCGTAGGGTAAAAATTTATTGTTTTCATACGCGAACCCCTACAGTGGTATCAGAGCTAGATCTATGCGTAGTAATGCTAGTACAGGTAGAACACATGAGATGTAGCGCGTGGGTGTTGATCTTTTTGCTGTTACCCTCCCATGTGTACTTGTGTATACTGCACTAGTGCTTGATGAAGTGGCCCCCAACCGACTTTACACGTTCATTCGTGAGATTGGTCCATCCTTGACATACGGATTGTACCGTATAAAGTGGCTTTGGGGGTGTCTGTCTCTCTCGCATTAGTTGGTATGCCATTTGCAATAGAAGGCCCCGAAAGGGGTATAGTATAGAAAACTACTCGATCAGCATTGTGGTGAAAGTTCATAGGTAAGAATTATTCTTGTGCGAATGCCCATTCAGCCACGTAAAACATGCAAAGAAAAGTAGAGGCGTCTAACTTTGTTTTGTAGGGGGCGTTGCTTTGTGATATGGTTGTTGCAAAGGTAAAGTGATTACCTTTTGTTACGAAGTAGTAGTAGATAGTCACGGATGTGACGGACTACCACATCGGAAAGACATTGGTATCCTGGTGCCTACAGTGCCGGAACCCTGGCACCGGAATCCGGTGACGCTGGATGGAGATCACGACGTGAAGGACCATATCACATTGCATTTACATTCAATGTTATTGTTTGCATATCTTATTGTGTGCTAGTATTAGATACTCGATGGTAGCCTAATAAGACAATCCCTATTAAAAATTACCAATGATTGTGTTCCCCCTTAGTGTGCACCACCAAGAAAGTTTTTCGGTATGAGGCACTCCGTGATGATCGGGTGTCAGACATATCTACATTCGCATACAGTGGGTGTAAGCCATGTTGCACAGCGAATACACTAAGGTTGAGTTGTCGAGCCTATCATGTATAGACATGGCCTCAGAACATGGATGGTCGAAAGATCGAGCACGAGTCGCATGAATGATGTGACCGACATTTAGCGTCCACCCTAGAACCCACATTGATGTCCATGATGATCGGGGGAGATGTGGGGAAAAGGGGCCGTGTTATCACTAGAACCCTTCAGGGGATAGGTGTTTCTGAGTGGAGTTATTATTAACTCATTTAATTATAAACTTAGTCTAAATTCCTTCTGCAATTATAAATGTAGAAAATGGTTCTCCTTGATGCTACCTTTCCAGTTGACAATTGGGTAGTTGGTGAGAAACTTAAACTTGATGGATCCAACTTCCCTAGTTGGCTTGTTCACCTGAATGGTCTCCTTAGTAGGAATCATGTGGTAGACTACATACGCCGCACGATGGATTTGACTGAGCCAGACTACTATGAGACCCCACAAAAGTTGGCGGACCGCTACTATCATCAAGAGATGTCCACTTACATTCAGATAATAATGCATTACGGGATGGTGGATGAACTCCATCCGCTCATGGGTGATCTTGATCCGTATGTGATGGTGGATCAGCTGAGAGCAGAGTTCATAAGCCATGTGCGCATGTGGAAGCACGAGCTGCTTTGAGAGGTCCTTTCCATAAAGGTGGAGGAACACACTTGTCTAAAGAGTCACTTGGAGCGCATGCTTGATGCACACATGAGACTGGTTCACTTCATGGACTACTGGATGGATGATCCATTTGTGATAGGCGTGCTACTTCGATCATTGCCTCCCAGCTACGAAGGACATGTCTAGAGTAGCATCATGAGTGGTGATACAGAAACATTGGATTTCCAAGAGTTCATATTACGTTTTAGGAACGTAAAGGTTGAACCAATCACCGGAGAGGTCATCGATGATAAAGGTATATATTTGATATACAATTTTATAAATGTTATAATCTTGCAAACACATGTTGCAGTGTTAAGTATATTTGATACTTGTTCTGTTTTGCTGAAAACATGTCCTTTTGCATAGAGGTGCTTGCTAGAGAGGAGGTGACGTTGCGTATTGATGGCGAGCATGATGATGATGTCCAACGACACTCTCTCTCGACATTTATCACTTAGTTTATGGTTTTTGGATATTTATTGTAATCAAAAGATTGTGAACTTCTTTAGTGTGTCTCACATTTTGTGAGACGGTTATTCATATGAGCTTGTAGCAAACAGTTGTTCCACTTTTATGAATGATCTATATTCATGTTCATATCTTGTTTGATTATATGTGAATTATCCTTGTTGAAACTAATTGATAATGCATGAACATTTTTAAAATATTGAAATGCCTTGAAAAATACCCAACTTAATGATATATTCATTAATGAATGAAACCATTGTTTGAATTCAAAGTTATATTAATAATATGTGAAAGAAACTTGTATTCTTGTCACATATGAATCATGCCTAAGTTTGGCAAAATAACTTAAACACCGTGTATTACATGAATACAAAGTGTTTTGATGAATTGTTGAAAGTAAATACATATTCGATGTATTGTAGTTTAACAAAATGGTGATTATCATTACATGATTGTTTAAATTTGGTAAAGAAGTTTACCAAAGGAAACATAAGTATGAAACTATTTGATATGATCAAAGTATTTCATCAAACAAAGGGTATTAAAGATAAAAGAGAATCTAATTACTATGATTTGATCAGTAGTAATGAAATTTGACTTTATAAGAATGGCATAAAGAAAATTGTGGAATGCAATGCGTTTGAAATGTCAAAATGCAAAGCATCACAATACGATATTTGATATCAAGTGGGTGAATAGATGGCACCAAATAAATCTTTGTAGTGTAGATGTAGAGACCATTAGTTAGAAATAGTTAGCACTCAATTAAGACATATAGTGAACCATCTAGATTCATGAGATCGGCTCCATATCTAGTATGGATTGTCGTGGAAGTTTTGGGGTTATTCGATACAACCAAAACAATAGCGAATATGTCCTTGTAGAGTATTCATTGGAAATTATGAATACGAAATCCATAGCTGAAACCAAAAGAGAAACAAAAGTCGTATTTCTTGGATTTTGGTGCATTCTCGAGAAAGTTCACATTCAGTGATATTTCTCGATTATGGAGCAAATGGAAGATGATGAAAAACATGATGAGGATTCAAAACCTTGCAATAGAGTGTTGAGAATCGCAACGGAAAGCGTTCCTGAATGATTCACTTCACAAAGGAAAGAATCAATGATAGTGATCATTGTGTTTCCCCACTAGTATTTTCACTACATAAAGTAGGATTCAAAATGCAGCCCATATCTTATATGGAGACATTTGTGAATCATTTGTCATGATTACTGGAATATGACATACCTACGAACTACTAAGGAAATAATGGTAAACTAGAATTATGAGAAATCCTAGAAGCAAAATTCCCTTGAGATTAGAAAGCAATTCGTTGTTGAATCTTACAAGTAAAGGGGTTACTTGGATTTTCCCAAATGACTGCAAAGCCATAGTGGAAAAGGGGGTGAATGACAAAATAACAATTTGTCAAGTATTGGACAAATTCAAATGAATTTGATTCAAGTGTGTTAAAAGTATGGTGGATTTAAAACTGGTAAAGTACTAGTATCTCATAGTAAATCTCCAAGTTTGATATTTGATCAAAGGATTTTGAAGTCATTCAAAATAGTGAGTGAATATGCAATTTGCATGAAATTGAGTGGGAGCTATGAAAGTCTTCCTAAAACAATATGTGAATGACATATTTTTGAGTGGGAGCAAAATAAGTCTCAAATTCAAATATGTAGGAACATATGTTGAGTAAGAGTAGTGACTCATACCCAAATATGTTGGGAACATATTTTGAGTGGGAGCTTAAATGCGAGATTCTTAAGTGTGTACATGACACATTAAGAATAAAAGCGCAAGTACCGATAAATAATGATTTATAAGGAGCAGAAGTTGATAATAAGTATATTATGATATTATGTAGTATTCCTTAAAGGATTCTGAAAAGATTTTCAGAATAGAAGTTAAGGAACTAGTCCTTGGTAACTCAAGTTAGGAATAGTATTAAGTTTAAACATCAATGGTTGAAAGAAAGAAAAGGATGATCATCATCCACTATGTTGAGACATAGGTTCTATCTTAGAAAACCATGATGATAACTTAACATAATATATGATCCAAGAAGAAACGTTTGAAAAGTGATTAAGTTTGAATCACAGAATGTTGAGCTAAGTTTGTCCACGGTATCTAATAGAGAACTGTAGACATATTTTCCAAATCCATAAAGGATGGCATATCTTAAAGCATAAAGGGTTATGTTATAAGGGAATATGTTGGAAACTCCTATATCAATAATACCAACTAAAGTTAAGAAGGAAGCAAGGTGAACAAAACATCGAAAGTTGCACACGGTGCACTCGTGTTTTGATGATTACATTTATAATAATAGATAAGGGTACCATCTAAAGAAATGTATAATGTTATCGCGGGGCTAGTTCGCTTTTAATGTAGAATGATGTGTCCCAGGGCACAGTGCCCATGAGAAATCCCTCAAGGTTGATCTAAAGTCACTATACGTTCCTGGAATCTAGCCTCGTTCTGCTGCCATAGCGACGATGCATACACAAAGATGTTATCATATGATGATAAAGTATTAATGTTAATCAAGGTGAAATTAGTAAGTTGCAAATGATTTGGGACTGTAAAGTATAGGCCCGAGACTCAACCTCTTCCATGAGCAAGCATGTTCACAGTACCGGGATATATGGTGCCAATAATTTAGAACAAATGCAGCTAGTTTATTTGTACTCTAGTGCAAGTGGGAGACTGTTGGAAATATGCCCTAGAGACAAATAATAAAAATGATTATTATCATATTTCATAAAGTTTATGATTAAGTTTTATATCATGCTATAACTGTATTGATAGGAAATGTCAATACACGTGTGATATATAAACAACCAGGGGTTCCCGGTGAAACTCTAGTCACTAGTTCATTGGTCAACAGATGATCAAGGTTTCCTAATCATGTGGCATTTATGCCAATTGGAAATAGAGTCAACTCATTCTGAGAATGAGATGATGAACCAATACCCAACCTAAACATCATGACCCGATCATGTCACAAAGTTCAAGTTAGGATTATTAGAATATACCTCGTAGACTATTCCTTAGACCGTGAGACTATATCAATCACTGTCTCCCGAGAATGCTTAGATAGCATCAAATGCCACTTGGTAATACAGTGACAATAAAGGTGTGTTCAGGTATTCAGAGGAACCTTAGAGGCAATATATGTCTAGAGCGGGATTTGTCCATCCGCGTGGCGGAAAGATACTCTAGGGCCCACTCAGAGAAGTTATATCCAATAGCTGCACAACGTGTGATTTGATCACAGGGATATAACTTGTCGAAACGAGTCAAGTAACATTGTTCGGTAATGAGATTGAACACGACATGGTGATGTCATTGATCAGATCTCGGGCAATGCAAGTATCGAGAGACAAAAGGAATAAGACACGACTGTCTCGGTGCAAACGACAAAAGATCTTCGTGGAATGCACATGGGTCACATGGCCATCCAGGTCCCTCTGTCGATCATTGGTCCGGGAGTGTCCCGACCATGTCTGGAGTGTTCCTGAACCGTGGGGTATCATGCTTAAGGGTTTGATGGTGCTTAGAGAGTGTTTATAGGATCGGTACAATCGCCAAAGAAGACAAGAGAGAAAACCGGAAGGGTTTCGGTAAGTCTGGAGGATGTCCGGAGTGGAGGTGGAAGGCATTCCATAGCCACGGAGATTGAATAATATGTGAATGAATGTTAAATATTGATTTAATCATTTATTCATAATTATTTAATAAAAAAGAAATCAATTTAAATGGTCAAAGGGCTTAATGGGCCAAACCCTGGAGGGGAAAAGGCCCAAGAGGGGACCACACCCCTAGGAGGGGCCTAGGGGGTGGCCGGTGGCCCTAGTGGGCCTGCCCCACGTGGGGCCCATGGTGGGGTGTAGCACCCCGGTAAAACCACTACTAGAAAATCGCGTGTTGTTTTTATTTTCTGCATCATCATGACCGCTAATGTCTATGCACTTCTATTCTTGTAGACAGTTGTTGGGCCTCCAAGTGTAGATGTTTGTAGAACAACAACAAGTTTTCCCTTAAGTGGATCACCCAAGGTTTATCGAACTCAGGGAGGAAGTGGTCAAAGGTATTCCCTCTCAAGCAACCCTGCAATCAAGATACAAGAAGTCTCTTGTGTCCCCAATGCACCCAATACACTTGTCAGGTGTATAGGTGCACTAGTTCGGCGAAGAGATAGTGAAATACAAGTGGTATAGATAATTATAAGTGGTAATGGTGATAGAAAATAACTTGATGGCGTGGAAGAGACTAAAAGCAAACTGAAATAAAGATGGAAGCAAGCAAACATGCAACATATCTAGCTGCAAATGGTGTATCAATGCTTAGAAACAAGGCCTAGGGATCATACTTTCACTAGTGAACACTCTCATATAAATATATTCTTCTTTATGATACTACGCTGAACTACTCTCCAGTTGGACACTCTAATCCATGGTAGGGCTATAACAACACACCTCAAAGTAAGTCTTTCCCATCTAGAAAACCCCACACTGTCACCTTGAGTACTAGATGAGTCCAACAAACACCACAATTTCATAAATAAATCCAACTCCAAATATAACTCATAACAAGTATTTGTAATCTCTAGCCTAAGTGCCACCATGGTGTGCACATTGTCAACTTCACACACATGGGGAGAGCAGAGATCTATTAAAGCACTTGAGTAGCAAGGTAGATCTATAGATTACAAGCTCATGATCTCAATAAGATCATGCATAGAGAGAGAGATGAACACATAGCTACCGGTAGAACCCTTAGCCTCGAGAGAGAACTACTCCCTCCTCATCATGGGAATCAGCAATGGTGATGGAGATGGTGGTGGAGATCGATGGAGATGGCTCCGGGGGCACTTCCCCATCCCGGCAGGGTGCCGGAACAGAGACTTTCTGTCCCCCGAATCTCCCCTTCATTGGCGGCGACGCTGCGGAACTTTTCATGGATTTTTGATTGATGATTTAGGGTTTATGCATCGGGAGGCTTCTTATAGGCGAAGAGGCAAGGTCGGTGGGTGGCCAGGGGGACCACACCACCTGGTGGCGCGGCCAGGACTAGCCCGCGCCACCATATGGTGTGGCCACCCAGTGGCCCATCTCCGTCTCGTCTTCTGGCTTCGTGAGTCTTCTGGGAAAATAGTAACTTTGGCTTTTGTCCCGTCCAATTCCGAGAATATTCATTTTCTGACTTCCTGGAACCAAAAATAGCAGAAAACAGGGAACTGGCACTGTGGCTCTTGTTAATAGGTTACTCCAAGAAATCATATGAAAAGTACTCCAAAGTGTGGACAAAACACAAGAAAGTTGATAAAACCAAGCATGGAACATCAAAAATTATAGATACATTTGCAATGTATCAACATCCCCAAGTTTAACTCCTGCTCATCCTTGAGTAGGTAAGTGATAAAAAGAAAGAATAATTTTTGAGGTGACATGCACCATCAAAGACTTGATCAAAGTATTTGTAATACATTCAAAGCTGGGATCATAGTACTTCAATCATAACATGAAAGACAAAGTTCTAGCAATAAGGCAAAGAAACTATGTTGTAACATGAAAAGGCACAAACAAAAGATTCATGAATAACAATGCTTTGCAAGACGTTTGTTTGTTTCACATAAAGAAAACATAGCATAATGGTATTCAGCTTGTCCCTCATAGAGTAGCAAATATAAATGCATAGGACACCTTCAAAGTTCATAAGAGTGAGTAGATACAAATAGTTTAAAACAAGCAATATCAAAGCTATGCATCAATCAACATGTCTTGGTACAATGCACATAGAACTAAGAATGGCCACTATGCTCTCAAAGTAAGTGCATAAAGGTAGAAGGTGGAGACTCAATATAATGGTGGAAGAAAGGCCTTCATAAAAGGAAGTAGGGATTCAAGTTTCATAAAGAGCTTCCAAAAATTATGGTACTTATAGCTTTCAGCTCTTATTGCACCTATCATAAGCATCTTGAAGTGATTAAGGTTAAAATGAACAAATTATGGTGTACATGCTTGACGAAGTATAAGTCAGGAATCTCATGTCCCTTGAATACGAGGGCCGCTCCTCATGCGACTCAAGTTTAGTCACCGGTAAGTTCTTGTCATCGTAAGTACATGAGTATCATAGAGAACCGCCAACGGGGTACCCCTTGCCCGATGATACGGAAGAATCCCCATATCAAAATGACAAGGCAAGCAGACAACGAGCATCTCAGCAATCTTCTTATTTAGCATGGAAATATGGTGCTTTTTTCTCTCTTTCCTCTTTTCATAATCTCTTTTTTTCTTTTTTCTCTTTTTTCTCAATACATGACTCTTTTTTTATAAGAAGAATGCTTCATAGACAGCTCATTATGGTTACGCTGCAGGTTTCCACCATGACAGCATCGATTAGACCAGTGGCCCAGGAGTTTCTCTAACACATATACATAACTCCATGGACTTACAAGCTCCCCTTTCATTTCACACCGACGACATCCATATACAAAAAAACATGATATCAACTAGGTACAAGTACTAGTGCAATGTTGAAAGCGTTCCCCATGACAGCATGGTTCTGCTAATTCCCAACAAATAAGTGCAAGCATATACAACATAGACGACATAATGGTTCAAGTTTTTAAGGGCAAGAAAAGTAAAGTGTGCCATCAAGTTCGTGAGAGCTTTAATCACTAGTTTTCTCATAACAATATTTAATTTGGAAGGTAAACAAAAACATGAATATACTTGGAATAGCTTAAGCTAGTAGGTAGGTATGGTGGACTCTTTGGAATAACTTGGTTTAGGGAGATGGATGCATGAGTGGAACTCATACTTGGTTGTGGAGGGTAGCAAAAGACTGGGAGCGACAAACTAAGAGAGCAATAATGGCCATAATCATGCAGAGCGACAAAACATCATTGATCAAAGCATAAAGTGATACTACAAGATGAAAACTAAAGGATCTCAAAGGCTTAGGTGTGGCACCCCCCTAAAACCACTACTAGAAAATCGCTTGATATTTCATTTTTGTTGCATCATCTTTAGCATGCTCATGTTCATCATGCCACCTTGCATGGATCATGTTACAAAATGTTACATTGGTTGTGTTGCATTGCTTTGCATTGCACTTGTTGGAATCTTGCTTGTGTGTCTTGATATCACATTACTCCCTTCCCCTTTTAAAACCTCTCTATTTGGTTTTCTACAAAGTTGGGACCCAAGTATAGGATCCACTATTTGTAAATGTATTTGTTCTCTTTCTAAAACCCTAATCCTCAAATACTTGTAAAATGCCCACATGGAATTTATTTGTGGGCATCACCTTTCCTCTTTCTCTTTTCCCTCTCATCTCTCACTTGGTTAAACCCCTTTATTCAACATCTTGCAAAAGTTTCAAAAGAGTTTATTTATTGGCTTGTTTGAATCTGAAACAAAACAAAAAGCAAAAATCAAATAAAATAAAAAAAGAAATAAACAAGAGAGAGAGGGAGTAGCAGCAGCCCAGCCTGCCTTACCTGCAGCCCAGCGCCGCAGTCTCCCGGCCCATCTCCTTCCTCTCCACCAGCCGGGCCCATCTTCCTACCTCTCCACCCGCCTGTATCGCTTCGAGGGAGAGCTTTCTCTGTCGCCGTCTTCCTCCTCACGGAGCGTATCTAGAGCTTCCCCTGTCGCTGTCCAAGCGATGGACGGACCAGCACGCGCCCCGAGGCATATAAGGGAAGTACCAGGAGGCGTCCCGTCGAACCCTAGCTCCATCCCTGTCATCACACCGCCGCCCTCTTCCCCCCCCCTTCTTTTCTCCACCTGCCGAGAGAGACCGAGAGGGAGGAGTGGAGGAGATGCAGCGCCTTGGTCGTCGCCGAGCCACCGGAGCACGGGATTGGAACCGCGTCATCTTCCTCTTCATCCTCTCCAAAGATCAGAAGTCGGAGCTTCCAGATCGCGGGGGATTGGAGAGCTTCTACCTCAATGCCGAGCTTGGTCATGCCCAGAGCCATCTGTCACCGCGCTTCCTCTGGCTTCCCCGAGCGTGCCGACACCTGCATTGAGCTCCCCGTCCACTCTCTCTCTGCCTCACCTCCCTGCTTCCCCAGCATCACCCGTAGTCGCCTTGCCGCTCGACGCCCTGCTACTCTAGCCGCGCATGACAACAACGACAGCAACAGCCGCACAGCAGCCCTTTTTCCGTCTCGTTTCCTCGCGAGCTACCGGCCGCTACAGCCCTCCTTTCGGAAAAATTTCTTAAAGGAAGATGTAGTGCGATCTATCCTCTCCAGTTTTTGTTTTGGGAGCCACCTCGGAATTCCGTCGGTATCGTCGTCGCAGGCCTCCGCCGTCGTTGTCTCGCCGTAGGTTCAGAGGCGCGCAAGGTTCAGTTGCCGCTGACGTTTTTGCTCAAACCCCCTGGTCTTTCCAGCCCCTCTCGCGTAGCTCCCTGTGGTGCCCACCTGTCAGCGGCTGCCACGCGCGTGTGGACCGCCTCGCCTGGTTCCACCTGTCAGCCCCCCTGAGTAGAGAAGAGCCGCGTGAGAAAAACCCAGCAAGGCCGCTGTGACCGGTGGGCCGCTGAGTCAGCGTGGCCCATGCGACAGTGGTTGTGGCTAGGAAACCATGAGTGCGAAAAGTTTCTGGCCAACTTTATGTAATAAAAATAAATCCAGAAAATGTTTAAATTCAAATAAATTCATATTAAATCAAATCTTTTGAGTTTGCAAATAATTTCAAAAGAGACCCTAATTCATTTTTAATTCTAAATTCAAAAGCATTTTCAAATAATTACCTACATGCCCCTGCATATTACCTCTAATGACAATTTTGCCCTTTTGGCTATTTAAAAATGCCTAATAATAGTTTTAAATCTATAAATTCAAATTTGACCTGTAATATATGTTTTCTAATTAGAAAAATGCCAAGAATGCAAATATGCCATCCAAAATAATTTTTGGGCAATTTAAAAATTTCGAAATTATTTAAATGCTGATAAATGCCTTTTCCTTAATAAATGAATAACTTTAACTCTGTAATTCCAAATTTGACAAATAATATATCTAAATCGATCAGATCGACGAGCCCTATCTAACTATGATATCCATACATCCTTTTGCATCCTATTTCATGCATTTATAATACATTACTGCAAGGAAATCCATTAATAAAATGGACAAATAAAATTGGAATTGTTTCCTTATTGCTACAAATCTCTCACCAATGTTGTATCATCACTGTGCTATGCAAATGACATTAGGCCATCATGAGATGCATCATTAACTTGCCATGTCACGCATCATATCATGATCATGCTGATTCTTTCGCATTAATTGTAAATGTTGCATCGCTTGTTCCTTTTAGTGTTTTGCTTCTTCCCGGATAGGACGATGAGATGTTGTGAGCTTCGACAAGTTCTCCGGATATGTACCTTCAGCAGTGTTTCCCAGGCGAGCATTCTTCCCCTTTCTACCTATTTTGCATTTATAGTCTTTATTTCCTCCTGTTGATCTATTGCTATCTGTGACGCGATGCTTTAGTGTTCCATACCAGATATATCCCTTGCAGCCTTTATATTGCATTGGACACATCCTATTGCCTGTTGTTTGATAAATAGTCGGCCTTGTGAGTCGTAGTTGCATGCTCATGTGCTGCTTCATGTCGTTGTTGTTCCACCGTTATTGGAAGGTAGGCACATGCTTAATGGTGGAGATGCTTTATGGTGGAGATGATCATGACTTTAAATACAACTATTAAATTGTTGGGATAACTAATGAAAGAGGCACCGGTGGGCAATATATGTTATTTGGTTTTCATGTCCACTTGTGTCCTGTAGGCCCCGAGTACTTGATACTTGTTCCTTGACTATTCGCACTATCCACATCCGGGAGAGTCTATGAATCCCCCTTAGCCAGAGCTTGATTCATTTCTTATTTCTTGGGGCCACAAACTAGTTTGGGGCTTTATTACTATCCTGTACTTATGCCATGCTTTACTGCTTTATTTACGATTGTGCGTGGAGCACCTGTACTGTTTAGGAATTGCGGAGTGTTTTCGTGGTATCGACAAGCCCAGTCACACTTTCGGGTTCCCAGTGGTTTACAACCATTGGCGCAAACCTTGGGTCCGTCTCGGAGCCGGCCAACTTCGTTGCGGGTAGCTTAATGGGGCGGCCCCCTAAAATATTTTATGAATCCTGTGATTGCTTTGTCGTGAAAGCCTCGTTGGGTTTTGATTTGGTTTTTCCGAGGTTGATCGTGTGTGTGTTGCTATTTGTGCACCCCTGCAGGGTAAATCTTTTGAAAGCCGTGTCCGCGGTTATGGACGACTTGGAGCATAGGATCTCGATCATAGACAAGCATAACTAAAGTAGTGTTATAAATTTGACTTAATATGTGACTAGTAATTCAGCTTCACTACAATGGAATGGATAATAAAAATGCCAACAACTGGTGGATCTGTGGTGATCTCTGTCATACTATACCTGCCTAGTAAGTATTGCAACTCCAATGGAATGTGATAAAAGTGCCAACAACTGCTGGGTTTTGGGATTCCTCAGGACAATTATATCTGACTAGTAAATGTTCCAACTACCACGGAATGGTTAATTAAAACTGCCCACTACTTATGCTTCAGGATGACTCATGCTATCTATATCTGATTAGTAAGAGCTTCAACTATAATGGAATGAATAAAACTGCCAACCGTGTGAGTTCCTTGGTTTGACTTCCTCGTTTGGTCTCGAGGGGGAATACCAGGATGGGTATGATTGGTGTTAGTATAAGGTTGGTACCGAATAGGTCTTTCTTATCTCTCTCTCTAATAGCCGCCAGTTAATCGAGTCTCTATAGGTTGTTTAGTGCATGTTGCGTTGCCGCTACAGTCCACCATACCTATGTAGGCGAGAGCCACCGAATTCTACCCTCGCCGTGTACTGGCCTCAGTACTGACGCTCCTCTTTTTCCCTTCGCCCTTTGTCGGCACCCCTTTTGTTTAGCAGGTACGAGTTCAACGTCGTTAGCAGGGTTACCCTTCCGGCTTGGCCTGGGCAGGGTTATGGACGCCATTGGTTATTCTTCAGGGCTCTTAGCCCCATTTGCATCTTGTCCGTAGTCAGACGCTCTATCGTTTTCAAGGTGATTTGGATCTTTGTATATTATATCTGTATTCTTGACTCATGGAGTCGCTGTTGTATATATATCTGTTCTGTGGGTCCCATCGAGGACTGTTGTGTAATGGTATTACTTCGTTTTCCACCCACACGAAAGTGCCTGGTGGGCGTCCTTGAATCGTTTCTATGCGGGTTTGGAGGAAAGGGCTAAAACTTGCATAGGGCCAATTCGAGGGTGTTACAGAGTGGTATCAGAGCCCAGCAGTTGCGATACCCCACTGGTCCAGCCTGTAGGATAACCTATCTAACAGCGGATGTAGAGTGTCAAAACTATTTTGCAAAATCGGTTGGATAGATCTGATTAGGTCTGGTTTTACTCCTTATCCTTATGCTATTCTCCTCTTACCTTTGCATGTTTTCATTCTACTCTCTCATCTTTTCTTCGAGTATAGGAATTCTCGTGGTTGGGTTTCCGTCGTACCTTCAGGGTTTCGCTTCCTCCTTTGGTAACGGTGCTTCTACATCTGGTCTTCATGCTATCTGAGGGATCCTTCATCTGTTGAACTTCTCGTTTTTCCTCCTTTGTGCCTTCCTGTGTTTCCAACGCGACGACATCTTCTACGCCAGATCCGATGCAGAGTCTGCATCACTCTTCTGTTTCCGAACATCGTTTGTCGAGCTCTTCAGTCTGATTCCGAGAGTTGGTTGCATAATTCTGCTATTCATGTACGAAGTAATGATATGAGTGCGGGATGGAGTCACGACCATGCCACTACTCTTATCATTCGCTTTTGTATATTGACTCAGTGGATCCAGCAATTTTACTCCGTCCAAGGAAGCTAGATGTGGCTTTATTTGTTGATGCCTCTACCTTCGCCCTTTGTTCCCAGAGTGTTCTCTCGACGATCACGGACAACGACCTCTTGTTAGTGGTGTCACGAGGATCTACATGAAGCGAGAAGATTCAGATCGCCGACCTTCTTCCGGTACCATGAGGCGGATCTCGAGGGCGAGATCCCTTGTTAGTGGTGTCGAATTGTGGCACCCCGCTAAAACCACTACTAGAAAATCGCTTGCTATTTCATTTTTGTTGCATCATCTTTAGCATGCTCATGTTCATCATGCCACCTTGCATGGATCATGTTACAAAATGTTACATTGGTTGTGTTGCATTGCTTTGCATTGCACTTGTTGGAATCTTGCTTGTGTGTCTTGATATCACATTACTCCCTTCCCCTTTTAAAACCTCTCTATTTGGTTTTCTACAAAGTTGGGACCCAAGTATAGGATCCACTATTTGTAAATGTATTTGTTCTTTTTCTAAAACCCTAATCCTCAAATACTTGTAAAATGCCCAAATGGAATTTATTTGTGGGCATCACCTTTCCTCTTTCTCTTTTCCCTCTCATCTCTCACTTGGTTAAACCCCTTTATTCAACATCTTGCAAAAGTTTCAAAATATTTTATTTATTGGCTTGTTTGAATCTGAAACAAAACAAAAAGCAAAAATCAAATAAAATAAAAACAGAAATAAACAAGAGAGAGAGAGAGGGAGTAGCAGCAGCCCAGCCTGCCTTACTTGCAGCCCAGCGCCACAGTCCCCTGGCCCATCTCCTTCCTCTCCACCAGCCGGGCCCATCTTCCTTCCTCTCCACCCACCTGTATCGCTTCGAGGGAGAGCTTTCTCTGTCGCCGTCTTCCTCCTCACGGAGCGCATCTAGAGCTTCCCCTGTCACTGTCCAAGCGATGGACGGACCAGCACGCGCCCCGAGGCCTATAAGGGCAGTACCAGGAGGCGACCTGTCGAACCCTAGCTCCATCCCTCTCGTCACGCCGCCGCCCTCTTCCCTCCCCCCCTTCTTTTCTCCACCTGCCGAGAGAGACCGAGAGGGAGGAGTGGAGGAGATGCAGCGCCTTGGTCATCGCTGAGCCATCGGAGCATGGGATTGGAACCGCGTCATCTTCCTCTTCATCCTCTCCAAAGATCAGAAGTCGGAGCTTCCAGATCGCGGGGGATTGGAGAGCTTCTACCTCAATGCCGAGCTTGGTCACGCCCAGAGCCATCTGTCACCGCGCTTCCTCCGGCTTCCCCGAGCGTGCCGGCACCTGCAGTGAGCTCCCTGTCCACTCTCTCTCTGCCTCACCTCCCTGCTTCCCCAGCATCACCCGTAGTCGCCTTGCCGCTCGACGCCCTGCTACTCTAGCCGCGCATGATAGCAACGACAGCAACAGCCGCGCAGCAGCCCTTTTCTGTCTCGTTTCCTCGCGAGCTACCGGCCACTATAGCCCTCCTTCTGGAAAAAATTCTTAAAGGAAGATGTAGTGCGATCTATCCTCTCCAGTTTTTGTTTTGGGAGCCACCTCGGAATTCCGTTGGTATCGTCGCCGCAGGCCTCCGCCGTCGTTGTCTCGCCGTAGGTTCAGAGGCGCGCAAGGTTCAGTTGCCGCTGATGTTTTTGCTCAAACCCCCTGGTCTTTCTAGCCCCTCTCGCGCAGCTCCCTGTGGCGCCCACCTGTCAGCGGCTGCCACGCGTGTGTGGACCGCCTCGCCTGGTTCCACCTGTCAGCCCCCCTGAGTAGAGAAGAGTCGCGTGAGAAAAACCCAGCAAGGCCGCTATGACCGGTGGGCCGCTGAGTCAGCGTGGCCCACGTGACAGTGGCTATGGCTAGGAAACCATGAGTGCGAAAAGTTTCTGGCCAACTTTATGTAATAAAAATAAATCCAGAAAATGTTTAAATTCAAATAAATTCATATTAAATCAAATCTTTTGAGTTTGCAAATAATTTCAAAAGAGACCCAAATTCATTTTTAATTCTGAATTCAAAAGCATTTTCAAATAATTAGCTACATGCCCATGCATATTACCTCTAATGACAATTTTGCATTTTGGCTATTTAAAAATGCCTAATAATAGTTTTAAATCTATAAATTCAAATTTGACTTGTAATATATGTTTTACGATTAAAAAATGCCAGGAATTCAAATATGCCATCCAAAATAATTTTTGGGCAATTTAAAAATTTCAAAATTATTTAAATGCTGATAAATGCCTTTTCCTTAATAAATTAATAACTTTAATTCTGTAATTCCAAATTTGACAAATAATATATCTAAATCGATCAGATCGACGAGCCCTATCTAACTATGCTATCCATATATCCTTTTGCATCTTATTTCATGCATTTATAATACATTACTGCAAGGAAATCCATTAATAAAATGGACAAATAAAATTGGAATTGTTTCCTTGTTGCTACAAATGTCTCACCAATGTTGTATCATCACTGTGCTATGCAAACGACATCAGGCCATCATGATATGCATCATTAACTTGCCATGTCACGCATCATATCATGATCATGCTGATTCTTCCGCATTAATTGTAAATGTTGCATCGCTTGTTCCTTTTAGTGTTTTGCTTCTTCCCGGATAGGACGATGAGATGTTGTGAGCTTCGACAAGTTCTCCGGATATGTACCTTCGGTAGTGTTTCCCAGGCGAGCATTCTCCCCCTTTCTACCTATTTTGCATTTATAGTCTTTATTTCCTCCTGTTGATCTATTGCTATCTGTGATGCGATGCTTTAGTGTTCTGTACCAGATATATCCCTTGCAGCCTTTATATTGCCTTGGACACATCCTATTGCCTGTTGTTTGATAAATAGTCGGCCTTGTGAGTCGTAGTTGCATGCTCATGTGCTGCTTCACGTCGTTGTTGTTCCACCGTTATTGGAAGGTAGGCACATGCTTAATGGTGGAGATGCTTTATGGTGGAGATGATCATGACTTTAAATACAACTATTAAATTGTTGGGATAACAAATGAAAGAGGCATCGGTGGGTAATATATGCTATTTCGTTTTCATGTCCACTTGTGTCCCGTAGGCCCCGAGTACTTGATACCTGTTCCTTGACTATTCGCACTATCCACATCTGGGAGAGTCTATGAATCCCCCTTAGCCAGAGCTTGATTCATTTCTTATTTCTTGGGGCCACAAACTAGTTTGGGGCTTTATTACTATCCTGTACTTATGCCATGCTTTACTGCTTTATTTACGATTGTGCGTGGAGCACCTGTACTGTTTAGGAATTGCGGAGTGTTTTCGCGGTATCGACAAGCCTAGTCACACTTTCGGGTTCCCAGTCGTTTACAGCCATTGGCGCAAACCTTGGGTCCGTCTCAGAGCCGGCCAACTTCGTTGCGGGTAGCTTAATGGGGTGGCCCCCTGAAATATTTTATGAATCCTGTGATTGCTTTGTCGTGAAAGCCTCGTTGGATTTTGATTTGGTTTTTCCGAGGTTGATCGTGTTTGTGTTGCTATTTGTGCACCCCTGCAGGGTAAATCTTTCTGAAAGCCGTGTCCGCGGTTATGGACGACTTGGAGCACAATATCTCGATCATAGACAAGCATAATAAGTAGTGTTATAAATTTAACTTAATATGTGACTAGTAATTCAGCTTCACTACAATGGAATGGATAATAAAAATGCCAACAACTGGTGGATCTGTGGTGATCTCTGTCATACTATACCTGCCTAGTAAGTATTGCAACTCCAATGGAATGTGATAAAAGTGCCAACAACTGCTGGGTTTTGGGATTTCACAGGACAATTATATCTGACTAGTAAATGTTCCAACTACCACGGAATGGTTAATTAAAACTGCCCACTACTTATGCTTCAGGATGACTCATGTTATCTATATCTGATTAGTAAGAGCTTCAACTATAATGGAATGAATAAAACTGCCAACCGTGTGAGTTCCTTGGTTTGACTTTCTCGTTTGGTCTCGAGGGGGAATACCAGGATGGGTATGATTGGTATTAGTATAAGGTTGGTACCGAATAGGTCTTTCTTATCTCTCTCTAATAGCCGCCAGTTAATCGAGTCTCTATAGGTTGTTTAGTGCATGATGCGCTGCCGCTACAGTCCACCATACCTACGTAGGCGAGAGCCGCCGAATTCTAGCCTCGTCGTGTACTGGCCTCAGTACTGACGCTCCTCTCTTTCCCTTCGCCCTTTGTCGGCACCCCTTTTGTTTAGCAGGTACGAGTTCGATGTCGTTAGCAGGGTTACCCTTCCGGCTTGGCCTGGGCAGGATTATGGACGCCATTGGTTATTCTTCAGGGATCTTAGCCCCATTTGCATCTTGTCCGTAGTCGGACACTCTATCGTTTTCAAGGTGATTTGGATCTTTGTATAGTATATCTGTATTCTTGACTCATGGAGTTGTTGTTGCATATATATATGTTCTGTGGGTCCCATCGAGGACTATTGTGTAATGGTATTACTTCGGTTTCCACCCGCACGAAAGTGCCTGGTGGGCGTCCTTGAATCGTTTCTATGCGGGTTTGGCAGAAAGGGCTAAAACTTGCATAGGGCTGATTCGAGGGTGTTACATTAGGTGACTTGGGATAGTCATAACATGGTGTGAGCATGCGCCAAGTTAACCCAAATAAAGCATCAAAGGAGAATACCACTATACTATGCTTTAATATGCTAAAACAACGCATGATTCATCCAAGGCACATTAAGCAATCTCAATTGTTTATACCAAGCCATGCTACAGCAAAGAATACTAAGCATAAAGCCAAAGCCATATCAAGCATGGCATGACAAAGCATAGACCACAGTCAAAAACAAGCTCTTTTTACCACATAAGCATTAACTTTCCTACTCTTTTCCAATCCAAACCAAACTATTTGAAAACCAATGTATGAAAGAGGGGGTCCAACCAATTTATTCAGAAAACTAAGAAAACCAAGCAAACGAAAAACCAAAATGAAAACGAAAAAGAAGACGCTCCAAGAACAACACAACTGTGCATGAAACAATAAAAATGAAGCGTTTGGAAGAAACCTGAGATTTTTATTGATGAAGAAGGGGATGCCTTGGGCATCCCCAAGCTTTGACACTTGTACTTCTTGGATATTTCTTAGGATGACACGCGTGGCATCCCCAAGCTTGAGCTTTAATCCATCCTTCATCTCATTACTCATTCCTTCCATACACCTGAAATTTTTCCTTCATACAAAACTTCACACAATCTTTATTAGCAACATTAGTGCACTCAAGATAAATAAGTCTTAAGGTTCAGTTATAACACCAAATAAACTTCCATTAGAACACTAGCTACTGAAGCACTTCCCTCAAAAAGCTCAATTCCCCAAAATAACTCAAAAAGGAACCAACAAGAAGCAAATGCAGAAAATGGCAGAAATCTGTCAAAACAGACCAGCAGGTAAAGACGAATTTTTTCGAAGACCTTCTATTGCTCAAATCAGAAAGTGTTGAACTAATGAAAGTTAGATAACAACCTAGGGCAGAAGCACAAAACTTCACGTCTCAAAAGGACGTACACAGATTTTACACGAATTTTTACGGTGAAGCACAGAAATCTGTTTCGGGACAGCAACTTTCTCAATCATTACTTCTCTCTCATTAGAGGTTACTCTTGGCACAAAAAGCAAATAAAAAGGATAAGGAACGGTTATTATTGAAGTAATAACTTCCAAGACTCATATAAAACTTTTGGGTTATCTCCCAATAGTACTTTTCTTTAATGCCTTTAAGTTAGGCATGATAGTTTGAGAAGATGCTCACATAAGAAATATGAATTGAAGTGAAGAGAGCATAAAGAAGAAAATTCAAAGCACATTTAAGTCTAACCCACTTCCTATGCATAGGAATCTTGTAAACAAACAAGTCATGAAAGCACAAAGCAACAAGCATAGTTAAGCAAAACAAGTGCAACTTCAAGACTTTCAACATAAAGAGGGGAAACTTAATATTGTTGAGATACATAAAACCATGTTTCCCTCTCTCATAATAACTTTCAATAGCATCATGAATAAAATTAACAATATAACTATCACAAGAAACATTCTTATCATGAGCCACATGCATAAAAGAATTAATACTCCCCACATAAACATAGTCATTCTTATTGATTGTAGTGGGAGCAAATTCAACAAAATAGCTATCATTATTATTTTCATCACCATAATCATCAAATATAGGAGACATATTGTAATCATAATTAATTTTCTCCTCAATAGTAGGTGGACTGAAAATATCATATTCATCATTGTAATCATCATATATTGGAGGCATAGTATCATCAAAGTAAATTTTCTCCTCGGTGCTTGGGGGACTAAAAAGATCATTTTCATAAAAACTAGCTTCCCAAGCTTAGAATTTTCCATAGCATTAGCAATAATGGTGTCCAAAGAATTTATACTAACAACATTGCTATTAGCATGCAAATAAAGTTCCATAGGTTTTTTAATTTTCTCTTCAAACACTTCATGTCCTAACTCAAGATAAATACTATAAAGCTCTCTAATTTTGTTGTTGTTTTCCATTAAGCCTAACTAGTGAAAACAAGAAACAAAAAGACAAAATTGCAGAATCTAAAGGAAATAACTTCAAGCACTCACACCGGAGGATGTGAGTACCTTTTACCTTACCTCCCCGGCAACGGCGCCAGAAAATAGGCGTTTGCCGTGGGAGGTTCTTCTTCTTTAATCTTCCGGTGTGAATACCTTTTACCTTACCTCCCCAGCAGCGACGCCAGAAAATAGCTTGATGTCTACGCACTTCTATTCTTGTAGACAGTTGTTGGGCCTCCAAGTGCAGAGGTTTGTAGAACAGCAGCAATTTTCCCTTAAGTGGATCACCCAAGGTTTATCGAACTCAGGGAGGAAGTGGTCAAAGGTATTCCCTCTCAAGCAACCCTGCAATCAAGATACAAGAAGTCTCTTGTGTCCCCAACACACCCAATACACTTGTCAGGTGTATAGGTGCACTAGTTCAGCAAAGAGATAGTGAAATACAAGTGGTATAGATAATTATAAGTGGTAATGGTGATAGAAAATAACTTGATGGCGTGGAAGAGACTAAAAGCAAACTGAAATAAAGATGGAAGCAAGCAAACATGCAACAGATCTAGCTGCAAACGGTGTATCAATGCTTAGAAACAAGGCCTAGGGATCATACTTTCACTAGTGAACACTCTCATAAAAATATATTCTTCTTTATGATACTACGCTGAACTACTCTCCGGTTGGACACTCTAATCCATGGTAGGGCTATAACAGCACACCTCAAAGTAAGTCTTTCCCATCTAGAAAACCCCACACTGTCACCTTGAGTACTAGATGAGTCCAACAAACACCACAATTTCATAAAGACATCCAACTCCAAATATAACTCATAACAAGTATTTGTGATCTCTAGCCTAAGTGCCACCATGGTGTGCACACTGTCAACTTCACACACATGGGGAGAACAGAGATCTATTAAAGCACTTGAGTAGCAAGGTAGATCTATAGATTACAAGCTCATGATCTCAATAAGATCATGCATAGAGAGAGAGAGATGAACACATAGCTACCGGTAGAACCCTTAGCCTCGAGAGAGAACTACTCCCTCCTCATCATGGGAATCAGCAATGGTGATGGAGATGGTGGTGGAGATCGATGGAGATGGCTCCGGGGGCACTTCCCCGTCCCGGCAGGGTGCCGGAATGGAGACTTTCTGTCCCCCGAATCTCCCCTTCGTTGGCGGCGCTGCGGAACTTTTCGTGGATTTCTGATTAACGATTTAGGGTTTATGCATCGGGAGGCTTCTTATAGGCAAAGAGGAAAGGTCGGTGGGCGGCCAGGGGGCCCACGCCACCTGGTGGCGCGGCCAGGGCTAGCCCACGCCACCATATGGTGTGGCCACCCTGTGGCCCATCTCCGTCTCGTCTTCTGGCTTCGTGAGTCTTCCGGGAAAATAGTAACTTTGGCTTTTGTCCCGTCCAATTCCGAGAATATTCATTTTCTGACTTCCTGGAACCAAAAACAGCAGAAAACAGGCAACTGCCACTGTGGCTCTTGTTAATAGGTTAGTCCAATAAATCATATGAAAAGTACTCCAAAGTGTGGACAAAACACAAGAAAGTAGATAAAACCAAGCATGGAACGTCAAAAATTATAGATACGTTTGCAATGTATCAACCGCATGCTCATGTCATCATGCCACATTGCATTTGAGAATCGTCATGTCATCATGCATGGTTTTCCTAAAACTATGTTCTAAAAGCCTAGTTTTGTCTTCTAAAATATCCCCCATCTTTATTCAAATCCAAACCCGGTCCTTCCAGATATTTTGTTTTTGTCTAAAAAACTATTTATAAAGGTCTTTTAAAATAAAATTGTAATGTATTATAATAAAATATTTTTGTTATAATAGAGGAGGCAACCGGCCAGGCCAAAAGGCCTAGCCAGCCAGCCTACAACACCAGGCCCAACTAACCCCAAGCCCTAACCCTAATCCCCACCTAAACCTAACCCTACCCCAGTCGCTGCCACACTCGACCTACCCCTCTCGCGCGGCGCACGCACGCACTAGTGCAGCGGCACACCAACACGGCCACCTGCCGCAACACGCTGAGCTGACCACATCGAACTCCCCTCGTGACCACATCCCACGCGCCGCTATTGCCCGCTCGACCCCGCTCCTCACCCGGTCCCACCCACTCGGCCGCTCCCACACCGACGCGTCCCCGACCCCGCGATTCCCTCACCTCTCCCCTGACGCCTCCTTCCTCCCTTTGGCAACTGCCGCCGCTGCATCACCTCGGCGCTTAGCAGCATGCCAAGGTCCCCGCTGCCCCGGAGCCGTGGCCGTCCCCGGCATCATGTTCCTCGTATTGGCCGGCCGTGTCTCTATCGCCTGCCACGAGCCCGCTGCGTCCGCCCCATTTCCGGCTGAGCCCCGCTTCCGGCCTGTCTCCAGCGCCCGCCGCCGAGTTTCCCCTGAGGGTTCGCCACTCGTCGTCGACCACCTCATGGTGCTGTTTCTCTGCGAGGCCGAGCCACCACCGCCGTGGCCCTTCTCCTCCATCGCCGACCCTGAGCTCACATCTTCTGCACGCGAGCCCGACCCTGGGGAGATCGCCACCGCCTCGCCCTTCGCGTCGTCGACCTCGCCTGTTCCCCCGCTGCCAAGACGAGTCCCGTGCTACCTGGTGCCCGTTGCCCCGTGTCCACTGCCACCGATGTGACCTCGACACGAGCTCGCCCCGATGACCTCCCCGAGCGCGTCCCCGATCTCTGCCGCCACCTGCAAGCTCACCCCGCCTCAGCGCCCCTCTCACCGGTGATGGTTGATCTCTCCTGTAGCAGGCCTCTCCTGTTCTACATGGCACATCGACCTACTATGCTCCAAGCCATGCTCTGATCCGTTCCTTGCCATCAACGGCCAAGGTAGCATGCTTCCTCTTGTTCCTGTACAGGTGCTCGACTAGGTGTCTGATACCTAGATGATATTCGTGTATTTGTTCCTGGCCACAATGCTTGCAGATCATGTTTGCCTTGTGACAGCTGCTGCCCCGGTGCTCCGCTTGTTCCGTATTCTCGTAGAGGTCCGAGATGATAGCGCTGAAGACCGAGACCAAGAGTTGCATCCTAAATTCCTCTTTGGCAAGGGCAGCGACAAGATCTTCGTCATGGGTTGGCATATCCTGGACCACCATCATGGAACCCCGAAGACCATCGGCGCTTGAACCCGAGGGAACCATGCCGAGAACCCGCGGTACCCGACGGTCAGCACCGGACATGAACATCAAGATGTTGGATCTCAAGATCCGAAGACCAAGCCCCGATCCTGAGGATCCGAAGACCAAACCCGAACCCCGTCGAACCTTCGGAGCCCAAGACCGCCGACCCTAATGTGTGACCTTTTTTCTGAGCCCCCTATTTTATAATGATATATATTTGTTGCATATAAATTGTTCATATCGCATACATATTGTGTGGTTGGGCATTATGTTGATTCACCTCATAATTAAATATGGAGATCATATGCGGGCTTTTCTAGTCTTATATTGCCTCCATTTAAATTTGTGTAGAGAATCAATGCCATGTTTTGCCTTGTTAAGACAACATTTAAATTGCGGGGTATCTAAATAACTTGAACCTTATATTTAATTGTCGGGATCCCGATTCCGCTTAATATTGCCTAGTTGCATCGCACCTTTGCTATGTCATACATCATACATGCATCATGCTCGATCTTCTGGCGTAGTATTAAATAGTGCATCCGGTGTTTCTTTTAGTGCTTTGGTTCTTTGCGGATTAGGCCATTGAGTTGATGCGAGTATCGACAAGTTCTTCGGATAATGAACCTTCAGCAATGTTTTCCATATGAGCATTCTCCCTCTTTCTACCTATTTTGCATTTATAGTCTTTACTTCCTCTTGTTGATCTATTGCTATCCGTGTTGCGTTGCTATAGTTTTCGTACCATTTATATCCCCTGTAGCATATATTGCCTTGGACACATCCTATTGCTTGTTGATTGATAGTCAGTCGGCCTTGCGAGTCATAGTTGCTTGCTCAGGTGTTGCTTCACGTCGTTGTTGTTCCACTGTTGTTGGAAGGTTGGCACATGCTTAATGGTAGAGATGATCATGACTTTAATTACAACATGATAATTAAAATGCTAGGACTAGATATAACTAATGCAGAGGCACCGGTGGGCAATAGCTAATATTTGGTTTTTAACCGCTCACTTGTGTCCCGTAGGCCCCGAGTACTTGATACATGTTCCTTGACTATCGCACTATCCGCATGTGGGACCATGAATCCCCTTAGCTAGAGCTTGATTCATTTCTTATTTCTTGGGGCCACAAACTAGTTTTTGGGGCTTTATTACTATCATGTACTTATGCCATGCTTTACTGCTTTATTTACGATTGTGCGTGGAGCACCTGTACTATTTAGGATCCCGCGTCATGTTTATGCTGTATCGACAAGCCCAGTAACACTTTTGAGTTCCCAGTTGTTTACCGCTGTCGTCGCAAACCCTGGGTCCGTCTCGGAGCTGGCCAACTTCGTTGCGAGTAGCTTATTGGGGTGGCCCCCTGAAATATTTTATGAATCTTGTGATTGCTTTGTCGTGAAAGCCTTGTTGGGTTTTTATTTGGTTTTTATTTGGTTTTTCTGAGGTTGATCGTGTGTGTGTTACTATTTGTGCACCCCTGCAGGGTAAATCTTTCTGAAAGCCGTGTCCGCGGTTATGGATGAGTTGGAGCACAGTATCTCGATCATAGACAACTATAACTAAAGTAGTGTTATAAATTTGATTTTGATATGTCTAGTAATCTATTTCGCTACAACGGAATGAGTAAATAAAAGTGCCAACAACTGCTGGTTTCGGATGTCTCCTAGTAATTGTATATGACTAGTAAGTATTGCAACTACAACAGAATGGTTAACTAAAACTGCCCACTGCTTATGATATCAAGATGAATCATGCTATCTATATCTGGCTAGTAAGTGTTGAAACTATAATGGAATGAATAAAACCGCCAACTGTGTGAGTTCCTTGGGTGACTTCCTCGTTTGGTTTCGAGCGGGAAATACCAGGATGGGTATGTTTGGTGTTAGCATCAGGTTGGTTTCCGAATAGGTCTCTCTTATCCCTCTCTAATAGACGACAATTGTATCGAGTCTCTATATGTTGTGTAGTGCATGCTTCGCTGCCGCTTTAGTCCACCATACCGATGTAGGCGAGAGCCGCCGAATTCTAGACTCGCCATGTACTGGCCTCAGTACTGACCGCTCCCTTTTTCCTTTGCCCTTTGTCGAAACCCCTTTTGTTTGACAGGTATGAGTTCGACGTCATTAGCAGGGTTACCCTTCCGGCTTGGCCTGGGCAGGGTTATGGACGCCATTGGTTATTCTTCAGAGCTCTTAGCCCCATTTGCATCTTATCCGTACTCGGATGTTGTATTGTTTTCAAGGTGATTTGGATCTTTGTATTGTATATCTGTATTCTTGACTCGTTGAGTCGTTGTTGTATATATATGCTTCTGTGGATTCCATCGTGGACTATTGTGTAATGATATTACTTCATTTTCCACCCGCACGCAAGTGCCTGGTGGGAATCTTTGAATCGTTTCTATGCGGGTTTGGTGGGAATCGCTAAAACTTGCATAGAGCCGATTCGAGGGTGTTACATGGGGGCTGGCCAACGCGCCTCCCCATCCCTCTCCCATGATTTGTCCCACCCCGGGACTTTGAGGGAGGTAGTACCTCCCCCCTATATATAGTAAGGGTATTTGGCCAAAGATATACACAGAATAATCAATAAAGGTTCCCTCTTTTTTGGGGAGACCTTCTAGTTTATTCTCTCTCTCTCTCTCTCTCTCTCCCGTGACCATGGTCCCAAGTTTGGACTATGCGAACGAGAGACAGCTTCACCTCAGACCGTCGTCACGCTACGGGATTCGAATCCAGGAGCTCTACTTCCGCAACTGTTGCTGGATCGGGGAAGCGGGAGTCATTGTCAGGCACCGGATGCATGTAACTCCCCGCGAGGTGTCACACTTGAGGCACTCAAGTCATTGGAGCCGCAGGAGCGCAAGGACTTCATCACGACCTTGAGGTCAGATTCGGCTCGTCTACATCAACCACGCTCTCCTGAGCGTTGACAACGCTTTTCGGTCTTCAAGGGTAAGTTCACGAAAAGCTCCTCCCATTACTGCATTACTAATAGATAGGCCCTGGCAGCATCAGGGGTTCAGGAGCGTAGGGTAAAATTTTATTGTTTTCATACGCGAACCCCTACACGTTGTGCGAGGGTGTTATGAATTGTTGAGTGTTGTGCCCTAAAGGCTCCCAGAGGCCCGGTTTATAAAGGCACCAAAACCTAGGGTTACAGGGAATGGACCTTGCCGAACAAGGTAAAGAGTCCTACACTAATACTAACTAGTCTTTCGTGTCTTGTACTCCAAGGCTCCGAGTATGTCGGTGACTCCTACGTAGCCTTCCTTAATCTAACATCGGCCTCCCTTCTGGGTCCGTCTAACTGGGCCGCTCAGCAGGCCATAGGCCTTGCTACCAACTATGGGCCACCCGGGTTAGCCGGATTAGAGGCATGCTATGGTGATACCCATTTAGCATATCCCCAATAGAACCCCTTACAAAGCATATAAAAATACAAAAAAAATAACTAGATGGCCAAAACTTGCCACCAAATGCAGCGAAATGAAAGCGAGGGAAACCGAAACTCCACAACGATGCCCCCAAGAGGTCAAGGGTTTTCACCTGGAGCTCTAATGTGACGAAGCTACCCACAACAATGCCCCCAAGAGGATTACGATACCCGCGGGTATCGCTGCTGTTGGCACCAAAGTGTTGAGCTTTTGCCCAGAAAAACCTCCGCACCACGTCCCGTATGTCGGTCCGCCCGCTGCCCTTGAGTCAGGCCTCCACAACATGATATGGGAGCTTCCTGTGCCGAAGCGCCGCCAATCCTAGGAACCCCTGCCGCCCGCTCTTTTCCATCCACACGGCCAAAGATAAGGGCCATCACCACCGCCGCATTGCTCGCCGTAGAGACGACACGTAGTCCACCTTATAGAGCCGCCGCCCCGGCATCCAAGATCTCGAACCCAGAGAGCGATAAGTAGGGCATCACGAAGTTAGGCCGGTAACATCCAGACCCACAACAACCAGTAGGAGGAGATCCACCATCCTCCGCCGTCAAAGACGGCCGCCGACCGGACGCAGCTTGCAAGGCTGGTCAGGCCCATATCAAGCCCAGATGAAGCGTCGATCATGTCAAGATCAGCCTGACTAGCCCCGCCGCTGCGCTGCAGCGCCATGGCCACCGCAGCCGCATGTGCGGCAAGAGAACGCGCGCAGCTATGAAGATGTGACCGTCAGGCCTAGATCGAGCCCGTAGGGCCCAGATCCGGCCTGCATCACCCACTGCCAGCACCCGCCGCTCTCCGTCGACCCGTGTTTGCTCCGCCGCCACCGTCATGGTGCTCCATTGCCGCTGCGAGGAACCACCTACTCTGAGCCGAGATCACGCCACCGCCATGGTGCTCCGCTGCCAACCGAACTATACCCGTGTTAGTCCTCTAGCACACTTGGAAGGGAAGGCCACCGTCGCCGGAACAGCACGGGCTTCGCCCGGCGGCCCTCACCGGCGGCGGTGGAGTTGGGCGAGGTAGGGGAGGCCTGAGGCGGTCATTGGTTGGGACGCCTGCTCGGTCCCCCGCGGGAACGACGGGAGCAGGACCGAAACGTTTTATGTCCCGCCGCCGGTCTGTATAGAACATACACTCGGTGAACCCGTGGTCTTTCCTGCGGACTTGGTCGGTGAAGTCGTGTAAATGGTTTGAAATCCATCCGAGAAGAGTCCATCACTTAACAATACTAAATCTTTTTTTTATTTGCAAAAATAACAATACCAAATCAATATCACTAAATATACCCAAATATGCATTTTCATTCATTGACTATTGTACACGTTGATTTTTTAGTAAATCTGATCATATTTAGGCAATTTTAATCCAGAGAAGAATTAGTGGCCCTGTATTTATATCCATCTTTTTTTTAGACGAACAAGTTTTGCCTAGTTTTGGTTTGGTTTTCTGGTAGAAGGATGGGTTTTAACCTTGGACCCATCGCGACTACGCGCTGCCACATTGATATGGTGTTGATGCAGACAAACAAATGTATAAAAACAACTCCCTCTGTTTATTAATGTAAGATATTTTAGATATTTTAAAGTGGACTAGCTACATTTTAAAATGAGTGAACTTACAAACTAAAACATATCTACATACACGTGTTTTAGAAAAATGTAAGAATGTTTTATATTAGTGAACCGAGGGAGTATTGTTTTTTCTCCCGTAATGGCCTTCTTGTCGCTTGAAGAGCATCAAGCTTGCGGAATATGGCCTTTCGCATGTGCAGAAAGGGTAGGCCCCTTGTTTTGTAAACCACGACCTTGTTCTTGCATGTGTCCCTTCCGTTTGTTTCGAAGAAAATATCGGGGCAGAGCACATAGAGTGACAGCATGTTGTTGATCCGGTGACTAGGTATCCTGGAAGCACAAGCGCGATGTTGGAGGGGGAAAAAGCGAGTTCTCTCAAACATTGAAAATGACAAACTAGTTTCGAAGAAAAAAAATCGCAATTCCAATTCAAAAAAGACAAACTAGTTTCGAAGAAATAAAATTACTTCCATAAACTATATATATGTATGTGCATATGTGACAATGTCGATTTTCTAGAAAACACTTGTCCAAAAACTTTTTCTATGTTAGTACATCTATATAGCATCTTCGGATTGCAGGAATTTAATAAGAATTTTAGAGGATTTCAACCCATGCAATCTATTCCTATGCCCTCTATTCTATCAAGATGAGCTCAAACCTTATTTAATTTTTTTCGTTGAGACGTCCAATACACTTAGAGCATCTCTAGCAGATACCGCATCCCTCGGTACTGCTAAACATGGATGCGGTGTACCGCAAATCATTTTTTCTAGCCAAAAAAGGTGGCGCGGAACAGATACCGCGTACGCGTACAGCAAAACAGAATTTTTTTGGCCCGCAAAACAGAACCGTTAATTCACCTCAGAAATATATTTGCGGATCAGATTAAGCATGCAGATTTAAATCATCAAATTGATCAATAATATAGAATTACAAATCAACAATATTCCATAGTTTACAATAACATTTAAAAAATGAAGAAATCAAGAACACAAATGAATGAGAGTTTTGTATATAATACAAATGGATATAAAGAAAACTCAATAGAAACTCCTGCCAAGCAATGACCAGCGGTAGGCAATAAGATCTTCATGAAGATTGGCATGCTGAGTTCCAGTAGGTTTCAAGGAATGCTTCTATCTTGTCAGGGTTTCTTCTAGGCTTGACACAACAACCAACATTGTCATACTTCAAGGGCAACCCCTTGTACCTCTCATCCTCAACAATCATGTTGTGAAAAATGACACATACTGTCATGATGTTATTCAGGTGTTTCTTTTGCCAGTAATGAATAGACCCTCAGACAATTCCAAACCTAGCTTAAAGCACACCAAAATCTCTCTCAATGTCTTTGCGGGCTGCTTCTTGACAAGTGGCAAAATGAGCTTCTTGGGGGGTTTTGGGGGTTTACTTATTGTTTTCACAAATGTTGCCCATTGTGGATAAATGACATCTATGAGATAATACTCCATGGTGTACTCACGACTAGGCCATTGATCTTGTAGTTGCAGGCCGACTGTTCTCCATTTGCTAGCTTCGAAAACAAATGTGATCTCTGCAAAACGTTAATGTCATTCAGAGAACCCAGTAAACCAAAGAAGTAATGCCATATCCACAAGTACTGCGAGGCCACAGCTTCGAGCACGATTGTTGCATCTAGGTGATGGCCAATGTACTGCCCATGCCATGCTTTTGGGCAGTTCTTCCACCTCCAAGGTATGCAATCGAGGCTTCCGAGCATCCCCGGCCAACCTCTTTTCTCATTGTATGCCATGAGCCTCTTCGTGTCCTCCTCGTTTGGTGCTCGCAGGTACGTTGGACCGAAAACCTTGATCAATGTCTTCGCGAATTTACACACACATTTCATGGTCGTATCTTTGCCAATATGAAGATATTCGTCAGTGTAGTCAGCTGACACTCCATAAGCGACCACCCTCATTGCGGCAGAGATCTTCTAGTATGAACTGAAACCAAGCAACTCAGCACAATTTCTATGTTGCGTGAAGTACGGGCAGTTGGCCTCGCAAGCTTTCACAATCTTCTCGAACAGGGTCCATCTCATCCGGAACCGGCGGCGAAACAGACGAGCGGGGTAGATGGGTATCTCGCCAAAATAATCTCGGATGAGCATCTTGTGCCATAGAACGCAGTTGCGTGGGATGCACAATCACCCGACAGTTGACCCCCTCCTCCTCTTTCAGGAATTCTCTTCCGCCTCCAGCTCATCGACGATAGCCAGTAGAAGGAAGTCCTTCGCATCGTCATCATCGAGGTCTTCCCAGTCAGACTTGTCGGACAACGAGTCCTCCAGCAAAAACCGAACGGAAGAACTCGTCGTAGAACACCAGGACTCACTTTGGTAGGGGTTCGGACGGGCGGCGCAGCAATTCCGCCGTAGATCGAGCGGCGATGGCATCCGTAGTGGTGCCGCGTTGGGGTAGCGCCTCAAGGCAGCGGATGACGCGACGCACCGGGAACGGGGGAATTCGTACGGGGCGGTGGAAGTGGGGAAAGCGGCGGAGGAAGATTCCCAGACGGGAGTCGTGAATCTTCAGTGCGCCTCCACTCGCGAGCGTTTGCGGGGAGCGGCAAAAGAACCAGGCGAAAGCAAAAATATGCGGGATGCGGAGGGCGATATGCAGGGAGCCGTAAAATAATTTTTGGATGCGGTACGATATGCGGTATCTAGAAAAGCCACTTTTTCCTCCTCGTACCGAAAACTGACGGTTATTTTGCGGTACGGGCCAGAATGTGGTATCTTCTAGAGATGCTCTTACACTCTACCTCTCTCTACTATCTCTCTTAAATCCAGTGAAATTCCTGTGATTCAATTTTTCTAGCAAACAGAGTATATTAATACCAAGATGATACAAATACACCCGGCCTCTGCATCCCTCTAATGTAAGATCAAATCTAAACATCAAGCATGCATATAGCCGAAAAGACTGGGGAAATGTAAACAAAGGCCCCACCGAAAGATAGAGCCTCGTGGTAGCAAAGAGCAATAAAGGCGACACCTAGACTCCAAAACAGATTATCCAAAACAATGCCCCGAGAAGTTCATTGTCCGGTTTAACCACTATGGTCAGATCCCGGGTTCTCATTCTGGAAAAGGTCTAGTCTCCAAGCAATACCTTCAATAAGAAAACGACTAGAGAGTCGTCATTGCTAGATACAACCATCGAAGGTCGGATCTAGGATTTTTCACCCTGAAAACTAAAACGTGGAACTCAAAGAGCCTTGCCAAGAATGAAGTCAGCCATGGTCACCGCCCCTTCTCGAACACTGATGCAAAACACAAATCTTCAGATTCACAGACACCACATGCACGGTTATGATGTGTACATGGCCACACAAGATTCACAGACACCACATGCACGGTTATGATGTGTACATGGCCACACAACTAAACCATATGCAGACAATGAGCATTGCAACACCTTCTCCCCATTTGTTGCTAGTGCTCCCTGGAGTAGTCACCGACTCTCGACTCGACACGAGCATGCGAGATGGTACCTCCAAAGGCTAAGTGATCTTCGAGCACAACCTCCTTGATCCCGACGAGCGGGCGCGCCCCCTTGACTGGAGGTGGAGAAAGCATGTTGCCGAGCCGAAGGGGCCATCCACATTGGACCTTTGGTCACCACCGTGAGATGTGAGACCCCACAACCAAGCCGACGAGTCCGGGGTGATGGTCTTCTATCGGCAAAGGCAAATCTGGTCGAAGAATGTCCTTGGAAGGGAACCACCACGCCATCGGCCAAAGATCTGTAGATCCACAAGGGCCACTCGCCATGGATCCCGATTTCACGAAGATGTCTTCTCAATATACCAGAACCGCATCTTCAGCTTGCAACATCTGAATTGATGTTTCTCTTAGGACGGCTTCGATCGTAGGGATCTAGTTTTGAGAGAAAGAATGAACGTCGATGTCGGGCGAATTCTCGACAGAGAGCAGGCACCCTGGTCGACGACCATGTCCAGATCGGACCTGAACGAATCTCGGGCGTATGGTGACCTGGCTAGAAGAAGATATGTGGGTGGTAGGGGATGCTAGGGCCATGAAAAAAAGGAGTCTGCCTCGCCACCGTCAGATGGCCTCCCCCGACGACGACCGGGTTGCTGGTGTGGTGTGTGAGGGGGTTGTGCTAGAGGAGGCGGCGCCACCAGAGTCGCCTCGGGTGTAGGCTAGGGGGTTTCGATCTTTGTCCTACGTCGTCAAACCTTCCTATGCCCCATCCAAATACACATATTACATAATTCTCGTGTTTACAAATCATATAGGAATTCGCCATACATGATATCTTGATCTTGTGTTTTTTCTATTTCTAGGTTTTCAAATTCGTGCAATCTATATAAGCCCTGAAATAATTTCTTTAGATGTTGGCGCCAAGTCCTTTTGGCTCCCCATCTCCGGTGCTTCCTGAGTATTAAAAAAATAATTAAAACCATATTTGCAAGTTTAAAAAAATTATGGAACAAATTCTTAAATGTTATTAATGATGTGTCCGCAAACATGTAGAATCTCAATTCGAAATGTTTTATATTCTGAGCTACAATGACTAAGTCCGGATTTTGTTTTTAGATTTGAAATCACTATACTCAATTCTACAGTTTTGTCATTTTTGTGTAGCTTAAAATACACATTATTTTTAATTGATATTTGAACTTTTAGTATATATCACAGGCTAAATTCTGATTTATTTTTAGACTTGAAACTCGGAAATATGAAAAACAGGATCACTGGTGTCCACCTATACCAAATAGTGGGCTCGTATGAAGCCAGGCCTTCTTCCGTGATGCTCTACTCGACGAATACCACCGCCCACCGCACAGGATTAGAGTAACCCGTCGGCCAAACTCAAACAGCTGGAAAAGTGTTTGAAAAGCCTAACCCAACTTCGCTACGTCCTAACTCCGATGTAATGGAAGAACATGACGAAACATAGCACATGCGCAAGCCATCTCGTGCGGTTGTGCCTCCGCCGCGCGTTCCAGCTCGATCGGCTCGACACGGTTCGTTCGGCCACATGGACCCAAGGGGATCCACGATACGAGTTGACGTGTGTTGACCGAAGTTTGACCCTCAGGCGGTGTCCAAAGTGAAATATATTATCTCGCACCTTCCATTTATAGCTTATCGCAAAACTGCCCTCAGATGGTGCTCCTTTATAAAGAAAAATATGTTATTGTATTTCTCTGATCTAAATTAATGTTCTCAAATATATCTAGATACGTTTTAGTCATGTTTTAGTACTAGATATATTCGAATCTAGACAAATCCGAGAATATTAATTTGCATTATAGGGAGTATATAAAATTTATATTTCCTTCCTTAGTAGAGTACACATATACTTAAAAAAAACTTCAAAAAAAGAGTACACATGGAGGAGACGTGTATCACACAACGCAAACCAACATGTGGTTGGGTGGCTAGGAGGGTGGTTATACTCCCAGTCCACTAGAGTTCAAACACAGATTTGACACTGTGTTTTGCATAAAAGGCTGAATATTCTTTTAATGGGAAGACGACATACCCGTCGACAGAGACGTCAAGGTGTGCTGTGTGCATTCATAGGGCTGGGTACGTCTACGATTGTATTGTGTTTCTCAAAAAAAAAGTTATCCATACAACGTCCTGGTTTTGTTTATTTTTCTTGTATTTTTACAATCTAGAGATTTGGGGACTAGATAGGGTTTTGGTGGTCACCCGATACTTTCCAATCTCTCATAATAATCTTTTCCAAATTACTCTACTATGGAGGAGAGTTTTTAATCTAAATAAAAACAAGAGAATTTGCGGAAATATCCCGGGATTTTTCCAGCAAACCTGGCTTGGTAAACAAACTAAGGGGATTTGATGGGAATTGAAATAATCCCCTTCTCATCCCCATGAACACACTAGCAGATATGAGAGAAGTAAACAAGACCTCAGCCGGTGGAATTTCGGAAATAGCAGTGACACCCACTACACTACAACGACAAAGGAGAAGAAACTAGCATTGCCCTACTTCTAGCCACTACGAGGAGGAAGTGGGAGACATAGCTAGTGTCTAAGCCGTATCTAGATTAACATCAAACATCTACTTATCATGAGCCTACGGCAGAACCAACCAACGTACCCTAAACCCTTAAGAGGAGTCGATAAGTGGACAGTTGTTGTGACAACTAAAGCATCTTTAGGAACTCCATGAACCTAGGTACTAAACATGAACATGACGATTTGTTATTATGGCACAGTATTCATATGCTCCATATGAATAACGCGGAAAATATAGCTAAGAAAAAAGGCAATGCTAGGCATCTACAGGTTGCAGCATCATCTGGTTTGACTGCCATGTCCCTATGTCACTACTATAAAGAAGACAAAAAAAAGATCACTGCTGCAAAAATCTGGTCATAGCTGCGAAATACTTCCTCCATCTCAATTTATGTTGCATATAAGGTTTTATCAGAGTCAAATTTTACAATGTTTTACCAAGTAGTTTGATACAAATATGAACCTATACAATGGGAAATTAAAATTATTATAATTGGCTTAAAATATATTTTCATAATATATATATTTCATATAATACATATTTATATTACTTTGTATATTCTTGGTCAAACTTTGCAAAGCTTGGCACGCAAAATTATGCGCAACATAGGAAGTAGTTGTAACACCCTCGAATCGGCCATATGCAAGTTTTAGCCCTTTCCGCCAAACCCGCATAGAAACGATTTAAGGACGCCCACCAGGCACTTTCGTGCGGATGGAAAACGAAGTAATAGCATTATACAACAGTCTTCGATGGGACCCACAGAACAGATATATACAACAATGACTCCATGAGTCAAGAATACAGATATACTATACAAAGATCCAAATCACCTTGAAAACGATAGAGCGTCCGACTACAGACAAGATGCAAATGGGGCCAAGAGCCCTGAAGAATAACCAATGGCGTCCATAACCCTGCCCAGGCCAAGCCGGAAGGGTAACCCTGCTAACGACGTCGATCTCAAACCTGTTAAAACAAAAGGGGTGCCGACAAAGGGCAAAGGAAAAAGAGGAGCTTCAGTACTGAGGCCAGTACACGGCGAGGCTAGAATTCGGCGGCTCTCGCCTACATAGGTATGGTGGACTGAAGCGGTAGCGCAGCAGCACTAAACAACCTATAGAGACTCAGTAAAACTGGCGGCTATTAGAGAGGGATAAGAAAGACCTATTCGGATCCTACCTGATACTAACACTAAACATACCCATTCTGGTATTTCCCCTCAAGACCAAACAAGGAAGTCAAACCGAGGAACTCACATAGTTGGCAGTTTTATCCATTCCATTGTAGTTGAAGCACTTACTAGTCAGATATAAATAGCTCGAGTCGTTCTGAGGAATCCCAAAACCCAGCAGTTGTTGGCACTTTTATCACATTCCATTGGAGTTGCAATACTTTCTAGGCATATATAACAAAACAACCCAGATCCAGCAATTGTTAGCATTTTTAATATCCATTCCGTTATAGTTGAATCTGATTACTAGTCATATATTAAGTCAAGTTTATAGTACTACTTTAGTTATGCTTGTCTATGATCGAGATATTGTGCTTCAAGTCGTCCATAACCACGGACACGGCTTTCAGAAAGTTTTACCCTGCAGGGGTGCACAAATAGCAACACACACTCGATCAACCTTGGAAAAACCAACTTAAAACCCAACGAGGCATTCACGACAAAGCGATCACAGGATTCATAAAATATTTCAGGGGAGCACCCCACTAAGCTACCCGCAACGAAGTTGGCCGGCTCCGGAACGGACCCAGGGTTTGTGTGGACGGGTGTAAACGACTGGGAACCCGAAAGTGTGACTAGGCTTGTCGATACAGCGAAAACGTGTCACGATCCTAAACAGTACAGGTGCTCCACGCACAATCGTAAATAAAGCAGTAAAGCATGGCATAAGTACAGGATAGTAATAAAACCTCAAACTAGTTTGTGGCCCCAAGAAATAGAAATGAATCAAGCTCTGGCTCAGGGGGGTCCATAAGGCCTCCCGGATGTGGATAGTGCGAATAGTCAAGGAACAGGTATCAAGTACTCAGGGTCCTATGGGACACAAGTGAGCGTGGAAGAACCAAATAACATCTATTGCCCACCGATGCCTCTGCATTAGTTATATCTAGCATTTTAATAGTTGTAATTAAAGAGTTGATCATCTCCACCATAAACATCTGCCAGCATTCCAACAACTGTGGTACTTGACAACACGAGATCGCACCTGAGCAAGCAACTACGACTCGCAAGGCCAGCTATCTACCAAACACAGGTAATAGGAGGTGTCCAAGGCAATATAGAGGTTGCACGTGATATAACTGGTGTTCGGAAACTAAAGCATCGCGACACGGTTAGCAATAGATCAACATGAGGAAATAAAGACTATAAATACAAAATAGGTAGAAGGGGGAGAGATGCTTGCCTGGGGAACAGAGTCGAAGGTACATATCCGGAGAACTTGTCGATACTCGCATCAACTCATCGGCCTAATCCGCGAAGAAGCAAACACTAGAAGAAACACCGGATGCAATATTTAATACTACGGTAGAAGATTCAGCATGATTATGATATGATGCAGATGCGGTGCAATTAGGCAGTATTAAACGAAACCGGGGTCCCGACAATTGATTAGGCAGTTCAAGTTATTTAGAACCCCCGCAATTTAAATGTTGGATTAACAGGGCGAAACATGGCATCGGTTCGCTACACAAATTTAAATGGAGGCGGTATAGTACAAGTATATCCCACATATAGACTCCATATTTAATTATGAGGCGAATCGGCATAATGCCCCCAACCCACAGACAGGTATGCATGTATGAACAATTTAAGATGCGATAGTTAATAATGTCATATTATAAAAATAGGGGCTTAGGGTCACACATCTGGGTTCGGAAGATCTTGGGTTCCGGGGGTCCGGTGTTCGAACTCAGGGTTCAGGGATCGACGGGATCGGACTCGGCAGGATCGGTCTTCGGAGGTTGTCGAAGGACTTGGTTTGGCGTCGGAGGATCATCGGGTTCGCCCTGGTCGGTGTCGATCTTGTCGTCGCGAAGATCTTGTCGGGTCCACGTGTCGGGTCGGTCTTGGCATTCGGGATAAAGAACTTGGCGGGTTAGGACGATCTTGTCGTAGTCCTCGCATGACGGTGTCGGTCTTGGGTCTCGGTGCCGGAAGATCTTGATGTTCCGTGTCGGAGAACTTGGTTGGCATGGCAAAGTGCTTCGGCTTCGACACCATCGTCTTCAGGTTCAGACTTTGAGTGAGGGTGTAGAACTTGGATCTCGACGACTAGGCGTTGTAGCGTGTCGGTGATGTTGGCATACCGAAGGCCATACACGGATGTAGATTTTGGTGACATATAGGGCCACGTCGCCAGAGCTAAAGATCCTGGTGAAAGGCATCTGTAAGGACGTGGTCGTAGGCCAAACTTGCATCAGAAGATGAGGCAGATCAGATAAACATCCCCGCATCAGTGTGCACCAATAGCAGAGAAGGTCTCCCCAACAACGCACGAGAACAAAACACATCGGCGAGGACTAGCAGTAAAAAGAGGAGCACTCGCGGGGCTCGGCTCGAGGCAGCCAGGTGCGCGTAGGCCTGAAGACGAAGGGGGGGCACTGAGAAGAGCGAGGTCGAACCGCATGCGGGGATCACAGGGCGGCAGCGCTCGTGTCCAGGAGAGAGGCAACAGGGTACACCCGCGGTGGAGCACCCGGGCAGGTAGAGCATGGACGGGCGGCGACCTCGGCGTCGGGGCCTGGATGCGCGTAGGCCGAGGTTGGAGAGGGGGCGGTGGTGGAAGGCGGTCGCAGGAACCGGCGAGGAGAGGACCCGGCGGTGGACGCGGCTCGGCTCGGGCGAGGGCGGCACGAGATGCGGGGCGCTGGGTGCCGGTGGAGCAGAGGCAGCGGACGAGCTCGTGAGCGGTGGTGGCCTCGCGCGCTGCAGAGAAGAGAGAGACGCGGGAGAGGCAGTGGCTTGTAGCGAGGGAGAGGGAAGGTGAGGACCTCGTGCGGCGGCGGGCTCGGGAGGAAAAAGGGGATGTGGGGCGATGGCGGGGTCTGCCGAGGCTGGCGGCCGGGAGAGGAGGCGGTCGGAGCAGAGGGAGGTTGGGGCTAGACGAGGAGGCGCCCGGGCGGCGGCGCCATGCGGGGATGCAGAGAGCGAGCAGGAGGCGCGGGGCGGCCAGTGAGGAAGGCGGCGAGGTCTGGACGAGGTTGAGGGGAGGCGGGGCCGCGAGGTAGATGGGGGTCGAGGTCCAAACGGCGGCGGTGGACTTGGTGGAGGAAGGTCGGAGAGAGGGATGGAGACGGGGGTGGGGAAGACGCGTGCGGGAGGAGGAGGTTGGTGGGCCACTGCGGGCAGGTGGGGAGAGGATGGTGGAGAGGATCGCAGGTGGGGATCGCGTGAGGACGAGGGAAAGCGAGCGGGGTGGGCCAGGGGTTGGCATGCCGCGCGGCTGCGGGGCGAACGGGAGAGGGAAAAAACGGGCGAGCGCGCGTGCGGGGGTTGGTGGCGTGCTGCGCGGGTGTGCGTGCCAGGGTGGGGCATGGCGATGGGGTTTGGGCCCAGGCGGGAGGCTGTCGGTGGTAGGGGTCGCGCTAGGTGGGGGGAGGATGTGCAGGTGGCTGGCGTGGGGTGGAGAGATGGTGAGGGGATAAGGTGGAGGGTGGCTGGCAGGTGGTGGGCCAGAAGGGGAGGTGGGCAGGTGGTGAGAGAGAGAGAGAGAAAGAGAGAGAGAGAGAGTGGCGGAGGGGCAGGAGGGAGTTGGTAGGATTAGGTGGGGCGTTTTAGATAGGGTTTGGGGGTGGCCGGCCGGGCTTTCGGGCCTGGCGGGCTACCCCCTAAAAATAATACAAAATTTATTTGTTTAAAACGGGGCGTTTGAAATCTGTTTGAAGACGAAACAAAATAATCCGGAGATTCGGTTTTAATTTGAATAAAGACGGGAATATTTAGAAAACAAAACTAGGCGTTTCGAAAATAGTTTAGACAAAAACCATGCATGATGACATGACGATCCTCAAATGCAATGTGGCATGATGACATGAGCATGCGGTCATGATGATGCAATGCACAAAAACACAACGATTTTCTAGTAGTGGTTTTGCGGGATGACACAGTAGTAATCATGAACATAACTTTTTCCTATGTATGCATCGTTTTCAAAGAAACATCATTTGCAACGTTTTCCCATGAGTGTAAAAGCTTGTGGAGTGTAGCTTTTATAACCTTTTTAACACATCAATATAACTAAAAGCAATAGCTTATGCAACAAATCTATATTATCTGCACCAAATTATTGAAAAACTTGTTGTTTGCAACAAAAAACTTATCAAATAAAAAGTCTAACGTAAAAAGCATTGAAGAAATCTCTCTATGTGCTCAAAACTCATCGTACCACTTTACCCATGCTTAAGAAACAAAAACGATACACGCATGTAACAAATCATAATACGGTACGCAACATCGACACAATCCCCCAAAACAGGCATTCGCCATCGACCATGGACACAACACATGCGCTAATTTCTCGTCGTCGACGAATCCTCTACGTCGAAGGCTTGTCGGAGATAGATTGGGTGGCCCCTAGACCAGTCCACTCGTGGACTTCATATTCTCTGGCTCGGTGGCATGTGGATGGCTTGCTCCCTTCCGAGCTCTGTCGTGGTATCCATGGCTACCTCATCGTCATCGATTTGCACCCGGAGAGACAAAGAGGGGAAACACGAGAGAGGTGGTTGTGCTACTACGCCCCCGTCGGTCTGGTGTGAGAGATACATGGGTTGCCGCCCCGCTCTCACCGCCGGCTTAGTCAGGGAGGAGGCAAATGAGCACGAGGAGTGGAGGCGGATGACGCTGAGGAGCAGCGATAGCGAAGGGCAAAAATGGAGGGGGAGAGTGGGGTGGAGGAGGAGGAGCGGCCTTTGAGGGTGGGGTTGGGTGTGGGGGTGCGGAGCATCATAGTGGTCGTTGGCTTGGAGGTAGGAGCAGCAGCCAGTAGGGTTGCAAGAGTCCGCATACATGGAGTAGCATAGTGTTCGTTGGCTTGGAGGTAGGAGCATCGGCCAGTAGGGTTGCAAAAGCCCGCATACAGTTTTTCTAAAAGTCAATCTAGTGTAATTTCTACTCCCTTCGTTTGAAAATATAAGATGTTTTAGCTTTGTGAATCGAATGTATCTAGACATCTTTTAGTGTATAGGTTCGTAGAGATTCAAAGTGAACCTATACACTAAAAGTGTCAAGATACACTCATTGCACAAAGCTAAAACATCTTATATTTCAGAACGGATATTTGAGATTAGTATAAGTACTTTTTAACTTTTGATATAGAGTAGTATTATTATAGTATGTCGTTTCGTGGAATGTCGGCTTCGTAACCCTAGCAGCCAGGGAGCCGATGGATCAACAAGAGTTTTTTTCCAAAAAAGAAAGTACAGCTAGGAAAGATGACAAAGTTGAGGGAGGAAATACCCACCGCTCTTTCTTTCTTCCGTCGCAAGAAAGGCGATCATGCTTGAAGCAAAAAACAACTTGGAAACGCGCTATGTGAACGGAATCCGACCACGTGTGGATACTAAACGAATTCCAAACTTTAACGGGGGCAAAAAGTACAAACATGCCCCCTATATAGCTAGGGGCGGACAATCTTCCCAAATTACAACGACAGAGAGAACTCGGAAATTCAGAGGAAAACGCAAGCCGCTAAACTTTCCAAAGTTCGAAGGGGAGAGCAGACCAAGGCGAAGCAAATGGCGGAGACCCCGAGCAAGATCGAGTCCGCGCGGAAGTGGGTCGTCGACCACAAGCTCCGAGCCGTAGGTAATAACCTGTTACTTTTTCCTCCGGATTCGATTTACTCTGCCGGATCTAGGTAATTTGGGTTGGCATCTGATTATCAGACAAATCCCTGCAACTAATCGGCGATTATCTGCGGTTTCGAAATTCTGTTTATCCGCGATTCTTTGTCGACTTTTCTGGTTCCGTATGGGGGATTTTGTTACGCTTTTCCCCCAATTGCGAGGTTATTTCCGGCCTAACCGCCAAAATACATTATAATTTGTTATTTATTATTTTTGTATGGCGAGGAAAGGTTGCCTATGGCTTACTGGGATCAGCAGCTCGATCGCCTACAACTGGTCGCGGCCCCATATGAAGACCAGCGTCAAGCTCATCCACGCAAGGTTTGCACATTTCTCATATGACATCAGTCCTTTTAATGCACCTCCCTTAACTGTATATTAGCTGTCAGATCATCGCGAGAATAGCACAATTGAAGATTTTATGAAAGACTATCATTTGAAAAACTGATGCCGCAATAAAAGATTAATTTTGGACATTACCACATCAGAAAGATTGATTACTGAAATCATAAAAAATGAAATTATTTTCTAATGCATACGGTTATTTCCTGAGGAACTGTTTAGAGGTCTATCGGCATTTTGGACACACGCAAGCAATTCATGTCATGCGTACTTCAATTTAACAAGTGCTCAACATCATCATTTGCGTTGTATTACTGGTGTATATTTTATCATTTGACGTTGACGGTGAGAAATAAACTTTTTAATGTGAGCAATCTTTTTTTCTTTCTTTTTTGGTTTATGACATTTGTAAATTTTGGTGGTTACTGGTATGCTTGTATGGAATATGGTGAAGTAACTTAGGTGGCCTCTCATTTCTAGAATTCCTGAGGCTGGAAACATTGTTGTTGGTTGGATTTTAGAATTCCTGAGGCTATGACCATGGATGGCTGCACCACAACGTTACCAGTTAAAATCGACCATTCTCTCCCCATATATTTGCAAGTCAATGCGGTGCTTACCCTCTCAAATATGTTCTCCGCTGCTACAGTTTATGTGCTTGGTTATAACCCTGTTTTGCACCAAAACGGACCAGGTACTGACCAGACTTTGCACATTTTTGGCACATCACTAAAATTTTGTCATCTCACAGTTGGCCAATCTCAATTCATGTTTACGACAGACTGGAGCATGAAAATCATGGTCCCAGTTTTGATATGCAAAATTGGCAAGTTAGTGGGGGTTGAGTAAACATATGAAAACTAGTCTATCACAAGTTTAACGAGTTCGTATGGCAAGGTTAGAGAATTAGAGCCGTGCTGTTAGCACCTTTTGCTGAAGCCTCCTGATCCACAGGAATACGACATAAATTCTTGATGAACCAACATGCTAGCGTCGTGCCATTTGTAACTTTCCTTGGAATGATATAGTTCACCATATCTCATTATAGAATCTGACTTTCATCTCAGCTATTGATTTTTTTTTATCATAACTCCTTTCTTTGTGCCCATTAACTGGATATGAAATACTGATAAGATTGTTGGTATCTCAATCTGCGTCATTATTCATTTCTTTTGTACGTACTTTGCCTGCACCTTGTTAAGTTCGAATGTCCAAATGATGTACTCCTGCCATGCGGTCATGGCATAATTCGAGAACTTACAGTCGTGTCATCTGAAAAACTGTTTGACCATGCAGGTTGCACGCACAGGCTCTAACGCTGGCTGCCATAGTCGGTTCTGGATTAGTAGAGTACTATGATCGAGAGTATGGCTCTTCTGGACCAAAGGTGGATAGATACAGAAGCCAATACATTGCGCACTCGCATAAAGATTAAAGATCTTCATGCACCATGTTGGATACTTGATTAGTTTTAGGTTCTTTTGTGGGGGCACTAAACCAGTTCCCTCATATGGTTCCTTGAGTCGCCATGGTTGCGAATGAAATGATACCCGCCAGGATTTTCCTGAGCAATGAAAGTGTAATACAGATATGGTCCGCATTACCTGAACGTCAGATTTGCATCATGTAACAGTTTATTGGCAATCTTGGTATTTTTTTGTGGTAATAAAGAACACATTTTTTTTTGGCAAGAATTATCAGATCACGTGTTCTTTAACCCCTGTACATCATTTGCCGAATCGCCAGTCACCAAAGGTGATCAAAATGATGTTGGTAGTGTGTTAACAATGAGGGGGCAGCGATAAAATAAATGATTTTTGTTCCAGAAGTCCAGAACAGAGTTCTCTGGAAGCGTTTGGGCTTGGGATTTTGGATTTTGGATCTCCGCAGGAATTCAGTATACCCCACCTTAAAGTTGAACCTCGATGTACATGGGCACCATATAAATAGAATTAAGATCCCCTCGAAAAAAAATTAGAATGAAGATCCCCCCTCTGCGCAGCTATCTTCCACAGCGGCGTGGTGACCATCAGCTGTCTGGCAGCTCGGGTGGTGGTTCCAGTCGACGGCGGGCCTGGGCTCGGCCTAGATCTAGAGTGTCCAGACGGGCAGTGTCATACTTCAGCCAGATTCGATAGGATCTGGCCAGAGCGGGCTTGGGAGCGGCTGGTCCATTCATGGGCTGGAGATGTTGGTAGACAGAACCAGTCGAAAGCCTTGTCTCCGGTCAATGGATGGATGTGGCAGTGACGATACTTTTAAGCGTGGTGTCCTTAAAGACGCCGACAAGGTGATGCTCCCATCCCTCTTCGCGAGGAAGGTTCACGAAAACCCTAGATACTATAGTAAAGAGCCAGCTGCAGATAAAATAGTATATTTATGTTTAGTTGGATGAGAGAGAAGAGGAGAGAGAAGAGGAGTGGGTGCTTAGTTAAGAGCCAGCTGCAGCACGTGCTCCTAGGCACTATGTGAGAGTGAAAAGTGGTCATACATTTAAAGTAGTATATTTTAACATCTAACTATTGTACATGTTGGCTATTAGATTGACTCTAGATGATATGGACATGGCTTATAGCCAACAGCTGGCTCTACTATTGCCCTTGCTCTTAAAGTTGCGCTTTGACCGAAGGGACAAGTGGAAGACGGTCATTTTCGGGGTATCGAGGATTTTGCGACAACGACGACAATGTCGAGTGAGGTTGGGGTCGCAGCAAGGCTTCAATAGTGAGCTACACTGGGTGTCTGCATCTTCACCAAGTTACAGTGGCGGGTCCGAGTGGCGACAATGACATGTGATAGGCGATCCGTTCGATTGATCTTGCGGCCTAAAAAACATTACTGCACTGCCATCAGCTCGCTTGTGGCTGGTTGCTTGGTATGAATCTTCACGTGGCTTATCGCAATCTTTGCGATGTTGGCTTTGCCGGTGGTTGCTTGCGGTAGAGTCAGAGTCGGTTGCTCGAGGAGAAGTGATAACGATGTCACCAATGTGCAACCTCGATCATGTTTCCTTCTCAATGGCGTGCGTGCCGCGTCTTTTGTGTGTCAGATCAGCATGTTGTATTGGTTTTAGCCCATATTTTTCCTAATTAGGGACGACTCTTTTATTTTGTTATTAGTAGAATGGATAATCTTTTACCTTGTTTCAAAACATATAAATAGGAATAAGGAGAATAACCATGCAGGAAGGCCCCCGTGGGGAGGCATACGAATTATAAGTAGTAGTTGTCCGGACAAGCTTGTCGTAATAGAGCTTCTTGTACTCCGTCGTCTCAAAATAGATGTCTTAGATTTGGCAAAATTTGGATAAATCTAGCATTATTTAGTATATAGATTTCTATAAATTTTTAACAAACCCGCAACATCTATTTTGACGTGGAGGGAGTAATAGATTGACGGAAAAAAAATACATGCATGCTTTTTCTTTCACATTTTTCATAGAGATCTTCATGATTTAAATTTCACATTTTTCATGTATATACATGCATGCTTTTTTTTTTACCACGTGGTGGACGTGGTTAGCAATTAAAAAACCTGATATGCATGCATGCTTTATTACCCGCAAAAAATACATGCATGTTTTTTCTTTCACATTTTTAAAAACTTCTTATCTTGTTTTTAGTAGTACATCTTTGAACAGCTGTACTTTCAACCGGGAACCGTCCCAAAATTCCTCCTGTGTGACATGTGGGTTCTCTCGTCTAAAATGGTATAGAAACGCCTCTGTGCCGCAACCTTCAGGCGGCGGCGCACCTGTGTGTTAGAATGCCCTTCCGATGAGAAGCCCGGAGACCATCGGCCCGCTCCTCACCCGCTATGCCGCCTCGCAATCTCTGCTCCCGGGAGCCCACATCCACGCCCACCTCCTCAAGTCCGGCCTCCTCGCCGTGTTCTGCAACCACCTCATCTCCTTCTACTCCAAGTGCCGCCTCCCCGGCAGCGCCCGCAGGGTGTTCGACGAAATCCCGGACCCTTGCCACGTCTCTTGGTCCTCGCTCGTCACCGCCTACTCCAACAATGCCCTGCCCCGGGACGCGCTCGGAGCCTTCCGTGCCATGCGCGCGCGGGGCGTTCGCTGCAACGAGTTCGCGCTCCCCATCGTGCTCAAGTGTGCGCCAGACGCCAGGTTGGGCACGCAGGTGCACGCTGTCGCGGTGGCCACTGGGCTCAACGGGGACATCTTCGTGGCCAACGCGCTCGTCGCCATGTACGGGGGGTTTGGCTCCGTGGACGAGGCAAGGAAGGTGTTTGACGAGGCCAGCAGCGAGCGGAGCACTGTCTCATGGAACGGCCTGATGTCGGCTTACGTCAAGAATGACCGGTGCAGCGATGCTGTCGAGGTGTTTGGCGAGATGGTGTGGGCTGGGGTCCGGCCTAACGAGTTTGGGTTCTCTTGCGTTGTGAATGCCTGCACCGGGTGTAGGGATTTGGAAGCCGGTAGGAAGGTGCATGGCATGGTGATACGGACAGGGTATGACAAGGACCCCTTCACTGCCAACGCGTTGGTCGACATGTACTCGAAGCTGGGGGACATTCATATGGCAGCTGTGGTTTTCGGGATGGTACCTGCGACGACGGATGTTGTCTCGTGGAACGCTTTCATTTCTGGGTGCGTGCTTCATGGACATGATCAGCATGCACTGGAGTTGTTGCTGCAGATGAAGTCTTCAGGGCTGGTGCCTAATGTGCTCACTCTGTCCAGCATCCTGAAGGCATGTGCTGGTGCTGGTGCATTCAATCTGGGCCGGCAAATTCATGGCTTCATGGTCAAAGCCTGTGCAGATTCAGATGACTATATCGGTGTTGGTCTTATCGATATGTATGCAACGTACGGTCTTTTGGATGATGCGAGGAAGGTGTTCGATTGGATCCCTCTAAAGGATTTGCTTTTGTGGAATGCACTGATCTCAGGATGCTCTCATGAAGGATGCCATGGCGAGGCACTCTCTCTCTTTTGCCGGATGAGAAAGGAATGTCTTGGCGTCAATAGGACGACCCTTGCTGCTGTTCTTAAATCAACAGCAAACTTGGAGGCAATCAATGCCACAAGACAGGTTCATGCTCTTTCAGAGAAGACAGGGTTCCTTTCTGACTCTCATGTCGTCAATGGTCTTATTGATTCGTATTGGAAGTGTAATTGCCTCCATTATGCAAATAGAGTGTTTGAAGAACACAGTTCTGATAACATCATAGCCTTTACGTCCATGATCACAGCACTCTCACAGTGTGGCCACGGTGAGGATGCAATGAAGTTGTTCATGGAGATGCTAAGAAAGGGTCTCGAGCCAGATCCCTTCGTGCTAAGTAGCCTCCTGAATGCTTGCGCTAGCCTGTCAGCATATGAGCAGGGGAAGCAAGTGCATGCTCACTTGATTAAAAGGCAGTTCATGTCAGATGTATTTGCGGGGAATGCTCTCGTGTACACATATGCAAAGTGCGGGAGCATAGAGGATGCAGATCTTGCTTTCTCTGGACTGCCAGAGAAGGGAGTTGTCTCATGGTCTGCAATGATTGGAGGGCTAGCACAACATGGCCATGGGAGAAGAGCATTAGATGTGTTCCGCAGGATGGTTGATGAGTGTATTACTCCAAATCACATCACTATGACCAGTGTTCTCTGTGCTTGTAACCATGCGGGGCTTGTCGATGAGGCCAAGCGATACTTTAAATCAATGAAGGAGATGTTTGGAATTGACAGGACAGAGGAGCATTACGCCTGCATGATTGATCTTCTTGGCCGTGCTGGTAAACTAGATGATGCAATGGAGCTTGTCAACAGCATGCCATTCCAAGCCAATGGTGCAGTTTGGGGGGCACTACTAGCAGCCTCAAGAGTACACCGAGATCCAGAACTGGGAAAGCTGGCAGCTGAAAAGCTCTTCATCCTGGAGCCAGAGAAGTCTGGCACACATGTGCTGCTTGCAAACACCTATGCATCTGCAGGCATGTGGGATGAGGTGGCTAAGGTGAGAAAACTGATGAAAGAGAACAATGTGAAGAAGGAGCCTGCTATGAGCTGGGTTGAATTGAAGGACAAGGTGCATACTTTCATTGTCAGTGACAAGAGCCACCCAAGGGCAAGGGACATATATGCAAAGCTAGAAGAGTTGGGAGACCTGATGAGCAAAGATGGTTATGTTCCAAATGCAGATGTTGATCTGCATGATGTAGACAGAAGCGAAAAGGAGTTGCTTCTTTCTCATCACAGTGAGAGGCTGGCCGTCGCATTTGCATTGATCAGCACCCCAGCTGGAGCACCCATTAGGGTCAAGAAGAACCTGCGCATATGCAGAGATTGCCACGTCGCATTCAAGTTCATTTCAAAGATCGTTTCAAGGGAGATTATTATCAGAGACGTCAATCGGTTCCATCATTTCAGTGACGGGGCATGTTCCTGCGGCGATTACTGGTAAAAGCGGTTCCACATATGATTTTTTTTTCTTATTATAGCTTGTTAGTGACTGATGGGTAGAGCAGTTACCTTCAAGGAGGTTTACAGCTCAGAAATTGTGGTAGTCATTACCTAGTGTTTGTAACATTATTTTTTGATATATATAAAGCCATGGATTCTATAACTGCTTGGTTCTTATAGTTCTTAGAGCTGTAATCATAGATATATTCGTCATGTACATCACGATTCAAATTGGCTACCACAAATAAAATATTATGAGATTTCCTTCTGGGTCTGTTTCTACGGGGATATGACCACCAGTTTCTGTTTATTGAAGGACTCTTTGAGAAGGATCCAATTATCAATAGCAGATTCTTCAAATTACACAATCCTATACTGAATTGACATTTTTCATACTTTGGAAAGTTCCATTTGGGGTATAAATTTCAGATTCATTAACCGAACTTGATTCAAAAATGGAAAGGACTGGATATACAAAATTATGGTTTCCTTCATTCTTGTGTCGAACTATGGCCGTGAACTTTCACTAATGTATGAACCACTCTGCTACTTGATATCCTATTACATAGAAACTATTTAGGGACCATTTGGAACAAAAGCACTGAGTGTATAATGCACGGTCTACACTGTGCTTGTAACAGATGGACAGACTTTGCATGAAATAATGTTTTCTGCAGATGTATACAGGCCCTAGTTTGAAATTTATGAGTCACTAGCATGGCAACCGAATATCAGTAGAAAAAAGTGATTGCAGCATAGCCTCTTAAGAACTTCTTTGAACTTCTCTAACAGTATGTACAAATACTCAAGCAAAACTAAAAACCGCATTCAGAAAGAATCTCAAGGACATTCATAGAACTCTTCAGCTTTTCTTTCACACAGCAATGACAAAAGAACCAGTGACTCCGTGTATCTACATACCAGGATAAGGACAGCCTACAACCTTATCCTTCACAGTTGATCAGAATATAACCACAGAGCGGCATAAGTAAAAAGCCAAGAGATCATCTATTAGTAATGCTACAGGTGCCTATGTCTTCCTAACATTGCTTGAGTTGCTGCGGGTTAGCTCCCGATTCCATTTATTCCTCACAGTTTGGGCGACAGAAGCTTGCTTTCGACGACGCCTGTAGGCCTCTCTTTTGCTGCACAGCACAGATAATTAAAAGTTTGAGGTTACATAGGAAAGTAGGTACACAGAAGTGCAAAGGAACCCCAGCACCAATCTAGAGAGCATGACAAGAAATTACAAGATTACACAAACAAATCTACTCCCTCCGTTCCAAATTATAAGATGTATTAGCCTTTTTCTAAACGCATGTATCTACACGCCTTTTAGTGCGTTGGTTCGAAGCAAAATGGGTGAACCTACACACTAAAAGGCGTCTAGATACATGTGTTTCAGAAAAAAGGCTAAAACATCTTATATTTTGGAACAGAGGGAGTAATATTCTTTCCACAGATCACTTATGCTATTTATAGAAACACATAAAAAACATTCAAGCCCAGAGATACTATAACAACCCACTGTATTATTTCTCCCCCCGAAAGTTAGAACAATGAATAGAGAGAAAGGAAATATCAAAATACCTGATAAAAATAAGGCCTGCAGTAAGAACCATTCCGCCGATTGCCCACGATATTCTTTCACCAACAGGCATTTCTTTCGCCCATCTCTGAAAATCTTCAAGATCCCAAGAGGCCTCAGCTTGTAATGTTGGACGGTCTTTTGAAGATGTCCATGTATCAGATATGGAATCCAAACTTGCTTTCCCACCATAGCAGAAATCATTGACTTCACTAGGACTGGTAACAGAAACTTGCACAGAGAAACCAGCAAGGTGACATAGCTCTGTGCCATTAGAAACCCACTTATTTGCTTTGCCACAAAGGATGTCACCTAAACCACAAGGAGATAAAGCCTGGCGTAGCAGCAAGGGAACATATCAGTAATCAAACTGTGAAATCGTACCAATAAAAGTGATCTATTAGCTACTACAGATTTCGACAAACACGGGAGAAAAGAATTTCTGCAGTATTAATATCTACTTTCAGAATTACTGAAGAGATATCGACTAAACATGATTGCCTAAGATATGATCTGACTACGGAAATATCAAGCATAATCTGGCAACTGCACTTGTACTTGCACATAACTCACATAACATCAGCGACGGGTGTTTACCTGTGTTTTCGTATCCATGGAGAAGTATGCCTCCGAACAAGCTTCGAAGACCATGTCGCAGAATGACACACATATAACAGGAGGTCCAGGCCTGACACCCACCCGTGGATCACAAATTGAGCACTCGAGCAATTCCCACAAATGAAGGCATTCTCCACTGCCTTCGCCAGTTGACGAGAGCTTTCTCACTGAAAGCAGGGCAGGAAACGTCTGTGTCACGTCACAACATGTTTTCTGGCGGAATATCCTACATAGTGCTAGATCTCTGCGCCCCTTTGCTGCTTTTCCAGGAGGCTTGCCTTCAGATGAGAAAGCAGGGAACCGTCCACCAGGTGAAATACATACACCTTTCGGTTGTCCTGTGGAGCAAGATAAAAGCAACACAAGTATACATCAGTTAATTTTGATTATCTACTGTAAGAATCATAACAGCTAATGCACATTTTCTCATCCAACAAAGATAATGACAAACTTCATGTTCTAACTTCACCGGAAGCACCCATCCAACCCAAAACCACAAGGATTAATATACAAGCAAGGAATTCACAGCTACTGCTTTCACAAGTACCTTTGTTCATCTGACTTGTGATTAGCAGAAGTGCCAAGAAACTGAAATTTACTAAAGAGTAAGACAATAGAGCTTCTAAGAGTAAAATGTAAGCTTGATGCAATCATAAGTGGTGACAGATCTTCCAATAGTATGCTGTACGAACTGATAATTCATACAGATTTGTCTCTGGTATAGATCATGGACATTTCTGAACCACCATCTAGCAAATAGAGATTTAACTTAGACACTTGACTAAATCTAGACAGCTAGAGAGAGTGACACTAGTACTTAGTGCAGACATACACATATTTTCCAGCGACTAAGCGTAGAGCAATCAAGGATCCACAAAAAACCATCGAGAACCACTCAGCGACATACACGCCAACCAATGGAATAAGACAACGCCGAACCTCCTACATACTATCTTAACAATACTCACCCTTCCATTCTAAAACCACAAGGCTCATATACAAGCAAGAAACTCAAAGCTACCCTGTTGTTGCTTTCACAGCAAGTACCTTTGTTCATCTGTATTGTGATCGGCAGAAATGCCTAGAAACTGACATTACTAAAGAATAGGACACAAAGCTTCTAGCTGTAAATATAATCATAACTGATAACAGATCTCCGTCCAATCGCTTGTCATTGATTCGAAAGTGACCCTAAAAATTCACACAGATCACGGTCATTTCTGAACCACCATCCAAAAAATACTAGAGAGTTAACTGACAAACTTAACTAAAATAGATATCCAGAGAGACTACCACTAGTACCTTAGCGCAGACATAAACAACAGCTCCAGCGACTAAGCGCAGAACACATCAAGGATCCACACTAAAACCCATCGAGAATCGCTCAGCGACACACACGCCAACTCAGTGGAAAACTCACCCCCAATGATAAAAGCAACATAATACGAAGGGAAGAAGAATAAGCGCGTGAGATCACGAGAACTCGTGCACGCGATTGATTGCTCGTACCAGCCGACGCGATTGGCGAGAAGAAGAGCAGAAGCACGAGCAGCTGGTAAGTGGGAGCCGGACGCGGCGGAAGGGTAGGGCTCATCGGGGCCAAGCTGCCCGCCGGCAGGTTCTCGCGGCGGCGAGCGGCGGGCCGGCCGGATAGGCGAGGGAGGGGAATCAATCCGTCGATTCGCTCGCGGCGTCTGGAGACCAGACAAGTCAACCAGCTCAGCCGAATGGCCTCCTACGGCATTGAGCCCAGTAACGTATCACGGTCCGTTTCCGTCTGGAGCGCTCGGTCTCGGGGCTGCGGAACGCGTAGCAGCAGCGGCACGGAACTTTAGTCCCACATCGCCAGGCGAGAGCAGCCGAGGAGGTGGAGTGCTGGTATAAGAGGAGGGGCAGGGCGACGGAGCAAATCATACCTTTCTCGGCCTTTTGGCTAAGATCAAGTGTAGTATCTGTTCTTATCAGTTTAATATCTGATATGTGAGGCCTCTTCCTTACTGATATTAAATTTATTTTTCATGGGGAGGGCCCACCAAAGTAGCTTGCTGCTTGGGTCTTTGTGTCACCCTAGCGTTGCACTACTGCTAGGGCCTGGCGCGCCCCAACCAAATCTGAATTAAGTGTTTTGCTTTTTGGCCGAAAGTTTCTCAAATCTAAATTAAGTGTAATGCTATTAGGCCGAAAGTTTCTCAGTACAATTTGAGGGTACTCACGGAGGGAGTATTTCCCGGACTCCCGGTTGCTGTTGTGCGTGCTTTTTTTAATTACATATACTCGCTTTTTTTAATTACATATACTCCCTACGTTTATTAGATATACTCCCTTCTTTTAATTACATATACTCCCTACGTTTATTAGATATACTCCCTTCAATAAGACGTCTTAGCTTTGTGAGATACTCAGCTCCCTCTGTTTTAAAATATAAATTTTAGCTTTACGAATGAAGTATATTTAGTCCTCTTTTAGTGTCTAGGTTCATCTAGCTTTGGAGTGAATCTATACACTAAAATAGGTCTACATACACTTTTTTCATAAAGTTAAACCATCTTATATTTTAAAACGAAGGCAGTATAATGTTTATAGTTTTTGGTCACGGAAATTAGCGCGGGTTAATTTTTTACACAAAACACTGGGCCGATTGATTTGAGATTAGTCTAAAATAAAGGAGAGAGATCTGATTACTTCCTAAATTGTGGCAATAAATCCTACAAGTATCTCCTATTTTCTCGTTTGTGGTCGCGTCTCATTTCTCTCTCCCGTAAAGAAAAGCCCCGCCCTATTTTCTCACTCCCGCCGCATGGAAGCAATTGCTTGCGTCAAATTCAAAGTCTCGCAAAAAATTCAACACCGGAGGGAATCCCTTTGGTGCCACTGATCAAGAAAATTCGTTTTCAAATTGGCCACGATTCATCTATAAATTCTGCCCTTTCCATCCCCATCTCATAACCCTCCCGCTCGTCGCCTCTTCCTACAATCGCCGACTCCTTCCAACTCGCCAACTCTCTCCATCTCGCCATATCCAATGGTTGGTCGCCACTCTGGGTGGATAAACTGGGATGCCCTTGGTGACGAGGCGGAGGAGGATGCAACCGAGTTGAATTACGACTATAAGTTTGTCGTATCTGAACCAGGCACTCCAGGTACGTTCTTGTAGCCGATTGTTCTTCCTTTTCTTAACTTGTGGACTACTTTCGATTTGGTAGCAGAGTGACCTGATCGGCGCCGTGGAGGAAGGCTTGGCCTGGCCAGAGGTATCAACGCTGACCGAAATGAAGGGAGTGGAGGACAAGGCCATGGGAGCCAATCATCTCATGGCCACGGTGGAGAAGTTGGTGGTCACCGGGACATAGGACATGCAAGTCAAGTACATGGCTATGTACTCGATGTCCGTGAAGGACTCCGCCATGGGCTTACGCACCAGGTGTGGTCCATTGTCAACCGCGCCATGGTCGCTAGTCCTAACGAAGGCAGCAACAGCCGTGGGCGAGCTCACCTGGGACTAACAGGGCGTAGTCGTGGGCGTGCGCCAGTGGAAGAACACCAAACCCATCATCTAGAAAAGTTAATTCTATTGAAGAAGTAGAATCTCTGTCTAGTAAAATGGATGACATACTTGACTACATGTCTAAACAAAATATTGATAATGTTCACTTACAAGATTTAGTTGGAAACAACAATGAAAATAGATGTCAACTACATAAGAAACTTTGGTAACAATGGTTATGAGAACAACTACATCAATTCCTATGGTAGGCCACCTTGTGTTTCTAACAAATATACTGTTGGAGATATGCCCTAGAGGCAATAATAAATATAGTTATTATTATATCTTTGTGTTTATGATAAATGTTTGCATTCATGCTATAATAGTATTAACAAGGAAACCATTAATACTTGTGTGAATTGTAAACTTAATTTGAAGTCCCTAGTATAGCCTCTATACTTCACTAGCTTGTTGGTTGATTGATGATGTGGTTTCTTTGTCATGAACATTGAGATGTTATCAACAACAAGATCATATCGTTAGGAGAATGATATGGTGGACATACTCCTATAGATAAGCGTAGCATAAAGATCAAGTCATTTCAATAGTTCAATTGCTATATGCTTTCTGATACATAGTAACCTAATTCCTTCGACCATGAGATCATGCATATCACCTTTACTGGATGGATGCTTTGATGTCATCAAACACCACACCGTAACAGGGTGGCTATAAAGGTGGTATTGAGTGTTCGGAAAGTATTGGTTGAAACACATGGATCAAGAGTGGGATTTGTCCATCCACATGACGGATAGATATTCTCTGGGCCCTCTCGGTGAAATGTCATCCAATTAGCTTGCAAGCATGTGACTGGGTCACAAGGGATCACATATCACGGGAACGAGAAAAGAGTACTTATCAGTAACGAGGTTGAACTAGGTATGCAGAGATACCGAAGATCATAACCTCGGATAAGTAACATATCGTGAGACAAAGGGAAATTGGTATCGTATGTAAGTGGTTCATTCGATCGCAAAGTAATCGTAGAAATATGTGGGAGCCATATGAATTTCCAGATTCCTCTATTGGTTATTGTTCGGAGAAGTGTCTCGATCATGTCTGCATAATTCACGAACCGTAGGGAGACACACTTAAGGATTCGACGTTGTTTGAGTAGTTATGGTATTATGAGAAAGAGACCGAATGTTGTTCGGAGTCTCGGATGGGATCCGGGATATCACGAGGTGATCCGGAATGGTCCGGAGAATAAGATTCATATAAGGAAAGTCCCGTTTCGGAGTTCGGGAATGATTCCGGTGTTTTCATCGGGAACATTCTAGAAGGTCCCGGAATGTCCGGCACTCCGGGAGGGAAGGGGTACATGAATGTGTCATTGCATGTTGGAATGATTGCATCATGTACTAAGTGTTCTCGCTGTCCGAAATAAAGGGTTAATTCAAATCCTAATTGAAAAGTCAAACTGCCAGTTTTCGGTCAAACTGCCAGTTTTCGGAAAGAGGAGAAAGAGGAGGAGAGGTGGAGGCCGAGTTGGAGGAGGGTTCCTCCCCTTGGCCGGCGCACCTCCCAAGGCCGAGTTGGGGAGGAACTCCTCCCCTTGGCCGCCGGCCCTCCCACCTATAAAGGGAGGGGCAGGGCTCCCCTCTCTACACAACACTACTAGTTCCTACCCTCTAAACTAAACCCTAGATCTAAAACCCCGGTTTAGAGCTATTTTGGTTTAGAGCCTTCTAATTGGTTTAGAGCCCTCTAATTGGTGTGTCTAATTACTAGACCACTAATAGCCTCTCTCATAAGCTCCACCATACTCGCACCGGCTTAAGGCGAAGCCCTGCGGGATCTCCCCTCTACTTCCGGTACCACGCCGTTGTGCTGCCGGAATCGCGAGGAGAGTGCTACAACCTCCGCTGCCTGCTGGAACAAGGGAGAGGAAGGTCTTCGTCGAGTACCGAACGTGTGACCGACTGCGGGGGCGCTGCTGGAACGTGGCGCCGGAAGGATCGTCTACACGATCTTGAGATCGGAAAGAGTACGACTACATCACCCACGAGAATCTGCTCTCGTTAAACACTTTGGAATCTTCGAGGGTGAGTTATTCCATCGACTCGTTGCTACAATCTAGTAGATAGATCTTGGCTTGTTTGTTTGTATGCGATAGAAAATTTTTGTTTTCCATGCTACGAACCCCTACAGTGGTATCAGAGCCGTGTCTATATGTAGATCTGTTGCACGAGTAGAACACAATGGTCATTGTGGGCGTTGATGCTTTTATTGTAGATTGCTTTTTGTGTACTTTGCATCTTGCGGTATGTTGGGATGAAGCGGCCCGGGCTAACCTTACATGACATCGTTCATGAGACTTGCTCCACGCTTAACATGCAACTTGTATTGCATAAGTGGCTTTGCGGGTGCCTGTTTCTCCTAGCATAGTAAAGATCCAATTTACAACGGGTAATCAACAATGCTAGTATCAATGTTGTGGTTCTTGTTCGTAGGTTAGAACGACACTTATGGAAAGCCCCAAACCACGTAAAATATGCAAAGAAAGTAGAAGCGTCTAACTTTGTTTTGCAGGGGTGTGCAGTGATGTGATATGGCCATGATTGTGATTATATTTGATGTATGCAATGTTCCTTATTGTAAGTTGGCAACCGGCAGGAGCCATATGGTTGTCTTTAATTTCTGTTAAGACCTGCGTGTCTATTCAAAATAGTTGTAATAGTTGAAGCTGGTGGACGACAACCATGAAGAAGCGTCATTGACCTTGATGCTATGCCGGTGATGATGGAGATCATATTCGTGCTTGAAGATGGAGATCGGAAGCACAAAGAAGAAAGGCCATATCATATCACATATTATGAATTGCATGTGATGTTAATCCTTTATGCATCTTGTATTGCTTAGTAGACGACGGTAGCATTATAAGATGATCCCTCATGCACATAAATTTCAAGTTCTGAAGTGTTCACCCTTAGTATGCACCGTTGCCAAAGCTTGTTGCTTCGAAGCACCACGTGATGATCGGGTGTCTTTGATTCCGCGGGTGAATACAACGTAAGCAAGCCAGATTTGCTTATGCGGTAACTAAGGTTTGATCTTGACGAGCCTAGCATGTACAGACATGGCCTCAGGAACACGGATCGCCGAAAGGCAAAGCATGAATCATATAGTAGATATGATGAACATGATGATTGTTCGCCATTAAAACTATATCGGCTCTCGTGATGATCGGTGTTGATATAGTAGTTTTGGTTCGTGTGATCACTAAAACAATGTGAGGGATGTTGTTTTGAGTGGGAGTTCACCTAGTTTAATTTCATTAATTAATTTGAGCTCAATTTGTCATAAACTTAGTCTAAACTATTGCAAATATGTTGTAGATCAATGGCAGCCCCTACCATCAATTTTAATGCGTTCCTAGAGAAAGAAAAGTTGAAAAACAATGGAAGCAACTTCGCGGATTGGTTCCGCAATTTGAGGATTGTCCTCACAGCTGGTAATTTGACCTATGTGCTGGATGCACCGCTAGGTGACCCACCTGCAGCTGATGCTACCGATGAAGTAAAGAATGTTTACCTCGCTCGGAAGAATCAGTACTCCATAGTTCAGTGTGCTATCTTGTATGGTTTAGAATCGGAGCTTCAGAAAAGGTTTGAAGAGTCAGATCCATATGATATTGTCGAGGATCTCAAATTAATTTTTGAGACTCATGCGGCAATTGAAAGTTATGAAGCTTCTGAAAAGTTCTTTAACTGCAAGATGGAAGAGGGTAGCTCCGTCAGTGAGCATGTGCTTAAGATGTCTGGGCACGCAAATAAACTTCAAAGTTTGGGTATAGTGATTCCTAATACTTTGGGAGTTTACCGCATCCTCCAATCACTACCACCAAGTTACAAGAACTTTGTGATGAACTACAACATGCAGAACATGAACAAAGAGTTGCCAGAACTATTTGCTATGTTAAAATCTGCAGAAGTGGAGATCAAGAAAGAGCACCAAGTGTTGATGGTCAATAAGACCACCAAATTCAAGAAAGGCAAGTCTAAGCAAAAGGGACACTTCAAGAAGGGTGGTAAGAAAGTTACCATGCCAACGAAGAAGACCAAGGCTGGACCTAAGCCTGAAACTGAGTGCTTTTACTGCAAGGGAGAAGGTCACTGGAAGCGGAATTGCCCAAAGTACTTGGCGGATTTGAAGAACGGCAACATCAAGAAGAAAGGTATATTTGATATACATGTTATTGATGTGTATCTCACTAGTATTCGTAGTAGTGCCTGGGTATTTGATACTGGTTCGGTTGCTCATATTTGTAACTCGAAACAGGAGCTGCAGAATAAACGGAAGCTAGCGAAGAACGAGGTGTCGATGCGTGTGGGAAACGGATCAAAGGTTGATGTGATCGCGGTCGGCACGCTACCTCTTCATCTACCATCGGGATTAGTTTTATACTTAAATAATTGTTATTTGGTGCCTGCGTTGAGCATGAACATTATATCGGGATCTTGTTTATTGCGAGACGGTTACTTGTTTAAATCTGAGAATAATGGTTGTTCGATTTATATGAGTAATATGTTTTACGCACATGCACCTTTGATAGATGGTCTATTCTTATTGAATCTCGATAGTAGAAATACACATCTTAATAACATTGAAGCTAAACGTTTGAAATCAAGCGATAATTCGACCTATATGTGGCACTGTCGTCTTGGTCACATTGGAGTGAAACGTATGAAGAAACTCCATTCCGATGGACTTCTTGAATCACTTGATTTTGAATCACTTGAAAGATGCGAAGCATGTCTGATGGGTAAAATGACTAAGACTCCATTTTCTGGTATAATGGAGCGAGCTACGGACTTATTGGAAATCATACATACCGATGTGTGTGGTCCAATGAGTGTAGCATCGCGCGGTGGTTATCGTTATGTTCTTACCTTCACGGATGATTTGAGTAGATATGGGTATATCTATTTCATGAAACATAAGTCCGAAACTTTCGAGAAGTTTAAGGAGTTTCAAAGTGAGGTAGAGAATCAACGTAACAAGAAGATTAAATTTCTACGTTCTGATCGTGGAGGTGAATATCTAAGTTACGAGTTTGGCGAGCATTTAAAGAAGTGCGGAATACTTTCACAATTGACACCGCCGGGAACACCACAGCGTAATGGTGTGTCCGAACGTCGTAATCGAACTCTCTTAGATATGGTTCGTTCTATGATGTCACTTACAGATTTACCGCTATCATTTTGGGGTTATGCATTAGAAACAGCCGCATTCACTTTAAATAGGGCACCATCTAAATCCGTTGAAACGACACCGTATGAATTATGGTTTGGGAAGAAACCTAAATTGTCGTTCCTTAAAGTTTGGGGATGCGAAGCCTATGTAAAGAAGTTACAGCCGGACAAGCTTGAACCCAAAGCGGAAAAATACGTCTTCATAGGATACCCAAAGGAAACTATTGGGTATACCTTCTATCATAG